>JAVTVX010000024.1:13089000-14490000 GCA_033439265.1 Dillenia suffruticosa
GATACAATAATCCAAAGGAATCCAGGATCACAAGTTTCATGGAAATTGGGTCCGCCGTTAGCAAATGGTGAAAGGGTTTTTGAAACTGTGTTTTGGGCATTTGGTCATAGTATCACCTTATTTAGGAGTTGTCGGCTATTGATAAGTATAGATGAAACTCATCTGTATGGGAAATACAAACACAAGTTGTTGATTGCATGCAGTATGGATAGAGCGAATCACATTGTTCTGTTGACATTTACATGTTGAGTCACTTGCATCGTGGTCGTGGTTTTGATGTGTATGCGAGACTTTATTGTTGGAGATAGACAGGGTCTCCTTTGCCTGATTTTAGATCGACATGAAGGGATAAGAGCAACTCGGAGTTTGGATGGTCACCTCCAAATACTGTGTGGCGCTTTTGCATGAGACATATTGTTAGAAATTTTAACACCCATCACAAAAGCTAAGCTTGTAAGAGAGTTGCCACTATTGCTGCTTTACAATGACAACAAAAGAAATTTGATATTTATATGGCGAGGTTGAAGGAGATAAAAGATGATGCTTCTGAGTACTTTGCGAACATTCCCCCTGAACAATGGATCCTTTCGCACGACGGTGGCTTTCGTTTTGAGTGCATGACGACCAATATTAGTAAAAGTTATAATGCCATCCTCAAAGGTGCAAGAAATCTACCTGTTTCGGCATTGGTAATTAAAACCTTTTATAATTTGGTAAACTACTTTGAGACTAGAATCGCTGAGGCGAAAGTGGGAATAACAAGAGAAAAGCGATACACGAAATATGCAAATGCCATACTAGGAAGGTGGATGAACACCGCTAACGTCCATACGGTGCTCTCATTTAATAGGGAGGATGAGATCTTTGAGATAGAGACAGGGCATAGACAAACTCGGTATGGTCACAAGGGAGGTAACAAACAGATCGTCGACGCCAATATTGAACATTGCACTGCGGGAAGTGGCAAACTTATAGAATACCTTGCTTACATGCAATCGTTGTATTAACACGAACGATGATCGACATGCATATGATCGTCAGTCAATGGTATACATGGGAACACCAACTTCGTGTGTACGAGTCAAATTTTTTGCCTATGGGAGATAGATCAGATGGCCCATGGATTCGTACCCCATTGTCATTCCCGATGGATCTCTTCGACGGATGATAGGAAGATCTAAGTCACCATGATATCAAAACGAGATGGATCTTCGAGAGTCATTTTCGCGGTCATCATGTGGCAGTTGTAGCGCAGATGGTCATAATCGGAGAACATGCATAAAACAAATTAGATGTGGTCTCTGTGGCAGACAAGGACATAATCGACAACATTAACCCACCCTATCACATGAAAATTGATTGTATTTGTCTTTTAATCACAATTCTCTGTGTATTTGTTATTATGTCGTAGTTTGTAAATTTGTCAAACTTTGAAGTTCTTTATTTTTATTATAATGGTTAATGTACGTTCGCAGATATTAATGTGTCATTGACTTTTCATATATCTTTATTAATGCCATATATTATGAATTTGTTAAACTTTCGAATCCTTTGTTTTTCTTTTAATGGTTAATGCACATTATATGTTATGTATTGCATTTGAATTATTAATTAATTTTTCATTTTATTTTTTTGTAGATGGATCCTGGACCTTCTGATCCGAGTCTTCTACGATTACAGTGACGTCACAGTTTTTCTACGATTTGGCAGGGAGACGACACTACTGTTTCGCTTACTTGTCGGCGATGTGAGGCTGTGCTATGCCGTTGAGAGCACAATCAGATCGACGAGCGAGTTCTCCCTTTTCTTGAGTGGTCGGGATTTTTAGGTGTTGCCCAACTATGATTTGTTTAGCTAGATTGGTACCTGATTACGGCCCTAGTCCGTTGGGAGTGTCGTGGGGTGATGTGTGTGAGAAACTATTAGGTGTTAGACCTTACGGACTGCATTTAGAGGTTACACTTTGAGTATGCCGTGGTTGGCCGAGTTTTTTTCTGAATTGCCCGATAAAGTTGATGTTATATATATTGTACAGTGGACACGAGCTTATATTTTACTTTTATTACGAGGTGTGCTGTTTTGTGATAAAACAATATATTATGTACATTGACAGTTTTTAGTATTGTTAGAAGATTTAGAGGTTTTAGGTAGTTATAGTTGGTGTTTTGCGTGTCTAGCATATATGTATATGCAACTTTGTATTACCACGCACCCAGACTCATGTGAGATAGGTGCCGCTTTAGTTTTGTTTCAGATTTGGGGGTGGGAGGGGTTCCCTTATATGGCTCCTATTCGACGGTCGTTGCATGGAGATGGGGATGGCCTGCTTGCTTTGCGGTGGAGGATAGATTTTGATGTCACTTCTTTCCTTACATACGTAGTTTCAGTGTATAGGGAGGGACTATGTAACACCGACTCTCGGTGTATGCTCATGTATCCTATTTTATCTTTATATATGATGATTTTTCAAAAATCTGTTTATAAATTTTACTCAAAAATTTTTCCAATAAAATTTTCCCCAGAAAATTTTTGTTCCAATTTTTAGGTATAAGTGAATAATTTCGAAATGGGCCATAAATGGTTCTATGATGATAAGATGTGATTTTGAGAGTGAAAAAATTTTTAAATTTGATAAATAATTATTTAGGGTTGAAATGGCAAAGTCAAGAAATTTGATCCGTAAATTCTAATTCGGATCGATTTTGACAAATAGGGTCGAGACGACCATATTAAATTTCGAAATCGGTCCTATTAGGCCTAATATGTGATTTTAGACCTAGCGTGTAATTTTGAGAAATTTTGGGTCGTTTTCAAATTATCGAAAGTTGAAGGGCTTATAAGCAAATATCAGAACCTAAATTGTCCGAAATTAATTACGGATGACCCGAAACCATGAAATATCAATTCTAATACTCACAAGCATCAAATAAGGGCAAATACAAAAAAAAAACAACGATTTTCGGAGAAATTACCGACAAACCCTGATTTGGGTCGAAAACCATTTGGAAAGACTAAATGACCATGTTTTAACACGGGATGAATTAAATTATACCCAACACAAGATTTTGTGTCCAATTTGAAATTATATAAAAAAAATTTCAGTGTAAATTTATAATTTTTATAAATCCAGGGACCAAATTGTAATTAATAAAAACCTAGAAGCAATTTCTCAAAAGATAGGGACTTCAATGCAATAAGATGGTAGACAACAAAGTATGGCAAGTTATAGAGTGTTGAAAATTTGGAATTTCAATCCAATGGTAGAAATTAAATTGGAGATTTAATGAAATTGTTTGAACCATCGATTTAACAAAGCAAGAGACAAATTGGACAAGCATTTAATGCCAAAGCATGGTGAGGAAGTCTTGTGGACGTGAAGAGCATGTTGTGGAAAAAAAATTCTTGACATTTTGAGACAAACAAGCATGGTGTGGTATGGAATGAAAAAGCAAGCATTTATTTGAGATATGTTGATGATGTACAAACCTTGACTTTTGAGGAATGAAATGTGCTTATAATAATTAAAAGATTCCAACCCCTTCATTTGTTGCACCATGAAGTGGACGTGAGTGAGAGGAAGAAGAAAGAAAAATGTGGAGCATTCTTCATTCCTTCAAGAGCAAGAGTGAAAATGAATGAGTCCAATCTAGGAGGAGAAGGTTGTGTTGGAAAATTTCTTCTCTAAACACATCTGAAAACAAGGTAAGGCCTTCTTTTGCATCCTAGAATACTATGTTTTTGTTTTGAACCCAAAGGGAGACTCTTAACTTGGTGTCCATTGGGTGACCAAAGGCTGGAACTAAATGGAAAGCTTGCTTGAGTTTTGGAAGGCAAAGAAATTGAGGTAAATTTTCTGTTCTGTCTTGCTTTAGAATTTATTTTTGTCCATAAATTCACCTTTATTTTAAGATATCTTACAGTCAGAATTTGAAAATACTCTAACCAAGTAAATTGTAGATCCAAGTCTTATCTTTCCAACGAGATAAGAATCACCTTAATCAAATATCTGTGCCAAAAGTTATGGCATTTTTCCTGAAACATGACAGAAAGTTGTTCTGTTTCGGACTATAAAATCAATGTGTACAAACGAACAATTTCCAACTCTATTTTGGAGAAATGCAAAACATAAAATTTGTAGCTATTTTTCTTGTCTACCACATATGAAAATTTCAGCCGAAACGCGTGAGGGAATCAAAAGTTATATTTTTTTTCCTAAAAGTGTGTTAGCAGAAATTTTGTTTCTAACTGAAAACTGCTTGTTCTGATCATGATTTATTCCAACCCCTTTATCGGCATAATTGAGTGAAACGCAAAACACGAAAATTGTACATCTATGTCTTGAGAATGACATGTTAAAATTTCATTAAGGTTTGATAAGTAGAATAAAAGTTATAGTTTCTGTATAAAAATTGGACAGAAATTGAAATTGGAATGCGACTGAAACAAAGTGAGGATTTCTGGGAATTTTGTGATGTGAATTTGAGAAAGTGTATAAAATGAAAGTTATAGGTCATGAAGTTACCTGCAACATGTCACAATTTCGCTTGGAATGGAGTTTTGTGCAAAACAGTATAGCTTATTTCCCATGACTGTGCAGGTTTGAAAATCTGCGGACTGATTTTTCTTCATAAGAGTTATTTGATTTGAACGAGGGGAGCACTTGATTTACGTTTCGTGGTGATATTTGGGAGTGCGTTACCTTTCCCCAAACAGTGAGTGGGACTTTGACGTCTACTACTATTTGAAAAATCCTACTTTAAATGCTTTTTATAGCATGATTTCAAATGTGTGATAAATTAAGCTTTCGGATTTTCATATATACTTTACACATATTTTTGTGATCATTGGAGTGTCCCAATTACTTGACTTGTTTGATATGCATCCATGCGCTTTCACAAATGATATTGTGCCACTTTTTCATAACATGTGGTATTTATATAATTTTCATATCTATTGGCACACGGTTTTATATAACCTGGATTTGAACATGTGATTGGGTTGGATGCCCTGTGATGATTCCACGCTTTGGGCTTGGTGCTCCCATTTCCCTACTGTATAGCAATGTTTCGTAGCTATGAAGGACATTTGGCAAAGACACTCATTATGCCTGAATACGCTTTGGCCAGAGCTATCTCCCAAATGTTGAATCTATGTTGATGATTATACTTGTGATATTTGCGGGTTTGTTGGATCAGCCTGCGGCCAACATTGGGGTAGAGAGCTATTGTTTTTATATACATGCATTGTGAAAACCCTCAATGCTCCCGTCACTGGTCGAGGTAGACTCTTGTCAGAAATATTTCATTGGCCGGCTCTTCATGACATTGATGTAAATATTGGATGCATATCTTGATTTCTGATGTATGCGTATGATATATGGTTTTAAAATGATATGATCGGTTTGCACACTGTTGATATTATTATCTTATGCTTTGACACTCCAAATTCACATCGATATTAATAGTACGATGTCAATCCCCTCACTTGCTGAATACCATCCCCCTTTAGGTACTCACCCCTCATATTCCCATCTTACAGGTTTAGTCTTGAACTGAGTGCTAGTAGAGCTTTGATTTCGTTGGGTATTTCGGTGACACTGGGTTCGGGTACGGTTACCCACTCTTCCGCGGTAATCATTTGAGGTTATTGTTATATTTGGAGCATTTAGTTGACCATTGTATTTATATATACCTGGGATGACTGTATTATACTTATGTTGACTTGTGAAAATGATAACTCTCATTTGATTTGATATATTGATGCATTGAAGCACATTGTGATGACTTGGGAATTGATTTGGTCAGTGATACATTAGATTGGATGTTGTTATTAGCCTTACGGTGTCTTGATACGCGGGACATTGTGCTCGTGTATCGAGGTGCCACAGCGGTTGTCGCATGCTCGGCCCGGGGGCAGGTCGGGGCATGATAGACTAGATAGGCAGGTCGTATGGGTACCTTACACGGATGAGTTACTAGCATCCCTCCTCGGCTACTGTCATGAGAGGAGGATATTTGGCACGCGCGGGTCCCATTGATCTGTTTTAGTATCGTGGAGTTATACTTTCCAGACAGAGTGTTACGACAGTTTGGAGCATATCAGCACAATCTGAGACATTGTGACACAGAGGATAGACTTCACGATACAAGCAGTCGAGGTACACTGGAGGTCGATTGGACGGTGGAGCATGTCATCTATATTGATCGGTGGATGCACCGACGTGTATCTAGTGTTACTAGACATTTCATACGGACCTGCCCTCGATCCTGCCTATAGTAGTTGGTTTCGTAGCATCTCCTATAGGTTCGTCGGTCATTGGGGAGTTTCTTTGACCTACGTAGTAATTATTTTACATATGCATTTCTCTTAATCAATTAATATATTTGATTTATTTTTTAAACTAACTTTAACACATTTTATTGTAGTGGGATACATTGCACAAGTTATGAGACACTGCGGGTGACGACGCTCAGGGGCTTGTTGATTCAACTATCTTGGCATTGGCATATGACATGACTTATCTTTTTTTTTAAAAAAAAAACCCAAACCTAAAATAGACTTGCTAGAGATGGCGACGATGGTGGTGATACAGACCGACCACGTGGGCGATGATGAGGACGAGGATGTCATACAAGACCACCACCCTCAGCCGATCATGCGTCACCGCCACCCTCTCAGCAGCCCGAGGATGTCGCAGGGCCTTCTACTTCATTTGGTGAGTTTTCAGATTTCTACACGCCTGTGTTTGATAACTTCCCTCAGGTTTTCACTCGGGGGCTCCTCAGAGGGGAGTTTGTCCCGATAGTTTTATGGGCGAGGGACTGACACAGGTAGAGAGAGATAATACACCACCCTTGTTTCATGTCTCCCCACCGGTTTTCTCTAACCCCCACTAGCATGATGCAGGTGTCTCCAAGATCTCACAGATAGATGACCTAGGATTAGTATCTCAATCTGATTATACTGAGAGTAGACCTGATGTAGATGTTAGATATTATACTAGAAGAAGAAGACGTCGTTGATCATTTGTATTATGAACTATTTTTTAATTAATAAAATCTTTTATGTTTTTTATATTTTATTATACTTTGTTTATTTTCATCGATCTGCTTTGGTGCTGTTGAGATATGTATTGTTGCTAAATTTTATTCCTGTTTCAAAGTTGGGATGGCATTATTCGGAAATTGTATTTAGAGATTGTATTTTAGGGTTGACATAAAATGGCACTATATTTCTTTCCTGTTTCGAAGTTAGGATGGTAGAATTCATATATTGTATTTGGAGATTGTATTTGCAGATTGTATTTTAGGGTTGGCATAAAATAGCATAGAAAATGGTTAAGGCCGGGAGAGGAGTCATGTCTTCGTCGAGTCTTGAAGACTCGACATACGGGTAGTTAAGAGGCATGTCGAGTCTTGAAAACTCGACATGTTGTGTCTTGAAAACCCGCGGGAAATATTTTAAATTTTTTTATTTTTATTTTTTATGGTTATATCCGTACAAAGCTCATCAATCCTGACTTTCAACCTTTGTTGCAGACAAGACATTGTTCAACTTCCTCTTGCAAGATGCACTTTACCTTATTTGGCTAACTTATTAGATGGGGGAATGGTCAAGAGAGTAGAGATTTAAAGAAAATATTAGACTTTATAATTTAATGTTCCAATTTACATCTATTGGCAAAAGGATTGATGCATCTATCAACTCTGGAATAGGATTTTATGTATTTCGTATGAGTGGTTAGAATTACCACTGAATGGATTCATTACTCCCAATTCAAGAGCAACACGCAAAATTTGTGCAGTTGTATATGTTAAAGTATGATAAAGAATTACGTAACTATTTGACATTTTTTTAATAGTAATGATAGTAAATAAAAGATTAATAGGTATATCGTGAAAGGTCTAATAAGGATGTTGAACGATTGGAATGATGTTGTGAAAGCTTCCATAATGGCAAGGGAAATCTAAAAACAGTTTCCACAGGTGCCTATAAGGCTTAGATTTGATTTTAAGCGAAGTAATAGAAACCGTAATTATTTCCCTCCAATAGTCGGTGAAATTGCTAAATTTATGATAGGTGATATGAGTAAAAGTGATATAAATAAAGAAATTATTGTTGAACACCAATCCTATAGTACCCCATCCTATCTCCATATGGCAATGATGGGTTTCACTTAAATAATCCATACATAGAATCACCAATTGAAGAGAATGTAGAAAAAGAGTTTATTACTATGCCAAAGTACTATGCGTACTTAATACAACATCATCCCAGTAATTGCAACACTTTATTTTAGGGTAGTCATTTATTTTAACAGTTTATACCGGATGCTTATGTAATAATAGAGGAGACAGGGATTTAGTATTTAAGAGAAAATTAGAAACTATTGTGGAGTGATATGCATAAAAACATTGGGGACACAATTTCTCATGACTATTTGCATGATAATAGTATTGATCAATGTATAGTCTTGCCTGCTAACTTTATAGGCGGAACATGATATATGTTTTAAAATTATCAGGACGCAATGGCAATTTGCAAGTATTGCTATAATTTGGAATATTTTAGTTTTTCCCCCTTCAACTATTCCAAAGTTTTGCTAATTAGCTACTCTTAATGGCATGTATTAGGGGTATCCGAGTCTATTTATAACCTTTACTTGCAATGCTTGGTGGCCTGAAATAACTGAAGTTTTAAAGCAATTTCAAGGGTAACAAGCAAAAGATCAACCCGACATACTTGTACATGTTTTCAAGCTTAAAGTTCGGCGTTTAATAGATGATTTGATAAAGAACAATAACTTCGGCAAACCGTTGGCCAGTAATACAAGCTAACATTAAATGTGATTGCAATAAATATATTTTATGTACGTATTTGTCAGTCCACGTTCATTTATGTCAGATCATATGCAAGGTTTTGTTTCGGGATGCATTTGTATACTTAATCCGGTTAACGCTAAATTAATGTTCACAAAATATTGTCAATGTACATTTGCAAAGTTTAGTTGAATACTCAAATTGAAAAAAGCTTATGCAAGAGCATTTTGATTGACTGAAAATAGCTTAGCATGAGCATAACTTAATAACTTATATCAATTATAGTATTCAGTAATATTTATGAGTTTAGTATGAACATAACTCATATGAATTGAATCACTTTAATCTCTTCCAACTATTTATAAAATTGAGAATTATTTTAGTTATTTATATAGTTGAATACCAGCAAAGAGATCTCCCACACATTTATATATTATTGTGGCTAGAAGATGCAAATATATGTCAAAGACATTTGTTTTTGAATCCCTAACAAAGATAAAGACCCAATGTGCTATGAAGCTGTTGTTACTTATATGATGCATGGGCCTTGTGGGTTTGCTAATACAGAAGCTTCCTATATAGAAGATGGGAAGTGCAAGAAATACTTCTCAAAACAATTCTAGCCACATACAACAATATTTGAGGATGACTTTCCTGTGCATAGATGTAGAGATGCATCAGCTATAGTTATTCAAAATGGAGTTGCTCTGGATAACAAGTTTGTTGTTCTACATGACATTGATTTGGTGGTCCAGTATCAATCTCATACATCAATGTTGAAATTTGCAGTCGAAACCTGGCAATGAAGTATTTTTTTCAAGTATATCAACAAAGGATTAGACAAAACAAAGTAATCCTCGAACGTGCTGGTAGAGCAATATATGACGAGATCAAGACATTCTTAGATTGTAGATACCTTTAGCTTTATGAAGCTGCATGGAGAATTTTTGAATTTGACATCTTTCATAGACAATCGTCAGTTGAACAATTATTGAGTCATCTTTCAAGTGAGCACAACATCTTCTTTAGTAATAGAGAAACAGTAGAACAAATCATTGGAATACCAAACATAGAAACAACTATGGTTATTGAGTGGATGCTGACTAATCAGACCAATGAAGAAGCTTGAAGGTTTATGCAGATTTCCCAACTCAATGGATTTAGAAGAAATTTGAAAGCAAATGGAAATCCAGAAATGGAGACCGAGTAATAGTAAGAGTTATTTACATTCATCCTACAATATACAAGTTTTATTAATATTTGTTAGTTTATTAATTGAGTTATGTTTTTGTTTTTGTCATTCTTAGAAACACTTGCAATTTATTTGATATCTATTTTAGGTTTGGGTTTTTTTTTCTTTTTTTATACTTGCATTCTAATAATGGTCTTTTCCAGATGAGTTTTATTACTTGCTTCTCTTACTTAATATTGTGAGAGGAGCTCAGAACTATGAAGAAATAAGGATTGTAAATGGAGTCCTATTCAAAACATTTAAGGAAGCTTGCCAAGCGATTGGCCTTTTAGGTGATGACTGAGAGTAGAGAGAAGCCTTGATCTAGGAATCGTAATGGGAAAACGGATTTGAGTTAAGTCAAATGTTTATCACAATGATAATATTCTATGAAATCACCAATAAAGAATCTCTGTTTGAAGCTTCAAGCAAACTTTTATGCGATGAAATTCAGCATCGATTGAAAAAAGCTTTCAATAAGGCTAATTACATCATTCCTAGAGCAAATCTACATGGCTATATCTTTATTGCTATTGAGGACCTTATTTCCAAGAATTATGCATCTTTGCTTCAACATAATATACCGTCCCCATCTGTTGCTAGAATATTTTTGTGCTCAAATAGATTACTTCAAGAAGAACTTAGTTACGATTTGGTAAAACTTCAATGAGAGCACTTTCTATTGTTGTCAAATCTTAATAAAGAACAAATGACAATTTATGAGGTAGTGAAACATGTTGACAAACAAGGAGGGATGTTTTTTGTATATGGTCATGGAGGGACCGGGAAACTTTTTTTGGGAAGACCACTATAGTTGCTTTACGTTGTGTTAGTAAAATTGTCCTGGCCGTTGCATCATCTGGTATTGCATCACTCCTCCTTGGAGGTTGCACTGCTTATTCAAGGTTCAAATTTCCTTTAATAATTGTTTAGTTCTCGACATGCAGAATTTTAAAAGGAACACAATTGGCTAGGCTGATAGAAAAGACAAGTTTAATAGTTTGAGATGAGGCTCCTATGATTCATGGCACTATTTGGAGCCTCTGAATAAAACCTTATAGGACATTTGCTATTCAACATCAAACTTAGATATGTAGCACCCCTTTAGAGGAAAAATAATATTGTAAGGTAGAGACTTCAGCCAAATTCTCCATGTATTCCTTTCATGTACCAAAACATACATTCTAGATACTGCCATTTGTAATTCAACACTGTGGAGACATTGCAAGATATATACATTTATTGTCAACATAAGATTACAACATCAATGTGAAGATATAAATTCAAAAATTGAATTACATGAATTTGCACAATTGCTCCTGGATGTTGGTGATAGGAAAATAACTTCAGTTGAACAAGTTGAAGATACTGAGGGTAGTTAGATAAAAATTCCAAATGATTTGCTAGTTAAGGTAGCAATAACCCAATTGTAGCTATAGTCGAAGCAGTCTATCTTGATTTCATTAACCGATATGTAGAGGTCGACTACTTGAGTGGAAGAGCAATTGTCACCATACACAATATCATAGTAGAGGAAGTGAAATCCTATTTACTTGACTTAATCCCAACTGTTGAAAAAACTTAGTATAATTCTGATTTAATTTCAAAATTATCCACTTATAATTCAAAAGATGATGTGTTGTACAACATTGAATCCTTAAATGCTTTAACCTTCCCAAATATACCAAACCATATGCTGAAACTGAAAATAGGTGTTGTCATTATATTGTTAAGGAACCTAAGCCAATGCAGTGGGTTATGTAATAGTACAAGACTTATAGTGGCCCAACTATGTTCAAATGTCATTGAGGCTAGAATTGTGAGTGGCTCAAATCTAAGTTAAAAAGTTTTTATTCTTAGGATAACAATGAGTATAAAAAACACTATGTGGCCCTTTATTTTAAATAGGAGATAGTTACCTATTAGATTATCATATGCTATGACAATTAATAAGAGTCAAGGATAGACACTAGACATTGTAGGCATATATCTTTCTAAACTTGTGTTCAGTCATGGTTATTTATATGTAGCTTTATCTAGAGTTATAAGTTAACTAGGTTTGAAAATCATGATCTGAAATGAAAACAACGATGACTCCTGTAAAACAAGGATTGTTGTGTATAAAGAGATCTTTGACACTAATAAATACGTTGTAAAGTGTATTGTCCAAACATTAACTTTTTTTATCCATTCTGATATTATATGTTTACTTATTGTTTCAATTTTTTTGTGAACATTTATTTGTTGTCTTTAAATATATTTGATAAAATAGATTTGTACCTCCAGTTATAATATAGGTGCTTCTATTTATTGGATACTTCAAAAAAGAGGTAAATTTAGTCTCTTTTTATGAATTTAGATGTAATTTTATTGATTCTGTAATCCTACTTTTTTTTTTTAATCATAGTGGTAAAAAATGGTTGTACGCCCAATTTCTCAATTGTAAGAAGGTGTATTGAATCAAGTCACAACACTAAGGATAGCTCGAATAGCGAATTGTACCATACCAACATCACAAGAAGTAATTGGCTTAGCCTTCTTAGGTACCGATAAAAATGTAAGTACCTTAAACCCTAAAAGTCAATTTCCATTCCCACAATGAAAAATTTAACTTCTATTATAACATTTAACCTCCAGTGATGCCATTCAATCATGTTCATATCAAAAAAACTGATACTCACCTGCTCAGAACTAAACTGATTAAAGGGTCCATCTACAACATCTCTAAATTCCAGGTTCTAAGACCCAAGATAATACATTTATCCATAAAAATCTCTCAATTTTATTCAATTTGGTTACTAAAATCCGTGAAGTTCAGAAGAATATAGACCTTTACCCACGTCAATATTTCAACTTTGTGTCTGATGAAACACTATCCCACATGGCAAACTTAAACAAATATCTCACAGGTAATTGATTATCTTACAGAGTAATAAGAAAAAACATACCAGAAATCAACACCTTACTTGCTTTCTGAAAGCTAACATTTAATTGCAACTTTAAGATTGCATTGAGATGCTGGTATCCTTTAGACCAATTTTGCACATACAATTATCTAAATCTAGCACAACAATAGGCTAGCTTGATTTGTACATCCAACAAATAAGGTATGACACTCAAATAAAGGTATATTATTCCTGTAAAACAAGTTCCTTCACTTAGAAATGATATTTTCAGTAAATGGTTCATACATGTTTTAGTGGTAGGCAACTAAGAATTGTAATGTGGGAATCTCACTTCCTACTCATCAATGAAGATGAGCTACTTCAAATGTAACCAAAACCTATAATGAGTTTTGTTGGAATGGTTACAAGAACATTTCAAGGTAACAATACTAAGCCTTACAATGTAATCCACTACCCTTACATACAAACTAACAATTGTTGCCCCATGCAGGTTCACTGTACTTGAGCACAACAGTTGCCACAAAGATATATGTCAATCTCAACATTCCTCAAACTATTGAATTGCAACTTAGATAATATTCACTCAACTTTTCCTAACCACAAACAAATGTAAATAAATCTATTGAATTTACTTCCTTTTATATTTTCACACAGCGTAACTAAAGACGACAATGTTTAGTTGCGCACAGAGGACATTCTCTAACCACGACAAAATGGCAAGATTAAAGTAGTAACAATAAAAGACCTGCTTAATTTCGACCTTGCGGTCATAAAGGTATACTCAACAACTGCTTAAATAATCAAATGAATTAGTGTTTTTTTTCCCTTTTTTCAAAAAAAAATGTATATATTAATAAAAAACAAATTTATTAATTGCAGTTTAATCATTTCAAATGCTGCACTATTATTAGAGATATAAATTCAAACTTTGGATGGCACTACAATGCTCACAATGTATATTTTGCACAATTGAATGATTGGGCTGATGAATTTTGGTGATTTTGGTGCAATAAACACCAATGTAGACAACCACTAATAACGTAAGAGCCATTGCTCTATTGTAAAATTAACATTTTGTATAAATTACAAAAATTTGATTATTTACCACCTATTAAAGAGAATGAGGCTGAACATCACCATTGGTGATTTGACTGATGATATGACCATTGTTATCTTTGACAAACAAACTGAGAAACTAACAAGCACGTATATCTCATCAATGCCAACAATGCATGACATTTCCAAGTATGAACTACCAACATCTATAGAAAGCATCATAAACAAGGAGTTCGTACTAACTATATGACTAACGCACAAAGCTGCAATCCAAGGACTAATGGTATACAAGATATATAATAGTCAGCTAATAATTCCTTAGACCAATACAACTATCTCATAGAAAAAGGACCACAACAAACCCCTACTGACTCATCTTGCTATCACAGAATCTCAGCATACTCTAAACTTGTAGTGATTGAAACTACAACTAAAACAAGAACAGAAGAAGATGTTCACTCTCTAACAGAAACTCAAATACCCCAAGATTTATTTCCTAATGAATTGCCCGATAAGAAACTGAAATCAAGGTGAGATTCCAACTAATGCTTCCACTTACACATATCAATCTGATTAACTTACATATTTACTAAATACAACTTATGATTCTTGCACATAGGAAAGGATCAAATGGAGGATTAATTAGGCAACGTATAATGACAAGAATAACACCATTTTCCCAATTAACAGACTTCATGCATGTCTACTATTCTTAAACGTAGTAATTATTTTTGTTATAGTTTTCTGAACTTGATAATCTACTGTCCTCAAGAACAACTTTATCTCTGCTATAAATTTATCCATAATAGATAAGGTTTTTTATATACAAGTTTCATTTATGCTTGAAGGTGGCAACCCATTTTTTATTCTTAAATGACATAATTCATACAACAAAGCATCATATGCTTGAGGAAGTTATTATGTTTTTCCATTCATTATTAAAAAGAACAAGTCCTTTCAACAAGTTTTTACCTCAATTAACTTCCTTTTACATGACAACCCATAGCGTAAGCTTCACCTAAATTACGAGAGGCTATAATGGTTGTTTCATTGGAAAAGTGTTTTACTTGGACTGTATCAATGATTTGATAGATTCTTGGAAAATTTCGAAGACTTTTAATGTTGCAAATTTGTTTGCCTATTATTCGCTTGATGAGCCTTTGTATCCGAAGCTGCACTTGGGAACAAGTTCTTTTCAAGTGGAGGCAACTGACGTAGGACGTCAAGGAGTTGAACAGAGGAGATATGGTCGGGCGGCAACATTATCGGACCAAATGGCTATAATGGTTATTTCATAAACTTTCAAGCCGTTTAGCTACTTAGTGCCTAATGTGTATACAGCCGTCCTGCATTATGTTGTTATACATAAACAATATAGCCATTCTCTAATATGTGGTTCTATATAAGCATGACTATCTACATTAAGCATCATCTGTGTACAAAATGATCGATAAAAATTAATTCCATATCACAACTAGATAAATCATTATTCTGTTTAACTAATGGAATATGATGGCATTTCTTCACTTCAATTTGAAGCAATGTCAAATCTTCTTTCAATTAGAAGATAGGTCATTTCAAATAATAGTAAATAGCAACATCAATCAAATAGAACAGTGACTTATCTAGCTATAATATGGAGTTGATTTTTATTGATCATTTTGTTCATGGTTGTATTGTTTATGTAGAACAACATAATGCAGGACGGTTGTATACACATTAGGCACTAAGTAGTTGAACGGCTTGAAAGTTCATGAAATAACCATTATGGCCATTTGGTTCGTAATCTTGCTGCCCGACCATATCTCCTTTGTTCAACTCTTGACGTCCTACATCAGTTTTCTCCTCTTGAAAGGAACTCATCCCTGGGTGTAGCTCTGGATACAAAGGTTCATCGAGCGAATGATAGGCAAACAAATTTGTAATATTAAAAGTCTTCAAAATTTCCCAAGAATCTTGCAAATCATTGATGTAGTCTAAGTAAAATAGTCTTTCAATGAAACAACCATTATAGCCATTCATAATTTAGGTGAAGCTTATGCTGTGGGTTGTCATGTAAGAGGAAGTTAATTGTGGCGAAAACTTATTGAAAGGTCCTTTTTTTTTTTTAAATAATGAGTACAAAAAGATAATAATTTCCTTAAGCATATGGTGCCACTTTCAGGCATAGATGAAACTTGTATATAAAAAATCTTATCCGTTATGGATAAATTTATAGCTAAGATAAAGTTGTTCATGACGGTAGTATATGAAAGAAACCTAAAGGAAGTGAATAGGTTTATTTGAATAATTTTGGCACTAATTTCGGATGGAAATAAAAATTTGGTGAGTGGTGGTTAAAACAAAGTGAAAAAGAAAAATCACATAAGAAAATAAAGATGAAAACACAAGATTTTTAAAGTGATTTTATCAAACCCAGTGTATGTCCACTCTCAAGACTCCTTCTTGGGTTTTTACTAATACCACAAAGATACAAACTTGATAACGATTTAAGTTAGATTGTTATAGTGTTTATCCTCAAACACTAGTCTTTCAACCTTCCTCATATTGTTGCTTTCTCTCTCTAAACCCAAGACTGTGAATAACTAACCAGTCTTCAGAAATTTTGTTTTGAAGGAATAAATGATGTGAACGAGAGGCTCTGATCCTCAGATGAAACTTTTGATGTGCTTATCTTAGATTTATACTCAGAAAAGAAAAATGGAATGAAAAACAAAGAGTGCTTCTTTAAGGGCAGAGTATTGATTGAGCAGTAAATGGTTATTTTTGTTTTTCGAATAGCAATCACAATAATCGTTTAAGTGCACAACTCATTTAATGCCTTTACTACTTCAACATTATATTTCTCTTGAAAAAGCCATTGAGCGGTAGCTGAGTTTGAAAGTTGGACATAAACGCTCTTCACCTTATTCAGAGTTAAGGCTCGACTGTTGCTCACTAAATGTTTTTGCCCATTGTATGTTGTTTTTTAAACATTTTTGGATAGACAATCTTGTTCTGTAAAAAGTTCAAAATGCTTTTTGCTACAAAGAGAGTGTTAGCATACATGGAAGATATGAGATAAATGTTGACTTTCAAATTCAAACTCAAATAATTTTACACTATTATACTCATTTGACTACATGTCACAAGCAATAGAACAATTTTTAAGATTGAAAAAAATAATGTACACATAAAAAAATGAAATAAAACTTTGTTGACCTCAATTAATCAAGGCACACTATATCCTTGTGGTATAGACTGCTTGAGTTTGAGGTATGCTGTTGGGTAGACTACATGTGTTAATAGTCAGCTGTAGTTGTTCGCTGGAGCATTGTGGTTCAATGCTCACGATCAGCTGCTTGAGCACAATGTGCACTTGCAGTACACAATGTAAGCGTGCACAGTAGGTCTCATCATCTTGTGCAGTAGGCCATGCTTGCTTAGGCGATAGCCTGCGCAGGCACCCAACTGACTGCTTGCGGCACAGGTACGCATGCGGTTTTCCTTGTTGCCTATTTGTAAGGACGTTCGAATGATTTTTACAACTTTTAGATCAACTTGCTATAGTGATTAAATTTCTCTTAATTTGTTTATCATCAAAACCCAAATTTTCAACAATTTCCCATTTTTTGATGATGACAAAATCTATTAACAACCTGAAAATGTAAAATTTTTCTCCTCTATTTAATTATGATAATTAATTTTCATAACAAGTTATCCATTTTCTCATTTTTGTCAGCAACAAAGAGGGGTCGAATATGAATAGGGAAGTTGAAGCTCCCCCTGAAGAATTGCTTAGATGCCAAAGATGGAGAAGAATTATAAAACATCACATAGAAATATATATATATATATATAAGTGCACCGCATAATGTTTAACATAGGATAGGAAACAAAGAAGTCGTAAACAGAGCATAAGTATAAAGGGTAAGAATGTCTAAGTATAAGTAGAATTAAGTGTTTTATAACTTAAGAATTAAATTTAGCTTTTCCTTTTTCTTTGCTAGAGGTAGTAGATGCACAAGTAGAAGCACCAACTTCAAAAGGAGTAGAAGAGGATTTACGGACCATGGAAGGCATGGATGAGCCACCAAATGAAGAGCAAGTACGTGTGGCGGCACGGGCACTAAATAGGTTCCGAGAGGAGGCTCATATCGAGAATGGATTAGAAGCTCTAGGGGTAGGATCTCTAGGTTGGGAAGAAGATGTGCGAGATACAATCATCCGGTATTGTAAGTCTCAGTGTGTTTTGCCATTTTTCCCTAAAATTCACCCTGGGTGCCCTCGGCATGCTTTCAAAATTCTCCCAAATTTCCTTTAGTTTCTTTTACTTCTCTCTGAACTTCTCTGATACTCTTTTCGATCCCATCGATTCTATAATTCATATTATCTAATTTCTCATTCACTTGACTTCAAAAGCCATCAATCCTATCTATAAACTTTGTCTCCATGGTATTCATGCGTTCGAAAAATTGATTCCATCTATGGTCAGGGTAAGAAGATGCTTGGGTTGGTATCATCTGTAATCTCCAATTCCTAGTCTCATCTTTCTATTCATCTTGTCTTTACTCAAAGTGTTCTGCTTCTTTTCCTTTTCTCCTTAAAACCCAATTATCGTTCCCAAAAACCCAACTGACTCTATGTAAGGTAAGAGCATTGATGCTATTTTTCATACTTAATTTTACTTTGGTCTCTTTGCACAGATTGATCCCTATTTCAATCAAGATTTCCTTAATTACATTAGCAGAAGGTAGATTTATGCGTTAAGAGGCTCTGGTTGCTAGCATAAAATAAGGAATTAGGTAGTGCGGGTTGTTTCTATTCATGAAACAAGCCATCGACCAAAAATCTTCCCTGGAAATGGAGGTATAATTTCCTCCTCTTAGTCTGATGGCCTATGTGATTAAGAAATGTAGAATTCTTTTAACAAAGTCTAAGTCTGTGGCATTTTTGTTTACTTCCTCTAAACTAGGATCATCAAACATTGTTCTAGTATCATCAATTATCTCAAAGTGTAGATATGATGCACATCAGCTATATTCAACTCATTGTAAGCTTGTTTCTCTACATATGATTCTCGGATTAATTTCTATTTTTTGCCCATCAACATATGTCATAAAAGCACACGATTGTACTTCATCCTCAAACTTAAAAAGAGAGGCTTCATCTTCTGTCTACTTATCAATAGTTTCTATATTATTGAAGAAAAGCCTAATTGGTGATTCGTAGATTTTTTTTTATTTGGATACAGAAGCCATAGGGATAAAACATTTGCAAAATCTCATCATACTTAAACTCAATCGACTTTAGAAAATCTCAATCAACAAGTCTGTCACAGGTGACATTTCTACTTGAGAAAAATTTTTCAAAAAGCTTATACTTCTCTAAGGATGGAAAATCCTTCTTGTTGTACTTGGTGGTGTTAAATGGCTCGAATTCAATAGCAATTTGTTTCCCTTTTCGACCTTATGGTGCCATGGAGATATGAAGTTCTAAACTTAGGCGAGAAAGAGAGAGTAGAAGTTTCTGTGGAAGGGACTATGAACAATTAAGGAAAGAAGGATGAGATGAAGCTTGAGCTTTGTTGAAATTGTAAGAACATAGGGGAGTTTGTATTTTAGTGATGAGTAATGGAAAGAAGGATTGAACTTACCAAAGCTTGAGCTTGTTTAAAAAAGGCAACAAATAATATCACGTGAGACTGAGTTGTGCGGACGTCAATTGAAGTTAGAAGATATTGAGGTGTGTGCCACAACTCAAACTCAAGTTCAGAGAAGTGGATGTGATGTTGTAGTAGATTTTTATTTATTAAGTGATTGGAAGTTTTGTAGTATGTTGGGATGTAAAGAGAGAAAGTGTAGGTTGGTGATGGTGAGAGAGATGATGTTTAGGCTATATATATATTTTTTGGAGAGTGAGGAGTCACATATTTTGACCATAAGTATGCACATGGAGAGAATAGTGTACATGCGAAGGTGAAGAGAAGAGATGAAAATTAAGAGTGGGTTTTGAAAATTCAATGACATGTGGCATAGAGAATGGTTATGAGGGAGGGAGAAATTGATGTAAACATGTGATGAGTGAGAAAAACATTTGACTAGTCAAGATTTTTGGGTTATTTATGAGAAGTTTTTTGGATTTTGGTATTATTGTGTATTTGAATAGTCAAAAGTAGAGAAAGAATATATTCTTTGGTTGAATGCTCATTTGTTTGTATGCTCACACGTTTTTTTTTGTTGATTGTATTATATATAATTACTTATTTATATATATTATACTTATTATTTTATGTTAATTAATATAACATGTTTACTCGGATGACCGCATTAAATATGTGGTGTGCTGTTTTTTTTTTAAATTGATAAACCACTCCTTTTGGGCATTTATCCTTGTGATATGCACATGGTTTACCGGTCAGATTCACAGTGGGCCATCTAAGTAAAGTAGGTTAGGATCGGTCAATTGCTCTGTCGAGTGATCACCCGTTTTATTTCTGCAATTTACTATTTTCATTTATCAGTCTCAAGATTTACATTCGAGACTCTGTTTTTCTATTAGATTAGTTTTTGAAATCCAACATTCCTAATTCTCTTCTTAAGATATAAAATTTGCTCTTATCAAGTGGTTTTGTGAATATGTTTGCAATCTGTTTCTGAGTATCAATGTACTCTAGAATTATTTCATTCTTCAGCACATGATCTTTTATAAAATAATGTTTGATTTCTATATGTTTTGTTCATGAGTTATGTACTGGATTCTTTATTAAGTTGATAGCACTAGTATTGTCATATTTAATTGGATACAATCTATTTCTATTCTATAATGTTTCATTTGATGTTTGATCCACAATAGTTGAGGTCTTACGCAACATACTCAATTTCAGTGGTTGAGATTGTCATATTGTTTTGTTTCTTTAGCGACTATGAAACCATCATGGCTCCAAAGAATTGGCAAGTACCAGTGGTACTTTTTCTATCAACCCCCTACATTATCTGCACCTAAAAAATGATGCAGTTGAGAACTAGAATTCATATTATTCCTAAAATTCTCAAAAACGATGCTTTCACATATGATTTTTTGGGGTTTGATTGAAACCAAACACAAAGACACATACTAAATTAAATGTTTGGCCTAAAAGCAGTGAGATAGAGAAAAGAACTTATCATACTTCTATATAATTTCTGACAAATTAATTTCTCTTTCTTGTCTTTGTTTATCCTAACAGTTATGCTCATAAGCGTAGCACTTCCTTTGCAGTTCTCAAAACTAAACTTCTTAACTAATTCTTTGGAGTACTTGGTCGAACTTATAAATATACTCTTCTCAATTTGTTTTATTTGAAAACCTAAAAAATAATTCAATTCTTCTATCATAATAATTTCAAATTTCTTCTGCCAAATTCTTTGCAGAGATTTTTATTAGTACTACCGAACACTATGTCATCAACATATATTTGAAATATTAATAGTTCTTTGTTATTTTTCCTAATAAACAAAGTGGTGTACACTTTATCTCTGTTAAAACTATTTTCAACTAATAAATTGTTAAATCTTTCGTACCAAATTCTAAAAGTTTGCTTAAGACTATACATGGTTTTTGACAATTTAAACACATGGTCCGGGAATTTAGGGTTTTCAAAATCTAGAGATTGTTCTATATATACTGTTTCTGCTAAAACTCTATTTAGAAAAGCACTATTTACATTCATTTGATAAGGTTTGAAATTCATGTGGCATGCGAAGGCAAGAAGCATTTTAATTGCTTCTAGTCTACCTATTAGTGCGTATATTTTATCATAATCAATACATTCTTCCTGATAGTAATATTTTACAACTAATCTAGTTTGTTTCTTACTATTGTACCATGTTCTTCTAATTTATTTCTAAATACCCATTTTGTTCCTATAATTGATTGATCCTCAGGGTTCGGGACTAAATTCCACACCTTGTTTCTTTCAAATTGATTTAGTTCCACTTGCATTGCTAGGCTTCATATGCATTTTTAGATTCTATCTAAGAAATAAATGCTACAAATTCACATTGGTTTTAGAGAGTTGATATAGTTTTGACTCCTGATTGCATATCTCCAATTACGTTTTCTACATTTACACTATTCCTAATTGTTGGAAACTCCGTCTCTTGCTCATGATTGCTTTTAGGTATAAGCAAAAAGTTATATTCTATAATTTTATTTTTAGGCTCCTCCCCTTGAACATTTTCTACACATGTGGATTCTGTGCTATTTCATCATCAATGATCATTATTTCTCCCTTATAATCCTTAGATTCATCAAAATGCACATGAAATGATTCTTCAACTATGATAGTTCTCTTATTGTAAATTCTGTAGGTTTTACTATTAGTTCAGTAATCTAAAAGGATACCTTCATCACTTTTTGCATCAAATTTTTCTAACGCTCTTTTCCATTGTTTAGAACATAGTATCTACATCCAAACATATGGAAGTAGCCTATGTTTGGCCTTTTGTCCTTATATAATTTGTGAGGAATTTTTTTTAAAGGATTGATCCAATTAAGACTCTGTTCAAAATATAACAAGCTATATTTATAGTTTTTGTCAAAAAATATTTAGGTGTGTTATGTTCTCAGTGCATGGCTCTTGCCATTTTTTCTAATGTTTTGTTTTTCCTCTCCACAACTTTGTTGAGGGGTTCTAAGGACAAAGAAATCATGATCGATCCCATTTTCTTTATAGTATTCTTTTAATTGATTATTTTCAAATTTTCTATCGTGATCACTTCTGATTTTAGATATTGTGTACCTTTTCTCATTCTGAAACTTTTTGTAGAGTTTAATAAACTCCGAACAAGCTTCTTCTTTTCTTGTTAGAAATAGAACCCAGGTGTACCTTGAATAGTTATTGACTATTACAAATTCATCGTGTTTTGCTCATAAACTTTGGATTTTAACTAGACCAAATAGGTCCATGTGAAATAACTCTAAAGGTCTAGAAGTGGACATCACATCCTTAGATTTAAATGAGACTTTTGTTTGTTTTCCTTTCATGTAAACATCACATATTCTATTATTTTCAAATTTTAGGTGAGGGATACCTTTTACTAGTTTTTTCTTTGTTAATTGTTTTAATTAGATCAATGCTGTCTATGCCAAAGTCTAGAATTATTTTTATCCATAAGCATTAGACATGATTCATTTGAGATCTCTGTTTTGTCAAGATCTATTACATATATGTTCCCTTTCTAATTTCAGTAAACTTTGTTTTGTTTGATGTTTTACACATAATAAAACACACTTTAAAATAAAAATTACTCTATAATCTTTATCACACAATTGACAAACACTTAGTAAACTAAATTTCAAACCAGAGACAAGAACATTCTAAATTTGAGTTTTGAAGAATTTACTTCCTATGTTGCCTATTCTGATGATCTTCCCTTTCAAATTATCTCCAAAGACCACATTTTCTCCTTTCTTTCTCTCTAGTGATGAGATTTTGGATACATCTCTGATCATATGTCTCAAGCATCCACTATCTATGTACCACAAGGAGGGATGAGGAGATTCCTTTGACCTCAAACACAACTAAGAGAAGAAGCAATTATATTTTTGCATTTGGTACCCATACTTCCTTGGATTCGACTAAATTATTTGTCACTTGACTTTTGGGCTTCCATTTTATTGTTATTGATTTCAGTTTGTACCAACATTCATTAGTTGAATATCCATTTTTAGAGCAATGATTACATCTAAGTTTGTTTGATCTTAATGCATTTGAAGACTTTTTCTTTAGTCTGCATTTTTTAGATTTATGTCCAATTATCAAGCAAGTATGGCACCTATGTTATTTAACATCTTTGGAGCTATGTACGAAGAATTTTTATAGCATTTTCTGAGTCTAATTTGGGTTATATCCTAGTCTAGTTTTGTCAAAGACTCCCCTTTGAGCTCCTTGTATAATATCTAATTTGTTTGTTCTTGTATGAATTTCATTAGAATTACATTTTGTCTTATATTCTTTTCTTTCTTTTATGTTAATTCTTTTCTTAGAATTTCATTTGCATTAAAATAACTATTTTCAATTTCAGCATGCTCTATTTTGTTTTGCGGTTGCGTATATTTGTTCTTTTCAATGACAAGGTCTTTATGCAATTGGTTCACTTTTTCTTTTTCAATTCTTATTTCTTTGTTCAGTTCAATGTTCTTCAATTCAAGATTAGTTTTTATCTTTCTTAGTTCATTAGTTTCATTTTTAAGTCTTTGTAATTATTTTTCTAGTTCAGACATGTTTTTCTTTAAGGAATTATTTTTCTTCATTCTTTTTGATTCTTTAAGTGAATCAAGTAATACTTCATGCAATTCAGTCAGCAAGAAATCATTTTCATCAAAGTCTGAAAAAGAAGAGTAAGAAGTTGGGGTTATCTTATTGTCAAAAGGCTCCTCCATAGCCATGAAACACAAATTTGCATGTTCCTCTGCAGTCTCATCCTCACTGGATCTTGAGTCTTCATCGCTCCATATGGCAAGTGTCTTCTTCTTTTTCTTTTATTTTCTTTCCATCTTCTTGAATACTTCATATTCTTGTTTCAATAGCCTGATTTTGCTTTTGCAAACTTGATCAGCTCCTTCATAGGTAGTTTTGAGTCTCTTCAAAATTTCTTTCACGGTTATGCATAATGAGACTCAGTTGTATTAGGGAAATTGTTGTCTTTTTTGGGTTTTGATGATAATAAAATCTTTTATATTATTTTAAAATTTTTACTAAGTGTGCAGGTTATATTTGAAAATTATCATAAAAGTTATCTAAAAGCGCTATAAAGGTTAGCATAAACGTATCATAGAAGCATTATAGATGATGATGGTTTTCTTTATGAAGTAAAAAATGAGGTGACTTTGAGATACTATAGAGATTGTCATAAAGGCAGTTTAGAGCCTATTGTAGAGGCACATAATCTGTTGCAAGGCAAAAGATGGTAAAAGGTTCATAGAAGTTGCTATAAAGTTTGCTATAAAGGCTATTACAGAGGCAGAAATTCTACTTATCTATTGAAGACCCAGTTCAACAATCTAATTGTAAGTTGGATACTACATTTAGTCAAAAAATAGATTCAGATACTCATTTCAATGATTCAAAATCTGAGAATCAAATTTTAGATGAGAAGTTTCAAAGTCCAGAAATATAGACAATTTTTCATGTTTAAGTCATTATATCTTTCTGTGTGATCAAGTTTTTCCAAATTCGAAAATTACATATTAAAGAAGATATGTAGGGCTACAAATTTAAGTATTTATAACAATAAAATCCTAAAGATAAAGTTGGAGAAAATAAGTGAGAAGTTGGCTAGTCACTTGACTTTTGCAAACAGGAAGATTATCTAAAAGCAAGTTTTCAGTAATGTTTCCAAATCTTCAGCAAGCTTTAACAACCGGATAAGTTCAACTTAAGTTCAAACTTCAAATTTGAGTTATAATAGCTAGAAATCTTAGGAAATCAGGAGGAAGTTCAGTGTATAGGACATTTTTCCATAAATTTGTGTTCTTTTGAGTTGAGTTGTGTGTGAATTCTATGAGGTAGTTTTGGTAAGAGTTGACATTTTACCACCGTTGTATGAAGACATTTTTAGGTTGAGAAGATCAGAAGTCAATAGTTTTGGTTGTATTTTGTAACTTTTCATCGTAGTGGAAAACTAGCAACTTGCTAGATCCTGACTTGTTGGCTGAAAGAGTGGATATAGGCATAAGGCAGAATCACTATAAAAATTGAGTTTGCTTCTCTATCCTTTATTTTTATTTTCTACTGCATACATTTAAAATGACTATAGGATTATTTTGAATCTAAGTGGAGCTTGATTAAAAATTAAAATCAATTAAAGATAATCAATTCAACCCCGCTTCTTGGTTGTCACAGGAACCAACAATTGGTATCAGAGTATAGTGCTCTACTCCACTAAAGAGACCTCTTTAGAGTAAAAAATCCATAGTTTTTTCTTATATATATGGCCAAACCATCAACAGAACACTCTGCTTTGATGGTGTAAAGTTTTCCCATTGGAAATATAGGATGGAGACTTTATAAAAGCTATCGACTATGAGGTTTATAAGGTTATTACCTCTGGAGATCTAGATGTGAAATGCCCAATAATAACCGAAGATGATAAGAGAATGATCTTTGTAAATTTAAGGCTAAACATTTACTTGTTTGTGTTATTTCACTTACCGAATTTAATCTCATTTCTTCATATGCTACTGCTAAAGAAATTTGGGATAGACTTTGCATCACTCATGAAGAAACCAACATGGTGAAGGAAACTAAAATAAATTTGTTGATGAAAGAGTATGAGCTTTTTCGATTTTAGCAAGGAGAGAACATCAAAGATATGTTTAATTGATTTTTTATTATTATTAATGAATTGACTCACTTAGAAAAAAGATTTCAGATACTGATATGGTTAGGAAGATACTTTGTGTGCTGTCAGAGTATGGGATGCCAAGAAAACAACAATTGAAGAAACACAAGATCTGAACAAGTTGTCATTAAATGAGTTAATAAGAAAACTAATGTCTTATGAGGCAGAAATTTTCTATGCTGTTGAAACAGAAGGCAAGAAGAAAACAATAGCTTTTGCAATAAAAGAGGATGAAGTTTCTGAAGAACAAGATGACAGCAATCAAGAGTAGCTGTGTTTTTAAGAAAAAGAGTAAGAAATTCTTTAAATCTAAAAGGCTAACAACTCAAGAAAGCTCAAGCTTAGTGCAGGAAGCAAGAAAAAGAAGCATAAGGAAGAAATTATTTGTTATGAATGTAAGAAGTCGGGTCATATAAAATATGAGCGTCCTATCTTGCTGCGAAAGATTAAGTCTTTCAAAAAGAAAAGGAAGGCAATAGTGGCCACTTGGAGTTATTCAAAAGAGGGAGATTCAGATGATGAAAGTTCTAAAACTTCTAAAGATGTTAATCTTTATCTAATGGCTTTCTGCTTCCTAGTATTTATTGAGGCTTTGAATAGATCCGTTGAAGGTTGGTGATGGTTGTTGCATTCGAACGTTAGACATTTAATTTCCGCCATTAAAGCTTCTGTAACTGTTCCTTCGTTTGCGCTGAATCTTTGTTATTTTTACTGGCGCCTCTGTTAAATAAGCCAATCAGACTTTGTTTGTGCTGCATTTGAACATTAACTTTGATAAAAAAGAAAAAATTTCAAAAATCGAAGAAATAAGGGGTCTGTTAGGTTCAAAATTGTTTCCAAAATCTGGTTTCTGACATACGCAGGTCGACAAGTCTATTATGGACATCGACCTGAATTTGAATTATTTCTAGTGTATTTTTATCTGAACAGGTCAACAAGATACTCTTCTAGGTCGACAAGGAACTGTACCAAATAAAATTGGTAGACATGTGATTTTTAATTGGTCGATTTGTTCATATATGTCGACAAGTTTTCATCCCTGTCGATATATAATATTTCAGACTTTGTGAAGAGTATATCGACAGGTCATTTAAACGCATCGACATGTTACTATTTAGATAAAAATTGGTCGATGTGTGGAAGTCAATTGGTCAATGTGCATATGCTGTGTCGACAAGAAAAGGATAGGTCAACGTATGTTTTAACGAGCAAACACTCATTAGGTCGACAAATCAGATAACATACATCGATATACCACCATGTAAAATTAAATTGGTGGAGCTGAGTAATTTAATTAGTCGATGTGTCTCTGTAGGTAGATAATGATTCTGATGTGTCGAAGTGTGTTTTACAGAAACCTATATCAACAGGTCGACATATATCAATATCAGGTTAATGTATTACTATCCATTGGTTGAATTGGTCGATGTGTCTAAGTGAATTGGTTTATGTGTTTTTGGCCAGGTCGACACGTATAGTAATGGGTTGATGTGTACATTTCTAAATCAAGGACTGACAGGTTGATGTGTCAAACCATCAGGTTGATGTGTTATTATTTGGACTTTAAATTGGTTGACATAGTGTATGAAATTGGTCCACCTAGCACTGTTCAGGTTAATATGTTATAAATCAGGTTGATGTGTATTTGAAAAACATGTTAATGTGTATGGAGAACAAGTTGATGTGTCACTATTCATATATGAAATTGATTAATATGTTAGAATGAATTGGTCGATGTGTCACTATTCCTATAGTCTTATGTCGACAAAATTTGTACAGACATCGATGTCCTATGTTCTCTTTTCTCAGTGTCGATGTCTGATTTGTGCAGGTCGATGTGCTTAAGTAATTTGTCAATGTGTAATTTTATATTGGTCCACCTGACAACCTATAGGTCGATATGTGCTTGTGTGGGTCGAAATGTTCAGACATATATTTTTATGGAAAACATTTGGCTCAGATCGACAAGAATATCAAACGGGTCGATGTGTGTATATGAATGTCACATGTCGATTTGTTTTCTAACCAGGTCGTGTATATGTATGAATGTTCCAGGTCGATATATTTTCTAATCAGTTCGACCTGTATTGTAAACTTCTGAATTTTCTAACTGTTTTCTTATTTTCTTGAATTATTTTTCTTTCATTCTTTCAATATCAAAACTCTACTTAGTCAACATTCTCCCCATTTTTTATGATGACAAAACTTCTCATGTTCAATCTATAATACTTAGTCAATTTAAATCCTCATTTCTAGACATTTGTGCTTTAATCGTCTTCATTTCGGTATACTAACATTTTTAGCCCATTGCAGACACTACACATGCATATACTACATATGAGTATTCACATATCAGTACATAAACAATATGTATTTTCATTCAGTATACACATATCCTCTTACATTCCTAATTCAACATGAGTTTGCACACGGCATTCAGCACCAGCATACTTGCATACATGGATTTCAGCACATATATATGTTAAGCACACAACATGCTTATATGTTACTATTTAGCAAATAGCAAACAGCACATATGTTTCAACACACAAGCATAACATACATGTCAGCACATCCTTAGACCTTCAGTACTTCAGCACATTTCATCTTTGCAGCATACTTTCAATCCATACAGCACACATATACCTACATCTTATTTCAGCACAAATACACACATATTTCTCCCCCTTTTTGTCATCAACAAACTAGATTCTCTCCATACTTTAAAACCATCGTGCAAGTCAGGTTATAGCTTACACATATTTGAAAAACCAGCACAAGCATACTTCAAAACTAGCATGCATCTCATATATGCACTTGCAACGTATGTTCAGCAAGAGCACATTTCAGCAGCAAGAGCATACATTAGCAAAAGGTAAGAAACTATAAAATGCATTAAACAACAAAAAAGAAGAACAAATATTAGAGTTAGAAGGTTTGAAAATAAAGTCAGATAACAGAAAAGAGAGTAGACTTCTAGACTAGAATGGCTTGGATGGTTTGGGATCCTTCTTTGGCTGCTCCTTCTCCTTTGTCAAAGCATCCAATTTTTCTTGTATGTTGGAAAGATCCATTCTGTTGAAACAATACATTTGAGCAATCATGGTTTGTCGCCTCTCAATGTTCTGCAGCTTTTCCCAAATCATTTGAAGAGTGATTGGTTAGATACTCGATAATTCACCTTCCTCTGTCCTCATTTCCTTTCTTGGAACATTTTCGATTTCTTCATCAGGCTCAGCCTCAGTCTCCTCAACCTATCTCTGCCCTGTTTCTCCTTCTTTCCTTACCCATTCTCCCGCATCACTGCTCATCCATCTTGTCCTTAACATTGACGATGCATTGATTGAATTCTTATCACTCAATTCAACAATTGAATCATTTTCTAATTCCACTCTATTCTTAGATAATATGTCAGTTATCATACTAGCATAGGGCAGGAGAGAGCTCTCAGATCTATGTGCGGAGATCATAAAATGGGGAACTATATAATGGAAGCCGAGATTCTTTCCACTAATAATGCAAGCCATTAACCACAAGTCTTCCTTCAAAATTGTAGTATAGTTACCTTCTCTAGGTAACACATGACTGACTATTAAATACAAAATTCTTTCATGAAAGCCAAGTTCAGTAGTATTAGTGTTCACCACAGTTAGGTTCTGATTATCACACACAATCCTAGCATTATCTAGATAATTCGATTTAATGTACGATTCACATTTTTCATAAGAGACCCAGGAAATTTTGTTGTCCTCACATATTTTCCTAGGTGTCACTTTGAATTCCTTTCCATTCACAAAGATTTTAAATGCACAAGATACATAATGATCATTGATAGTGATTTGCATCTCATTCATAGGTCCTTCACAGATGACTTCTAGGTTATTGTAAAATAGCTTGACCTCTTTTTCATGGACATACTTGTTAGGATTCAAGAGAGAAATAGGACAAATCTCTATTAGATATTCTTCGTACTTGAAACCAACTCTTTTCAAGAACTCCCAATCGATTAATCGACCGTGGTTTATCTCTTTTTTGAAAACACCCTATCGTATAGTTCACACCATTCAATCGTCTGAAACTCATAGGTGCTGAACTGAGGGAATGGTTGCGGTAGAGGGGCTGTTGGTTTCGCGGGTTGCACAGAAAAGGAGGTGCCATTTTCTATCGGTTCGGTAGGTTATTTCGAGGGTTCTGTGGGTTTCTTGATGGCTATTTTCATCTTAGAAGCCATCTAGATTTGATTCTTGAGAAGATTCAGACGATTAGAGTTTCGATTTAGGAGTTAAGGTTACGGATTTTGAGAGTTAGGGTATCAAAAGAAAGAGAGAAGTTTGAAAATTTGGGGTTTAGGGTTAGATAGGTCGACGTGCCGACTGTTGGTATTCCATTAGATATTACTCGGTTGACTTCCTTAAATAAACAATGACCTGTTTGGTAGTTTAGAGTTATCAGGTCGACATACTAAGAAGGGCATCGACTTGCCTTCTTATTGCTTCACAGGTCGACATCATTAAAGACGAGTCAACGTGTCATCTCCTGAATTTTGTTCTAAGTATGGATTCATGATCAGTTCAACACGATTCACAATTCTAACATTTCATCAAGTCGACATGCCTCTGTACACTTTTAAATTTGTCAACATATTTTGATAAATAGGTCGACTTGAAGATTATTACTCAGAAAATTAATTCTCTGATTTTCGTTTCATCTTCTCTATTTTTTCATTTTTATCATTCCCAAATCTCTTCTTAATTCACAAAATCTATTTTTGTCTAAGTGCTTGGTGAGGATATCAGCAATTTGTTTTTGAGTGTTAATATATTCAAGAACAATCTCATTCTTCATAACATGATCTTGAGTGAAATGATGTCTTACTTCTATATGTTTAGTTCATGAGTGATGCAATGGATTTTTTATGAGATTTATTGCACTTGTGTTATCACATTTGATTGGAATGCAATCTAAGTCTAATCTAAAGTCTTTCATTTGATGTTTGATCTAAAGAATCTATGCTGTGCATTGTCCGGTTGAAACATATTCAGCTTCTGTCGTTGATAAGGCCACACTACTTTGCTTTTTGGAAAGCCATGATACCAACATGCTACAAAAAAATTGACAAGTACCACTTGTGCTTTTTCTATCTACTTGTATCCTGCAAAGTCAGTATCATAAAACCCATGCAATTGAAAACTTGAGTTTCTGTCATACCAAAGTCCTAAGTGAGTTGTTTCCTTTAAGTATCTGAAGATTCTCTTAACTACAACCAAATGGGATTCTTTAGGATCTGATTGAAATCTTGCATAAAGGCATACACTGAATTATATGTCAGGTTTTGAAGCAGTAAAGTAAAGTAAAGACCCAATCATGCTTCTATAAAGTTTTTGGCAAATTGATTTACCATTTTCATCTTTATTTAGCTTAATATTTGTGCTCATTGGTATTATATTTCCCTTACAGTCACTGAATCCAAATCTTTTAATTAAATCATTTACGTATTTTGATTGATTTATAAAGATTCCATTTTCTGATTGTTTGATTTGCAATCCAAGGAAGTAATTTAACTCTCCCATCATACTCATTTCAAATTCTCCCTATATTTTGGCTGCAAATTCCTCACACATTTTTGTGCTAGTTCCTTAAAAAATTATGTCATCTACATATATTTGTATGATCAAGAAATTAACATTTTCTTTTTTGATAAATAAGATGGTGTCTATTTTTTCTCGTTCAAAGTCATTTTCTATAAAAAAAAAATTGCTTAATCTTTCATACCAAACTTTAGGAGTTTGCTTCAGATCACACAAAGTTTTGGTTATTCAGGACACTAAGGATTTTCAAATCTAGGAGATTGTTCAACATATACTGTCTCATTCAAATGACCATTCAGAAAATCACTTTTGACAACCATTTGGTAAAGCTTAAAATTCATAAAACAAGAAAAGGCAAGTAACATTCTTATGGCTTCTAATCTTTCTACCAGCGCACATGTTTTATCGTAATCAATTCCTTCATCTTGACTGTAACCTTTGGCTACTAATCTTGCTTTGTTTCTTGTGATTATGCCAAATTCATCAAACTTATTTCTGAAAACACATTTGGTTCCAATCACTTATTGATTTGTTAGTCTAGAAACTAGATTTTATATCTTGTTTCTCTCAAACTGATTTAACTTATTTTACATTGCCATTATCCAATGTTTATCTCCTAAGCCCTCATTCACATTTTTGGGTTCATTTTGAGAGATAAAAGTTACATATTCACATTGGTTTTAAAGTACAGATCTGATTCTAACTCCTGAATTAATACTCCCAATTATATTCTTTGGATTTATATCTTTCCTAATCTAAGGGTATTTGATCTCTTGCTCCTATTGTATTTCATTGCTTACTCCTGTATAGTGAGTTCATTTGATTCCTCTTTCTGTTTGTTTACTTCATCAGATAACATCATTTCATTTAGTCTGTTAGATATTTCCTCATCATCCATCGTTCTTCGATTGGAATTATTTTTTTCATCAAACTCTACGTGAATTGACTCCTCCACTGTACTGGTTCTTTTATTATAGATTCTATAAACTTTGTTTATAAGGAATAATTTAGAAAATTCTTTCATCACTTTTGATATCAAATTTATCTAATACTTCTTTTTTATTGTTTAAAACAAAATATTTGCATTCAAATATTTTAAAATATGCTATATTTGGTTTTCTTTCTTTATAGAGTTCATAGGAAGTTTTCTTTAGGATTGATCTTACTTGTGTTCTATTCAAAATATAGCATACAATGTTCACAACTTCTGCCCAAAAGAACTTAGGTAGGTTATTTTCACAAAACATTCCTCTAGCCATTTCTTGAAGGGTTCTATTTTTTCTTTCTACAATCCCATTTTGTTGAGCTGTTCGAGGAACTGAATAATTATGGTCAATCCCAAAATCACTGTAGAAGTCATCCATATTTTTGTTTTCGAACTTGTTGCCATGATCACTTCTAATGCTCTTAATGGGCATTCCCTTTTTATTTTGAATTTTCTTACATAATTTTATGAATGCCTCACTAGTTTTTTCCTTTTTGGCAACCCATGTGAATTTAGAGTAATCATCAATGATTACAAACCCATAATATTTTTCTCCCAAACTTTGTATTCTAGTTGGTCCAAACAAATCAATATGAAGAACTTCTAGAGGATTTCCTGTTGACACACAATTTTAGATTTAAAAGACGTTTTTGTTTGCTTTCCTTTTATACATGTATCACACAATTTGTCCTTTTCAAATTTTAATTTTGGAAGACCCTTAACCATATCTTTCCTAACTAATTTTGAAATTATGTCCATGCTAGCGTGTCCTAATTTTCTATGCTACAACTATGATGAATTTTTGTTTATGGCAACTAAACATGATTTATTTAAGTTTTCTAAGTGATCTAAATCAATTGCATATATGTTTCATCTCCTGTGACCAATAAATTTTATAGAGTCAGAGGATTTGTTAATGATAGAGCATGTATCAGATTCAAACAATACTGAATAACCTTTATCACTTAATAAGCTAAATCTTAGTTCAGAAATAAGAAACACATTCTGAATTTGAGAGTCAGAGGACTTACCTCCTATGTTGCTTATTCCGATAATTTTTTCCTTTGAATTATCTCCAAAAGCAACATTTCCTCCTTTCTTGCTTTCAAGATAAGAGAATTTTGATGCATCTCTGGTCATATGTCTTTAGCATCTACTATCTATGCACCACACAGACATATCAGGAAATTCTCTTGATTTTAAGCACATCTGTAGAGAAGAACAATCACACCTTTGCCCTTGGTATCCTTATCTTTTTGGGTCCGGTTGTGTTATATCTTTGGGGATCCATTTTGAGGTTGTTCTTGAGGAGTTTAGAAACAAACAATCATGAATTGAATGCCCATTCTTCTTACAGTAAGTATGGTGTCTATTAGGTGCTCTTGGTTTCTTAATGTTGTTTGAAGCTATTATTTTGAATTTACAAATTTCATATTTGTGCCCAACCTTCATACATGTGTGATATCTTTCTAATTTAGCATTTTTAGAGCTCGACACAAAAAATCTATATAACTTTTTCTGTATTTGGTTAGGGTTAAATCCCAATCTTGCCTTACTCAACACAACTCTTTGGACTCCTAGCATGGTTTCAACTTTTCTTGTCCTTGAATAAATTTCATTAGTATAATATTTTGCCTTTGATTCTTTTCTTTTTGTTCATCCAATTCTTTCTTTAGAAACATATTTTCATTTACTAGAGTGTCATTGTCTTTCTCTGAACATTCAACATTCAATTTCTTCTCGAGTTCATCAATATATAGATCTAATTCAACATTTTCATTTTTAACTCATTTACTTCACTTTTTGATTTTTTTTTGATATTTTGATATTTTTAGCCAGTTCCTTCCTTGGCAAATTATTTTTTCTTTTTAGTCTTTTTAATTCCTTTAGTGATTCTACTAAGGCCTCATGTAATTCAGTGATAGAAAAATCATTTTCAGATTCAAAACATGATAAATAGAGTGTGGAGTTTACCTCACTATCAGAAGATTCTTCATTTGCCATAAAACATTCAACATATACTGTGTCGACAAGAAGATACAGGTCGACGTATGTTTTAATAAGCAAACACTCATTAGGTCGACAGATCAGATAACAAACGTCGACATACCATTGCATAAAATTAAATTGGTGGATCTGAGTAATTTAATTGGTCGATGTCTCTTTATAGGTTTACAGTGATTCTAATGTGTCGAAGTATGTTTTTCAGAAACCCATATCAACAGGTCGACATATATCAATATTAGGTTGATGTGTTACCATTCATTGGTTGAATTGGTCGATGTGTCTAAGTGAATTGGTCTATGTGTTTTTGGCTAGGTCCATATGCATAGTAACGGGTTGATGTATACATTTCTGAATCAAGAACTGACAGGTTGATGTGTCAAACCATCAGGTTGATGTATCAAACCATCAAGTTGATGTATTACTATTTGGACTTTAAATTGATCGACATAGTGTATGAAATTGGTCCACCTAGTATTGTTTAGGTTGATGTGTTGCAAATCAAGTTGATGTGTATTTAAAAAACAGGTTAATATGTATGAGGAACAGATTGATGTGTCACTATTCATATGTGAAATTGGTTGATGTGTTAGAATGAATTGATCAAAGTGTCACTATTCCTATAGTCTTATGTCGACAATATTTGTGCAGACATCGATATCCTAATGTGTTCTCTTTTCTCAGTGTCGATGTTTGATTTGTGCAGGTTGATGTGTTTCAGCAATTTGTTGATGTGTAATTTTATATTGGTCCACCTGACAACCTATAGGTCGATGTGTGTTTGTGTGGGTCGAAGTGTTCAGACATATGTTTTTATGGAAAACATTTGGCTCATGTCGACAAGAATATCAAACGGGTCGATGTGTGTGTCTGAATATCATAGGTCAATATGTGTTCTAACCAAGTCGTGTGTGTATGAATGTCACAGATCGATATGTTTTCTAACCAGATCAACCTGTATTGTAGACTTCTAAATTTTCTAATTGTTTTCTTATTTTCTTGAATTATTTTTCTTTCACTCTTTCATTATCAACACTCTACTTGGTGAATAAAAATGATTCAAAAATTGTTTCAAAAGCTAATATAACCGTTTTTGTTAAAGTTGTAGAAGAAGGATTGATTAAATTCTCCCAATCTGTAGAAAATTGGTACAGACGCACCTATAGAGGTGCCTGCAGAAGTACCCATAGAGGCAACCATAGAAGTCAAAGCAAAAAAATGAACTTTCAAAAAAAATTATCATACTAGATTTAAATATATTAAACCTATGTTTATTTAGAATAATTATGAGTATAAAAATTATAAATCTAATTATTTAAGAAATAAAAATAAATTTTCTTGTTATATATATCACAAAATTGGTCACTATAATAGAAATTGTTTCATGAACAAGTTTAGTATATTTTAAGGACAATTTAATTATGATATAAGCTTGTTCTCTAGAGGGCCTAAACTTGTTTGAGTTTCTAAGAACAGATGATATTTTTTTTTATTGTTCATGAACAAGAGGCAAAAGTCAAAAGAAAGTAGAATGTTGATAGTAGATGTTTAAAACATATGATGGGTGACGTCTCATTGTTTAAAAATCTTGAAAGAAAAGATCATGAAATGGTGATTTTTGGAGATAATTAAAAAGGAAAAATCATCGGATAAGACAGCGTATGTAAAAATTCTACTACTATAAAAAATGTGTTATTTGTTGATAAATTGATACATAATTTATTAAGTGTTAGTCAATTATGTGATTTAAAATATAATATTTTATTTAAAAGGAATAAATGCATTGTGTTTGACACTGAGATACAAGAACAAATTTCTGAAGGAATTAGGCTAGAATATGTTTATGTGGTGGATTCTACAATTTTAGATAGTTTAAAAAAATTGTTTAAGATTGATATTTTTGCATGGCATAATAAATTATGTCATATAAATTTTAAGCAACTAAAAAAATTGTCCAAACAAAAGTTAGTTAGAAGAATTTAAAAATTTTCATTAAAAAAATATATAAATTGTAATGTTTGTTCATTGAATAAACAAGTAAAAACATCTTTCAAAAATACAGATCACATTTCTATATCTAGACCTTTAGAAATTCTCCATATGAACTTATTTGGATCGGTTAGAAATCTAAATTTATGTGGAAATAGATATAGACTAGTAATAGTAGATGATTTTTTTAAATTCATTTGGATTTTATTTTTAGCAAATAAAAATAAAACTTCTGAGTTTTTTAAAATTTTTACAAAGAAAATTCAAAATGAAAAAGGTTTTAAAATAGTTAGTTTAAAACGAATCATGATAAAAAATTTGATAATTTAGAATTTTTAGAATATTGTATTTAAAATTTTTTGATATCACATGCATCATAACAACATGGGGTAGTTAAACATAAAATTAAGACTATTCAAGAAATGACTAGAACTATATTGAATGATAGTGGTGTAGGAAAATATTTTTGGGTTAAAACAACTTCTACGATATGTTACATAATTAATAGAGTCTATTCTAGATTTATAACAAATAAAACCTCCTATGAAATTTTTAGAGGTAGAAAACCTAATATTTCGTAATTTCATACATTTGGGTGTACATGCTTTATCTTGAAAAATAATTTAAATATTTGAGGTAAATTTGATGAAAAAGCTACTGAAAGAATTTTTCTAAATTATTCTGTTAATAGCAATACATATAGAGTCTTTAATAAAGACTCTAGAATGGTAGAAAAAACAATTAATATTAAATTTCATGAAAATGAATTTCAAAAAATAGAAGTTAAAAATAATAATATTATACAACATGAATTCCCGTTGAAAAAGATAATATGAAAGAAGTGAACAAGATGTCATAAAAGAAAATGAACCAAGAGAGAAAATTATTAGAAGTTTGAAATTTTTGCCTAACCATTCGCAAGATGATATAATAAGAGATGTAAATGAAGGAATAAGAACTAGATCAAGTTATAAAAATATAGAAAATCAATTTACATTAATATTTAGTATAGAACTGAAAAATATAGAAGAAACCAAAGAAGTTGAGAACTGAATAGAGACTATGCAAGAAAAATTAAATCAATTTAAAAAGAACAATGTATGGACTTTAATACCCAAACCAAAAGACTAAAAAAGTATAGGAACAAAATAGGATTTTATGAATAAATTAGATGAAAATGGAAATGTTGTTAGAAATAACGTTAGGATTGTTATTAAAGGATATTCACAAGAGAAAAAAATGGACTATGATTAGGCTTTTGTACCGGTTGCTAAGATAAAAGCAATTAAACTACTTTTGGTTTTGAATATTTTAAAAATTTTAAATTATATCAAATTGATGTTAAAAGAGAAAATATATGTTAGTTAACCCCTTGGATTTAAGGAACATAACAAGAAGATCATGCTTGTAAACTATAAATAGTCTTGCATGGTCTAAAACAAACATCTAAGACATGGTATGAAAGATTAAGTGAATATCTTATGAAAAATAATTTTAAAAAAAGAAATATAGACACTACTTTATTTATCAAGTATAATGATAATGATATTCTTGTTGTGCAAATATTTATTGATGATAATGTGTTTGACTTTGCTAATAAACATTTGTGTGATGATTTTAGTAAAATTATAAAAAATGAGTTTGAAATGTCAATAATGGGTGAATTGAATTTCTTTTAGGGTTATAAATTAAACAAACTCTTTAAGAAATTTTTATAAGTTAGGAAAAATGTAGAAGAGAGTTAATTAAAAAAATTGGTATGAAAATTTAAAACATATTAGCGTTCCAATATCTACTTCTATTAGGTTATATTTAAATGAAAAAGGGAATGATGTGAATTAAAAATTTTATAAATGTATGATAGGATTTTTGTAATTTTTGACCGCTTCTCCTTCTGATATTTTGTTTAGTGTAAGTTTATGTGCAAGCTTTCAAAATAAACTAAAGAATCTCACCTTAGAGCTATGAAGAAAATTTTAAAATATATTGTCGATACTAAAAATTTAGAAATTTGGTATCAAAATATTTAAATTTTGAATTAATTGGATATTCAGATGTCAACTATGCCGAATGCAAAATTGATCGAAAAATTACCTTGGGTACTTTTTAATTTTTAGGAGATAGAATTATAAGTTGAATATCTAAAAAACAAAATTCAGTTGTTTTGTCAACGGTGAAATCGGATTGTCTCAATAGGAAATTGTTATGACCAAATTTTGTGGTTAAAACAATAATTTAGAGATTATGGGTTAAATTATAAGAATATTATAATAAAATGTGATAATATGAGTACTATTTGTCTCACAAAAAATCACATAAATCATTCAAGATCCAAATATATAGAGGTTAGACACCACTTTATTAAAGATCATGTTATTAATGGAGATGTAGTTTTGGAATATATTGATACAAAAATCTGATTACAGACATTTTTACAAAGATTTAGATAGAAAGAGGTTTGAAAATATTAGAAATGAAATAGTAATTGATAATGTGCAAAATGTTTATTTTATTATTGAAATTATGATATGATTTTGTATTGGTTAAGTGCTCTAATAGATATTTTTATGATTTTTTATTTTTAGGGGATCAAAATTAGAGATTAAATCAAATTGGGATTAAAGAGACAATTTTGGAGTTAAATGGTTCAAGATCACATTTGGGCCTACAAAGGAAATGAGAAAGCATCTAGAATAGAAGATTTACTTTGTAGTAGAAAATTTTTATTTCAAGTAAATTGTATTTTTGGGGTTAATTGTTTCCATATTTCAAGGGATTATCTTAATGATTTGAGAGAAGAATCTTTTTCCTCTTTTTCCTAATCTTTTTCCTAGATCTAGATCTAACAAGAGAAGTCACCTACTACACCTAGGTCGACTCATGGCTATATATATTCTCCATTGAGGGTGGCGGCTGCAGCACACAACACAACACTACTTTTTCCTTTTTAGGTTTTAGTTTTTTTTTCTTTTCTTTCAAGTACATTTTTTTCTTGCTTTTGTTGATTTCAAAAATATGATTTCCACCGTGAGTGGATAGTTTCTTTTCTTCTGATTTAAGGGGAATTTCATTAATTGTTTTTACTGTGAGATTATGTGTTTTATTTAATTTCTTGTCTTTTTAATTCAAATATTTGTCAATTCTTGATTTATTTATATGAAACATTGGTATTGGTTAATCTGATAATTTAATTCAATATCAATTTTTCTACTACTATCCAAGATTTTAGTGATCCGTAATTGTTATGAATGGATAGTACAAGTAACAAATATGTTATTTATATTTATGGGTCTTTTACCAATATTCATGCTTAACCTAAGGAATCGATATAACAAAATTAAATAATTGTGTGGTTATCCCAGTTATTTGTATTTTGATTTAACTGTTTTCACAAAACTTAATGCTATCATTATATTGATATGGAACACTATCGTGTCCGGTCGATTAATTATAAATTTTGATTGGATGTTGGTTCGATCAATTAATTTAGGAAAACGTAAGATTTATTATGACTATTCTAATAAATCTAAGATTAAATGCTTAAATAGTAAGAATAATATTTTTTAACCTATGATCAGCGAAACAATCGAATATGTGAACCCTTAGATTAGAGTTTAGTACATTGAAATTCTTTTCTAATTTTTAGTATTTTTGTATAGTTGATTTGTTTTTTAATTTTAGATTATTAATTTTTGAGTTAGAAATTTATTTTATAAACCCCCAATTTTATTTGGGCAATAACTAAGAAGTTAAGTTAATTTAATTCCTGTGAGATTCGACATGATACCACTATTGCTATAAATTTGTTTGCATCGGGAGAATCAATATTAATTTGACGACTTCGACAACCAGTCCAAATTTTGACGCCGTTGCCGGGAAACTACATTAATTTTTTAGTTTACATTTTTCACTTGTTTACTGATTTTTGATGAGGAAGAAAAAATGACAGATCGTCAAAAGACTCTGAAGGAGTTAGCTGCACAAATTTTGAATCAACAACTCTTGTGCATCAAATACCCAACTCTTGAGGTAGCATTCGAATTTAAATCTGGCTTGATTCATTTACTTCCTATTTTTTGTGGTCTTTCAGGTGAAGATCCACATAAACACTTAAAGGAATTCTATGTTATCTGTTCGAGTATGAAGCTCCAAGGTGTGATCAAGAAACGGATAAATTTGAGATCTTTTTCTTTTTCCCTAAAGGATAAGGCGAAAGATTGGTTGTACCATCTACATCCCGGTTCGATAAATACATCGAATGGAATGCAAAGATTATTTTTAGAGAAATTTTTTTCTACATCTAGGGCTGCCAACATGAGAAAAGAAATATGTGGGATCAGACAGATTAGCGAAGAAATATTGTATAAATATTTTGAAAGGTTCAAACAACTTTATGCTAGTTGCCTACATCATCAAATACTGGATCAGCTCTTGATACAATATTTTTGTGAGGGAATTCTACCTATGGATAGAAGTATGGTAGATGCAGCCAGTGGAGAAGTTTTGGTCAATAAAACACTAGAAGAAGTCAGATAGTTGATCTCAAACATGGCAGAAAATTCTTAACAATTTGGGATGAGTGTGAATGGAGTTACAAAATGTGTCAATGAGGTAAGTCACTTGAATCTTGAAAATCAAATTTCTAAACTAATTGCTTTGTGTCGTTAGTTGGCTATAGGGCAAATGCAGGCAACTAAGGTTTGTGGGATATGCTCAATTTATGGATATTCGATAGATATGTATCCAACCCTATAAAAAGATCCCACTCATTAAGCAATGCCATAGGAAGATTTTCTGGTCAACCTCAAAGAAAGTATGATCCTCATTCCACTCATTACAATTCTGGATGGAGAGATCATCCAAACTTGAGATATGAAAACCAAGGAGGATAGACAAGATATCCTTCTCAACACTTCAACAGGCTACCACCAGCATTTACACAATCTTCTAATTCAGGTATGTCTTTAGAGGATATAGTAAAAACTCTTGCAATTAACACTCAACAATTTCAATAGGAAACAAGAGCAAGTATATAGAATTTGGAGTACCAGATTTCCCAACTAACGACTTCAGTTAGTAGGTTAGAGATACAAAATTATGGAAAATTGCCTTCACAAACGGGGGTAAATCCCAAAGAGAATGTTAGCACAATAACATTGAGAAGTGAGAAGGAACCTCATTTGAGCTTCACTCCATCTAAGAAGGTAGATGAAGGGAAGGATATGGACAAGAAAGATGAACGAAATTTAATCAAGGTAACATCCAAGTCTTCTTTGCCTAATGCTTCTAGTACAATTATGTCACCTTTTCCTTGTAGGTTTGAGGAATCCAAGATGGAAGAACACGAAAAGGAAGTTAGGAAGATAAGAGGTGATGAGATGGGTTAGAATGTATCTAATATCATCAAGAGAACTCTATCAAAAAAATATGCGGATCCAGGTATATCACTCTACCTTATGCTATTGGTAAGAAAAAAATGGAGCATATCATGCTAGATTTAAAAGTATCTGTTAATATCATGCCTTACTCAATTTATAGTACTCTAAAACTTGGTCTCATCAAAGAAACTAGAGTTGTTATTCAGTTAGCTGACTACTCTTATACTTATCCAGAGGAGATTGTTAAAATGTTTTGGTGCACGTTACTGAGTTAATTTTTTCAAATGATTTTTACATCTTGAAAATAGAATAAGATACCATCATAGATTTAGCTCAACTTCTATTAGGACGACCATTTATGAAGACATTAGCAAATATGTTATTTATGTTTATGGGCTTTTTTTTTACCAATATTCATACTTAACCTAAGGAATCGATGGAATAAAATTAAATAATTGTGCGGCTATCCCGATTATTTATATTTTGGTTTAACTATTTTCACAAAACTTAATACTATCATTATATTGATATAGAACACTATCATGTCCAGTCGATTAATGATAAATTTTGATTGGATGTTCGGTTCGGTTAATTAATTTAGGAAAACGCAAAATTTATTACGGCTATCATAATAAATCTAAGGTTAAATGTTTGAATGATAAGAATAATATTTTTTAACCTATAATCAATGAAACAATCGAACGTGTGAACACTTGGATCAGAGTTTGGTGTATTGAAATTCTTTTCTAATTTTTAGTATTTTTACGTCGTTGATTTGTTTTTAATTTTAGGTTATTAATTTTTGAGTTAGAAATTTATTTTATAAACCTCCTATTTTATTTTGACAATAACTAAGAAATTAAGTTAATTTAGTTCTCGTGGGATTCGACCTGATATCGCTATTATAATAAGTTTGTTTGTATCGGGAAATCAGTATTAATTTCATTGCTTCGACAACCCGTCCAGTAATATGCTGTCTATTTAAAAAAAAAAAACTATGCATAGAGATTAGTGGGTTAGAAAGTATAGGCTCTATATAAGTCATCTCAAAGAAACCTTACAGATTCTAGCTGCCTCTCTCATTTCACTCTTTTTTGCAAACCTTAACCCAAGAAACCCTAAATTTTTTTTTGATTTGATGGCCCCTCGCAAATCAATGAGAATTTCAAACAAAATTTTTGAAAATCCAACCATTTCACATGTCAATCTCTTATATTTGGATTTTTCAAATTCAGAATCTTCAAAATTTCTTTCGGCCAATAAAGAAATTTCTCGTTCCCCTCAACAAAATTTGCAATTTCTTCATCAAGAACATGATTCCCTACATTAAGAATCCGAATCACAATCACAATCCGAATCCTCAAAATCCCAAAATCAAAGTCCCATACGCCCTGTCCAAACCAATAATGTTTGAAATCAATCCTTGTAGATGTGTGGATTTTAAGTATTTTGAGGAGAAGGGTTTAGAGATAAGGAGGCTTTTTGAAAGAATTGGAGAGGTTGCTCTATGCAATGCAAATAGAGGTTGTATTTGAAGGATTATAAGCATTTAGAAGCGAAAAATTCAGAGAAATTGGTGTTCAGAATTTTAGGATTTCGTGTTAAAATTTCCAAAGATGACATTGCTGCACATTTAGGGATTGTGCAAATTGAGGATGACATTTTAGAAAATATGAAAAAAAAAAGCGAATTTTATACTTTACTAAAGGAAAAAAATTATTCTGGAGGTGGTTATTTGTATGAAAAGGATTTTTCTTTGTTGATTTGAGTTGTGCATAGGGTGGTGATTGTGTTTGATCTTTAGGAATGGAAGTTCAATCACTGTCACAGTAAAAAATGCTAAGATTATGGTTGCAATGCTACTGGAAAGAAAATTAGTCATGGTTAGTATGTTTATGAATCATGTTAGGAGATATACTTATGCCACACATGAGTGTTGAAATCTCTTAGCAAAGATTGTAGAAACATAAAGATAAAGGTGTTTGGAAAGGGAAATTTAATGAAATTGGTGAAATTGATTATCCTTTTGGAGAAAATGATGATTCGGAAGTGAACAAAACTCCATTTGAACAAGGTGAAACTTCCAGAAAAAGAGAGACCACTGTTGAGGAAAATTAGCCTTATAGTTTCAAGAATGATGTTGAATGGAAAGAAATAATTGAAAAGAAAATTGATGAGTGTTTAGAAAGACAAAAGAAAACTCATGAGAAGATTCTAGAAATCCTAAAACTATTGTCAAAAAGTGCAGAATAGAGTGATGTTTTCTATTTTCAAAATATGTAGTTTTAAAGTTTGCTTCTATAGCCTCTATGTCAATTTCTATAAATACCTCAATCTACTGCAATAAAATTCAATGAAATTTTTGTGTTGTTTCTTTTATTTTTTTGTGCAATGTTTGCTCTATTTTCTTTTTGATGAAACAAAAATGAGGAGAATAAAGAAAATAATAATAAAAAATACACACATTAAGAGGGAGAAAATTTAAATGTCAATAAATCCATAAATTAAAGGGGAGTTTGAAAATGTGCATTCACCTGTAAATGTGTATTCATGTTATTTTTGAGTATTTATTTTTTATATGGTTTTGGTGTCATCAAAAAGGGGATAATGTTAGGGAAATTGTCATCCCCTTTACAAAATCTTTCATTTTGTTCTAATATTTTTATCAGGTGTGCATATTAAGTCATTTGAAAATTATTATAAAAGTTGCCTCAAAATCTTATAGAGGTCAGCATAGAAGTATCATAGAAACTGATGGTTTTCTTTACGAAGTAAAAAATGGGGTAATTTAGAGATAGTATAGAGATTACCATAGAAACAACCTTGAACCTATTGTAAAGCATATAATTTGTTGCAAGATAGAAGGAAGGTATAAGGTTCATAAAAACTGCTATAGAGGTTGCTGTAGAGGCTGTTATAGAGGCAAAAATTCTACTTATCTATTGAAGACTCAACTCAGCAATCTAAGTATAGATTAGGTACCACACTTAGTTTAAAAATATGTTTAGATACACATTTCAATGATTTAATATCTGAAAATCAAATTTTAGATGAAAAGTTTCAAAATCCAGAAATATAGGCAATTTTCAGGTATGATATGATGATCATTTGCACATGTTCAAGTCATTGTCTCTTTTTACATGATTAAGTTTTTTCAAATTCAAAAATTGCATGTTAAAGAAGATGTGTAGGACTACCAATTTAAGTATTTACAGCAATAAAATCTCGAGGATAAGTTAGAGAAAAATAAGTGAGAAGTTGACTAGTCACTTGACTTTTGTAAGCAAGAAGATTATCCAAAAGCAAGTTTTCAGCAAGGTTTCCAAATTTTTAGTAGGGTTTCCGAATTTTCAATAGGTTTCAACAACTAGATAAATTCAAATTTTAGTTTTCAAATATCAAGACTGAAGTTCAAACTTCAAATTTGAGTTACAACAATTGGAAAATCTCAGGAAATAAGACGTTTAGCTTTCAAATCAGGACATTTTTTCATGAAAATTATTGTTGTTTGCTGATAAATTTGTGCTTTTACAGTAAGTGTTTGAAGCTGAAAAACTCAAATAAAAAGGTAGCATGAACTTCAAACTTTGAAGATATATATACAAAGATTACACAAGAACATTTTATAGAAAAATATTAAAGTAAAGAAATCCCCACGAATGAAGTGTGTTATCTGACCGTTGTCTGCTATTGCTTGCAAAATTCCTTCTCTGCACTTGTATTCTTTTGAGTTGAGTTGTGAGTGAGTGTAGTTTTGGTGAAAGTTGATATTCTACCACTGTTGGATGAAGGCATCTTTAGGTTGAGAAGATCAGAAGTCAACAGTTTGGGTTTTATTTTGTAACTTCTGATCATAGTGGAAAATTAGAAAGTTGCTAGATCTTGGTTTGTTGGCCGGAAGAGTGGATGTAGTCATAAGACCAAACCGCTATAAAAATTGGGTTTACTTCTCTATCCTTTATTTTTATTTTCTGTTGTGAATATTTAAAATGACCTCAACCTCCTTCTTGGTTGTTATCGTGACCAATAAATTGTATTCGTTGACACTCAGAGCAAGATGAAGAAGGTTGATTGATTTACAATTTTCTTGATAAGCTTTCTTCTATTTTAGTGTCATGTTTTCAATTTTACTGGTACACGAACACCATTAATCTATTTTGTTAGAAATTCAATCAATTCTTCAATGATTTCCTAGGCAGTTAAGCCTTGCATTATAATAAAATTGCATATGTTTTTTTCCAATAACTAAAGTTACTCCTATTGAATAAAGGAGCCTTGTTTGTGGAACAAGCCTTTACTGGAATAGAGTCTCTGTTAAATGACATTAGAAGGTTTTGAGAATGAGGTAAGGGTAATGATCTTTGATCTAAGGTAGTAAGACCTAAAGCTAGATACTTGCTTTGATACTAATTAAAAGAATCCTAGAGAGGAGTGAAAAGGTTTATTTGAATAATTTTGGTACTAATTACAGATTTAAATAAAATTTGGTAAGTGGTGGTAAAAATAGAACAGAATAGAAAAGTTATAGAAGAAAATAAAAATGAAGATATAAGATTTTTATAGTATTTCCACCAAACTCGATGTACGTCAACTCTCATGACTCCTTCCTGGGTTTTCACTAATGCGACAATAATTCAAACTTGATTACAGATTAAGTTTGACCGTTATAATGTTTATCCTCAAACATTAACCCTTCAACCTTCCTCAGCTTATTGTTTTCTCTCTCTAAACCCAAGACTGAATATCTCATTAGTTTTAAGAAATTTTGTATAAAAGGAATAAACAATCCAAACAGAGAAGATTTGATCCTCATATGTGACTTTTGATGTGCTTATCTTAGATTTACACTCAAAAAAGAAAAATGGAATGAAAAATAGAGAGTACTTCTTTAAGGGGCATGGTATTGATTGAGTAGTAAATGATTGTTTTGTTTTTCAAAGAGCAATCATAGTAATCGTTTAAGTGCGTAACTCCATTTAATGCATTTTCTGCTTCGACATTTATGTTTCTCTTGAAAAAGCTATTAAGTGGAAGGTGAGTTTGAATGTTAGACATACATGCTCTTCACCTTCTTCAAAGTTAAGGCTTGACTATTGCTCACTAAATGTTTTTGCTCTTTATTTATTGTTTTTTAAACATTTTTGGATAGGCAAATCCTGTTCTGTAAAAAGTTCAAAATGCCTTTTGCTGTAAAAAGAGTATTAGCACACGAGGAAGATATGAGATAAATGTTGACTTTTAAATTCAAATTCAAATGATTTTACACTATTATATTCACTTGACTACACCTTACTAGCAACAGAACAATTTTTAAGATTGAAAAAATTAATGTACACATAAAAAAAATGAAATAAAACTCAGCTGATCGCAGTTATCCAAGGGTGCACTGTATCCTTTATGTTATAGATTGCTTGAGTTTGAGGTATGCTATTAGGGTAGACTGCATGTGTTCATGGTCAATCGCGGTTGCTTGCCAGAGCATTGTGGTTCAATACTCGCGGTCAACAGCTTGAGCGTACTGTGGGCTTGCGGTACTCCACATAAGCATGCATAGTAGGTCACACCATTGCATGTGGTAGGCCACTCCTACTTGTGCGGTAGCCCGCACAGGTGTGCGGTTGATCACCTACATGCACAGGTGCGCATACGGTAGCAAACACTACGTGTGCGATTGGCCGCCTGCATGAGTTGGAGTGCACGCGGTTTACCTTGATGCTTATGTGCTAGGCTGTTCGAATGATTTTTACAACTTTTAGACCAACTTGATTTAGTGATTAAATTTCCCTTAATTTGTTAATCATCAAAATCTAATTTTTCAATAATTTTCCTTTTTTAGATGATAATAAAATCTATTAATAATTTGAAAATGGAAAACTTTTCTCCCTTATTTAAATGTGTTAATTTTTTTTTTACAAGTTATCTGTTCTTCCCCTTTTTATTAGTAACAAAGAGGGATGGGATATGAACTGGGAAGTTAGCTTCCCCAGAAGAATTGCTTAGATGCCGAATGATAGAGACAAATTATAAAACATTATATAGAAATATATAGATATATATCTAAGTGTACCACACAATGTTTAACAAAGGATAGGAAACAAAGTAGTCGTAAACAGAGCATAAGCATGAAGGTGAAGAAGGCCTAAGTACAAGTAGAATTAAGTGTTTCTAACTTTTGGCCTAAATTTAGCTTTTACTTTTTCTTTGCTCAGTGGTGTTGGAGGTAGTAAAGGTAGAAGTAAAAGTGCCAACTTCAAAAGGAGTAGAAGAAGATTTAGGGACCATGGAAGGTATGGATGAGCCACCAAATGAAGTGCAAATACCTGTGACAGCACGGGCACAAAATAGGTTCTGAGATGAGGCTCGTATTGAGAATGGGTCAGAAGCTCTAGGGGTAGGAGCTCTAGGTTGGGAAGAAGATGTGTGAGGTACAATCATTGCATTTTTTACACTTACAACAAATCCCAAGATGATTTTCTAACCATTCGATATATGCATCATCTAGTACTACAAGTCTCGGTAAGTTTCGCTAATTTCTTTCTGAAATTCCCCCAGGGAGCCCTTAGTGTACTTTCGAAATTAGCCTAAATTTTCTTTAATTTCTATTACTTCCCTCTAAATTTCTTCGACACTTTTTTCAACCTCTTCGATTTTATAATCCATATTATCTAATTTCACATTCACTTGACTTTGAAAGCCATCAATCCTATCCATAAACTTTGTTTTCATAGTAGTTATGCGTTCAAAAAATTGATTCCACCTATAGTCAGAGTAAGAAGATGTTTGGGTTGGTATCATTTGCAATCTCTAATTCCTAGCCTTCTCATTCTGTTCATTATGTCTTTGCTCAAAGTGTTCTACTTCCCTTCCTCTTCTCCTTAAGACCCAGTCACTGTTTTTAAAGACCCAATTGGCTTTATGTAAGGTAAGAGTATTGATACTGTTTTTCATACTTAATTCTACTTTGGTCTCCTTGCGTAGATTAATCCCTTGTTCATCCAAGATTTCCATAATTACACTAACATAGGGTAGATTAGTGCTTTGAGAGGCTCTGAAAACTAGCATAAAATAGGGAATTAGGTAATGTAGACCTAGGTTGTTTCTGCTCATGAAGCAAGCCGTCAGCCAAAATCTTCCCTGATAATGGAGGTATAATTTTCTCCTCATAGTCTGATTGCCTGTGTGATTAAGAAATGTAGAATTTTTTCATGAAAGCCTAAGTCTATGGCGTTGTTTTTTGACTTCCTCTAACCTAGGATCATCAAACACTATTTTAGCATCACCAATTATCTTAGAGTATAAATATGATGCACATCGACTATACTCAACCCATTCTAAGCATGTTTCTCTGTATATGATTCTGCGATTAATCTCTATTTCATGCCCATCAACATATATCCTAAAAGCACATGGATATACTTCATCCTCAACCTTAAAAAGAGGGGCTTCATATTCAGTCTACTCATCAATAATTTCTATGTTATTGAAGAAAAGCCTAGTTGGTTGTTCGTAGATTTTTTTTATTTGGATACAAAAGCCATTAAGGATGGAACATATGCAAAACTTCATCATACTTAAACTTAATTGACTTCAGAAACTCTTAATCGATAAGTCTACTGAGGGTAACATTTCTACTCGAGAAAAATTTTTCAAAAAACTTCTTTCTTGCTGTACTTGGTAGTGTTAGATGGCTCTGATTCAACAACAACTTGTTTTCCCTTTCTGACCTTGTGTCACCATGAAGATATGAAGTTCTAGACTTAGGCGAGAAAGAGTAGAAGTTTCTGTGGAAGGGAGTGTGAACAATTGAGGAATGAATGAAGAGAAGAAACTTGTGCTTTGTTAAAATTGTGAGAACAGAGGAGGTTTTGTATTTTTGTGATGAGTGATGGAAAGAAGGAGCGAGATTAAACTTACCAAAGCTTGAGCTTGTTTAAAAATGGTAACAAACAATATCACGTGAAACTGAGTTGAGCGGACATGAATTGAAGTTATAAGAGATTAAAATGTGTGCCATAACTCAAACTCAAGTTTAGAGTAGTGGATATGATATTGAGTAAATTTGTATTTATTCAGTGATTGAAAGATTTGTAGTGTGTTGCGATGTAGAGAGAGAATGTGTGGGCTAGTTATGGTGGAAGAGATGATGTTTTGGCCATATATATATTTTTTTTTGAGAGTAAGGTGTCACATGTTTTGGCCATAGTGTACATGCAAAAGTGAAGAGAAGAAGTGAAAATCGAGAGTGGGTTTTGAAAATTCAATGACATGTGGTAGAGAGAATGGGTACAAGGGAGGGAGAAATTGGTGTAAACATGAGACGAGAGAGAAAAACATTTGACTAGTCAAGATTTTGGGTTGTGTATGAGAAGTTTATTTGGATTTTGATATTATTGTGTATTTGAATAGTTAAAAGTAGAGAAAAAGCATATTATTTGGTTGAATGCTCATTTGTTTGTATGCTCTCACGTTTTTTCCTTCTTTTTTTTTGTGTTGATTGTATTATCTATACTTATTTATATATATTATATTTATTGTTTTATGTTAATTAATGTAACATGTTCACTTGGATGACCGCATTAAATGTGTGGTGTGTCGTTTCTTTTAAACTAGGAAGCCGCCCTTTTTGGGCGGCCATCCGTGTGATATGCCCATGGTTTACCATTCAGATTCATGGTGGACAGTTAAAGCAAAGTAGGTTAGGATAAATCAATTACTTTGTCGAGTGATCAGTTATTTTATTTTTGTGGCTCACCATTTTCATTTAATAGTCTACTGATTTGCATTCGAGACATACTCTATTTTTCTGTTCGATTATTTTTTGAAATCCAATATTCTTAATTCTCTTCTTAAATTATAAAATTTGCTCTTATCGAGTGGTTTTGTGAATATGTTTGCTATCTATTTTTGAGTAGCAATGTACTCCAGAATTGTATCATTTTTCAGCACATGATCTCTGATAAAATAATACATGATTTCTAAGTGTTTTGTTCGTGAGTGATGTATTAGATTCTTTGTTAAATTGATAGTACTAGTATTGTCCCATTTAATTGGGATGTAATCTATTTCTATTCTATTATCTTTCATTAGATATTTGATCCACAACAGTTGAGCATAGCATTATCCTATTGCAATGTACTCAAGTTTAGTAGCTGAGGTTGCCGCACTATTTTATTTCTTTGACGACCATGAAACCATAGTTCCAAAGAATTGGTAAGTACCACTAGTATTTTTTCTATCAGCTTTACAACCTGCATAATCTATATATGAAAAACAATGTAGTTGAAAACATACCATAAATCTAAGTTCACGGTCCTTCACGAACCTAAGGATTCTTTTGAAAAACCATGTAGTTGTAAGACTTGGTATTCTTACTTTGAGATGTTCTTACAACCATTCCAGCAAAAATCATAATAGGTTTTGGTTGCATTTGGAGCAGCTCATCTTCATTGATGAGTGGGAAGTGAGATTCCTACACTACTACTCTTAGTTGCCTACCTCTAAAACATGTGTGAACCATTTATTGAAAATATCATTTCTGAGTGAAGAAACTTGTTTTACAGGAATTTGTTGGATGTATTCTTACTCTTGGTTGCTTATTTGTTTATACCTTATTTGTTGGATGTACAAATCACACTCGGCTGCTGTTGTACCAGATTTAGGTAATTGTATGTAAAAATTGGTTTAATGGATACCAGTATCCCAATGCAATCTTAAAGATGCATTTAAGTGTCAGCTTTCAAAAAGCAAGTAAAGTGTTGATTTCGAGTATGTTTTTTTCTTATGACTTTGTCAGATAATCAATTACCTGTGAGATACTTGTCTAAGTTTCCTGTAAGATACTTGTCTAAGTTTGCCATGTCAGATAGTGTTTCGTAAGACACAAAGTTGAAGTAGTGACTGGGTAGAGGTTTATGTTCTTCTAAACTTCACGGATTTTAGTAACTAAATTGAATAAAATTGAGAGCTCTTTGTAGATAAACAGATATCTTATCTTGGGTCTTAGAACCTGGAATCTAGAGGTGTTGTAGACACACCTTTCAATCAGTTTAGTTTTGAACAGGCGAGCATTAGTTTCTTTGATATGAACAAGATTGAATGGTATCATTGGAGGTTACATGTTATAATAGAAGTTGAATTTTTTATTATGGGAATGGTAATTGACCTTTAGGGTTTAAGGTACTTACATTTTCATCGGTACCTAAGAAGGCTAAACCAATCACTTGTTGTGATGCTGGTATGGTGTAATCCCATATTCGAGTTATCATTAGTGTTGTGACTTGATTCAATACGTCTTCTTACAATCGAGATATTGGGTACGCAACCATTTTTTACCACTGTGATTACAAAAAAAGTAGTATTGCAGGATTAATAAATGTGCATCTAAATTCATAAAAAAGAGGCTGAATTTGCCTCTTTCTTGAAGTATCCAATAAATAAAAGCACCTATATTATAGCCGCAGGTACAAATCTCTTTATTAAACATATTTAAAGACAATAAATAAATGTTAGGACAAAAATTGAAGTATTAAGTAAACATATAATATCATAATGGATAAAATGAAGTTAGTGTATGGATAATGTACTTTACAACCCATTTAATCTTGTCAAAGATCTCTTTATACACAATATTCCTTGTTTCATAGGAGTCGTTGCTGTTTTCATTTCGGATCATGATTTTCAAACCTTGTCGACTTGTAACTCTAGATAAAGCTACATGTAATTGACCATGACAGAACCCAGGCTTAGAAAGATGTATGCCTACAATATCTAGTGTATGTCATTGACTCTTATTAATTATCATAACATATGACAATTTAATAGGGAACTTTCTCCTATTTAAAATAAAGGGCCACAGTGTTTTTCACACTCATCGTTATCCTAGGAATAAAATACTTTTGACCTAGATTAGAGCCACTCACAATTTTAGCCTCAATGAAATTAGAACATAGCTCTGTAACTATAAGTCTTTTGCCATTACATAACCCACTAGATTGGCTTATGTTCCTTAACAACATAATAACAACACCTATTTTCAGTTTCAAAACATCGTTTGGAATACCTTGTAAGGTTAAAGTATTTAAGGATTCAATGTTGTAGAACGCATCATCTTATGAATTATATGTAAATGATTTTGAAATTAAAAACAGAACTGTAGTATGTTTTTTCAACAATTGGGATTAAGTCAAGTAAGTAGGAGGTTCACTTCTTCTACTGTGTTATTGTGTAGGGTGACAATTGCTCTTCTACTCAAGCAATCTACCTCTGCACATCGGTTAATGAAATAAGGATAGACCGCTTCTACTATAGCTGCAATTAGGTTGTTGCTGCCTTCAACAAGCATATCATTTGGAATTTTTATCCAACTTTCCTCAGTATCTTCAACTTGTTTAGCTAAAAGTATTTTCCCATCACCAATATCCAGGAGTCATTGTGCAAATTCAAGTAATTCAAATTTTGAATTTACATCTTCACATTTATGTTATAATCTCATGTTACCGGTGAGTGTATATATCTTGTAATGCCTCTATAGTATTAAATTGTAAATGGCAGCATCTATAGTATTTATTTTGGTACCTAAAGGGACTATAGGGATAATTTGCCTAAAGTCTCAGCCCAAACAGTATTGTTTTTCCTCCAAAGGGGCACTGCATATCTAAGTCTGATGTTGAACAGCAAATGTCCTTCAGACAATGCCTATGAATCATCAGGAAAGTCATTCTCAGATGCTGTAGCAAATGGTTAGCATTGTTTTGGGAAGTTTTTCTTATACTTCCCATCTTCCATACAAGGAGCTTTGGTATTAGCAAACCTATATGGCCCATGATCATATAAGCAGCAACAATTTCATAACCTATCGGGTCTATGTCTTTGTTAGGGATTTTAGCGGAAACAAATCAATTAATAGCATCAAGTCTTTGACATATATCTCCATCTTCTAGCCACAATAATATATGAATGTGTGGAAGACCTCTCTTTTGGTATTCAATTGTATAAGTAACTAAAATAATTCTGAATTTTATAAGTAATTGAAAGAGATTAAAGCTATTCAATTCATATGAGTTATGTTCATTCTAAACTCATAAAATATTACTTAATGCGGTATTTAATATAAGTTATTAAGTTATGTTCATGCTAAGCTATTTTCAATCGATGTAGAATGTTCTCACTTAAGCTTTTTCCAATCTGAGCATTCAACTGCATTTTACAATTTAATGTATACTGACAGTATTTCATGAGCATTAATTTAGCGTTAACTGGATTAAGTGTACAAATACATCCTGAAATAGAACCTTACATATGATCTGATATAAATGAACATGGAGTGACAAATACCTATATAGAACATATTTATTGAAATCACATTTAATGTCAACTTGTATTACCTACCAATGGTTTGCTGAAGAGGTTATTCTTCATTAGATCATCCATTAAATGTCGAACTTTAAACTTGAAAACACATGCAACTATGTCAGGTCGATCCTCTGCTTGTTGCCTTTGAAATTGCTTTAAAGCTTCTGTTGTTTCAGGCTATCGAGCATTGCATGTCAAGGTTATAAATAGACCCGAATATCCATAATACATGTATTTAAGAGTAACAAATTAGCAAAAGTTTGCAATAGTCGAAGGGTGAAAAAACTAAAATATTCCAAATTATAGCAATATCTGCAAGTCACCATCGCCTCCTGACAATTCTAGAACATATATCATGGTCCTCTTGTAAAGCTGACAGACAAGACTATACATTAACTAATACTGCTACTATGAAAATCCTATGAGAAACAATGTACCAAATGTTTTATTACATCTCACTCCTCAACAGTTTCTAATTTTCTCTTAAATACCGAAACCTTGTCTCCATTATTATTACATAAGAATCCACCAAAAATTGTTGAAATAAACAACCACCCTAAATCAAAGTGTTGCAATTGTCGAGATGATGCTACATTAAGTACACATAGTACTTTCTTATAGTAATAAACCCTCTTTCTACATAATCTTTAATTAGCGATTCTACATACGGAATATTTAAGTAAAACCTATCATCGCTATATGGAAATAGGATGGGGTACTATATGGACATAAAAAACTAATGTAAATCATTGATCCTAGCTAGTCCCTGGGTGCGGTGTTCTATAATAATGTCTCTACCTATATCACTTTTTCCTATATCATCTATTATCAATCCAGCAATTTCAGCGGCTATTGGAGAGGAATAATTATAGCTTCTATCATTTCGCTTTCAAACTAATCTAAACCTTATAAACACTTGTTGAATCCATTTTTGGATTTCGCTTGCCATTCTAAAAGTTATTACAACCTCATTCAAGTCATTAAATATCCTTGTTAGTCCTTCCACAACTAATCTGTCAATCCTTGATTTACTATCATCACTATTTAAAAAAAAAAAGCCAAACGGATGATTAGTTCTTCATCAAACTCTAACATGTACAATTGCGCAAACTTTGCGCCCTATCCTAGAATTTGGAGCAATGAACCCATTCTATGGTAATTCTAATTAGTCATACGAAATACATAAGGTCCTGTTTCAGAGTTTATAGATGCATCAATCTTTTCGCCATTAGAAGTAATTGGAACATTGAATCACAAAGTCTAATGTTTTCTTTAAATCTCTTGCTCTCTTGACCATTCCCCCATCTAATAAGTTAGCCAAATTGGTAGAGTACATCTTACAGGAGGAAGTCGAATATTGCCTTGTCTATAGCAAAGGTTGAAAGTTAAGACTGATCACCTTTTGCCTATTTGTGCCCTTTTTCATACTACACTTTTGCCTTGCAAAAAGGACAAATAGAAAGAGAGCCCCCAAAATTAAAAGGTTCATAATACCTTCCTAAAATAAAAATGAAATAAATCAAACAATTTGTGGAAATACCAGTAAATTCTACCTATATTGTGACAAAAAATCTCATTAAAGAAACCAACGAAAAAATGGTTAAGGGTTGACTATTTACTCATATGAGAAATGTTGTTATATCTTGTTTCAAGCAATTTACTTCGATTGACATCTATATTTATAGTTTGTTATGAAAAAAATATATTAATTACAATATAGAACATTCTACAACTTATTATAAAAGACATTAGATGGGGAAAATATCACCAGTAATACTCTTCCCATTACTACATCTTGGAGCACTAATTTTCCCCATTTTCCTCCTTCCCAAATGCTTATCAACTAAGTTAAAACACACAACATATCATTAGCTACATCTACATTAAAATTCCCTGCACAAAGGAAATGGGTTTTGGAAAAAAAAAATTGCTTCCACGAAGGAAATATATCCCTTGGTCAAAATGGACCATTGGTGCAATTCACCGACTTGTTAGGCATCATCATTATTTTGCTTTTGACATCGATCTATTAGTCTATCCATAATAGAATTACCTGCAGATGGTAAAGGGATCTCATACCATCCATAGTTCTTAACTCACCTTCATCGCCTACTTGAAACAGGCAAAATATTTACTTAGCTAAAACAACACCAATATTGCATGAACCATTGGAGCGAATCGTATTATGTGATGCACTTTCTATCAACAACTAATCAAAGATAGTATGAACATCTATATTATTTGACATTGACAGTTCAAGTTTAGGACCATTTACGATAATATGGAAACTAGCAGCTTGTATAAAATTAGAAGGCAAACCCTATTGAGAGGAGTGGAGCAATTATGCATCACTATGTATTTTTTTTCTTCTAAAAAAGGACATTCTTTTAAGTCTATTACTTTGAACCTCAATTCTAGTAATAACTGAAATTACTCTAAAATCCCGGTTTCTATGTTTCCAATGATGAACCACACATGGTGTATTAACATTGCCATGTTGTTGTGAACTATCTATGTCCATAATTTAATAAATCTATAGCAAGAAGCTAAACAACAAAGACATAATTAGTTTGCATCAAAGATAATAAAACTTGTAATTTTCAATAACATGACTTCTACTTGAGAGGAGGACAAATGGAAATGTGTCCATAACAAAGCTATACACATATAAAGAAACATATATAAGAACGGAACAAAAAAAGAAATATAATAACAGAACATGAACATTTTTTGCTGATATATAACAAATTAATAAGATAATGCAATTCTAATGAAAACCCAAAAGCAAACATTAAAAAGCTCTAAAACCCTTTTTCTAATACTATTTTAAGAAATCAAGAAGCAAACATTAAAGAGCCATATGAACTTACTGAATCAAATTAACAAAATACCCAATATCTAATGAAAATCCAGATCGATACAATGATGACAGAGAATGAAGTAAGGAAGTTTAAATGAAAGAACTCTTAATCGTTTATCGATGGATGTGAAATAAACTACCAACTCCAACAATGATCGAAAGGTCTTCCCAAGATCAAAAATACAAATTGATGAAAGTTAGGCTGTGTTTGAGTTCTAAAATCTCCATAATATCTCTCTCTCTAGCTTTTTTAGTTTTTTTTTACTCTCTTTCCCCCTTAATATTGTAAATTTTGATTAGTGGACTTGAGAAATTTAATTTGTCAATGTGTTTCTACAGGTCGACAAGACTTTTACTATATTGATGTGCGTTTATTTCAGAAATATAATAGACAGGTCGACCTGTATTTATTAAGGGTTGATGTGTCACTATTCATTTATTGAATTGGTCGACGTATCTGAGTAAATTGGTTGATGTGTTTTGGCTAGGTCGATAAGCATATTAACAGGCTGAAGTGTATGTTTCTGACTCAAGTGTCATCAGGTTGATGTGTCAAACCAACAAGTTGATGTGTTACTATTTGGACATTAAATTGGTCAACATAGTGTATGAAATTGATGGACATGACATTGTTCAGGTTGATATATTGTAAAATAGGTTGATGTGTTTTTACAAATCAGGTTGATGTGTATGGAGAACAGGTTGATGTGTATGGAGAACAGGTTGATGTGTCACTATTCACAAATGGAAGATATGCTGAGGTGAATTGATCGATGTGTCACTGTTCCTATAGTTTCATGTCGACAAGATTTGTGCTCAGGTCGATGAATTGGAATGTCTGATCTATATGACATTCATTGTTCAGGTCGATATGTGTTTGTGCAGGTCGAAGTGTTCAGACACTTGTTTATATATGGAAAACATTTGGCTCAGGTCGACAAGAATATCAAATGAGTCGATGTGTGTGTGTATGAATGTCACAGGTCGATGTGTTTCTAACCGGGTCAACCTGTATTGTAGAATTCTGAATTTTCTAACTATTTCTTATTTTCTTGAATTATTTTTCTTTCACTCTTTTATCATCAAAACTCTACTTGGTCAACATTCTCCCCTTTTTAATGATGACAAAACTTTTAATGTTTAATCTATAATGCTTAGTTAAAAGAACCTCTAATTTTTGACATATATTTCACATACCAATATCCCAGCATATTTAACACACCATTTAACAAAACTTTAGACATTCAGCACATACACAAGCTTTCAGTACTTCAATATGCATATCATACTTATCAAACAATAGTGCATATATATACTATAACATATACATATATAAATACATACTGCACACTAGCAACACTAGCAACTTCTCCCCTTTTTTATCATCAGCAAAACTAGGTTATGGCTATACTACAGTGCTCACATACTTCAAAACCAGCAGTAAAGTAGGTCACAGCATACCATAGCATACTCACAATGCACACATTTCAGATTCAGCAACAGGATCATTCATTAGCTCAGCGAGGTTCAACATGCACATTTTAGCAATAAGAGTACACATCGAATTTATAGTCCATGTTTCACAGTAGTAAGAGAACCAGAGGTAAGAGAACTAGAGGATGCTTTGAACAGAACTAGAAAATAACACAATCAAAGTTTGAAAGGTTTGTAAACCAAGTCAGATAACAGAAAAGAGATTAGACTCATCGACTAGATGGTTTTGGATCTTTCTTTAACTTCCATTTCTCCTTCATTAAAGCATCCAATTTTTCTTGTACATTAGAAAAATCCATTTTGTTAAAGCAATACATTTTACCAATCATGGTTTGTCGCCTCTCAATATTCTGTAGCTTGTCCCAAATCATTTGAAGTGTGATTGGTTGAATACTTGAACATTCTCCTTCTTTAGTTCTTCTTTCTTTCCTTGGAGCATGTTCAATCTCCTCGTCATCTTCAGCCTCAATCTCCTCAGCCTGTCTCTTGCCTATTCCCCCTTCTTTTCTTACCCATATTCCTTCACTATTGCACATCAATTTTGCTCTCAACATTGACTATGCATTGATTGCATTCTACTCACTTAACTCAATAATATATCTTTTTCAATGTCTATCATATTCTTTGAGAGGACATCGGTGATCACACTCGTGTATGGCAACAAGGAGCTTTCAGATCTATATGCTGTTATCATGAAGTGTGGAATGATATAGTGCAAACCAGAGTTCTTTCCACATATAATGCAGACCATTAACCAGAAATCTTCCTTTGAAATTGTGGTGCAGGTTCCTCCTCTAGGTCATAATACATGACTGACAATCAGATACAGAATCCTTTCATGAAAGCTAAGTTTAGTAGCACTAGAGTTTACCACAGTGAGGTTCTAATCATCATACACAATCCTAGCATTGTCCAGATAGTTCGATTTCATATACGGTTCACACTTTTCATAAGAGACCCATAACATTCTATTGTCTTTCCTAGAGGTCACTTTGAATTCCTTTTCATTCACAAATGTTTTGAATGCACATGAGACAAAATGATCATTTAGAGTAATTCTTATTTCATCTGTAGGTTCTTCATAAATGACATCTAGATTGTTGTAAAATAATTTGACCTATATACTTGTTAGGATTCAAGAGAGAAGTAGGGCATACCTCTATTAGATGTTCTTCGTACTTGAACTCAACTCTTTTCAAGAACTCCCAATCAATCAATCGATCGTGATTCACTTTCCTTTTTGAAAACACCCTATCATGAAGTTCACTCTATTCAAGCGATTAAAACTCATAGGTGCTGAACTGAGGGAATGTTTACGGTGGAGGGGTGTTGGTTTTACAGGTTGCGTAGAAGAGGAGGTCCCTTTTCCCGTGGGTTTTGTAGGTCGTTTTGATGGTTCCATGGGTTTCTTAATGGCAATTTTCATCTTAGAAGCCATTGTGTTTGATTTTTATGAGAATTTGGTAGATTCGGGTTTTGATTTAGGAATTGGGGTTTCGGATTTGGGAGGTTAGGGTTTCGAAAGAGAGAGGGAAAGTTTGAAATTTGGGAATAAGGGTTAAATAGGTCGATGTGCTGACTGTTAGTATTCTATTAGATATGTTTCAGGTCGACAAGTTTAATTACACAACGACCTATTTGGTTGTTTTGAATGATCGAGTTGACATACTAAAAGAGGCATCAACCTACCTTCTTACTTCTACTCAGGTCGACATCATTGGATTCGGGTCGATGTGCCATTTTCAGAGTTTGTACTCTAAGTATGGATTTGTGATCAGGTCGACATGGTTCATTATACTAGTATTCATCATGTCGACATGCCTCTGTACATTTTCAAATTTGTCGATATATTTCAATAAATAGGTCGACCTGAAATCTGTTACTCAGAAACTAATACTCTGTTTTTCATTCTATTATGTTTATTTCTTTATTTCCATCATTTCCAAATCCCTTCTTAATTCATAAAATCTATTTTTGTCTAAGGGTTTAATGAGAATATCAGCAATTTGTTTTTGAGTGTCAATGTACTCAAGAGTAATCTCATTCTTCAGAACGTAATCTCAAATGAAATGATGCCTCACTTCTATATGTTTGGTTCGTGAGTGATGCATTATATTTTTTGTGAGATTTATTGCATTTGTGTTGTCACATTTGATTGGAATGGAATCAAAATCTAACTCATAGTCTTTCATTTAATGTTTGATCCAAAGGATTTGTTCTGTACATTGTCCGAATGAAACATATTCAGCTTCTGTCGTTGACAAAGTCGTACTACTTTGTTTCTTGGAAGACCATGATACCAACATACTTCCGAACATTTGACAAGTGCTACTTTTACTTTTCCTATCTACTTTGCATCCAACAAAATCAACATCACAAAACCCACGTAATTGAAAGCTTGAGTTTCTGTTGTACCAAAGTCCTAAGTGTGTTGTTTCCTTTAAATATTTAAAGATTCTTTTGACTGCAATCAAGTAGGATACTTTAGGATTTGACTGAAATCTAGTACAAAGACATACGTTGAATTGTATGTCAAGTCTTGAAGTAGTAAGATAGAATAATGACCCAATCATGTTTCTGTAAAGTTTTTAACAAATTGACTTACCATTTTTATCTTTGTCTAGCTTGATGTTTGTGCTTATTGATGTTGCATTTCCCTTGCAATTACTAAACTCAAATCTTTTAATTAAATCACTTGCATATTTTGATTGATTTATAAAAATTTGATCATCTGATTGTTTGATTTACAGACCAAGAAAGTAGTTCGCTTACCCATCATACTCATTTCAAATTCTCTTTACATTTTGGTTACAAATTCCTCACACATTCTCGTGCTAGTTTCTCCAAATATTATGTCATCTACATATATTTGTATGATCAAGAAATTATCATCTCTCTTTTTGATAAATAGAGTGGTATCTATCTTCACTCGTTCAAATTCATTTTCTATCAAAAAGTTGCTTAATCTTTCGTACCAATCTCTAGAAGCTTGCTTCAGACCATACAAGGATTTAGTTAATTTGTACACATATTCAGAACATTTAGGATCTTCAAATCCAGGAGGTTGTTCAACATAAACTGTCTCATTCAAGTAACCATTCAAAAATGCACTTTTGACATCCATTTGGTAAAACTTGAAATTCACAAAGTAAGAGAAGGCAAGCAATATTCTTATGACTTCTAATCTTGCTACTAGTGCATACGTTTTATCGTAATCAATTCCTTCCTCTTGATTGTAACATTTGGCCACTAGTCTTACTTTATTTCTTGTGATTGTGCCAAATTCATCAAACTTATTTCTGAAAACTCATTTGTTTCCAATAATAGATTGATCTATAGGTCTAGGAACTAAATTCCATACTTTGTTTCTCTTAAACTGATTTAGTTCATCTTATATTGTCATAATCCAATGTTCATCTTTTAAGGCTTCATTCACGTTTTTGGGTTCGCTCTGAGAAATAAAAGCCACATACTCACATTGATTGTGGATTGCAGATCTGGTTCTTACTCCTGAACTAATACTCCCAATTATATTTTCTAAATTTACATCTTTCCTAATCTGAGGATATTTGGTCTTCTGCTCCTACTATGTTTCATTCCTTTCCTCCTGCACCGTGAGTTCATTTGGTTCTTCTTTCTAACTATTCGCATCATCAGATAAGCTTATTTCACTTAACTTTTCAGTCATTTCTTCATCATCCAATATTCTTTGATTGATGTCATTTTCTTCATCAAACTTTAATGAATTGACACCTCCGCTGTCATGGTTCTTTTATTATAGATTCTATAAGCTTTGTTTGCTAGAGAATAGTCTAGAAAGATTCATTCATCACTTTTGGCATCAAATTTTCGTAATGCTTCTTTTCCATTATTCAAAACAAAGCATTTATATCCAAACACCCTAGAATATACTATATTTGGTTTCCTTTCTTTGTAAAGTTCATAGGGAGTTTTCTTTAGAATTGGTCTGACTTGAGCTCTATTCAAAATATAGCATGTTGTGTTCACTGCTTCTGCCCAAAAGAAATTAGGTAGATTATTTTCATAAAATATTATCCTAGCCATTTCTTGGAGAGTTTTATTCTTCTTTTCTACGACACCATTTTGTTGAGGTGTCCTAGGAGTTGAAAAATTATAAGTTAATATCATAATGATTGCAGAAATCATCAATGGTTTTGTTCTCAAATTTCTTACCATGATCACTTCTGATACTCTTAATAGACATTCCCTTCTTATTTTGAATTTTTTTGCATAAGCTAATGAATTCCTCACTAGTTTCTTTCTTTTTGGCAAGAAATAGTATTCAAGAGAATCTAGAGTAATCATCAATGATTACAAAATCATAATATTTTCCTCCTAAACTTTGTGTTCTAATATGTCCAAACAAATCAATATGAAGAAGTTTCAGAGGACTTCTTATTGACACATAATTTTTAGATTTAAAATATATTTTTGTTTGCTTTCCTTTCATACATGTATCACACAATTTGTCCCTTTCAAATTTTAATTTTGAAAGACTTTTAACTAATATCTTTCCTAACTATTTTTGAAATTTTGTCCATACTAGCATATCCTAATCTTCTATGCCATAGCCATGATGAATTCTTATTCACAGCAACAAAACATGACTCATTAAAGATTTCTAAGTGTTTTGATCAATTGCATAAATGTTTTCTCTTCTGTGACCAATAAATTTTATAAGTCCAGAGGATTTATTAATAATGGAGCATACATCAACTTCAAACAGTACAGAATAGCCTTTGTCACATAGTTAACTAACACTTAATAAGTTAAATTTCAATCCGGACACAAGCAATACATTTTGAATTTGAGATTCAGAAGGCTTACCTCCAATATTGCCTATGCCGACAACCTTTCCTTTTGAATTGTCTCCAAAAGCAAACTTTGCTCCTTTCTTGCTTTCAAGATGAGAGAATTTCAATGCGTCTCTAATCATGTGTCTTGAGCATCCACTGTCTATGCACCACATATTTTTGTCGGAAAATTCTCTTGACTTTAAGCACACTGCAGTGAAGAACAATCACACCTTTGCCTTTGGTACCCATATCTTTTTGGGTCCGGCTGATCTTTGGGGATCCATTTTAAGGTTGTTCTTGAGGAGTTTAGAAATCAGCAATCATAAATTAAGTATCCATTCTTCTTGTAGTAGGTGCAGTGTCTGATTGGTGCTCTTGGTATCTTAGTGTTGTTTAAAACCATATTTTTGAATTTGCAAATTTCAGATTTGTGCCCCATTTTCATACACGTGTGACATCTTTCTTATTTAGCATTCTCAGAGCTTGACAAAAAAATCAATACAACTTTTTCTGTGTTTGGTTAGGATTAAATCCCAATCCTACCTTATCAAATACGGCTCTTTAGACTCCTAGCATGGCATCTAACTTTTCTTGTCATTGAATAAATTTCATTAGTATATTATTTTGTCTTTGATTCTTTTCTTTTTATTCACCTAGTTCTTTCTTTAAAATCATATTTTCATTTACAAGAATGTCACTATCTTTCTCTGAATATTCAACATTCAGTTTCTTCTTAAGTTCATCAACGTACAGATCCAATTCAGCATTTTTTCTTTTTAGTTCATTTACTTCACTTTTTAATTTCTCTGATACTTTGACATTTTTAGCCAACTCCTTAGCAAATTATTTTTCCTTTTGAGTCTTTTTACTTCCTTTAGTGATTCTACTAAAGCCTCATGTAATTCAGAGATAGAAAAGTCATTTTCAAATTCAGAACATTATGAATAGAGTATGGAGTTTACCTCACTGTTAGAAGATTTTTCATTTGCTATGAAACAAATGTTGTTTGTTTCTCATTTTGTTCTTCATCACTTGAGCTTGAATCTTCATCACTCCGTGCAGTAAGTGCCTTTTTCTTTTCTTTTTTTCTTTTCAGTCCTTTTTGTGCTTTTTCTCATCCCTTTTTAAAGAGGAGCAGTCAGCCTTTATGTGCCCTAGCTTTTTGCATTCAAAGCATCTGATTTCTTCCTTATTTTCTGGCTTTTGAAGAATGATTTATTCTTGTTCCTCTTTCTCATCATGAATTTTTTGAATTTTCTTGTCAGAAGAATTTCATCCTCTTCATTTTCTTCTTCTAAGCTGGATGTGCTTTCCTCATTGTCAACCTTCAAGGCTACTACTTTGCCTCTTTCTTCTTTGGTAGGCTCCTTCAGTTCAGCTTCATCTCATGGGTTATCAAGGATACCACGAGTTCATCTATTGTCAGAGTTTCAAGATTCTTAGACTCCTCAATTGCGTCACTTTGGGCTCCCAAGACTTTGGTAGATTTCTCAGAATTTTTTCTACCATGTCTTCTTGAGGGATTCCTTTTCCAAGTAGTCTGAGCTCATTAGTTACCTTGTTAAATATTGTGATTATCTCACTAATTGCTTCTCCATCCTTCATCTTGAAGACTTCATATTCTTGTTTCAACAATCTGATTTTTCTCTTATGTACTTGGTCAATTCCTTCGTAGGTGTTTTCAAGTCTTTCCCAAAACTCCTTTGCTGGTATGCAAGATGAGACTCGAATGTATTCGTTGACACTCAGTACAAGGTGAAGAACATTGATGGCTTTGCAATTGGACTGATAGGCTTTCTTTTGTTCCACAGTCATGTTTTTCAATTTTATCGGCACACGAACTCCATCTATCTCTTCAATGAGGAATTCAACTCTTTCGTTAATTTTTCATGTATTTAGGTCCTGTGCAATGATGAAGTTGCACATCCTTTTGCTTCCAATAGCTGAAGTTGCTTCCATTGAAGAATGATGCACAGTTAGTTGAGCAAGCTTCAACTGGTACGTTGTCTCCGTTGATTGCCATTTAGATCTTTGGTGTTTAGCTGTTAGGACAATTTAGAAATTTCAAAGTGTACTGAGATCAGTTGTTGAAGTATACTCAATAGAGTTTTTAATTCTTGTAATGTCTCAAGTCGTAACTCCTTCATCTTCTGCTTCTTAGTATTTATTAGGACATTGAATCAATCAGTTAAGAGTTGGTAGTAGTTGTTGCGTCCAAACGTTGGGCATTTAATTTCCGCCATTAAGCCCTCTGTGACTATTCCTTCGTTTACGCTGAGTCTTCGTTCCTTTAACTAGCGTCTCTTTTAAATAGGCCAATCAGAATTTGTTTGCGCTGCATTTTAACGTTAGCTTTGATAGAAAAGAAAACATTTCAGAAATCGAAGAAATAAGGAGTCCGTTAGGTTCAAAATTGTTTTCCAGATCTGATTTCTAATATTTGCAGGTCGACAAGCTTGATGAGGACATCGACCTGAATTTGAACCATTTCCAGTATATTTTTATGCGAACAGGTCAACAAGATACCATTCTAGGTCAACAAGGAACTGTGCTAAACAAAATTGGTGGACATGTGATTCTTAATTGGTCGACGTGTTCATATATGTCGATAAGTTTTCAACCATGTTGATGTGTAATGTTTTAGACTTTGAGAAAAGTAAGTCGATAAGTCATTTTAGTGTATCGACATGTTCCTGTTCAGGCAACAAATTGGTCGATGTGTGTAATTCAATTTGTCGATGTGCATATGTTGTGTCGACAAGATGATAACGGGTCAACGTATGTCTTAATGAGCAAACACTTACTAGGTTGACATATATGATAATACATATTGACATGCTACTGTATAAATTTTGATTAGTGGATCTGAGTAATTTAATTTGTCGATGTGTTTCTATAGGTCAACAAGACTTTTACTATATCGATGTGCATTTATTTTAGAAACATAATAGAGGGGTCGACATGTATTCATCAAGGGTTGATGTGTCACTATTCATTTATTGAATTGGTCGACATGTTTGAGTAAATTGGTTGATGCGTTTTGGCTAGGTTGACAAGCACAGTAACAAGTTGAAATGTGTGTTTCTGAATCAAGTGTCATCATGTTGATGTATCAAACCAACAGGTTGATGTGTTACTATTTGGACATTAAATTGGTCGACATAGTGTATGAAATTGGTGGACATGACACTGTTTAGGTTGGTGTGGTGTAAAACAGGTTGAAGTGTTTTTACAAATTAGATTGATGTGTATGGAGAATAGGTTGATGTGTCACTATTCACAAAAGGAATTGGTTGATGTGCTAAGGTGAATTGGTCGATGTGTTGAGGTGAATTGGTCGATGTGTCACTATTCCTATAGTTTCAGGTCGACAAGATTTGTGCTCAGCTCGATGTGTTGGAATATCTGATCTATATGACATTTATTGTTGCGGTTGATGTGTGTTTGTGCAGGTCAAAGTGTTCAGACACTTGTTTATATATGAAAAACATTTGGTTTGGGTCGACAAGAATATCAAAAGGTCGATGTGTGTGCGTATGAATGTCACAGGTCGACGTGTTTTCTAACTGGGTCGACCTGTACTATAAAATTTTAAATTTTCTAACTGTTTTCTTATTTTCTTGATTATTTTTCTTTCACCTTTCATCATCAAAATTCTATTTGGTCAACAATTTCATAAAGTTAATTAAGAACTACAAGTTTTTGAACTTGTTGAGAAATTCTCTGTAGATATCTTTAGTTTCAATGCCTTTCTATAAATTTCTTAGGGTTTTTATTTTTTATTTTTTATTAGTTTGCACAAAAATTCATGGGTAAGGTTTGCATTTGAAGTCAATTTTAGATTTATGAAGATTGCATGCATGAAAGATACAAATTCAAATAAAGTCAAATTAGAAAAATTAAATAGGACATTATTAATTTCCTCCATTTTTTCTATAAAATTAAATTATTCATGTTCATTCCTGTTTAATTTTCATCTTCATGTTTCTTATATTCACTTTGAATGCATTATTTATTATTTGAATATGATAGAAAATTAAAAATGTATGGTCTTTATAGATCAAATATACACTAATTCTAGTAGAGAATATAAGAGATAGAATTATGTTGCATAATCTCGTCGAAGATATTCATGATGAAAGACTCTAGACTAGGCATCACTAGTGCAAAAGATCAATATCTTGAACTTGCTTATGATTAATTATGAGATAATAATATTTTGGTGATCATGCACACCATATGGTTCAACAAAAGTGGTACCCTTGAGAGCTATAGTTTTATGAGGCCAACTACCTCATGTAATTCTTTATCATTCCCTTCCTCCTTAAGAATAATATTTTTCCCATACAATACCAAAACATGAGTACCATTTAACACTTTCGGTTTTTGAAAATTGAGAATTAATCAAAAGTTAGCAATTGTTTGCTATTGCACCTAACATTACCATAAACCAAACAAATTGAAAAACATCTTTGTTGGCAAGATAAGTTTTGTTGATAAGCGAAAGATGAATTTAAGGTGTATGGTGATAAAATGAAGTGTTGGACAAATGAAAGATTAAATTAAGTGAAGTTAGAATTTGTTTAGGCTCAATACAAAACATATAGGATATTCACAATAAAAGCATAGTCGACTACAGTAATGTAGTAGTCGACTTGCCTTGTACACAGAAATTTAAGTAAAGTCTAACACTGTACACTAGTCGACTAACTAATTCATCTAGCCAACTATCGTAGTTGGCCTAGATGTAATGATCAAATTTTAAATGCTAACGGTCAAATAATAATGGTCAAAATGAGATTAGAACACATCATAGTCGACCACCTAAAGATCAAAGTTGACTTATACATATAAGTTGGGCCATACACGTGTTAGCCCACTAAGTATATGACATTGCATATGAGACATAGGCTGTGGCACACATAATATCCCCAAATGCATGCCACAGCACATACAGGACTTAGATCAGCCCATGAGAAATTAAGCCTAGTTAACTTGTGTAAGAGTAGTAGTCAATTCATATATCTAGAAGAACTGAGCCATGAGCAAAATACGCAAACACCGCATTGGCATGACATTAGCACTGCGTTAGCATGGCACATGCACTGCACTGGTATGACATAAATGATGCATTGGTATGACATAGGCTTAGCATTAGTATGGCACGAGCATAACACTAGCCTAGCATGAACATGGCATTAACATCGCACGAGCATAACATGAGTATTAGCATCCTACAAGCCACATGCCAAAATGACATTGAGGGTCGCTGCACATATGTTCACAATAGGCAAATAGCCTAGTCAACTCAAGGCTTTACCATAGTAGACACACCTTATCAGGACTTAGAATTGACTCACCTCATCATGACTTAGAAAAATTCTAAGTCTGAAGGTGAAGAACCGATCCTTGGATGACTAAGGATCGATCCTTCCATGTACTATACATGGAGAATTTGACTACCATAGTGGCGGAAATTGACTCATGCTACTCCCAGAATAGAATACGTCACATGACTTAGAGCTAAGTAACCCTAGAGTATAATGCCACATGAGACATGCCACATTCTCATAGTATTATGCCATATGCATTGAGCCACCCTACACTTGTACGATGTACATACATCAAAGCAGGTTCAAGTGCTAGTCGACTACTCAAAGTGCACGAGTCGACTATGCCAAGACTTAAAAGATAAGAGCCGATCCTACCAATCCTCAATACTATAGAAGTCCAAGAATTGAGTTGGAGGATGGATGTAGTCGACTAGCATAGATAGAGGTAGTCAATTCACCAAAGAGTTGAAAGGAAGTACAGTGACAAGTACTAGTCCTTGAAGGGTAAAATACCAGTACTTGGAACTAGTTATAGAGTTAAGCCGAAAAGAAATCGACTATAGAGAAAGAAGCAGTCAACTAATTCATGAAGGAACACAAGCAAAATTCAAATTATAGTCGACTAGTATAGAAGAGTAGTCGACTGACACATGAGTAACAGCTAGTTCACATAAAAGTTGTTCGAGCATTTAATGTCCTTCAACAACCTCCAACGGCTAGTTTCAGCATTAAATTAGCTTCAATGGTAGAGTAACTATCAATACAACAAGTATTGAAGATCAAATAGTTCTTTTGACATATTAGTTGTTCTCAATAACAACTTGATCTTTTGTTCTTCAAAGTTTTAATTATTGTATTTATTTATGGGTTGTAAAGTGTGTATTTAAGCCTTTAGGCTTAAGTTGTAATTTGTGTCTTTCTCTCATAATCATGTAAGAGATCAAGAAGAGAGTGTCTCCTTGATCTGGAATTCGATTATCTGTGAGAGGCAAGTTAGGGTTTGTTAGAGCCGTTAAGTCTAGTTGAGTGTTCAGGAGCAATACTTATGAAGGTTTGACTAAAACCTGTGAACCTAATTGGTTGTACTATTTGGGGAACAAATAGGGGATTGGAAACTCTAGGGAGAGTCTGGGAGTGGATGTATACCAGGAAAGTGAAAACATTATAAATCTTTGTGTCGATCATTCTTTCCTCCGTCTCTCTATACCTTGTTTTTGTAGTTCAAAGTTAGAAAAACCTACAAACTGTTAACAACATATTCACCCATCCTGTCTAATCTTTGCATGGACAAATAAACAAAAGGTAATAACTAACATAGAATTCAATATACGAGACTACAACTTGACCAAAATTATGTTAATTAGGGGCAAAAACTTCAAAAGCAGCAAATGATTAATTTTCGCTATAACCTTACATTTATTAACCAAGCAAAACCGAGACAACTAATGTTTTCTTGGTATATAGGAGACTCGAACATGAGATCTCTAAGAGAAAGGGAATTGTGTTAATAGAGCTATAATTTATTAGCTGACAATTAATATATTAGTAGGCAACTTTCACAATACATTATAAACAATTCAACTAATAATTAAGGTAAAAATAAAAGTATACCCTCAATTTTGTAGAATAGATGAGTAAATTTATTTGCTTGTAATGGCCTAGAGAACTATGTATCCATCAAGCCAACCATTATCTAAAAAGGAAAGTGTTGCATTTATAAGTAGAATTAAAAATTTGTACCTCAAATTGAGATCGATTTCTTTTTGAATTTTCCCGGACCGATCATAGTATTGATTACAAAATCAAACCAATACTTTTGTTTTTCATGATACTACGCTCTAAATCCGAGTGTTTTGTTGCCCAATCTCTCAAATCGTGTATTAGAAGATCAAAGACTTCACTATGTATGTTTGTTCTCTTATTCACAAAATTTTCCCTACTTGGAAATTTAACGAGAAGAAGGGGAGGGGGCAGTTAACTACTCTTAACCATTCCCATTAACATTTCATATTTTAAATTTAAATTTAAATTCAAATGTCCTTATTGGCATAACTACCTTTATCTTTCACCAGCATATAATAGGCATTTGGTGTTTATCTCATGATCAAAACTCATGTGATTTTAGACAACACTTCTCTAGATTTTCATACAGAATCACATGTCATGTGACCGATGAATACACCGTAAGTAAAAACTTTTTGATGCACTGGTTAAGGTGATCGATAAGCCATCATTAGTATAAAAACTTGCTATACCCCAGACACATTGAATTCCATTTATCGAGCCACTTTTCTAATCGAAAATAATTCACAATTATTACTCGATTATGTATTAACTATTATGTTCAATCTTTAACACAAACAAATATAATAGGCTAATAAGTGAATACAAAATATTGATATAATGTCTATTGGTCTTTCTTTCCCTACTTGAATCTCTCTATATTAATTCAGTTGTTTTTCTAGACATATCCCACATGCTTTATTTATCTCGAAAGCCATTGGTAAATATGTTAAGACGATCGATAAACCATCATTAGTATAAAAACTCATTGTACTCTAGACACAATACATTCCATCTATCAAACAACTTTTCTCATTGAAAGTTATTCCCAATTATTGCTAGATTATGTATTTACTATTATGTTCAATCTACTACACAAACAAATATAATAGGATAGCTTGTGGATATAAAATATTGATATAATGTCGATCGGTTTTCCTTTTCTCTACTCAAATCTCTCTATCTTAATTCACTCACTTTCTTAGACATGTCCCGTAAACCTTATTTGTTTCGAAAACCATTGGTAAACATGTTAAAGTAGCAAACACCGAGTCAAAATTTCAAAAAACGGTTGAAAGTAATAAGGGGCATATATATGCCTACCTTATGGGCCCTAAGTCTCACACAGTGGAGCATATGGATTCAAAATATTATCATCTCATAAAAATATTGCTTCCACTAACCCTTGGTTGTTTATCATACATAGTGTGAAACATGTGCTATAATGTCACTCCCCTATTTCTCGAAAGGACATACGTCAAATTTCTCTAATATCGTACATGTATAAGTTTAGTCAACATGTAAGATTAAATAGACATTTCAAAGAGAGTAACTCAAAAACAATATCACAAAAGCACGTAACTTATGAGATTTCAAACCTAACTATTTATAGACAACATGGATTGTGGGACTATCCATGTCATTCATGCTAATGTATGACCTCATTCTAAACATATATTAGTATGACTTGTGCTTTAAGCATGGTCACTCTCAAAACCCTTTATGCTTAGAACGTCTCATCTCTACTTACTTAGAACTAGAGGTGGTCATTCGTATAAGATAATCGACCTCGTTTGCATAACATATCTTTATTAAATCAAATATCAAAATATGATAATATAAATGAGTTGACTATCAAAATAGTCAAAATTTGTTGAATAATGCACATTTTATTATAGATAAGTATCAAGTCTTACATCACAATACATATGAGAAATGTCTAGATTATACATAAACCCAAAGATTCTACATGTCTTATGAAAGAATCTCTCACTATGGGTTTAGTAAGAGGATTAGCTACCATGCTGAACATAGATATGTACTTCACAGTTACTTCACTCTTACCGATGATGTCTTTTACATAGTTATATATTGTATCTATGTGTTTGGACTTACAATGATTCTTGGGGATTTTTGTGTAGGCATTCGTGGCTTGATTATCATAGTATATAATCATAGGCCTCCCACTATTTGCCACAACCTGTAAATTGTTTAGAAATCTCCTGAGTCAAACACTTTTTTGAACTTCCACTAAGCATGTAACAAACTTAACCTCCGTCATTGACAATGATATACAGGTTTTCTTTTTACTAGTCCATGATATGGCATTATTGTTTAGCAAAAAAAAAAAACCTGACGCAAATTTGCATTCATCTAAATCACATCCCCAATCAGCATCTGAATATCCAATCAAACATAAATCTCCTCCTCCATAACACAAGGAGAAGTTCATAGTTCTTTTCAAATACCCTAGAATGTAGTTCTTTTTAGATACCCTAGAATCCTCTATGTTGCTCTCCAATGTCCCTTTGTAGGACACGATTAATACCTACTGATTAGACCGATTACATAGTTGATATCTTGATGTACGTACAATATAGCATACATAGGGCTACCTACTGCATTGGCATATAGGACTCTTCTAATATCCATTATTTTATCCTAAGTTTTAGAGCATATCTCGAGACTCAAGCTCTCATCTCTAGCAACAGGAGTATCTATGGATTTATAATCACTCATCCTGAAGTGCTCAAGAATTTTCTTGATGTAAGGTTCCTTGAAAGAGTTAACATCCTTTCCAAGCGATCCTTTTTGGTTCTTAACTCCAGAATGAATTCAATTTCACCCCATATCCTTTATATGAAAACTCAATGATAACCATTTCTTAACGGTTATCAAATACTCCCTATTATTTTCAGCTAATTAAATGTTATTAACATACAAATACAGAATCACAGAAGAATTACCTGAATGTTTCACATACACGTAATGATCTTCATTGATCATTATGAAACTATAAGATATTAACTCATCATGAAATCTCAAGTACCATTACCTAGATGACTGTGTGAGTCCATATATCGATTTCATAAGTTAACAGACCTTACCCTCTTGACCTTCAGGAACAAAACACAATTGTTGTTCCATATGGATCTCTTTATATAGTTTCCATTCAGGAAGGCAGTTTTAATGTCCATCTGATATAATTCCAAATTCATTTCAGCAACAATTGCTAAAAGTAAATAGATCGAGATAAACTTGACTAGAGCAAAAGTTTCCTCATAGTCTATACCTTTCATCTGGGTATACCCTTTGGCTACCAAATGAGTCCGATACCTCTTGAATGATCTATCAACTTTCCTCTTCATTTTGAGAATTTACTTATTCCCAATAGCCTTTTTACCCTCAGGTAAACCAACTAAGTTCTAACTCCATTAATTCTTATTGAACCATCTCTTCTTCCATTACCCTTCTCAATTGATCCTTTTTAGGACCAGTAAGAGCTTCCTAGACTCTCTTAGGCTCTTTATCATCTTCAAGAGTTATAATAAAAGCCTCCCCTCAATTGCAAAGTGACGTTTAGGTATACTTTGACGATCACTCTTATGGGGAAGGTTAGGAGGAACCTCTTTACCCCTTAATGGACTGCTCCCACTTGGACCAAGATCCATAATCGGTTCTCGATCCCCTCCGATAGGTGCATGTAGGTTATTAGGTTCATCCATCTCATAAAAAGTAAAGTTTTTATCAATTTCCCTTCTCACAAGAAAATCATTCTCCAAGAAAGTTGCATCATGAGACTCTAACTCTATAACACTGTCGTCTATATATTCACCTATGAACGCATACCTTTCGGAGTGTTTAGAGTACCTAATAAAGATACACTTCTTTTCTGGTGGGCTAACTTGCCATATGGGTGCAAGGAATCGTGAGCATATGTAGCACATTCTTATGGTCTTATATAACTAAGGTCAAACCTCCTATCCATCCATAGTTCATAGGGAGTATTCAATACAAATTTCGATGGTACACAGTTAAGAACATAGGTTGCAGACAATAACGCATCTCCTCAATAGGAGATAGGTAAGTTTGCTTACACCATCATTAACATAACCATTTCCAATACTATTATATTCCTTCTCTTGACAACTCTATTTTGATGAGAAGTTACAGGAATAGTCAATTGTCGTGTGATATCTTTCTCAAAACATAGCTCTTTAAGCTGATTAGATAAATATTCATATTCTCGATCGTTCTAAAAGTTTTAACGCTCATGACTAATTGGTTTTCTACCTCCCTTATAAATCTTTTGAAGCATAATAAGATCTCAAATTTATGCTAAACAAATAGATATAACCAAAACGCATATAATCATCTATAAATTTTATAAAATACACAACTTTGTTTCTAACTCTTACGATCATAGAACCACAGATGTTAAAACGGATTAGTTGTAATGGAGAATTTGCTTCAATAGTCTTACCAAATGGTTTCCTTGTAGCTTACCAGACAGACAGTGCTCATACATGGGCAACTCAACTTTTGATAGTAGTTCTAGAAAACTTTTTTTACCTAATTGGTTCATTCTTTCTTGCCCTATGTGTTTTAGTCAAGTATGTCATATATTCACATCATTAACACTATGATTGGATGTAACGACAATAGATAATTCACAAAAAATTACTATTCATAGAACTACTATCAAAGGCATATAAACCATCTATTACATGTCCATATCAAATCCAAGAGTTGTTATAATAAAAGTACATAATAGATATTTTAAAAGTCAATATATAATCCAATAACATAAGCAAAGTACTAAAATTAGATTTTGTCAAATATCTGACATGTAGAGGACATCATGTAGATAAAGGGTTTGGTTACACACAACTCTAGCCTGCAAGTGCCTACTCCCTTGATGTTCACAAACGTGCCTTTCCCTACATTTATCCTTCTCACATCAGCACTCAAGTGATGGAATTCCACAAGTGCATTCTTATCTCGAGCTACATGGTCTGTCTCCTGAGTGTATAATCCACAAAAAAAAAATCAATAAGCATTACTATCGATGAGACAAAAGATAAACTATATACAAAGAAAACATAACATACATTTTACTTGTCACACTCAGGAGCGAAAATGACCAAACTTATCATAAACGTAGCACTTTACTTTGGTCTTGTCCATTGGTTTCCTCTTGCGTTTCTATATCTTATTCTTGGGTTTCTTAGATGAGTATTTTAGGTTTCTTATATGAGTATCTCTTCCAATTACGACTCTTCCATTTGCTTTTAGAACCAGAGAGTTTTTTCTCGACTTTGCTGCATAGGCATGACTCGAAAGAGACTAGATAGCCCCTTGACGTTTCTCCTCCAACTCACAATGACAACTCACATCAGCAAATTATCATGAGTAAAGTACGTTTTCATGATTTCCTATGAATCAGGTAGGAACTAAATCACTCTCAGGACTTGTAACTCATCAGACATTGGTTCTTCCGCATTTTTAAGCAAAGCAATCATACTAGATATCTACATTAGATACTACTTCATAGCAATCATACTCATTTTTGAAGCCAAAATGGCTCCAAAATGTTCATTCAAAGTGAGCCACATTTTCTTAACCATTGGGTATTGTTCATACATTGGGATCAGCTCATTAATCATGCAACTAATGAGGATAGACCTAGCCTAGCTGTCCTTCTTCTTCAAAATGCGGAAGATATCTTGATCTCGTCTTCCCTATGTCATGGGTCCATCCCTGGGGTCCACTCTTTCATGTATTAGGACCTCTGTGAGCTCTTGCTCCTCAAGCATAATATGAACCTTTTGGTACCAAATATCATAGTTATCACCGTTCAACTTATCTCTTTGTTCAAATTAGCTATAATGTACTTAGATGCAGCAATATATTCTCATACATATGAAGAGACTTTAGTGACTTAAATGATACTTATCTTTAATCTCAATAAATTTGTATATTTTTCAAATCAACAAATACAAAACAATCTAATGCAAAATTCAAACTCGAACAAATGAATTAAATCTATTCACTATCATTCGAATTCCACATCTCACCATTTCATATTTGAACTCAATGTACAAATAACCACATAAAAAATTGTACTAAATTATAGGGTTGGGCCAACCAGACTTCCACTAGACCAAAGGCATGCGTGTATATTTAGCATAAATTTCATGAATCATTCATATGCATGAAAAAAGATAATTTCATAAATTTTAGAAAACATTTATATATAATATCTTATGTCTTATGTTCTCTCATCATAGCAACATGTTGTGGCCTAGTGGTGAAGGTTGTTCGAAGGAGGCCAACGTCACTTTGCGGATTTTTCCATATTTTGGCTGACGTGTGTCTTGCATGTACCTTTACTCGCGAGTCCATCACCACTTGCCCTCACGCACGGGTAAGCTTCACGCAAGCGGTTCTGGGTCAGTTTGGACTCTTTGCACTCTTGCGCATGCATGTGACTTACGTACCTATTAGGTCTGGACTCTTCTTCGCTTGACTAGGTTGACCAAACCCAGTTCTGACCCAGTTGTAGAAAACTCATTTCTATACCATTTTTTACCGTGATTTCAATTGGTTTTTTTAATTCACCTCCCTCCGATCATCTTAGACTCAATTTTTTGAAAAATTGAGTCTCAAATCACAGTAAAAAACTAATCCAAAATTGAAAACCTTAAAAAAAATGGACTTTTCCAACAATGGAAAACTCACGGTAATGACTCAATTAATATGTTTTAAAACATGATAAACTTATTTTCGATCTCAATTTGCAGAAAATTTTCATTTTTGGCATAAATTTAAAAATTTATCTCTCAATCATAGTGAAAGAACTTTTGCCTCATTCGGGGTACAAAATGCACCCAAAATTAAATCTAAATATATGGTCATTCTTTACTCATCATGGCCATGGGCATGATTAATTTAAGGAAAAAACCATTCTCATGAAAATCCAAAAATTTCATAATGGTAATTTCTCAAGAAAAATAAAAAAATCATGTCCAAAAAATTCAAAAATAAATTTAAATAAACCATATTCATACTCTGATATCGAAGTTGGGTTTATAAGCAGAATTAAAAATTCATACCTCAAATTGTAGTCGATTTCTTTTTGGATTTTCCCAAACCGATCGTAGTATTGATTATAAAATTAAACCTATACTTTTGTTCTTCATGACACTATGCACTGAATCCGAGTGTTTTTGTTACCCAATCTCTCAAACCGTGTATTGGAAGATTAGTGACCACGTTTGTTCTCTTATTTTTAAAATTTTCCTTAATTGAAAAATTGAGAAGAAGGGAAGGGAGACGGTTAACTACCCTTAACTGTTCCCCCCTAACATTTTAAATTTTAAATTGAAATTCAAATGCCTTATGGGCATAAATACCTTCAGAAAGAAAAATCAAGTCATTATTTGTAATTCTATGTTCCAATTAGATCTCTCAAAGATCCAAGCATTAATCTAATTGGTAAAAATAAAATCCACTTAAACTTTCTCCAAAAACTAGAATACACAAATTTCAAATGCAAATTAGGAGTAACAAATAAATTTGTGTATGCAACGTAAACATTTGAAGTTATGAAGCAAAAACTCGATAAATGCTTATCGAACCCTAAGGGATAAGAGGCCCAGAAGAGGCACACATTGAACACCAATGAAGACGGGGAAAGCCATGCTCAAAGTCCAATAAAAAAAAAAGAAGAAAAATGGCTCAAATGATCAAGCAGCCAACCTAAGAACAAAGACCAAACTGCCCAGTTTAGAAGCCAAAAAGTAACACATGGGCTTTGGCCCATGGAGGTCAAAGCCCAATCCAACAAAACTGCTGTAGCAACCCACCTTTGACCTACTTAAAGGAGATTTCAAGACCATTGAATGAAGCCCTAGTCAAGGTCCAAGAGGACTGCACACCCAGCACAAATCAAGCCCAGAAGACTGGCCCACTATGCTGCCCAGAATGCTCACAGAACAAGGCTCAATCCAAGCTAAGTTCTAGTCCACTTTGAAGCAGCATATGGTCCAGCCTTTGGAGGAATTAAAGCCCATATAACGTGGCATCCAAAGCTTAATTAGAAGCCCCAAGAAGGCCTCATCCTCGCCTAAGAAGGAGGCCAAGCAAACAAGAAATTTCGGCCTAGAAATTCAAAAGCTAGCTGTTGGAAGTACTAGTACTTTCCAATGGCTATAGGCCCAACAGCTCTCTCCTCTCTCTTTCCTGGATAGTAAGCCTCATTTCTTCTATAAATAGAGAGGAAAGCTGACAGCAAATACATGGAGTAAGATAGGATAATCCTCTCACTTGATTCACATCAAATTGGAGCAATGTCTCCTTGTAACTTTCTTAGAGTATAATCTCTTTCTTTTAACATTCATTTTGAGTATTGTCTCAACTTTAATTTGTAAACAGTCTTTAAAATAATCAAAACATTTTGAGATTATTCATTTAAAAATATTGTGTTCTCTTATTTCAAAAACTCCAAAAAACATTTTTAAAATCTTTATGTTTCATTTTCACCAAAAGTTTCCGCAAATATTATTCCTTTCAAATACTTAAGACATGGCATCAAAACAATCATCTCTGAGACATGATCTCCTTCAAATTTTCTACATAAACAATCCAAAATTTGGGTTATATAAAAAATGACAAATGTGACTTCAAGAGGTGCTCCATCATTACAGCTATGTTCAACCCTTAAGGCTATATATGAACTATTGAAAAATGCCCACGAGGGGCATTTAGGTAATTTGGGGATAATGGGTAACTCCCATTATCCAATTTACCACCCTATTAATGATCCCATTAACCACCCTATTAGTACACACTAACCAACCTAAGTGTAACCAATGTGAGAAGGGATCTTACTCTCCCAAGTATGAGTTTGGGAAACAGAGAGAGAATATGGTTAGGGTTAGCACACTTCTCTAGAGAGAGAGAAAAATTGAGAGCTGAGAAATTTTTGTATAGGAAAATTTCTTCGATCATTGGAGATCATCGGAAATGAGGATTGAGGTATCGTGATGTTGCGATGGTGGTTCAATCCCATGATCACCATCCCGATCGTATAATCCGTTCGAGAAATTTCGCGTTTTGATTGGATTTTGGCGACACAATACATTGAGATATTTATCCAAAAATTTTTGATCTTTTTACTACGCTTCTGCATGTGCATGCTATATCGATTAAATCCAACATCGGTATCAAAGCGGTCGTTGGATTTAATTAAAAAAATTTTCAGAATTATTTTTAGGTATAAAAAAATTTAGGGTTCTAATCACGGATGAATTTTGTGAATCTAAGAATATCACATAAATACCCATGTCCCAGGGATTATAAAAATAATTTTTGTTGAATTTTCTGAACATACTTAGGCTATGACAAGTCCGGTCGAAATTTGCGATCGTACGGACTTTAAAACCTTAGATTTATGGCTTTCAGAGGGTAAATCGATACATGAAAATGGTTTATGCATGTTTCCCATGCTCAGATCTGCATTTTGCATATATTTATTGTGTGTTTTGGTTGCCAAAAACTGGTATTTCCAAATGGCCGTGGAGAGCCACGGCTGGGGTGGTTAGATCCACCATTTTTGGGGTTTAAATCCTCCTAAAATCGATTGTTGGATGTTTGGAGGATACCCAACAATATTTTCCAATTGAAAACTACGTAAACAAATGGCCAGAAATGAGTTTTCCGACAACCAGGTCGAAAGACCCCTTGTAGAACCCGTCAGGCATAAAAGACCAGACCCAAACCAATGGTCACGTGCAATGCACGCACCAGAAGGTGCGTCTGGCAGGAACAAACGAGCATGTAGACTTCACGTGCCCTGAAGTGCGTGAAGACCCTGGGGTAATCTGGGTCGGAGCAGACCCAAGTACGGGCTCCCACCCGAGTCCTAACCTGGGTCTCGACCCGGGAGCACATGTGCGCACGTGGTCCACGCGCGTGAGTAGGCTTGGCCCATGTATGCTCGTTCATGCCCTACAGCCCATCTAGCGCATGGGCAGGGCCCCAACGTGCGTGTGGGAGTGCGTGAGATTCTCTTCGCGCGTGTGGCGCGTGCGCCAGACTGCTGCCAGTGCGTGGCAGCGCATGGAGGTTCACCGCCGACGTCTTGTCAGGTTATCCAAAATTAAATTTTTTCAATTTTTAAGGGTCATATATTCATATTTATGACTTTTATGGGTTTTTGTGTGACGAATCCAAATCTGAATGGTGAGATGCGACTCCGGGTTATAGTGTACGGTGTCTGTTGACTCATACACTCGCGAAGGGGTTTACACTTGAGTCATTTTTGACTTGTTGATTTGAAGGGTATACAAAATATAAGAATAAGTATCACTAAGTTACAAATGTCTCTCTTACTACATTAAAAGCTATCGTATTAGATTTTTACAAGGAGAGTAAACTGAATGATATGATTTGCGATATTTCACACCAGTAGATTCAGTTTAATCTTGAGGAGCAAAATCTATTTGAGATTCTGATGCATAAGATGGTGGGTTCTGGGGAGGGTACCGCACTTTAGAATATACAGGATAAGGAGGTCTATCGTGCGTGAAAAAAAATAATAGCCAAGATAAGGCAGTCCTTATCAATGACATGCACGATAACTTGATCTCGTTCTACGAGCAATATCCTATGGATATGTCGATTAGGTTCAGCCTAAAAGAGCATTGTAATGCTCTTTTTAGCTCCTAAAATGAGGATGCTGAAGAAAAGAGCTGATCATACAATGATACAATATTTGATATAAATGTCGAGTATGATTGCCGAGTTAACAGATGAGTCCATTTCAAATGAGATTCAGGTATTGGGTGTGATCTAATCTTTTACCTAATTCATGAAAAACCATGAAAACCTACCTCATGCGCGACAAGAGTATTCATTCTTTCATTAATGTGAGTAGGTATTGTATGTTTGAGGAGGAGCGCCCAAAGGCGAGTAGGCCACACTCGAGTCATGCTTATGCAGAGGAGTCGAGTAAGGACTCCCATGGCATTAAGCCAACAGCATAAGCATGTGAATGAGACTCAAGATCTAGGCAATAAAAACCATTTGAGAAAACCGATAACAAGGTACAAAAGTGCAGGAAGAAGGATTTTAACAAGACCAATGCGAAGTGCTACATTTGAGGTAGACTTGGTCATTTCTCTCGTTAGTGTGAGAGCAGAAAGAATATCCTTCTTTTTTATGTGGTTTGAACTTTGGCTCATCTAATGTGATGTTTGCTGAGTAAAATCATGAGCCATCAACCACGTAACTCGAGATATGAGCGCGTAAATAGAGTTTCGCCGAGTGAATCCTCAAGTTATAAGGATTTATGTAAGGAATAGAGCATCTATCATCGTCAGAGGGATCGGCGCTTGTTATGACATTCTTTATGCTCCGAGCATTCGATGGAATTTAAATTTTGGTACCTTTAGGATATGCAAAAAAAAACACATGTTTTATTAAACACGACAGCCCTTTTGATTTGTTCTAGTTTTGATCCATGATGTATGGAATACATTGGGTGCCACTCCTAATAGTTTTCTTGTCATTCTTCTATTGTCTTTACATCTGATTGCATAGATGATGATATAAATGAGTGGCATAGTAGACTTGGACACATAGGGCAAGTGACGATGAATCGGTTAATAGTAAGTGGTTTGTTAGACCCGCTGATCAAATTCAAGTTATCCATATGTGAGTTTTGCCTAACTGACAAAACGACAAGAAAACCATTTTGCAATGTGATGAGAGCTGGGACTCCACTGTAGTTGGACCACTCTGATATGTGTGGCCTTATGAGCTTGAGATCCTGAAATGGAGTTGTGTATGTTATGACGTTCATCGCATTTCGGTTCGTCTATTTGATCTCACACAAGTCTGAGGTATAAGAATGATTTAGGAGGTTTATTAGCGAGATTTAGAATCAGTTAGATTTGAAAGTAAAAACTCTTAAAACCGATTGGTGGCACGAGTATTTGTCAGAACGACACAGAGAGCTCTGTTTTGATAAGAGTATCACGGGATTACTGACTATTTCTGCTACTTCTCAGTAGAATGGAGAAGCCGAGATAAGAAATAGGATTTTGTTGGAAATGATGAGATCTATGATAGCGTAGATCAATATGTTCGTCTCCCATTAGGGAGATGTTTTATTAACTGTTGCCTACATACTCAACTGTATCTCATTAAAGTTCGCAGTCAGTACCCCATATGAGTTTTGGACAGGGAGATAACCTGACCTTAGCCATTGGGATTTGCCATGATTTCTCGTATCCACAGAGCAAGTTGGCCTACGAGAAAGTATGTGATCTTAGGTGAACATACAAATGGCACTGTTATCGAGATTGAGTCTCGTGATACCACATTCGCTGAGAATGATTTCCTTAAGAAAGGTGAAATCAATCTGAACGTTACCTCTACGAGATGGATGAATCTAGTGGCTCGGGGAGTCCAAGGGTAGGATACAAGAATCCACTATAGATCTTGGTCCCATTGGGAGTGATCTATCAAAAGGTAAAGATTTTTCTCTCCTCGTAGGAGTATCGAGAATACGTACTTAAATGTCGCTTCTCGATTAAGGGTGAGCCCCTCACTGTGACTCTAGAGGATGATGAAAAATCCAAAACGGTCCACGAGGCTCTCGAGAGTGTTACAAAAGACTATTTGTTGAAGGCCATAGATGAAGAGAAGTCGATGAGAATCAACGGGGTCTGGGACCTAGTTGATTTTCCTGAGGGTAGAAGGACTATTGAGAACAAATAGGTTCTCAAGGTCAAGAGAAAGGTCGATGGATCAAAAGAAAGGTATAAAGCCCATTTAGTAATCACGGTTACACTTAAACTAAGGGTTTGGATTACCGGGGAGTTGTAGTCAAATTTATCTCGATTCGTTTATTTTTTAACGATTTTCACGAATATGGATCTGGAATCACACCAGATGGACGTAAAGACCACTTTTCGTAATAGAAGTCTGGATGAGGCGATCTACATAGAGCATCCCTCTGGATTCGTTCTAGTAGATCAGATGGATAAGATCTGTTGGATTTGGATATCAATATACGGCCTTGAACAATCATCCAGACATGGTACCTGAGATTTCACGAAAATGTGATATCTTATGATTTTATGATGATCAAGTAGGATCATTGTGTCTATCTAATACGTTCCGATGACTCTTTAATAATCATGTTCTCATATATCGGTGACATTCTGTTAGCTAGGAGTAACAGAGAGTATCTAATGATCATTGAAACATGGTTATTGTTCTTAGGTGAGCTTTAATTCATTCTCAAAGTTAGGATCTTGAGGGATCGCTCAAGAAGAATGTTAACTCTTTAACAAGAGTTTTACATCAAGTAGATTCTTGAGCATCTCGAGATGAATGATTGCAACCCAATAGATACTTTATTGCTAAAAGCGAAGACTTGAATCTTGATATATGTCCTAGAATTTAGGAAGAAATAAGGGAGATAAGTAAAATCTCTTATGCCAGTGCAATTTGCATTTTAGTGTATGCGATGAGATATACACAACCAAACACTTATTTTACGATCGATCCAGTGAGTATTGTATCAATCGAATCCTGACAGGGATCACTGTAATCAATGAAAGGATTCTGAGATATTTCAAGAGAACTGCGGACCTCTTTTTGTGTTACAGATGAGGTCATTTGCATTTCGTTGGGTCTTCAGATGCCAACTGGAAATAGCGACCTGAATGAATGCAAATTGATATCAGGTTTTATCTTCTTAGAGTAGTAAGAAGCAAACCTGTATAGCTCTATTTACAATAGAGACTGAACTTGTAATATATTCAATGGCAGTTCATGAGAGTGTTTAGCTATAGAAATTTTGAATAACTTAGGGATTGTGGCAGATAGTGGGAGGTTAACGATAATTATTGTGATAATCAGACCTCATTGCCAACAACCGAGACCCTAAATATCATAATAAAGCCAAACATATTTATACCAAAAACCGTTCTATGAGAGACATTACCGAGAAGGGTATTATGACAACTAAGTATACCTTAATATACGGTATCATGGTTGATCCCTTCACAAAACCCATTGTTAGAGATTCCTTTATGAGATAAGGAATCATTGGGTTTAGTATACTTTGACATTTCTCATCATATACTATATTTGATGTTTATTAAAATATATGACATGAATACATCATTATGTCATAAGTATATTTTTCTTACACTTATTTAATGTCATATATTTTATGATATATTGTAATAGAATATATGTCAGGCAGGCATAGTCGACTCTCTCACATGAGTGACCACCTTCAGCTCTAAGTGAGTGGAGATGAAACGGTTTCTAGTCAGAAGAGGCTTTGAGAGTGGCCCTACTAGAATATAAGTTGCCCTTATATATGTTTAGGATGAGGTTATCTACGACATAACTGACATGAAAATACCCACATCCATGTTGTCTGTAAGTAGCCAGATTTGAGATTTCAGATATCACCTGCGATTAGTGATATTGTCTCTGAGATGCTCTCTCTGAGATCTCTAGGTAAAGTCTTATGTATATACTGAGTCCTATACCTGCACAGTGTTAGAGAAATCTGATATATGCCCTTTGAGAGATGGGGAATAATATTGTGGCACGTGTTTCATATCACGTGTGATGAGATGACCATAGGACAGTGGGAGCTATTACTTGAGACGATAATGTGATCATAATCCCCGTTCCCACTGTGTGAGACCCAAGATCTATTAGATGGGATCTCTTGTACCCTTATTAGTTTCGGCTATTTCTAGAAGTTTTGATTCAATATTGCTACTTTAATCTGTTTATCTATGGTCCGAAAGATAAATTGAGGTCTAAGTGATAGATCTAGAAAACCAGCTGAATTGAGACTGATAGATTCGAGTTAGAGAAATGAAAGGCCAATGACATTATATCATTGTGTTGTATTTACAGATCGACCTGCTATGTTAATTCATATTGGGATTTAAACATAATAGTGAATACATAGTCGAGTAAATAATTGGAAATCACTTTCGATGAGAAAAGTGGCTCGATGGATGTAATTGCATTGGGTTTAGGGTACATCGAGTTATTCTTTTTATACTAATGGTGACTCATCGATCATTCTCACAGGTACATCGAGAAGTCTTTGTTTGTAAGTATACTAGCCGGTTGCACGATACCCAATCCTGTATGAAAGTACTGTAGGGTGATATAATAGATCGCATGAATTGCAATCTTGTGACGGACATAAAATGCTCTCGTGTGCAAATGGGAGATGTTAGAAAATGTCCACGATAGGCATTTTGATAATTTCGGAATAATGAGATAACTCATATTATCTCATTTGTCACCCCATTAATGATCTCATTAACCACCCTATTAGTACACACTAACCAACCTAAGTGTAACCAACGTGAGAAGGGATCTTGCTCTCCCAAGTATGAGTTTGGGAAACAGAGAGAGAATATGGTTAGGGTTAGCACACCTCTCTAGAGAGAGAGAGAAAAATTGAGAGTCGAGAAATTTTCGTGTAGGAACAGAATCATCCTACACATTTGGTGAAACTAAGATTTGAACCAATTTAAAAAGTGAAAACCTAAGGAAACATATTGAGGGTAAATCTTGAAAAATTAAGAGAAGGGTATCATGTGCCACACATGTGATGCCAACATGGACAAAATAAAAAAAATACTTAATGGAGTTAGATTTTAGGGGTTAGAAGACTATGATTTTCAAAATTTGAAAAGCCATTATGTTACAATAGAAGTATAAGAAGATATTTGTAAATAACCCGAAAGTACGAGAAAGACTAAACTTTTTTTATTTTTAATAGAATTTTCAAATACTAAAGTTCCCCGAATAAAACTAGACCTTGATTTCAAATAAGTATGATTCCTTTAATCTCAGCCTTTGACAAGTTATTTTCCAATAATAATATGATCTAAAATCTGATTTTAGTTAAAAATTTTCTCTTCAACCACTAACAGCGATATTTAAAAATCTGTATTAATGACAAATTAAAAAAATAAATCAGTCCTTTATTTTTCCGACTTAGTAAATTCAATTTCCATTACAAAACATGATTTCAAATCACTAAAACCTTTGTTTTTGAGTTTTAAACCAAATTTCTTCTCCTCCGCCACGAGCAATAGTCACCATGTGTTTTGCAATCATCTCACACTTGAAAAACATCCATTCACACATCTTCAATCATCTTTTATCATAAATCATAATCATTGTGACCTAAAATTCATTTTTAGGTATTCAAACACTAAGTTGTGGTTATGGATTTTAGAACTATGCTCCATTTTTGCAAATATTTTTAAAAAATATCTTTATTTGTAATTATTTATAGTTTTAAAAATATCTTTATTTTTAAAGAATATTTTTAGAAATAAACCGATTTTCACTTTCGTTGCTAACTATTAAAAAATGTCACAAGACACTTAAAAAAAATTCAAATTCATTGGCATTTTCTATTCATAGGGTGCCATTATTTTCTATGATACACGAAAACTTCTCAACATTAATGTTTTCTTGTTTTGAAAATGTTTTTCATTTTAAAAATATTTCAACACGTTAAATTAATTGATATTTATACAAAATTTTTTATATTTTCATATTTATATATTTTCCAAATTTAATAAATTATTTATTTATTTAATTATATATTTATTTTTATGTTGTTTGTTTTATCATTTTAGATTTTTAATATAAAATATAACTATTTTATTATTTTTATAAAATAATTAATATTTATATAAATATTTTTATATTTTTTTGTTCATATCATTGTTTCCATTTCTATGCAAGCTAGATAATCTCTGGCCATCAAGTGTATCAACAAAGTGAATCATACCTATCAAATAAGTTTATGTAACAGTACTTGAATTTTGAAATTAACAGCTAGTGAGCTGTTAACTCCAAGATACAATTGGGCAACTCAATCCTAATTAAAGATTGTTGAAGTCGTCGGAGCAGTTAGGGATTAGTTAGGCGGTTGTATAAATGCTTATAAACTAAATTACAGAAGGTATGTTAATGGATGAATTTGTTTGTTTTCTATCCCATTATCTCTCTCTATCCCCAACTTCTTTTTCTTCTTCTACACGGTCAAATCTCACAATCTTTCCCTTCTACCCTCATTCATTGTCTGAATAGTACCATCTTTATTCCCTTTAACTTGTTACAGTTTAGTATTCCACTTGTATAAACCTTGTCTCTGTCATGCTCTATTTTCTTGTTTCCTTTGTGAGGTTGACAATTTAGGATTTAAATCTTTCTTTTTGGGGCTAAATCATAACAATTTAGTATCAAATATATTGATTCTTGGACCAAAAGATCAAATGGCAGATGGAACCACACAAAGGACTCAAGAAGAGTAATACTAGAAGCAAGAAGCCAAAGTTCATGAGTTACAGCTTTATGTAGATAAAAGATTTCAAAGAATAAAACCAGAAGATGGATACGTTCTTGGCAAACCTTGAAGCTCATTTCAATGCTTTCTTGAAAAAGGCACAATGAGAAAGGAATGAAGAAAACTACACAAAAAGAAATATGAACTCTCTACTCCTACCCATGCCTAATGATGGAAGACTACGAACAAATGGAGAGATTTACAACCACAAGAGAGACCATTATCCATGAGGAGTGATGCGAAACCCACCCAAAGTTGAGCTCTCAGGTGAAAATCCTAGAATGTGGCTTAGAAATTGCAATAAATTTTTTACAATATACCAGATACCCAACCATTAGAAAGTTGAAACAGTAGATATTTACCTAGAAGGCAAGGTGGAGATCTAATATCAGGGACTCAAATAAGTTAAAAAAGAACCGGAATGGAAAGAGTTTACAAGTCTATTATGTCAAAGATTTGAGATCAAAGGATTGCAAGATGGGGTGGAGGAGTTTAGCAAACTACAACAACATGGTTCTATAGCTGAATACTAGGAGAAATTTGAGGAACTATGGTTGTTGATTCTTAACAAAAATCCCCAACTGACTAAGTCATATTTTATCTTAAGCTTTTTAAGTGGGATAAAGGAAGAGATTAAACCTATAATGAGAATGATGAAGCCTAAGTCCCTCTTTCAAACATTCGAGATGTCAGCTTTGCAAAAGCATTCCTAAGAATTAGCTAAGAAGGGAAGAGTTGGAACACTGAAGCAGTGAAACATTGGATAGGGAAATATGGGAGGCAAAAATTCAGGAGGTCTTGGTCCTATAACTCTTTACACCACTAACACACAAGGAGATAGTTTGTCTAGAAATCATTGGCACAAACTAACACCCCAAGAACTATAACACCAAAAAGACAACAACCTTGCAAGTGTGGTGAAAAATTCAGTCCAGGACACAGGTGCAAACTCAAGCATCATATTGGCTGCTGAGGAAAAAGAAGGAAGTGAAATGATTGATGAAGAAGTAGAGAAAGGATGCAAGGATCAGATAAAAACTAAAGGAATTGTCAAGCTGTCTTTGTGTGCATTATCCAACTCTAAGCATAGACAAATGATAGATTTACAAGGGACCTTATGTAGATTGATAGTGACCATCTTAGTAGATATAGGAAGCTCTAATATCTTCTTCCATCAAAGGATAGCAACAGAACTCAAGCTAATAACTGAACCAGTTGAGGCACTTTAAGCAGAGATAGCAAATGGAAGTAAGATCACCAGCTCCACCCAAGTAAGCGATGTCAAATGGACTACCCAAAGTTATATTTTCTCTTTTGATTTAAGAGTAATAACTTTAGACAGATGGGATGTAATATTAGGGGTAGATTAGATGTACAACTATAGTCTAATCACATTTGATTTTAAGAGATTATAGGTGTAGTGAGGGAAATGAGGTCATTTTGGAAGGAAAGATGGAGCAACGCTTAATTAAACCTGTTAGAGAAAGGCCACTAAGAAATTTAGACAATAGTAGCTTCAAAGCTGTATGACCTTATATGTAACACCTGGACTTGAAAGTTTAGAAATACCTGAAACAATTACAGTAGTGTTGTCTGAGTTTGGAAAGATATTCTCAACCCCTACCACTCTTCCACCTAGAGGCTGCATGACCACTTTATACCCTTAAAACCAAGATCCCAATACTTCAAACTGAAGCCTTACAATTACCACCATTCCCAAAAAACAAAAATAGAAAAACAGGTTAAGGAGATGCTCAGGAATATAATTGTCAAGAACAGTACTAGCCCTTTGTTTCTCAAGTCCTATTAGTCAAGAAAAAAGATGATATATGAAAGTTTTGTGTAAATTATAGACAGTTGAACCAATTAACTATTAAAGATAGGTATCTAATTCCTTATATAGATGAGCTTTTGGATAAACTCTATGGCTCCAAGTCTTCTCTAAGATAAACCATAGAGCAGGATACCACCAGATTAGAGTGAAGCCTTGAGATGTGGAAAAGATAGCCTTACAAATACAACATGGCCACTTTGAGTTCCTAATTATGCCCCTTGGACTTACTAATGCTTTAGCCACCTTCCAAGCTCTGATAAACCAAATATTTCAACCCTATTTGAGGAAGTTTGTCTTGATTTTTTTCGATGATATTATGATCTACAGTCCCAACATCTATACCCATGGACATGACCTCAAGATAGTCCTTTAAACATTTAAACAACACTAACTCTTTGCTAAGTTATCCAAGTGTACTTTTACACAATAGCAGGTAGAATATCTAAAGCACAAAGTCACCAGTGAAGGAGTAAAAATAAACATCTAAAAAATAGACTGCATAGTCTCATTGTCGGTCCTTACTTCTGTTAAAGTTCCAAGAGGATTTCTGGGATTTATTGGATATTATAAAAGGTTTGTGAAGAATTATGGGATCATTACTAGACCCCTAAATGATCCCATGAAGAAGGACAACTTCCATCGAAGTGAAAAGGATGAGGAGGCTTTTAATCAGTTTAAGACAGCTATGAGTATAGTACCTATAATGCGACTGCCTAATTTCTCCGTACCCTTTGTTAAGGAGACTAATGCATGTTCACTAGGATGGGGTGTATTTATAATGTAGGAGGGGCAACCAATAGCATGCCAGAGCAAAGCATTAGGCCTAAAAGCAAAGGTTTGTCAATCTATGAAAATGAGCTCTTTGTTGTAGTAATGGTAGTGTCAAATGGAAACATTATCTCATAGGTCATCATTTTATAATAAAGATAGACCATTTCATTATAACACAAATGGTTGGCCAGACTGCTAGGAATGGATTATGAGATCCAATACAATAAGGAGGTTGAGAATAAGGTAGCAGATGCTCTTTCAAGAAAGGAGTTTTAGGAAGAAAAATACACAGATCATACAATTTTAGCCATTTTTGTAGTGCAAATTATGTGAATTTTAGAGATCCAACAGAGCTATGAACAAGATGAGGAATGTCATGACTTGATAGTCCAACTAACTCTAAAGCCAAACTACAAACATGATTTCCAATATAAGGATGGTATTATGAAATATAAAAAAAATCATGATAGGAGGAATTCAGTTGCGAGAAAAAATAGTCCAGTAGATGCATAATTCGGCCACAGGTGAGCACTCTGGTAAACTAGGAACATTACAGAGAGTTATATCAGTGTTCTACTGGCTTTTGATGAAGAAAATAGTAAGTAAATGGGTCTAACTATTCTTACCCAAGCTTGGTCATATGTAAGCCTGGATTTTATTGAATGATTGCCTAACATACAAGGCCACCACACAATCTTTGTAGTCATAAAATAGTTCTTTAGTTTGACCATTTCATGTCTCTCCAGCATCCCTATTCTGCTATGAAGGTAGCTTAAATGCTCTTAAACAATATATTCAAACTACATTGCCTTCCCAACTCCATTTCAGATAGAGACAAGGTCTTTACAAGCTTATTTTGGCAAGAGTTGTTCAAATTTATGAGAATCCAACTCAAACTTAACAGTGCCTACGACCCCCAAACTGATGGACAAAGTAAAAGGTTGAATCAATACTTAAAATGTTATCTCATATGCATGATATCAAATAGGCCTGCAATGTAGTTTTAGTGGTTAAGTTTGGCTGAATGGTGGTACAACACCAACTATCACAATAGCATACAAAGGCCTAATATAGATACTGATGGTACATGGACTGAAAACACATTACCATGAAGCCCATATAATATCAAAGGGGTCTCTCGTTCGAATCCCTCGATACCACTCTCTCAATGACGTAACCTCTTGGTTGCTCAACCTCTTTACCGAGCCCTTTTGACAAAACCCTTTGGGTTAAGTCACTGTTTGCCTCCTGACCAAACGTTTTCTCAACCATTGCTACCCTCTCGGCTAATGACACTCTGGGATCAAGATAACAATCATTCAAAATTTGAATCTCCCCCAATTTTGGAAGTGATTTTCCCAGATAAAGAAGAAAATCTCCATCATCACTTCGATTAAGAAGGAAACCTTCATGACAATTTAGACTTCTCTTGATTGCAAGGATTCTAAATCTCTTAACAAATATTTGACTATGGCCCCCGATAATCTCGGGGAATATCAACAAGAAAACTAAGGTTTCTTCACCCTACAACAAGACTTGTCATGTAGGTACATACCGTATATACTAAACTGAAATGACCAATCATATCCATTTAATCTCTATATACAAGATACACAAAGGCTATACAAGGCTATTCTATAACTCTTTTCAGTTTGTTTTTCTTTCTCAAAACTGTTCTTTCTAATTTGAATATCAAAGCTTCCTTCATTGAAACTACCTCCAGTAGGTTTTTACATGTCTATTCTCTGAAGGTTGACCCACAAGCTAGACATCAAGTCAAAAGGTCTATCTATTGTTGAGTCAAATTTGGCTTCAACAAATTGAAGCCATCTATGAGAACAAACTGATTCCTTAGCAAAACTCATTTCATGCCCCGTTTTACTATCTTCTCAGCATTCATGCCTCCGAAATAAAGAAACGGAAACATCTCAAAGGTTGTGTCTGTAGTAGAAGGACAAACACCCAACCCTACGAACCTTATTAAACCAACAGTCCTAGTGAATCAAGCGGACACTTTGATTGTCCACTCCTAGTATCCAATAGGGGCATCGCCTCAAAGAGAACACCAACTGCATGTCATTCAATCTCAGAACCAACCAACTCTACCCCCTGCTCCCGTCTCTCTTAACAAAGTCCACTGCTCAGAGATGGAGAGGCTTGAGTTAAAGATACAAGGTATGAGTAAACAATTGGAAGAGCTTAGCTGTGCTCACCGACGAAAAGGTTCGTCCTACCCTAAGGGCTAGAGAAATTGCATATGCACATATTCCAACCTCGAAAGCACGGAGAGCCCCCACCTCCAAGCATGATCCGATTGATATGAGAAAAAAGATTAGGGATCTCGTGCCCATTGAATTGGAGCATGTTAATACAAGAAGAGAAGAGGCTACCAAATATGCCACTAGTCTCTTACCTTTCGATTCTAAAATCTCAACTTAGTCGATGCCATGGGATGTGCTCCTCCCTCTTTTGGAGATATATGATGGCACCACCGATTCTCAGGACCATGCTGCCTACTTCATGATGGTGATGATTTCTAGAGACATATCCGACGCAACCTTGTGCAATCATTTCTCCATGACCCTAAAGTGTAGTACTTTGACATTGTTCAATTCTTTACCCGTATTCAATGTTCGGAGCTTTTTGCAACTGAGGCAACTATTTAAGTCCCACTTTGTGATAAGTCAAGGGGCCAAGAGGAAGTCTACTTCCCTCATATCATTGCGACAAAGGGACGACGGGCCCTTGAAAGATTTTTTGAAAAGTTTAAGATAGAGATGATAAAAGTTTTGGGTCTTAATCACTCTATTGCTTTAGCGGCATTGCTTACCAGATTAAGGCCTTATTGAATGAAAACTTCGATCATGAAGAAACCCCCACAACAGAGGCATTTGATAAGTGCCAAAGCAAGAGCGAGTATTGTCATTCTCCTTATCGATCCTTACCTAAGAGAGATCAACAGGCACCTCTACCTCATCGTAAGTTTAATCACTACACCCCATTGAACAAAACATCCAACCAGATCTTGCTATAAATTAAGAACAAATCTTATATCAGGTGGCCTCTATGCCTTCTAGGAGATGACTCTAAGAAGGACAAAACTCGATACCGTCACTTTCACAAAGACTACAACCACTTGACGAACGATTATAACAAGTTGAAGGACGAACATGAGGAGTTGATTTGAGACAGCAGGCTCTGAAAGTTCATCCACCCAGATCAAGAAGATCGCTTCCCTTGGGAACCACATGGCACGAGCAGAACAAATGAGCTAAATGAGCAACAACCTACGTTGTCTGAGACCTAATAAATAGAGTAATCGTCCATATACAAGGGGGACACTACCCTTCAGCACGTCTTGTCTCCGACAGTACCCCTCCTGCATAGGTCTTAGTTAACCCGGTGGTATCAAGCCTACAACCAATCTAGTAGGTTGTTGTATTAATCTTCCAAATGACTGAAGCATCTACTTCTAAGGAAGTCCACTTGGCTTGCATCGAGAAAGGGCAGAAATGGAAGACATAAATGATTGGATTTGACGAGGATAACCTCATAGGAGTTGATTTGGGCTGCGACAATCCATTGATCATCATAGCTACAATCGGCCCATATGAGGTGAAAAGAATATTTGTCGATTAGGCACACACATTTCAATCTCATGGCGAACTTGTAAAAGGACTCTCAAATGAGTGGCTCTACCCCAAAGGTATTATCTCCCTTCTAGTAACTCTAGGGATGCTATCCAACCACTCTACTACCATGGCCACATTCATTGTGGTCAAGTTTCCATCATTATTATATAATGTCATCCTAGGTCACTTAAGTCTGAACACTTTGGAGGCACTGTCAAGCACCAAACACATGAAACTCAAGTTCAGAACGCCTCTCAGTATTAGGACACTAAGCTACAACCAAAGCCCTTCGGCTACACTGGTTTAGTAACTTCTATACATTAATCTCTAATATTTTACTAGAGGTATCACATCACCAACTGGACATCTTAACTCAAAAACTTTCGTTTTTTGTTTGCTCCGCTAATAATATCTTTATTACATTCACATAACACCTTGACCACTTACGAATGGCTACAAGCAATGTACCAACATTGAACTCCATCCAGGTGTAACGCCTCTAACTTCTTGCTTAGCACAACACCAACAAGCTCTCCAGGCACAATGCCTCCAACTTCTCATCTACCACAATGCCACCGAGCCCCTTAAGGTGCAACGCCTACAACTTCTTAGACGGCGAATGCCAACGAGCCTTCTAGTTGTAATGCCTTCAACTTCTCGTTCAGCGCAACACTAATGACCACTCCAAGCACAACGCCTCCAGTTTCTTATTCAGCGCAACGTGAATGAGCCTCCCCAGGTGCAACACCTCCAACTTCTCGTTCAGTACAACACCTTTAACTTCTCATTCGACGCAATGCCAACGAGCCCCTTTAAGGGCAATGCTTCTAACTTCTCATTCGGGGCAATGCCAATGAGCCCCTCTAAGCGCAATGCCTCCAACTTCTCGTTCAACACAATGCTAACAAACCTCCAAGCATAATATCTCCAACTTCTTGTTTGGTGCAATGCCAACGAGCCCCTCTAATGTAACACCTCCAACTTTTCATTTGTCGCAATGCCAACAAGCCCTCCAAGTGCAACACTGCAAAACTCTCATTTAGGCAACACCAATGAGTGCTCTTGGCACAACACCGTCATAACTCTTTTGTTATGACGCCTCACAACACAATCAATATGGAACATAACTCTCAACCGAATGGACACAACTCGTCCTCTTGATTCTATATCTCTAAGGGTTCAATACCCATCTTCTTTGTCCCAGCCCTAAATATCCTTTGTCCCAGCCCTAAATGTCACTTTGATATTCTTCCCGTAGCATATTCTCCATGGTTCAAGAACTATAACTGAACGTGATTCCTACCACTATATATTATAACTCTCGAAAGCCTTAGTACGAGGACACAAAAAAAGGAGAAAGCAAGGATAACTTAACCCGCAGCAATATTCAAGCAACAAAGGAGACAAAACAAAGCCAATGAGACTTTATTATTTCTTTGCAAACAACATGTATACAAAGAAGCCAAAGAAGAAGAATACATAAGAGACAGAGATCATGGTGAATAAGGACGATGAGGTCTTTGCTGCAAGTGAGTGAAACCTTCCCGAAAAGAAATAACATAAGAGCCTATATCAACAATCTCTTTCTTGAAAAAAGACAGTAACAGGAACACCGACTAGGTTCTAACCCAATCTCTCAGGATTATCACCACTGATATCACCAGCTAAACCTTCCTCCAGCCTGGCTCTGTGATAACCTCTTCTGCTCCCCGCAATCTTTTGGAAAGCTCTCGATGACAGCACTCGTAGTCCTCTTGAATCTCTACAACCCTCCTCTCTGATACGGCAAGTGCTTGCTCTCTATCCTTTGCCAATTTTACGGCAGCCTCCTGCTCCATATTACTCTTTTCAAAAGACCATCTAGCCTTTCATACTCTGCGATATAGTATCGGTATATTGATATGAACTATCTATATCAGTTTATAACCACTCTATCTTTTTTTCCTTCTTATGTAAAGCAACATTCGCTGCCTTCTTTTCCTTGGATACTCTTTGGGTTAGCCTAGCTTGAAGCTGAGTAAGCTCTTTTAAGCACTGAACCAATGTACTCTATAAGTGGTCCACCAACTGCTTCTTTCTTAGCCTCAGGAACTTAGCCATAGTAGCAATTTACACAAAAGTAACAAATTATCTTCTCCATTACAAAGACAATAAATCTATCCGAACTTTGAAGAAACACACATACCAAAATTCCAAGGGCAATCGTGGCCTCGTTACCTTACTCCATTGATAAACAACTTATCTCTAACTCAGCTCGGTGAAAATCTAGTCTGTCAGCGAACCTTCTCATTTCGACGAGGTCTAGGTAGCAAAACTTGTTATTTCTATAGCTTATAGCTGTCGTCTCTCTCTTTTTTAGATCCTTCGAATGATCAGAGGACTTAACAAAAATAGAGGGAAGATGGTCCGTTTACTTGGGCATGACCCCTTTGCCCTTCCAGACGTATAGGTACTCCAGAAGGCACTTGAGGAACCTAATTCAGCCCTCGGTCCCCCCTCCTCTTAGGGCTCTCAAGGAAGTATCTTCTTCCTTGAGACCAGGAAACCTAGCCTCAATGCCTACCGTATTAGGACTTTCGATAGCTAAGGGGGGAATCGAAGGTGTCTCTCCAGTGGTCCCTACCTCTTCCCTACCTCCTCGATGCTAAGGGTAGAGGTTACCAATTTACTTCTCTTCCTTTTGGGAACAAAGGTAGCAATCGTGAGCACATCGCTTGCCATCTCACCCAATGTGCTACCCCTTCCTTGGGACTCCTTTTAGACTAGGGCCTTATTTGCTTCTCGGAGATGATCTTAACTATATTCTCCTCCTCAGTAGATGGAATTGCGTCTTGAAACCTTATGGCCCACTTCTTTACCAAAATAGGCCTGTCGATTTTTCTTTTCTCTCCTGATAAGATAATAGACTAGGCAACGTTAACATTTGCTCGTCCAAAAGAGTTTCAATGCAAATGTACCTTTTCATCTTAAAACAATAACCCCCCATCGAGTGGATGAACCTTGGGTGTCGGGAAGGTTTCGGGGTCATTGTACCCATTGCTAGCTCTCTGTTAGCTTCCAACAATATGGATAATAGTTCCTTATTTACAAATTCTATGACAAAATTTTCTTCATCCAAGTTTTATCTATGGTCTCCTCATAGTAAAACTTCCGATTAGAATCCTACCTTGTTTGTAGGAAAAACCAACCATCTGTCAAGCCCCTGGAGGGACACCTCCTAAAGTGAAAATTGAAGACAAAATCTCAAAATTGAAAGTTAAGCAACAGTAGCTTAACAAACTCAGCACAGATACCACCAAATGCCACGCATTCAGAATAAGCAGAGTTAGAAAAATATTCCAACCTTTCAATACAACAGCATGGGGACCTGTGTACGGCACGAGGACCTGTGTACGGCACCCTAATGTTGTGTTGCACATATTCCTTGTATATAAGGACGCAGTCCTCCGTTGGCTTATTCGCGTTGTCATCCTCCATAGCAGAAGACAAAATATAATCGTCCCCCAATGCCACCTCATCCCATAGTCCTTGTAACTTTTCTTTTGTAAGCATACTCCTAATATTGTTGATCAAGAGATGAACACAGGATCCGAAACCTTTTGCCATTTCAATCTCTTCATAAGTGTAATAAACTCTAAATTGTTGAGTTCTTTTCTCCTCTACAGAAAGTAACTGTCTAAAGTGTAAACACCATAATACCCGTAACCAATTACAAGATGAGCAATCAAAAGTGTGTTAGAGAAGATTCACAAAAACCGAAATAGCACATGCCACATTTAATACACCACTTTCACGCCCATTTCATTTACCAAAAAACCTCTTCATTCTCACAACTTTTCGCTATTCCTAATACTATTTCTTTGAAATGACATTAGAAGTGGGAACAAATGATGATACATGGAGCGAAAGCCCATTACCCTAATGCTCATATACTATCAAGAGGGGTATCTTATTCAAATCCCTTTGATACCACTCTCTCTGTTCCACAGCCTCTCCGTTGCTCAACCTCTTTATCGAGCCCTTTTAACAGAACCCCCCGGGTTAAGTTACTTGCTTACCTCTTGACCAAACACTCTTTCATTCGTTGTTAACCTCTCGACTAATGATGCTCCAGGATTAGGATATCAATCATCCATGATTTGAACCTCCCTCGATTACAGAAGGAATTTTCTCAAATAAGAAAAGAAAACTCCATAATCACTTCCGATTAAGAAAGGAATCTTTGTGACTTTTTAGACTTTTCTTAATTGAAAGAATTCTGAACCTCTTAGAAAATCTTTGACTACGGCTCCCGATAATCTCGGGGGACTTCACAACGAAATTAGGATTTTTACACCCTGCATAAGACTTGCTATGCTGGTACATGCTATATATGTTAAGCAAAGACGACCATCCAGGTATGTTCAATCTCTCTACACAAAACACACAAGGGCCATACAAGACTATTCTATAGCTCCCTTTAGTTTGTTTCTCTTTCTCAAAACTGCTTTTTCTGATTTAAGTGTTGGAGCTTTCTTTGCCAAAACTATCTTTGGTGAGTTTTTGCGGGTCTATTCTCTGAAGGCTGCTTTGCAAGCATGATGTCACAGATTCCCCTTTCAAGTCGGAAGGTCAGCCAACTATAGAGTCAAATTTAGCTTCAACAGATACCAACCCAAAAGAATAACCCTATAGACAACAATCAATGGAATTATGAAAGCAACAGAAGCTGACATCTAAGGTAGTTGCAAAAGTTGGGAAAGTTGCTTACAGCTACTCCACTATTTCATGTTTCCTTGCTTAAAAAGAAGCTGGGACCTAACAATTCTACGATGCCCTATCTACCATTGTTAAGCTCAAATAAACATGTTTTCATTGAACCAGAGACATTACTTCAAAGACGAGTTATATGAAGAAACAACATGCCAGTAATATAGGTGTCGATCAAAAGGGTCAATCGTAGTATAGAAGAATCAACATAGGAGGACTTAGACTTCATCAGAGCTGAATTTCCAATGTATTCCATCCTTGTGGTGGACAAGGATGTTTTTCAAAGGGGGATAAATTGTAACAATACCTGAACTTTGAAATTAACGGCTATTGAGCTGTTAACTCTAAGATTCAGTTAACAACTAAATTCTAATCGGAGATTGTTGAAATTATTAGAACAATTTGAGATTAGTTAAGGTTGTATAAATGTTTGTAAAGCCAATTGCAAAAGGCATGGTAATGAATGAACACGTTAGTTTTTTCTCTCTCTATCACTCTCTATCCCGACTTACCCTCTCTTTTTGTTTGTGGTTGAAAGGCTTACCCTCTCTCTCTTAACTACAGCTTCTCTTTCTTCTTCTAACCTGTCAAATCTTACATTCTTTCCCTTGTTCCCTCATTCATTGTTTGAATTGCACCATCTTTATTCCCTTTAGCTCATTAAAGTTTAGTATTCCACTTACATAAAACCTTGTCTCCACCGTGTTCTGTTTTCATGTTTCCTTCGTGAAGTTGACAATTTAGCATTTCAATTTTTCTTTCTTGGGCCAGATCATAACAATATACAATGTCCATTTAGTCGACGCATTGGGTCATCCGAATGAGCTTTATTCGGAACTAACCTAAAAAAAAATTAAAATAAGATCGTTAAAAAAATATTTTCAAATTTAACACACACATGTCATGACTTGAAATCACGACATATACTGTTCATTGAACAGTACCATAAACAGTACATGTCGTGACTTCTATGAACAGTACATGTTATATTTTCAAGTCATGACATGTATAGTACCATGTTGTGACTTGAAGTCACAACATGAGACCATAATGAACAGTGCATATCGTGATTTCAAGTTACCACATGTGGGTATTAGATTTAGAAATATTTTTTAAATAGTATTATTTTTAAAAAAAATTAAAAATAAGATTATATCCTTACAAAATTCTGTCCGTACAAAATTCTGTCCGAATAACCATGCAGCCGATAAGTAGATTAATAAAACTCATAAATCAGATGAAAACAAACGCCCAAAATTCAGAGGTGCGGAATCGAAACCATTTCCCTTTCTCAATATAGAAAGAGAAAGGAAAAATATAATAATGAATTTAACGGCATCAGGAAGGGGGCGGAAAGTGGCGTTTCAGAGACGGTGGTTTCGGGCGACCATGCTCCGCTTCACCTCCTCCGATCCCATTTCCGGTGATATGCCTCCCAACACCATCTTCGCGCTACGCCGAGCTTTGTCCTTCTCTGTCTTTGTCGTCGCTGTTGTTCTTTCCTGCTTTGTTCTCTACAAGGCCACGCTTTCCTTTGATTTCTTCTCTCTGTCATCCGCTCTTTCTTCTCGCTCCAAGTTCGTGTTTCCAGAGCTCAATGATTCGGTGAGTCTTTCTCAAATGTCCATCTCGAATTTGTGTACAAGTTAGGGTTTTTGCGTTTTTTGGTTAGGTTTTAGCATAATGTACATTTTGAGATTAATTTGTCTTCTCCTGAATTTGCTGTGATGCCGTGTTGTTGTCTTGTTTTCAATGATGACAACTGCTCTCTCTCTCTCTCTCTCATGTTCTTGGCTTGGATGCTGAAATGGAACAAAAGCTGATACCGTGTTTATTTTTATAATGATAGAAAGCAAGGTTTGTTAGACATGTAAGTTGATGATGTTAATGATTATCTATTTAAGATCCTTTCGGCAGTTAATGCTGAAGAGAACTTTGGAAGAGTTGGGCCTATTTGACACACTTGAAATCTATAAATTCTTAGGGTTTGAAGATTCAATCCAAGCGTGGTGATGGCCATGTGATTGATGACAATGCCATGTTATTCACCATGGAAGGGAATAGTGGTTTTTTCCTCTTCTTTTACTATTTTGTAATATTTTGGTTCAACTCAAATACAAAAGAAATCAAAAGTAGTTTTATGAATGGTAAGTAGAGAAAGAGAATATTTCATGTGTAAAAATTTTGAAATGATAGAAAGTTTGTCACTCCTATTAATATAAGACTTTGTTACGGTTTGAGCATGAGTCATTGGAGTACACCAATAAGAGGGTAGCACAGTAAGGGGCTTACTAAAAGAGTATGAGAGTCGGCAGTTGGTAACCACTGGTGGGGTTAGAGTGATACCATGAAGTGTTGTTTATGCGATATGATTGAGGGGTTAGCATTAGGTTTGAGCAACTGTAATTGGATAAAGGTTTTGCTTAAGGTAAGTGATACTAAGGATAATTAAGGAAATTGATTAGTTGTAGTGGTTGATTGAATAAATAATTAGTAGTGGATCATGATTATAGACGTATGTATAGTGGCCGAACTACTTGTTATGTGTTTAATTCTTTGATATTTTTGCTTACCATGCATGTTATTTATGGTGGGAGCAATTTTTCCTAACAACAAGATATCTCATCTCTGCCCTTAATTAATTTGTTATTATATTTTAGTATATCAAATAATTCATGACATTATAGAGGGAGAAAAGTTTAGTATCATGGATATGTTTGTATATAAGATGAATATCTTTTTCGCAAATTTTTTGCCTGGTTTCGCTGTATGACTTATGTTGTTCACAACTTTGTGACACATGCTTGGAGATTAAGAATCTAGCTTTAATCTGCATGGAGGATTATTTAAATTTAAACTTATTGTGAGTGTATCCTAGGAGAAGTTCATGGCATTCACCTTAGAGAAGGAGGACTTTGCTACGCAAACACAAAATATCACTTGCAAGAAATTAGAGTTCGCTGCTAAAACCTCTTGTTGCAATAGGTACCTTTTTCATAGAATACTAATTAAATATTTTGAAATTTTTATTATGGAAAAGTATGTTTTCAATTGTCAAACTCTTTTTTTGCTTGAAAAAGATCTAAGATTGTTAAATTTCAAATACCTTGAGATTTTTTTTTAAACATTTATTTTTTCAAATTATTAATTTGCCATAATTCCAAGTCCTTGAATAAGCATGAGAGGAGCATAAATGTCTGGAAACTTGTTATTCTTGTTTAGAAAACGAAGTCATGTATCTTACCTATGAAGTTTGGAAGGTACAAAATGGCAGATGTTGTAATTGTTCTTATTCTTTGTTAGAAAAGATTGTTGTTCTTTCTTGATCTGTATGACAATCTTAGTTTTTCCTTAGGGTTTCTACAATAAGCCCTTTTTTCTCCTCCCTACTTCATTTACTAAATTCTACAATTTTATCACAATATAAACATGCGTTTATTAGATAATCTGTAGTTGAGTGATTTGTGTCAATTCAACCTGGAGTGATATGGACCTTTCAACTATGCTTTTTTTTTTTCTATTGCTTTTGTTTTGTTTTGTTTTGTGTATGTGTTGCCCATGTGTTTGTCTGTTTGTTTGTTTTCTCCCTAGGAGTTGCTTTGTCCGGCTTTTAGTAGATATTGTTGTCATTTAATGGAGTCATGGTTTCCTATCTAACCAAATTAAAGAACATGTGTTTTTTCTCACTTAATTCTTAAATCCACAATTTTTCCTCCAAAATGATTGTAAGTTCATTTACTAATTCTTTTTGAACAATTGATTTGTACCTTAATACTATAGCCAAATCTCATAATTTTGTGGTTTAGTTCTTTCTTTAGACAATTTGATTGAGAACATGAAGTATCTTTACCCTTAAAATTATTGTCACTTTGTAGGAAATTGTGGAATATAGGATTGAAAGAGTACTGAAAGATGCTGCCATGGAAGACAGCACTGTAATTTTGACAACATTAAATGAGGCCTGGGCTGCTCCCGGTTCAATCATTGATCTCTTCTTAGAGAGCTTTAGAATTGGGGATCATACACATAGGCTCTTAAACCATTTGGTAATCGTGGCCTTAGACCGAAAAGCATATTCTCGTTGCTTGGTTTTGCACATCCATTGTGTTGCTCTTGTAACCGAGGGAGTGGATTTCTCTCGGGAGGCCTATTTCATGACATCAGATTATTTGAAAATGATGTGGAGAAGAATTGATTTTCTGCGGTCTGTTCTTGAGATGGGCTACAACTTTGTTTTTACGGTACTCTCTCTCTCTCTCTCTCTCATCCAGGTTTACTTATTGCTTTTCCTTGTTTGTTTGAGAAACATGTCCTAAGTCCTTTTTATTTGGTAGTTTTGTTTGCTATTATTGGCTCATTTAAATTTTCAGTCATTTTAATTTGCATATAGTGTTATTTTCAATTGTCTGCAGTTGTTTAGACTATCAGCCTTATCTTTTAGCCGTCTGGGGCATTATCTAGGCCTTTGTTACCTGATATTGTTCTATAGAGCTTATGAAGCTGAGCAATAAGCATAAAGTGTTCAAGATTGTTGAAAAACTCATACTAGGGTCTAAATATGTGACAAGCATCTCTTCAGGCACCTTGCTGCACATTTTTGTTTTTATCATCTTTCTTTCACCTTGTTCTAACATAATATGCTAATGGATTTGCTTTACTTGAGGTTCGCTCTTGTGGATTATTATTAATACCATTATTTCTTTATTTATTTTTAATATCTAGTTGGCTTGTTGAGTACCAAATTTCTTGGCTCATTTTCTCTTCTCGCTTCAGCCTGAAGCTCTAGGAATTTGGTAGCCTGTATCTCCTCAACCTGATTTTATAGGATCATCTGGTGTGAAGATTTTTCACTTGTATTGTTTAGGTAGCATTTTATATGGGGTGGGCAATGTTTTACCCTTTTTCCTCATGTTTTATATGCAAAATTCAATTCAGTTATATTACAGAGGGGTAAAAGTGTGAGAATTTCAAGATCTTCTCCTAGAATTATGCTAATCATCATGATTCCACTGTATGCCCTAATCTATTTCTTTTAATACCCAAGACAGTTAATTATGCATTGATGATTGGTATATTTCTTTCTGTTACAATTTAGTTTTCTAAATCTCTGGGGAACAACTTTGTATGTATTTGTATATCATGACTCATTGAAGAAATATATACAAATTACCCAAAAAAAAACTTCATGGTATTAGAGCCACATGACCTTGAGATCAATCTCAGAGTCCAGGTTCATCCGTCTTCATTGTCATCTCCTATTTTTTTCTGCCTTCATTGACCCTATTGATTTCTTGGACTTAATTGCCATCAACACTCATATTTTGCTTTGTTCCTTTGGCTTTAATCACCCCCAACCCTAGTTTTTATTTGGCTTTCATTGCTATCAATCTTTCTGAAGAACTACTGCCACATAATTCCACTCTATCTAGTTCTGATTGCAGTAGCTGTGATTGTCTATGTTCAACAAAATGTCAAATGTTTTAGAAAAATCAAGCATTGTTGATTCACATTCTGCTTTTCCAATTGAGACCTCACTACTCTTCAGTGTACTATAAAACTGAGACTGCCTATCGCTTGGATGCCAAAAATTGGAAGATGGCTTGTTTCAAGAAGGTATGCCACACTAGAGACACTTGTTTCGAACTACATGGAAAGAAGCAATTGTTGAATAAAATCAAGAGTCAGAGAAATTAGGCTAACTATGCAGTTAAGAAAGAGGGGCAACAATCGACTAATGAACAGAAAGTTGCGCTCATGGGTTCAGTCAAAATGAGATTGAGAAACTAAGTGGTCTCCTCAACATCTTATCCTCAGATGTGTGTTCTTTGGCATAATCAGGTGAGTGTCTTATTTTTGACACTCAAAATGTTTGGTATACAATTCATTCTAACTCTTGGGTGATAGACTTGGGGGCATCAGATCACAAGACAAACAATAAAAATTGTTTTGATTCTTATGAATCCAGTCTTGGAAATAAATAAATCAGAGTTGCAGATGGTAAACCTACTGATGTTGCTGGTTATGGGCATGCCACCTTAACTCCATTGCTTCCTTTTGAAAATGTTTTACACGTGCAAATTTACCCCAAATCTCATTTCCATTCATAAAGTAACCAAATCCTTAAAACTGTCTTGTTATTTTTGACTCATCTGATTGTGTTTTTTTGAGCCGGGACATAGGGAAGATGATTGGATATGTTAAGGAGAAGAATGAGCTCTATTATCTTGGAGAGGCTAGCAGTTCTAAGGAAATGGGCACCAAGCAGGCTTTTAATTGTTCCTCGCCTCCTTCAGATCATGAGCCTTCACATGCTTCTCAAATTTGGCTTGAGCATCGTAGGGTAGGCCAGCCTTGTTTTTCATTCTTAAAATCGTTGTCTGCTTTGCTGTTTTGTAATGTTGATGTTTCATCCTTTTAAGTGTGAGAATTTGCAAAATGCAAGGGCTGATTTTCCAATAAATGAAAAAAAATCTTCTCAATCTTTTTTCTCGATTCATATTGAGGTTTGGGGCCCTTATAGAAATTTAATGGAGCTTGTTGGTATATTTCATTCATTGATGATTGTACAATGGTCACTTGGCTTTACCATATGAAAGATAAATCAGATGTAAAATCTATCTTTCAATCCTTTCACAAAATGATCTTGAATCAATTTGGGGTTTCTATTAAAAGAGTAAGATCTGATAATGGCAGAGAATATTTTAACCACACCCTTGCTTCTTTCTTTGTCAATATGGGTATAATCCATGAGTCATCATGTGTTGACACACCCCAACAAAATGAGATAGCTGAGAGGAAAATGGTCACCTTCTAGAAGTGACTCTTTCCTTACTCTTCAAATGCAAGTTCCTAAATTCTTAGGGGAGAAGCAACTCTCACAACTGCTTATGTTATCAATTGACTGCCACGGGCATCACTTTCCTACTTGTGTTTCTACAAATTATCCTTCTCCTAGAGTCTTTGGGTGTGTTGCATTTGTTTACATTCACAAACATCTTCACCGCCACCTTGATTGTAGAGCACTCAAATGTGCTTTTTGTTGGCTATTCAAACTCTTAAAAAGGTTAAAAGTGTTATCATCATTCTTCTCGAAAACTCTATACCTCTACTGATGTTACATTCTATGAGTCTACTTATGACTTTTCTCAACACGCTCATCAACAAGAGGAGAATTGCTTGGTTGATGAACTTGTTGAATGTGATCTTGCCTTTTCAAAATTTGTACCAGAATCTGTCCCCATTAAAAGTCTCGTAGACCACACCCATACACTCCTGAACACCAATCAAACCAACACATTTCTGATGACGAACCTAAGACATCAAAGACAAAGTCTCCTATGCTGGTTTATTCTAGGAAAAATAGGCTCATTCAGAACCTACAACAAGCTCAATCATTAGAACCAGAACTGGTTGTGGAAATGTTAAGCGATCATGAACCAGAAATTGCAAATAATGATGTACAATCCTTTATTGCTGATGAAAGTGTTATTCCTTCAGATTTGGATCTTAATATTGCCCTTAGAAAAGGCACCCGACAGTGTACACAACACTCCGTCTCAAATTTTATCTCATACCATCATATTTCCCCCCAACATCAAAGCTTTCTCACCTCTCTAAATTTCTTTTATGATCCCAACAACTGTAGGGGAAGCATTGAGGGATAGAAATTGGACACTTGCTATGAAAGAGGAGGTGCAAGCTCTTCAGAAGAACAAGGCATGGGAAATTGTCACTAAACTAGAGAATGTGGTTCCAACATTAGTGGCCAAGGGCTACAAACATAGATATGAGATTGACTGCCCGGAAACTTTTGTTCAAGCAAGGTTCTTTTGTCTTTAGTTGCACACTTTAATTGGACTCTACATCAATTTGATGTGAAAAATGCTTGTTTTGCATGAGGATTTAGCAGAAGTGGTATTTATGGAACAACTACCAAAATTCAGTTATAGATTTAACTGATAAGGTTTGCAGATTAAGGAAGACGGTGTATGGTCTAAAACAGTCTCCAATGGGCTGTTTTGAATGGCTCACAAAAGGAATGAAACAGATGGATTACCCACATAGGAGAGGTGATCGTATACTGTTCTTTAAACACTCAAGGGGAGGGAAGTTACGGCACTGCATGTATATGTGGATAGCATAATAGTGATAGAAAATGATGTTTTTTAGTGACGCTAGAGGAGAAATTGGCATGTGAGTTTGAGATCAAAGACCTTGGCAAACTAAGGTACTTCTTCAACATTGAGTAAGCTTATTCGAACGAAGGTATTTTCTTGTCCTAATGAAAATACATTCTATACGTTTTGAAAGAAACATAAACACTTGGAAGCAAGGTGTTAGTACACCTATTGAACAGAATTGCTGTTTAAAAGAGAAAGTGAGTGAGAGTTCAGCTGAAAAAGGGTGATATCAGAGATTACTTGACAAGTTGATTTATCTGTCGCATATCATGCAGATATAGCTTTTGCTGTAAGTTCCCAGGTGAGGAGCATATGCAGGCTGTACAACAAATTTTACGCTATCTGAAAGCTACACCTCAAAAAGGAATCTTATTGCAAGCAAGGAATTGAATCTTGAAGTTTATATTGATGCACATTATGAAGGTTCCTTCACTCACAGAAGGTCTACCTCTGGTTATTGTACCTTTTTACGTGGCAATCTAGTCACTTAAGGAGTACGAAACAAGCGGCGGCGGCATGCTGTGATGGTACGTTCTATTGTGGAGGCGGAATTCAGAACTATGGCTTTTGGGATTTGTGAGTTACTTTGGTTGAAAATAGTGTTGGATGACTTATGAATACAAGGAAATCAGAATATGAAACTGTTTTGTGATAACAAATCTGACAATCTTGTTCAGCATGATAGAACCAAGATGTGGAGGTTGATCGACATTTTATAAAGGAGAAGTTAGAAGCTGGCATACTCGATACAGATTTGTTCCATTAGAACAGGTGACAGATGTTTTGACTTGAGGATTTTCCTATCAATGATTTGAAGAAACTAGCAAACTTGGAGTGAAAGACATCCATTCACGAGTTTGAGCGGGAGCATTAGAATTTTGAGATCTCCTAACATTATGCTGATTATGCCAATTCTACTCTAATACTAATCTATTTCTATTAATAGTCTAGACAGTCAACTATGATTGATGGTTGACATATTTTCTTTTCTGTTACAATTTAGTTTCCTAAATCCCCAGGGTACAACTTTATATATATATTTGTGCATCGTGATTCATTGAAGAAATATATAGAAATTATCCAAAAATCTTCAAAAAGCATTCTCAAATAGGGGTAAATGGATTCCTATTTTTTTAAGGGGTTAAAAGTATTACCATCTCCCAAAATTAAATACAAACTAAATTAATGTTGTTAGTTTTAGATGTAGAAAAACTAAATTTGAGTTTTTTTAGTAAGAAAAAAATTTAGACCAATATGTTTAAATAGAATATGTAAATTAATTATTTATTTTTAGAGAGAAAATTAATATGTTCAGTTTTAGTTAGAGAAAAATTGAATATTTTTTTTTAATAAGAGAAAAATAATGTGCTTAATAGAAAGAGAAACTAATTTTTATTTTTTTAGAAAGAGAAAACTTAAAACAAATATGTTTAGATTGAAAAAACGTGAATCAAATTGATTTTTTAAGGAGAAAAAGTAATATATTTAGTCAAAGAGAGAAAATTACATTTAGCCTTTTTTAGATAGGAAATTAAAAATTAATGTGTATATAGACAATTTAAAATGATTTAATTTTACTAGAGTGAGCAAGTAATGTGTTTATTTTTAGATAGAGAAAAACTAAATTTTAGTTGTCCTAGTGAGAGAAAAAACAAAACAAATGTATTTAGAAAGAGAAAATATGAACTATCTTAATCTTTTTAGATGGAGAAAATTAATATATTTAGTTTTGAAAAGACTAAAACTAAATATAGTTTTTTCAAAAATAGAAAATTTAATGCCAATGTGTATAGAGATGTAAAATTTGAAAATATCAATTATTTTGGGAAAAAATCATTGTGCATAGTTTTAGAAATAAAAAACTATTTTTTTTAATGAGGAAAAACTTAAAAACGAATTCATTTGGTGATAGACAAAAAACTAATGTGTTTAGTTTTGTTGAAAGAGAAACTAAATTTGGTTTTTTTCAGAGAGAATTTAAAATTAATGCGCCTAAATAGAGAAAATTAAAAAAAAAATTAAATTTTTAGAGAGAGAGAATTAACATTTTTAGAAATTCTAAATTCAGAGAAGAAAATATAAATTAAATATATTTTTTTAGATGAGAAAATTTAGTATGTTTAGTTTTAGGTGGAGATAATTTATATGTAGTTTTTCGAGAGAGAAAGATAATGTTTAGACTGTGGAGGGGTAAACTTTACAGATAATTTAAATGTTGATTTAAACACTGAAAAGGGAAAAACATTACCTGTATATATTTTTTTCCCTCTATGCTTTTCCTCTGTAACCTTTGGAAGGTTGTGAATTGGATGTGAACACAATCTTGTTACATTGAGGATCATTGAGGTTTATCTGAAACTTTTTGCTGATTACAGTAATGTTGCCTTACAACCAGAAAAGAGCATATAAATAAAACTGTCCAAAGAAGGAAGTAGTTTTGTTCACTTTTGTTGAGAAATGAAAAGAGTAGAATGCTGGACTGTTTAAGTCGGCGACTAGTATTTTATGCTGGAAAAATAAGACTTGTCTTTGGAGACTTGAAATACCTGCACCGGTACTTTGCAAGAACTGGTTTAACCTCTGATTCTTAAATTTTTGATTCTGTGCTTGTGAGGATCAATATATGATACTGAAGAGCCAGTGAGATTGCTATAGTTGGAATTTTCCAATTTTATAATGTCCCATGTATTTGGATTGGTATTAATGTCATGCTATGAAAGTACATATGGAGTATTTGGGAAAGGATGAAATCAATAGAACTGTTTGAATGCAAAATAGTCTAATATTTAAGAAAAAATTAAGGACTTGTTCAATTTATTCAATGAAAGTTAATTATGACCTGTATGATGGGAGTTTATTCTAATACAAGAGTAAATAAGGTATTGAGTTGTACCAACCATGCTGTCATGAAAATTGAGTCATGCTGGAATGGGCTATAATATAGAACCTTAAAAGCAATATTAAGGTGGTTGATACAAGTATATCTGACAGCTAATTTTGCTTCTTGCTAGTTTAACTGACATTTAGGAGCTATCTACTTGGTGCTTGTTGGAGAGGTCTATGGGGGAGAATGATCTTTGTCATGGATCCTTTAGGAAGTTATATGGTGGGTCTTGATATAATGGTTTATCTTATTGATCTTGTCAAGTATATTTTGATACTTTACTACTTTCATTAGTTTGTGTAAATGATAATATTAGAAAGCATATTCATATGGAAATTTTTATCATGCATGAATTTGTGTGTCTACACCCACTAAGACAGCCCAAGAGAAGGCACCACTGGACATAGCCGAAGAGGGTGGAAAAGCTCAGATACCACTATTTAAGAAACCTAAATGATCTTCAAGGGAAAGAAGTGCACTTCTATGCCACTACGAAGCTATGAAGTAGCATTTAGTACAAACACTGTGAAATGGAAGCTGTGCTTATAAAGGTTCTACTTATTGATCTTGTTAAGTATATTGATGATACTTTGCTTCACTCAATAGTTTGTGGAAATGATGAAATTTCATAGAATATTCAAAGCTTAAGGCATGCCCATGTTTGACACTTGCCTAAGACTTTGTTGAATATGCTATTTGGCATTTACTATTTATAAAGACCCATACCCATTCTGCACACCTCTCGAATGCGTCCAGCTTATTTCTGGAGAACTTTGAAACACTTGTTATAATTTTAGTAACACAACAGATATAAGATAGAGATATGACATGACATGGATAAGGCAATATGAAAAATTTTGCAAAATTAGGAGTCCATACATCAAGAATTCAATGTTAAATGTTGTTTTTATAGTTAGAATGATAAAAAGTATTTTCTTGATTATTTTTATCTACAAATGAGTTTACTGAACAAATTAGCTTTTTAGATGTTTTAAAAGTGGCTTCTGTTTTTTCCCGTCACGAGGAGGCTAAAGAATTGCAAAAGGTTTTAGTGTATGTAATTGTCACTAAAAGGTGTATGTGAAGTATCTCTTAAGTGTTCCACAAGTATCTAATATTTAAAAAAATTATCTGAGAATGGGTTATTTGAACTATCTCTTAAGCATCTAACAAGCTTCTTGTGTTGAAGAAATGGATAATCCACATGGAATATCAGACGCAGTTCTAGTGAGTATTGTATTCGATTAGCCTTTGAAATAGATAAAGCTAGTATCTATGCTTCTTATACAAGAAGTGTCGTATCTGATGCTCATCTGTTACATATAAATTGAAGTAACCATTCTTCCTAGTTGAAAAGCTTGTATACTTTTGGAAATTCTCAAGAATCTCTTTGTTGAGCATCAGATATGTGTTACATATGAGTTTTAGTGCTGTTGTATGTCCATGTCTATGCCCCATCTTTGTTGGAAATTTTCCTTGTAATGTGTCATGTTTGTGTTTGTGCGTCATAGCTGGCAAGGATTGAACCTTAAAGAGAATGGCGAGAGATGCATGCACTACAGCTGAGATACGTTTTGCTTTCTTAGTGGATGTTGACTTGATATTCTTCTTCTCCGAAGGCTGGTTTTAGGACGAACATAGCAACGAACCCAGCTACATGAAATGTGATGAATTGTGGTAGGGCCCACACCATCTGGGCTTGAAACTGCAGTGCACTGCCCTCCCAACCTATGGAAGTCCACTGATTTATGTGTTTATTCCATGTTGTATTGATTTTGTTTAACAAACATGCCCAATCAAATAGAGTAAAGATTCGAGTAAGCAGTCTTGTTTCATTCTTGAGCAATGATCTGATTTGAGTAAAATTAGTTCCAGTGTGGTGTAAGTGTTCTATGTTCATGGTTAATAGAATTGCCAGATAAAATCCTGTTAAGTATGCCCTTGTTAAATTCTCTAAGCTTCTGCATTTTACAAGTTTCACTGATCTGAAATAATCTTAAGTTCTTGGGCATTTATTCATGTTGTTAACTTGACTTTTGTGAACCTGACAGAGAGCAGACATAGATATGAAATGGAGGCTAAGAATGTTTCTTGTTTTCCACATGCGAAGAAGAATATCATCCTCTAATCCCCTTTGCTCTCTCTGGCAATATAATTGCTTGGTTAATGGAGAATAATAGTGATTAAAAGTTTATTTTCTGGTAGCCATCAAAACTGAGAGACTCTGAGCTTGCTCCATATTAAAATGCTCCCTTCCTTCTCCCTCAGGGGTTTTCGTTGTTTATTTGTTTATAATAATTTAAAGATGTTGTCAAACTCTTTCAAAGAGAGAATGAAGCAATTTTAAATTAGAGAACTTGACATGCTCTTTAAAAAGGTAAATGAATGAGTGAGCAAAAATAGCAATGAATCTGGAACACATGGATACGACATAGTATCATAGCATAGGGATATGACATTGTCAAAAACTAAGACATAGTAGCATGAGGTTTATATGTTATTAAATTTTTTGAAATTTTATTAGTAACTATTTGTTGTAGAAATAGTATTATTTTCTAATTTTAAAGATCTATACTTCCTAGCTTTGTACTCACATTGTATGATACCATAAGCATGATACCACAAGTTGGCATTATTTTTATGTGGTCTCGTAATTACAATAGAAGCTAGAATTGATTCTTTAAATCTTTTGTTCCATTCTAATCAAATAGCACTGTATTGTTTCCACCACTGCACAACTCCAAATGTGTTTCCTAGTTTATAAAGTCTTGGTAACCATTATAAATAATGAGATAACACTGACAAATCCTTTAGTGCTTATCTCTGTTTGTCAACATTACTAATAGGCCTGTTTTAAAGATTTAGCATTTTAATCATTATTCCTAAATATATATCAACATCAGTGATGATTTAAGACAATGCAGTTCCAAGTATATCATGCGATTTAAGAACTCCAGTTTACTACAAGCTCTTAGAAGCTTGGTTTGCTAAGAGAGAGTTCGCTAAATAACGGTGTCAAATACACCTGAACATGCCTATATGTCTTAATATATAGCCTATATTTGTATTCTAAATCTGCTAAAAGAAATAGACAGCCACTAAGAGGGCCAAATATGTGTGTATTTATTATTTATTTCTCTGTTTCTGGTAATGTTCAACTCAATGATGCCTGATTTCCATATTTGTTATTTATGTATTATTTATTACACCTAAGACCCCTGATTTGTCCAGGATGCTGATATCATGTGGTTCAGGGACCCATTTCCTCGCTTTTATAAGGATGCCGATTTCCAAATTGCTTGTGATCTTTATTTGGGCAACTCATTTGACATTCAGAACAGACCCAATGGAGGGTTTAGCTATGTGAATTCCAATAACAGATCAATAGAGTTTTACAAGTTCTGGTACTCATCCCGAGAAATCAATCCTGGATATCATGATCAGGATGTTCTAAATATGATCAAATTTGATCATTTTCTTGTTGACATTGGACTTAAGATGAGATTCCTGAGTACTGCTTATTTTGGTGGTCTTTGTGAACCTAGTGAAGATTTGAATCAAGTTTGCACCATGCATGCTAATTGCTGTTTTGGCCTGGATAGCAAAATTCATGATCTCAAAATCATGCTTCAGGACTGGAGACAGTATATGTCTCTTCCACCAGATTTGAAAAGAGCATCAATGTTGACCTGGGGGGTTCCGCAAAAATGCAGGTGAGTTGGTGCTATCTGAGATATACATTTATTCTGTTAGTGTTTCTTTGTGTGATTTTGTCAGTTTTACTCCTTTCTGAGATAATTTTCCTGATACTGTTTTCTTTGGGAGTTCTTGCAGTCTTGATTCTCTTAGGCAGAATGATGCCCCAGAAAAGCAAGTTGAAGAAGCGGCAGGACATTGACTTGTGCGGTGCATGCTTTTAAGATTCTCTTCCTTTACTTGCCCTTCAGAGATGAGCTTCCCTCAAAGTTCATTCTTGGTGCTTACTCATTGGTGGATTGTTGAATCAGATCACCCCTATAACTTTACACGGGAAGTGGGTTTCATACTTTAACAGATCAAGGCTACAATTTGCAAAATATTTTGGAGGAAAGCCAAAAAAAAAAAAAAAAAAAGAAATAGATGAATAAATTTGTCAATAGCAACAAACATGTTATAAGTAGGTGATATTTATGGAAAAAGTTTAGACCTTGTTTGTGATATTCAATACATGCAAGTCTCATCCTCAGGACATCTTATTTTGGGTTCTGAAATGTAAATAGACGCCATTAAAACTTGTTTGAGGTTACTTGCTGGAGAAGTCAATATCACTCTTTAACACACTGAAGGAGAAACAAACCCTTTAACCATGGTTGGGGTTTCGGAAACAAATCCTTTAACCATGGTTGGGGTTTCGATCTCCCATCGGCATGGAAAAACCGACGTTGGGAGACCTGCCCTTCTTTGGATTCTGCAATGGTCGGTTTAGGTTAATCGGGGCGAAACTTTAGATATCAGGGTCGTTAAGTCAAGGTACCAAAAAAAAAAAAAAAAAAAAAAAAAGCAGTTCACTACTCGCTCTCTTTCTCTCCCCATGTTGTCAATAATACTTTTCTATTGTGCCTTTGATGATCATGTTTCCTTGCATTTTTCTCAAGTTTGTTTAGGCTGGGATTGTAAGATAGGTTATGTAGCAAACAACTTTTGAAGTTAAAATGCACCTCACAGTATAGGTCAACGAAGAATTGCTGGCAAACACAACTCCATCTTATTTATTTTTTTTTTTATTTTTAAATTGGTGAATTGGTAGGTAAAGAGATGTGAGGGTGCTTTGATTCTACAAAGTTAATATTTTCCATAATTTTGAAATTGACAGTTATGTTTGAATGAAGACGATTCCGCAAAAGCAGAAAGCTAATTAACAAACACCATCATTTGATGCCATGTTGCCGATGACAAAATGTTGACTCCTTCCCATTTGAGGTCTAGTCATCTTGCGCACATTGACCCACATGTTACTGTAATTTGCTCTTATTGGGGGTGGGTTTTACTCCACTGATAATTACTCTACTAACTCAAACAGAATGATTGATCGTCAAACAATGTCAATTGGTAGGACCTGCAAAAACTGATAGAGAGTGTTCCGACAATAGAGATTTCGATACTCAAGTTAAAGAATGCATTTAGAAAAGAGAAACAAACTAAAAAAGAATTTTGTTATACTTTTGTATGTGTTAAGTTGGGAGAATATACCTAGCTAGCAGCCTATGATGTGTATATATAGGTTGCTTCTATGAGTCTCATGCGCATCTGGAGTATTAAAACTCTAGTTTCCATATGAAAGTACCCCGAAATCATAGGATGCTTAGGAAAATTTTCATAAGATTCAAAATCCTTCTGATTAAGAAAATTTTAGCTGTCAAGGGATTTCTTTCCTTATCGATTAAGATTCAGAATCTCCTTACTAATTACGAAATGTTACTTCCGTGATTTAAAGAAAGTCGAATATTGCTCCGAATTGACCAGATACTGAGCACCAAGGAGGTCTTGAGACCGATTAGCTTTCACCGATCAAAGTTTGGTCAATGAGCATCAAGAGAATGGACCGCATTTACCCAACTGGGAGGTTCACTCCATTCTCACAATCTACTAGGTAATGAGCTTAAATTTTATGACAATGGGCCTTTGGGCCATATTCCATCACTTTCCCCCACTCCTGGTGTTGTTCTGAAGGAATGACTTCAGGAGTAGTTTCAAATGGACATGAGTTCGAAGAAATGCTAATTAAATGCAATAGAACCGGTGTGATTCCTTGGCATTAGGGATATGAGTAAATGCATCAGTAATGAGTGAAATTAAAAAGCGTGAAGTATCATAGGTAAGCTGAAGGCATGCAACGGGTGGTGAGGTGTGGTTATTAAATGAAAAAAATTCTTTTGACTTTCAAGGGTGTCGGTAACAGTTTCCATCTTCGAGCTATATATATACACATGATAGTTGGGGGTTAGGTCGTGAATGGTTACGTGTGAGGGAAAAATTGTCATCTCTATGGGGTTCAATGTTGAAAGGGAGCTTTTTTCTTTTCTGTGGGATTTGGCTTCCAAACGGGTAATGGTGACAAATGTCGCGGGTACAAGGTTTTGTCAATGAAAGAGCTGTGGGTATAGGATCGTATCATGCTAGTTAGACATGTCAAAGGCTGTTGTTATGATGATTTTGTCTCAGAGTGTTCAGACTGGGCTCCTGCAGCTCATCATTGCTTTTACACTCTTTTATTATCAGGACCTAAGGGTAGTTTAATGGGGTTGCGAAGTCCTCTCTAGATCTTATTTTGCATCCGATTGGTATTCTAATTTTAGTATCTTAGTGGGTGCGAGGCAGGGAATATAAGATTCATAGAGTTCATTTGCGAATCAACTCAAGGGGGCATCGAGCAGTTTGTCGGAAAGAAAACATCGAGTCTTAAGAGATTAGTCTATTTCAGGAAGGCAAAGATACTCAATTATGAATATGTAGACTTGTGAATATGTAGACTTTCCATTTCATTATACTCAATTTTATATTCTGAAATGCACTTTGAAATAGTAAATAAAGTTTTGCTACTTACTTGTTTGTCTTGTCTTGATCGAGAGATAATTGTCTTGTTTATTTCATGATCCTAGAATGTTGATGTGAGGACTGTCGAGTGAATTTTTTGATTGATGTTATTGTAGCTGGTTGGCTGGCTTGTCCAATCCTTTAGGTATAGCATTTGCTTACTTCTCAATACGCCTCAGTGTACATGACTTGAAAAAATGGACCACATTCGTTTGACAAGGGGACACATCCATCATTTTCTTTTTGTTCGATGAAAAATTGAGCAGTGTCTATCCATCGAGGAAATGCATCCCTTTTTGACGGCATGTTCGTTGGGTTAGACGATTGGGTTATGCCCACCCCTTCGAGAGATATAGCCCTTGTTGACAGTACGTTCGTTCAGTTAGGGGATTTGGCCATGCCCACCCGTCTGGGAGATATATTTATTGTTGACAATACGTTTGTTCGATTGAGAGTAACATATGAAAGAAATAGTCCCCCATGCGGATAAACCGAGAGAATAAATATCAAAACTAATGAAAGTGATAGAGATTACAGGTGATAGATACACAAATTCTCTAAATTTCATGTTCTTAGTACGACCAATCCGTCAAGTTGGTTGAGTCGATATGTCCTTGGGGGTACTACCAAGCATTTTTGATAAGGGTCTTCCCAGTTGGGCGCTAGCTTGCTCCTGATTGGGGTTGTCTGGTGGCGTCTACTTTAAGGAGAACCAAATCTCCTAGTTTGAACACTTTAATTTTTACCCGTACGTTATAATAACGTGTCATCTATTGTTGATAAGTAGCCATTCAAGTAGACACAGTTTCTCACAATTTAGGGAGTAAATCTAACCATTTGTGTAATGCAAGCTCATTCCGCCCATACTTGTATTGATTTACTCAGAGTGAATGAATGCCAGTTTCCTCCAGTATCACTGCTTCATAGTCATAAGTTAGACTGAACGGTATTTCTCCTATTGCCTTTCAAGACATCATTGGGTAGGTTTAAAGAATACTATAGAGTTTGTCTACCCAACGACCTTTTAATTTCATCTAGTGTAGCTTTTACTCCTTATAGAATTGTTAGGTTAGTTACCTCAGCAAGGCTATTAGTTTATAGGTATGTGACAGAGGTGAAATGATAATAGATTTTCAGTTTGCTGTAAAAGTCATGAAAACTTTTGTTATCGAACTGTTTGTCATTGTTGGTAACCAAAATGTAGGGCACACAGAATCTGGTGATGATGGATGTCCACACGAAATTTTATATCTTGTCGGTGGTGATTTGGACCAACGGTTCAGATTCTACCTACTTTGTGAGGTAGTCGATAGCCACGATTAGGAACTGCATTTTCAGATAACTGGTGGGAATGGCCTAAGGATGTCTATTCCCCATTATGCCAACAACCAAGGGCTTGCAATTAGGCAAAGTTCGGTGAAGGGTTAGCATGGTACCAACGACAAATGTTGACACTTGTCACATCTTCTGACATAATCATTCATGTCAGTCTTCATGTTAAGCAAATAATACTTTTGTTGGAGAGCTTTATTCACCAAATTCTGAGCACCTAAGTGATTGTCATATATTTCTTCGTGGATTTCTTTGAGCACATAATTTCCTTCTTTGGACATCAAGCATTTTAGGTATGGATGGATATATAACTTCTTGTAGAGGTCCTCGTTGATGATGGTGTAGTACACAGCCTTACGTCTCAACTTAGTAGCTTCGGAAGATGAGTTTGGTAGTTGCTCATGTTTTAAATAAGTCTCTATGGGATCCTTCCAAGTTGGTGAACTATTCGTTGATAAGATCTACTCAGACTCTTTGATACTTGGATATGGTAGGCCTCTATATAGACGATTCGGGTGGTTACAACCAAGTCAGAATTAGCTAACTCTGAGAGAGTGTCAACTCGCACGATCTATGATTGAGGGTTCTATTATATATCCACTTTATCAAATTCGTCCACCGCCTCTCGTAACTTGGTCAAATACTTTGCCATCATTGGTTCCTTAGTTTCATAAACCCCTTTGATCTATTTGACAACCAACTGACTGTCGATGAAGGCTCGTATGTTTTAGGCTCCCAATGATGATATTCGATCTGATTATTTGTTGCTTGGAAGTCAAATCAGAGGACGTATAAGGTTTTGAAATTATCCGGTCCCACGAGAATGACTCTAACTCCACTTTCTAAGGAGTTCGATGATCTTTCTACATAAATGGTCCACATGGGCAACGAGCACTCTTCTCGATCATAGGTAGGGGCATGTTTGATGAGTGTCAGGAGTGTGAATTGGAGGATGAAGTCGATAAGTGCTTGGCCTTTGATTATTGGTCTCAGATGATATTCGATGTCGTATTCGCTTAGTTCAATACTTCCTCTTAATGAGCTGACCTGAGGTGTTCTTCTTCCATAGGATCTGCTTTAGAAGTTAGTTGGTCAATACTACAACCGTGTGGGCTTGAAAATAAGGCTGGAGATGTCTAGTGGTTATAGCTAAGGTGAACACCATCTTTTTGAGGGGTTTGTAATCGACCTCCGACTCCTAGAGTATACGATTAATATAGTACACGGGCTTTTGAATGGTGGACTCCAATCTCACAAGGACAGAGCAGAGCATTTGGTCAAAAATGGAGAGATAAAGATAAAATTTCTCACCGGAAACAAGCCGAGAAAGTAGTGGGGGTAATGCGAGGTAATCTTTGAACTATTCGAATGCTGCTTGGCACTCCAACATCCGTGCAAATTTCTGGAACTTTTTCAGAGTATCATATAAGGGTTTATATTTCTTCCCCACTTTCGATATTAACCGATTATAGTTGCGATCCTCCCCATGAGGTGTTGCATTTTTTCAGTGTTCTCGGCAGTGTCATGTCTAGTGTGGTTTATATTTTCTTCGGATTCATTTCGATTTTCTAGTTGGCAATTAGGAAATCTAGAAATTTTACTAAGATGATTTCGAAAATGTACTTTACTGGGTTTAGCCTCATGTTTTAACATTCTAACGTTTAGAATATTTTTTCTAAATCTGTGACATGATCTTCAACATTAATGCTCTTGACAAGTATGTTGTCGACAAAAGTCTCCACATTTCTATCAAGTTGTTTACTAAAGACCTTGTTGTTGCTCCGGTGTTTTTGAGGCCAAACTGTTTGACCTTATAGCAACAAGTGCCAAACTTCATAATAAAATTCATTTTTTCCTCGTCCTCAGGGGTCATGCATATCTGGTTGTAGTCGAAATATGCATCCATAAAACTTAAGAGTTGGTGACCTGATAAATTCTTCTCTACTTTGTCATTCGCTAGAAGGTTGAAGATGGGATGAGTGAAATTCATTCGCTAAAAGGCCTCTCGAAAGAGGAGATCTCGATCTGCTCCATAATCGATTAAAGTTCTTTTGACGAAGAATATTCATATTTCGGTCATAATAACTATTGGGTCATTTTGGTTAATGTTGACTCCTATTAAGTCATCGTCATCAAAACTGATTGCTGGTCTTTTTCTTTTGGTCGGTGTCATGACTATGGGGGGAGGAAATAGAATGAGAAGTACGTTCGGCTAAAGGTATCAGTCTGTTGACAGCGTCAATTTGTTAGGGTGGGTTTTACTCCACTGATAATAGTTTTGCTTACTTGAATAGGATGACTGATCGTAAGACGGTCTTGATCAGCGGGACCTAGCGCTCTAGCAAGGAAACTTCGACACTCAACTCAAAGAGTGATTTTTGAAAAGAGAAACAAACTAAAAAAGAGTTTTGTTATACATTTATGTGCTATGTGTTAGGTTGAGAGAACATACCTGACTAGCGACCTTATGACGTGTGTGTATATAGGTAGCTTATATGAGTTTCATGTGCAGAGCACTGAAACCATAATTTCCATATGAAAGTGTTCCGAGATCAAGGGATTCCTTTCCTTATTGATTAGGATTCAGTCTCCTTACTAATTACAAAATGTTATTTTCATGATTTAAAGAAAGTTGAATATTCCTTCGAGTTGACTAGATACCAAGAACCAAAGAGGTCTTGAGGCCGATTAGCCTTCTACGAAGTAGTGTCTGGTCGATAAGCGTCAAGAAAGTGGGTCGCGTTCACCCGACTAGGAGATTCACTCCATTCTCACAATCTGCTGGGGCATGGGCTTAAATTCTATAAAAATGGGCATTTGGGTTATGTTCTATCAACTCTATTTCTACCTTCTTCAATATATTAACAAGTCAATATTGTGCAATAAAATAACTTATTATTGCTAAAGCAGACATAAATATAGTGGTGATAGTTATGCATTCGATAGATTTTTTAGTGAAATATATTTGAATTGCAATTATTTTAGTTTCTTTAGTAATTATATGAAAAAAAAAGTTATTCTTATTGTATAATTTTAGATCCAGTAACTTTTTAATGAATGAAAAGTAACAAGATAACAACTTATTCATTTATTTTGAAATTTGTGTTTAACAAAATTGATTAAAATAAATTATTTGTCAAGATTTTATATTATACTTCAAATAAAAGGGTGGTTTAGAGGAGTTGCTGGTGGTTGATTTGTTCATGGTTTTGTAATTTAGCAGTAAATTATAGTTTTTTTTTTCCATTTTCTTATAATTCTAGTTCGAGATGGTGGTCCAACATAGATGAAGGAGGCGAGGGATAGGCCACACAGAAGAACATAATGTTAGCGATGCAGTAGGACCGGCAGTGATTTCCATGCAGAGGAAGCAACTCTCGCCACAAGGTCAACCTAAAAGTTTGTTGAAAAAGAGGAAAAAGTTTTGGTAACAACAATTAAGTGTGTTTTGAGAAGTTAATGAAAAGTTATTGGTGTTGTTAATAGAAAAGTTTTATTTGTTACTACACTAAAATTTAGAACATTTAAATGTAATAACTAAAAGTTTAGAACATTATTTAGAATATAGTTTAATACTTTATAAGTAATTTGATCAAATTGATTATATGTCTCTCATTAGTGCAATAGCATAATTTAAGTTTTTCCTCTTTTCCTTTTTTTTTTTGCTCCAATTTTTCAAAGTTAAATCTTATCATTAATTAGTAAATTTAGATTTTTTATAAATAGAGTTTCCTTATCTTTCTGATACCTCTCTCTCTCTCTCTCTCCTCTATCTCTCTTTCTACATGAACATTCTTCTGTATATCTTGAAGTATTTTAGGAAAAAAATATTTTTCAAAGCATAGAGAGATAAAATTCTAAGGGTGAAAATTTTTTTTGAATTCGATAATATTAGACAATGGATGCTGAATGTCGATGGAAATAGCATTGGCAACCTATCATGGGCCAATGGTCCGACATGATGTAGCCTTCTTAACTACTCAACCAAAGCCAGGGCCTCTTTAATAAGAACTGTTTAAAAAGTAGACCAACCCTAATATATCTAGGACTGGGTTGCTGGTAGGCTTTTACAATAAAAATTATGTATGTAAAAATTTTACCATTATACAGAAAATTTTTACCTTTAACATGATATATGTAATGATCTTATAAATTATAGTCTTAATAAGTCCATTAACTTATTTGAGCCTTTATAAGGCCCTAAGTTATTCGCATATTTAAAGGCTTTTTGTGGGCTTTCAAATAGTTCTGCAAACAAGGTCGAGTTTAAATTTTGTTTTAAATTAGGTTAAGAGGTTAGAGATTATGCTTTTTTAATACAATTTTGGCATGATATGACCTATTTTTACTCTTAGTATTGAATTTAAGTTGATTATGTGATGATGCCTCTATACGGTTGTGAAGTGGTAGTATCATGGGTTAGTTAAAACATCATTTATTTATTAGATACATTTGATTGTTAGCACATAAGTTTGAACAAAATCAATGTCTAGGTAGTTTAACCATACTCATAATCTTTAACTAAAATCTTGTATTCAAATTTTGTGTATAAAAAAATAATCATTGGGAAAGTTTTACCACTTAAAAATCTATTCGAACCAAATTTAATCGAATTTAATATGATTATCGAATACTAATAGTTTATCTAAAAAATTAGTTTGAACAAAATATTGTCTCTTCATTGCCGGAAAAACTTTCTTGAGATGTATAATATGACATATAATATTTTGTTGTAAATTTACATGAAAATTACTAATGGACACTTTTAATATTAAATACCTTAATATTGAGTAATGGAGTGTAACTCATGTAATAGTTGAAGTAATAGGGTGTAAATTGCTTAATAGTAGTGTGAGTAGAGGTTACAATTCTCTCCATCATTAATTTCTTACTTAATGAGATGAAAATCTAGTTCAATAAAAAATAGAAATCTCATTTTCATTTTTTGAATATATCTAATCTTACAAACATTTTAGAAAGAGTATTAGTAAATTTCACTGCTATCTTTTGAAATAACTATCGCTGCTATCTTTTGGATTAACTTTCTGATCAATTTTATGAATACTATGAAAATATTTACCCTCCTGTTAAGAAAATATGGAAAAGAGTACCACTTAAGTATGACATCAAGTAAGTTAGTGCAAACAAGTATGCAACTAGCTTTTTCACTACTAAATGACAAAAGGAAAATCTATAATAGATCAAGTGCAAAACTTTCAAATGATTGCTTATGAGGTACAATCTGAAAGAGTAAATTTTGACGATAACTTGATAGTTTTTAAAATTATAGACAAGTTACCATCAATTTGGGGAGAATTTCAAAAGATCTTGTATCAAAAATAAAATGGCATCACTTTGAAGAATTTAATCATATGTTTCCATGTGGAGTAGGAGAAGGTAAGAGGCAAAAATGCAATGGCTTAAAATACAAATATGAACTCCACTAAAATAAATTTCATATCTTCAAAAAATTTGTCCAATAATTTTTAAAACACATATTAGAAGCCAAATAATAATTTTGGGAATAAACATAATAAATCTCATAATAAAAAAAATTTCAATCACAAGAATAAAAACCATAACCACCCTCCTTATAAAAAGGCAAGTGTATGTTATGTTTGTGATAAGAGTGAACATATTGCTCGAATTTGCAAATCTCATAAATGTGAGACTTCAATTTAAGCCAACGTTACTGAAGAACCTTTTTGTGGTTATCGTGATAGACATATTTTTATTGAAAAATTTTGAAGGTGATGGATAGATTCTAATACCAATAGATATATCTGCTATGATAATAGTTAAAAAATTATACTTATTATAAAGAGTCTAAGACTATCATAGACTATTATGTTTTGTGATTTTCACACAATTCAAATTTTAGGGAGTGGTGACGTTGAATTTAAATTTACATTTGAGAGAATGTTATTTTTAAAACATGTAATGCATGTACCTTTTATGAGAAAGAATCTTGTGTCAAGTTTTCTATTTAACAAAGTCTTCAAATAGGCTATAAACTCTTATCAATACGTGATTTCAAGAAAGGGAACTTTAATTGGTCAGGGCTATACTCATGATAAAATGTTTAAATTAAACATTAAAAATAAAGTTTTCAATGATACTGCTTACATGTTATCTTGCATTGATTTTTGGCATACTCGTTTGTGTCATATCATTTCTAAATATGTGGGTATGATGAGTAAATTAGGATTAATTCTAAAACTGAATAAAAATTTTGAAAAATATGAAATTTATAACAAAGCAAAAATCACAAAATAATTTTACAAAAATGCTGAAAGAAAAATTGAATTATTTGAATTAATATATTCTGATTTGTGTGAATTTGAATTAATTTTAACTCGATGAGAAAATAGATATATCATTAATTTTATTAATGATTTTTCTATATACTCATGTATATTTGATTAAAAATAAAAGTGATATATTTGAAACTTTTAAATCTTATCCTCTTGAAATTGAAAATTAATTTGATAAAAAGATTAAAAGAATTTAAAGTGATAGAGATCGTGAATACGAATATTTTGGATTGAACTTATAGATTTAGTCTTTAAGAATAATTCATGAAACTACACCTTCATACTCTCCTGCATCAAATGGGGTGGTTGAAAGGAAAATCGGAACTCTTATAGAGTAGTTTCATGCTATATTGATTGATTTATGTATGTCAAAAAATTTATGGTATGAAGTTATTTTGACAACGTATTATGTGTTGAATCGTGTGTCATATAAAAATATAAAAATAACTTCTTATGAGTTTGAAAATGGTATAAGTCTAATTTAAGATATTTGAGAGGTTGGACTTATTAGACATATGTTAGATTATCTAAAATATTTAAAAGATGTGTAAGAGCTACCTTTTATATATATATATATATCTGTTATGCAAAATTTAGTACAGTTTATAAGTTTTTTGATATTGAAAATAATATAATTTTTGAATCAAATAATACTAATTTTTATGAAGAAAAATTTTCTTACAAGTTTAAAAATAATGAGGTAACTTTATTTTAAAAAATAATTTATGAAACTTTATTTCTACTTCTAATTTTTAAAATAAAAAAATACTTCTTCAATTTAGATTTTAGAATTTTTTTTAAAAAAATACTTTTGAATAAAGGAGAAGTAAAATATGTATAATTGAAAAAAGATTTTAGTTTTTACTATTTTGTATATAATATTGAGAAATCTATAACTTTACAAGAAATTTTATTTTCTGAAAATGCTATATTTTGGAAAGAAACTGTAAACGATAAGATAATGAGTTATAACTCAATTGACACCGTCCTCCCTGGTAAAAGTCTCGAGTTCAAGCATCTCTATGTACAAAAAAATATCTTTAATTTCAAATCAAATTTGGAAATTAGTATATTTGCCTACAGGGTGTAAAAACAATTTATAATAAATGGCTATGTAGAAAAAAATTAAAATCAAATGGAATCATATATAAATATAAAGTAAGACTTGTGATTAAATATTTTATACAAAAAGAAAATTTTGATTTCTTTTATACATTTTTCCCGGTTACAAGAGTAATATACAGTATACTTTTGATTACTATTATTGCAATTCATAATTTAGATATTCATCAAATGGTTATCAAAAATGCTTTCTTAAATGGAGATTTGGAAGAAAAAAATTATATGGACTAACATGAGGGGTTCATTGGATCTCCGGAGGAGCAAATAAAATGTGTAATATTGAAAAATCTCTTTATAGTTTAAAACAACCACCCAAAACATAGTATGAAAATTTTGATTTTTGCATGATTGCTAATGACTTTAAAACAAACGAGTGTGACAAATATATATAATATAAATCTTTTGAGAATTCGAAAGATATTATTTGTCTCTATGTGGATGGCATGTTAATTTTTGGATCAAATTTATATATTATTTAATATACCAAAGGTATGCTTAAAAAATATTTTGATATAATAGACTTGTGTGAGACTAATTTTATTTTGGGTATAAAGATTAATAAATTTAGTGACGGTATTTTTCTTGAATAATCACATTATGTTAAGAAAATAAAAAAAAACTATATAATTTTAATAGTTGTAAACATGTGACTACTTCTTTGATTTAAGTATTCATTTATTTTTTTTACTGAAAATGAGAGTAAATGATATTTATAATTAGAATGAGTATGCAAGTATGATTGAAAGTTTGCGATATGTAATTAATTATACAAGATTTGACATTACAAATGAAATAATAATGTTCAATACATTTACTAGTAAACCAAATACGAAATATTAACATTTCATAGAAAGTGTTATGAAATATCTATTTCATACAAAAAATTTTTGCTTGCTTTATAAAAAATATTTAAACGTATTTTAAGGTTATAGTGATACCAACCAGAATACATGGTCGTAATTATCTCTTTATCATTGCTTATATTTTTAGTTTATATTTTTCTATATTATTTAGATTAACTTAGAGCTATTTAAAAATTTAAAAATTTTGATTTTAGTGGTAGTTTCTATTTTTTGAAAGTTAATTGTCTATTTAAGATTTATAACCTTATTTTGAGAGAAATTACATGACATTGATTTTTTTTAAAGCAAAATTACTTGAGTTCTCCTAAAGGTAGGAGCCTATGAGGTGTGATCAATATTGTATGATATATGATTCGTCGCGATGCATATTATATGTTTGTAATATCGACACTGCGGTATCCGTAATAGTATACTATTCTCAAAAAATATATATAAATAAATATTCTTCAGTCTATATATATATATGTGTGGAGAGAAATTTTATTTATTTATATTGATTTTTGATTTTGGGTATTTAAATTGAATTTTTTGGTATATTTTAAATTTTGCCGTATCCGCGAATTTTAGTATAAAATGAATATAAAAAAAATATATATATATATATATATATATATATATATTCAACCATTTATTAAATTTTTTTTATTTTATTTACAAATTTAATTATTTATAAATTTATTTATAAAAAGAAATATATATATATATATATATATACATATAAATAATAATAATAATAATAAACAACATAGGAGTGCTACATTTTGATCCAAAACGCAACACCCCCCACCCAAATCAGATTATGACTTTTAACCCTAATCTCTCTCTCTCTCTTCCTCTCTCTCTCTCTCCACCTCTTACCTTCCCCCGACCCGCCGCCCTCCCTCGCCCGAATCCGCCGCTCTCTCCACCGCTACTCCTCCCTCCCGCGCGAGCGCGCCGCAACGCAAGCTTCCTTGCACGAGAATGAGCGCACCACAGCTCGATCCTCCTCGCACCAGCGCGTGACCTTTCGCTAGCGCGTGACCTTTCGCTAGCGCGCGCCTCAACCCGCCAGTGCGCTAGCCCGCGAGCGCACTAGCCTGCAGCCCCTCCTTCCTTGCGCGAGCGAGCCACAGCGCGGGGCCTTCCGCCAGCAAGCCACAGCACAAGCGCAACCGCACAACAGCGCGCGAGTGTACCACAGCGTGAGCTCGCCATAGCGCGCCTGCTCGCGAGCGCACCTGCGCACGAGTACGCGCCAGACCGCTAGCGCGCCAACCCTCGAGCATGCGCAGCCCGCGAGCACGCGCATCCCGTGAGCCCACTGCGGCCCGCGAAGCCCACTACAGTCCGCAAGCTCGCTAGCCTGTTGACCCTCGAGCCCACGAATCTCTGCGCAGGTAACTGAATTAGGGTTTTGATCCTAATCTAAGTATTTATGATCTAACTAATAAATTTTATCTTGATAGGGAGTATTACGGATTTTGGAGTGATCGAGGAGATATTAGGACGAAAGTCTGCACTCTGAAAAAACTCTAGGTGAGAGAAATACAATCTTTTCAACATTTGAAATAAATTTTATCAAATTTATATTGAAATTTGCATCGGAAGCTATATATATACTCTGAAATATGTTAAATTTGAGAAAAATTAGAAAAAATGAGAAATATTGAGAATTTGATCATTGGTGAGTCAAAAAATTCAAAATTGATGAAACGGAAATCTAGAAATCTAGAAAGATGATTGTGTAAATTAAGATTGTATTAAATTGGAAAGAAAAATAGAAAATCCCTTATTAGGCTTTTATTTGATATTAAATTGTGATGATTTGATTAGAGAAATCTTTTGGGAGACTCAAGGAGTCAAATTAGATTTGTTTTAAAAATAGGGAGTGACTACCCTTTTTAGAAAGGTGAGTGGAACCCTAATCTCTGGCATAAAATAGTGAACTTGTTTTTCTGCCGTATTTTTAATAAAACATGCTTTCGATATGTATTGACTCGACGTGTGGTATTAAATTTCAAAATTTATTTTGTGACATTTGGAGTTCGTAAATTTATTCTTCCGATGACTATGCATCCATCATTTGAAATGAATCAATATCGTGCCATTATTTGAGAATTAGAATATTTTCTACTCTACCATTGCATTGGTATGTTGATTTAAAATGATTTGATGAAATGTATCGGCATACGAATTTGAAATGTCTTGATAAACTATGTGGGTTGAATGCTTGCTAGTTATGTGATGTTTGCGAAATGATTGGTGCTTGTGCATGATTAATGGCTATAGTCATTTCTCCCATGACGCGACCCGACGGGGCAATGTGGATGAGCGTTGGATTATATTTGACGGGAGAGACAAACATGTCTCCCTCTGCGGTAGGTCGGACTATATCTGGTTGCACCCCGGTGGGGCACGATCCAACGCCAAGGAAGGGGGTATGTTTTGAAACATGATAGAAAAACCCTTAGCGGGATTTCGTCTGGGTTTCGGCCAACCTGAGACGGAAGTGTTTTCTATGGGACCTCAGGATTTTTTGAAAAAGATGTTTGATACGGATGCATATATATATGATATCGTGTGAATTATTAAATGAGTTCATATTTCTATACATATTATGTTTCGTTATAAATTATGAATTTTTGCTTACGAAAAAATATTATTTGACACTCCAATGGTTCACCCACACTATTTATGCTTGATATTAACCCCCTCACTCATTGGGTATTTTCCCTGATACTCATCCCTCTCTTCTCCTTTCTCAGACAGAATTATTGTGATAGAGCGACGTTAAAGGTTTTAAAAGTTTTTTATAGTTTCGGTGAATTTGGTATTTACTACGGTGAGCTCTAAGTTAAATTTGAAAGATGAATTTCTTACTTTATTTCGATTCTGTGAGATCTTGATATTGAGGTCCGTAGTGACGTATGAATAATGGACATTTATTCGTGAAACTTTCGTGTAGACTCATTTCATTTGCATTGAGACACTTGTAAATATTTGAAATGTTAAATTGAGAAATTTGTTGTATATTTTATAAAAATATTTAGGACCGCTCGGTGTGGCAACTGTTTATACTGTAGTTGGGCATGACAGTAGAGATCTGTAGCTAGAATTGCTAGAAATTTTATAGTTTTGTGTTGTCATGGATGTTTGCGGTAGGATTTGTTGATTTTTGAGAGATTGGGATGACCATTTGTTTATTTGACAAGTTGATTTTGTTTATGGGGAGATTTTGTCTGATTTTTTGTAAAAATGCAGCTGACATCCAGGATAACGGGCGGCTGCTTACGAATCCGGTTTGGGGCGTGACAATGTTTGTGCATAGGATACAATAATTTTAATAATTTACAATACAAGGTAAACTTAAGTTATTTGTTTTACTCGTTCACACTAGATGTATTAATATTATTTAGGGGATGTTTTGTTAAAAAGTATGGAAATTAAAAATCGAAAGATACTTATATAAATTGTTTGGATTAATTGAATAAAAATGAAGATATAAAAAAAAAACCTCAAAATATGACTTTTGTGAAACTCAAATAAAATGATAGATTTCAACCGAAACCCATATATAAAATCTAAGAAAAATAACTGCCACTTTTTGCCCATCCATTCTCTCTCTTAGTATCTCTTACCCTCGAAAAATATATATATATATATATATATATATATATATATATTTACAGGATGAGAGCTCAAAACCCAGCTTGATCTCTCTCTCCTTCTCTATCTCCCATCAATGGCCACCTTCTCTCTCTTAAGCCTGTCTGTCTCCCTTCTCTCTGCTTCTCAAACCCTAAATCATCCAACCGTCTCAAGTCACCAAACCCTAGAACATATCTATTTTCCATTAAATGCTCCAAATCCTCTCCCTCTCCTTCTCCCTCACCCTCATCCACACTTGCACCCCCACCACCAACAGCTTCTCTGACAAAACACCATGTCTTGTCGATGAGAATATCCATGATGAAGCCTGCCATCTCCATATAACCCACAACTTCTCTGTCTTTTCCTTGAAATTGGAGGCTTGTATCCTATATTAGGAACCCTATTGGATTTCTAGTATTTTATAGAGATGAATTTTTTGTCCAGTCGGCATTGCCATTTTGGTAGGGGAATTGGATGACTATTCTTGTTGGAAAATTTCTCTTTTCAGATGTATTAATCCTTTTTGTTTGTTGTAACATTTTATTATTACCAAATAAGAAAATGTATGCTCGAGTAATTTTGTCTCAGGCAATGATTTTATTTTTTAATAAAAATAGTTTTTATCAAGAATAAAATTGATAATTATATAATTTTTATTTAAAAAAATATATAAACAAAATATCAATAATGGTAATTATGTCTATTTCAAAATTTGAACCAAACAATTAATATTAAAACCATTTTTTTATTTCATTTGATTTTGATTTCGATTCTGATTTTTGAATACGAACCAAATGCTATCCTAATTTGCTTGAATTTATATACACAAAAAATGTACACATAAAAAAGATAAAAGTAGGAAAACAGTCAAAAATATCAAGAAATTTAGGTTTAAAAATTAAAATAAGTCAGTCAAGATCTCAAATTGAAGTAGCAAGCAAGTTTTGATATTGGAAAAAAACATAAAAACATAGAATGCATCCATTAATTAATCTTTTGGAAACTATGAGTTCTTATGTCACTTTGTGTTGAATTCCACTTCAGCACTTTCAATTTGACACTAGATTTGTCAACGTATGTATTTTTAGACTCAATTTGACACTTTCATTATATGTAACTAAATCATATTTGAATCGAATTGATCCTTAAAAATAAAATTCTTTTGACACTTATTTTCGTTATATATAAAATTCAAATGCGGAACATTATTTACGATAATTGGTCATAATTATTGGTATTTGAAGCCCTTACAGCCATGCCTTGCAGTGTTATTAAAATTGAGGTGCATGGCTATTAGCTATATTCATCTCTAAAATACCTAGAATATTTTGATGTTAGAGTATAATGAATGTGGTGTATGAGCGTTACAAATTTATTAATAAAGGGAAAATATATATGCTACATGTTATCTTTCATTATGTTTTTCAATTCCCCTGTCCCAATACTAGGAGGGTTCTGATCGCACAAGGTGTGGCCTTGGCTCAGATTTTTTTTTCTTTTTCTTGTGTGCATTATAATTATTGAAAGAAAATGGTGAAAAGTAAAAAAAAGAAGAAACCAAAAAAAAGTAGAAAAAAGGAAATATTAGGAAACGAGTAACAGGGGAACTTGAAAAAAAAAAGAGTGAAAAAAAAGAAGGGTGAAGGATGAAAAAAAAGTAAAAAGAAGAAGAAGAAGAAGAAACTCAAAAAAAGTAAAAAAAAAAAGAAGGAAAGGTGAAGGATGAAAAAAAAAAGATAAAACCCAAAAAAAGGATCAGTAGTAAACTGTTCCCATCTATGGTGACAATTTCTCCCACCTCCCCCTCTCCACTTGGTTTTTTAAAAAAACCTTCAATGATGTGTAGTTGTACATATATACAGTTTTTTTATCAGAATGTGTTTTAGTAAATTAGATAATAAAAAAGGCCCAAAAAAGAAAATGACTCAAAAAAACCAAATTGCACCAAGAGACATCAAGAGAAGGGAGACTTCCAAAGAGAGTTGCGAAAACAGTGAAATTCACAAAAAAAAAGTGAAAAAAAGTGAAAAGAAGAGAAGAAATAGATTAATAAGACAAAAAGGGTGAAGGAAGAAAAAAAAAGTAAAAAAAAAGGAAGAGAACAAAAAAATAAATAGTAGCAAATCGGTAATAGTGGAATTCAAAAAAGAAGGGTGAAGAGTGGAAAAAAAGAGAAGTAAAAAAAAAAAAGAAGAATAACAAAAGACCCCAAAAAAGTAAAAAAAAAAATAATAAAAAAGGATGAAGGGTAGGAAAAAAAAGAAGTAAAAAAAAAAAAGCAAAAAAGAATAGTAGCAAACTAATAATAGTGGAATCCAAAAAAAAGATTGTAAAAAAGGTGAAAGGTGAAAAAAAAGAAGTAAAAAAAAGAGAGTAAAGGGTGAAAAAAAAAGAAAAAATGGAACAGTAACAAACTATTCCCATAAGAGGTGACAATCCCTTTCACCCCATCTCCACTTGTTTCTTTATATATAGTTAAGAAATATTAAAATTAAGATAAAATTAAAATTAGAGAAAGAAACCCCAAATAAAGTAAAGAGAACAAAAAAAGGAGGGATCAGTTATCTGAGGTGTTACTTCCTCCTACTCCTCCTCCCCCGCTTGTTTCTTATCTTAGAAGAAAAAAGGAAGAAATCTCGAAAAAAGAGAAAACAAAAGGGAGGGAACAGTGTGTTACTGCTTCCATATGACGTGGCACGCCCTCCCACACCCCTCCCCACTGTTACTTTTTATAATAGTAACATTATTATTATTATTATTATTATTAATTAAGAAAATTAAAATTAATATAAGATATATAAATATAGAGTGAATGGTAGAAAAAAAGTAAAGATGAAAAGAAGAAATAAAAAAAAGAAGTAAAAAAAAGAAATGGTAGCAAACCGATAACAATGGAATTTAAAAAAAAGAGAATGAAAAAAAAGAAATGTGAAGGGTGAAAAAAAAGAAAAAATCCAAAAAAGGTAAAAAAAAAAAAAGGGGAAGGGTGAAGGGTGAAAAAAAAAGAAATAAAAAATGAAAAAAAAAACAAAAAGGAAAAAGAAACCCCAAAGAAAAGGAATAAAAACAAGAAAACAGTAGCCAACCGTTCCCATACGAGGTGGCATTCCCTCTCACTCGACTTTCTCCATAAGTGAAAAGTGAAAAAAAAGTAAAAAAGAAAATGAAGAAACCCAAAAAAAAGAAGTAAAAAAAGGAACGGTAGCAAATCGGTAACATGAAATCCAAAAAAAAGAGAGTGAAAAAAAAGAAGGGTGAATGATGAAAAAAAAGCAAAAAAAAAAAAAAAGAAAAAACCCAAAAGAAAGTAAAAAAAAAAAGGAAGGGTAATTGATGAAAACAAAGAAATAAAAAAACCAAGGAAAAAAAGGGTAAATGTGTGAAAAAAAGAAGTAAAAAAAAAGAACAGTAGCAAATCGATAACAGTGAAACTCAAAAAAAAGGAGTGAAAAAAAATAAGAGTAAAGGGTAAAAAAAAGAAGATACCCAGAAAAAGTAAAAAGAAAAGAGAAGGGTGAAGAGTGAGAAAAAAAGAAGTAAAAAAAAAAGAAAAAAAGATAAATGAGTGAAAAAAAGTAAAAAAAAGGAACAGTAACAAATTGTTAATTGTAAAATCAAAAAAAAAAGTAAATGGGAGAATGGTGAAAGGTGGAAAATAAATGAAGTAAAAAATGGAAGAAAAAGAAATAAAAAAAAAGGGAAAGAGGGAGAGTGAAAAAAGTAAAAGAAAAAAAAGAAAAAAAGATAAATAGGTGAAAAAAATAAATAAAAAGGAACCCAAAAAGGGAAAAAATAGAGAATGAAAAAAGAGGATAAACAGTAGCAAACTATTCACGGCCGAGGTGGCAAAACCTCACACACTCTCTTCCACCGTTGTTCTTTTCTATTATAATAAGATAAATAAGAAAAAGACAAGATGTATTAATCGGAGAAAGTAGTATTCTTCTTGGTCGACTGCCCATTTTTTTTCGAACGACCGTCCGCCATTTGCCTCCGTCATTCGATCTTCAATCATCGCCCCGGTTAGTGTTTATTCTTCTCAGTTTTCTTGAATCCGTTAAATTCGTAAGGGGATGGCCGAATTAGGCAAACACTGGGTGTGATGTCTTTTTGTTCTAGTGAGTGAGTGATACCTAGAAACCCTAAGTGTGATTGCTTGGGTATTCATCATTCCAAATCATAAAAATACTGCATCAAACAGTTGTGGTGAGTATAAGAGGATGGAGAAGAAGTTGATGTGCAAGGCATGTCCGCTTTTTGTGGGTGCAAACCTAATGCTATCCACCGATGCTAAATTTTATTTTGAAAATTTTGGGGGAATCTACTACCACAAAATTATGAGTTTCATTTAAAAATGCCCTAAAAGTTTTGGGGCATAGTATTTTTGGCTTATATGTTACAAATAATAAAAGATATATTGAAATTGAAAACAAAAAAAAAAACGAAGTACGAGTTAACTGAGCTTGCCGCTTGAACGGCCATATGGAACATCTGCCGGCAAATCACTTGCTCTTGAACTCTTCGTCTGCAATGACAAATCACTTGATGTGGTGGTCAAGTTTCAAATACCACAATTATTTGGCGGTCAAATCTAAGAATTAATGCTATTTTTCAATCTGAAAGAACAGGTTCCTCATTCAGCATCTTCCTCTCCCGCTCTTCAATACTTTGCAGTGGAGAGGTTAGTTATTAGGATGCACCCGCTAGCCCTGATTTAGTTGGTTTGGAGGGAAAACAGTAGAAGAAACTGTGAGGGTGTGGAGATTTCTTGTTGGCTTTTGTGAATAATTTTCTCAAGAATACTAATGTTGGTTGACTCTTTTTTTGGTGAATAAAAGTTTTACAAATCGTAATAACCAGTTTTTTCATTATGTCATCAACTTAGGGAAATGGAGAAGAGCTTCATACAGAGACAAAGACAACGACCTTCTTCTTCTTCAAGATCTCAACCTCACAAAGAGCGTAGACATTTTAATCCTAACTACTTGAATCGCACCAAATCATTAGATTCAGCACCCACTCAAGGCCAAGGCCAAGGCCAAGGCCAAGGCCTGGAGGAATCCTCCTCTATCACTGGAACCTGCCCTGATATGTGTCCAGGTACAGAGAAAAACACACTTCATATGATAGTTACTAATCCCCTGAAGATTATTTTTGACTCTATTTGTGAGACTCATTCTTTTCTGGTGCAAGCTGTTATTTTGATTTTCTGATGTTGAGTGTTTCTTGATTAAAGCTGAGGAAAGAGCACAGCGTGAGAGATTAAGGGATTTAGCAGTATTTGAGAGATTAAATGGACATCCAGCAAAAACATCTTCCCACCTTGCTGTCAAGAAGGTATCCCTCTATATTGTCTATATACTACACAAATTTTCCCAGATAATATTAAGGGAGCGTTTGGTTTGTACTCGGGAATCGAAATCGGAATCGGAATAAAAAACTTTCGGAATCAGAATTGGAATCGAATTCCGATACCCCTTGTTTGGTTCAAATTTTTGAATGGATTTGATTATCAATTTGATATTTGGTTTGTATATCTTTCGAAATGAAAATTATGTAATTGTCAATTTTACGCTTGATAAAAAATATTTTAAAATTAATATTTTTAAAATTTTATTTTATTTTGTAAAATTAAAACTACAATTATTATTTATTTTATTTTATTTTTAAAATTAAAACTAAAATTAAAATATTTTTAAAATTAATATTTTATTTTATTTTTTTAAATGTTTTAAAAGTGCCTTGATAAAATTAATATTTTATTTTATTTTTTAACATGTTTTAAAATTAATATTTTATGGAAGGACACAAAGTGGAAAAGAATTTTTCTTGGGTTTCAAGCAAAACCCACCATTTTACTTGGGTTTCACAAAACCCATAGATTGGAGGTTTCATACCCATACCTTGATTTCCATTCCCTTAATCCAAGCAATTTATATGGGTTTCAAACTTGTTCCTAATTCCCATACGCATTAACCAAACACCACCTAAAGGAACTTTTCTGAACATGAGTTACAAATACTAGGAAAATGAGCATAATTCTATGTTACATAGTGGAATACATTACAACAAAGTACACATGCTAATTCTTGCAGCAATTGGTGCATTATGATATTCGCATTCTTTGGGTGACTACTTTGCAACCATTGAATTCAAGTTATTTGTATTATCTTTTTTTCCCCCCAAATTGATGTGCCCAACATCTAATAAATGCAGCGCCCTTGTTTTATTCAAGACAAATAGCTTGATGTATTTCACTCTGCTTTGCAATATGGAACACTGTCAGCATAATGTCCTGCCTTAATGTTCCTTCCAAGCGCGGACCACTGTTATTATTTGCATGGCAACGAGGGAATTGAGTTGCTGCCTTTTTACTTGATAATATTTTAAATTTTAGGGTATTGTCTGAGGTGGTTCCGGTATGTGCAAAGAAGACCCAAAGATGCATCAGTTAGGAGAACTAAGAATTTAAATATAGGAGATCTAGTAAAACGTAGAGGTAGACCGCTTATAACTTGGATGCAAGTTATTTGCAAAGATATGGAAGCTAAGAGTTTAGAATAGGAAATGGCCTTGGATAGGAATGGATGGTGTAGAAGAATCCGCACAAATTAAACCAATATATTTTAAATATTTATCTATTGATTTATTCATTTATTTTTATTTTTTTTCCTTTTTAGTTTTATTTTATTTTATTTTTATTTTTATTTTTTATTTTTTATTTCATTTTTTTCTATATCTTTTTCAAATTTGTCTCTCAAATGGCCAATCCCAAATATTGAGATTAAGACTTAGGTTGTTGTTGCTATTGTTAATATTTTAAATTTTATTTTTTTTCTTTAGCTTCAGGAAAGGACTGCAAAGAGTTCTTTTCCCTGTATATCATGCTTAATTTCTCTGGAAATTGAGAGCATAACCATGATCCTTGCTTAAGTAGTCTTGTTCCTGCACCATATATTGTTTGTGCATCATTAAGTTTCCATACGAAAACATCAACATTACTACCTCTTAAGGCAAAGTAGAGAGCTTATAATATTGTCCTCTAACAATTTGACTTTGGAAAATCCAGTTTCTTATTTTTTCTTCTCTTGGTTTTTTGTTTGTTTGCTTGTTTTTGTTTTAGTTTTTTTTTTTTTTTTTGGGGGGGGGGGTTTACCAATTAGTCTTTTCTAAAGGTTAGACCAAGAGGATGGACATTCTTGATTAGAAATCAATTTTACTTTTATATCCATTCTCTCTTTGTCTGGGTTAAGGATTTTTTACATTAAATCAAAGTTAAGTTGTATCATATTTTTATTTATTTATTTATTTTTTTTAATTTTGTGCTGCATTGCTTTGAATATAAGAGTGATGGCCTGCTATTTGAGTGTTTTACCTCCTAGCATAGAGACATATTTTGTACGGAAGTTTAGATATAATTCAATACAAATATAGAGACACCTGAGATAGCAGTTTGTAGATCACCATCCATGTGTGTGATAACGTGGAAAGAACTTGGCTAAGCTTGGTAGTGTTTGGATTTTCATCTTTCATCAGAATTTCTGGTTTCTCAATACCTCTATGGTGTGTTCCCCAAAGTAAACATAGGGATGAATCATATGAAGATTCCATTTCACGAGTCTCTTAACCAGGCAACTGATCAAACTGGGCTTGTTTTCTAGTAAGCATCTCATCAAAATAGTATTCATTATACATCATCAATCATCTCGGGGAGAGGGCTATTTCAATTGATCTTGAACTCTTCATACCTTTAATGCTATTAATAGGCCTGAAAATCTTAAAGAATTTGCTTGTGAGGACTGGCATGTCTTTGAGATTTTAGCTTTATTCCTGTGATTTGACCCTCAATTGTACATATGCATTGCTGCTTTATAATTATATGTCCTTGCCAAACAAACTACTGAAATACTAATAACTTGTTCCAAACTTGATCTCAACTAGTATTTGAGATGATCAGCAAACTGAAATCTGCTGGTAGTCTCTATAATAAGCTGATGTTCAATCACGCATACTGCTATAATCAAATACTGATCTAACAACTTTAGTAGCATTACTAATTCAGGGATATAACCCTTGAAACTCGTGGTATTGACATAGAGGAACAACTGATAGCTGAGTCTCCATCTTCAAAGAAGAGAAAAACAGGACCAATCTTTAGAGATTTCACGTCACTTGGCAAATACCTAACATATGGCAGTGATGATGAGCAAAAATATTGATAGTGGACTAAGGGGTGTATTCGCACAATGAACAAAGACTACATGAATTCTCATCTCTAATCTCTTTGATATGATGTATCACAATACAACCTTCCGTGCTCTTGATATGAACTTTTTTCTTGGTGCTGGACTTATGATGCTGACGGTGACTGTAGATGGGAGGTAATTTGTTGGAATGACTTTGCTATTTTCCCTCTATACCTTATGTTCAATCAATTTCTCTTCCTCTTTTCCTTTTGCCTTGAGCCATGATTCTTAATATATTTTTCTTTGTAGCAGTGATCCTGCTTGTCTCTCTCCACATCTGTGTTTTCACAAGTTCGCTTAACATTTTCGTTTTGCCAATCTCCAACTCTAAATCTATACTCACTTACTCTACTTGTTTGATCACCTCTCCTTTCTCACTAAAACTGTTCTAGTCGAATGGGAATGAGTGAAGTCGATGGAGTACAATTTTTTTTGATGCAGGCTAAAAATCAGTGGTCTTCCCAGACATAACTTAAAATGGTGTTGACTATCTAGCCAACATCTCACAAAGGGCTAATCCTTTTGCTATCCAAACTCATCTCTACTAATGAGCTTGTTAAAGAGTTGAATTCAATGTCAGAAATCCCTGATAAATGTACTGATCCTCAACTTTTTGATTGCTCTGAGATTCAAATGTGAACTTGCTATCGAGTTTCAATTATACACGGGACAGGATCTTGGCGCATGATGCATGTATATGACAAATAATGTCACTCATAAAAATAAATTCCCCTCTAACTAGCAACCTATACGTGATATTCTCAAATCCTAGTTAAAGATATCATAAACTTAATCCTCTAATACCAATTGTGATGATCTGCTATTCGTACTTCTTATCCCAAGTTTAGACATAATTCAATATAAAACATAGAGACACCCGAGATAGTGGTCTCTGAATTGCCATCCATGTGCGTTATAACATGGAAGGGATTTGGTGAAAATTTAAAAATTTTTATTTTACTAACATTTTCTAAAAAATTTGGCGAAATTTCCCTGCTTTCATTACTGTTATCAAGCCACACATGTAAGTTATTATTTTAATAACATCTTCTAAAAAATTTGGTGAAATTTCCCTGCTTTTGGGACTATTACCTAGCCACACACGTAAGATTAGTCTCAAGAAACTGTACACTTTTATATCATGCATTGCAATATTCCAAAGGGACTTCTTTTCCACTTGTCGGCGCTGACACTAGTGCTAAGCAGAAACGTAATTATATCAAGTATTAAATAATATTTTAAACATAAATAGACATAACAAATTGGCTTTTCGGGCCTAACACAACTCTAGGATGTAAATATTACTAAAATATGCTTATATCAAAATGCATTTGAGCCATGTATACAGGTTGTACAATGATCATGTCATGGACCAAAATATAATACAAAAAATTGTATGTAAAAGTAAAAGCGGAAGGATCTAGTATAACTCCTTATCTACCCTTGATGACTCCCTCAAAACAGCTAAAATATTAAGATTTTGGTCAACTGACTATTGGTTGAGCTAGTAAACTTTAGGGGATTGTGAAGGGAGGCACGCATAACATGCACATAGCATAAGGGAAGCTAAATATCAAAGTATAGTACAAACAATAATGAAATAAATGTAGAATAACAAGCAAAGATAGTCCAACGAGTATGAATTTTTTCATTCACCCCTACCCCTTGTTAACGAGTTGCTGTTGATTAGGAGATTCACCTTGCCTAATTTCAACGGAAACAAACCATTGGTGTCTTTGATCTTTTGTGATTCTTGGATATTGATTTCTTTGAATTTTAAATGTTCTTTCATGGTCTTTCCATTCTTTCTCTTTCTTTGTCTTAGAAGATTTACATTATTAACTATTAATTTTTATCTTATTTGATCTCTATCCTTCAAGAGTGTTAACCTGAATTCATGAAGGTTAATTCGTGCGTGGTGACTTTGTCTAAGAGAAAAACTATGTTTGTATGGTGGCAATTGAGTAATCAAGGTTGAAGACCTTCTTATTGGGTCCATGCTGTTAAAATCATCACTCGGAGGTATTCGACCACGTACCCAATCACCATTTTACATCAGTTAGGTTTTAATAACCTTTGTTATTTATTTATTTATTAATAACTGAAGGATGTCATTTAATGAGGAGGCAAACAAAATCATCAAATTTTAGGTCCAATTTGGACTGACAAGTACACATAAAAGCATGATTAAAATAAGGCTAACTCGAACAAAAAGGGGACATAAAACCGCATCAACCTCAGGTTATTTTGGTCCAAAAATGCTTGAAAAACTCTAAAATCTAGTTTAACTTGGTCAAAAAGGAAAATCAAGGAAGCTTAAGCGTGTAGGTTCATAGGGGGTGAATGTCGAGGCCTGAATACAAACGACTGGGATTGCACACACATGCAGTGCTTGGCTGCCCGCGAGCATACATGCCTGCCATGCCATATCTCTCCTTGTCTGCTTTTTTATAATATTATCAGCTACTAGGTCAATAAAAATCAGATCATGACTCTGCTGATCATATGAATATCCCAATTGAACCCACACCCACATACACGTTGTGTGTGCGGCAGTGCATGAAAGTTGGTTGTGCTTGCTCGAGCCATACTTAATGGCTATTCCTAAACTCTTTTCATATGCTTTTTATGCTTCCCCTTACCTACTTTCTTCCCAAAAATCAGGTCCAAACTCCCGTTTTAACCTCATGGACATCCCTTTTGAAATCCATGCATGCAAAGAAGCAGTATGCACGGTGCAAATTGGTTGCACTTGCTCCAGCCATGCCTGTCTACGATGCTGAACCGCTTTTTGTGCAAATTTTATTCTTCCTCTAACTTTGTCACCAAAAATCAGGTTGAAACTCCTCTTCTAATTCCCTCAGCACCTCACTTGAAAGCAAGCGTGCTTACACGAGCAGTGTGTGCAGGCTGCATGCGCGAGTTGTTTGCACTTGCACAGAGTCATACATGTCTGTTTTGCCCAAACTCTCTTCATGTGCATTTTAGACTCTCTCTTATCCACTTTATCACCAAAAAATCAGGCCCAAACTCCTTTCTAACTCCCTCATCACCTTGCTTGGAAACAAGTGTGCACATAGGTAGTGTTTGCACACTGCGCAGGTGAGTTGCATCCCCTCGTACGAGGACACACACCTATTGCCCCTTTCTCCTTCCATGTGGTACTCCTTTTTCTCACAGACACTAGGATACAAATTTTCACTATTAAAACTGTGACTTCTTTATGGAATCAAACTCTAACACATGATGTAAGCATAATCATACTTATGACATGGTTAATCTACATTTATTAAAGGAAAAACATGCATAGCAAGCAATACTTGCGATGATTTGAATTCAGAACAGTTTCTCTCTTCACACTTGTGCACAAATCATGCATTCTACAAATTTCAAGAGTAAAACCAAGAAATGGTGAGAGATGGTTCTAAATGACAATATGAATGCGGAAAACACTTAGGCCTTCTTTAGATACATGAAATTTTTGAAAATTTAAAAATATTAAACACTTTATGTCAAGGACCTATGAGAGAGAATGAAGACGATGATAAGAACTTTTGATAGAAAGTGAATAGAATGATGAAAATTCCTAAAATCATATTTTGGAATCACCTTGAATGTGTTTATTGCTTTGGACATGGTGAGATCTTTGGTTGGTGAAGGTGTGAAGATACATTTTAATAAAGTTTCTAGAGGGAAGTAGATTTGGAAATGAGGAAAGGAAGGAGAGAGAACCATTTTTGAGCTTGATGGGAGGGGTAGAGTGAGTGTCTATGGGTTGGTAAGAAAAGACAGATTTCTCATTAATTCTCACACTCCTAAATATAATTGATAGGTCTCACCTCTCAAAAATTTCTTGAAAAGCTTTGCATTTTTTGAGACGTGGACTATTCTTAAAATTCAAAGGATATGGACTCAAATGAATTAATCAAAAGTGTGGGGTCTATACATGCGCATCCACCAAAACATTTCAAACTGATTTTTTAGTTCATCAAGATTCTGTTTAACACTCGGCAATAGTTGGTGGTGTGTCTAACACATATCTAGGTGATGAGCACAAACCTACGATTGAATTATGCCTAGCAGGCAGAAAACAGCATCAAAATAGGACATAGAACAAAGAAATGCTATTATCGTGTTTTTATGCCACTAACATGCTATAAAACATTAAATATACTATATAATGCTAATGTTTGTACAAATGCATATCCTAATATAAGATTTTTCTCCTATCTTGCATTTTGAGTCCTCACAACAAGAGATACTATACACCATTGAAGTTAGGAAATCCTGCCCAGCTAGTATTTAGAAAAGTCTTGTTGCTAATTTTGGAGCAATATCAATTTCCTTAGAGTGGGGCTTTGGTCTTGAGGTACTTCCTAGCTTTTTGTTGAACTTAAATATCTTGCATTGATTCAATGTTCAAATGCTTCTCTTAGTGTCATGCCTTTTAGTTTAGAGTTTCGAACTTAAATCTTAATCAATTGTAGAACTTCTCAATTGTAATGCTATGTTCTCTATTAAAAAGGCATCTGACATGATTAATGCAATGCAAAAAAGTTTTGCAGAACCATTTCTGTCAAGCAGGTGCGTGCATCAGATGTCAGGCCTCTCCCAGTGTTGGAAATGACTTTGAATCACCTTCTTAGCCTGTTGAGTTCTACTGGACATCCTTTTGAAGTGGTTCACGACTTTGTTTTTGATAGGACAAGGTCGATAAGGCAGGACCTAGGACTGCAAAATATTGTTGATCGCAAAGCAGTCCATATGTATGAGGAAATGGTACCAACATACTGTCTAAAATCTCCTTTTGAGTTTTATATCCAGCTTATTTAATGACTATAGCAGAACAGTTTCCTTTGAATTAACTTGTCTATCCTTGTGGAGCTTTAGGGATTTGTGATTCTGAATTTCTTTACTACAAGAATGAGGGATTAGCAGAAGGGATGTGTGCAATTGGTATCTAATTTCATTTTTGCTACCTGTTATCATGCTAAGTTTGCGTTATAGCTGCAAGTTTGAGCATAAATAAGGAGTTTACAGATGAGTAGTAGCATTTTAAACACTTACTTATGCCATTGGCCTTGGTACTAGAGGATTAGTTGAATCAAGAATTGCTAAACTATTGTTTTTCGTGGTTTTTATGGGAAATACTAAATGGGGGAAGACCACTTTAATTTCTTGTGGTTTGGCCTGTAACCGTTCTGCTTCTGGGTTCAACAAATGTCAGTGTGTTTTGAGGTTATCTCCATTTTCACTCCTCCCCCCAATCCTTTTTTTTTGGGGCGGGGGTGTTAATATGTCAAGACATACTGAAAAATTAAACTAAAAAATAAAAAAAATAATTTTCAATAGAAAGTTGGCTTTACTCCACCACCCACTGCTGTGTATTTTCTTTTCAAACCCAGTTTTTTTTTTTATTTTTTAAAATTTATTGATTTTAATTTGGTCACTTGCTTATTCTCTCTGATATTTAACCCTAGAATGGATTTTTTTTGGGGGGGGGGGTTTGATAACTGAGATAACCTAGGGTGCATTTTGACACATTTTGAACAACTAGGACAAAAAAATTTTCTTTACAAATCACATTGATTAAAGTAATCTTTTCCTATATAAAATTTATTACTCACGATACCAGATACTTGTTCTAATACTGACAATGTTTAGAAGATCAACATGTGGCAAATCAGTATATAAAGAAATTGGCAGATAAGATAGTAGTTATGCTTTTAATTTTAATTTGATTCAGTGAGGAGACTTTGAATTTTTTTTTCAAATTTTTTGTCCCTAAAATTTATAGTAAATAGGTTTTATGCATTATTTCTTCTCTATGTTTTGAAGATGCAAAAGATCAGAAATTGTTTTGTCAAGTTTTGCTGTTTATCACTTGAAAATAATGTTAAATGTTTCTCTGAACAGCCCCTGGCATGACCATGATACTCCTGATGCCTCAGTGTACTTTTTAGTTTGTGAAAGTGTTATTATTCTCTACCTCAAATAAGTATGTCCGTCCAGATCTAAGTATTGAAACCTTCATTTTCTTTATTTAGGCTAGGAGATACATTTCAAAGTTTTCTCCAGGGTCATGCTAAGCTTTGTTGTTACAGGTTAAGTTTCATGTATTATCCCACCATAAGTTACAGAGCCGTGGCAACAACCCAGATATCTCTTCAATGCAGTATCTCAACCAAGAGCAACTTACAAAGTCCCTGCTCTCTCTGTATGATATGTATGATCGCACCCGGCAGTTTGAGACACGATTCATTAATGAAGCTGAATATCGTTCATTATATGTTCTTCTTCATCTTGGTTTTAGAAGCCAACAAATTGTAAATATCCTTAATCTTTGCCTATTTACTTCATTACTTTCGTATTTGTATTTTTGTGCGGCATGCTTATACATGTAATTCAGCTGCTTCTGCTTTACAGGGAGAGTCACTCTCTTTGTGGTTTTGCCAGCTGCCCTTGCCTATCATAAAAACAAAAGAAATATGTTTTGCACGGAACCTGTTGAGGTAATTTTGACTTTGAATAACTTTCATTTTGCAAGCTGCAAAAACAATGTAAAGAATAATTGTGTGAGGTACTCAGTCTATCTTGCCTTCATTGTCTGATGATTTGCTCTTTCTTTTGAATTTTGGGGGTCTTTCTCCCTTTCTGTTCCTTAATTACACTGGTTGTATCAATTAAAATCCTTTTTGTAATCTTATTTTCAGTTCACATACATCTTGTTACGACAGTACCATGATTTTCTCCTTGCCATTTTTATTTAATTTATAGAACTTCAATTTTTCCCTGAATTAGAAGTTTCTTGTTCTTTCCAACAGGTACTTTCAGATGGGCAACTACAAGCGTTTCTTTTGTACCATAGCAGCTGAGGCATCACATCTCCAGTACTGCATTATTGCACCATACATCAATGAGGTCGATTCTATTCTTGGTCATTTTTTAGTTATTGGTTCATATAATTCTATCTTGTGTGTTTGACCAGCACATGCCCAGTATGGGAGCAAAACAAGAAATTTCCTCTTCTTTCTTTAGCTTTTTGCAACATCTTTCCATAAATCCAAAACTTATGAGTATGAACGAGCAAAATATGTTTACTAAAACAAAATCAAGATTAAAAGTAGGGTAAAAGGAGAAAATTTCTCCCCTGCCTTTGGTTTGGCAGCACAATTTACCTCGACAAAACTGACACCCCATGTCATAGTTGTCAAAAGCATACTGTTCACGGATTTTTAAGTGGAGGTTGTTTGCATTTCCTATGTATCTTGCAATACAACAATTTTTAACTTTAGAATCGTCCCAAAACCATTCTATCACTTATCAAGTTTGAGGCTAATGATAGCAGTTGATTCTATAGCTTTACTTTAATTGTTTGATTTTAGTTAAATGTTTATAGTTATTTGAATGTTATTTACATACTTTATAACTCCATGTAATTAGTTTGTCATTATGTAAAAAATAAAAGATATTAATTAGAAAAAAAATAACTAATGGTATATGATATATGATATGCAATGATTTGAAAAATAAAGGAAATTAGTGAGTGCTACTTTATCCAATTTAACAACTATGTCCATGCCCATTGACGCGGAGTCTTTGCTTGTTAAAATTTCTTCTCTGTCTTCCATCTACTCTAGTGATAAAGTTTGAGATTCGCTGAGGCTGTACGTACCAAATGAACACAAAATATGTGGCATTCATTTCCCTTTCCATGTTTTGTTGTTTGGAATAAAAACAATTTAGAATTCATTTGTAACTTCTCAAAATTTATGGATTTTTAAATCAACAAAAAGAAAAAAAAAATAATGGAATTTTCAAATAAACTCCAATTAGAGTTCGTGAATTCACCTAAATTACTTTTTAATTATCATATTATCCTAATTTGATAGGGTGCGAAAACCTTTTTTTTTTTTTTGTCTTTTGTTTGTTTGTTTGTGGGTTTCTCTCTCCCTCCCTCCCTCCCTCTCTCTCTCTTTTAGAGAACCTAATTTCTTTTGGAAGGAAAACTCGCGACTGTACCTCCAATAATTTTGTATATGAAACTCTTTTCTTCCCCTATACTCCATAACCATTCCCTTCCTCTCTCTACACCTATGGTAGTTTAGGATGCTTTAAAAAAATATTAGATTGGGCTATTATAATGAATATTCTTTTCTCTTTTGGATATGTGCTAAGCCGGGGAGCACTTTGTGCACCGGGTGAGCACTTTTATTCTTTTCTGTTTTGGATGTATCCTCCATAATTCTCTTTTGGACATGTGCTACTAAATAAAAATTAGAAATTTAATGTTGGTTTGGTATTATTATTATTATTTATTTTTAAATGTTGTTATGAAAATCTTCTTACAAGCCTGAATAAATTTTTATTTTCAAGTTATCATAGGTTCTAAACGAAGAGTAAATGGCAATTCAGTAAATAATAATATTTAAAAATAAATTTCATGATTTACATTTTGTTTGACTAATTCAATGAATTCCACATTTTACCTTTTGATTGAATGCACATGATTTCATTTGCAAAGAAACTCAAAAATTCAAATCATTGTCCAAATGGAACTAAACTCCATTTTCATTTGGTTCCAAGCATATAGTGACAAATTTAGCTACATGTCTATTCTGCTTGCCATAATACTTGCCACCAATTATGGTGACTCTGACTACCATACTGGTCAGTTCATGCCCTTTATGCATGCCATGAGAGAGATCAAATCTTGCAGTTGTTCTAGAAAGAGTATATTGAATTTTGGTTGTGTTAATAGTTGTAATATAGATAAAAGAAGGAATAGGTAGAGCAAGGGAGAATTGTTTTTTGTTGTGTATGAGTGCTTTGTAGTTTGTTTCTCTCTCTCCAGTATCCCTTTTTCCTTCACTTTCTTTATTTCACTTTCCCATATTTTTTTGGAGTTCCACTTATTTATCAATTTCGTTCAAACATTTGTTTTTCAATTATATCTAATAAAATATTTAAATAATGAAATATAATAAACTTAACCTTTGTTGAACATGGTTGAAGTAAACGGCATTCTAACATATGTCAATTGCAAACACAAAAGAAGGGGGAAAGGTTATCCAACCACCCTTTCCACGTGCATCACTTCTTCGTCTTACCTTTTCCCCTCTATCTTTTTCCCTTCTACCAAATGCATTCTAAAAATCAAGTGACCATGCAAAGAAGCTCTAGAAGGGTTTTGTTATATATGAAGATGCACAACTCATTAAATAACTTCTGCTCTTAATTTGTTGTCACTTTAGGGTTGGAGGTAACTTCCTAATCCCTTTGTTCCTATTCTATTCTCTCTCTCGTTCTCAAATAGTTACCTCCATCACTACTTGGATTGTGGTTTGTTGTGGTACGTAAGCATGGTGCATTATGTTCTTGGTACAGTATTGAGCAGATTGTAAAATTTTTGGATTAATTTTTAAAACTACCTACCAGTAATTTGCATTTTTCATGCCTATATGTTTTTAATGTTTTATACAATATATTCATGCTTCTTTTTCCGATGGTTGACCATCGGCATTGGTGCAGTAATGACACAGCTCCAGTTTATAAATGCAAATCTTTGAAACTGCATTATGTTTACGGGAGTAAGGCTGTGTGTACCCGATCCTCCCTAGACCAAGCAATGATAGTGTGTTGTGCGCTAGACTGATTTCTTTTTTTTCTTTCTTTTTTTCCCCCTCCTCCCTCTCTCTTTGTTCCTGTCCGCGGTTGAGTATTTTAAACCCATGCGTATCCAATCAATCAAAATTTTCTTTGCTTTTCGTCCTTTAAGCTATTATCTTTCGAGTCTCTTGAATAATAAACTCCTCAAACCATCAACAATGACTTCTTTTGACTTTGTTTTTCAAATGAAAATATTTACTAAAGTACTTGTGCATACTAGATTACTGAATTATATTCTGATAATGGAGGATACTAACTAATTTTTATGTGCCATATTTTGCAATGGGTTCTTCCTAATATGTCAGCCAATTGCCATAACATTCTACATAATATGATTTTACACTTTTTACAGGTTCGTGCACAGGCAGTATCAATTATAAATCATGGTGGCTATAAGCTTAATCCATACCCATTAGGCCACCTATCCAACCTTTTGATGCTGACGGTATTTACTGGCAACTGTCACTTTATCAATCGTGTATGAGTTGTTTGTCCTTCACATGCATGTGGTCCTCGACAGGAATCAGATATGGAATCCTTCTGCCAAGCTTGCGGCCTTGAGATCCACATTGATGATGCAGGAAATAAGTTTTTACCTACCAAGCAATCAACATTTTGTCATCCTAAAGGAGGCTTTCAAAACTACAGCCTTTTAGGCTTAGAACATTTTGAGAGGTCGACTTTGACACGCTAAATCTTTCAATGGTTAGGTAAGGGGCTTTGCTGTTTTGTTTATATTTGCTCCTCTTGCCTTCTTATGAGTACGGTTTTTCTTTACAGGATGACCTTGCTTTGAACATTTCGTAAGCAACAGAATAGTGACGAAATAAAGATTGAGTGGCCTTATCCATGTAAATTAATGTTGAACTTCTATGTTTCCAGCGTATCTTTGCTGTTGGTACCGAATCTCCTGCTCATATGTCTCATAGTTCCAACCTAGATGCAAGAAAATCAATATTAGGGTTGCAGCACAAACCAATAAAATTGTAACATGCTGTTATACGAGAAAAAGAAAAAAAAATTGTAACACTCTTAGCTACCCCTTCAAGTCGTGACATTATGAATGAATTGTATGATTTTAGATAGAGGCATGTCTGCATTGCAAAGGAATTTGTCTAACCAGTACCCATGTAAGATTCACACTGCTATCAGGGAAGTGATTTTCTTTGATCGTGTGCAACGTGAGATTCTACAGATTTGGCGTCTGGCAATACTCTCATTTGTCATGTAGTTCTAGTACAACTGCGTACCCCCCCCCCCCGCCCCGGGGGAAAAAAAAGAGAAAATATTTATTTACAATTTAAAAGAATATAACTCAAAAATTTCTCGTCTCTCTAAAATATTAAAACCTGTTGCTCTTTTGCAATTATAATCCCGAGTGCATGTTCTATCTATCACCTTCCAGGTAAATTTTCAGTTGTCTCCATGCGTTTTTATACGAGTGTTCCGAAGGTGGTCTTCTTATTACAAATATCTTATTTAAGCTTGGAGATAAATAATGCTTACCATGAATATATAGAGAGGTTTCGAGTGGGATTCCAAAGTGAGGTTGAGAGAGAGAGAGAGAGAGGGGGGGGGGGGGGGAACATTTAGGTGACGACCGACATCCAGATGTCACGAGGATAAAATAACAGCGGTAAGCAACGCCCAAGGAAGTAGCTCCACGGAAAGAAGAATTTCTAAGTTAAAACTTTTATTTAATAGTTTTTCTAAATTAAAACCGAGTAGTCTTGAAATGCACCTAATAGAACATGCATTGTAACACTCCGTTATCATCACAGTAGATGTGTTTTGGCATCCTCTGGGACAAGGGGCTAGGCAGATTCTTTTTTATTTATTTATTTATTTATTTATTTATTTTTGGTAAAAAGAGGAGAACTAGAAACAAAGGCCGCAGCCCAAAACAACAACTAGATGCCCACACGGCCAGGATCACGAAGAGCAGGCCCAACCTTCCTTAAGACTTCGGTACCCGTTGAATCTGCAAATAAGAAATGGTTCAGCTCCTGAGGGGGGTGATCAAGGACTGTAACACCGGGAGCCGCACTAAAACCCATCCTCACCGGGCAATCCGCACTCCTGTTATACTCTCTGAAAACATGGCAGACTTGCTTAACTCCCAGATCCTCCATCATCTTCTTGTACTCAATACATATAAGGTAGAGAGGATGGTCAACTTCATGTTCTCTAGCAACTTGATCAAAGAGGGACTGTCCACTTCAACTTGGAGATTATGGATTCCCGTATTCCTGGCTAACCGAAGACCTCTCAATCCCCAGAGCTCTGCAGAGATGATATCCACACTACCGATATTGATTATGAATCCCTTCACCCAGCTTCCATCGTCCCTTCTGAGAAGGCCTCCCGCACTGGCCTTCCTAGTCACCAAGGAAACCGACCCATCTGAATTGAGCTTAATCATCCCAGCATTAGGAGGAAACCATTTCACCCACATGTTCTCCCTATTTTTGGCCCCTGCATGATCCCCATGAGCTCTCCTCCAATCTCTGCCCAAATTTATAGAATCTCTCATTGTCTTCTGAGGGTCCTGACTTTTATTCTCTATAGCCAACTTGCATCTTCTCTTCCAAAGAGATCAAATGACAGCAGGAAAGGAGGCCCAGGCCCAATTCTTGTCTTGGAGAAGAGTGGTCTTGATTGACATGCCTCTCTTTAACCAATTCGCCAGCCCCTCCCCCCAAAACCAACAAACATCTTTAATATCCTTCCAAATCAAAGCCCAAACAACTTTCGATTCACTGCAGTCACGAAGGACAAGAAAGAGGCTTTCCGCACATTTCCTACACTGCTGACAAGTATCATCATCAATGAAGCCGCTTCTCTTCCTTTCCACATTAGTTAGACACTTTCCAAGCCTGGCAGTCCAGAGAAAGAACTTTACTCTCTCAGGAATGTCAGCCTTCCAAATCCAGTTCCAGCTCTCCTCTCCATGATAACTTGCTGCAGAGGCAGAACGCATTTGAGCATAGGCACTACTGACAGAGTTATTACCATTACTTGTCAACTTCCAGTACAGGGAATCCTTGGATTCTTCATTCCTAGGAATCATAATTCCACCAATTTCCTCCATAGCATCAGCAGCAACCCAAGCTATGAGATCCTGGAAATTCCAACTGCCGTTAGCTCCAATAAAGTGATGAACCATGAATTGAGGAAGCTCTCTCGGTTGAGGCAACAACACAGGATTTGAGAGGCTTTCTTCACCCACCCAAATGTCATTCCAGAAGTCCATGTCTCTCCCATTGCCCACCCTCCATTTAGCACCCCCAAAAAGACAGTCCCTGCATTTTAATAAACCTCTCTACACTCCTGAACCACCAGTAGCATTGTTGTAGTTTAGAAGGCTTGGCCTTTTGAGATATTTGAATCTAAGAATCTTGCACCACAGGGACTTATCTTCTTTCATAATTCCCCAGCCTAGCTTGGCCAACATCGCTATATTGCTATCCCTCATCCTCCTCACACCTAAACCTCCCAAATTCTTTGCTTTACAGACTGTATCCTAATTAACCAAATGCACTTTCCTTTCCCCTTCTTTACTTCCCCAAAGAAAATCCCTATTGATTTTATCTAGCTTGTTGCAAGTGTCTCTCGAAAGCCAAGTAGTTTGCATTGTATACATGGGAATGGCAGCATTGACAGATTGGATAAGAGTCCTTCTACAAGCAATGCCAAGAGTTTTTGCTTTCCAATCCTTTAACTTATTTTGCACCTTCTCCAGCAAGCGGTTGTAGAAGTCCCTCTTCATCCTTTTATGTATAGTAGGCACACCCAAGTATCTTCCCAGATCATCTGAAGGGACGAATTTGCTTGTGGCTATCAAAGAGCTCTTGGTGGTCCAGGGGGTTCTAGGGGAGAACCAAATCCTTGTCTTTGAAGGGTTGATCTCAAGGCCACTTTCCTAAAAAATTCTCTCAAACAATCAAGGATAGAACTTAAATTTAGTTGTTCTACCTCAGCAAACAAGAGGAGATCATCAGCGAAAAAGAGATGGGAGACCTGAGGGCTGTTCTTGGTAGCACTGATTGGCTTCCATCTGCCCTTCCTAATTCTCTCTTGAATTAGAACATATTCCAGGGGATTTAAGAACAATGGAAGGTGAGTTCAGCAATCCAGACGAGATAAGGGAGGAAACGGATTTACTTGAAAGGAGCAACAAAAAAGTTAAACAATGCTTGAGCATTGAGGATAATCAACCTAAGCTATCATTCAAGGACATGCTAGTGGGGCAGTCCTACGGAACTAAAAATGTCGTAATGGAGGAAATCCTAGAATACAATTCAGAATTCGAAGGATACCTAGAGGAAGATGATACAGCTAGTTACTGGGGTAAGATGCCTATTATCTCAGTGTCAAACGAGAAATTAAGGGAATTATGGAAACCTTGGCGAAATTCCTTGAAAATCAAACTTCTGGGCAAGGAGATTGGTTACAACCTTATGAGTACGAAGATAAACCTACTGTGGAAGAGTGAAGGTGCGAATGAGCTTCTGGACTTGGGTTTAGGTTTTTTCTTAGTTAAATTCGCCCTCAGACAAGATTATCAATATGCTCTAACCGAGGGGCCATGGATGATTCATGATCACTATTTAACAGTAAGGAAATGGCACCCATGGTTTCAAGCCCAGTCAGCGAAATTACCTCCACTGCAGTGTGGATTCGTCTTCCCCAACTTCCCATCAAGTTCTTTGAGGAAGACATCCTCTTCGAAATAGGGAAAACAATTGGTCGTCCCATCAAGGTCGATGGTAACACTGCGAACGCCCTCAGAGGAAAATTTGCAAGAATTTGCATCGAGGTTGACCTAGATAAATCGCTAGTCTCCAGGATCTGCATTCAAAACAAAGTCCAAAGAGTCGAGTAGGAGGGCCTCCATACGCTCTGTTTCGTCTGTGGTCGCTTTGGGCATAACAGTGAACATTGTGAAGAAATTAGCTCTAGGGTTTCTCAACAGCACCAGATTGCGGTCTCGGAAGGAGCTAATCCGGGAGGGATTCCGGTTGCCGACGAAGGAAAAACGGACGAAGGTCTGGGACCGTGGATGCTGGTGACTTGAAAACAGAGGTTGCCCAAATATGGAAACCAGAAGGACCGTGGGGAGGAAGAAGAGATGCAGGCTAACAGATTTGCGAGATTAAGGAAAGTCAACGATACTTTGGAGATCAGGAGCGAGATGGATAGAGGGGTAACAGAGGAACCAGCAGAGAGGGTGCGGATGGGACAACACACAGAGGAAGGGCAAGAAGACAAGTGAAGGGGACATGCGAGGAAGGAAAACTGAGTATTCTGAAGCGGCATTACAGAGAATGAAAAAGAAGAGTCGGATAGTGGGATCAGATTTGTCGGAAGAGATGGGGATTCTTCAAGAAGATAAGGACATAAATGGGTTTGGGAATGAGACTGGGCCGAGTACTATAGGTCCAAATGGGAGGACTGATGGGCCAAAGGAGATGATAGGGAGTGAAGGATTTTTAAGCACAGAAGAGATAGGCCTTGGGCCCAGAAATGAGCTGCTTGAGGTTGCTGGGCCGGGGGAAGACCATGGGGAATCAGAGGAACACAGCGGGCCTCGAATCTCTCTTAATCTGATTGAGCCCGAGTCTTTTTCTATTGATCCTGGAGACTTGCCCATCAAAGGAGTTCTGAAATTTTCAACTCCAACGGTCTCTTCTCTGATTGAAGATTCTGTTGTGTGAGAAAGTGAGACTATAGAGATGGATCTCGTAGGGGATATAGAAATGGAACAAGTTGGGGATAATATGTCTTCTCCCGATAGTTTAGTGGTCACAAGATTTTGTATTTAGCGTCTGTTTGGCCTATATTTTTTTTTTTCAACTTAAGGACCTATCAAGAGTGTAGGGCTGATAGTCATCATAGATTACCCCATTGCCTATGGTAGAAGAAAGGTTAGAAGAAGACCGAAGACAAAGGATAGATCAGGAAGAGGCAATACAGAGATAATAGATCACAGAAGTAGCCCGGAGACACAAGATAATTCAGTGGAATCGTATGGTAGTCGTAACTTCTATCCAGACTAGAGCAGTACAGAGAGTAGAGACTCTATGAGTACTATGGTAGATGCAATAGTAGGATGAGATTGTCCACAGCCTCCTTATCCTCGTAGGAGAGTTCAGGATTTCTATCAAGGGGAAACCCAATCCTTATTAGCATTGAAAGGTAACAGATTTAATTGCTTTCTTTTATCCATATATGTCTGTTTTTAGAAAAAGAAATAACATGCTAATATATAGGTATTAGTTTCTATAAGTCAGAAAATGAAAAATATATATAAATATCATTTTGGAAGAATTCAATAAGAAACCCTAATTTGATACAAGAGAATTTGAGGACTCAGTACAAAAAATATAGCCTTTCTTGACATTTCTTTTTTTTTTTTTTTTAACGTTTATGCAATATGTCACCAATATATTTCTTTCTGTTGCATTTTTATAAAGAAATGTGGGCAAAAAGACTTTTGGAGACGTTTAGGTTCATAAATATCGAGAAAGTCATCGGCACGCAAAAATGAGCAATGGCCGGAAGTTTTGCTGATATTTTAGCACCAAATGTCAGAAAAAGCTTTGAGTTTTGCCGAGGTTTTTCTTTAAACTTTGGCAAAGGCTAGATGGGGGAAAGCGCATCGTTTTTGAGAGAGGGGTATCGCGACATTTTCAAGAGAACGTTGCACATTCCCTTAATTGAGTGAAAGGGTGATGTTTTTACTTAAAAACGTCGGCATTTCTCTGTGAGAATGGCCGACGTGAAAACGTTGGTAGTCATTGTAGATAGACGTTTATTTTAAATATCGGGAAAGGGTAAAGAGAGAGAGACTAGAGAGAGAAAGGGGATGCCAATGTTTTTATTTAAAAACATTGCCCTTTTGTTGTGAAAATGCCGATAGTTTTTTCATGAAAAGGTTGGCATACTTACCATTTGTCAACGTTTTCGAGGCCAAATATCGAGAAATCCTTTTAAAACCCACAAAAAGATCTCTTCTCCTTTATTCTCCTTTCTCTCTTATCTCTTCTCCATCCGCCTCCGTTGCAGCTCATCACTAAAAAACCAACCGCCTTTGCTGCCCTGCCGTTGAAGAAACTTGCCAAAGGTTCTTTCTCTCCTCACTACCTATTTCTTTGTTCTGACTGCTTGCCTCTTGCTTTCTCACTACTCACCGCTACCTCCATCCCTTCCACAGGTGAGTTCCTTCTTTTTGTGCGAATCTAAATATGTTTGATGTTGTTAGTGTTTTAGTATATGAATTTTGATACAATGACATGATTAGGGCAAAATTATGACAAATTAAGATTAAATTAGTGTAAAATTAATTTGTATTAGTGTAAAATTATGGTACAATTAGGACAAAATTAATATATATATATATATATATATATTAGGGTAAAATTAGGAAACAATTAGAGCAAAATTAAATTATATTAGGGTAAAAGTAGGGCTAAATTAAGGCACAATTAATTTATGATCTAGAATCTTTAATACTTTCTAAAATTAACATGTTGTGTCAAGAATAAAAGTAAAGGCAACACCATCACATATACTTTAGAGTTCATTTGGAAGCAGCTTCATGTTATGGTATGGCTTTCTTAAATTGCATAAACCTTCTCAAAATAAGAAGTATGTAAGGGAATCATGATCACTTATCTTGCACAGTTATATACATACATACATATGTATATTCAATCATGGCCACTTAACTTGCATGACCATTTCATATGTACATAACCTAGGCATTTGTATAACAAGTTAATGACTAAAGCATATACATTTACCTCAAAATTAGCCAAGAGCCAAGAAATTAATCACTAAGATTAAGCCTAGAGCAAGAAATTAATCATAGAATCTTATGTACATCATACTCTAATGTGTTTATCACAATTTAACAACCTAACATAGATCTAATATGCAAGCTATAAGGACTACTTACCTTAACACTTAAAAAACTTACTCCTTCCCAACTTTGTGCTCAAACATAAAGAGAGAAACCCCCCTCTTTAACATATCAAACACTATAAAACCAAGTTAGGATTTCATCTCTTCCATGCTTTAATAGCATTTCTACACCACTAGAGCATGTCAAAATCAAGAGCAAATATGAAGAACATAGTACAGATAACGTAGAGGGGGTAAATATGTTGTTTTTGATACTTTGGATTTTTAAGGTTTTGAGGAGAGATTAGCCGAAGAATGAGAAAATTGACACTCTAGATTTTTAGTGGTTCTGCCTTTTTGTGTATGTCTACTCCCATATTCATCTAGATTTTCTAATCCACTATTTTCTCAAAAAATAATACAATCAATTAGTTTGCACAAATATTAGTTAAATCTTATAGTATTTCTCTTAAACACTATCCACTACCTTTCTACAAGTATTAGTAAATTTCACGTGTTTCACTCAAAACACTTCATGCTCAGATCAAAAGAACTCTTTCTTTTGGTCTTTTACAAAAATTTACAACTGAAACAAATCTACAAGTACAAGGCTTGAACTTAAAGATCGTTAAAGAACAAAGAGAGAATACAACACAAAAAAAAAAAAAATTTGCTTAGAAATTGCTCTCAGATAATTATGTGAAATAATCTTTGTCTTCTTCACTTGAAGTGTTTTGTTCATAACTATAAGGATAGAAGAGCCATTGAGCTTCAATAGATGCACCAAACATAGCCGTTGAAGGTAGTTGGAACTCATTTAATGTTTAACTACTTTTCTGTAGGTACTAGCCATTACTTGCATCAAGTCAACTCCTTCTTCCTTCAAGTTAACTTGTGTTTTGTACTCTGTGAAGTCCATGCTAGGATAGGTTGACTCATATGCATGTCAAGTTGACTTGTACTCCATTCTACTTGTGTATTTTCACTTTGCTACTCATGTAAGTCCAATTCGATTCACTTCAGGTTGACTTATCGCTTGTACATGCTTCAAGTTGACTTGGGCTTTACTCTACTTAAGTGTTTTTACTATGTTGTTCATGCAAGTTGACTTGTATTCATTTCGGGACAACTTGTGCAAATGTTCTGCAAAGATTAGGCTTGAGCAGGTCGAATCATTTTTCTGTCAGGTCGACTTGTTCCTTATTTGGCTTAAGCATTTTTTTTAACTTTAAAGCTCATGTAGGTTGACTCCTTTTTGTCTCAGGTTAACTTATGCATAATGAAGCTTAAACTTATTACTGTTATACATATGTGCAGGTCAACTCCTATTATGGTTATGTTGACTCGTACTTAATGGCACTTAAGATTTTCATTGTTTTGAGTACATGTAAGTCGACTACCATTATGCCTAGGTCAACTTGTGCATGATGTTTCTTTGTTTACAAGGTTTTCAACTTAGCCAAGTCAATTTGTCTTGCATCTAGATCGACTTATGCTTTAGTTTTCCTTAAATTTTCCTAAGTTAATGGTATGCAGGTTAACTTGTACTTGTTGTGAGTTGACTTAAGCCAAAACTTCTTTTAAACTCTAAGTCACAAGGCAATTTAAGGTCTCTGAAGTTAACTTTTGTTTTGATTTTCACAAATATTTCTAAGTATTGGTGTGGCGGGATGACTTATGATTTCACTAGCTCGATATGAAGTTTGTATTGGTCTAATTTGCGATTGTTAGATTTTTAAATTTTCAACTGTTAGAATTTCAAACTTTTGATTTCTCAATTCATTCATTGTTTTGGTCTATTTATGCTTTTGGCATGTGGACTTATTCTTAGACTTATACTTAGTCATTATTTTCTTTTTGTTCACGTAGTCGACTTGTATTGTATATGAGTTGACTTGACTCACTTTATTGTTTTGCTTAGTGAGTTCATTTCACTTAATAAGTCAACTTGTTTCACATGTGAGTTGACATGTTATTGTCTGAAACTTAGTTAATTAACATTAAACATTCTCATTCTCATTTTAATTATTTCTAGATTAATTTTTTATAACTCTAAGTTAGTTTTACTAGTCAGCAAAATATATTTTATCAACAATTTCCCTCTTTTTGATGATGACAAAACATTAAATAAAATTTTGACTTTAATTTATCCTTAAATCTTTTAAAATGTTTCATATGCAACTCTTTCCTCCTTGGTTTGTATACTATGTTGTCAAATTTTCTTCCCTTTTGTTGTATGCTTCTTTTCCTATATGATCTATGTTTTTCTCCTCCTTTTGTTATCAACAAAGACGGTTGTATGCAATTTCATAAACTCAAGCAGATTAGCAAGCAAATATACAAAGATAAGCAAGAAAATCAAACATGAATGATTGGCAATCTAGCAAGTAGACATGAAATCAAGTGCATGCCAAAGAAGTACATATCCAAAAGCAAACACAACTAGTGCATATCCATTACATGTCTAGAAAATGAAACAAAAAAGGTGACAAATATAAGTATGGATACATGTCCACATTAAGCAAATACATGCAGTCATGTTGGATTTCTAAAGATGGTAGCTAGTGAGTAGGATCTCTGCCTCTAGACAAAGCATCAACGTTGCCTTCTACCCTATCCAACTATACCTGTATCCTAGAGAATTGACCCTGCATATGATTTTCCAACCTATGCATGTAGTCTTAAATCATCTCCATCGTGACATGCTGTGAGGATGGCTCACCTCATGTGGCAATCCTACGTGTTGTATTTGGTTGAAAAATGGCTAGTGCTAAGGGTTGAGACATGTCAAACTATGTAGACTTAGGCTGGGTAGGCTTAGAGGGTGTAAGCTGTATAGGTTGCTCTGAGGGTGTAGGTTCAATAGGAATAGCACTAAATTCTCTGGCTCTTTGTCCTTTCTCCCTATCATTCTTTATTCTTCACACTCTATCCTTTTGACACATTTGGCTTTAATGAGTGAAAAAACTCCAATGTTGTGCTTAGGGTTAAGTTTACTCCAATCTCCCCATTAGGATCTATCTCATACATGGCTAAGAGTTCATTGATCAAGGAAGGATATGGCAGGTTTCCACTTTCGAATTTGGATATGGCAATCATGTGGAATGGGACAAGGAAGTGAAGTCTTGGGTTTTTGCCTTGCATGATGCAAGCCATGAGCCAAAAATCCTCCCTAATAATGGTATGGCTTCCTCCTCTTGGTCTGAGCATATGAGTGACTATTTATTCTACACAGTATGCGAGGGGTAACCATAATCTCTATACCACCAATATAGCTTTTGAATATATATTTTTGACTATGGTTACCTGTATTCATCTCAGTTTCAAAAGCATTCCATAGCAACCTTTGGTTTCTCATGTACTGTTGTGGATTAATCTAACTAATCTATCATAACATGTAGTGTTTGGATGGATGAGACTATTTAGGCAAGATTCCATAATATGATCTCCATATGAAAATCCTATATTGTCAAGAAATTCCCAATCTATCAACCTAGAATGGCTAATGGCTATATAACAAAAATTTTGTTCGAAAGACTTACTCTTTACTACGCTTGGAAATCTTTGTGATTGAATTTGGTTGGATTCTTAGTTCTCGGCATTTTGGCAATTAGGGATGAGATTTCGAGTGAAAGTGAGGTTCTGCTTTGAGAGAGAGAGAGAGAGAGGGGGGTTTTGGGAGTGTTTGAAATGATTTAGTTGACCTATGGTCGGTTTAGTATATATAGTGTCTTAAGTTAATCTATTACAAGTCGACTTGCAGGTTGTTGCAAGTTAAGTTGTTATGTCATGAACTACTTAATATATAGTTTTTGAGCTACTGTAAATGGACTTGTAGTCTAAACAAGTTCACTGGTTAAATCCTAACTATCATTCTGAACCTAAAGTGCAAAGAACAAATTGACTTTTATAGAGGATAGGTCAACTTACGGATTGAATGTTTTAGGTTCTAAGTTACCATAGGTTGACTTGTGACTCTCACAAGTTGACTTGTTATGTCTTTAATGAAATCCAGAACTTTGATTTATGAAAACAGGTTGACTCATGTAATGGACAGGTCAACTTGCTTCTCTTAAAGTTCACTACTGCTGTATCTGGTGTAACACCGACACCTCGGTGTCTTTACTATTGTACTCCTCTTCATTTTATATACGTTATTACTCATATTCAATGTAGAAAATCCATTAAGAAAATTTTCCGTTAAAATCGCTTTTGAAAAATTTCGGTCCAAATCGTCAAAAATTAAAAATTTCCAAAATGACCACCGATAGTCCAAAAATAATGAGAATGACTCTAAAGAGTATAAAAACCTCAAATTTGGATAAATCTTACTTCGTAGAGCTAAACCGTAAAATTTTTCAAAAATTTACTGATAAAACCTTAGCCTGGTCGAATGTGCCTTGGAAAGATTAAACAATCAAGTTTTGACGCGAGATGAATTAAATTAGGCCTAATGCGAGATTTGGGTCTAACTTGAAATTTTAAAATTTTTGGGATCAAAATATAATTTTTATAAGTCAAGGGGCTCCTTTGCAATTAAAAAAAAATTAAAAGTATTTGCAAATGTAATTCTCCCCCAAAACGAGAGAGAGAGAGAGAGAGAGAGAGAGAGAGAGAGAGAGAGAGAGAGAGAGAGAGGAAACATGAGAGAGAAGAGAGGGAGAGAAAAATTTATTTCCTTTTATTTATTTTAGGTTTTGGAAAGTTGATCCAAGGGTGAGATTTGTTCGAAAAAAGATGAATCAATAGGGGTCATTGGGTTGAGTTGGTGGGAGACAAAGATCACTATTCATGGAGTGTAAGAATGGACTTTCTTGGGAACAAACCAATAGTGAAGATTTAACTTGAGAAGGGATCAAAATTTTGGGCCTTTGGATCTTGGTGGTTGGGAGACAAACATTTAATGAAGACATGTGCTTGTAGTGAGAGAAAAGTGTTTTGTTGTGTGAGAAGAAGAGAGAGAACATGAGAGGAGCAAGGAGAATTGTGCTTGTGACCATGTAATCCAATTATTAGGAATTGATCTTGAAAAGGATGGATGGCTAGGAATTAATGACACAAGAAAATAAAGCAAACACTTAAGACTTTTTGTTCTTCCAAACCGTGAGAGGTGTCCAAGCCAAAGCAAAGAGAGTTCTTCTATTTTCCTCTCCAAACCGTGAGCTTCAAGGTTGGAGATCCAAATTTTTTTCTACAAACCACCCAAATATTTTTACATAGATGAAATTCTCACAAACCCAACTACAACATATCCAAAAATTGGAGTAAAAGGAGAAGTTTAGCATGGTCAAAAATTTAAGAGAGCCTAGAGCTATATCCTAGAAGAAGGTATGTTTTCTTCAAACAATATTTTGAAATTTTGGTGTAGTTTCATTTCCCTCAAACCCTAACATAACATATCTAAAATTGGAGCCAAAAGGAGACACCTAGCTTGGTGAACTTGGGTTGGCCATGAGCAAGGAGCAAGAAGGAAAGAAAGATTTTGTGAGGAGGAACCTTGTTTGGGCTTGAAACATCCAAATTGAGGTAAGGAAAAATTATGTACTTGCTGAAATATTGAGAGCATTGTTTGAATGTGTAAATGTGATATTTTGGCATGATTTTTATAGCCTAGAGTCTAGGAGGAACCCAATGAAGCATGAGAAATGTGTGTAGAATTTTTATGTGTTGAATTTGTCCTTCATTGTGGTGATGTAAGTGTGCAGAAAATTGAACTTTGTGTGGCAAGAATTTGGATGAAAAAACACTATGTTTTGATGAGTTAAATGTAGTGTTCAAGAGACAAATTTTGTGTGCAGAATTTTAATGCAAATGTGATGAAAATGTATGTGTAGTTGTTGAATTAATTGATGCAAGAAATGTGTACATGAATTGGATTGTGTTTGGATAACAATTTGGAGGAGAGAAAGGTGCATTATTGTGCTGAAATTTTCCTGCATTGTTGTAAGTTTTATGTGCTGAAATTTGAATGAAATTATGAGCATGAAATGGTATTTGTTGGCTGAAATCAAAAGGAGTGTTGTTCAAGAAAATTTACTAAAAAGCCAAAGAATGTAGTTTAATGGTGCAGAAATGTTCTGCACTAAAGGTGATTGAATTTAGGTCATTTTCATCCTAGTTGGAAGGTGAATTGTGGGGAGAAAGAGTCATGATATATGCAAAATTTTTGGGCAAGTTTTGATAAATATTTTGTGTGCATATATAGTTGTATTGTGTGTTAAGGATGGGATGAAATGTGTATTAAATTGGTGAGTTGCCAAGAATGTAAGGAATGCATATTGAGCATGTGTATGTGTAATATTTGTAGAATGTGAAATCTTGTGAAAGGGTATAGAATATGGTAAAGATTTGGAATTGGTTTGTCATGTAATTTGGAGACATATTTGTATATATAGTGAGTTATGTATAGGGAGTTCTAGGGAGAGCCCTAAACTTGGCAGTGTAAATTTTTATTTGCCAACGGTTGTAGTGAAGTTTAAGATACATTTATAAATGAACTGTGCGCCTTTGGAAATGAGCATTCGAAATCTTGAAATTTATACGTATTATGTGTTACCATTGTAGTAACACGTTTGGTGATCAAACGAGGGGAGCAAAATTTTTGCATATTGTGGTACATTTTAGGGAGTGACATACCCTTCCATATACAGTGAGTGGAACTTTGACACTGTGTTTTTGATTGAATAAAAATCCATGTTTTATAGCTTTTCAAATGACATATTTAATGACATGTGTAAAAGCATGATATTTGATTTATATTTTAAAATGTTTATCTTTGTGATCATGGGAGTGTTTCAAATGATTTGTTTAGATGATATGTATACATGAATTTCATTGAAACGACATCGTCCCACTTTTTGAGAAACTTGATATGATTTATATGCTTCAATTGTATCGGCACACTAATTTGAAATGGTTTAATTGAAATGTGTAGGACGAATGCCTACTTATGATGTGATGATGTGATGATATCCTTGGTGGACTTGATGTGATGATGTCCTTGATGGACTACTGTAGCTACGAAGGGCGTTTGTAGAGGCACCCATTGTGTCCGGATACGCTTCTGTAGGAGGTATCCCCAAACGTCATATGTATTGTTGTGGTCGGTTGAACCAAATCGAGGAGGATATGTGTGACGCCGCTGTCTAGTAGCAGACGGAATTCTATACATGGTTGATTATATAAATGCGCATAGACACGGGCTTGCCGGTTGAATCGTAAGAGGAGGACGTGTGTGATGCCACTGTCTAGCACTTGGTGAGACTTGTGGCCAACATTGGGGTAGAGAGCTAAATATGTTTATACTTGCATATGAAAAACCCCCAATATGCCTATCATTGGTCGTGGTAGACCCTTACTGGGAATATTGGCAAGCTCTAAATGATTTGGAAATATAAATGATGCATATGTTGATATTATGATGTATGATATATGGTCATTTGATTTATGGAAATGCCATACTTGATTTTGATATCATTATATTTTAAAACGTGCTTTGATACTCCGTGCTCATACATGCTATTAAGAACTTAATATCAATCCCCTTACTCACTGTGTATTTTTCCATAATACTCATCCCTCACTTTTCCATGGTGACAGATATAGTTTTGGCAGGGAAACGTGTCGAGAGATCTTCGACACACTTGACATCCCTTTGGAGAGGACGAGTATTGGGTATGGTACTAACTATTCTTCCGTGAAGAAGTTGGGCATTGTATATATATATATATTTGAGGTCCATAGAGTAACCATTGTACATTTTATAGGATAACTGTAAATATATTATTGTCAGTATAAATTGAAACTCTCAAATTTGTTGTATATTCATGCATTGAGCCAAAATATTGTATTTAAAATTTTTATTTTACTTGGAAAATGTTATTTGAGGAAAAACAGGTTTTAACAGGTGAGGACTTGTGTTGTCTCTGTATGTGGGGAGATGTTGCCCGTATGCTGAGATAATGCGACGGTTGTTGCGTGCTCGACTCGAGAGTCGGGGCGTGACATCTGGAACACAACTCGACTCACGCCTCTTAATAAGTTGACTTGTCATTCTAAAATTTTCATATTCATGCACAGACAAGTAAGGATCAAGCAAAATTATTAAACATACATATCATATCAATCAGTCTAAGATTTTCAACAAGTCGACTCGATTAGTTTTTTAATATATTCTAAACTTAGAGTTCTAAGAATAAGTTGATTGATATAGACTATAAGTCGACCTAGGGTTTGGAAGTTTTAGATTATGAGCTATCATAGGTCGACTTGTGGGAGTCATAAGTTGACTTGCTATGATTTTAATGAAATTCAGAACCTTGATTTATGAAGACAAGTCGGCTTATGTAATGAACATGTCGACTTGTTTCTTTCAAAGTTCACTTTTATTGTTGTCTGTTTGAACACCAGTTGACTTGCACCTTTCAACAAGTTGACTTGTCATTCTTAGAGTTTTACATTCATGTACAGACAAGCAAAAATCAAGCAAAGTCATTAAACACTATATCATATCAATCAATTTAAGATTATTCTTCATAATTCATTATTTTTAATTCTCTTCTTAAACTATAAAATCTATATTTGTCTACAGTTTTGTAAAGATGTTTGCAATTTGTTTTTCTGTTTCAATGTACTAAAGATAACATCATTCTTCAGCACATACTCTCTAATGAAGTGATACCTCACTTCTATATGTTTAGTCATAGAATGACGAGTTGGATATTTTTGTTAGGTTAATTGCAATAATATTGTCACATTTTATGAGAATACGTTCTAAGTTTAAGTTATAGTCTTTTAATTGATGTCTTATCTACAAGATTTATGGACAACACTAACCAACAGCAACATATTCTGCCTCAGTGGTAAAAGTGGCAATACAATTTTATATTTTAGATGACCATGATATTAACATACTTTTAAAGAATTGGTAAGTGCCACTTGTGTTTTTTCTATCAACTTACAACCAGCAAAGTGTGCATTCGAATAACCATGCAACTGAAAAGAGGAGTTCCTATTATACCATAGTCTTAAGTTGCATGTGTCTTTTAGATATCTAAAAATCCTTTGTACTACTGCTAAATGCGATTCTTTAGGATTGAATTGAAATCTAATACATAAACATATACTATATACAATATCTAATAAGTATAGTAGTGAACCAATTATACTTCTAGAAAGCTTAAAGCACACTAACTTTTGTTTTCATCATTGTCAAGTTTTACTAAATGCTCATTAGGGTTGCATTTCCTTTGACTTCATTAAGTCCAAATTTCTTAATAAACTCTTGTGAATTTGATTGACTAATAAAGATTTCTCTTTTTGTTTGTTTTATTTGTAGTCATAAGAAATAATTTAACTCCCTCATCATGCTCATTTCAAACTCAACATGCTTTACCTTAACAAATTCTTGGCAAATATTTTCATTTGTTGCTCCAAATAATATCATGTTATCCACATAGATTTGGACTAGTAAGATTTCTTTGCCTTTTGTTTTAATGAACAAGATTGTGTCAATTTTGCCTTTTTCAAAATCATTATTCATCAAGCAATTGCTAAATCTTTCATACTAAACTCTTTGAGCTTGTTTCAGACTACACAAGGCTTTAGAAAGCTTGAGTACATGGTCCAGATGTTTTAGATATTAAAAATCAGGAGGTTTCTCTACATATACTATTTCATTAATTAAACCATTTAAGAATGTACTCTTCACATCCATTTAATATAATTTGAAATTCATGAGACAAAAGAAAGCAAGTAATATTCTAATTGAATGTTCTCTTAGCCTATGAACTAAGTCCCATATTTTGTTTCTTTCAAACTATTTTAGTTCCCCTTTTGCTAGTGTCAACTTCTAAGACTTCATCTATGTTCTTCAGTTCTATTTGTGAGATGAAGGTTACATACTCACTATTTTTAAAGTCAAATCTAGTCAACACTCCAGAACATAAATTTGCTATGATGTTTTTCTCATTTACACGTTTTCTTAGAGTTGCGAATTTAATTCTTTTGGTTCATCATTTTCACTCTCTTCTTTCTTATCTAACACTTGATCTTCTTGATTATTGTCCGAGTCTTGTTTTTTTGATTTATTTTCAATATTTTGACCTATGGATTTCTCTATGTTTCGATATCAAAACATAAATGTTTCTTGTTAGAGGGATCAAACTCATCAAATTCAACATGAATTGATTTCTCTACTAATATGGTCATTTTGTTATAAACTCTGTAAGTTTTATTAGAGATTGAATATCTTAAGAAAATAGTTTCATCATTTTTATCATAAAAAATTTTTGAGTCTTTTCTATTATTTAAAACATAACATTTATACCCAAAGAAATAAAAGTATCCTATGTTAGGATTTCTACCTTTGAGAGCACATAGGGTGTTTTTGTAAATCAACCTAGAGGGGGTGAATAGATTGTTTTGTGATTTTTAGCTTTTTTTGGGTTTTTATGATTTGCAGTAGATAATGACTAAAGGTAGAATAGGAAGCAAAAGCAAAAGATAGGAGATACATATTTTATAGTGGTTTCACTAACTCGGTATATATCCACTCGTAGATACCCACTTGGTTTTTCCACCATTTTGTCCGAATAGAACAAACTTGATTGTAAGTTTAAGTTGGACCTTTACAGTATTTTATCACAAACACTTTCAAACCCCAACCTTACAGGTTGTTTCTCTCTTTAAACCCTAGACCAAGAAACCCTCAATGGTCTTTCAAACTTTGAACACAGGAGATGTAAAATGTTACAACAAATGAGGCCACAATTCGCAGAACTAACAAAGTTCTTCTTACCTTATAAGAGATAACACACAAGAAATGTAAAAGGAGTTAAAAACAGAGTGTGATGTTTTAAAAATAGAGCATTCAATGTGTTCATTGTATGTCCATTCAAATGTGCAATCACCTCTCTGTTTCTTTTCAATTTCAATATTTATTGTAAGACTTTAAGAGAGCCATTGAATTGGTAGGTCGATTTCTAACGTTATTCAATAATGCTCCCATCATTTCTCATTAAATGTTTTTACCTGTTACTATATTTTGGCTAATGAGAAACTTCATTACTTCATTTAGATGGTCACCTTTTGCCTCACAAAAAAGATACTTGTTGTTCGTATATATAGTTGTTTAGACCTCACAAATATCATATTATCGCAAATTAAGTTTGATTAGATGGATTAATTAGAGGCCAACAATCATGTGTTGATGATTTAGAACATTTTAATAAGAAGTGTGTTTGCTTGGGGTTGACCTGAAAGTGTCCTGGGTTGAATCAAATTTAAAAATCATTAGACTATTAAGACATAAATGTGAGTATGGATTAACCTATTAAACCCCTAGGATCGACCTATGTTCTTTGAAAACTAAGTTTGGGTCGACTGAGTGAATACTGGGGTTGACTCTTATAGTGATTTTTTATAAACTCTAAGGTAATTGGGTCAACACATTCGAATGAGGGTCGACCTTCATTGTTTCAAGCATATATGTTCTAAGAAGATTTGGGTCCACGTGCTAATTTTGAGGACAAAAACTATATGTGGGTCGACCAATTAAATCCTCCTATGTTAATTTATATGAAGAGTCATTCGAATATTTTAAGTATTGGTCAACAAAACTTAACTTAGTAGATCTCAAGTCGACCTATATAGTCTTTAGGGTCGACCAATGTGTTGCTATGAATGAGCTCAGGTCTTATAGGTTGATGTCCTATATCTCTAGGTTGACCTTTCTAGGTTTGTTGACCTATTAACGATTTTTGGTTGACCAATCGATAGACTTGGGTTGTAGGTCAACCAAGTGTCTTGGTGAGTCGACCTATTATGGTTTACATATAAAATACTAGTACTTTGTGATACAGGTTGACATTTCTTATGAGTAGGTCGACATGATGGTGTTAAAATATCAATAGGTTGATCTAAATTTTTGTATAGGTCAACATATAAGCTAAATGCACTGCTAGGTTGACATAAGAGTCTAGACGGATCGAACTGTTGTTTAACATTAGAGCCAGGTTGACCTGGCTTCTAGTCTGTTGACTTGTTCCAAATTTTATTTCCAAATTTGTTTATACTTGATTTCTCCTAATTTAATCATCATCAAAACTCAATTTTGTCAATAATATCCCCCTTTTTGATAATAACAAAACTTCTAACAATCTAGAAATGTGTTAAACTTGTGTGTTAACTTTTAGTTTTGTAAGTATTCTCATTAAGAAAACAGAAGGGGTTGTTTATGTTGTTCTCTCCCCCTATAAGCTCAAGTATATGCCTACAAAGTCTACTTTTCTCACTCTTTTTGTCATCAATAGAAAGGGACACTCCGAAATTAGACCTAAAGGGAAAAAAAAGGCCTGAACTTGAGGTCATTAACCTATTTTTGGGAACAAAACTCCCCTTACATTTGTGCTTAAATGTTTAAATTGAAATGTATCTTGGTGTAATGAATAATACAGTCTTATAGTTCAAAACATTCGTATTAGAAATTCAATAAACATGTTTAAGATTCAAGCAAACTTTTAGCCACATAATGCAAACCATAGAGACATAACTAAACAAAACATCACAAAGTTCGCACCATGTACAAAGATAGAAGTTTTAACATAGTTCAAAACAAAGATAACAATTGCAGCATAATGAAGCATAGAGTCAAGAGCATAATAGAGAGAAAGACCAAAGCTTCAAACATCAAGAATCGAGGGAGGTTTAGTTAGGAGGAGTGAGACAACTTGGGGTCATGGAGGGTGTTTCCTTTGCAAATGGAGTCTACCTTGAATCATTTTGAGTACCAAGTTTAATATAATGTGTTATTGGCCCAATCTTTTTACTATTGAACTTAGGGTGATAGTGTTGTCCTCAATTCTTTCTAACTTCTCTCAAACTCTTTCAATTGTGATGGCTGAGAACCAGAAGATTCACCACCACGATCTATTGCCAACAAACCTTCTCTTGCTCCCTTTGCTCCATGTCCTATTCTTTTTCAGTCGATTCATTCTTGAGTCTCCTATCTCTGATTGTATTTTTTTCTTCCTTCTTTTCTACCCATTCACTATCCTCACAGATCCAATTTGCCCTATGCATAGAGGTTGCATTTACGCTATTTTTCATGCTGAGCTCAACCTTATTCTCCTTGTGCAGACTAATCCTATTTACTCCCAAAATATCCGTGATGACATTGGTATAAGGCATATTTAATTTTTCTGATCTATATGCTGCTATCATGAAGTGAGGGATAAGATAATGTAGTTTAGGGTTCTACCTATGCATAATGTGAGCCATTAATTAGAAATCTTCTCTTGAGATTGTTGTTTGGTTTCCCCTTTATGTCCTTATGACGTGTGTGATCAAAAGTTACAAGATCCGCTCATGAAAACCTAGATCTATTGCATTCATATTCACCACTGACATCTCAGAATTATCAAATACAGTTTTAACATTTTCTAAGTGATTAGATTGCAAATAGGGCTCAAAGTCACTTTGAGAAATCCACTCCAATGCATTTTCTTGACATATTGGCCTAGGATTTACTTCTATTTTCTTATCATCGAAATATGTTTTGAATGCATATGGCCACAAATGCTCAGCAATTAACATGCAAGTTTCACCGGCATCTCCTTCCTCATTGCTTACAACTTCTAAGTCACTAAAGAAAATTCTGACTGCCCTTTCTTATATATACTTGTTTGGAATAATAAGCCAATTATGGCATATTTGACTTAAATAACCTTCATACTTAAACCCAATTTTTTGTAAAAATGACCAATCTATCACCCATCCATGATTGATATTCCTATTTAGAACTTCTTGTTGAAAAACTTACTTTTGTTTAAGGATGGGAAGTCCTTCTTGGTGAATTTTGGAGGTATAGGCTCAGACGGTTCACTTATTGTGGTTTCCTTTCCCTTGGGGTTTCTAGTCTTAGGCTCCATCGTATGAGAAAAGATGAGATCTACTAAGATTTCTTAAGGAATGAAGGATTTCCGAAGCAGATCTTGTTCTAGACTAAAGAGTTGAAGGAGTTTTGGATGAACAGAGAGAAGTTGAGAGAGGAGAGCTATTTCGGAGGAGTGAGTTTGGGGTATTATAGAGAGAGGAAGAGAGTTTTTTTTTGGGTTTGAAGTTAGAGAGAAGTTAGAGAGAGAATGGACTCTTGGGTTTCTAGGTCGTTTACATATGACCCATCAACACTTAGGTCGATTTGTTTACGGGTTGACCTAATAGAGAAACCTGATATGTGTGTTCACATGTCCTTAAATGTTAAACATGTGTCCTTCGGCCAATGACATGTTTCAATGTACAGGTCGACCAAATCTCTTGTTACCAAATCTCTTGTTGGTGACCTGACCTTGTAGAGTAGGTAGACTTGACCATGTAGAGTAGGTTGACCTATTTTGACAATCTCTTCTCAACATATTGACCTGCATTTCAAATAGGTCTAATATTACCAAATATGTCGACATGTAGCAACTTAATCGGTTGACTTGTTTTTAGGAGTTGACACATTTTGAACATGGGATGACTTGAGACGTTAAATACAACTTGAGACATTAAGTCTTGAATTTTTATAACATGTAGATTGACCAAATCAGTGAATTGGTCGAATTTTTCTTTTTAATTTGTTGGCTTAAGCGAGGCTAAGGTCAATACTTTCTCAAAATATGTGTTGGTTGTCACCTACATAGTACAAGTCGACATAAATTATTCAAATTTTTGTGGATTGGTTAACTTGTTGCAATGTATGGGTTGACCTAACATTGGTAGCTCTAAGGATAGTTTGGTTTCTCTTTTAGTTGGGTTGACCTATGCTATAAAAATTTCAAAATTTTTTGCACTTTCAACGCACTCTGTTTTTCATTCTCGCCTCTCTGTTTATCATTCATTTGGATTATTTTTCAGACTACCATCCATGATTAAATTTATTTTTATCTAAGATTTTTGTAAAAATGTTAACAATTTATTTTTGTGTGTCTATATATTCGAAAATTATTTTATTCTTCAAAACGTGGTCCTTAATAAAATGGTGCCTTCAATGTGTTTTGTTCGTGAATAATGTACTGGATTTTTACTTAGATTTATTACACTCATATTATCTCACTTAATAAGGATACCATTGAATTCTATGCCATAGTCCTTTATTTGATGTTTAATCCACATAATTTGTGTCACACATTGGCCTACTACTTCATATTCGACTTTTGTAGTTGAGATAACTACACTATTTCATTTTTGACACCAGCATGCTTCCAAAGAAATGACAAGTACTATTGGTACTTTTCCTATCTATTTTACACCTTACACAGTTTGCATCCAAGAAACTACATAATTGAAAATTTGAGTTTCGATCATACCATAAGTCTAAATTTGTTGTTTCTTTGAGATATTTGAAAATTCTCTTAATTGCAACTAGATGGGTTTCTTTTTGGATCTGACTAGAACTTAACACAAAGACATACACTATACTGTATGTCAGGTCTAGAAGCAGTAAGATACATAAGGGATCCTATCATAATTCTATATACTTTTTGGCAAATTGATTTTCCATTTTCATATTTGTCGAGCATAATACTGGTACTTGTGGGAGTGGTATTTCCTTTAGAGTTTTCAAAGCCAAATTTTTTGATTAGTTCTTTTGTGAACTTGGATTGATTAATGAAAATTCCTCTATCTGTCTGCCTAATTTGTAACCAAATTGTCACCTAAGAAAATAATTTAGTCCACTCATCATGTTTATTTCAAATTCAGCTTGCATGTCGTTAGCGAATTCTTGACAGAGCTTTTCAATTGTCCCTTCAAAAACAATGTCCTTTACGTATATTTGAACTATCAGAATGTCAGTGTCAAATCCTTTTATAAATAAGGTTGTGCCAACCTTGTCTCTTTCAAATTCTTTTTCAATAAGAAAACTACAGAGTCTCTCATACCAAACTTAGGGGCTTATTTAAGACTAAATAGAGTTTTTGATAGTTTGAAATCATGATCTGGGTGGTTAAGATTCTCAAAACCTGAGAGTTGTTCTACGTATACTGTTTCATTGATTAATCCATTGAGGGAAGTATTTTTAACATCCATTTGATAAATTGAAGTTTGGTTAAGAGCATTCTGATAGCTTCTAATCTAGTTACTGAAGTATAAGTCTTATTATAATCAATGCCTTCCTCTTAACTTTATTCTTTAGTCACTAATCTGGCTTTATTTCTACTTATTACATCATGTTCATTTAGTTTATTTCTAAATACCCACTTAGTTCACTACTAGAAAATACGACATCAGTGACAGAAAAATTTGTCGCTAAAAGTAAGAAATCCTTTGTTGAAGGGTATCAGCGACGGATTTTTTCCGTTACTAAATTATCAGCGACGGATTAGCGACGAAAATTTTCCATCGCTAAAAAATTCCGTCGCTAATCTATTGCTAATAGTAGAAAATCTGTAAAAGTATCAGCAATGAATTAGCGATGGAAAAAATCAGTCAATAAAATTTTCGTCACTAATCCGTCACTAATGCAAAACTATCAGCGACGGAAAATTTTCGTCGCTGATACTTGGCACTTGGATGCTCGTGCTCGGGCCCGTGCTCCTACACACGCCTGCTTGCGCCTTTACCTGCCCCGCCTGCGCCCCTGCTGTCCTCTTTTTTTTTTTGTGAAAATTGCCTTCACCCGGAATCAAACCCGAGCATAGACGGTGATGTTTGAGTGTTACAACCGCTGGACCATAATGCCTTTTGTGAAGTATTTTTATTTTATTTTTTATTATTATCTAATTCTCACTTTTTTTTATAATATTTATCTCACTCTCACACAATAAAATTAAAAAATAAAAAATAAAGAAAAGAATTATAAAAAAAGAATTATCAAATAATAAAAGAAAAGAAATAATAAAGAAATAAAAAAAGAATTATAAAATAATAAAAGAAAAGAAAAAAATAAAATAAAAAAGAGAATTATAAAATAATAAAAGATAAGAAAAAATAATAAAATAAAAAAGAATTATAAAATAATAAAAGAAAAGAAAAAAATAAAATAAAAAAAGAGAATTATAAGATAATAAAAGAAAAGAAAAAATAAAAAATGAAATAAAAAGTAAAATAAAAATAAAAAAAAGAACTATTAGTGACAGAAAAATCCGTCGCTAAAAGTTTCGTTTTTTTTACCTTTGAATACTATGAGCGACGGATTTTTTCTGTCGTTAATCCGTCGCTGATAATTTTTTTTATTTTTTTATTTTTTTATTTTTTTACTTTTGAATATTATTAGCGACGAATTTTTTCCGTTACTAAAACATCTATCGCTAATCCGTTGCTGATAATTTTCTTTCTTTTTTTAATTTTTAATTTTTTCAACTATCAGCGAAAGATTACCGACGGATTTTTTAGCGACAGAAAAAATTCGTCGCTAAAAAAACCATCAGTAATCCTTCTCAATTCCGTCACTGTTAACGATGAATTTTTTTTCGTCGGTAATTTTTCATCATTGATGTCCTGTTTTCTAGTAGCGGTTCCATCACTGATTAATCCTTAGGTCTAGGGATTGACTCCCAAACTTTATTTCTCTCAAATTGATTTAATTTTTCTTATATTGTCAAAATTCAATTCTCATCTTCTAAAGCCTCTTTTATAGTTTTTGGTTCAATTTGAGATATGAATGCTATAAATTCATATTGATTTTGCAATTCAGACGTAGTTGTTACTTCGATATTTGGGTTTCCTATTATGTTTTCTACATTAACATTTTTTCTTACCATAGGAAACTTTTCTTCTTGAATCTGTGAGTTGTTAGGTATTGTTGGAATTTGGTTTCTAGATTCTCTTCTTCTTTCTTTTTAGGAGATTCATTTGAATTAATTGTAATCACAGATTTGTTATTTTATTATTGTTATCTTTAGGCATTTTCATGTTTAAGTCTTTTGATTCATCAAATTTTCTTAGATTTTATTTGCCATTATTGAGTACAAATAAACTTAGATTTTACAATCTTTAGTACTAATTAAGTAAATTTCTTCCTTTTCTGGTATATTATCTAAGTTTATTACATAAATGTTTCCTTTTCTTATTCTTTTAAATCTTATGATTTTACAATCCATATCTAGAATTAGATATTTGTATCTTTTATCGCATAATTGATTGATACTTAACAGATTATACTTTAATACTTTAACAAATAAAATATTTTCAAATTGGGTAGAGGACTTATCTACCTTCCTTTGAAGTTGTCCCCGAAGACTACTTTTCCTCAATCCTTTAGTTTCAACGAACAGAACTTATAGAGGTTACCTTTCATATGGCGAGAGCACCTACTATCCAGGAACCAAGTTTCCATGCTTCTTTTGCTTTGAAACACACCTACAAAATACTTCAATTAAATTTTGGCTTTTGGTACCCAAATTTTGTAACACCGACACTTCGGCATCTTTTATATTGTACTCTCCTTGATATATATATGATATTGATCATGTTTCATGGCCCAAAATTTACTAAGAAATTTTCCGTTTTGAAAATCGTTCGAAAAATTATATGGCTAAATCACCGAGAGTGAAAATTTTTGTTATCAAGCCAAAATGAAAAGCACACGTGCAAATTTGATGCCATAAGATATATACATGCTAAATTCACTTTAAAAGTGAAGGGTCAAATAGCGAAAGTGAAATTTAAGCTGTAACATAAAAATGCTCGGTACTCTAAAATTTTCGCCCAAGAAGCCTTAATTTTTGACAGAATTGAAATTTGTCTGAGCAAATGGTCTCGTTTCCACCCAAGACCTATAATTTTGAAATCTACACGTAAAACGGAGTCCGTGGTGAGATTTTATGCATTTTGAGGTTGAGGTCAAATTTTGACCGATTGAAAATTTCGTTCACTCTGAAAGAGGACGTTTGGGTGATTAAATGACCTTAGATTAACGTGAAACTAACAGCATTGGACTCAGCACGAAAATCTGGGTCCCGTGTGCGATTTTTGATTTTTAAGGTGAATAGTAACTTTGACCGATCTCAGATCGCGTATTAACAAGTGGATAGCCATAAAGGACAAGCAATTAATACTCTTGAAGTGTGTGAATTTACTTTATTGGATTTTGTGTGGTCTTGACAAGTAGTATTATATGATTGAAAGAAACTAATCCTACTTAATTAACAATGGTTAAATTCAATTAGAGTTAAGTTAATTAAACTCAACTTTGATTTGAAATTGAGTTAACCATGGTTGACTACCCCTTTAGAATTGTGAAAGGCAACGTGAGAGAGAGGGTGAAAGAGAGAGAAAGGCTTGTCCAAGGAACCAAAGCATAAAAATCTTCTTCTCCTCTCTTCTCTTGGATGAAACCTAGACCTAGGTGGAGAAGTGATTTCCTCCAAACAACCACCCAATGTTTTCACATGGTTTTTCTCTACTCTAAGCCTATTACAACATATCTAAAAACCAGCTGAAAAGGAGTACTCTACATTGGAGATCTAGGAGGGGCCGAAAATTGAAGGGGAGGAGCAAAACCTATCTTTCCAAGGCTTCAATCAACCTGCAGCTCATAAGGTAAACTCCCTCCATTCTCTAGTATAACATATCCAAATTTGAAGCAAAAAGGAGAAGTCTAGGTTAGGGAACCTTAGTTGGCCGAAAATGGAGAAATTTGGAGGAAGAGAAAAATTCTGCACATTATGCCTTTGTGAGAACCTTATCTTGGTGACCTTATGTGATGACTTGAACCTAGTTTAAGTAAGTAATCAATGGCTGAAAACCCTAAGAAGATGTGCAGAAAAAAAAAATTCAGCTTAGAAGGATTGGATTTTGGCCTTAATTTGGCTTCATTTTGGGACAAGGAAACCATGGACTTATGTGCAGGAATTTTAGCCTTTGTTGGTGGCCTAAATCATATTGAAATTTGTCCCTAGTTTGTATGCATTTAGTGTGCAGAAATTGGGTTGCATTTGTGCGCACATTAGTGGAGAAATTTTACCCTTTATTGCCTTATGCATGTGCTGAATTTTGACACTTCTAGTTGCTGAAATTGTCCTAAAAATGGTCCTAAGGTGAGCTGAAAATATGGCATTCATATGGTTATAATGTGTGTTGAAAGTCTCTTTTGTTTGATTTTGAAATTAGAGTATGAATCATGAGTTGCATGCTGAAATTGTGGGAGCTTAAGTGTACTTCATGTGTGTAGAATGTATATATATATTGTGATGGTTAAATGTGTACAGTGATGGTTGAATGGGTAAGGTGTTGTGTGTTGGAAATTGCCAAGGAAAATGAGTTATATAAGTGTACAAAATAACTAAGAATGAGGTGTGTTTGTGTGATATATGTGTTTTCGAATTTGAGTGGAAAATTTCATGTATGTGGTGTTTGTGTGTGCAACCATGAGAAGACAAGTATGTGAGTCTGAGAGTGCCTAGGCAAACCTTAGTAGTTTTCCATGAATTTTTTATGGATAGTTTGTAGACATCCTAAACTATAATATGTTAAAAATTGGGGTCATTTGAAGTTAGTTTGATAGGGAAACCAATAGCAAAACTAACCAAAATCTGGAAATTTAGAAATTTTGGAAACTCCTATGGGGCAGTGAGTTTCCTTGGACCGGCAGCCATAGTTGCCCTTGGTCTTTTTCAATGAAATTTTGTAGAGACCTTGACACATCCTAAGGACCGACATATCCAAAATTGAGGTCATTTGGAGCCCATCTGCTTAGTGAACCACAAAGAGAACTGAACTAGCTAAGGAATGATTCAATTTCTGACATTTGGATGCAAAACTAATACAGTTTCTACCTTGCTGCATTACTACAACAAAACTAACTTCAGAATAAGATTTAGTACAAGGAAATGAAGGGATCCATCAAGAAAAAAACCGTGAGGTCAATGGAGGAAAAATTGGACTTAGCCTGGTTGGAAATCGGACATGAAAAAAAAAGGGCTAGGAAAGGAGAATATGTTAGATTTTGACAATGCGCTATTTTACCCTGTTTTGCGGCAGTAAGTCTGCCTCTGAGTGTAGCCCCCTTTATCAACATTGTACCAGTTAAATGAAATGTAGATCTATGTCTTATCTTTCCAATGAAATAAGAATCGCCTCAATCCGACTCCTGTATCAAAAGTTACAGCCATTCTTCTGAAACTCGACAGATGGTCACCCATTCTCTAACATAAAAAATAGTAGTATTGCATGACTCCCTTCCAGCCCTTTTTGTAAAAACTCAAAGAAAAAAAGTTGTAGATCTCCTTCTTATCCACCTACTGTGAAAATCCAACTAATTTGCAAGAGGGAATCAAAAGTTATACAAAATCTCCCAAAACTATGCAAAAAGGATTCTGCTTCTCGGCCAAAACTGAACAGAGATGTTGGTGGTCTATTTCAGACCCCTTCTACGCATAATTGGAAGAAATAAAAAACATGAAAAATGTAGGGTTATATTTCTTCTAAATACTGTAAAAATGCCAGAAAATTTAGAGTTGTGTGTTAAAAGGTGTGAGGGTTGTACTGAAATTGGTTAGAATAGACTTCAGAAAAATGTAATGTGGGCAAAATGGTGCTATTTTATGGACTCGCACTCGGAATCCAAGAAAGTTCCCAACTAGGAAGTTGTATCCGTGTGTTTAAACTACAACATAGTCAAAAATCAGAGTATTTGCATCAGTAAATGGTGAAATATGAGAAATTTTCAAAAATAGGACAAAATAGAAAGTAAAAGTTGGATTGGTTTAAAAATGTGGACTTTAAGGAATCTTCTACCGAGATTTTGGAGATAAGTTCAACATGAAAAGTGTGAGTTTTTACATGAGCCAACCATAGAAATTGGAATTTCCCAATTCCGACCCCTGTTGAGGAACTTGTAGTCGATTCTAGAAAATGATGCAAGATATGTTTTTTTTTTTTAAATCTAGGTCGTCTATAACTAGAGTTGCATCACATTTACATCATCATATATGCATCACATATGCATCATATAACCTCTTAAGTAACACATGTTCTACATTATATTTATAGATGCTCGTTGGTGATATTGAGGGGAGCATTTTTATATACCTCGAGATTCGTGCCGGGAGTGGCATACCCTCCCATATACTGTGAGTGTGATTTATTATATAATGTGTTTGATACACAATATCATGTTTTAAAATATTTTCTGACGCAAGCATGATTTAATGAATACATGATGTGAAATTTTCAATAAATTATGAAATGTTTTTGTGAATTCATAGAGTATCCACAAACATGTTTATACGTGTTGTATATGCATCCAAACGAGTTTTAAAATATAAAACGGTGCCATTGTATTTGATTTATACATGTTTTATGAAATCATTCTTGTGGAAATGATTGACATTGCTTGAGAAATGTGGCATGACACGTGATTGATTTGATGATGATATTTTACATGAGCCGAGAGCCCTAGCATGTGATGATGATAACTTTGTGATGGGTAAATCCCATTTCGTAGCTACAAAGGATGTGTGTGTAGTTGGGTGATCCATATTTGCACCCGATACACTTTTGCGGAAGGTATTCCCCATGACATCGGAAAATGGTAAATGTATTGTGATACGACACGGTACTAGTCAGGTTGAACCATAAGGGGAAGGGCTATGGTACGCCGTAGTCTAGCACCTGATGAGGTCCGTCGCCAACGTCGGGGTAGAGAGCTTTTCTAACCTATTGCATACAAAACCTCCGATATGCGTGTCATTGGTCGTGGTCGACCCTTGTCAGGACTGATTTTGGCACGCTTTATTCTAACATGATTTGATGACATCGATGCATATATATTTAAAATGTATGTGAAAAGAATGATTTATGATAAATTGAGCATTATACATGATTTCTTACAATATGTGGAATTATTGAGAACTTTGATACTCTATTTTTCACCGACACATTAAATACATGATATATACCCTCTCACTCACTGGGCATCTTCCTTGATATTTATCTCTCATTTCCTGTTGCGTACAAAGATAGCTATAGTGGGACGCGTTAAGACTTATCAGTGCACGAGACTTTTGTTGGAGATCGAGACTGTTGATTAGGATGATATTGGGAAGGATTTGCTAATGAAATTATATATTTGTGTATTGGGATTGTAGATAGACCATTGTGTATTCTATTGCATTGAGGCATGATTTGTACTATTGTGTATATTTACTTTGGAAAACATGTCATGTTCAAGAAGTGTCCTCTAGGTTCATTCGGTGCCACCTCTAAATCATAGGAGGGGTAACTGGCGACTGTTCATGCCTTTGATGGGGGCATGGCAGTAGAGGTATGGTGTAGGACTATTGTTAGCCTTACGTTATCTGCATGGTTGATAGGGATTGGATGATCTGAGGAGATTATTGATTGTGGCCGGACTGACTTATGTATATAGATATGTAATAGGTCGATATATGGTATTTGATAGACTTCCGACTAACGGGGAAATTCTGCTCGTTTGGTTATAGAAAGTCAACATCCGGGATAACGGGTGGCTATTCACGGCTCCGGTTCGGGGCGTGACAATTCAGTTGGTATCAGAACCTAGGTTGAGAGCTGTATATCAATGGAAGATGTTTCCCAAGTATGAATGTATTTAAAGTTCTCAATGCATGAGAGTTCCATACAGTCATATATATCCCTACATATGGTCTTAGGAATTGAGTTTATCCATTTTAGGGGGTTAGTTACACCGTAGCTAACCATAATTCTTGAAACATATCTCATATAAATTCTTTTTGTAGAATTATACTGTCTAGACGTGGTAGATCAGTAGGATGCAGAGCTAGACTCGTGCCACCTGAGACTCCTCTAGCACCTGATACTTTGAGGGAGCCTGAGACCTTTAGGGTACCAGAGGATGCTTCCTCATCACGGGTGCCTACACCAGTACCACCTCAGCCGACGACTACGGCAGGGATTCCACCACCACCACTAGAGGCTTTGAGGCAGTGGCAGGAGTGGTATAGTCAGTATGCTGTGTAGATGCCACCACCACCTCTACCTACAGCCGCACCTACAGTCACAGTAGCACCTATCCCAACGGTATCAGAGCCCCTACCGGTAGCCGAGCCCTCAACCGTTTCAAGTCTGAGTGAGACCACTTCTATGACTTTGAGGCTAGTTCACGAGTTGACACAGTTAGTGAAGGAGGCACGTCAGCTTGGTTGTGTAGATTTTTTAAGATCTGGTAATGCTGCGGCAGTAAAGCATTGGATCAACCGGATTCGCAGGATTCTTAAAAATCTGAGGTTGAGTGAGGACCTTAGACTCAGTGTTGCTGAGAGGTTATTGGACAGAGATGCTCTCACTTGGTAGGAGACTATACGAGATGAGGCTATAGGGCTTTTACAGTGGGAAATTTTCTACGAGAGTTTGTCCGTAGAGACTTCCCGGATTTCTAACAGAATCGTTTGAGAGCTGAGTTCCTGCATTTGAGACAGGGGACTAGATCTGTTGCTGAGTATGAGGCAGAACTTAGGAGGATAGCTGCCTTAGTCCTCGACATAGCTACACCGCAGCAGTTGAGGTTCAAGTTTGAGAATAGCCTCAGTTTGAGTATTCGACGCTGTATGACTGTGACTCCCAGTTTCACCCTTTTAGAGGTGATTAGTTCAGCTCATCGCACGGAGGAGATAGTCCGCGCTGAGGCCAGGCAGAGAGAGGGTAGGGAATAGAAAAGGAAGAAGACTGGGTTACATTCTGGGCAGACCTCTAGGAGAGGCTGAGGTTTTGGCTCGTATAGAGGCATTTTTGTGTTTAGAATGCAGAGTTCGGGGCAGGGATCTCGACACCAGGGGTTCAGATCACCCGCCCCCAACGCCTCTACACAGTATACGGCGCAGTGGCAGACTCCTTGCTGCAGATGTAGCCGTTTCCATTCCAGACCTTGCGGAGGCCCGATCATTTGCTTCCAGTGTGGGAAGCCAGGTTATATCTGGAGTGAGTGCCTGACTTGGGTTTCAGAGGTTAGGCATCGCAGTGCCATACCAGTGCACCACGCACGGGATTGTAGAGAGTACCTGCTTATTCAGCATATACAGCTCCACGGATGGCCACCGGGAGCAACACTATGCAGACTCAGTCGCATTAGCAGCTTAGAGCTCAGACTCACGTATACGCGATAACTCAGGAGGACGCTTAGGCGAACCCTGATGTAGTTACGGGTAACCCTCCCACAAATCTAGCAGTATAGGATCTATATTGTATTGTATTTTCTTTTGATATTATGTATGCCATGATACTCGTGTATAGTCATGACATGTTAAAACCTTAGAGGCTTGACTACTTTGATGTACATACGTGTTTTGATATATATATATATATATATATATATATATATATATATATATTCAGTTTTCTCGGATTCTAAATTCCGTTTAACTCCTTTTGTTATTAGGTACCATGCATATATTTGGTACCGACGCCCGTGTTCTCATAAACACAGGGTCGAACTACTCATATGTGAGCGATTCCTTCACTAGGAACTCTGATAGGTCTATCTCACCACTTGATGAGGAGATCTTGGTTATCACTCCTCTTGGTGAGCAGATTGTACGGGATTCAGTACATTATGGCTGCGAGGTCAGGATAGAGGATACCGTGTTAGAGGCAGACTTGATTCCTCTCAATATGACCAACTTTGATGCCATCCTAGGGATGGACTAGTTGAGTACAAACTGGATTTCAGTTGATTGCTTTACGAAGCAAGTTGAGTTTAGGAAACCTAGGTAGCCACCATTGGTTTTTACGGGAGATAGGCGGGTATTATCCCGTTGTATTATTTCTATTATGGAGGCCAGACGTTTGGTGCGCTGTGGAGGTATGGCATATCTGGCCCACATTATTGATACCACCATACAGGGCCCGCAGCTTGAGGAGGTCTCGGTGGTATAGGAGTTTCTGGATGTGTTTCCCGAGGAACTACCTGGATTCCACCAATTTGAGAGCTTGATTTTGAGATTGATATAGTTCCAGGGACTGCTCCGATTTCATGGCACCATATAGGATGGCGCCAGCGAGCTCAAGGAGCTGAAGGTTTAGTTGCAAGAACTATTAGACCAGGGTTTTATTTGTCCTAGCATGTCACCGTGGGGTGCATCGGTGTTGTTTGTGAAAAAGAAGGACGACACATTTTGGTTGTGTGTGGATTATAGATATCTGAACAAAGTTACCATTAAGAATCAGTACCCACTACCACGTATTGATGATCTCTTTGATCAGTTACAAGGTGTCAGGGTATTCTCGAAAATAGATCTCTAGTCGGGTTACCATTAGCTACGGATTAGGGTCAAGGATGTGCCTAAGACGGCTTTCCGCACCCGATACAGACATTATGAGTTTTTAGTCATGCCGTTTGGGCTGACTAACGCCTCTGCCGCATTTATGGACCTTATGAACTGAGTTTTCCATGATTATTTGGACCGGTTCGTTATTGTTTTTATTGATGATATCTTAGTCTACTCGTGGACTGATGGTGAGCATGCTCAGCACCTTAGGGTGATTCTGTAGACTCTTCGTGAGAGACAGCTTCATGCCAAGTTCACCAAGTGTGAATTTCAGTTGCGGCAGATTGGTTTTCTAGGCCACATAGTTTCTGCGGAGGGTATCTTTATTGATCCGCAGAAAGTTGAGGCTATATTGAGATGGGAGAAGCTATAGACAGTGACAGAGATTAGGAGTTTTCTTGGTTTACCCTGGTATTACCGTAGATTTGTAGAGGGATTTTTCCAAATTGCTACTCCGTTATCTAGATTAATGCGGAAGGACGTTAGATTTATATGGGATGACCGTTGTGAGGCGAGCTTTTAGAAGCTCAAACAGCGGTTGACGTCCGCTCCTATTCTAGCCCTTCCCACGAGTAGTTGGGAGTATGTGGTGTACAGTGACACCAACTGGCAGGGATTGGGCTGTGTGTTGATGGAGGATGGTAGAGTTATTGCCTATGCTTCTAGATAGCTAAAGAACCATGAGGTGAGCTATCCTATGCCCGATTTGCAATTGGCGGCCATAGTCTTTGCGCTAAAGATATGGTACCACTATCTATATGGGGTCACATGCAGGGTGTTTACAGATCACAAGAGCCTGAAGTATCTACTCATTTAGTGGGAGCTGAATTTGAGGTAGTGGAGATGGTTAGAGCTATTAAAAGATTATGATCTCATCATTGACTATCATCCGGGCAAGGCTAATGTAATGGCTGATGCCTTGAGCCGGAAGTCGTCTTCTTCTTCTCAAACTACCGAAAGTACTTATCTCTCGTGTTTATTAGGATTCCAAGCTTTGAGAGTCAGGTTGGCTAGTGATGATTAGACATGGAACCGGGCCTGGCCGGGCCTGGCCGGGCCTGGCCGGGCCGAGCCAGTTCTGGTCCGGTTCAAGGCCGGTTCCCGGAACCGTGGGCCGGGCTGGCTGCGGTTCCTAGGCCAGTCCGGGCCGGGCCGGGCCAATTTCAAATTTTATATAAATTTGAACCGGCCCGGCCCGTTGAACCGGAACTGTCGGGCCGGTTCACACCGGGCTGGACCCGGTTCGGCCCGGTTTTTTTTAAAAACTTTTTTTTAACTCTATTTTTTAATTTTATTTTATTTTTGTAACTCCATTTTTTTAATTTAGTTGTTGTTTTGTTTTTTTATTTTCTTGTAATGATTTATTTATTAATTTTGTCTTTTTTAATTCATATTTTATAAAAAAAATAAATTAAAAATTAGAGACACAATTTTTAAAGTGGTTCCACCGAATTCGGTGTACGTCCACTACCAAACTCATCATTTGGATTTTAGAATCCACTAATATTATTTTTTTTACATTATTTTGATTTTTATATCAATTTGATTTTTTTTGTTACATTATTATTATTATTATTATTCTTCTTCTACTTCTTATTCATTATCTTCCGAGACCTTCATGATTCATTGCATTCTTTTTTCTGCATCATTCTAATCTTTAATGCAAATTAAGGCTTCTAAAGTATCGTCCGCTAAATTTGTACGTTTCTCGGTTAACACCAACCACCTGCACTAAAAGCACTTTCCGATGGCACTGTGGATAGCGGAGGGGTTAATACATCTTTAACCACTTGAACCAAAATTAGATAATACGATACATTATTTTTCTACCAATCTAATATATCATATAAATTAATATCATCAAAACCTTCTAATTTAGGTGTTTGTTTATATAAAAGTAATTCATTAAATGATGACGAAGTTTTTTGTTTTTTTCCTAACATGTATAAGGGATTAAATGAAAATGAAGATGATTGAGTGGTATTACTACTACTACTACCTACATTATTAGTATTTAAATTATTTTTTTACTTTTCATATAATTCAAATATTGCTTGTAAAGTAAAAAATGTTTGTTATTTTAAAAAATGTGGGCTAATAGATACTTCTGATGGAAAAGTTTGTATAAAACAATCAATTAACATTTCAGCACCTTCAACTTTAACACGTGGATCTAATGCACTTACAACTAAATATAAAATTGAAATTTTTTCATAATATTTTAAAAATTTTGTTTTCATAGAAAGAACAATTTCATTAAATCTTTCTTCGTTTTCAAATTCATTAAAAATATAATTAATTTACAAAGATTTGGTAACAGTAAATGAGTAGTTAGATAATAATATCCGGATAATAAATTTGTACATAAATAAAAAATTTTCAATAATTTAGTAAGTGTAGATGCAAAATCGAAAGCGTTATTATCGATAAAACCATATTCGTAATTTAAATTTGTAAATTCAATTAAAATATTTTGAAAAGGAAGTACACCTAGTAACATGTCATATGTTAAATTCCACCTTGTGTCACATTCCATTTTAAATTTTTTATATTTTTTATTATGTAACAAACATAATTGTCTAATTTTTTGGGTTTTTGTAGAAAAATTTCTTATTTGATGAATTAAATCCCGAATAGGTTTTAAAAATAATTTTCCCATTGCTAAACCATCCTTAACACATAAATTAATTATATGGCATGCACATCTAATATGAAAAAAGTTCCATTTAAAATTGTGTTTAAAGAATTTTTTAAACTATTAACTGCAGTTGTATTAGCCGAAACATTATCAAATGAAATAGAAAAAATTCTATCACTTATTCCATAGTCATAAACAATATTTGAAATTATTCTAGTTTATGTGCACCGGAATGTGGAAATTCCCAAAATTGAAAAGCTAAAATTCTTTTTTCTAAACACCATGAATTATTTATCCAATGACATGTTACTACAATATAATATTCTTTTTTATGTTCATTTTTCCAACTATCCAAACTTAATGAAAATTTACAATAACTAGTCATAAATTGTGTAATTATATCATTTTTTAATTCTTGATATCTATTTAATGATCTCCTCCTACCGGATATTCTATTATTTTTTTTATAACCGGGTTGTAAAAATTTTTGTACATATTCTTCAAATACGGGACATGCAATTATGCTAAGTGATAATTCTTTTCTTGCTAGCCATTCTATTTGTCTAATTTTTTTTTATTCGAATTATATTTAAATATACCCGTTATATTATCTTCCCCTGTGCCAATTTGTGTTTGTCTTGTTTGTGGTAATTTATCTGGATGATTATTAACTAAGTGTTTTCTAAGTGTGCCTACCCCCAACCCTTAAAAAATTTATATTTTTGATAACAAATTTTAAAAATTGCTTTTTGCTCTTCATGTTTTTTCTCAAAAAATGTCCATATATTAATATCATCTTTTTTAGTCCGTGTTGTATTAGATTCTGTATTACTAGGTTCAGTTTCTTCGAAAAGAGTTTCAATATCTATATTATCGAGAATTTCATTTTGAAAAAAAAATGGAGGCATAGGAGATTGTTGAGAAGATTGTGAATAGTGTGTTCGGCCATTTTATTAAAAATTTAAGAATAAATTTTTAAAATTAAATATACGATTAAATTTTTAAAATGAAATTTAAGATTAAATTTTTAAAAAAACTTTTAAAATTTAATTTTTTTAAAAAAAGTAATGCAAATGTAATGCAAATGCAAGAAAATAAAGATGCAAAAAAATTAAATGTACCGATTTGACGGATATCACAGTTGTTTTTTACAAAATCTTGAATTTGAGCTCTCAACCTTGAAATCTTGCCAAATCTTGATCAATGTTGCAGGTCGTGGAAAATTTGTAATCCTCCCTTCTCCACCCAAACCGTTCTGTAGCAAGAGCACCAGGAAAGTTCCCAGATAAGAGATTGAGCTTGTCTATCCTCGCTTAAGTACCTCTTTCCTTCGACAATTAATTGTACTCAGACAGAACTTTTCTAGATATGCTATGCCGTTGCATACTGAGTTAATGGGTTTTACAAAAGTTTAGAATACAAAAATGGTGAAAAGGATAATGGAAATGATAATGGTGGAAATGATAATAGAAATGGTGTAGAAATTGATAGAAATGGTATAGAAAATGGTATGGAGAATTTAAACAATGGTGAAAAGGAAATGATAATATGTTTAATAAAGATAATGATAGAAATAATAATGAAAATGGTGTAGAAATTGATGAAAATGGTATAGAAAATAGTATAGAGAATTTTAAAAATGGTGAAAAGGAAATGATAATCGAAATAGTAATGAAAATTGAGCGAATATAGTAATATTGAGAGAATGTAGATGTGAGAGAGAGATATATATATTTTGTTGTGAAGTTTTTCGAAATGGGGTGTAAGGTATTTATAGGAAAATTTTTTGACTTTATGGACCAAAATAACCTCAAAACTAACGGTTTTATAGCTGTTGGGAGGGGTAAAATTGGAAAAAATTCAAAAAAAAGGAGTATAGCCATTGGAACCACTGGGCCGGGCTGGTTCCGTGCCGGGCCGGGCCGGTTCCGGGCCAATTTCGGTACTGGGCCAGTTCACGGTACCAAAAAGCCCTAAAATGGCCCGACCCGCTATAGTAACCGATTCGGGCCAGTTCGGGTTACTGTAGCATCGGACCGGTTTTTGGGCCCAAATCGGCCCGGGCTCATGTCTAGTGATGATCAGGGAGCTATACTAGCCAGATTTAAGGTTCGGCCGAGTTTGCTTGACCGTATCAGGGAGCTTCAGCAGAGTGATAATGAGCTCCGAGGTATTTATGAGAAAGCCAGCAAAGGTGATATCGATGACTTTAGAGTTCGTAGGGATGGACTGTTGGTTTTTTGAGATCGGGTATGTGTACCAGTAGATAATGATCTCCATAGGGCTATTCTTGAGGAGGCCCATTCATCTGCCTATGCTTTACATCCCGACAGTACTAAAATGTAACGCACTATCAGAGACAGTTATTGGTGGTCGGGTATGAAATGGGAGATTGCAGAGTTTATTGCTCATTGCCTTGTATATCAGAAGGTAAAGGCCGAGCACCAGCGTCCAGTTGGCACTTTATAGCCTCTTCCCATCCCTGATGGAAGTGGGAGCATATCACAATGGATTTCATAGTGGGGTTGCTGCAGACTTCGGCACAGCATGATGCAATCTGGGTGATAGTTGACCGACTTACTAAGTCTGCACACTTTATCCCGATCAGGAGTAATTACTCGCTTGAGGCGTTGGCACTTCTTTATATTGATATGATTGTGAGACTTCATGGGGTTCCAGTGTCGAGAGTATCAGATCGAGATCCCAAATTTACATTCTGTTTTTGGCCCAGTTTGCAGGAGGCTTTAGGTACTAGACTGAGTTTCAGCACAACGTATCACCCCCAAATAGATGGTCAGTCAGAGAGGACCATTCAAACTTTACAAGACATGCTTATGGCATGTGTTATGGATTTCTGGGGGAGTTGGGATCGGTATCTTCTGTTAGTGGAGTTCGCCTATAATAATAGCTATCGGGTGAGCATTGGCATGCCACCTTATGAGGCATTGTATGGGAGGAAGTGCCATACCCCGTTGTGCTGGGATGAGATTGGTGAGTGGTGACTCACCAATGTTGAGCTGGTAGAGGAGACGAAGGAGAAAGTGAAGTTTATCCGTACGCGGATGAAAGCAGCCCAGGATAGACAGAAATCCTATGCAGATTATAGGCGGTGATCTCTAGAGTTCACTGTGGGAGACATGGTATTCTTGAGGATATCTCCCTTGAAGGGAGTCATTCGATTTGGGTAGCGGGAGAAGTTGAACCCCAGGTATATTGGACCCTTCTGTATCCTTGTGAGGGTCAGAAGTAAGGCATATAAATTGGAGTTACCAGTAGATCTATCGCGTATTCACGATGTATTCTTTGTCTCAGTGTTTAGGAGATATCAGCCAGATCTCTCACACATTTTAGAGGCTCTGCCAGTTGAGTTTCGAAAGGGCTTGAGCTTACCTATTCAGCTCGCGGCTATTCTGGATCGATAGGTCAGAAAGTTACGGAGCAAAGAGGTTCCTCTTGTTAGAGTTTTGTAGAGGAGCGAATAGGTCGAGGAGGAGACTTGGGAGCTCGAGGAGGTCATGTGTCATGCCCCGAACCAAGATCGTGAGCAGCCACCCGTTGTCTTGAATGCCGACTGTATTTTTACAAAAAATCAGGCAGAACCTCCCCGCATATCGGAGGTCTCCTATATAACAATCAACCTGCTACCTGTATAATAGAGCCAACCCAGCCTCACAATATATAAATCACATCCCAACATCAGACCAACACATCCATACCGCACAATCCAGGACAATGCAAGACTAACAAAATGAATTTCCACAGTCCTAACCATAGACTTCTACTGTCATGCCCCCGTCAAAGGCATGAACAGCCGCCAGTTGCCCCTCCTGTGATTTAGAGGTCGCACTGAGCGATCCTAAAGTACACTTCTAGAACATGACACATTCCCAAGTAACATACACAATGAATAGAAATTGCCTCAATGCAAGTGTTATGCAATAATATGAGAGTTCCATAATTTAAATATCCATATTTGTACAGTCATCCCAAAATTATAAAATGGTCATCTATAGACCTCAAAATACATATACATCATCAATATAATTTTTTTAACTCATGAAATTGTAGCGAAATTATACAATGACTCCTCAAATCCTGACCAGATCTCCCAATAATACTAAACGTCCTAAAAGCAACGCTCCTTGCCAAATACTATCTCTGAAACAAGAAAGGAAATGAGGGGTAAGTACTCAGGGAAAGAATACTCAGTGAGTGAGGGGTCAATGCAATCGTGTAATAAGAATTGTGAAACTGGAGTATCAAAGCGTAAGTATACAAATCAAACTTCAAATCATCATGCTTTTCATTTCAACAATATATCATTTGCACGCATTATCAAGTCAAATATGCATCCAAAGCACTATTATTAAAATCATAGAGCTGCTAGCCGAAAGTGTCCTGGTAGAGGTCTACCTCGACCTACGACAGGCGTACCGGGGATGTTATATGCAAATTTATTTAAAGTGCTCTCTACCTCGGCATTGGCAACGGACCTCGTCCAGGTACTAGATTTGGAGAGAATATCCAAATCCTCCCCCTTTTTGGGTTCAACCTGGCTAGTACCGTGTCGTTAATAAAATCACGACAACTCATGGGATACCCTAGGGCTAGGCATATCTGGACACCACCTAAGCCCCTCTCACGGTGTCCTTCGTAGCTACGGAACAATACATACCAAAGCCCTCAAGGTCAAAATCAATATCATATAAAAAATATGCCGTAATCAGGTTCACAAACCAAATGTAATATATAGCGTAAAATGACACATTATACATTTCAACCACATGCATGCATAATTTCATCATTTAACCAAATTTTTGGATACTCCAACGGTTCACAAGACTCAAGTGTTGGTACTCAACCAATCTCGCATAGGGCTCACACCAATCCAATCTCTCGCTCGTAACCAATGACTAATAGGGCCACAGCCCAGCACTCCTCTGTATAGCGTGCAGTGCCCATGTGCAGGGTGCGCTGCGCCCATGCGCAGGGCACATAGCGCCCATGTGCAGGGCCTGTGGGTAGGGCCTGTATGTAGGGCGCGCAGCGCCTGTGTGCAGGGCACGCAGCGCCTGTGTGCAGGGCACGCAGCACCTGTGTGCAGGGTGCGCAGCGCCTGCACGCCAATCATTTCTCTTCATTTCTCAACTTAACCCTAACATTCATTCAAATAAATCAAATGGGTAAGAAAATTTTCTCACCTAAGGTTTTCTCGGAGTGCAAACCTTGGTCCGTATGTCTCCTCGATCGCTCCAAAATCTACAATGCTCCGTAGAGACTTGCGGGCTATCACGGGCTATCGTGGGCTGCGGGCTGCGGGCTGCGGGCTGCTGGCCATAGTAGACTTCGTGGCCGCAGTGGGCTCGCGGGCTATGCAGGCTTGTGGGTTGTCACGGGATGGTGGACTCGCGGGCTGGTGTGCTCGCGGGTTGGCACCCTCGTGGGCTGGCTCCCTATTGGGCTCACGGGATGGTGGGCTTGCGGGCTGGCGGGCTGGGGGGCTGGAAGGCTGGTGGGCTCTCGCGCTGGCGGGTTGCCACGTGTGCTCGCGAGTTGGACTGCAGTCGCGCACTTGCAGGTTGCGCGCTAGTGGGCTAGAGCGCGCTCATGCGCAGGTGCGCTCCCGAGTAGGCGCGCTAACGCAGGGAAACGCGTGCTGTGGCGCGCTTGTGCTCATGCACGGAGGATCACGTTGCAGCGCACTCGCGGGAGGGAGGAGCTGCAGCGGCTGGGGTGCGCTCATGGTGGTGGCGGATCGCGATGGAGGGCGATCGAGAGAGAGGGAGATCGCGAGAGATAGAGAGAGTGAGTAGCGGAGAGAGAGAGAGAACAGTGAGAGAGAGACCGTGAGTGAAGTAAAGAGAGAGAGAAGGATATGGTGGTAGTTGCTCGTGGTAAAGAGAGGTGGCAGGGCGAGCGGCCGACAGCCGCAGGTAGTGAAGAGTCGAGGAGAGAGAGAAAGAGGAAGAGAAAGAGAGAGAGAAAGGGGGAGAGAGAAGTAATTTAGGGTTTCCAACCCTAATTGGGAAAGGGGGAGGTGCTGTGTTTCATTCCAAAATGCACATTTCCTCTCTCTCTCTTTTTTTTTTTATATTTATATATATATATATGTCTTCACACCTATACTTCACTAAAATTTAAATTTTTTATAAAAACGGGGTTTACTTCGATTCGCAGATTCGGCAAATGAAAATATACCAAAAATTTAATTTAAATACCTCAAAATAAAAATCAATTTAGTTAAATAAATTTCTCTCTATATAATTAAATTACAGACAACGTAGTGTCGGTGTTATATTTTTTAACCCCCTAAAAATAAGTTTTGTTCTCGAAACTAAAAGAGGACTAACCAGCAAACAAATGGGGGTGCTGTCTCCTCATAGCCTCCTTGGGCTCCCAGGTCTCCTCCTCCCAGGGCTCCCAGGACTAAGGTTCTCTCGTAACTCAACAGGTGGAGGCTCTAAAATATGCAAAGAATCTAGGATATACTTCCTCAACACTGATACATGGAAGACATCATGGATCCGAGATAACTCGTCTGGCAGCTCTAACCTGTATGCCACGTTCCCAACCTTACTGAGGATACGGAATGGGCTAATGTACCTGGAGCTCAATTTGCCCTGCTGCCGATGTCGAATTAGTCCCCTTAAGGGAGAAATCCTCAAAAACACCATATCACCCACCTCAAACTCTAAAGGCCGGCGTCTCCGATCTGTATATGCCCTTTGTCTGTCTTGGGCGGCTTTCAACCGCTCGCGGATTACCCTGACCTTTTCCTTAGTTTCCTTGACTGACTCAATGTTGGTAAGGTGTCTCTCACCTACCTCATTCCAACACAACAGGGTGTGACACTTCTTGCCGTAGAATGCCTCATAGGGTGGCATACCGATACTGGCCTTACAGTTATTATTATATGCAAACTCCACCAGCAGTAAATGCCTGTCCCAACTACCCCAAAAATCCATGACACAAGTCCGAAGCAAACCCTCAAGCGTCTGAATGGTCCTCTCCGACTGACCATCTATCTGTGGATGATAGCTGTGCTAAAACTGAGCCGCGTGCCCAAAGCTTCCTGCAGCTTGGGCTAAAATCAAGAAGTGAACCTTGGATCTCTATCTGAGACTATGGATATGGGAACTCCATGCAGTCTGACTATCTTGTCAATATACAGATGTGCCAATATCTCCAATGGAGAGTCGCTACGCAACGGGATGAAATGGGCGGACTTGGTGAGTCGATCGACTACCACCCAAATGGCATCATATTTGGCTTGAGTCCGCGGCAATTCCATAACAAAGTCCATAGTCACATATTCCCACTTCCATACGGGAATGGGAAGAGGCTGTAGTAAACCTACTGGTCTCTGATGCTTAGCCTTCACTTGTTGATAGACTAAACATCTAGTTACGAACTCCGCAATGTGCCTCTTCATACCTGGCCACCAATAGCTGCCCTGAATAGTTTGATACATTTTTGTACTACCTGGGTGCAAGGCATAGGCCGAGGAGTGTGCCTTCTCTAATATGGACCTACAGAGATCCTCATCAGCGGGTATAGCTACTCTATCTCGATAAGTCAGAAGTCCATCACTACGGACTTTGAAATCATCTATATCACCTCTGCGGGCTCTCTTTGTAAGAGCCTGAAGCTCGGTATCAGTGCCCTGAAGCTCTCTAATACTGTCCAACAGTGTCGGCCTGACCTCAAACCTGGCTAGCAGAGTGCCGTGATTATTACTAGCCAATCTGACTCCCAAATCCCGAAGTCCCATCAAACAAGTAAGGTATGCCGTATCGTTCTCCTGAGACGATGAAGTTGATTTCCAGCTCAAGGCATCAGCAACCACATTGGCCTTGCCTGGATGATAATCAATGACAAGATCATAATCTTTAAGAAGTTCCAACAATTTCCTCTGTCTCAAGTTAAGTTCTCGCTAGGTGAATAAATATTTCAGACTTTTATGATCCGTATATACCCGACAAGTTACCCCGTATAAGTAATGGCGCCATATCTTCAATGCGAAGACTATGGCCGCAAGCTCCAGATTGTGTGTCGGATAATTCACCTCATGTTTCTTCAATTGTCTAGAAGTATAGGCAATCACCCAACCATTTTACATCAAAACGCAACCCAACCCTTGTCGGTTACTATCACTATACACTGTGTACTCCCGACTGCTGGTGGGAAGCACCAAAATCGGAGCTGTACTTAACCGTTGTTTGAGCTCCTGAAAGCTCGCCTCATAACGGTTATCCCATACAAACTTGACACCCTTTCGCGTCAATCTAGACAATGGTGTAGCTATCCGGGAAAACCCCTTAACAAATCTACAGTAATACTCGGCCAGACCAAGAAAGCTCCTGATCTCAGTCACTGTCTACGGCTACTCCCATATCATAATGGCATTGAGTTTCTGCGGATCAACAAAAATCCTCTCTACAGAAACGACATGCCCCAAAAATCCAATCTGTCTTAGCCAAAATTCACATTTTATGAATTTGGGATACAGCTGCTCATCGCGGAGGATCTGTAAAATGGTACGAAGATGCTAAACACGACCCTCGTCACTCCGCAAATACACCAGTATATCGTCTATGAAGACTATGACAAACTGGTCCAGATAGTCGTGAAAAACTCTGTTCATCAAGTCCATGAACGCAATTGGGGCATTAGTCAGCCTAAATGGCATGACAAGGAATTCATAGTGCCCATATCAAGTACGGAAAGCTGTCTTTGGCACATCTTGAGCCCTAATCCGCAACTGATGATATCCCAATCGAAGATCAATATTTGAGAAAACTCAGACACCTTGCAATTGATCAAACAAATCATCTATGCGAGGCAGTGGATATCTGTTTTTCACAGTCACCCGATTAAGCTGCCTGTAATCCACACACAATCTCAGTGAGCCGTCTTGTTTCTTTACAAACAGCACTGGAGCACCCCAAGGTGACGTGCTAGGACAGATAAACCTCTTATCCAGTAACTCCTGCAGTTGGACCTTGAGCTCTCTCAGCTCAGCCGGCGCCATCCTGTATGGTGGCATAGAGATAGGGGTAGTCCCCAGAGCTAAATCGATCTCAAAGTCGAACTCCCAAGCCGGTGGTAATTCGGGTAGCTCCTTGGGGAAAATATCAGTAAACTCCTATACCAGTGGAACATCCTCAAGTCTCGGTCCCTGAGCAGTGGTGTCTATGATGTGAGCCAGATATGCTGCATACCTGCGGCGAATCATGCGTTTGGCCTCCAAAACTGAAATGACACAGTGGGGTAAAACCCACCTCTCGCTCTCAAAAATCAACACTGGCTGATCGGGTTTTCAAAACTCCATATGCTTCTTAAAGCAGTCAACTAAAACCCGATGCATATGTAGCCAATCCATCCCCAAGATGGCATCAAAATCAGTCATGGTGAGAGGGATTAGATCTGCCTTCAGCACTGTATCCCCAACTTTGATATCACATTTTCTATACACCGTGCTGCACACAATCTGCTCACCCAGAGGAGTGATGACCAATATCTCCTCATCCAAAGGTGAGAGCGGCCTGTCAGAATGTTGAGTGAATTGATCGCTCACATATGAATAGTTAGACCCCGTGTCAATAAGGATACGAGCATATATTCCGAAGATAGGTAGAATACCTATCATTGAACAAAATGCACATAGACTTAAAATAATTTCAAATTATATATATATATATATATGTCAAAATAGTTGAGCCTCTAAGACTTTTACAACTTCAGTGTACAAAGATGTCAGAGTAGTATCATGTCGACAAAAGGGTACACAACATAAAATACCTATACAACTATCATGATACAATGCTGACATCCCCAAAAGAAGTGGAAATATGAATAGAGATCCTATTCTACAGGATCAGAAGGAGGAGTACCCATGATGATGTCAGGGTTCGCCTGGCGTCCTCCTGCGTCATGGCATAAACCCAGGCCTGAGCCCTAGGCTGCTGTCGTGCCTGGGTTTGCACTGTGTTACTCCCGGTGGTCATCCTGGGAGTAGAAGATGTTGGCCGAGTAGGCTACCCCTGCTGACCTATATGAGGAGTACTAGTACGGCTCTGTGAACTCTGTCCTTCGTGTTCTAACTCAGGTAGAAACTCCTGATATGCCCCAACTTCCCACAGTGGAAGCAAGTGACCGACATTGAACAAGCTCCCTATTGCACTTGCGACAATAAGGATGCCGCTGAGCAGTATACTGTGTAGGTTGAGTCGGAGCGGGCTGTCTGAACCCCTGTGAGTACTATCCCCGTCCCAGATTAGAAGATCTACATCCAAATCCGTCTCCATGTGAACTGGATCCCCGCCCCTCTTGTAGCTTTGTGCAGAATGAGACTTCTCTTTCTTTCTCTGTAGCTCTCTGTTTCTCTACCTAGTCTCGGCGTGGACCAAAGCCTCCGCGCAGTGAGCAGAGTCCATCACCTCGGCCAGTGTAAACTGTGGAGTAACAGTCATATACTTCTTTATGTTGAGGCTAAGACCGTCTTCGAATTTGAAGCGCAAATACTGAGGTGTGGCCAGATCCGATACAAATGTGGCAAGTCTTCGTATGTCTGCCTCATACTCTAAGACAAATCTGGACCCCTGTGTAAGCCATCCGAGCTTTAACCTCATCCGGTTTTGATGGTAAAGTGGGAAGAATCTACGGTCAAACTCCCGATGGAAGTCGTCCCACCGCAGTGGCTCTGTCACCTCATCAATGAGGGCCTCCCACCATAAGAAGGCCTTTCTTTCTAATAATTGCTATGCCACTTTCAGACAGAGCTCCTCTCCAATCCCTAGATCAGTCAAAATCCTGCGGGTGTGGTTGATCCAATGCTTGGCTGCCGCAGCATCACCAAGCCCTATGAAATCAGTACACCCCAGCTGACGGGCCTCCTTAACCAACTGAGTCAACTCGTGTACCCATCTAAGAGTAGCTGATGTGGTCTCACTCGGCTTTGACAAGATAGAAGAATCAGCCACCGACGGTGGAACCGGTGCCGAAGGAACTAGTGCTACGACAAGTGTAAGCGCCGCTGTAGGAGGTGGTGGGGGCAGAATCTGGACCCCATGCGAAGTGTACGACTCGTATACCTACCGAAAGGTGTTGAGTATGGGTACGGGAGTCTCAGCCTGAGCAGTTGACTGAGTAGGTACCGGTGGTGGCATACGAGTTGAGGAACTGTCCTCTGGCTCATTTAATTCCTTTGGTAGGGCAAAACGGGTGCTCCGTCGGGTCGTCATACTTTTGTAAGAGAAGGATCCTTATTAGGTATTGTTCAAAGAATAGGCATGGTTCAAGAAATTTGGACTAGTCACATCTTGACTACCCTCACAAAGAATGAAATCCTAAAAAAAAGCATGTTAGGTTAGATACAATCGTATCTAACCCCCTAAAATGGATGAACTCATATACCTATGACCATGCACTGAGACTTCATGACTGTATAAAACTCTCATGCATTGAGGACTTTAAACATGAACACACTCGGAAATGTTTTCAAAACTCTCTTCCTACATAGCTCTCAACCTAGGCTCCGATACCAAGTCAACTGTCATGCCCCGAATCGGGATTGTGAGCAGCCGTCTGTTGTCCTGAATGCCAACTGCATTTTTATAGAAAATCAAACAAAATCTCCCCGTATATCGGAGGTCTCCCATATAGCAATCAACCTGTTACTTGTACAATAGGGCTAACCCGGCCTCACAATACATAAATCACATCCCAACATCAGACCAACACATCCATACCCCACAATCCAGGACAGCGCAAGGCTAACAAAACGAATTTCCACAGTCCTAACCCCAGACCTCTACTGCCATGCCCTCGTCAAAGGCATGAACAGCAGCCAATCGCCCCTCTTGTGATTTAGAGGTGACACCGAGCGGTCCTAAAGTATACTTCTAGGACATGATACATTCCCAAGTAACATACACAATGAATAGAAATTGCCTCAATGCAAGTGTTATGCAATGACATGAGAGTTCCACAATTTAAATATCCATATTTGTGCAGTCATCCCAGAATTATACAATGATCATCTATAGACCTTAAAATACATATATATCATCAATACAATTTTTTTAACTCACGAAATTGTAGCGAAATTATACAATAACTTCTCAAGTTCAGACCAGATCTCCCAATGATACTAAGCGTCCTAAAAGCAACGCTCCTTACAAAATACTATCTTTGAAACAAGAAGGGAAATGGGGGGTGAGTACTTAGGGAAAAAATACTCAGTGAGTGAGTGGGTCAATGCAATCGTCTAACAAGAATTGTGAAACTGGAGTGTCAAAGTGTAAGTATACAAATCAAACTTCAGATCATCTTGCTTTTCATTTCAACAATATATCATTTGTACGCATTATTAAGTCAAATATGCATCCAAAGCACTATCATTAAAATCATAGAGCTGCCAGCCAAAAGTGTCCTGGCTGCCTCGACCTATGACAGGCGCACCAAGGGTGTTATATGCAAATTTATTTGAAGTGCTCTCTACCTCGACGTTGGCAACGAACCTCGTCCAGGTGCTAGACTTAGAGAGAGTATCCAAATCCTCCCCTTTTTCGGGTTCAACCCGGCTAGTATCGTGTTATTAATAAAATCACGACAACTCGTGGGATACCCCAGGCCTAGGCATATCTGGACGCCATCGAAGCGCCTCTCACGGTGTCCTTCGTAGCTACAGAACAATACATACCAAAGCTCTCAAGGCCAAAATCAATATCATATCAAGAATGTGCTATAATCAAGTTCACAAACCAAATGCAATATATAGCGTAAAATGGTACATTATACATTTCAACCACAGGGATGTATAATTTCATAATTCAACCAAAATTTTGGATACTACAACTGTTCACCAAAACCAATCAAAACATTTCAAACACACGACAAATCATACTCATTTATCAAAATGTTATAAAATAGGGTTTACATATTAAACAAAGGCATTGAAATAAATCGCACTCACAGAATGTGGGAGGGTAACGCACTGCCTAATAACACCACAAAGCGAAGAAAAGTGTTCCCCTAAATCAAGACACCCAACACCTACGAATGTATATATATAAATATCAACAAGTTTTAAACCTATGCAGTTATAGGAAATAGGCTATCACTTCTAATACACGTATGCAAATTAGGTAGTTCGAATCCTTTAGAACCTTACCCTAATTCCTCGTATTTTGTTCATGTATACAACATGTCTACAAGACTCAAGTGTTGTTACTTAAGCATTCTCACATAGGGCTCACACCAATCCAATCTCTCACTCGTACCCAAGGGCCAATAGGGCCACAGCCCAGCGCTCCTCTGTGCAGCGTGCAGCGCCCATGTGCAGGGCGCGCAGTGCCCATGTGCAGGGTCTATGTGCAAGGCGTGCAGCGCCCACGAGAAGGGCTTGTGTGCAGGGCGCGCAGCGCCTGCACGCTAACCATTTCTCCTCATTTCTCAACTTAACCCTAACATTCATTCAAATAAATCAAATGGGTAAGAAAATTTTCTCACATAGGGTTTTCTTAGAGCGCAGACATTCGTCCGAATGTCTTCTCGATCGCTCCAAAATCTACAATACTCCGCAGAGACTCGCGGGCTGTCAAGGGCTATCGCGGGCTGCGGACTGCGGGCCGTAGTGGGCTTTGCGGTCGCAGTGAACTCGCGGGCTGCATGGGCTCATGGGCTTACACGGGCTGTCGCGGGCTAGTGGGCTGGCACGCTTGTGGGCTTACGGGCTCGCGGGCTGGCACGTGCGCTTGCGAGCTGGACTACAGTCGCGCGCTCGCGGGTTGCATGCTAGTAGGCTTCGGGTGCAGGCGTGTGCTCGTGCGCTAGTGCGCAGGCTCGCATTCGTGCGCAGGCGCGCGATGCAGGTGAGCTCTTGAGCATGCGCGCTTGCGCGGGGAAGCACGTGCTGTGGTGCGCTCATACTCGTGCAGGGAGGATTGTACTGCAGCGCGCTCGTGGGAGGGAGCAGTTGCTGCTGCTGGGGTGCGCTCGTGGTGGTGGCGGATCACGGTGGAGGGTGGCGGATTCGCGATGGAGGGCGATCGAGAGATAGGGCGATCGCGAGAGATAAAGGGAGAGTGAGTAGCGGAGAGAGAGAGAGAAACAGTGAGAGAGAGACCATGAGTGAAATTGAGAGAGAGAGAGAGAGAAGGAGATGGTGGTGGTTGCCCGTGGTGGAGAGAGGTAGCGGGGCGAGTGGCCGATCGTAGCAGAGGAAAAACAGCCGCGGGAAGTGAAGAGTCGGCGATAGAGAGAAAGAGGAAGAAAGAGAGAGAGAGAGAAGTAATTTAGGGTTTCCAATGCTAATTGGGAAAGGGGGAGGTGTTGCGTTTCACTCCAAAATTGCAGTTGCGCGCTCGCGGGTTACGTACTAGTGGGCTGAAGTGCGCTCATGCGCTGGTGCGCTCCCGAGCAGGCGCGCTAGTGTGAGGAAGTGCGCATTGTGTAGCACTCACGCTCATGCAGGGAGGATCGCGCTGCAGCGCGCTCGCGGGAGGGAGGAGCTGCAGTGGCTGGGGTGCGCTCGTGGTGGTGGCGGATCGCGGTGGAGGGTGGCAAATTCGTGGTGGAGGGCGATCGAGAGAGAAGGAGATCGCGAGAGATAGAGAGAGAGTGAGCAGCGGAGAGAGAGAGAGAAACAGTGAGAGAGAGACCATGAGTGAAGTAGAGAGAGAGAAGGAGATGGTGGTGGTTGCTCGCCGTAGAGAGAGGTGGCGGGGCAAGCGGCCGATCGCGGCGGAGGAAGAACAGCCGCGGGTAGTGAAGAGTCGGGGAGAGAGAGAAAGAGGAAGAGAGAGAGAGAGAGAGAGAAGTAATTTAGGGTTTCCAACCTTAATTGGGAAATGGGGAGGTGCTGCGTTTCACTCCAAAACGCGCATTTCCTCTCTCTCTCTCTCTTTTTTTTTTTTTGTATTTATATATATATATGTCTTCACACCCATACTTCACTAAAATTTAAATTTTTTGTAAAAACGGGGTTTATTTGGATTCGCAGATTCGACAAATTAAAATATACAAAAAATTTAATTTAAATACCCCAAAATCAAAATCAATTTAATTAAATAAATTTCTCTCTATATAATTAAATTACAGACATCGCAGTGTTGGTGTTACACCATGCGGAGATAGCACCCCAAACTTTTCTCTATATAGTATCTTTTAATCTCGAGAACAATATTTGTTTTTAGGGGGTTAGAAAATGTAACACTGACATTTCGGTATCTTTTATATTTTACTCTCCTTGATATATATATGATGTTGATCATGTTTTCATGGCAAAAAATTCACTAAGAAATTTTCCGTTTTGAAAATCGCTCGAAAAATTGTACAGCTAAATCAACGAGAGCGAAAATCTTTGTTACTAGGCCAAAATGAAAACCACACGTGCAAATTTGATTGCATGAGATATATACATGCTAAATTTACTTTAAAAGTGAAGGGTCAAGGTGCGAAAGTGAAATTTAAGCCGTGGCGCAAAAATGCTCGGTACTCTAAAATTTTCGCCCGAGAAATCCTAATTTTTGGCAGAATTGAAATTTGTCCGAGCAAACGGTGTTGTTTCCACCCAAAACCTATATTTTTGAAATCTATGTGTAAAACGGAGTCTATGGTGAGATTTCACGTATTTCGAGTTCGAGGTCGAGGTCAAATTTTGACCGATCGAGAATTTCTTTCACTCTGAAAGATATTTTGGTGATTAAACGATCTCAGATTAATGTGAAACCAATGGCATTGGACTCAGCATGAAAACCTAAGTCCCGTGTGTGATTTTTGATTTTTTAGGTGGATAGCAACTTTGATCGAACTCGGATCGCGTGTTAATAAGTGGATAGGCATAAAGGACAAGCAATTAATGCTCTTGAAATGTGTGAATTTATTTTAATGGATTTTGTGTGGTCTTAACAAGTGGCACTATATGATTGGAAGAAACTAACCCTAGTTAATTAATAATGGTTAAATTCAACTAGAGTTAAGTTAATTAAACTCAACTATGAATAGAAATTGACTTAACCATGGTTGGCCCCTTTAGAATTGTGAAAGGCAACGTGAGAGAGAGGGAAAAAGGGAGAGAAAGGCTTGCCTAAGGAACCAAAGCACAAAAATCTTCTTCTCCTCTCTTCTCATGGCCGAAACCTAGACCTAGGTGGAGAAGTGATTTCCTCCAAACAACCACCCAATGTTTTTACATGGTTTTTCTCTGCTCTAAGCCTATTCTAACATATCCAAAAACCAGCTGAAAAGGAGCACTCTACATTGGAGATCTAGGAGGGACTAAAATTTGAAGGGGAGGAGCAAAACCTATCCTTCCAAGGCTTCAATCAACCTGCAGCTCATAAGGTAAATTCCCTCCATTCTCTAGTATAACATATCCAAATTTGAAGCAAAAAGGAGAAGCCAAGGTTAGGGAACCTTAGTTGGATGAAAATGGAGAAGTTTGGAGGAAGAGAAAAATTCTGCACATGATGCTTTTATGAGAACCTTATGTTGGTGACCTTATGTGATGACTTGAACCTCGTTTAAGTAAGTAATCAATGGCTGAAAACCCTAAGAAGATGTGTAGAAAAAAAATTCAGCTTAGGAGGATTGGATTTTGGCCTTAATTTGGTTTCATTTTGGGACAAGGAGACCATAGACTTATGTACAGGAATATTAGCCTTTGTTGGTGGCCTAAATCATACTGAAATTTGTCCCTAGTTTGTGTGCATTTAGTCTGCAGAAATTGGGTTGCATTTGTGCACATATTGGTAGAGAAATTTTGCCCTTTATTGCCTTGTGCATGTGCTGAATTTTGACACTTCCAGTGGCTGAAATTGTCTTGAAAATGGTCCTAAGGTGTGCTGAAAATATGGCATTCATATGGTTGCAATGTGTCTTGAAAGTCTCTTTTGTTTGATTTTGAAATTGGAGTATGAATCATGAGTTGCATACTAAACTTGTAGGAGCTTAAATGTACTTCATGTGTGCAGAATATATGTATATATTGTGATGGTTAAATGTGTACATTGATGGTTGAATAGGTAAGGTGTTGTGTGTTGGAAATTGCTAAGGAAAATAAGTTATATAAGTGCACAAAATAACTAAGAATGAGGTGTGTTTGTATGATATATGTGTGCTGGATTTTATGTGGAAAATTTCATGCATGTGGTGTTTGTGTGTGCAACCATGAGAAGATAAGTATGTGAGTCCAAGAGTGTCTAGGCAAACCTTAGTAGTTTTCCATGAATTTTTGATGGATAGCTTGTAGACATCCTAAACTATAACATATTAAAAATTGGGGTCATTTGAAGTTAGTTTGATAGGGAAACCAATAGCAAAACTAGGGCAGCCAAAATCTGGAAATTTGGAAATTTTGGAAACTCCTATGGGGCAGTGAGTTTCCTTGGACTGGCAGCCATAGTTTCCCTTAGTGTTTTTCAATGAAATTTTTCAGAGACCTTGTACACATTCGAAAGACCAACATATCCAAAAGTGAGGTCATTTGGAGCCCATCTACTTAGTGAACCACTAAGAGAACTGAACTAGCTAAGAAATGATTCAATTTCTGACCTTTGGATACAAAACCAATGCAGGTTCTACCTTGCTGCATTACTACAACAAAACCAACTTTAGAATAAGATTTAGCACAAGGAAATGAAGGGATCCATCAAGAAAAAAACCATGAGGTCAATGGAGGAAAAATTGGACTTAGCCGGGTTGGAAATTGGACATGAAAAAAAAAAGGGCTAGGAAAGGAGAGTAGGTTAGATTTTGACAATGCATTGTTCTACTCTGCTTTGCGACAGTAAGTCTGCCTCTGAGTGTAGCCCCCTTTCCCAGAAGAACTGGATTTTGTGCCAGTTATATGAAATGTAGACCTATGTCTTATCTTTCCAACGAAATAAGAATCGCCTCAATTTGACCCCTATGTCAAAAGTTACAGCCATTCTTCGGAAACTCGATAGAGGGTCACCTATTCTCCAACACTAAAAACAATAGCATTGCACGACTCCCTACCAGCATTTGTTTGCAAAAACTTAAAGAAGAAAATTGTAGATCTCCCTCTTATCCACCTATTGTGAAAAGTTCAGCCAATATGAACAAGGGAATCAAAGGTTATATAAACTCGCCTAAAACTATGCAGAAACGATTCTGCTTCTCGGCCAAAATTGAATAGAGATGTTGGTGGTCCATTTCAGACCCCTTCTAGGCATAATTGGGAGAAATTAAAAACATGAAAAATGTAGGGTTATGTTTCTTCTAAATATAGTAAAAAGTTCAGGAAATTTAGAGTTGTGTGTTAAACGTTGTCAGGGCTGTACTAAAATTGGTCAGAATAGACTTCCGAAATGTAATATGGGCAAAATGGTGCTATTTCATGGACTTGCACTAGGAATCCAAGAAAGTACCCAACTAGGAAGTTGTAGCGCTGTGTTGTAACTACAACATAGTCCAAAATCAGAATCTTTGCATGAGTAGATGGTGAAATATTAGAAATTTGCTAAATTAGGACAAAATAGAAAGTGAAAGTTGGATTGGTTTAAAAATGTGGATTTTAAGGAATCTTTCACCAAGATTTTGGAGATAAGTTCAACACGAAAAGTGTGAGTTTTTAAGTGAGCCAACCATAGAAATTGAAATTTCCCAATTCCGACCCCGGTTGAGGAACTTGTGGTCGATTCTCGAAAATGATGCGAGATTTGATTCTTTTTTTTAAAAAAAACCTAGGTCGTCTATAATTAGGGTTGCATCACATTTACATCATCATATACGTATCATATAAGCTCTTAAGTGACTCATGTTCTACATTATGTTTATAGAGCCTTGTCGTTGATATTGAGGGGAGCATTTTATGTACCTCGAGATTCATGCCGGGAGTGACATACTCTCCCGTATACTGTGAGTGAGATTTATTATATTATATATCTGATGTACAATATCGTGTTTTAAAATGTTTTTTGACGCAAGCATGATTTAATGAATATGTGATGTGAAATTTTCAGTGAATTATGAAATGTTTTTGTAAATTCATGGAGTATCCACAAATATGTTTATACGTGTTGTATTTTATCCAAACGAGTTTTAAAATACGAAACCGTGTAGTTGCATTTGATTTATACATGTTTTATGAAATTATTCTTGTGGAAATGATTGACATTACTTGAGAAATATGGCATGACACGTGATTGATTTGATGATGATATTTTACATGGGCCAAGGGCCCTAGCATGTGATGATGATAACTTTGTGATGGGTAAATCCCATTCCGTAGCTACAAAGGATGCATGTGTAGAGTGATCCATATTTGTAGCTGATACATTTTTGCAGAAGGTATCCCTCATGATATCGGAAAATGGTAAATGTATTGTGATTCGACACCCTACTAGTCAGGTTGAACCCATAAGGGGGAGGGCTATGGTGCGTTGTAGTCTAGCACCTGATGAGGTCCGTCGCCAACGTCGGGGTAGAGAGCTTTTCTAACCTATTGCATACAAAACCCTGATACGCCTGTCATTGGTTACGGTCGACCCTTGTCAGGACTGATTTTGGCATGCTCTATTCTAGTATAATTTGATGACATGGATGCATATATGTTTGAAATATATCTAGAAAAAATGATTTATGATAAATTGAGCATTATACACGATTTCTTACAATATGTGGAATTATTGAGAACTTTGATACTCTATTTTTCACCGACACATTAAACACATGATATATACCCTCTCACTCACTGGGTATCTTCCTTGATACTCACCCCTCATTTTCTGTTGTGTACAGAGATAGTTATAGTGGGACGCGTTAAGACTTATTAGCGCACGAGGCTTTTGTTGGAGATCGAGGCTATTGATTAGGTACTCGATATGATATTAGGAAGGATTTGCTATTGAAATTGTATATTTGTGTGTTGAGATTGTAGATGGACCATTGTGTATAAAAAAGGGATGGCTGTTTGTAAATTTATGTGTATTTTATTGCAACTCTCAATTCTATTCTATTGCATTGAGGCATGATTTGTACTATTGTGTACATTTACTTTGGGAAACGTGTCATATTCTAGAAATGTCTTCTAGGTTCGCTCGGTGCCACCTTTAAATCACAGGAGGGGTAACTGGAGATTATTCATACCTTTGATGGGGGCATGGCAGTAGAGGTCTGGTGTAGGACTGTTATTAACCTTATGTTATCCTGCATGGTTGATAGGGATTGGATGATCTGAGGAGATTTTTGATTGTGGCTGGGCTGGCCTATGTATATAGATATATGATAGGTCGATATATAGTATTTGATAGACTTCCAACTTATGGGGAGGTTTTACTCGTTTGGTTATAGAAAGTCAATATTCGGGATAACGGAAGGCTGTTCACTACTCCGGTTCGGGGAGTGACAAATTCTTTTAGGTTCGCCACTGTTAGTTAAGTTATTAGTTTTAGCCATCTTATTGGGTGTCCATTTCAGCGTAGTGTTCCTTGTGCTCTGTTCTTAAACCAGCATGTATTTAGCTTGTGACCTATTTTGTGACAATATGTGCATTTCTGGTGTGTTTCTAATTTTTAGTCTTATTCATATTAATTTATCTTTTAAACCTGCATTATTCTACCTTATGTCCTTGTTTCATGTATGTGTCACACTTGGTGTTTGTCTTTGATTTCTTGGTGCTAGTTATAAAGAAGCTGTAAATCTTCTTCTGGGTGGTGGATGGGTTAAATCTTAATCTTGTTTTATCATACACATCTATTTGAGCTCCTACCATCAAATCTAAGTTGTCTTGTGCAACTATGAGTTTTAATAGTCTTGCCTTGAGTCTCAATTTGTTTTCTTTTCATGTTTGAGTTTTAGTTTTTTCTGAAAGTTTTTTAATGCTAAGTGTATTAATAGTTGACTCAATTTTCTCTTTGAGTTAGTGTTTTTAATATTTAAAGTGTTAGTTTGTTCTTTGAATGTTTCAACTACCATTTCTATTTCATTAAGTTTTCAGTTTGTTCTTTTTTATATTTCTTCTTTATGCCTCAATTCATCACTTGATTTTCCTTTTTCTTCTTCTAGTCCTTTTACTATTTTAATCAATTCCTTATTTTTCTTATTCATTCTTTTTAGTTATTTGAATGATTCTAGGAGTGCCTCTTACAAATAAAAAATAGAGAAATTGTCAAATTCAGAATTAGAATTGTAAAAAGTAGAGTTTTGAGAGTTTACCTCATTTTTATTGAGATCTTCCAATGCCATGAAGTAGAGGTTGGCTAGCTCTTCAGCTGTTCCTTCTTCATCCGAGCTGCAATTTTCATCACTAAGTAATTAGAACCTTCTTCTTTTCTTTCTTCTTACTTTCTTTTCACCCTTCTTTAGTTGAGGGTATTTTGCCTTGATATGTCCCTATTTTTTAACTAATAACACCTTACCTCGTCTTTTTTCTCCTTTTTCTCACTTTCTTTTTTTTTTTAATTCTCTTCTCGCTTTATTTCTTCTTGTCATCATAAATACTTAAATTTTCTAGTTTGTAAAGCCATATCTTCATCATCACTCTCCTCACTTTCAGCCTTTAGTGCAATTGATTTATGTTTCTCGTCCATAGTTGAGCCCTTAACATTCATCTTCATCTCATGGATAGTGAGGGAACCAACTAACTAATCCATTGTAAGAGTTTCTAAAATTTTGGATTCTTCGATTACTGTGACTTTAGCTCCCATGACTTAGGCATACATCTCGGAACCTTGTCCACCATGTCTTCCTGGTTAATTCCTTTTCCCAGTAGTCTTAATTCATTTGTGATGGTATTGAACCTAGTGATCCTTTCCCTTATTGCCTCACCATCCTTAATTCTAAATGCTTCTTACCTTTGCTTAAGCATTAAAATTTTATTCTTTCTTACCTGATTTGTACCCTTATACGTTGCCTTTAGTCTTTCTCAAATTTTCTTAGCAGTGATATATGAAGATATCTTATTATACTCATTTAGACTCAATGCTAAATGTAATAAATTTACAACCTTACAATTTGCTTCATAAGCTTTATTCTCTTTTGTCATCATGTTTTTCATTTTTACCGGCACCTTAACTCCATCCACTTCTTCAGTTGGAAACTCTATTTCGTTTTCTATTATTTCCCATTCTATTTCATTTTGGGCAATAATGAAATTTTTCATCCTCTGCTTCTAGTAACTATAATTATTGCATTGAAGAAGGGAGCTTTATTGGTAAAACAGGCTTCAAAAGGTATACTGTCACCATTTAACTGTCATTTTTGGAAAGAACAAAGGATCTTTGGTCTATGATGCTTAAACCTAAAGCTATACATTTGCTTTGATACCAATTGTAAATCAACCTAGAGAGAGGTGAATAGGTTGTTTGGTGATTTTTAGTATTTTTTGGGTTTTTATGACTTGCAAGAGATGAAGACTGAAGGTAGAATAGGAAGCAAAAGTAAAAGACAAGAGACATAGATTTTATAGTGGTTCCACCAACTCGGTCTACATCTAGTCCTAAGCACTCTCATGGAATTTTTTATTTTTTTTCCAAATAGTACAAACTTGATTGTAGATTCAAATTGAATCTTTATAGTATTTTATCATAAACACTTTCAAACCCTAACTTTGCAAGTCGTTTTTCTCTCTAAACCTTATCTTTCAAAATTTGAATATAGGAGATGTAAAATATTACAAGAAATGAGGCCACAATCCTCAGAAGTAACAAAGTTCAATTTTATAAGAGATTACACACAAAAAATGTAAAAGGAGTTAAAAATAGAGTGTGATATTTTTAGAAACAAAGCATTTAATGTGTTCGTTGCATGTTCAGTCAAATGTGCAACCACTTTTCTAATTTTGCTTAACTTCAATATTTATTGTAAGACTTGAAGAGAGTCATTGAATTGATATATCAATTTTGAACATTGCTTATTAATACTCCGATTGTTTCTTATTAAATGTTTTTGCCGATTGTTGTGCTTTAGCCAATGAAAAGCTTTATTACTTCTTTTAGGTGGTAACCTTCTACCTTACAAAAGGGACACTTGTTTTTCTTGTATATAGCTGGTTAGATCTCGCAAATATCATTTTAAGCTAAATTAAGTTTGATTAGATATATTGATTATAACTCAACAACCATGTCTTGATTACTCAAAATATTTTAATCAAAAGTGTGTTTACTTGGGGTCAACCTGAAAGTGTCCTCGGTCAAATCAAATTTAAAAATCTTTAGAACATTAAGATATAAATATGAGTGTGGGTTAACCTATTAAACCCCGTTGACCTGTATTCTTTGCAAACTAAGTTTGGATTGACTGAGTGAATGCTTGGACAAATGTAGTGATTTTTTATGAACTCTAATGTAATTGGGTTGACACATTCGAGTGAGGGTCGACCTTCATTGTTTCAAGCATATATGTTCTAAGAAATTTAGGTCAATGTGCTAACTTCTAGGTTGACAACTATATGTGGATCAACCAATTAAATCTTTTTGGGTCAACTTATATGAAGTGCGATTCGAATATTTTAAGTATAGGTTGATAAAACTTGACTAAGTAGATCTCAAGTCGACTTATATAGTCTTTGGGGTTGACCTATGTATCGATATGAATGAGTTCAAGTCTTTTGGGTTGATGTCCTATGTCTCTAGATTGACCATTTTAGGTTTGTCGACCTATTTGATTATTTTTGGCCGACCAATTGATGGACTTGGATTGTAGGTCAACCCAAGTGTCTTGACGGGTTGACCTATTATGGTTTACACACAAAGTACTAGAAATTTGTGATATAGGTCGACATGTCTTATGAGTAGGTCGACATAATGGTATTAAAGTCGATCTAAATTTTTGTATAGGTTGACATATAAGCTAAACGTATTGCTAGGTTGACATAAGGGTCTAGACAAGTTAACCTATTGTTTAAGAATTAGTGTAACAAAGCAAAGGCGGGTTGACTTGACTTCTCATGGGTCAACTTATTCCAAATTTTATTTCCAGATAAGTTTATACTTAATTTTTCCTAATTTGATTATTATCAAAACTCAATTTTGTTAACAGTTTTCTTTAAAATTGGTCTAATTAAAACTCTATTTAATATATATCAAGCTATATTCATAGCTTCACTCCAGAACTATTTGGATAAATTATTTTCATATAACATTGTCCGAACCATTTCTCCCTAATTTTTTTTTTCTTTCCACAATGTCATTCTGTTGTGGAGTTCTAGGAGGCTAAAATGTTATGGTTAATTTCATTTTCTTTACAGAGTTCTTGCATCAACCTATTTTCAAATTCTTTTCTATGGTCTCTTTTTATATTAGAGATTGTGCAATCTTTTCTATTTCAAATTTTCTTACATAGTTTGATAAATGCATTTTTAGTTTCTTCCTTCTTGGCTAAGAAGATGACCCAAGTATACCTAGTGTAGTCATTTACCATCACAAAATCATAATGTTTTCTTCCTAAACTTTAGATTCTAGTTAGTCCAAATAGTTCTATGTGTAGTAATTCTAGAGATCTATTGGTTGAAACTATATTCTTACGTTTAAAAGAGTCTCTAACTTGTTTTCCTTTCATACAAGCATTACATAACTTTTTTTTCTGGAATTTTATTTTTGATAATCTATTATCTATGTCTTTTCTTGCTAAATTTGAAATTAAATCTATACTTGTATATATTAATCTTCTATGTCATGACAAAGTATTCTTATGATTCAAAACCATTAAGTATGTTTCATCAACTTCTTTTATGTTATCCAGATTAATTATATAGACGTTGCCTTGCCTAGTTTTGGTGAATTTTACTTCATTATTTTCTTTGTTAATTATCAAACATGCAGTAGAATCAAAAATCACTATATGTCCTCTATCACACAATTGACAAATACTAAACAGATTATGTTTTAAGTCTTTAGCAAGTAAAACATGCTCAATTTGGGCTTTCTATGTCAAAGTGATAACAAGATGGAGGATTAATATTATGTGTCTCCCCAAGAAACTAAGTGGGTGGGGGTGGAATAATTGTCCATAGTTAGAGATTGAGGGAGGAATAATTGTCTATAAGTACTTACAAGAGAATGTAGTGGAGATAAGAAAAAGGGAAATATAATTTTGCTTATCAAACTAATTAGTGGAGAATATATAATTGATATAATCAGTATTTATACACCTCAAATAGGTGTAGATACAATTAGTAAACAATAATTTTGAAAAGATTTAGACAAATTTATATAAATCATATCCAGTAACGAGAAATTATTTATTAGAGTAAATCTAAATCGACATATAGGTGAAAATAATGACAGATTTGAAACTGTACAGGGAAACTTTGACTTTGATAGTAGAAATGAGGTAGGGGGTACCATTTTAAAGTTTGTCATGACATTCAATTTGATATTCCTAAACACTTTCTTCAAAAAAAGAGAATCGCATATAATTACATATAAAAGTTGGTAGAATGTCAACCAAATAAATTTCTTCCTCACTAAGAGGGCGATAGAATGACCTGTAAGAATTGTAAGGTTATACCAGGGGATAGTGTAGCAATTAAACATAGACTTTTAGTTTTAGATGTGCCCATGCCTAAAAGACAAAAGAAGTATTGTCAATTTGTGGAGTTACAAATTGAGTGGTGGAATCTGCAAGTGGAAAAAGTGGTAACTTTTAGAGACAAATTCATTCAAGTTACAACTTGATTTGCTAATGATGATTCAGAAGCAATGTAAGTAAAAATATCTAATAATATTAACAATATAGCTAAGTAGGTTCTGGCGTATCTAGGAGGTGGAGCTCTAATAGACAAGGAATCATGGTAGTAGAATGAGAAAATCAAAACTATTATACAAACTAAATGAGAGTGTTATAGGAACCATAAAAATAAGAAGGTAACAATGCATTTGAAAAGTACAATTTCACAAAAAAAAAAAGGTGAAGAAAATTATTCACGAATAAAAAAATAAGGTATATAACGAATTATATAAAAAAAAAGAAATTAAGGATGAAGAAAAAGAGATCTACAAAATTGTCAAATTAAGGGAGAGGAAGAAGAAAAAAACCTAAATGGTATTAAGTGTATTAAGAGTAAGACCTATAATATCCTTGTAAGGAATGAGAATATAAAAAAGTATTTGAAGGATTATTTTGATAATCTTTTTAATATTGAGTATATAAGAGATATCAGCGATATAATGGCACTTGTGGAGGAGATCAATAGAGATTTTAAATACAAGATTCGTTCTCATGAAGTAAAGGAAGCTTTAAAAAAATGAAGAATAATAAATTCATAGGATTTAGTGATATTCCAATTGAAGTGTGGAAGTATTTGGGTGAAATGTAAATAGAAATGTTAATAGATCTTTTTAACAAAATCTAACAAATCAAGAAAATGTCCTTAGTATGGGAGAGAGCACACTTGTACCACTATATAAGAATAAATGAAACATACAAAATTGTTTAAATTATAGGGGAATTAAACTTATAAGTCATATTATGAAGTAAAGGGAGGGAGAAGTGAAGCACAAATTGAGATTGGAGGTGTGTCTCAAAATCAATTTGGATTCATACTAAGACGATCTATAACCGAAACCTTTCACTTGCTAAGACATTTGATAGAGATGTTTATAGCACAAAAGAAAGACTTGCATATAGTATTTATTGATCTAGAAAAAACATATGATATGATTTCTAGAGAGATATTATGGTGGGTATTGACGAAGAAAGGGATCTGCTTGAGATATATTGATCTCATCAAATATATATATGAGACAGGTATTACCAATGTAAGAATCTATTAGGGTTTAAGTGATATCATTCCAGTTTGTATTGGGCTTCACCATGATTCGACAATAAGTTACCTCATTTTTGTAATAAGATGGATGAAATAAAAAAGAGTATCCAAGATAAAATTCCATGATGTATGATTTTTACAGATGACATAGTGCTGGTCGATAGAAATATAATCTAGAAGGGTGTGCATAGATTGTATGATATATTTTCGATGGTTTCGAAGTTTTTCAGTTTATTGAAAATAGAAGTGAGATGAAGAATTTGAAGAATAGAAGAGAAATAGAGTGCATACGATTTTTATAGTAATTCTACCAAACTTGGTGAACATGTACTTTTAGGCATCTCTTGAATTTCCACTATTTCTTTCAAAAAGTACAATTCACTTGCTTTCAGGTGCAAGTAAAATTGTACAAGTATTTCCTCTCAAAATACTTAAAACCTCCACAGGTTATTTCTCTTTCTAAACCTCAGATCTAGAAACCCTATCTGGTTTCTAAACTTGAAGTACAGGAGAATAGGAAGTGTTACAATAAGTGAAACTTTTATTTTGAATGTAACAAATTTAAAGCTCACAGAAAGAATTTAACAAAAGAAAAACAAAGTATGTCTTTTGAAACTTAGAGTATTGAAAATGTTGAGATCGTTCAGTTTGTTATCTTTTACTCTCTTCTCTTCTATGTATTCATTGAGAGTTATCGATAGAGTTATTGCGATAGGTTCGAATTTGAATCATCTTCATTAACACTTCAACCATCGCATTGAATCTACTTATTGAATGCTCTCAACCATTACTTTGTTCAACCAACAAATATATTGCCCTGGGAAGTCAATAAAGATGAATGTTAGAGCTCAAACATGTTTTTAAAAGATTTCACACTAATGACCTAACTTTTAGAGATTTAAGCAAGCTTAAGTCGAGTGATTTTTATTAACTCTTTTTACTGAAGATGTACCAAAGTTCAAGAGTCAACTGATTAAATTATAAGTTGACTGAGTTTAGAGAGTTATAAACAAATGTTGATCGGATTTGCTAATCGGTCAGCTGTATTATGTTCATTCCTAGCAAGTCCCTTAGTTTTTAAATGTGTTTCTATAAAACAGACTTGACCATTTCAATATCCTTGACTTAGTCAGATTACAATGCAACTGTAATATATATATATACAATTATTAACCAACTGAAAATACACATGAGTTATGCAGAGGATCTGATTTGGTAGGTGACTATATAATATGGCATTTATCAGTCAATTAAATGTCATATATGGTTCAGTCTTATATGGTCAGTCAATTTAATCGAGAGACAGTTGATTGTTGTTTGTGTTTGGTCGACTGTTGGTTTTCCAAATATTGAGTTGGTTGATTAGGGGGAGTGGAATGGATTGTTGACTGAAAGGATAGTTGGTAGACCAAGGAGGTAGAACTATTGGCTGCATGTTTTGGCCTATCAACCATGTCCTTTGGACGATCAACTAAAGGAGCTTCAAAGGTTCGTTGGTCAACCTAAAGCCTTGGCTGGTCGACCAAGTACTTGGTTGGTTGACCATGTAATCGTCATTTGACCATATGGATGGTCGGTCGACCAAATTAATCTTGGGCATGCATGATCGGTCAACCAAGTGTATTTGTTGGTCGACCGAGTGCTTTGGTCAGTTGGTTGAATGCATTCTTTCTGTATGTTTACTAAATTTTCATGCTAATTAATTTGCATGCTAAGTTGGTTGACTGATGTTTGTATATTTTTTGAATTATTTTGCTCATCATCGAAAACTAAGTATGCCAACAATCTATCCATTTTTATGATGACAAAACATTCAAAAATTTGAAAAATTCTCCCCCTCAACTTATGCTTTTTCCCCATTAATTTACACCTAGATAATTAGCAAGAAAATGTAGTTCATTTCATCATACAAAATGCGCAAAACATTATTGTCAACATTCAACATATTCCACAGAATGCACAAATCATTGTTTCAATATATAATACATTACAAAATGCACAAATTATTTTTCATTTGATCATACAATATTTATCTCTCCCCCTTTTTGTCATTAGAGAAAAGGGGTTAGCACAAAAAAAAAAAAAATTAACAAACAACGACAAAAAAACAACAAAACATAAACAATTGAAGGAAAGAATCATAACCTAATCAATTAGAGGTTTCTTCAACAATTACTTCATCATCAGGGGCAAGCATTGTACAAGGAGGATCAGTGGCAGGAGGAATATCAGAGGCAAAAGGAGCAAGAGACATAGGAATGTTTGCTACACCAGTTGAAGAAGATGGACCAATAGGAATTTGAAATGTAGGAGGATTAAAGAGAATCGGAGCCACAGGCATCCAGAATCTAGGAGAAGTCACGTCCTTACGATCAGAGCTTTATTCTCTCATGGCCTCTTTGAACCAATGGTGTCCTTTCCTCTACCCATGGCCTTATGAACAGAGAGCTTGTGTAAAATATTCTCTTCATTCTCTAACATCTGTGCCTAGTTCTTTCTAATCTCATGAGTGCAGCTTTCTAGATATTCAACTCTTTGGTGCATGGCTAGGTTAAATGCCATCATCCTAATTAAGACCCCTCTTATCATTTGGAGAGAAAATTTCCCTCCTTCCTGAGATTTAAGAATATGTCTTAAAGCTATAAGAAGTTTGGTTACTTCTTCATCGATAGTATAGTCCTCTGCTGACTAGTTTCTCCTTGATTTTCTTTCTCAACCTTTTTCCTCCAAATTCCATCCTTTTGATTCCATCCTCTCCTTTAGGTGCAGCTCCTTCTTTGATAGTAAGTTTCATGGATAACTTAATTTTAGGTTCATTTTCCAAATTGATTTTCATAGAAGCTAATAAATCAGTCACCAAGGAATAATAAGGAAGATTAATTTTTTCAAAGCTAGCTGCTCATGATACAAGCCATTGTCCAACAGTCTTCCTTGGTTATTGTAGAATATTTCCTCCTCTGGGTTGAATTACATGGGTGCTATTAGATGCATTATTCTCTCGTGTAATCCTAAATCACCTGCTTTTTAGTTTATTTCTATCATCGACGGATTTTTGAAAATAGTTCTACTTGCATTCATCATATGGAACCTATTCCATTCTATTCAATATACAAAAAATCTTGGGAATGACTTTGAACTCCCTTCCCTTCACGTTTGTTTTAAAAGAACAAATCTTGGATTTAGATTTTACTCTAGCTCTTTCTTCACTGTCACATTCAATTTCCTCCAACCAGGACATACATCAGTTAAATTGTCATCATATGCAAAATCTATTCCCTTCATAAAATCCCAATCAATGAGACATTATAAACTTAAGATGCAAGTAAAGAAGGATTCTTCAAAGTGCTTACTTTTTGTAGTAGATGGAAATGATAACTGATCGTACTTTGATGGAAGCTTGAGTTTAGGTGCCATCATAGAAGGTTTTTTGTTGAGAGAGATTGAGAGAAAGTGTTAAGAGTTGTAGGAGTGTTTCGACAGAGAAAGAATTTTAATATTTGTAAAGAAGTCAGAGTTGGTTGGTCATATTTATAAAAGTTTCATTTGGCTCATTTATGAGTAAATAAATTTGTTAGATGCAAATTGATTGAAACAAGTTCTATTGATTTAAGAAGGATGTCAGTAGCTTGTGTGAAACAAAATGGAGAGTAGCTTAGAGCCTTATGGGTCATTGTTGACTATATAATGTAAGCAGTTGAATGGCCATGAGATCGGTCGGTCAACTAGCCTTCATGTGCGATTGACAGCTTGCTATGTGTCCTAAAGAAGTCGATTGGCTACCTTTCTTGGGCAGTTGACTAGCTTGAGTAGTCGTGTAACACCGACTCTCGGTGTATTGTGTCGTACTCCATTCGTGTATATGTATATATATATATGATGTTCTGAGTAATAAATTTCACTTAGAATTTTTTGTGATTTGCTTCGCTATCTAAATTCGCACTTGTTAACATTATATTTGAGAAGCGTGCCCGAAAACCCTAATTCTGACGAGGTGAGTTTCGAGCGAGCAAACGATCTAAGTTTTACACGGGATCAGTTCCATTAGATTCAGAGTATCATAATTGGCCAATGAGGCTACTTGCACGTATTTTCGTGTCGGGCCAGAAATTTAGCCCAGGGGTAGCATGAATAGTGCACCATGGAACCAAAATGAAGGGTCATCGGGCCATTTTGAGATTTACACGTGCAATTTCATTTCTAATGAAATGTCATGTACCAAATTGATTAAAAAGGTTAAGCAAACTCAAATTTCAAAAATTCTCATACACTTACTGGGAAACGCTCGGTATACATTCGCCCGGAGGCGAAGAAATTTCTTCTATTGGGCCAAATTAAATTTTAGCCATGCGAAATTGCTGAAATTTCACAAGGAAGCCTAAATCAGGCTAAGTTATGATTTTCCTAAGTCAGATCGTAATTATGAGGGATTCCCGAAATTTGCTCAGCACGTAGGGAAATTGACCCTACCGAGCCAAAATGAAATCTCCACGTGCAAAATTAATGTTGTGGGATTTACGTGTGCCAAATATGTTTCTAAGATGATTGCTCTAGGCAGAAGGGTGAAATTGGAGCATTGGCCTAGAGAAGGCTCGGGACCCTAGAATTCGCCGTAGAAACCTACTTCTAGGCAGAATAGAAATTTGTTCGAGCAAACAGTTTTGTTTTTATCCGAGATTTATATTTTTGTGATTCTACGCGTAAAATAGAGCCTATAGCCACATTTCATGAATTTCGAGGCCTAGGTCAAATTTCGACCGATCGGCGCTCACCTTCACTCCAGAAGACGGTTTGATGGACAAACGACCTCATATTCGCGTGAGATCTATGAAACTGGACTCAGAACGAAAACCTGTATTCAGTGTAATTTTAGAAAATTTTGAAAAGAATAGTAACTTTGACCGGTCTCGAGTCAAAGCGAGGACTTGTGGATAGACTCAAAGGACATGAAATTAATGTTTTTGGAATGTGTAAAAGTGCTTTATGGGGGAATGTGAGATCATGACAAGTAGCAACATGTGGAGAGGGAGATCATGACTTAAAAAGTTATAGATGGCCAAGATTAGGGGGTTTGGTGTAAATTTAAAATCAAGAAAGGACTTAAGTGCAATTAGGAAAAAGAAGAAGGGTCACTTAAGAAGTGAAAAAAAAAAACCTAAACACTCCTCCATTCTTCAACCCAAGCAGCCGTGAGTGAAGCATGGAGAAACCCCCTTCGTGAGAGGTCTTCCTCCTCCCTTCTTCCCATCGCAAACAGCTTCAACCTTCAAGTATTCAACACCATTTCTACCTTCAAACAACCTCCCTTAAGCCTCACAACAACCTATCCAAGAATGGAGACAAAAGGGCAAAGATTTCTTGGCGGAAATTGAAGAGCCGGAAGTCCAAATCCACGGAAAAATTCTGTACTTCCTTCAACCTTCATCCAGAAATTTTGGGTAAGAGTTTTCCTCTCCTCTTTGTCTATTTCATACTTAAATTTCAGGCCATGATAAGCTGGAATTGTTAGAGAACAAGAGGGGGCCGAAATTGGGGAAAAATGAAGGAAATTGGAGAATTTTGGATGGGCATTCTAATGGACTGCCTTTGGTGTTTAAAATGATCCTAGGAGGAAGTAGAAAGGTGGGCATAACTTAGTTTAGGAGGATAGGATGTTGGCATAAGGAAATGGATTATTTTAATCCCAAATTTGTGTCCAAATTGGTGGAGAATGAACCTAGGCTAGATTGCAGAATTTTTTGCACCCATATGAGAGTAATTTGGACCTAGATGGTCACAAATTCATAAATTTGCTTTGGGGTGTGTGGGCTGAATTGTGGGTGCATGTGTGCAAAAATGTGGCACCAATGAGGGGTGTTTATGTGAATGAGATGGGAACCAAATAAGTGCGGTGAGTTTGGGGACCTTGATCATACATTTCAATGGATTTTGGAGTACAAGAATGCATGTGGGTCTTGAAGGCATTGTGGTGTGGTGATATTGTAATGAGATAGTGAGCGGAGATTTATGTAAATTCCTTGCATTGTTGCTTTTGTAGTGACATACTCCTTGATCCTCCGAGGGGAGATTGATTTCTTCTCATTGAGCATCCGTGCTCGTGACGCACCCTGCAGAGCACAGTGAGTCGGATTTATTTCAATACTTTTGTTTAATATGTCAACCATGTTTTACAATATTTTAATAAATGAGCATGATTTGTAGCGTACTTGAAATGTTTTGAGTGGTTTTGGAACTGACTTTTTGTGAACTGATGGAGTGTCCAAAAAAAATTTGGTTGAATTATGAAATTATGCATCCATGTGGTTGAAATATATAATGTACCCTTTTACGCTATATGTTGCATTTGGTTTGTGAACCTGATTTCGGCACATTCTTGATACGATATTGATTTTGGTCTTGAAGGCTTTGGTATGTATTGTTCCGTAGCTACAAAGGACACCGTGAGAGGCGGTTAGGTGGCATCCGGATATGCCTAGGCCTGGGGTATCTCACGAGTTGTCTTGATTTTAGTAACGACATGGTACTAGCCAGGTTGAACCCGAAAAGGGGGAGGATTTGGATATTCTCTCCAAATCTAGCACCTGGACGAGGTCCGTCACCAACGCCGGGGTAGAGAGCATTTTAAATAAATTTGCATATAACACCCCCGGTGCGCCTGTCATAGATCGAGGTAGACCTTGCTAGGACACTTTCAGCTGGCAACTCTATAATTTTTAATGACAGTGTTTTTGATACATATTTGACTTGATAATGCATGCTAATGATATATTATTGAAATGAAAAGTATGATAATTTGAAGTATGATTTGTATACTTACGTTTTGACACTCCAGTTTCACAAATCTTATTAGAAGATTTCATTGACCCACTCACTCACTAAGTATTCTTTCCCTTAGTACTTACCCCTCATTTCCTTTCTTATTTCAGAGATAATATTTGACAAGGAGCGTTGTTTTTAGGACGCTCAGTATCATTGGGAGATCTGATCTAGACTTGAGGAGTTATTGTATATTTTTGTTACAAATAAATTTTATTGATGATGTATATGTATTTTGGGGTCTATAGATGACCATTGTATAATTCTGGGATACTGTATAAATATGGACATTTAAATTGTGGAACCTCATGTCATTGCATAACACTTGCATTGAGGCAATTCCTATTCATTGTGTAAATTCTTGGGAATGTGTCATGTCCTAGAAGTGTACTCTACAATCGCTTGGTGCCACCTCTAAATCACAGGAGGGGCGACTGACGGCTGTTCCATACCTTTGATAAGGGCATGGAAGTAGAGGTCTGTGGTTAGGATTGTGGAAATTTGTTTTGTTAGTCTTGCGTTGTTCTGGATTGGGCGGTATGGATGTGTTGGTCCAATGTTGAGATTTGAATTTATGTATTGTGAGGCCGGGTTGGTCTTATTGTACAGGTAACAAGTTGATTTCTATATTGGAGACCTCCGATATGGGGGAAGTTCTACTCGTTTTTTGTAAAAATATAACAGTCATCCAGGACAACGGGTGGCTGTTCACGATTCTGGTTCGGGGCGTGACAAGTCGGCTACCTTTCTTGGACATTGTTAGGTGGTCAACTGCCTTGCTTTTGGCGGTCAACTACCCTCCTTCGATGGTTAATTGCCTTGGCTTGTTTGCTAGACGGTCAACTTGTTTTCTTATACGATTGACTGGGAAAGATTGAAAAAATTAAGTCAGTTGTTTACTTTGGGGCGTCGGTCAACTCAAGTTTTACCATAGTCAATCGCTCAATCTACGATAAAAAATAGTCGATTGATTCTTTCAGTGGGTAGATTGAGAAGTGAGAAATAGTCAATCGATTTCTTCAGTCGATCGACTTAGACAGGCACTACAAAATTAAATCTCTATACTGATGGTAACATTTATTGTTAATAACTTTTAGTGATGATTTTTTATACTCTATAAAAACGATTTTGACAAAACCATGGAGAAATGTATACATTTTTTTACGGGTATAAATTGTTCATTGGAGAATGTTTATCAACTGTCAATATAGATAACACAACCGTCTATAAAAATAATGTTCAATTATGATGGTTATCAGTTGTGATAAGTAAATATGACAGTCTTTAGGGATGATTTGAAAATATTCTTTATATGACTTATCTTTACTGTCTGCTTAATCATACCATCGCATACGTTCTATATATATAATAACTCATATATTGTATAGTTATTAAAAACTACGTTCAATTCTTACTTATTACTTGTGATCAATAAATGTGGGATGGTTACTGAGTACCGGGATAGTTTAAAATTTTAACAATTAATGTTATTCGCAATATGTAGTGGTAAGTTGGTGATAATTTGGGATAATATGTGCTAAATTGCTATAATAAGTGGTGTGGTGCATTGCGATAAGTTATAATAAGTTTGCGATAACTTGTGGTAATATAGTGTGTATGGTAATATTATTATTATAACATCTGGTAAAATTTGTAATATTATTATACATTGTAGTTGCAATATCTAATAGTAAAATTGATATAATAGGTAGTAATTTTGTTATAAAATAAACTAGTAAGATTACGAGTAAGGTTGTGAAATATGTGGTATAAATTGATGATAACTTATACTTAGTTTGTGTGACACCAGAGTCAAATGCGCATAATTGTGTGGTTATTAATAACATGTAGTAATGCATGGTAACATTGTGCACAATAGTAAAAATTTTTCCATTATAGTAATATTATTAATATATTATTATTAGTATTATAAGTTAAAAAAAATTATTTTGAATGTTGTTATCTAATATGAGGTGGGTTGGTATAATAAATGGTAAGTAGTAAATTTACGATAAATGATAACTAGTGCTAATATAGTAGTGTGGTAAATTCATGATAACAGTACTCGGGTGCAACATATTTTATGATAATAATGTATAGTAACATTATGTACAATGGTAAGAATTTTACCATTATAGTAACGTTATTAATATATTATTATTAGGATTATTAATATAGTTGTTATTGTTTCTAATAAGTTTAAAAAAATATTTTCAATGTTATCTAATTTGAGGTGAGTTGGTATAATAAGTGGTAAGTAGAAAATTTACGTTAAATAATAACTAATTGATAAGTAGTAAATTTATGATAAGTGACAACTAGTGATAATACATAACTAATGGTAATATAGTAGTGCAGTAATTTCGTGATAACAGCGCTCGGAGTACAATAGATTTCATGATTTCTTTATTTTTGTTTGCACTTGAACATTGCTAATATATTACAATTTAAATTATAATATATTAATAATTTAAAAAATCTAAATATTTAATTATAAATTTTTACTTGTTCAAAATATATACTATTAATAACTCATAATTCATTCATTTATTCAACAAAATATAATTCAAATAAATAATAGATGATTTGAATATATCAAGTTGAATTAAAACCATAAGAAAATTCAATGAGAATGGAAGTTGAATTAAAACCGCAAGAAAATTCAATGAGAATGGAAAAAAAAAACATAAACCAAAAGTGAAGAAAAAAATAGAGGTGAGAGTGAGATAAGAAAAAAAGGCGAGAGTGAGAGAGGAAAAAAAAAAGAGAATGAGATAGAGAGGAATGAAGAGAAAAAAAATACATTGTGGTACAGTGGTTAATATAACTTATATATGTTGCTTCAAAGTTGTAGGTTTAAACCCGCATACTAGCAATGCAACAAGAAAAGAAGGCATGAAGGCATGCACCATGCGTGGTGCATGCCGCATGGTGGAGCTGGGCTCACTGCGCATGGGCGGGGTGCGGGTGGGCCCGTGCGACTCTACCGCTCGGTGGAACCGTGTGCATCATGCATGCGTGGGGTGTCAACATGCCCGCGCGCACCACACATGTGGGGGCATGCCCACATGGCATGGGCAGTTCCATGGGCGTCACATGCCGGCGCGGCATCGCGATTCCACTGTGTTGCCCACGCGGCTCAACCGCGGGGTGTTGGCAAGCAATGCACGCATGCCACGCAGTTAGCACGGTCCTGCACAACCTTGAACACCATATTATTAATTTAAATTATTAATATTATTAATTTAAATAATGTAACGATAAGAAATTGTTAATTTAAATTATTTAATGTCAGATAAACCAATTTAAGGAATTACTTGAAATTGCAAAAAAAAAAAGAAATACATTTTGCTTACAGCTATTCGTATACCGTGCATTCTATCTCACACAAAAATTAGGTTTTTTGATTATGTTTTAATAATGAAAATTTAAGCGAATACTAGATTTGAAAATAATCCGTTGCAAACAAGGTAATAAGTTTATGTACGAAATGTAGTAACAGTAAGATAACAAGATAATAGGTCATTTGAATAACGTAAATAAATAACATATATGACAAAGATATGGGAATGAAATGTCGCGGGTATTAAGTACGTTTGAAAAAATACGAGAAATTAAGAATAACGTGGGTATATAATGAAAAAAGAGGCAGGAAAAGAGTAAAATTTGGAAAAATGTGAAAAGAAAGTGCGTAATGAAAAGAGTGTCCTAAAGCGGATTTTGAAAATTTTTTAATTTTTTTATGAAAATGATAGTTAAATGACATTATCCCATTGGATTAATTGGTGATATTCTGCAACATGCATAAAAATTACAAAAAATTTGGGATTAGTTTCATGCCTGGTATTGCTTTTGAGATTGAATCATTGTCCAATAATATAGTAATATTAATCTTACATTACCATATAATACATTACTTACTATTACTTACAATATGTATTACTATATAATACATTATTTACTATATGTATTTCTATAAATTAGACTATTGTAGCGAAGTTTGTAATTCACCATTCAACCATTAAATCTCACATTATCATATTAATTTAAATAATATAATTATCGTTCATAACTTAATTAATTATCTAACAATTTAAATAATGTTGAGCAATATTATATTATGGGATTATTAGTAAATTTAAATAATATTACATGTGAAATATTAGTGGTTGAGGTAGGATTGGAGATACACTACTAGAAAATAGGGTATCAATGACGGAAAAAATCTGTCACTGATAGTGGACCAAAGAAAAAAAAATAAAAATTAAAAAACAAAGAAAACTATTGGCGACGGATTTTTTTCATCGCTAAAATACCCCTCGCTAATCCATCACTGATAGTTATCAAGGTAAAAAAAAATTTTAAAAAAACTATTAGCGACGGATTAGTGATAGATTTTCTAATGACGAAAATTTTTTGTCGCCAATTGTATTCAAAGGTAAAAAAAAAAAACTAAAAAAAGGAACTATCAGCGACAGAAATTTTTCTTCGCTAATCCATCGTTGATAATTCCTTTTTTAATTTTAATTTTAATTTTTTTAATGTTTTTATTATTTTATTATTTTATTATTTTTCTTCTCTTTTATTATTTTATAATTCTTTTTCTTTTTTCTTTTATTTATTTTTTTCTTTCATTCTATTATTTTATTATTCGGTTTAATAGGTAAATCAAAAAAATAAATTGCTATTCTATCTTAATTAATCAAATAAATATTTTATTTCTTTATTTAGAGTAAATTTAATCAATATCGAATTTAAACAGTTAGAAAAATTTAATAAAAATATTCAATGAAAAAAATTACCCCAAGGTAAAAGAAAAAAAAGAGAGATAAGAGTGAGAGAAAAAAATGTGAGAGGTTAATATTAAAAACAATAAGTGAGGGTTAAAAAAGAAAATATCATAATAGGGATTGTGGCATAGGGTAGGAGAACTCATCATCCATGCGAGAGGTGTAGGTTTGATTTCTATAGGTGACATTTTTTACAAAATAAATGTAGGGCGTGCGGACGGGATGGTGCGCGGGTAGGTGGTTGTGCAGTCGGGTATGGGCGCGTGTGAGGGTGCGTGTGACGGTAGGTGTGTGTTAAGGCTCGTGTACGCGCGTGAGGCCTCTAAATTTTAGTGATGGAAAATATTGGTCACTGATAGTTTAGTAATGGATGAATTCTATCAGTAATATTTTGTGGGGTGGTTTTCAATGATAAAAAATTTCTATCGCTAATCCGTCGCTAGTACTCTTTAGCGACGGAATCTCTACTATCAGTGATAGATATTTCCGTCACTGATACCTCTTTTTCTAATAGTGGTGGTATCAATAAATGGTAATGGTACATGTGTGAAAGTTGTGTGCGTAGAAGTTATGTCATGCCCCGAACCGGGATCGTGAGCAGCCATCCGTTGTCCTGAATGCCTGCTGTATTGTTATAGAAAATTGGACAGAACCTCCCTACATATCGGACGTCTCCCATATAGCAATCAACCTGCTACCTGAATAATATGGCCAACTAGGCCTCACAATACATAAATCAAATCTTAATATCAGACCAACACATCCATATCGCACAATCAAGGACAACGCAAGGCTAACAAAATGAATTTCCACAGTTCTAACCACAGACCTGTACTGTCATACCCCCGTCAAAGGCATGAATAGCCGCCAGTCGCCCCTCCTGTGATTTAGAGGTGACACCGAGCAGTTCTAAAGTACACTTCTAGGACATGACACATTCCCAAGTAACATACACAATGAATAGAAATTGCCTCAATGCAAGTATTATGCAATGACATGAGAGTTCCATAATTTAAATATCCATATTTGTACAGTCATCCCAGAATTATACAATGGTCATCTATACATCTCAAAATACAAATACATCATCAATACAATTTTTAACTCACAAAATTGTAGTAAAAATATACAATGACTCCTCAAGTCCAGACCAGATCTCCCAATAATACTAAGCGTTCTAAAAGTAACGCTCATTGCCAAATACTATCTCTGAAACAAGAAGAGAAATGAGAGGTGAGTACTCAGGGAAAGAATACTCAGTGAGTGAGTGGGTCAATGCAATCGTCTAATAAGAATTGTGAACTGAAGTGTCAAAGCGTAAGTATACAAATCATACTTTTCATTTCAACAATATATTATTTGCACGCATTATCAAGTCAAATATGCATCCAAACCGCTGTCATTAAAAATCATAGAGTTGTCAGCCGAAAGTGTTCTGGCAAAGGTCTACCTTGACCTATGACAGGTGCACCGGAGGTGTTATATGCAAATTTATTTAAAGTGCTCTCTACCCCGGCATTGGTGACGGACCTCGTCCAGGTGTTAGACTTGGAGAGAGTATCCAAATCCTCCCCCTTTTTAGGTTCAACATGGCTAGTACCGTGTCGTTAATAAAATCAAAACAACTCGTGGGATACCCCAAGCCTAGGCATATCCGAACGCCACCTAAGCGCCTCTTACGGTGTCCTTCGTAGCTACGAAACAATACATACCAAAGCCTTTAAGGCCAAAATCAATCTCGTATCAAGAATGTGCCGAAATCAGGTTCACAAACCAAATGCAATATATAGCTAAAATGACACATTATACATCTCAACCACATAGATGCATAATTTCATAATTCAACCCAATTTTTGGATACTCCAACGGTTCAATAAAAAACAGTTCCAAAACCAATCAAAACATTCCAAACACACGACAAATCATGCTCATTTTTCAAAATGTTATAAAACAGGATTTACATATTAAACAAACTCATTGAAATAAATCTCACTAACCGTATGGGGGAGGGTAGCGCACTCTCCAGTAATACCACGAAATGAAGAAAAGTGTTCCCCTAAATCAAGGCACCCAACACCTATGAATATATATATATATATATATATAAATCAACAAGTTTCAAACCTACACAATTATAGGAAATAAGCTATCACTTCTAATACACATATGCAAATCAGGTAGTTCGAATTCTTTAGAACCCTACCCTAATTCCTCATATTTTGTTCATGCATACAACATGTCTACAAGACTCAAGTGTTGGTACTCAATGAATCCCGCACAGGGCTCACACCAAACAAATCACTCGCTCGCACCCAAGGGCCAGCAGGACCACAGCCTAGCGCTCCTCTATGCAGCGTACAACGCCCATGTGCAGGGCGCGCAGCGCCCATGTGTAAGGCGTGCAGTGCCTATGTGCAGGGCATGCAGCGCCCATGTGCAGGGTGTGCAGCACCGAGGGTGCGTAATGCCTGTACGCCAACCATTTCTCCTCATTTCTAAACTTAACCCTAACATTCATTCAAATAAATCGAATGGGTAAGAAATTTTTTTCATCTAGGGTTTTCTCGGAGCGCAGACCTTCATCTGAATGTCTCCTTGATCACTTCAAAATCTATAATGATCCCTATCAAGACAAGATTTATTAGTTATGTCATAAACACTTAGAACAAAATCAAAACCCTAAGTCAGTTACCTACGCAGAGACTCGCGGGCTGTCACGGGCTATCGCAGGCTGCGGGCCGCAGTGGGCTTCGGGCCGTAGTGGGTTCGCGAGCTCGTGGGCTGTCGCGGGCTCGTGGGCTCACGGGCTGGCACGTGGGCTCGAGAGTCACGAGCTCACGAGTTGCGCTCTCATGCGTTGCGCGCTTGTGGACAGGAGCGCTCACGCTGTGGTATGCTCGCACGGTAGCACGCTTGCGCTTGCGCCGTGGCGGGTTCGAGGGGGGAAGCACGCGCTGCGACCCGCTTGCGGTCATGTAGGGAGGATCGCGTACGGCGTGCTCGCGGGAGGGAGTAGCTGCAGTGACTGTGGTGCGCTCGTGGTGGTGGCGTGCGTGGAAACTCGCGGCGGAGTACGATCGAGAGGGAGGGAGATCACAAGAGATAGAGAGAGGGTGAGCAACGGAGAGAGAGAGAAATAGTGAGAGAGAGAGAATCCGAGAGGGAAAGATTGAGAGGGAGAGAAGAAGAAGAAGATGGTGGTGGTGGTGCGGTTGCTCGCGGTGGAGAGAGGTGGCGGGGCGAGCGACCGATCGTGGCAGAGGAAGAAGGCAGCCGTGGGAAGGTGAAGAGTCGGGGAGAGAGAGAAAGAAATAAACTTGAGGTTTTCAACCCTAATTGGGAACGGTGGAGGTGCTGCGTTTCACTCAAAAATGCAGCATCTCCTCTCTCTCTCTTTTATTTATTTATTTATTTATTTATATTTATATATATATGTCTTCACACCCACACTTCACTAAAATTTAAATTTTTTATAAAAACAGGGTTTATTTTGATTCACAAATTCGAAAAATTAAAATATATAAAAAATTTAATTTAAATACCCCAAAATCAAAAATTAATTTAAATAAATAAAATTTCTCTCTATATAATTAAATTACAGACACCGCAGTGTTGGTGTTACAAGTTGTGTGGAGCATGGAGTGTGGAAATGTGAGAGTTTGAATTCCTTATTTATTCAACACCTTCGCGATTTTTTGTTATTATAAATAGGGATGGGATCTTAGTACTATTTAGATAAAAATCCTATCAATACAACAACAGATACAAGTGCTATTCATTAATTACACCAACATAATTAATTATACCATTGTCATAAGTTAAAATTATTACACTATAATTATCTATATTATCTGATAATTGGTTAATGAATTTTTAAAATTATAACACTGTATTATATAAATTACTAATTTCATATCATTACATTATTTAAATTAATAATATTAATAATTTTATACTATTTAAATTAATAATATTAATAACTTGATATTGAATTTTCATGTGATTAATCAAATGAATATAATTAGTACAACAGAGAGTTCATGGTACGGGACCATGCAGGTATGTGCTATGTAGTAAATATAGTAATAGCAAGGTAATAAGTAGTAAAAATTACTAAATGATTTTTTTAACTGGAAAGACAGTGGCGGTATTGATTAAAAGTATAAAAAATATGAGAAATTAAGTGTAACACTGACATTGCGGTGTCAGTAATAATGTACTATTCTCGAAAAATATATATAAATAAATATTCTTTGGTCTATATATATATGTGTGGAGAGAAATTTTATTTATTTATATTGATTTTTGATTTTGGGGTATTTAAATTAAATTTTTGGTATATTTTAAATTTTGCTGTATTCTCGAATTTTAGTGTAAAATGAATATATATATATATATATATATATATATATTCAACCATTTATTAATTTTTTTATTTACAAATTAATTATTTATAAAAAGAAATATATAATAATAATAATAATAATAATAAGAGTTAAAAAAAAACACAACAGAGGTGTGCTGCGTTTTGAGCCAAAAAGCAGCACCCCCACCCAAATCAGATTAAGGCTTTTAGCCCTAATCTCTCTCTCTCTCTCTCTCTCTCTCTCCCTCTCTCTTCCTCTCTCTCTCTCTGCCTTTTCCCCTTCTCGCAACCCACCGCCCTCCCTCACCCGAATCCGTCACTCTCTCCACCACTACCCCTCCCTCCCGCGCAAGCGCGACGTAGCGCAAGCTTCCCTACACGAGCACGAGCACACCACAGTACGATCCTCCTCGCACAAGTGCGCCACAATGCGTGACCTTCCGCCAGCGTGCCACAGCGCAAGGGCAAGTGCGCGAGCGTACCACAACGTGAACGTGCTACAACGCGTGACCTTCCGCGAGCGTACGACTGTAATCTAGCTCGCGAGTGCATGCCTCAACCCATGAGCGTGCCAACCCGGAGTGTGCAAGCCCGCGAGCGTGCCAGCCCGCGAGCGTGCCAGCTCATGAGCCCACCAGTCTGCGATAGCCCATGAGCCCGCGACAGCCCGTGAACCCGCGATCTATTCTCTCCTTCAAGAGCTCTCCTACGCATGGGCCCCCTTGCTACAATCCCAGCTGAAGCCCAAACTGTAGTCATCAACCGACCCCCGAACCCTAGGTCGTGGCTTCTTCACTGCAGGTAACGACTATGTTGGTTGAAGTTCCAGGGTTTTGTGTTTAGAATTTGAGCTAGTTGCTAACATAGTTTCAAATGTGGAAATATTACAGGTTAGACCAATTTAACGGGTGAATGAAAGCTAGATCTGAGATCTAAGGAACTCTAGGTGAGAGAAATGCAATCACTTCAACATTTGAATTGATTTTGTCGAATTTAGGTTGAATTTAGAATCGGAAGCTATATTCATATATATTCTGAAATATGTTTATTTCGAGAAAAATTAGGAAAAATGAGAAATATTAGAAATTTGATCATTTGTGAGTCAAATGATTCGAAATTGATGAAACGGGAATCTAGAAATGAGATTGTGTAAATTTAGGGTTGTATTAAATTGGAAAAAAAAATTGAAAATCTCTTATTAGACTTTTGTTTGATATTAAATTGTGATAATTTGATTAGGGAAAACTTTTTGGAGACTCGAAGAGTCAGATTAGATTTAATTTGAAAATAGGGAGTGATCACCCTCCCTAAAAATGTGAGTGGAACTCTAATCTCTTACATAAAATAGTAAAACTTGTTTCTGCCATGTTTTCCATAAAACATGTTTTCGATATGCATGGACTCGACGTATGATATTAAATTTTAAAACTTATTTTGTGACATTTAGAGTGTCGTAAATTTATATTTTCGATAACTATGCATCCATGGTTTAAACTGAAATGATATTGTGCCATTATTTGAGAACTAGATATGTTTTCTATTCTACCGTCGCATTGACATGGATTTGAAATGATTTGATGATTGTATTGGTACACGGATTTAAAATGTTTTGATAATCTGTATGGGTCGGGGGCCCATTTATGATGATATGATCTGTATGAGCCGGGTGCCCACTTGCGATGAGATGATATTCTTTGATAAATTCCATAGCTATGAAGAGCGTTTGTAGAGGCACCGGGTTGCCCAGATATGTTTCTGCAGGAGGTATCCGCAAACGTCATATGTCTAATGGCTATAGGCGCAGCCGGTTGAACCTACGTAAAGGGGAGGACGTATGTGATGCCACCGTTTAACACCAGGTGGGATCCTATACACGATGATGAGTTAGCCCCAGCAAACTCATGGCCAACGTCAGGGTAGAGCGATTTTTGAACTTATGCATAATAAAACCCCCGATGTGCCTATTCTTAGTTACGGTTGACCTCTGCCAGGATCATTTTTGGCTTGCTCTAATCATACTTGATTTTGAATGGATACATATATACTTGATATCGTGTGATTGGTTAAATGATTTCAAATTATTAAACATATTATGTTTTACTATGAAATATAAATTATTGTTACAAATAATATTGTTTGATACTCCAATGGTTTACTCACACTATTTATGCTTGATATTAATCCCCTTACTTACTGGGTATCTTCCCTGATACTCACTGGGTATCTTCCCTGATACTCACCCCTTTTCTTACCTTCCTCAGACAGGATTAGTGTGAGACAGCGACGTTACAGGCTCTAGAGGTTTTCGTAGTATATTGGTGGATTTAGTATTCACGACGGTGAGATTTAATTCAAATAAAAATTTGAAATCTTTATTTTATTTCGACCCTGCAAGGTCATGATATTGAAATCCGTAGTTGGCCGTGTATATTTATATTGGATGACTGTATAAATTATGGACATTGTTTGGGAAACTCCCACATTTTACTTGTATTGAGGCACCTGTAAGCATTTAAAAATTTTTACTTGGGAAATTATTGTACATTATATAAACTTTAGGCCCGCTCGGTGTGGCGGCTACTCATGCTCTAGTTGGGCATGACAGTAGAGGTCTGTGACTAGGATTGCTAGTAATTAAAAAGCCTTGCGTTGTCTTGATTGTCTGCTATGGTTTGGTTCATTGTCTTGAGGCTGGGATGGCCCTTTTATTTGATTGACAGGATGGTTATGAATTATATAGGTCAAATTGTATTTGGGAGACCTCTGAAATATAGGGAGGTTCTGTCCAATTTTTTGTAAAAATACAATCGACATTCAGGGTAATGGGCGGTTGCTCACGCCCCCGGTTCGGGGCGTGACATTAAGAATAACGTGGTTAATGAAAAAAGAAGCAGGAAAAAGTGCAAAAGAAAAAATTAAAGGGTTTTGAAAAGGTTTTGAAAATTTGTTTGGAAACATGATATATTATATAAATCTACACGGGGAAACTTCACCATCAAAGCTTCTCCTTCCCTCGAAAGTTCTCCTGGGAAACTTCACCATCAAAGCTTCTCCTTCCCTCGAAAGTTCTCCTCCCTTAACCTACTCACTAGCATCCAGATCTTGGGAGTGCACGTAGAACCCAACCATCATCATCATTACCATTGACTCCACTCACTCACTATTACCATCCAGATCAATCATTACCTAACTCCACGCACTCACTACCATCCAGATGCTGGGAGTACATAATGGTTCACTTGCCATTCTGATAGGTCTCTCTCGCCACTTGATGAGGAGATTATGGCAGTCACTCCTCTTGACAAGCATATCATTCGAGATACAGTCTATAGGGGCTGTGAGGTCGGTATTGGGGAGGCGGTATTGGAGGCAGATCTGATTCTGCTTCCTATCACGAATTTTGATGCCATCTTAAGGATAAATTGGCTAAGTTTACATCGGGCTTCCGTGGATTGTTATACGAAGGAAGTTGAGTTTTGGAGGTCCGGGCAGCCACTATTAGTATTTCGGGGTGAGAGACGAGTATTGCCCCATAGTATTATATCTATTATGAAGGCCAGACGCTTGGTACGTCATGATTGTGTGACTTATTTTGCTTATGTTGTTGACACCACCGTTGAGGAACCGAGACTTAAAGATATCCCTATGGTGTAGGAGTTTCCAGATGTGTTCCCCGAGTAGCTTCCCGAATTGCTATCAGTTCGGGAGTTCGATTTCGAGATTGATATAGTATCGGGGACCAATCCTATTTCTATTCCGCCATACAGAATGGCGCCTACTGAATTGAGAGAACTTAAGATTCAGTTGTAGGAACTTCTAGACAAGGGGTTTATATACCCGAGCATGTCACCCTAGGATGCTTTGGTGTTATTCGTAAAGAAGAAAGATGGTACACTTCAACTTTGTGTGGATTACAGACAGTTGAACAAAGCCACCATAAAAAACAGATATCCCCTGCCACGTATAGAGGATTTGTTTGATCAGCTGCAGGGAGTTACTGTTTTCTCAAAAATTGATCTCCGTTCGGGTTATCATCAGTTGTGGGTTCGGGCCGGAGATGTGCCCAAGACAGCCTTTCGCACCCGATACAGCCACTATGAGTTTTTAGCCATGCTGTTTGGGTTGACTAATGCCCCAATTGCTTTTATGGATTTGATGAATCGAGTCTTCCATGATTTCTTAGATCGGTTTGTCATTGTATTTATCAATGACATCTTGGTGTATTCACGGAGTGATGAAGATCATGTTCAACACCTTTGGATGGTATTAAAGATATTCCATGAGAAGCAGTTATATGCTAAATTCTCGAAATGTGAGTTTTGGCTGAGACGGATAGGATTTTTGGGGTATATTGTCTCCGCGAAAGGCATTTATGTTGATCCGCAAAAGATTGAGACTATATTAAAGTGGGAGCAGCCACAGACAGTTACCGAGATCCGTAGTTTTCTCGGTTTAGCCGAATATTATCGTCGATTTGTAGAGGGATTTTCCTGAATAGCTGCTTCGTTATCTAAATTGACCTGAAAGGGGTTCAAGTTTGTTTGGGATGACCGTTGTGAGGCAAGCTTTTAGGAGCTCAAACAACGGTTGACATCTGCTCCTATTTTATCCCTTTCCACTAGCAGTTGGGAATATACAGTGTATAGTGATGCTAGCCGATAGGGATTGGGTTGTATTCTGATGCAGGATGATCGGGTCATTGTATATGCTTCTTGGCAGTTGAAGAAGCATGAGTTGAACTACCCGACGCACGATCTTGAGTTGGCTGCATAGTCTTTGCCTTGAAGATGGCGACATTACTTATATGGGATGACTTATAGGGTATTCACGGATCATAGAAGTCTAAAGTACTTATTCACCCAGCGGGAGTTGAATCTTGACAGAGGAGATGGTTGGAGTAATTGAAAGACTACGACCTTATCATTGATTACCATCTGGGAAAGGCAAATGTGGTGGCAGATGCATTGATGGGACTCCGTACACTCGGAGTCAGTTTGACTAGTGATGATCAAGGAGCACTACTAGCTCGATTTGAGGTGAGGCCGACTTTGCTTGATCACATTAAAGAGCTTCAGGGGTTATATGAGGAGCTCCAGCGTATTCTTGAGAAGATCAGCAGAGGCAAGAATGAAGACTTCCGAGTCCGCGATGACGGACTAGTTGTATACAGAGAGCGGGTTTGCATTCCCACCAACAGCGATCTTCATAGGACTATTCTTGAGGAGACTCATTCCTCCGCTTATGCCTTGCATCCAGGCAGTACAAAAATGTATCGGACTATCCGAGATAGTTATTGGTGGCCCGGGATAAAAAGAGAGATCGTAGTTTGTAGATAGACTTATGAAGTCTACGTATTTCATTGCTATTCGTGCCGATTTCTCTTTGGAAGTGTTAGCACGTCTCTACGTCGACACTATTGTTAGACTTCATGGAGTATCTGTGTCGATAGTATCAGATAGAGGTTCTAGATTTATATCTAGGTTTTGGTCCAAGTTATAGGAGGCAATGGGCGCAAGGCTTAATTTTAGTATGGCCTATCATCTACAGATAGATGGTCAGTCAGAGAGGACCATTCAGACCCTTGAGGACATGCTGAGAGCATGTGTGATGGATTTCTGGGATAGTTGGATCGGCACCTTCTACTGGTCAAATTTGTATATAATAATAGCTATCAGGCCAATATAAGGATGCTCCCGTATGAGGCACTGTATGGCAGGAAGTGTCGCACCCCGATATGCTGGGATGAGGTCGGAGAGCAACGTCTCAATAGTGTCGAGTTAATTGAGAATACGAAGGATAAATTTAAGGTCATTCGTGAGCGGATGAAAGCCGTCCAGGACAGACAGAAGGTATATGCCGATCGTAGACGGTGACCTCTTGAGTTTGCCACTGGAGATATGGTTTTCTTGAGGATATCTCCTTGGAAGGGAGTTATACGGTTTAGGCAGCGGGGCAAGTTGAGCCCTAAATATATTGGGCCCTTCCGTATCCTTGAGAGGGTCGGGAGTGTAACATACAGATTGGAGCTGCTAGATGAACTATTCCGTATTCACCAGTCTTCCATGTCTCAGTACTCAGGAAGTATTTAGCCGATCCTTCTCATATACTTGAACCTCCACTTGTTGAGTTACGAAAGAACTTTAGTCTTCCAGTTTAGCCCGTGGCTATTCTAGATCGGCAGGTCAGAAAGTTACGAAGTAAGGAAATTTTATTAGTTAGAGTTTTGTGGAGGAGTAACCAAGTCGAGGAGGAGACCTCGGAGCCCGAGAAGGCTATTAGGAGACAGTACTCCAATTTGTTTACTGTTTAGTCTTCTTTTAGTTTCAAGACTGAAATTTATTTTTAGGAGATTAGAAAATATAACACCGATACTGCGTTATCAGTAATAATGTATTATTCTCGAAAAATATATATAAATAAATATTCTTCAGTCTATATATATATATGTGTGGAGAGAAATTTTATTTATTTATATTGATTTTTTATTTTTTGGTATTTAAATTGAATTTTTGATATATTTTAAATTTTGCCGTATCCGTGAATTTTAGTGTAAAATGAATATTAATATATATATATATATATATATATATATATATATTCAACCATTTATTATTTTTTTATTTGCAAATTTAATTATTTATAAAAAGAAATATATATATAAATAATTATAATAATAAGAGTTAAAAAAAAAAAACAACAGAGGGGTGCTATGTTTTGAGCCAAAACGCAGCACCCCCCACCTAAATCAGATTAGGGCTTTTAGCCCTAATCTCTCTCTCTTTCTCACTCTTCCTCTCTCTCTCTCTCTCCGCCTTTTCCCTTTCCCGCGATCCGCCGCCCTCCCTCACCCGAATCCGCCGCTCTCTCCACCGCTGCCCCTCCCTCCCGCGCGTGCGCGCCGCAGCGCAAGCTTCCCTATACGAGCACAAGCGTGCCACAGCGCGATCCTCCTCGCGCGAGCGCGCGACCTTCCACCAGCGCGCTACAGCGTAAGCGCGAGCGCGCGACCGCTCAAGCATACCACAGCGTGAGCGCGCCACAGCAAGCGACCTTCCGAGAGCATGTGACTGTAGTCTAGCTCACGAGCGCACGCCTCAGCCCGTGAGCGTGCCAGCCCGCGAACATGCCAGCCAGTGAGCCCACTAGCCCGCGAGCCCGCGACAGCCTACGAGCCCACTATCTGTTCTCTCCTTCAAGAGCTCTCCTGCGTGCGGGCCCCCTTGTTGCAACCCCAGCTAAAGACCAAACCGTAGTAATTAACCGACCCCCGAACCCTAGGTCGCGGCTTCTTTACTGCAGGTAATGGCTGCGTTGGTTGAAGTTCCAGGGTTTGGTGCTTAGAATTTGAGTTAGTTCCTAACATAGTTTCAAATGTGGAAATATTACATGTTAGACCAATTCAACGGGCAAACGAAAGTTAGGTCTGAGATCTGAAGAACCCTAGGTGAGAGAAATACAATCACTTCAACATTTGAATTGATTTTGCCGAATTTAAATTGAATTTAGAATCGGAAGCTATATTCATATATATTCTAAAATATATTTAATTCGAGAAAAATTAAGAAAAATGAGAAATATTAGAAATTTGATCATTTGTGAGCCAAATGATTCGAAATTAATAAAACGGGAATCTAGAAAGGAGATTGTGTAAATTTAGGATTGTATTAAATTGGAAAGAAAAATTAAAAATCCCTTATTAGGTTTTTGTTTGATATTAAATTGTGATGATTTGATTAGGAAAATCTTTTTGGAAACTCGAGTAGTCAGATTGGATTTATTTTGAAAATAGGGAGTGACGACCCGTCCTAAAAATGTGAGTGAGACTCTAATCTCTTGCATGAAATAGTAAAACTTGTTTCTGTCATGTTTTCCATAAAACATATTTTCAATATACATGGACTCGACGTATGATATTAAATTTCAAAACTTGTTTTGTGACATTTGGAGTGTCGTAAATTTATATTTCCGATGACTATCCATCCGTGGTTTGAAATGAAATGATATTGTGCCATTATTTGAGAACTGGATATGTTTTCTATTCTACCGTTGCATTGACATGGATTTGAAATGATTTGATGATTGTATTGACACGTGGATTTAAAATGTTTTGATGATCTGTATGGGCCGGGAGCCCATTTGTGATGAGACATTCACGACGATGAGATTTAATTCGAATAAAAATTTGAAGTCCTTATTTTATTTCAACCCTACGAGATCATGATATTGAGATCTGTAGTTGGCCGTGTACATTTATATGGGATGACTATATAAATTATGGACATTGTTTAGGAAACTCCCACATTTTACTTGCATTGAGGCACCTGTAAGCATTTTAAAATATTTACTTGGGAAATTGTTGTACATTGTATAAACTTTAGACCCGCTCGTTGTGGCGGCTGCTCATGCTCTAGTTGGGTATGACAGTAGAGGTCTGTGACTAGAACTGATAGTAATTAAAAAGCCTTGCGTTGTCCTGGTTGTCTGCTGTGGTTTGGTTCATTGTTTTGAGGCCGGGATGACCATTTTATTTGATTAACAGGATGGTTGTGAATTACACAAGTCAAATTGTACTTGGGAGACCTCCGAAATATGGGGAGATTCTATCCGCTTTTTTATAAAAATATAGCCAGCATCCAGGGTAACAAGCGGCTGATCACACCCCCTGTTCGGGGCGTGACATTAAGAATCATGTGGTTAATAAAGAAAGAAGCGGGAAAAAAGTGCAAGAGAAAAAATTGGAGGGTTTTGAAAAGGTTTTGAAAATTTGTTTGGAAACATGATATATTATATAAATCATATATGGGGAAACTTTACCATCAAAGCTTCTCCTTTCCTCAAAAGTTCTCCTCCTTTAACCTATTCACTAGTGTCCAGATCTTGGGAATGCACGTAGAACCCAACCATTATCATCATTACCATTGACTCCACTCACTCACTATTACCATTCAGATCAATCACTACTTAACTCCACGCACTCACTACCATCCGGATGCTGGGAGTACACAATCCTAGGATTGTGGATAAAGATGCCTTCAAATTGTGACGATGGTAACATTTTTGTGAGTGAACATTTTTTGTTTGGAACATTTTAGAAGATATATAGTTTTAAGACATGCAATTTTTTTTTTAGTCTTATATGTATTTGTTATTCTACTTAGAAATCAATGTATCAATCATTCTTACATTAATATTATTTTTGTAATTTTTTTTCTTAGTAATTCAAATCTACACCATCTTAGAAAAGCCGTTACTATTGATATCACGTGGTAACACATAGTAAGTTGTAACATTTTCTATACAGTAATTTTCCTAACACTTACAATAACCAACAGCAACTTCTTATGACACTTGTAATAATTGACGATAAAAGGGAGTAACATTTTCTAATACTTGTGGTAACCAATAATACAAGACAGTAATTATTACTAACATATGTGATAACCAATAATAAATGACTATAACTTTTTCCAACGCTTTTCTAATCGATGATAAAAGACAATAATTTTTCCTAACATTTATGATAACCGACGATAAAAGATAATAATATTTTCTAACATTTGTGTGACCGACAATACAAGTCATAACTTATAGCTAACCGATAATAAAAGGGTAGTTCCTAATACTTGTGTATTCGACAATAAAATATAGTAACATTTCCTAACATTTATAGTAATTGACGATAAAAAGTAGTAATATTTCGTAATAGTTGTGGTAATCAACGATAAAAGATAGTAAAATTTTCTAATATATGTGGTAACCGACGATAAATAGCAGTAACATTTCTTAACAGTGTGGTAACTAACGATAAAAGGTAGTAACATTTACTAACATATATAGTAACCGATGATAAAAGATAGTAATTTTTATCAATACTTTTGAAACCGATGATAAAAGACAGTAATTTTACTAAAACTTTTTTAATTGTCAGTATAAATCTAGAACATGCTCCAATGATAATCAAAACTGTAGAGATAGATCAAACCTGACTGGTGTATAGCCAACTGAATACTCATCCATTAGAGAAGGTTCTGCTGACAGTTTTAATGGGTTTAGTAAATAGTTTTTGTCCATTTGGATAGAGCATTTTGTTTTGTAGTGAGGAATGGTAAACTTATTTCTTAAGTCAGTTGACTAATTTTTCTCTTTTTAACAAATTTGATCGACTCTTTCTTTTAAATGGTGGATTGAAATCACTCATTAGTTGACAGTCTTTTCCAAATGATCAATTGTTTCCACACACAAACCACTTAAGTTCAATTAGAATTAACTTTAATCCTTTTTAATTTATCAATGTAACATTTCTTTGTTGCTAATTATGATCGATCATTCAAAGTTTTCTTCTTAATTCATAGAATCTATTTTTATACAGAGCTTTTGTAAATATGTTTGCTTTTTGTTTCAAAGTATTAACATATTCAAGAATTATATCATTTTTTAGAACATGATTTGTGATAAAATACCTAACCTCTATGTGTTTTGTTCTTGAATGGTGAACTGGGCTTTTAGTTAGATTAATTGCACTTGTATTATCACACTTAAATGGAATGCATTCTACCTCAACTCTATAGTTTCGCATATGGTGTTTAATCCACAACAATTGAGCATAGTGTTGTCCAAGTGCTACATAGTTTTAGTGGTTGAGATTACTACATTATTTTGTTTTCTGAAAAACCATGACACCAGTATGTTTTCAAAGAATTGATAAGTCCTACTAGTATTTTTTCTATCTAATCTATGACCTACAAAGTTTGTATCTAAGAAACCAAGCAGTTGAAAACTAGAATTTCTATTATTCCACAACCATAAGTTCATAGTGTCTTTAAGATACCTAAAAATTCTTTTTACTGCAAGTAGGTATGATTTTTTTAGATATGATTGAAATCTTATGCGTAGATATATACTTAATTGTATATCTGGTTGAGAGACTATGAAATAGAGAAGTGAATCTATCATATTTCTATATAATTTTTGACATACTGACATCCTTTTATCATCTTTATCAAGCTTTATGTTAGTACTCATTGGTGTTGCATTGCTTTTACAGTATTTAAATCCAAATTTATTGACCAATTTCATAATAAATTTGAATTGATTGATGAAAATTCCTTTCTTTGTTTGTCTAATTTGTAATCCAAGAAAATAATTTAGTTTACACATCATGTTCATTTCAAACTCAGCTTGCAGTTCTTAGCAAATTCTTGATAGAGTTTTTTACTTATTCCCCAAAAACTATGCCATCCATGTATATTTGAACTTTTAAAATGTCTCTATCAAATCTTTTTATAAACAAGATTGTATCAATTTTGTCTCTCTCAAATCCTTTTTCAACAAGAAAATTGCTAAATTTTTCATACCAAACTCTAAGAGTTTATTTGAGACCATACAGAGCCTTTGATAATTTGAATACTTAGTCTGGGAGTCTAGAGTCCTCAAATCCAAAAGATTGTTCTACAAAGACTATCTTATTAATTAGACCATTAAGAAAAGCACATTTGACATCCATTTGATATAATTTGAAGTTCATAAAGCAAGAGAAGGCAAGATGCATTCTAATGGCCTTTAGTCTAGCTATTGGGATGTAAGTTTTGTCATAATCTATGCTTTTTTCTTAGCTATATCCTTTATCCATTAATTTTGCTTTGTTTCTTGTTATCACACCTTACTCATCTAGTTTATTTTTAAGCACCCACTTAGTTCCTATCACTGATTGATCTTTAAGTCTAGAAACTAAATCTCAAACTTTATTTCTTTCAAACTGATTTAGCTCTTCTTGCATTACCAAAGTCCAATTCTCATCTTATAAAGCCTCTTTTACAGATTTTTGTTCAATTCAAGATATGAATGCTACAAGCACACATTGATTTTGCAATACTAACCTAGTTTTTACTCTAGAATTTGGATTTCTTATTATGTTGTCCATATTTACGCTTTTCTTAATGTAAGAAGCTTTCTTCTTGAATTTTTGAGTTATTAAGATCCGTTGAAGTTTGGTTCTCTAGGTTTTCCTTTCTTCTTCTTTGTAAAAGAATCAATTGGTTCTATTGTAATCACAAGCTATATATTTTCATTATTGTTATCTTTAGGAATTTTCATGTTTGTGCCTTTGATTCATCAAACTTCACATGGATTGATTCTTCTATGAAAGAAACCTAGAGGGGGAATACGTTTATTTAAATAATTTTGACGCTAATTTTATATTAGAAACAAATTTTAATGGTTTTAAGTGTAAGAAGAATAAGGTGGAAGTATTAGGAATTTAAAATAAAGGATACAAAATGAATTTATATTGGTTCTACCAATTCCGTTTTATGTCTACTTCCAGACTCTATCTGGATTTTCTACTATTTTTAAAATAATTTACAATCAACTTGCTTACCTTGTGCAAGTTAGACATATACAAGTGTTTTTCTCAAACATTTTACATAATTTCAAGTTGTGTAACTTTCTCTCATTAAAACCCCAGATCTAACTACCACACTTGGATCCTTGTACAATTAACACTTCATGAGGAGCATGCTACAATGATGATTTTTTGACACTCGGATGTAACAAAATTGAAGTACAATGGAAGAAATTACAATTGAACAACGATACAGAGTATCACACTTTAAGAACATAGTATAAAATTAATGTGTTCGTGAGGCTCATACGCCTTCGCATTGAATGATCTCTCGTTGTCCAACAATTTTCTTCTTCTTCAATGCTTGATTGTGGTAGGTGGTGATTTGAATTTTGAGTGTTAATCCACATTAAATGTCTTCACCAACCAATTAGCTTTTGAATTAATGCACATAGTTTTTATTCAGAAATAGTCGTTGAAGTCCTTGTGTCAACATTGCTACTTCCTTACGTCAACATGGCAACAACAAAAAAAAGGTTTACAAATTCAATAACCTTAATTTGCTATTCGACACGCTAAACTTAAAAGAATTTTATTGCTCATGTCAACATCTTAATATTCCTATGTTGACATCACATAGTGTGTTAAACATTCTAAGTCAGATATTGGACATACTTCTTTCTAAATCCTAGAACATATGTCGATATCTTACTTTGCTTGTATCGACATGAATCTCTATGTGTTCTGTGTCTGTCTTTAAGCCTGTATCGACATTATAATATCTTGTGTCGACATCTAGTAGTTTTCTTGAGTTCTAAAGGACGTGTCGATGTCTTAATGTTTCATGTCGACATCTGGTAGCCTTTTCAAGTTCTAAAGAATGTGTTGACATCCTAAACTTTTGTGTCGACTTCTAGTAGCATGTTTAGCATTCTAAGCAATGTGTTGACATGTCTACAAGGTGGTATCGACATGTTTGTTTTATGTTCTGCATCCTTTTGAAAATTTTCTAAGCGTTGAATGTGTCGATTGGACTTGAGATTGTATTCAAAATTAATATTCATGTCGACTTGTCTAAAAGGTAGTGTCAACATATTTTTATACTTATCCTCACAAGAGTTTTGGGTTAAAATTTTTTAATCTTAGATTCTGCTAAATTTTTCCTAATTGTAATTAACATTAAGTATACTAATTTGTTAATCATCAAAACACTTAATGCTAATATTTTACAACTATTGTTCTTTTGTTATATACCCAATAGGTCTTACTATTACTGGAGTAGTTTAGAAAAATTGTCTCACCACTTTTTTTATCAAACTTTTCTAGATTTTCTTTACCATTATTAATTACAAAACATTTTCATCCATAAACATGAAAGTAGCCTATGTTCGGTTTTCTTCCTTTGTATAATTCATATGATGTCTTTTTCAATATTGACCAAATTAGAGCTTTATTTAGAATATGGCATGCTATGTTCACAGTCTTTGCTAAGAAAAGCTTAGTCAAGTTGTTTTCACATAGTATAGGTCTAACCATTTCTTCATGGGCTTTATTTTTTCTCTCAACAACACCATTTTGTTGAGGTGTTCTAAGAGTAAAGAAGTTGTGAGATATTCTCTCAATATCTCAAAACTCTTAAATTTGTCTATTTTCAAATTCTTTACTGTGTTCACTCCTAATACAACTAATTTTATCGCTTTTCTTATTTTGATGTCTTTTTAACATAGTTTGATGAACATTTCACTTGTTTCTTCTTTTTTGGTTAGGAATAAAACATAAGCGAACCTAGAATAATCATTTACAATTACGAAACCATATTATTTTTCTCCTAAGCTCTGTGTCCTAGTTGGTTTAAATAAATCTAAGTGAAGAAGTTCTAATGGCCTTGATGTTGTTATTTTGTTCTTAGATTTGAAAGAATTTTTAGTTTATCTTCCTTTCATATGAGTATCACAAAGTCTATCTCTTTCATATTTCATTTTCGAAATGCCTCTAACTAAATCTTTTCTAACTAATTTTGTAATTAGATCTATACTTGCATGATCTAATATTCTATGCCATAATCTTGAATTATTAGTATTTACAGCCATTAGACAAATTTCATATTTTTTTATTATATTGTTTAAATCTATTACATATATTTTTCCTTTCCTTGTTCCATTAAATTTTATGATTTTACTAACCCTATCGAGTATCAGACATTCGTGGCAATCAAATAAAATAAGATATCTTTTATCACGTAATTGACTAATACTCAACTGGTTATGCTTGGTCAAAGTATCTACCTACTTTATCGATTCCAATTATGCCATCTTTGGAGTTGTCTCCAAAGACTACTTTTCCTCTTTTCTTCATTTCCAACAAATAGAACTATAATGGGTCACCAGTCATATGGTGAGAACACCCATGTCCAGGAATCAAGTTTCCTTGCTTCCTTTTGCTTTAAAACATATTTGCAAAATACTTCAATTAAACTTTCACTTTTGGTACTCAAATTCTTTTGAGTCAACCACTATTAGTCAAACTATTAGATCCATCTATCTTTTTGGGTATCCATTTCAGTATTGTGTTCCTAAATGCTTTGCTCTTAAACCAGGATACATTTGTTGTGTGACCTATTTTGTGACAGTGGGTGCATCTTTGGTGTTGCTAGCCCTTTAGTTTCATTTGTATTAGTTGCCTCTTAAGCCTAAATTGTTATGTCTTATGTCCTAGTTTCATGCACGTGTGACACCTGGTGTTAGTCTTTGTGTTACTAGAGCTAGGTACAAAAAAGTTGTAGAGTTTCTTTTGGGTGGTAGTAGAGTTATATCCTAGTCTCTTTGGGTTCCTAGTATTAAGTTTAATTTCTTCTGGCCTTGTATGAATTCGTGTAACAGAAAACTAAGTCTCTTGTTTCAATCTTTTTCTTCCTTTAATTCATTTTGTATAGTGGTATTGTCATACATGATTTCTCTATTATAGGTATGTGAGTTCTAAATAGTTTCTAATTCAGCTTTCAATTTATTAGCTTCTTATGATTTATTCTTATCTCATTGGCCAAACCTTTTGTTGCTTTCTTAAAACTTTCATTTTCTTTCTTTAGGTTTTCAGTTTCAAATTTTAGTTTACTCTTTTCATTCAATCAAACATTTTTTTTAGTGAAGAATTTTTTTTAGTTATTTTCCTAAGATCTCTAAGGGATTCCATTAGAGTTTCATGTAGTTCATGTACAGATAATTCATCATTATCAAAATCGAAATTAGAAAATTCAGAATTGGAAGACAAGAGTACCTCATTGTTTTCTTCTTTCATTGCCATGAAGTATAAACTGGCTTGTTCTTACTTGACATCCTTCTCTCTAGAGCTACGGTCCTTCTCACTCCATTCAACCAGAGCTTTCATTGGTAGCATTAAATCAACATACTATAAGATCATCACGAACCATATAAAAGTATTGAATTCAAAATTCAAAAGTTTACAATTTAAACATGTGTTTATCAAATCCTTATGTCAAATATTATCAAAACATATACAGTAGTGGATTAAAGAAAGAGGTACTGGACAATTGAATAGACTTGTGGGCTCCTAGGTCACTAGTTGTGTTTGTCTTCCACTACAGAGTTTATCTTTTCTTCCATTTCGGCAATCCTTTGTTGTAAGTAAGACAATTCATCTTGCATTTGTATGAATTGATGCTTTAGGACGTCATCTGCTTGTTGTAAGTTGTAGAATGTTTTTTAGAATTTTTTAGGAGAAAAGAGGTTCCAACACTAAGATTGGGTTTGACACCTATTTTTTTAAAAAATATATACATCTATACCATGACTAAGGAGAATTTCAGTAATCATTATGGCATATGGGAGACTTTTTTTTTTTGAATTTCCTATTTCTATCATTTGGAGAGGAATTAAGAAGTGGAGTCATGGATTCTTGTTCTGTATAAAACATACCATTAAGTAGTAGTCTTCTCGAGTGATGGAGTCATTCCTTACTACTCTAGGTCTTATATGGTGAATAATTATCTTATAAAGGAGTCTCTCATGAAGATCTAAGGATGAGGCTTTGTAGTCAACAGTTTCAAGTTGATTTTTTTTAACACAATCTTAGTGTTGTCTAGAATTTTGGTTCCAAGATATGTATGCCTCACATTCCCCACTGGGTACCTATTGTAAGCCATTTATACTACAGATGAATTTAGGAGTCACTATTATCTCTATTCCTCCAAGATAAATTATAAGCACACATCCATGACTATAAATGTGTATGATTATCTCACTATCTCTCCTATCTTGTATGGTTCCCTCATGTTCTTCTATGTTGTTATAAAACAACTTCACTAGTCTATTAAACTAAGGTAAGAGTGGATGGATGAGACTCGAAGGACATATCTTTCTAATGTGTTCCCCATAAGGAAAGTTAATACTTGTTAAGAAATCCTAGTCAATACTCCTACCATAAATAATAGATTTGGAAAGAAAATTTTGAAAGGACTCATTATGGTGTCTTGATAGGAAATCTTTGTGGTTGAACTTTGAATTACTTTCGGCCATGGTCAAAAATTGAAAAAGAGTAAGAAGTTAGGGTTTCCTTTAATTAAGAGAGAGTGACAAAAAGAAGTAGTTTTCTTCATTCGTGAAGAGAAGTAGTTATTGAAGATCATCGAGGATAAGAGAGAGAATTTATGGTTCACGTATGAGAGGGGAGAGAGAGAATAGTTACTTTTAGGTTTTTAAATTTGGGAGGGAATATAAAAAGTCGATCCTAAATTTAAATATATATTCAATTTTGGGTCGATTTAAGGTTAAAATAAGAGATAATATGAATTTTGGGTTAGATTTTAGTTTAGGGTTTCAGATAAGAGAATTTGAAATTAAAGGAATGTCGAATCCCTTTCTTGTTTATTCGAATCCCAGCCAGCATATCAACATCATAAACAGGTATGTTGGCATACTCTAGCATGTCAACACCATAAAATAAGCATGTTGTTTGTGGGTATAATGTTGACATCATAGACAGGTGTGTCGATATGAGTCATTTGTAATGTCGACATTATAAGATAGGCATGTCGACATGAGAAGTTCAGTCCACTCTATTGGACTAGCCCTTTGGGGTGTATCAACACAACATCTCATATGTTGGACATTATTCTTCAAATAGATATAGTATTCGATACATTATCCTAATATGTCGACATAAATACACAAAAACACATAGAATGTTCAACATATCCATTCAGTATGTCGATATAAACACATATGTTCAACACATTCATCTAATGTGTCAACATATCATTCATCAAAACACTTAGTAAGTCGAAAAACATGCTTAGAATATTGACATTTGCTTCGACACTACTCCCTTATTTTTTCGTTGCTCAGTTTTTTGTTTAATTTCATCTTTCTCACTTTTAAGACTTAATTTTCTATTTCTATCCTTCCTAGTTCTCTTTTCAAACTACAAAATCTCTCCCTATCCAAGGGTTTTGTGAATATATCTACAATTTGCTTTTCTATCTCAATGTATTCACAGATAATATCATTCTTAAGCACATGGTATATAATGAAATGATGTCTAACCTCAATGTGATTAGTCCTAGAGTGGTGAATTAGATTCTTTGTTAAATTTCTAGCATTTGTGTTATCTACTTCAATTGGAATATACTCTAAATTTAAGCCATGATCATTACATTGTTTTTTAATCCAAAGGATTTAAGCACAACATTTTCCTGCAGCAATGTATTCTGCTTCAGTATTTGATATTGTTACACTATTTTATTTCCTAAAAAACCAGGTTACCAACATGCTTCATAAATACTGACTTGTGCCACTAGTGATCTTCATATTCACTTTGCATCCTATGAAATCAGCATCATTATATCCATAAAGTTCAAATGATGATCTTCAGTTGTACCAGATGCCAAGACTACAAGTGTCCTTAACGTATCTCAGTATTCTCTTTATTGCATACATGTGTGATTCCTTAGGATTTGCTTGAAATCTAGCACACAAGTAGACGTTATAAAGTATGTCAGGCCTAGAGGCTATTAGATACAATAATGATTCTATCATACTTCTACACAGTTTTTGGCATACACTTTTGTCATTCTTATTCTTATTTAGTTTGATCGATATGCTCATAGGAGTGGTATTACTTTTGCCATATCTAAACCAAATTTTCTAATCAACTCCTTGGCAAATTTGGACGGACTAATAAAAATTCCTTCTTTTAATTGTTTAATTTGTAGTCCTAGCAAGTAGTTTAGTTTCTCATCATACTCATTTCAAACTCTGTCTCCATTTTCTCAGCAAAGTCTTAACAAAGTTTTTTATTTGTTACACCAAATACTATGTCATTTAATAAATTTACACAATTAATATGTCTTTGTCATTTCTCTTAATAAGCAAGGTTGTGTCAACCTTACCTCTCTGAAATTCATTCTTAATTAAGAATATGCTAGACCTCCCATACCAAGTTCAAGGATTTTGCTTAAGACCATATAGTACTTTAGACAATTGAAAAACATGGTCTGGGTATTTTGGATCTTCAAATCCTAGGGGTTGCTCTGCATACACTATCTCCTCAATGACTCTATTCAGAAATGCACTCTTAACATTCATTTGATATAACATAAAGTCTATAAATCAAGCATAGGCAAGATGTATCCTAATTGTTTCTAATCTAGCCATTGGTCCATAGATTTCGTCATAGTCTATTCCTTCTTTTTGGTTATACCTCTGAGCCACTAATCTTGTTTTTTCCTAGTAATAGTTCCATACTTATCTAATTTATTTTTATAAACCCATTTAGTTCTAATTATAAATTGATTATAAGATTTAGGAACTAAGTCCCACACTTTATTTCTCTCGAATTGGTTTAGCTTTTTTTGCATCACAACTATCCACTTTTCATCCTCAAGAGCCTCATTCACATTCTTAGGTTCTATTTGAGAAATAAAAGCTACAAACTCATTGATTTTGTATTGTAGATTTAATTCTTACTCTAGACTACATGTCTTTTATTACATTATCTACATTTACACTATTTCTAATCATTGGAAACTTTATCTCCTGTTCTTGATGATTCTTTTCTTCCTTTTTTGGTTCTTGCTCTACCTTAGATTCTTCTTTTTGAACATTTTCAACTTTTGTAGAATCTTACACTTTAATAGTATTAGATGGTTCATCATCATTTATAACAGTTATCTCTTTTCTAATATCTTCAGATTCATTGAATTGTATATGAATAAATTCATCAACTACTATTGTTTTCTTGTTATATACTTTATAGGCCTTGCTATTGAATGGGTATCCTAAAAGGATGTTTTCATCGCTTTTGTTATCGTATTATCTCAACTGTTATTTGTCATTGTTTAATATATTTCATTTACAACCAAAGACATGAAAGTAAGCCATGTTTGGTTTTTTCCCTTTATATAGTTCGTAGAGTATTTTCTTTAATATTGGTCTAATTAGAGCCACATTCAATATGTTACAAGTTATGTTTACAATTTCTACCCAAAAGTATTTTGAAGTATTATGTTTGCACAACATGGCTCTTGCCATTTCCTCTAAATTCCTATTTTTCCTTTTTACAATCCTATTTTGTTGAGGAGTTCTAGGTGCAAAGGAATTGTGATTGATTTCATTTTGTTCACAAAAATTTTGTAATATTTTATTTTCAAATTCCCTTCTATGGTCACTTCTTATGCAAGACCATGTATTCTTTCTCATTTTGAAGCATATTGCAGAGTTTTATGAACTCCAAGTTGGCTTCCTATTTTCTAGCCAAAAATATAATCCAAGTGCATCTATATTACTCATTTACTATTGCAAAGCCATAATACTTTCCCCCTAAGTTTTATGTTATCATTAGACCAAATAGGTCCATGTGCAGAAACTTTAACGGCCTAGAGGTTGAGACTAAATCTTTGGGTTTAAATGTACTTTTAATGTGTTTTCCTTTCATGCAAGCATTGCATAGTTTATCTCTTTCAAATTTTATTTTAGTCAATCCCTTAAATAAGTCTTTTCTTACTAATTTTGTCATCAAATCCATGTTTGCATGACCGAAATTTCTATGCCACAACCTAGAACTATTTTTGTCTACCACAACTAAACAAGATTCAATAGGTGTCTCTGTTTCATCTAAATTTATTACGTATACGTTTCCTCTTCTATAACCAATGAATTGGTTTCATTTTATTCTTTATTAATTATTAAACATACATCAGGTTCAAATACAACTCTATATCCATCACACAATTAGTTGACACTTAGTAAGCTAAATTTCAGACCATCAACAAGTAAAACATTCTGAATATGGCTTGAGGAAAACTTACCTATGTTGTTAACCTTAACAATTTTGCCTTTAGAGTTGTCTCTGAATGCCACCTTTCATACTTTTCTTTTCTCCAGGCTTGAGAATTCGATGCATCTCGTGTCATGTGTCTTGGACATCCATTGTCAATGCACTATGATAATGAATCCAGAGCTTCCTTAGATTTCAAACAAACCTGAAAGAAGAATCAATCAAGTTTGTGCCTTTAGTACCCAGACTTTCTTAGGTCTGATTGGGTTAGTCGAAATAACATTCCTAACTACCTTTGGCATCCATGTCACTGTGACCTTTCTAAGTGCAGTGCTTCTGAACCAACATGCATTAGTACTGTGCCCTTTTCTATGACAATAAGTGCATTCAGTGTTTTGTTGGCCTTTTGTTTTTGCTTGTACTAGATTGTTTTTTAAGTTCACAATATTCAGCTTTGTGCCACATTTTCATACATGCATAGCATGTGGTCTTTCTCTTATTAGATTCCGAGCTAGGCACGAGATGCTATAAAACTTCTTTCGAGTTGTTGCAGGGTCATATCCTAAACCTGTTTTGTTAAAGATTGCCCTTTGGGCTCCAGGCATCAAATCTAGCTTCTCTTGGCATTGGACAAACTTATGCAGCAGTGTACTAAGTCTTTTGTTCTTATTCTTCTTTTTATCTAATGCTTCTTCTACTTGTGTTTTTTCAGCTGTATTGTCTTCTTTGCTAGTACAACTAACTTTTAGATTTTCGAATTCTGATTTAAATTCTGAACCTCTGCAACCTTAGTTTCTAATTTAGTATGCATATTTAACTTCCTTTTTATAAAACTATCTTGCTCTTTTCTTAATTTCTCATTTTCAAGTTTCAGTTTATTTTTCTCTTCTAATTTGGCGATTGTTTTCCTAAGAGATGAGTTCTTTCTGGTTACCTTCCTTAGGTCTCTGAGGACATTTTTAGATAGTTCATTTTTAGAATCAAAAAGATTAGAAGAGTCAAAGTAGTAGGACATTACCCTTTCCTTTTGTCTTTCTTCCGGTGCCATGAAGTACAAGTTTGCTTGTTTTACAAGAACTGCATTTTGCTGGAGGAATTATTCTCATCACTCCATGCTGCTAATGCTTTCTTTTTCTTATTCGTCTTCATGTCCTTCTTTTTAGGCTTCTTTAATTGATAACAATCCGCTTTGATTTGGCCAAGTTACTTGTATTCGTATTCTGGCCTTCTAAAAACAGCTCTGCCTTCGTTCTGCCTTCGCATCATGAACCTTTTGAATTTTCGAGGTCTTCTTCATCATTTTCTTCACTACTAAAGGTGTTTTCTTCACTTTCAGCCTTGAGAGCTATTCTTTTTTCCTTCTCTTCTCTTACTAACTCTTTGTTGTTCAACATCATCTTATGAGTGATCAATGAGCCCACTAGCTAGTCCATGGTTAGCATCTCAAGATTCTTGGATTCCTCAATTACAGTGACCTTCGACTCCCAAAATTTTGGAATACATCTCAAGACTTTATCTACCATGTCTTTCCGAGGTATTCCTTTCTCCAGTAGTCTCAGTTCAATTGAAATTGTGTTGAAGGGCATCATCATCTCTTAGACAATTTCTCCTTCCTTCGTTTTGAATGTTTTGTACTCTTTTTTCAACATTCTGATCTTGTTCTTTCAAACTTGATTAGTTCCTTCATATGTGGCTTCAAGTCTCTCCCAAATTTCTTTGGTTACGATGCATGAAGAGATTTGATTATATTTGTTGAGGCTTAGAGCTAGATGTAGGAGATTGACAGTTTTGTAATTCGCTCGATATGTCTTCTTCTCTTCTGGTATCATATTCTTCATCTTCACTGGTATACAAACACCATCAATTTCTTTTATAAGGAACTCAATCCCTTCTTCTATTATTTACCAACCTATTTCATTTTGGGCAATAATGAAGTTTCTCATTCTTTGTTTCTAGTAACTATAGTTATTATCATTAAAGAAGGAGGCTTTATTTGTAAAATAGGCTTCAAAGGGTACACTATCACCATTAAAAGCTATTTTTGGATGGAACATACAATCTTTGGTCTATGATTGTTAAGCCTAACACAAGTCACTAGCTCTAATACCAATTGAAAGAAATCTAGAGGGGGTGAATAATTTTGACACTAATTTTGAATTAAAAAAAATTTTTGATGGTTTTAAGTATAAGAAGACTAATGGTTCTACCAATCCCGATATATGTCCACTCTTCAAAATAATTAACAACCAGCTTGCCGACTAGGTGTAAGTTAGACCTATACAAGTGTTTTTCTCAAACACTTCACATAACTCCAAGTTGTGTAACTTTCTCTCACTAAAGCCCCAGATCCAACTACTACACTTGGATCTTTGTACAATTAACACTTCATGAGAAGAATGCTACAATGGTGAGGCTTGAACTCTTAGAACTAATAGAATTGAAGTACAATGGAAGAATTACAATTGAATAATGAAACAGAGTATCACACTTTAAGAATAGAGCATAAAATTGATGTGCCCGTGAAATTCAGATGCTTTCTTATTGAATGATCTCTCATCGTCCAACTATTTTCTTCTTCTTCAATGCTTGTATTTGTAGGCAGATAAAATCCAGCCATTGTGGTAAGTGTTGACTTGAATTTTGAATGTTAATCTACATTAAATGTCTTCACCAACCGATCAAATTTTGAATTAATGCACACAGTTTTTGTTCAGAAATAGTCATTTGAAGTTCTTGTGTTGACATTACTACTTTCTTATGTCAACATGGTTAGTAAAAACAAACATTTACATGTTCCAATTTGCTATTCGATATGCTAAACTTAAAAGAATTTCTATTGTTCATGTTGACATCATAATGTCCTTGTGTCGACATCGCATAGCATGTTGAACATTCTGAGTTAGGTGTCATACATACTCCTTTCTAAATTCTAGAACATGGGTTGACATCTTATTTGTGTTGACATGTGTCGACATCTTACTTTGTGTCGACATGAACCTCTATTGTCTATGTCTATCCTAAAGCCCATATTGACATGATAATATCGTGTGTCTTGAGTTTTAAACGACATGTTGATGTCCTAACGTTTCATGTCAATATCTGGTAGCCTTTTTGAGTTCTAAAGAATGTGTTGATATCCTAAAGTCTCATATCAATATCTGGTAGCATGTTTAGTGTTCTAAGAAATGTGTCGATGTGTTTACAAGGTGGCATGAACATGTTTCTTTTTATGTTCTACATCCTTTTGAAAAATTTTTTTAAGTATTGGATGTGTCAATTGAGCAAGAGACTCTATTCGACATAGTTTTTCATGTTGGCATGTCTAAAAGATAGTATCGACATGTTCTATACTCATCCAAGGTTTTGGGGTTTTGGATTTAAATTTTTCTATTTTAAACTCTTCTAAATTCTTTCTAATTGTAATTAACATTAAATATACTAATTTGTTAATTATCAAAACAATTATTGCCAATATTTTATAACCATTGTTATTTTGTTATATATTCTATAGGTCTGACTATTAGTGGAGTCGTTTAGAAAAATTGCTTGTTACTTTTGTATCAAATTTTCCTAGATTTTCTTTGCCATTATTGAGTACAAAATATTTTAATCTAAAAACATGAAAGTAGTCTATATTTGGTTTTCTTTTTTTGTATAATTTATAAGGTGTCCTTTTTAATATTAGTCTAATTAGAACTCTATTTAGATATAGTATGCCATGTTTACAGCCTCTGCCTAGAAAAATTTAGCCAAGTTGTTTTCACACAGCATAGCTTCAGCCATTTCTTCAAGAGTTTTATTTTTCCTCTCAATAATATCATTTTGTTTAGGTGTTTTAAGAGTAGAGAAATTATGAGATATTCCCTCAATATCATAAAACTTTTGCATGTGCTTATTTTCAAATTCTCTACCGTAATCACTCCAAATGCTGCTATTATATAGCCTTTCTTATTTTGAATTTTTTTTTAACAGTTTTATGAACATTGCACTTGTTTCTTCTTTCTTGGTTAGGAATAAAACCAAAGTGAACCTAAAATAGTCATTTACAATCACAAAACCATAACATTTCCCTCCTAAGCTCTGTGTCCTAGTTGGTCCAAATAAATCTAGTGGTCTTGATGTTGTTACTATGTTTTTAAATTTGAAAGAATTTTTGGTTTGTTTTCCTCTCATACAATCATTATATGGTCTATCTCTTTCATATTTCATTTTTGGGAGACCTTTAAGTAAATCTTTTCTAACTGATTTTGAAATTAAATCCATATTTGCATAATCTAATTTTTAGTGTCATAATCTTAAATTATTAGTTTTTACAGAAGAGAGATTTCATCTCTTTTTTGTATGTTGTTTAAATCTATTACATATATGTTTTCTTTCCTTGTTCCTCTAAATTTTATGATTTTCTAACCCTGTTTAGTATCAGACATTCATGACAATCAAATAGAATATTATACTTTATTGCATAATTAACTAATACTCAATAGATTATGCTTTAATCTTTTAACAAATAAAACATTATCAATTTGGCCAGAGTGCCTACCTACTTTGCCGATTCTAATTAGTTGCCCTTGGAGTTGTCCCCAAAAACTACTTTTCCTCCTTCCTTCATTTCCAACGAACAGAACTTGGATAGGTCACCAATCACATGGTGAGAACACCCACTGTCCAAAAACCAAGTTTCCTTGCTTCCTTTTGCTTTGAAACATATTTGCAAAAAACTTTAATTAAACTTTGACTTTTGGTACTCAAATTCTTTTTGGTCAGTCACTTTTAGTCAAACTATTAGATCCAGCAATCTTTTTAGGTATCCATTGCATTGTTGTGTTCCTAGATGCTTTGCTCTTAAACCAGCATGTATTTGTCTTGTGACTTATTTTTTGATAGTATATGCATCTCTGGTTTGTTGCTGGTCTTTTAGTTTTATTTGTATTATTTGCCTCTTAAGCCTACATTGTTCTGCCTTATGTTTTAGTTTCATGCATATATGACACTTAGTCTTAGTTTTTTGATTACTAGAGTTGGGTACAAAGAAGCTATAGAGCTTCTTTTGGTTGGCAGCAGAGTTATATCCTGGTTTGTTATATCATATACAATCCTTTGGACTTCTAGCATTTAGTCCAATTTCTCTTGGCCTTGTACGAATTTGTGTAATAGAGAACTGAGTCTCTTGTTTCAATCTTTTTCTTCCTTTAATTCATTTTGTATACCCTCATTGTCATACATGATTTCTTTATTACAAGAATATAAGTTTTGAATAGTTTATAATTTAGCTTTCAATTTATTAGCTTCTTCTGATTTATTCTTTATCTCATCGTGCAAACTTTTTGTTGCTTTCTTAAAACTTTCATTTTCTTTCTTTAAGTTTTCAATATCAAATTATAGTTTACTCTTCTCCTTTTCTCATTCAGTCAAACATTTTTTTTTAGTGAAGAATTCTTTTTAGTTATCTTCCTAAGATCTCTAAGTGATTCCATCAGAGTTTCATGTAGTTCATGTACAGATAATTCATGATTATCATAATTGAAATCAGAAAATTAAGAATAGGAAGATAAAAGTACCTCATTATTTTCTTCTTCCATTGCCATGAAGCATAAATTAGCTTGTTCTTGTTTGAGATCCTTCTCTCTAGAGCCGCTATCCTTATTACTCCATGTAGCCAGAGCTTGCTTCTTTTCTTTCTTATCCTTCTTCTTTGTATTCTTGAGTTGAGGACATTTTGTCTTGATGTGGTCATTTTTTTTTGCATTCATAACATCGTATGTCTTCCTTCTTTTCTAATAAAGCCTGCTTTACCTTTGTTCTTTTTTCTCATCATAAAATTTTTGAATTTCTAGGTGAGTAAAGCCATGTCTTTTTCATCCTCATCATCACTTGAGGTATTTTCTTTGCTATCTACTTTGAGAGGCATGGATTTCCCTCTTTCTTCCTTTATACTTTCCTTAGAATTCATTTTCATCTCATGTATTGTTAATGAACCTACTAATTGATCCATTGTGAGAGTCTCTAAGTTGTTGGATTGTTCAATTGTTATGATTTTAGCCTCCCACGACTTAGGCATGCACCTAAGAACCTTGTCCACAATATCTTTCTATCTAATTCCTTTCCCTAGTAATCTTAATTCATTCATGATAGTGTTGAACTTAGTAATCATTTCCCTTATTGCTTCACCATCTTTCATTCTAAATGCTTCGTACTCTTGCATAAACATTCTAATCTTATTTTTCTATATTGATTTGTACTTTCATAGGTTGCCTCTAAGCTCTCTGAGATCTCCTTGGCAGTAATACAAGAGGATATTCTATTATACTTATTGAGACTCAAGGTAAAGTGTAATAGATTTATAGCCTTACAATTTGTCCTATATGCTTTCTTTTCTTTTACTGGCATATTTTTCATCTTTATTAGTACCCTAACTCAATCTACTTCTTCAGTTGTAAATTCTATCCCTTCTCTTATTATTTCCCAAGTGTTTCATCCTGGACAATAATTTAATTTTTCATTCTTTGCTTTCAATAACTATAGTTATTTCCATTAATAAAAGGGCTCTAGTGGTACAATAGCCTTCAAAGAGTACACTATCACCATTAAATACCATTTTTGAGAGAAAAGAGGATCTTCAGTTTATGATGGTTAAACCTAATACTAGACACCTACTCTGATACCAATTAAAATATAATATAGAGAAGGGTGAATATGTTGTATGATATTTTTTTATGGTTTAGAAGTTTTTAAGTTTATTGAAAACGGAAGTGAGACAAATTTGAATAATAGAAAAGAACTAAAGTACACACGATTTTAATAGTAGTTCCATCAAAGTCGGTATACATCTACTCCCAGACACCTTCTAGTTTTCACAATTTCTTTCAAATAATACAACTCATTTGCTTTCGGTACAAGTGAAACTTGTGCAAGTATTTCCTCTCGAAATACTTACAATCTCCACAAGTTATTTCTCTCTCTAAACTCCAGATCGAGAAACCTTCTTTAGTCTTTGGACTTATAGCATAAGAGAATAGGAAGTGTTACAATAAGTGATGCTTTTACTTGAGATGTAATAAATATGAATCCCATAGAAAGAATTTTACAAAAATAAGAAAAACGAAGTTTGTCTTTTGAAGCTAAAAGTATTGAAGATGTTCAGGATATTTAGCTTGTTATCTTTCACTCTTGTATCTTCTATGCATTTACTGAGAGTTGTCTAGAGCAGTGTTATTAGAACCGGACCAACCCATTGATCGAACGGTTTAACGAGCCATTTAGACATTTCACGGGTCAGTTTGATTATAATACCATTTATGGATTCAACCTTAAAAATCTGCGGGTCAATTGTAGGAGAACCACGTGACCCATGTCACCCACGGGTTGTTGATGATAATAAAAAAAATCCCCACTATCTCTAATGAAGATGGTGACCGACGATAAAGATAGAATCAACCATTGTAAACGACCAGTAGCTGTTGTGAATGATGGATTCTGAGACAATGATGATGATCCACAACTCGAACCAATGGCGATGAACAATGTTGACTCAATTCCTTGAAGAATCATCTTCTTTCCTTCTTACCAAGCAACCATCGTGACAGTTCAACCTGAAATCTGATTCTTCATCCTCCTTCGGCTTTGACTGTGAAGGCTTTAATGTTATAACAACACTTGATGGTGGTGAGAAGAGGATTGGGAAGGTTGGGTTCGGCTTTCTGTGAAGGCTTTGAAACTGGAGAGAGAGAGAGGGGGGAGGGATGAGTCTTTACAAGTTTTTCAAGAGAGAGACAAAAATGCTTGGGATGCATGAAGAAATGAACAGTACCTGCTACATAAAAATGGGGATTTAAACATAGCCTTGAAACCAAAAAGAGATGGGGGAGAATGCTTAGTCTTTTTTATGCTTTTCAATTCATTTTTATGACATTGGGGAGAGAGAGATTTTGTTATTTTATTTTTTTATTATTATTGATTTTATATTTATTAAAATTTTATTTTTAAATTTTTATATGAAAATAAAAAATTAATATATATTTATTTTAATCTTTAATTTTATATATAATTTTACTTATTATTAAAAAACTAACAATTCGACCATATTGACTCACGGTTAAATCGGTTGAACTATAATTTTGAATTTTATGGGTTGATATATGGTACGGTTTTGATAACATTGGTCAAGAGAGTTGTTCCAGTAGATTCTAATTTGAATCATTTTCATTAATAGTTCAACAGTCACATTAAATCTCCTTATTGAATACTCTCAACCGTTGCTTTATTCAACCAATAAAAATATTTTCTTTTTGTTTTTCTGTACATTGCTTTGGTTAGCTAATAAGAGAACTTGTTTTTACTGTACAAGATAAATGTTAGATGTCAAACATATTTTTAAAAGATTTTCCACTAATAAACTGATTTTTAGACACTTAAACAAGTTTTAATCGAGTAATTTTTGATTAACTCTTTTTGGCCAAAGATATACCAAAGTTCAAGACTCAACTGATTAAATTATAAGTCTTCCATCTTTAGAGAGTTATAAACAAGTCAACTAGATTAGCTTATCGATCTACTGTATTATGTTCATTCCTAGCTTTAAGTCCCTTAATTTAAAAATGTGTTGTCTATTAAAAAGACTTGATCATTTCAATATCCTTGAGTTAGTCAGATTACAAAGCAACTATAATATTTATCAACCAATTGAAAATACACATAAGTTATGCATAAGATCCGATTTGGCAGGTAACTATATAATATGGCATTTATCAATCAATTAAATGTTTTAAATAGTTCAGTCTTATATGGTCAGTCAATTTAATCGAGGGATAATCGATTGATGTTTGTGCTTGGTCGACTGTTGGTTTTCTAAACATTAAGTCAAGCAACCAAGGGAGTGGAATGGTTGACCAAGGAGGTGGAACGGTCAGCCACATACTTTAGCTGATCAATCACATCCTTTGGACGGTCAACTAAAGGAGCTTTAAAGACCTGCCAGTCGATCGGAGCCTTGGTAGGTTGACCAAGTACTTGGTAAGTCAACCAAGTTGGTCGGCTTGTTGACCATGCAATGGTTGGTTGACCAAATTAAGCCTGGGCATGCATGGTCGGTTGACCGAGTGCATTTGTTGGTCGACTGAGTGCTTCTTTGGTGACCAAGTTCTTTGGTCGGTTGACTAAATGCATTCTTTTTATATGCTCACTAAATTTTCATGCTAATTAATTTACATGCTAAGTTGGTCAACTGATATTCATATATTCTTTGAATTATTTTGTTCATCATCAAAAGTTAAGAATGCTACCAGATATTAATACTAAATTGGAGTTATAGATAGAACTAATGAGGGTATTAGTGCTAAATTAGAGTTATGAAGGGTTACACTAGAAATCATATAGTTTAAATTGAGTAAATAAAAAACTGAATATATGATTGTAGGTTTAGCAACAGTCACTAGAATGATGAAGAAATGATTATATTAGATGGACAAGATATATCTAAAAGTGAACGATTTAGATATCTATATTCTATAATTTAAAATGATGGCAATATAAATGGGGATGTAAATTATAAGATTCAAATGAGTTAGATGAAATGAAAAAAGGTATTCGGAATTCTTTGTAATCGTATGATACCATTGCATTTGAAAGAAAAGTTCTATAAAATCGTGGTTAAACCTATATTATTTATGGTATTGAGTGTTGGGTTATTAAATAACAACAAAAATAAAAAATGATTATAGCAGAAATGTGAATATTTAGGTGATTGTGTAGTAAAACTAGAAAATATAAAATTTGAAATGAAAAGAATCGTAATAAATTAGAAATTAATTTAATTGTAGATAAGATACGAAAATGTCGTTTGAGATAGTTTGGACATATATAAAGAAAACCCAAGACTGTACCAATTAGGAGAATCGAAAACTTAAATATAGCAGATCTAATAAAATGTAAAAGTAAACCGCTAAAAATTTAGATATAATTTATTCGTAAATATATGATAGTTAAAATTTTAGATGAGAATATGAAACGAATGAGTGAAGTAGAAAAATCCGCACAAATTAAACTAACTTATTATATTTATTTATTTATTTATTTATTTCTTTTTTGTGTTTTTTTATGTATTTATTTATTTATTTATTTATGTTTTAATTATATCTAATTTTGTCTTTTAAATGATCGATCTCAAATTGTTGAAATTAAAATTCAGTTTGTTGTTATTGTTGTTAGAGTTATAAATGAACATACTAAAATTTAGAAAATTTAGATTGAGTTGATAAAAAAATCGAGTATATGATATACACGTTTAATGACAATTATCAGAATGATAAAAAAATGATTAAGTTCAAAAGATAGGATGTACTAAAAGTTGAATACTTTAAATATTTTGGATCCATCATCCAAAATAACAATATAAATAGGGATATTAATTATAGAATTCAAACGGATTTGATGAAATGGAGAAGTGTATCTAGAATTCTTTTCGGTCGCATATTACCATTGCAATTAAAAGGAAAGTTTTATAGAATTATAGTAAGAGTTGTGATCTTGTATGATACTGAGTGTTATACCATTAAACAATAATAAGAATATAAAATTTTTTTAATTGAAATGAAAATATTCATATAGCTATTTAGTAATACAAAAAAAAACATATGATTAAAAATAAAGATCTACATAGTAAGTTGAGAGTGAATTCAATTGTGTGTAAGATACAAAAGTATCTTTTAAGGTGGTTTTATATGTAATGAAAATCTAAAAACGCGCTAATTAGGATGAACGAAATTTTAAATGTAGAAAATTTAGTAAAACGTCGAAAATAAACTATTGAAAATTTAGATATAAATTATCCGTAAAGATATCAGTATCAAAAATTTAATTGATGAGATGACTTTAAATAAAAATTGTGGTATACAAGAATTCAAAACAATTAAATTTCTCTTATTATTTTAAATTTTCATGAATAGTTTATTTTTATTTATTTTTCATTATTTTTATTTTTAATATTATTTTCTCTATATTTATTTTCAAAATTTAATTTTATACTTTTTTAATTTTTTAATTTTAATTTTAAATTTTTTTATCTCTTCTATATTTATCTCTTAAACGGTCGAATCCAAATTCTGAAATTAAGAGTTAGATTGTTATTGTTATTGTTTTGTCTTTCTAAAACTAAACACATTATTTTTTTCTTTTTCTAATAAATTAATTTAGTTAACATCTTTCTATCTAAATATGTTGATTTTAAATCTTCTCAACCTAAGAAAAATTAATATTTTCCCTCTTTAAAATTAAGTATGTTAATCTTTTCTTTTTAAAATATTAAATTATTTTAAATTATGTCTTTATAAATATATTAGTTTTAAAATTTCTCTTAGAAAAACTAAATTTAACTCCACTCCCTCTAAAACTAAATAAATTAATTTTTTCTCTAAAAAACAATTTATTTGAACTTTCTTTCTAAAATAATTTATTTTTAGTTTTCTCTTAAAAAATAAATTTAACTTTTTCCCTAAAAAAGAATGTTAATCTTCTAAAACTATTAAATTATATAAGTTTTTTTTTTCTTTGAAACATATTGATTTTAAATTTTCTTTTTATAAAAATTAAATTCAATTTTGATTTTTAAAACTGAACAAATTAATTCAGTTTGTTATTTTATTTTATGAAAGGGTAATGCTTTTAACTGAGTTAAATATCAGATATTTTTATTTCCTATTTGGAAACCCTTTACTCTGTCTATATTATGCTCTAACTAAATTTTAAATAATAAATATATAATAGATAAAGATAAAAAGTTACATTGACAAGATTTTTTTTTAGAAGGAATTTTCTCTTTCAAAAAATTTACAATTAATTACAAAATATGATTTTGGGTCTTTTTGCCTTTGCCTTTTATGTCCAATTTCCGATTGATACAAAAATAGCAACAAAAGATTGGCGATCAGGTTCAGGTTCGGGAACTAAATCAAATCAGACCGTAAAAAATGCCTGGTTTGAAATCGTACGGCTGAAGATGAGCGACCTGTCGGAGAACAATATACACACACCCACCCCGCCCCCCCCCCCCCCAACACAACACAGGGCCGCGTGCACGGCCTTAAGAATAAGGAAAGTAGGCTTTCTTAGCTTCAAGCTCATTCACTTGGTTTCCTATGCCCTCTCTCTTTCTCTCTCTTTAAGCATCATCCCTCTTACTAAATCGTCCTGGCGGCTCTCTCTTTTCCTGATTGGATCGAGTAATCTGTGATTCTCTCTCTTTCTCCTCTCATGAGACGATCTCTCTGAAGATTCCGATCTCTCTCTCTCTCTGAGAATCGAGGTGGGGGCAATGGTTGGGGGCGCAAAAGACACATCACAACAGGCATCGGCAGGAGACGAGGCTGTCAAGCGTAACACCGATTGCGTCTACTTTCTTGCCTCTCCCCTGACCTGCAAAAAGGTTTGTTTTTTCCTCTTCAATTTACTTTGTTTTCTTCGCTTGGATTTGCCTGCTCCAAATTAGGGTTTCTGGGATTCAATTAGGGTTTCTGTTTTTTAGGATTTCAGGTTAATATTTGAATCTATTGGGATCTGGAATCAATCATGTTAGGGTTTGTGGAAAAAAAATTAGGGTTCTGGATGTTTAGGTTTGTTGCAACAATTTGTGTAATGATGAGGAGACATAAATTTAAGATCCCTATATGTATATGAACTCTCTTAATTTGATTGCTCGAATCTCTATCTAGTCAAGAAAAAGTTTAGGTTGTTGTGTTTCAAATTTGTATCGTGTTTCTTAATGTATATGGCTTGTTGGTTTAATTTCTGCAGGGGAGTGAATGTGAATATCGCCACAGTGAGCCTGCGCGGCTGAACCCTAGAGATTGCTGGTTCTGGTTGAATGGAAACTGCTTGAACCCCAAGTGTTCATACCGGCATCCCGTAAGTTTCCAACTCATAATTCCTAATCTCTTTATCTAACATAGTTTAGATTCTGCTTATGATTTAATTTCAACTGCCAAGGGCTGCTATGCCATGACACATGTTTCGGGAGCTTGATGCTAATGAGAGCAATTTTCTTCTTGTAGCCACTTGATGGGTTATTAGGAACCCAGGCGGCAACAGCACCAGCAGCACAATCTTCTGTTCCTCAGCCATGGCCACCTGCTGTGGCTCCAGCAGCACATACCTTGAGCAGTGCGGGTAAACAGGCAGTCCCTTGCATTTTCTTTCAGAAGGGTGTATGCCTTAAAGGAGATAGATGTTCCTTTTTGCATGGGACAAATCCTCCAACTAATAAAGCTCCACTGGCACCAGTCAGCAATCCATCTACTGAGACTCTGACTAATAAGAAGACCTTTGGAGGTCTTGAAAAGTGCAGTCAAATACCAAAGGTTCCACCACAAGTAAATAATGCAAAGCCTTCTGTACTATCCGCAAAACCTGAGGTGGTTACCCCAAAAATTGGTGTGTTTGCAAGCAAGAGTGTTCAGCCATCAAGAACATATGGTGATGAGCTTCCTAGAAATAAAGCAGTAGTGAATATTCCCGCTGCTACCAATGGAAACTCAATTATCAGGTCAAGCAATATGCATCACGCTCATGTGTCAGATGATTGCAGTCTTCAAGGCAGCAGGGATGCTGATGACTTCTTAAAGGAATCCTCTCCTGGTTTTGATGTTCTTGTGGATGATGAGCTTCAAGATTCTGACTATTATCACAATGAAGACCAATTTGGGAGATCAAGGGGCCTTGAAGGTAGAAGCTTGACATCGAGGAATGAATATGATCTTGTTCGTTCTGGTGATTACAACTCAATGTCTGATATTGATCAAGAATATCGTGATCCCCATGGCTTTGACTCATATGGAAGCATGCAACATGCCTGGGAGCAGCGTAGAGCTTCTTCATCTGAGAGGATGGCGGTGGGTTCTGTAAATCGGGAACGGAGAAGCTATGCTAGAGATGGTAGCCCTAGCCCTGATGATATTGATGGATCAGATTTGCGGTATCGCCTATCAAAACAAAGGAGGACCAATGGTTTAAGATCAGTCATTAATACTGATTATGTTCATGACAAACATGCTGAGGAGCGAAGCTATGGGGGTTCCTATCGGGATTCGCACCACTTGCCTCCTCCACAGGAGAGTTCTCTTACCAGTCGACTTAGAGGTAGAATAGTGCTTCCGGGGAGATCTTCACCAGTTAATGGTAGCGATTTGCATTTAGAGAGAGATACAGACAGGGGATGGAGTCGAAGCGGATTGCCAGTGGGAAGACAACCAGTTTCTTCACCCCACGGAAGACTTCGAGACAGGATAAAAGGAAGGGTGCAAGAGGATTTTAATGAGGGGACAAATGTTAGGGGCCTGGAGATGAGAAGAGACTCACAGGATGACAGAAGTGCTTCAGTTACCGACTTTGCTGGTCCAAAAAGTCTTGCCGAGCTAAAGGGTGAGAAGAACCCTGAGAGCAAGAAGTGGCAAAATAAGGGCCGACTAGCATTTTCCCATTTGAACCAGCAGTCTGATGGTGATCTCTCATTTGAAGGGCCAAAGCCTCTTAGTGTGATTCTAAAGAGAAAAAGAGAATCCAGGACTGCTGGTTCAACTTCACTCGGCAATAAAGAAGACAATGGAGGATTAATAAATGACAGCTCAAAGACTTCAGAATTTCAGGGATTTCTTTCCTTTGAACCTGATAAATTGCCCGATTGCCTGGTTCCTAAGAATACGAAACAATCCAATACTACAACTTCCGCAGATGGTTTAGTCCCTAGTGAGAAGGCTCAATCAAATGAGCTGGAAGATGGTATGGTTGCTGATGCTCCGGGGGAGGACCACAACCTTGAATCTTATGATCGGAGAGACAGGGACTCTGACTTTGAGCCGGTTGAGGGTGGTGATTACAATGATGTAGATGAAGGTGAAAATGTAGATCCTGAGGAGGAGGAATATCTCGACGATGAAGACGGGGATGACTTTGCCAAGAGGATTGGCGTCATGTTTTCTTAAGCATTGGATTGGGGATACGGGAGACCAGAGAGCAAATCCCAACTTCTCTTTGCAGATTGTGACGTATGGAGTTTAATGTTGTTGGCCCTGATTCAGCGAGAGCGCATTCATCATGAATTTTCTTGGATAGAGGTAGGGAGATGAAGCCTTCACTTCCAATTAGTTTAATCCCTCCCTCCCCCCCCCCCTCCCCGCCCCCCTTATCATATTTAGACCGATTGTATTGGAAATTTATTTTCTTTATGCCCTACAGTGATTTTTGTCATGAGTCATCAGTTTTTATTTCCTTAAACCAGACTGCTTAACAAAATCTTAATAAAAAAAAAGATTAGTATTTTTGATTTCTTTCATAATTCTTTTGTTTCCGGTAAGATGTTTTTATTTGCCTTCGGATTGCTTTTTCTGATGGACTTTGTACTGGATTTATGTTTCTGGATTCTGGTGATATATCTGATATGCTTTCCCCAAATAAATTTCCGAAATTGGACATTCCTTTATAACAAGGAAAAATGAGGTCATAGAAGTACAGCATGTTTTACAAAATCTCGTTCAAACCATGGAAGTACAGCACGTTTTACAAAATCTCGTTTAAAAAGAAGTTTTGAATGGTATGGCACGGTTGCCCCTATTTGAAATGTCTAAAATAACCTAAGCTTTTCTTAAGAGTTAATTGGCCAATTTGCCCTCTAATAAAAGAACGTTCTCTCAAGTCCCCCTCCTCTCTCTCGTTCTTGTAACTTTTGCCCGAGAAAACCCTGTATCGAATTTCTTCAAAGACCATATAGAGAGATCGAGTTGGGGTGTGTGTGTATTGCAGGTTTGGATGGAGTTTGTGTAATGGGGAAGAAGAAAAACTCGATAGCAGAGTAATCTGGATGAGGTTGATCGGATTATGTATGTAACATTCTATAGTGCAGGGACCCAAATTTTGCAGTTCCACATCAACCAATAAACCATCAAAAGCTTTTATCTAATGACGAACTGGCCAAGATATCATCTTTGCTAATTTTGATTGCCCTGTCTTTGGGTGAGAAGTGAGGGACCAAACCCTTGAGCAGAGAAAATGTGCAACTCCACAGCTTGTGAGGTAATTTATGGCTTTCATTCATGCTTAAATTGAAACTGTCTCATATTTTGAATTCTGTTGGGTGATAGAGGTGAGAGGTCTCTTTATCTCCTCAATGATCGATCAATCAGGTATGACTCTTTTCTCTTCAACACCAATAGGATTGATCTACTTTTGGTGGTCATTTCTTTGTCTAAAGCTGTGAATGTTGTATAATGTTGAGATCAGAGACTTGGATTCTAGTTTTTGATTGTAAAAATTCAGTTCTCTTTTTCCCCTCCAGAAAAGATTATTGTTAAACATCTTAACTAAGCTATACTGTAACAAGATTCTTGTTGATTTTATTTTATCTGTGTGTATTGGAACAGGATGATCTTCTTTACTAGTTGATTCGTTGTCCAAAACTGAGAATATTTTGCTGTATTTTTTCTATATACAGAAGATTGGATCTGAGTAACAGATGGCTGTTGTTTTGATTTAGTGTAGATCTTCCAATCTGTGAGGATATGTCCCTTAACTATTTTTTTTTCCTTTGACTTGAGCAAACCCTGCCCAATTTCAAATTTCAAAAGGATGCTCCACGAGTACGATTATGTCCATCTCCAACTCCAAAGAGAACTTTGTTGATTTCTGTAGCTCTGCCTTTTTCTTTCCCCCCCCCCCCCCTTTATATTTTCTATTTTGTATTCCGCTTTGCTTCGCTGCTTTTCTGACCTGGGGAGAGAGAGAGATGTAAGCATTGCCAGAGAAATATATTTTCTTTAAGTTAAAACGAAAATAAATATATATTTTTATTTTAAATGAAAAATAATTTTTTAGTAATGTTTTATTTTGTTAACAAATAAATGAACTATAACCATAAGGGTTAATTTTGCGTATTTCTATAGTTGATTGAGAGGTTGTTTTTATGATAATAATATATATTCATATATATTCTGGGGTTCTTTGTATTTGACCTAATGTTCGAGTTCAAGGGTAAAATTGTACTGTTTCTGTTAAAATTTTCCATTTTTAAATTGGTGTTCCTCTTCTGCTTGCAAAAATTTTACCCTCTCCCTTCGTCTAAAATTTTTATTATTTTTAGTTATATCTCATCACAATTGGTTCGAATGCCATAATATAAAATGCCCACACTCTATACATTGATAATTATAAATTTCGTTAAAAAGTCAATTTTTACTACTTATGGAGTAATTTCTTCTTTTTTTAACAAAAGATCAATCATTATGTGGAATACTCATCTAACAGTTCAAGATAATTTAAATATATATATATTAAAGATCTTGATATAAAAATATTATGCATGTTGGAGGAGGGTTTTACTCTAATTGCTCTGTTGACGCAAGTTAGGAACTAATTGTTGCCAAGTGTTTTGGACCTTCGTAGATAATAAGACCTGCATGGCAAGCCTTGATGTAGGGTATACAAACCCTAATTTTCTTGTGAAGATCTCCCAAGATTACAAGGGCTGTGCTAAAAAATTTCCCAAGAGATTTAGGGTTCTTGCAATTAAGGGAAATCCAAACTATCATGAAAGTTTTCTTTTTAATTGAAACTGATTATAGAGATTCCTTTTATTATCAGAGAAGGTTATTTCTGGAATTAGAGGAGATTCAAATCCTGGGTGATCGTTATCTTGATTCAGGAGTGTCATTAGCCAAGAGGCTAGTAATAATCAAGAAAGCATTTGGTCGAGAGGCAAGCAAGTGACTTACCCGAGAGGGCTCGATAAGGAGGCGGAGCGACTGAGAGGCCACTAAACCATGAGAGTGGCATCAAGGAGATTCAAATGAGGGGGTAGTAAATGGGTCTTATGGTAATGAATTTTTGGTCCATACACTATTATTTGCCCCCACTCTTAATGTCATTTCAAAGAAACGGCATTAGAAATAGATTTTAAAGTGAAAAGTCGTGAAAATGAAGAGATTTTTAGGTAGATGAAATGGATGCGAAAGTTGAGCATTAAAAGTGAGACATGCCTTTTGGTTTTCACAAATCCTCTTTTATACGTTTTTTATTGTTGGTTATAGGCATAGACAATTACTTTCTGCAGAGGAAAAAACTTGTCAAATTAGGGTTTGTGAAGTTTGTAAGAAAACCGAAACGGTGAGAGGTTCCAGGTCTTATGTTCACCATACCATCAACGATATTAGGAGCATGCTTATGAGAGAAAAGTTACAGGGATTGATGAATGAGATGGTATTGGAGGATTATTAGGAGCATGTGTCCCTATGTATAAAGAATATGTGCGGCATGGCGTGCTGTACACAGATCCCCTTGCTACCGTTTTGAAAGGTTGGAATATTTTTCGACTCTACTTATTCTGAGTGTTTGGCATTTGTGGTAGCGTTGGTGAGTTTTTTAAGCTACTGTTGCTTTACTTTTGATTTTGAGATTTTTTTCTTCAATTTTTTCTTTGAGAAGGTGTCCCTTCGGGTGTTCTATGGAGGGTAGGTTTTGCCTCCAAACGAGGTAGCATTTTGAATGGAAATTTTTCTATAAAAACACTATAGATAAAGTTTGGATGGAGAAATTTTTCTTCATCAAATTTGCAAATAAGAAACTGTTACCTATATTGCCAGAGGCTAACACAAAGCCTGCGATGGCTTTCCCGGTACTGGAGGTTTGTGCACTCAATTGGGGTTTTTGTTCAATGAAGAAAAAGTGTATTTGTGTTGAAACTCTTTTGGATGAGCAAATGTTGTCGCTGGTTGGTTTCTAGGCTATGAGGCTTCGGGACGTAGTTTCTTCTGCCGAAGAGGAGGATCTAGTTAAGATCACCATCGAGAAGCATATGAGGCCCCGATCCAAGAGGAGTCTTGAAGAGGGGGGAAATGAATCAAAAGAGGCGGCGAGCAATGTGCACCCGATTGTTACTCTTGTTCCTAAAGGAAAGAGAAGTAGGTAGGTGGACCCTATCAAGGAGGTAGGAACTACTGGAGAGGTACCTTCGATTCTCCCTTGACTATCAAAGATAGTGAGTCGAGGAAGATGACACTTCTTTGAGAGCTCTGGATGTTAGTTGAGTGGAGGGAGGACCGAGAGCTGAGGTGGGTTTTTTGAGTGCCCTTCCAGAGTTCTTGTATGTCCGAAAGGGTAAAGGGGTCATACCCAAACAAACGACCTCTCTTCCCCCTATTTTTGTTAGGTACTTTGATCAATCGAAGGCTCTGAAAGAGAAAGGGACCGTGGCTATAAGCTATGAAAATAACAATTTTTTCTACTTGGACATTGTCAAAGCGAGGAGATTCACCGACAGATTGGACTTCCACCGAGCCAAGTTGGAGATGAATGGTTTATCATGGAGCAAAGTGATGATGCTGTGATAGCCCTTGAAATTCAGATACGCCTTTCTTGTTAAAGTGTGGGCCAATCCACTATTTTTGTCATGGTGAATGTAATTTTTTACCCTCTCTTTTTTTAGCCTATTGTTATGGCTAAGTTTCAAAAGTTAAGGAAAAAGTAATTAGTGGACCACTTGGAGGGCATACTAGGTCAACTCGCGGCAGAGCCCTCTTGGCTTTGAGTCAAGCTAGCCCAAAGGGAAGCCGGGGAAGAAAAGGTAGCAAATGTTGCCCTGTGTAAAAAAGAAAAAGCGATTAAATAGTTGCAAGTTGACCAGGATACTTCTATGAATATATCGATACTGCAATCGCCGAGTGTAAAAGGTTGGAAAGTCTCTTGAGGAGGAGTGAGGTGGAGTGAATGGTTGCTATAAAGTTGGCAGAGGAACGAGAGCAAGCATTTGTGGCCTCAAAAAGGAGGTTGCGGAGATTCAAGAGGATTACGAGCGCAGTCACCAAGAGCCTTTCGGAAGATTACGACGAGCAGAAGAGGTTATTCGCAGAGCTAGGCTAGAGGAAGGCTTAGCTAGTGATGCTGGTGATGAAGATCTCAAGAGATTGGGTCAGATCTTAGTTGATGCTCTTGCTGGTAGCTTTTCTCAAGAAGTTGTTGATACGAGCTCTAGTGTTGCCGCTTTTCAAGCGGTTTCATACATTCGCTACAGAAGCCTCCTCCTCCTTTACCATAATCTCTATTTCTTTATGTATTCTTTTTGTTTAGCTACTTTTTGTGTGTATACTGCTTGCAGAGAAATGATAAAACCTTCTTGGCTTTGTTTATCATTCTTCATTGCCTGAATATTGCTGGGGATTACGTCATTCTTTGCTTTCTTATTTTTCTTGTGGCCCTGTACTAAGACTCTCGAAAGTTATGAGATATAGAAGTAAGAACCACATTCTGTTATAGTTCTTGAACCATGGAGAATATGCCACAGGAAGAATACCAAAATGACATCCAGATCTTATACAAAGAATACCAAAAAGTGAGTCGTGTCCATTTGGTCAGGAGTTATGTCCCATATTGACCATGCATTTTGAGGCGTTACGCTAAGAGGGTTATGATGGTGTTGTGTTGAGAGGACTTATTAGCATTGCGCCAAGTGAGAGTTTTACAGTGTTGCACTGAGGGGACTTATTGGCATTGTGTCAAATGAGAATTTGGAGGTGTTGCACCTAGAGAGGCTCGTTGGCGTTGCGCCAGACAAGAGTTTGGAGGCGTTGTGCCTCGAGTGAGTTTGGTGTCAGCATGCTGTTTATAGCTGTTTGCAATCAATCCTGGTCAAGGTGTTACATGAATGTAATAAAGTATGAAAAAATAGGGACATTTTTATTGGAGTATACCGAAGGGCCTTAGTCGCAGTTGAGTATCTTAACACCAAGGATGGTATTATATAGTACCTTAGGTAGTCGGCAGTGCCTCCAGAGCATTCAAGGTTAGGCGACCCAAGATGGCATTATATAGTGATGGTAACTTGAGCACATTGAATGTGGTCATGGCAATAGAATGGTTGGGAGGCATCCCCAAAATTACTGGAAGGAAGATAATACCTTAGGGTAAAGTCACTCGCCCAAAAGCCTTTTTACTAGTCCAACGTGAGGTTGAAGATATGCATGATGGAAACCCATTTGTTAGAATGTGTCCCAATAAAAAAGATCACAACGTGCTCCATGACTGACAAAAATTCTTTTCACCGCACACTAGCTGATTGTGGCTGTGATGATCAACGAATTGTTGACTCTCACAAACTATTGCTCATTTGGTTCATCTACTTTGCCCATGCCGTGTGGTTCCCGAGGGAAGCGATCTTCTCAATCCGCATGGACAAACTTCTGGAGCCTACTGTCTCGAACCAATGCCTCATTTTCATCTTTCAACTTTCTGTAACCGTATATCAAGTGGCCATAGTCCCTGTGAAAGTGATAGCATCGGGTCTTGTCTTTCCTAAAGTCATCCCTTGAAAGGCATGGGGCCTACTTGATGTAGAGTTTATTTCTGATTTGCAACAAGATTTAGCTAGGTACTTTGTTCAATGGAGTGTAGTGATTAAACCTATGATGGGCTGGAGGTGCTGTCTGACTCCTCTTAGGTGAGGATCAACAGGGAGAACAACTACACTCGTTCCTTTCGGCTCTACTTCGATGCCTGTTGAATGCCTTTATTTATTCTACGATGATATATTTCTCGGCCCACGAGTAGAATTCCTAGATGGTAGCTAAGGGGTTTTTTTTTTCTGATGCAGGTCTTCATTTCTGAAGGTCGCAATCCGGTAAGTAGTGCCACCAAAGCAATAGAGTGGTCGAAACAAAAAACTTATCATCTTTGTTTTAAACGTTTCAGGAAAAATCTTTCAATGGCTCGTTATCCCTTTGTCACAGTGATAAGAGAGAAGTAGATTTCATCTTGGCCCCTTGACTGATCATGAATTGGGTCTCCAACAATTGCCTCAGTTGTGAAAAAAACTCCTGACACTGAACGGGGGTAGAGGGTTGAACCACGTTAAAGTATTGCCTTTCAGGGTTGTGGGGAAATGCTTGCATATGGCTGCTCAGACATGTCTCTTGAAATCATCACGATCATGAAGTAGGTATCATGATCACAAGGATCGGCGGTACTGTCATATCTCTCCATAAAAGGGAGGAGAACATCCTGTGGCATTGGCTTAGTAGAGATTTTGGGATTGAAGTGTGAGAGACTAGTGGCATATTAAGTGGCCTCATCTCTTCTTGTGCTAACACACTTCAATTCAACGGTCATAAGGTCCTTAGCCTGCTTTCTTAGGTCGTTTGGATCATATTGGGAGGTGACTGATAGCTCTTGGTGCTTTCAAGGTTAGAGTCTATGCAAATGCGATTGCTCTGGCAACTAGGAGGAGGATGAACCTTATTGTCGGGGGGCATAGCTAAACTCTTTCAATTGTTTGCTCATCCACTGTATCTTTGATTCAAGTCTCTCCATTTCAAAGCGGCATACTCTGTGGAGAGAGACTCGAGCAGGGGGTAGAATCTGTCGGTTTTGAGATTGAATGACATGCGACTTTGAGGAGATGATCCCATTAGATGTTGGGAGTGGTCAATGGAAGTATTTGTTTCACTACAGAAAATAGGTCTTCAGTGACGGAAAAATCTATCGCTGAAGGGTATCAGCGATGGATTTTTTCTATCGTTAAATCTATCAGAAAAAGGTGCCCTACTAAATATCAACGATAAATTTTTTTTTCGTCACTAATATCAACGACAGATTAGAGACGGAAAAAATTCCGTCGTTGAAATAGAAAAAAAAAAAATTAGCGACAGACTGAGCCTGTCGCTGATTTTTGAGTTCTGAAAAAAAGAGAATTGTTGCTTCAGGCACCCCACACATTGCTCGGCTCGACCTGACCCACCTGCCAGCTCTTCTTTAATTTCTATAAATTCCCACAAGGAAAACAATGTGAGCAAACCAATCACTAAACCATCTTTCTTATCTAATCATAATTCTTTTTTTTTTTACTTATTATTTTTATATCATATTTTTAACAATAATAAAATAATATAAAATTATAATTTTTTAACAATAATAAAATAATATAAAATTATAGTTTTTTAACAATATAAAAATAATATAAAATTATAATTTATTATAAAATAATAAAATAATTTTATTTTATCTTAAAATAAAATAAAAAAATTTTAAAAAATAAAAAATAAAAAAAATCCGGGATTAATCCGTATAAAATGCCTTCAAAATGTCTCCGTCTTGGGTCTTGGATCCAACCTGGGACATGTGAAACACAATAAGAAACAAAACTATCAGACCAAACTTATCTTTATATCTATACTATTTTTTTTATTTATTATCTTTACTTCATATTTTTTTATTAATAATAAAATAATATAAATTGATAATTTATTATAAAATAATAAAATAATAAAAAATTTTAAAAAATAAAATAATATTATTTTTCGACAAAATAAAATAAAATTAAAAATTAAATAAAAAATAATAAAAAATTACAAAATTAAAATTTTTTTATAATAATAATAAAATAATATAAAATTAAAATTTTTTAATAATAATAAAATAATTTAAAATTTTAATTTTTTATAAAATAATGAAATAATTTTATTTTAGCTTAAAATAAAATAATAAAAAATTAAAAAAATTAAAAAAATTAAAAAAAAAATCCGTCGCTAATTTTTTCGTGGGTAAAATTTGCGTTGGTAATCCGTCGCTGATGGGTTTACAAAAAATTTAAAAAAATTAAAATTAAAATAAATTAAAATAAATTAAACTAAATTAAAATAAAAAAAAATTTAAAAAAAAATTAAAATTTTAAAAAATTTTAAAAATCCGTTAATAATCTATCAGTAATATTTTTGTTGGTAAAAGTTCCGTCGGTAATCAGTCGTTGATAGGTTTACAAAAAAATTTAAAAAAATAAAAAAAAATTATGCAAAATTCGTCGTTAATTCGTCGGTAAAATTTTCATCAGTAATCTGTTGCAATTCTGTCATTATTACCAACGGTAAAAAATCCGTCAGTAGTTTTCCGTTACTGATACCATGTTTTCTGGTAGTGTTTGATTGATTGAAATTGTTTGTTGAACAAGATCTCTTGGGTTGGGTAATTGCCTTCCACTGTGGACATAACCTTTGATGTATTTCCATTTCTTCTTTTCAGAGGCACGACCACCAATAAGATAGTAAGACAGGGCGTAAAGTGAGTTTTACTACCGAATTAGTCTATTTTCATAGATGGCACTAATCTGTTGGAGGTGGATTTTACTCCACATATAACTGCTTTACTAACTCGATTGAGGAACTAGTGTTGCTAAGTGTTTTGGACCTTCATAGATGGTAGGACCTACCTGACAAACCTTGTTGTAAGGTGTAAAAACCTTAGTTTCCTTGTGAAGGTTTCTCGAGATTACAAGGGCCGTGATCAAAGATTTATTAAATATTTTGGATCCTTACAATTAAGGGAAGTCCAAATTATTACGAAGGTTTACTTCTTAATCGAAAGTGATTACAGATCTCTTTCCTTATCATGAAAGGTTACTCTCGGGATTGGGGAATGCTCAAATCTTGAATGATCGTTATCTTGATCTAAGAGTGTCTTTAGCCGAGAAGCTAGTAATAATTGAGAAAGCGTTTGATCAAGAGGGAAGCAACTTACCTGAGAGGGTTCTACAATTATACACGTGGGAGGAAATGACTCAGCCAAGGGAATTTTTTTATAAGTTTATTAAAATATTTATAAATTTAGAATTATACAATTGAGATAAATTTTTTTGGACAAAAATAAGATAAATTAAAGTTACTAGACTTTGAATCTAATTTTTTTTTTAAAAAAAATTATATTAGATGTACCATTGTAAGATTATAAATGTTGATATAAAAGTTAATTTAATTATTAAGTTAGTTTCCTGGGTTGTATACACAGGCAAACTGGACTGTAATTGATGTGATGAGAAATCGCAATGTTGCAGGTAGGTTTATAATTGTTATTTGAACTCGATTAATTAAAAATATAAATAATATTTCTTTAGAAATTATCTTCACATTGTATCAACAACACATTAGAATCCCTAGCTCAAAAGAGTTTGATTGTCTCACCTGCGGATGTGATCGGTGAAAACATTTTCAATAAAAATAGTTATAAATAATCTAACAATAAAAAATAGTTATATTTTTAATATCTTGATTAAAATTTGCTTGTAATTATGTAATTCAGGTCATAAGTTTTATTTTTGGTACAGCTTGTTTTCAAAATAATTAACACAAAATCAAATAGGTTGGTAGTATCAATTTGATCTTATACATAACTTTTAAAGTAAATAGCATATTTGTAAATAAAGACTAATAGGTTATGGTATGTAAAATTCTAATCGAATATAATATAAAAGGATAGAGACATCCTAACTAAGGTATAAAAGTATACATATTTTTTAAAAGGTTAAAAGTATTGCCTTTCAAAAATAAAATGATAAATCAAGTTAATGTATTTTATTTTAAATAGTAAAAAACTACATTTGTACTTTTAGCGGGAGAAAATTAAAATTAATTTGTTTAAAAAAATGTGAAATAGATTGATTTTAGGAGAAAAAATTAGATTTAGATTTTTTTTTGGAAGACAAAGTTTAAAATCAATGCGTTTAGAGAGATAAAATTTCAATCTTTAGATAGAAAAAAATAGTGACTAGTTAGACTTCCCTAAATCAACTTCAAATAGTAACAAGTTAGACTTCCCGTAAGAGGGGGAAAAAAAAAAAGAAATCGATTTAAAGAAAATATTCCTGGCCGATTGAAAGGCTAAACTGACTAAAAAACCAATTGATTCTTGACCGGTCATGAAGTCGATTTTGTTGAAATCGACTTCTTTTTTTTCTTTTTTTTTTCCTTATGAGCGGCCTGACCAATCACTAAGTCGATTTTACAGAAATCGACTACACTACTTTTGGAAGAAAAAATACCACTTTTCTCAAATTTTGTGCAATTCTCGCAATATTTTCAAAAATAACCCCATACTTAATGCTACTTAAAGATTACTAGAATTAAGATTGAAACTATTATTACATTTCAATTATCTATTTCGAGAAGAATATAAAGAGCAATGTAATATCACAAATTTAGTTATAATTAATACAACTAGATGTTGTATTCTTATACATCCTAATAGATATTTGGACCAGATAGCCAAAATCCTTTATCATTTGATTCATAATTGTGTGAATTTGAAGATTGATCATGGGTGGTTGAAAATTTAAAAAAGAAAAAGAAAATTAAAGAAAACGTATAAAAGGGAAAAGTGAAAATATGAAATGAGTTTAGAATCAAATACAAATAGGCCCTAAAATTTTAAAAATTACAAAAACATGCTCTTAACAATGAAAAACTATTGATAGTACATGTTTTGACAGCTTACTACCACAAAGTTTTAGCAAGTCCATAATCATAAAATCCACAAACCACTAAACGGTCTCTCAGTAAATACCATTACACTTTCGATCCCTGTTCGGTCCAAGTCTCTTGGTGGAACACTTTCTCATTCGATAAAACCCTCTTGATCATTACCTTACTTCTTTCGACTCATTGTCCGGTCATTCTTTCTCGGGACATTTTGCTCATCTGATAAATGGACCTCTCGACTTTCTGACCTCTCAATCCTGTTGGTCACTACGGGGATAATTCTCATTACACGACGAGTTCAATTCATGATTGTCCGATAAGAAATAAAATTTTTAACAAATTTAAATCTTTCTTAATTTGATATGAATCTACCGTGATCTCATCCGATTATGAAGTAAATTCCCTAAATATTAAGACTTTTCCATTTTTTGCGACAACAACCAAAACTTTTCTACCTCAGAGTACTCCGAATCTATAGGAAATCTATGACAATGATTCTTGCAATTTTGAAAAATCTCCAACAATCTCTCTACAAAAAAGTATAGTTTCTTCACCTCTCAATACACGGGATACTATATATATTATACAAAGGTAACTGGCCAGTTATGCATATATTACTTTCCATACTCTACATACAGCACACAGAGACTACAAAGAGTTCAAACTCTTTCATTCTTTCATTTTCTTTTTTCGTTCATTCTAACTTGAGTATCAGAATTTTCTCTGTCGGAGCCACCTCTGATGAGTTTTTGCAGGTTCTCTCATCGAAGAAAGTCCCTCGGACTCAATGTCACCAGTTCCGTACTTGGTTTCAATAGATTAGCATCGTCTGTGAGAACGACTGACTAACTAGCCAAGGAAGTTTATGCCATGTTTCAATCTCCCTCACTCTCCAACGCTACCATGCCACCAAAAAGACAAAACGAAGACAATACCTCCAAAATGACGTCCAAGACGAGAGGACAGATGTCCAACCCCATTGATTCCCCACCATTAGCACCTCTAGCTATTTAGCTGGACACTTCAGTCGTCCACACATAGCAGCATCCTAAGCTACCCTCGTATGAAAACCCTTAACTTCTGGCAGCTTTACCTCAAGCTTGTCCTGCTCCACCCCTGTTTTAGCTTCTCCCAATTGGATCGCGCCCAAATGGAAAAACTAGAGTCCCAAATACAGGGTATGAGTAAGCAAGTGGAAGAAATTAATCATGCTCTTAGGCAAGAAGCTTCATCCCTCTCCAAGAAATTAGAGCACTCATATCTATGAAGTTTCAGCCCCATAGATGCCTAGAGCCCTTGGTGACCTCCTGACTAGAACCGAATGATTTGTAAAAGCAAGTCAAAGAGCTTGTTGTTGCCAAACTTAAACAGGCCAACATAGGATAAGACAGCATCGGCCATTACATCCCCAACTCTTCATCGTTTGATCCAAGAATTGTAGCTAAGTCGATGTTGCAGGACATCCTCCTTCCCCCATTGGAAATGTACAATGGTACTGCCAAATCTCGGGATCATGCATCATACTTTGTTATTGTTAAGATTTCGAGAGACATGTCATAAGTGGCCATTGCAAGCACTTCCCCACGAAATTGAAGGGAAATACCTTGACATGCTTCAGTTCGCTCCCGCCTTCCAACATCAAGGATTTCTCCTGATCTCAAATTGTGGTTCAAAACCTATTTTGTGATTAGTCGAGATGCTAAGAGAAAATCTACCTCCCTTTTATCCCATCAACAAAGAGATAATGAGCCCCAAAGAAACTTTTTCGACAAGTTCAAGACTAAGATTATGAAGGTCTTGAGTTTGGATCACTATATCACCTTAGAAGTACTACTTACCGGATTGAGACCTTTGGGAATGAAGACCTCAGTCACCAAGAATCCTCCATCCACTGTACAAGAATTCTATGCCGGGCTAGAGAAGTATATTGTTACTAAAGAGGCCGAGGCATTCAAAAGACACCGAAGCCGATAAGGGATGAATGAGCTTACCCGACCATCATCACACCAACCTTCACCAAAAAGGATTCCAGTGGGACCTCCACCTCCTTGCAGGTTCACTATCTATACTCCTTTAAACAACACTCCTAGATAGATACTTTTGCAGATCAGGAAATAGCCTTACATCAGTTGGCCTCCTCTCTCAAAGGGGATGATTCTAAGAGGGATAAAACCTAACACTGTAGTTTCCACCAAGAGTTCGGCCATACACGGACCAATGACAATGGGTAAAGGATGAACTTGAAGCCTTGGTCAGAAAAGGAAAGCTCCAAAGATTCATCAACACTTGACATGAAGGAAACATCTCACGTTGACTGAAAGAATAACACTGCCGAAAGATCGATCATTAAGAGTCAGCTGAGCCACCAGTTGTAGGGGCCGTTTGGGACCAGCCCAAAGGAGTCATCCTTTAGATATGTAGAGAAGACCCTTCTTCATACAACTCACCGACATTAGATCAAATAGTTACTCCAATATTTCAGAGAATAGAGACGCCAACCTCCAAAGAAGTTCTTACTACCTAGATTGGGGTAGAAAAAGAAAAGGCTAATGATTGGCTTTAATGATGACAAACTGGTGAAAACCAATCCTGGATGACATGACCCTTAATCGCCACTGCTAAAGTAGGCCAATACACTGTCAAGAGGATTTTCATAGACCAAGAAGTGGGCTGTGATAACCTCTAGTAGGATGCATTTTGACAAATGAGCCTCAACCATGCCGACATTCAGCCTTATGCTGGAGCCCTGAAGGGACTCTCGGGCAAGTGGATATGTCTTAAAGGCACTATTTTGCTTCCAGAAACTCTAGGGACACTACCCAATCATGCCACAGCCACAGTTATATTCAATGTAGTCAATTGACATCTCCTTGGGTAGACCCAGCTTAGAGAACCTAGAAGTATTACCGAGCACTAGACATGAAGATAAAGTTCAAGATATCTCTTGGTAATGGAGCACTTGACTATGACCCAGACCCTTCGAAAGCCTCAATTTAGTACCTTTTGCTCACTATCTATCATTGCTACATCAACCCTTTTATGTCGCTATTTTAGTTTTGGATTCTTACAATAATAATATCTCAGTTTTTTATACTTTACTCGTCTCTTTTGTATGCCTTGATTAGTGGTGAAATTAAGACCTATGTGCCCATAAACAGTGCGTCCACTGTAGTCTTTCCCTTGCAAGCCCATCAATCTCTCAGTCCCACGCCACAATATGGGTTCCGCACCCATCAATCTCTCGGCCTTGCGTTGTAACATAGTTTCCCATCAAACTCTCGGCCTCGTGTCACAACATGGGTTCCACACCCATCAATCTCCCGACCTTGCGCCACAACATGGGTTCTACATCCATGAAACTCTTGGCCTTCCGCTGCAACATGAGCTTCGTACCCATCACTCTCTTGGCTCTACACCTCCTATAGGTTTCATACTCACTCTCTTGGTTCTGCATTCTATGCTACTTGCTTGATCCTATAACTCAACCTCTTAGCTCTAGAGCACATGCAGAACATTTTTTGGATATGGTCTTAGTTATACATCTCACATGAACATTTTCTCAATTATAAGTGTTATTTGGAATTCTCTCAACATCATACTTATGTGAGTGCAAGTGTAAAGGAAGGATCTATTTCTCATTCTCTTAGCACTATGTCTTGTGAGTTACATATACCCTCTCGGCTATCACAATGTCATAAGTAGAGCAACGATTAAGCTACTCTATTCCCTACCTGATCGAAATAGTTAAAAGAAAGGAACAAATTGAGAGGAAAAATCCTATTCTATTCACATTGATGCAGAATCACAACCGTGCAAGAAGGCTCGCACTAAATTTGGGGGCAAGATACATAAAGAGAAGTAAGTCGAAGAAGAAGAATATAACGGGAGATAGAAGTCACAAAGAAGGAGGTAAAGGAGGAGGAACAACCGTCTATCGGAAAAGTCTAAAATTAACATGCAGAGTTGCAAAATGGGAACTTCCGTTGGCTAATCCACTCAAAGCCACAACAAGGCTCAAGCCCGACACTCAAGAATGAGTACCAGTGATCATATGGACCTCAAGTCCTACCTAGCGTAGTACCTCTTCAACGTGTCGCAGCTTCTTGGAAAACTCCTACTCAACACAATCATGGTTCTCCTTGTCCTTCACAATTTTATCTCCCAACCTCACTAGTCTCTCCTCCAACTCAACATGAGACTTCTCAGCCACTTGCAACTTCGCCTTGCCCTCTCTCACTTTAGTCTTTAATCTCTCGCACTCCCCGATAGTCGTGTTACATAGTCACATTGCAAGCCACCAAAGCTTTTTATCTCCTTATCTTTATCACCATAAGCAACATGTGTTGCCTTATCCTCTTTAACTTTCCTCTCTTTCTGGGTCAAAGTCACTCGGAGCCAACAGATCTTCTAATTCGTTTGGCCCACCACATGTCTAAATGACCTACTGGCCAGCCTCGTCTTAACCTCTAGAACTCAACCATAGTAGCAGTCTTAGCATTAGTACCCTCGACACCTTTAGTAGCCAAAACCAATGTCATAACTCTTCTCCCCTAGTTATTCTAATTTCCTCTCTACCATAACTAGGGACCACCAGCTTCCTTTTTTCCCCTTTAGAAATCAAAGTAGCAATTGGGTGCACTTCGCTAGCCCCTTCTCTCGACACACTCTCTCTTTCCTTGACACTTTTACCACCTCGGGCTCTCATCAATTCATCGGTGAAAATCTTCCTAAGGTTATCCCCATCAATTGAGGTAAGAACATCAAGCAGTCTAGTGGCCACCTTCTTCACTAGGAAAGGTCTCTTGATTTGCACCTTCTCACTTAATAGTAGACTAGCCAATTTTAGCAATTCCTTATAAAGGAGGGCATCAACATGAATGGCCCTCATCTCTACCAAACAAAAATCACCCACCGAGCAAATGAAGTCTGAAAGGGTTCGAAGCCCTCAATCCCATAGTAGGATCACCACTTGCCTCCCACACCATCAACATAAGATTCTTCTTCCCGAACTTTACAAAAAAGAACTTCTTCATCTAACTCTCCTTATAGAAAAATTTTCACTTAAACTCCAGTGTTGTCTGGAGACAAAACCAACCCTCGGTCAAACTCTTAGTAGCATACCTCTTCAAATAGAACATAGAAGAAAGAATTTCAAAATTAAAGTCTAAATGACAAAAATTCAACAAATTTACCACTGCCAGAATCATCCGCTAGGCACTTGGAATTAACAGGATTAGAAGTATATTCCAACTCTTCAAAACCAAAACCAGAGCGCCCAAATAAGTTACTCTTAAGCCATACCTAATGTACTCTTTATACATCAACAGAGAGGTCTTGTGTGTCATATTCGCCCTTTCATCATCTGAAGGCAACTGCGAATAAAAATCATCTCCCAAGGCCATAGTATTCCTTACTTCATTCAACTCATCGCTTGTCATTACACTTCTGATCTTGATAATCCTCGCCATTTCGGCTATCACTCAAACCTTCAAAACCTTAAATCCTCAAACTTCTTCTCTTAACAAAGCGAACTATCGAAACCATAAAGACAAAATTCCTGCAACCAATCATAAATTGAACAATAAGAAGCGTGCTAGAGAAGGTTCAAAAAAACCAAAACAGCACGTCCCGTATTACATGCGATGCCTTTGCGCCCTTTCTACTCTACTAAATGCACCTCTTTAGTACCTTTTTCTCTACTCCTAATGTCATTTCTGTGAAACAACATTAAGAGCAGAGGCAAATGATTGTACATTGTTTGACAATCCATTACCACAAAGTCTCAGTAGATCCATAATCATAAAGCCTACAAACCAATAAGCGGCCTCTCGGTGAACACTTTTACACTTTTGGTCTCTGTTCAGTCTAAGTCTCTTGGTGGAACACTTTCTCGTTCGATAAAACCCTATCAATTGTTACCTTACTTCTCTCAACTCATTGCCTGGTCATTCTCTCTCAGTGTGTTTTGCTCACCCCACCAATTGTCCTCTCAACCTTTCGACCTCTCGGTTCCTTTGGTCACTATAGAGATAATTCCCTTTACTTGATGGATTTAAGTCATGACCATCCGATAAGGAATGAAAGTTTTAACAAATTTAAACATTTCTTACTCTGATACAAATTTACCGTGATCTCACCTGATTGGAAAGTTAATTCTCTAGAGATTAAGACTTTTCTATTTTTTGTAACAACAAATGTAACTTTTCTATCTCAGAGGATTTTGAATTTACAGAAAGTCTATAACAATGATTTCTACAATCTCGAGAAATCTCCAGCGACTCTCCACAAGGTAGGTAGGGTTTCTACGTCTCTTAATATACACGATACTATATATATTATGCAAAGATAGCCGGCCAGGTACGTAGATATTACTCTTCATACTCTACATACAGCACACGAAAACTACACAACGCTCATACTCTTTTGGTTTTTCATTCCCTTTTTTCGTTTTTTTAACTTGAGTATCGGAGTTTTCTCTGCCAGAGTCATCTCTTATGAGTTTTTGCAAGTTCTCTCATTGAAGAAAGTCGAGCGGACTCAATGTCACAAGTTCCCTATTCGAGCCGGGGAAACAGTTTATTGGTGGAGTCAAATTTGGCTTTAACAACGACAATCTTAGTCTTTACCACCGCATTTTGTCAATTGTAAATAATTTACTTTTTTTTAATTTCTAAATTAATTATATATATATATATATAATTTTAGTTCTCTATTCTTTTTCTCCCTTTTACTCCATTCTTCCTTTGCTAACCAGGATACTTCCTCTACGCTCTTCCTCATCTCTTCGACCTTTCTCTACGCTCTTCCTCATCTCTTCGACCTTTCTCTATTCGCTTTCTCTGTAATCTCTCAATTTCTAAAAGATCAAGTGGCAACTCCCTTCGTTTTCCATCTATAATCTCTCGCCACTTTTATTTTCTCTCTCTTTGAAGACCTAGATGCAACTCTTTTTTCTCTCTCCATCATTTACTCTAGAACCCTAAATCTCTCTCTATCTCTTTCAATTTCTCTCTTTTGTTCCATTTTGGTTTCAATTTCTTTTATCTGCAATCCACAAAAACCGTAGAATATCTATTGCCAATGATGTTTTTCAAGCTTCACCATTGCTATAGCTCTCTAGATTTTGGGATAACTCTAAAACTTTTCTACAAATCAACCAAATACAAACGTTTTAATAAGACTCAACGGCGGAGTCAGGGCGAGGAAGAGGTTTATAGCAACAAATGTTGAAATTTATGATGGATACGCTTTTGTGATAATGGTATGATTTTGAAGAGAGAATGAGAGCTAAGAGGCGTCTTGTTCTTCGATGGTCGAAGAAAATGGTGCATGGTTTCCACCTGAGAGAGAGAGAGAGAGAGAGAGAGGAGAGTGCCGAGGAGGCATCTTGGTTGTGGCAAGAAAAAGGGTGGAGGAGAGAAAAAGGAGAGAGACAAAATTGTAAAATATAAATTATGTTAAAATTATTATTTTTTTAAAAATATATATATTTTTTATTACATTCATGTACCATACAAATGAATTTAATGAAAAATGTTAACCGATATTAAAAGGAATTATTATAATTATAGTTTTTCATAATTGATAGAAGATTTTTTTTTTATATTTATAGTTTGAGGGTCTGTTTATGCTTGATTCTAAATTTATGAGGGCATTTTTATTTTTTTAATAAAGAAATTATGAAAAATATTACGTTGGAAGAATCTCTCTAAATTAAGTTCAACAATGTTTTAATTGAATTAATTAGCTCCGAATATCACCTTATTATAAAAAAAAAATTAAATGAATTAACGTGTTGAAGGTTTAGGGTAAAAAAATTAAAGCAAAAGTTGTCTTATGTGGGTGACATATATATATATATATATATATATAATAAAGGATAATTACCGATAAATAATTGGTTTAGTGAAATGTGACACTAAATCCTTTAACTAAGATTTTAAATTCGACTTGCGATTCGAATATACAATAAATTATGTTGAGAAAGTAACCCTCTAAAATTGATCACTATAAATTTTGGATTGTATTAATCAGAATATGAATTTGGATGAAAAAAATAATAAAGGGTAATTTGTCAAAATAGTAAATCAGATTTTTTTTTTTATTTTATTTGAGTTTCAAAATCTTTTGGGTTAGTTAACAAAGATATTGGAGTTTGCCTCGGAGGAAAGAAGCGAAGGTCCAAAATTTTCTATCACCCAACCAGGGCCTATGGGTGCCGGCCAAGGCCCAAAGTAGGGGAATGCCTTTGCTATGGGCAAAACCTATCTTGACGCCCACTCACACTGCAAATGCGTAATGCTCAAACCCTAAAAACCCAGGCCTAACAAAACTTCTTCCACCCCCCCCCCTCCCCAAGAAATCCAGAAAGTCATGAAAATCAACTCGCAGTCTCGACAATCGCATTCGAAACAATGATGAATTCACCTGTTCCTTCGTCAGAAAATGCTAATCTTTTTTCGCAGCCTCTACAGAAAATCTAACCGCGTTAACTCCTTCCTTCTCTTCCCACATCCCCAAAACCCTAAACCCATTTTCAATCTCTTCACCAGCATCTTCTACATCATTCGTTTGTCCTTTAGAACTTATTCTTCTTCTTCTAGCCCTGGTAATCCTATTGACCTCGAATCCATTAGAAAGATCATTCGCGAAGAGCAATGGGATGATTACAGGATCGTCACCATGTTTGATTCTGCTTTGACCCCCATTTGGGTTTCTCAAGTTTTGGTTGAATTGAAGCAGGACCCAGGATTAGCTCTCAGGTTCTTCCAATGGGTCAATGCTACAACCGGGTTTTATCTAACCAGTGAGTCGTATTGCTTTCTCATCCATATCTTGTTTTTTGCTAGATTCTATTTTGATGCTCATAATGTGCTCAAGGATTTGATCCTGTCTAGGCCCAAGTTGCCTGGTTTTGATTACTTTGATTTATTGTGGTCGACTAGAAAGATTTGTGTTCCGGGATATGGTGTTTTCGATATGTTGTTTAGTGTCTTGGTTGAGTTGGGGATGCTTGAACAAGCAAACGATTGCTTTTTGAGGATGAGAGATTTTCGGGTCTTCCCCAAAGCACGCTCTTGTAATGCATTTTTGCATAGTCTTGCCAAGTTAGGGAATGGGGATTTGTCGCGGACATTTTTTAAGAACATGGTCGCGTCAGGAATTGCTCCTTCTGTGTTTACGTTTAACATAATGATAGGTTATATGTGCAAGGAAGGGGATTTGGAGCATGCTGTGGCTCTTTTTGAACATATGAAGAGGATGGGAATTATACCGGACATTGTCACTTATAATTCTCTTATTGACGGGCATGGAAAGCTTGGACTTTTAGATAAGTCGGTTTCTTTGTTTGACGAAATGAAGAGTGTAGGTTGTCAGCCCGATGTTATAACTTATAATTCTTTGATAAATTGTTTCTGTAAATTTGATGGATTGCCTCGAGCATTTCATTTTCTAAATGAGATGAAGGAGAATGGATTAAAACCCAATGTTGTAACATATAGTACATTCGTTGATGCCTTTTGCAAAGAAGGGATGGTGCAACAGGCAATAAAATTCTTTATAGATATGAAACGAGTTGGTCTTGTTCCTAATGAATACACATACAACTCTCTGATTGATGCTAATTGTAAAGTGGGTAATCTTCATGATGCTCTGAAGTTTGTACATGAGATGTTACAGGCTCAAGTGGAGTTGAATATCGTCACGTACACAGCTTTACTTGATGGCCTCTGTGAGGAAGGGAAAATGGATGGGGCAGAAAAATTGTTTAGGACTGCCTTGGGCACTGGGATAACTCCTAACAAGAAACTGTATACTGCCGTTATTCATGGGTATATAAAGAACAAAGAATTGGAGAAAGCAATGGCTGTTTTAAGAGAAATGAAGGACAAACAGATTGAACCAGACTTGCTGCTATATGGCACTCTAATATGGGGGCTATGCAATCAAGGGAAGCTTGATGAGGCTGAGAAAGAAATATCTGAAATGAAAGAATCTGGTGTAAGAATGAGTCATGTCATATACACAACTCTTTTAGATGCATATCTCAAGGCAAGAAAAAGCACAGAAGCACTGAATTTGCTGCAAGAAATGCAGGATCAGGGTATAAGCCCCTCAATTGTGACTTACTGTGTTTTAGTTGATGGACTCTGCAAATTGGGCATGGTCGATGAAGCAATTAATCATTTTGAGAAGATGGGAGACAGTGGCCTGCGTCCCAATGTTGTGGTTTACACGGCCCTAATTGATGGCCTTTGTAAAAACAATTGCATAGAAAAAGCAAAGAGGCTGTTTGATGAAATGCAGCAGGAGTGCATACTTACAGATAGGACTGCCTACACGGCCCTGATTGATGGGAACCTGAAGCATGGTAATCTTCAGGGAGCTTTGGACTTGCGAAACAGAATGCTTGAGATTGGTATGGAGCTCGATTTGTATGCTTACACATGTTTAATATGGGGATTCTCTCAATGTGGGCAAGTGCATCAAGCAAGAAGCTTGTTTGATGAGATGATTGCAAAGGGTGTCCTTCCAGATGATATTGTTTATGGTGTTCTGATAAGGAAGTATTATGAGCTAGGAAAGGTAGATGAAGCCCTTGAAATGCAAAATCAAATGGCGAGTAAAGGTCTTATTACTTGGAGTGAAAATTGTGCTGTAACTGGTGTACAAAATTAAGAAGGTATATCCTAGCTCATCCTTTCATCGGCATGTCATGAACATTTTGATAGAGAAACAAGAGGATGTCTCACTTCTTGTGGCCGTGATGCATAAAAAGCCAGTGACAAAACTTCTTTGCATGGGCACCGATGATTCTTATGGCTTGGGGCGAAAGTTATTTTAAAACCTTGATGCAGAATTTGCCTATTCCTTGGCACCTTCTTGGCCCATGTCAGGTGTTCTTTCTTCTTTTCCATCAAGAAGCAGCTGTAGAGGTAAGCCATACTTTTTTTGTGCCACCACTAGGTTTTGCAACTGGTTGTGGATTAATATGATGTTCAAGCTTTGATCTGCTATTCATGGATTCTATTGTTCTTTCAATTTCCTTTTCCCCATTCTTGAAGATTCATTTATTCTAAAAGTGTTCATTTTCCTGGCAGTTGGGTCCACTTGAGCTTGGAAGGTAATCCAAGGCCCATAATGCTGTTAATTGCTTGGAGTCAACACGGGCGAAACATGTAGCTCAAGATAGATGAAAGCTATTGGTACTTTATTTTGGTGATTGTCTAACACAGCCCTGACAGTGAGGCTAAAACTCCTCTCAAGATTGAATCTGCTAACTGCAGGGATGCTTATCAAAGCAAGTTGCACATCAGCTTTTCTATTTCTAACTGCAATTGGTATTCTCTGTCAATGTATCTTATGCCAAACTATACTTCATCACATTCAGAGACTTACTATCTCAATTATAGTCAGCCTCGTCACAGTGAGAGGCTTGTCATGTATATTGTAGAGAATAGATAAGGAAAAATCATTGGCGGGCATCAAATTTCTCTGAGTATGAAAATGAGAATCGTGTATAAGAAAGGAAATCTCCAACATCCAGTCAAACATTGATAGCTAATACAGCCTTGAGAGGATCAAAGTCTATATTGGAGCAACATGAAAATCTTAAGATGCCATGTCAAACTTAGATTAGGAAATTTAAGAGTTGAGAAATCAACAAGTTTCCCTCTTTCACTTGGTTTTACAAGGGCATAACAATATATATCATAATTTTGGTCTACTGGAGGCAATGAATGGGAGTTTGGATGGTGATTATGCCAAAATAAGATGGCTTGGTTTGCTAATTACCAAAAATTAAAGGGTTTATTGATTTAGATGTAGTGAGATTTTTCCCAATTCAGTCACTTGTAAAGAACAAAATTTAAGCAGCATAGAGGCCAGCAAGACTGCTAGGGATACAAGAGATGTGGATCTTAGCTTTACTCACTCCTATGGAGGCAACTGAAGAACTATCTTCTTCATTGGCTATAGGGGAAAAGTTATTTGCAGAGTATGGGGTTTGGGAGACTTTGGGTAACACCAGGGTGCTGAAGGATGTCAACTGCTTGCATATGCTTTGTGTTTGATGTTCAGATGCTGTGACCCTTTTCGTCAAGAGTTTAGAGTGCAGGATCCACCTAATAGTTACAGAAGAAAGAGGGAAATTGGCTACTACTGTGAATCATGAGTAAGGGGAGTGTGATAAGCAAAGAATCCATTAACAAGGTAAGCTGGCAAATCAAGGATTGCTGGTGTGAAGAATGTACTTATGCTTTGCATTTGTTGGTTTATTTTCTGAGGGATCACTTCTAGTCTTGTAATTATTTTCCTCCCTTGCTAATGATGCTCGTCATTACCTGTTACAAAACCCATCTTTGAACCGGCAAGCAACATTTCAAAATTCAAACTTTTGTTTCCTCTCAATGGGAATGATTAACATGGTAGGGAATGTTGTAAATGTGTTCAAGCTTCTAATGGACATCTTTAATGCAAGTTGAGTGAGTGAAGGGCTGCCTGCAATTGGAGAATGGTGGTTAATGGCTACGAAGAAGAGAAAACCTAGGAAAAATTATCTCACCACAAGTACTCAAATAATAAAAACCTAGGCAACGAGTCACGCCTTTCGTTCCGGTTTACTCTGGGATGAATACGAGAGTTGGGAGAGGTTCATGGAGTGGAATTGTTTTGTTCATAATGTGACAAGTGCTAACAACTTTTAATGGAATCGGTTGAGTGACCATTGAATCTTTGGGTCAATTTTGTTTAACACGTGTTGAAATCACAATATAAGTATGTTCGACCAACTCTAATAATACAAAATTGTATTTGTCTTGCGGTGATTCTTGTATAAAGAGGTTGGACGATACAATTGTATCTAAAGCAAATAAATGAGTAAGAAATAATTGCAAGTGACGAATGACCTATAGTTTAACCGGTATCCTTTCCTTACCTTTCCTCCCTTGTAATGATCTTGAATTCGAGTCTATTTATGTACAAAAAAATAATAATAATTACAAGTGACATTTTTTGTTTCTTAACTAAGAGTATTTACAACTTAATTATGAGAGGCTATGTTTAAGATATACAAAGATTTCCCTTTGTGGAGTAATTTTTGTCCCCTCCCCCAAATTTTATAACAACAATAGTTTAATAAGAGAAAACATTAAATTATAATAATAATTTAGCAAGAGGAAACATTAAAATATCTGAGGAGGCAAACGAGGGTTATTCTGAGTTGGGCATTTTCTTCCGCCCTCAAATTTTTGCATACTATTAATGGACACACCATATTTTTTCCCAGAATTTTAGAAAATTCTCCCACCCCTCTAAAAATTACATAAAAGAAAATAAAAAATAAATAAATAATAGCCAAACCATGGCTTTTGACAAAATTAGCCTACTACACTCCTAAGTATACCATATCTCAAGTTTCGGGGCAAGTGTTTGTCGTTGAGGCAAAACACCTTGTCGTTGTTGATAAAAAATTGACATATCGAGACATTCTCCCCCATTCTATTCATAGAATTACGTCCTAATTTTCCATGGTTTTATTATTTGTTATTCAACCTAAAAAAGACCATATATTGACTTTTTTATATTTGGATAATATTTGATTTAATTATCCAAGTAGATAAACAGTTTTTTATATCATTTATATATGAATATAGTTATCAAAGGTTAGTCGGCGTAGTAGGTGGAGTTCTGCGTTTATTAATCAAGCGCTTGGGTTCGAGTCTTATTAGGAACAAAAAATATTACTTTAGGAGACCTCCCCCTTTATAAAAGACCCAACAGTCAGGTCGATCCAGATTACTCGAAACGAAGTTTCGGATATCAGGGGTCAGGGACAAAAAAAAAATATGTATATAGCGCTTGAAATATAAATGATTTATATATATGATCTATTAATGAAACTAGACACTTCATCATGTACAAACAACAACATGTGAGTCTCCTGTTAATTGGTGATGATTTACCTTGATCATTGGACTATATCGAAACTAAATAAAAACTAATATAAGTGGTTAGCACTATACAACACATATAAATTTACTTCATTATATGTATTATGAAATGGAATTTGGTACTATATAGTTATATATAGTTTATATGCTATTAATTTTGATTATATGTAGATCAACTTGCGAAATTGGTATAATTTTTTTTTTATTTGATTAATCTGTATTTAAAGTCACATTTGTACTAATACAACTCGACCTACTGTCAAACCCTTATTTGGAGAAACTCTCCCAACATAATTATTTCGATTTCCTAAATTTTGAATTCGAGTTTTGATTAACAAATTTAGCGTCGTTCTCAACTATTCATTGGTAAATTGGTATAATTTGACTTATTACAAGTAACACTTTTTTTGAGTCAAGAGATTCATATATTGGATATGTATTATTAATTAGTTGGAGCATATATATATATATATATATATATATATATATATATACAATATAGAATCTATGTGGACTATGTTAGATTCATCCTCTTAGAACGTTCTAATTGATTATTCGAAAACTAAAGTTATTAATAAGGTTTTGTATCATATTGAATATTTTTAAAGCTTATCTAACACCGATGCCGGTGGAAATTAGACATTCAATGGCATCTCGTTTTAGACAAAAAACTCAACAAAATTAAATAATTGAGCAGATGATAGAACATTTAATTTTCCTAACCTTAATTACGAGTGTTGCATAGAGGGTCAGCATGTAGAAATATATACAAATCCACAACAAAATAGTGATCAATATTTTTGACTTCTACCAACAATACAATATTTATTTTGAAGCACACATCTAATTATTTAATGAAATTAATTAAATTTAAAATAATTTTAATCTAGCTAATAGAATAGTAGATTACACATAATCATTTTGAGCTAAAATAAATATGTTATCCATTCTTTCTCTACCCTAAAATTTTTTCAGTATTGATTACTTACTCCAATATTGTATTATATTTATGTTTGGTTAATTGAAAATAAAGAATAATGTAGAAAGATAAAGAAATTTAGAGCTGAATTGTAATTTTTAGAAAGTTTTACGATGAGCGTGTAATTTCATAAGTTTATTTATCTTGATTTTAAAATTTAGAAACTTTCTCTCCTAATTTTGAATTTTGAAAGCTAGCTCTCCTACTTTGTAATTTTCAAATTTTATTTATCATATTTTATAATTTCAAAAACTATTAAAACTATTTTATAATTTTTGAAAATTTTATAACTGATTTTGTAATTTTGAGAATTAGCAAGTCCTAAGTGTTATTTGTGTTTAAACACAACCATTTGACTTTTAGTTACTCTATACACTCTCTCTAGGGTTTACTATTCTTTCATTCTAATTAAAACACATGAGAAAAAATTATTGAATAGAAGGAATTGAGCTTTCTTTACAAATGGAAAATCAATTTTGAGATTGATTTGTCCACCTAGATCGAACATTTGAGAAATTAGATTTATAGTATATAGAAGAAGGTTGAGGTTCAAAATATAAATTGGATATTATTTCTTGTAGAATTAAATATATTCTTGCTCATTCTTGTTAACATTTCATGTTCATGATTTTGTAATAGGTTCTATAGTGTTATTTACTAATTGAATATGATAGAAATATTAAAAGGATATGGTTTTTTCTTAATAAAAATTTATACTTATCCTAATATCTATCAACATTCTCAAGAATGCTTAGATAGGGTTTACCACAAAACACTCATGTCTTCAAAAGGAAAACTTGTGAGTTGCATTCCGATAGCTGATCTTTTTTCTTCTATGGTTGTTCTCCTCTATCAAATACTATCAATGTGAATTTCTCATCGACTTCTATACTTGACCTGTAAGACTCTTCAATACAAAATAATGTGATAAATTAAGTGAAATCTTCAATGTTGCTAGAGGTCATACTCCTCTCCTGTCCTCGTCCGACATTAATGTTGGTCCTCAATAGTTTAAGTTGTCCTCTGACTCTACTTTATAGTTGACTTTGCAACAATTGTGCAACCTCTGCAAGTATTCGATCTCCTTTCAATTTATGCTTGTAGTCTTTGCCTCCACAACTTGTTGCAATGCTTATAACTGTCTTTCAGAACCTACCAAACAAAGAAACATACATGTTCCCCATGGCTACAAGAACATGTGTTTAATTTAGTATTAATAGTATATCTTCCTCACTTATATTTGTATTACCACCCTCATTATTCATCTAATCTTTAGGGCTTCCTTTTTAAATAGAACTCTTTTTAAATATTGAATGATAGAATAATAAAGAATGAATGCTAAAATTTCATTAAATTTTGGAATACATTTGAGAGGCTATCAATGCCTTTTTCTACAATATTTTTCAGAATAAAAGAACATTCATATTTAAATGACTTGGGAGAGTCCTATTTATAGAAAAATCTCTCTGAATAGTCAATAGAGACAATAAAATAGCTATTAGAACAAGAGAGGGCATGGATTTTGAGGCAAACAAAAAATAGACAAATTTCTGCTCCCATGTACTGCACGACAGTCAGAGAATCTAACTATTGTGCAGTCTAAAGGTTAGAACTTTTATAGCTATTGGGACCACTACTTGTGGACCATTTTTGGCCTTAGAGGAAAACCAAGACCTACCCATTTAGGCTCATAACAAGGGCTAAAAGATAAGACCTATTCTAGGCTAGAATTTTTGGCTTTTGTGATCAAAATTCTAACTTTGCACCTTGGGCTAGCTTGACAGGACTTGAAGGCTTCCTTGGATCTCTTTAAGCATTATCTTAAGAGTTTCAATGGATTAAGGAGAAATAGTTACTTTAGTAATGACATGATAAGAATTTACTTTCTTAGTTTCATCACTTCCCCTCTAGTTTGGTATGTAAATATCAGTAGCACCTAACTTGTCCAAAATTTCTTCCAAATGCTTAGTCGTGGTCTCCTTGTCATGATATCTATTAGTTGTTCATTTCTCTTGTTGTCTCTTACTTCTATGTTGTTTTCTTCAACCTTTTGCCTAATAAAGCAACAATCAACCTTGATATGCTTTATCCTCTCATGGAACACCGGATTGGAGGCAATGTTGGTAGCGGACTGGTTATCGATGTAGAGCTTGATAGGAGAATTTACTTGAAATCCTAACTCTTCAACTAATGGCCCAATCCACATTAACTCTCTTGTAGTTGCTACCATGGCTCTATACTCCACTTTGACACTTGATCTTGAAACCATCTTTGTTTTTTTACTTTTCCAAGAGACTAGATTTCCCCTGACAAATGTGCAGATCCCTATGGTTGACCAACTATCATGCTTGTCTCCAACCCAATTCTCATCATAAAAGCCTGCAATTTTTATACTCTCGTTATTCTTCATCCAAAGACCTTTGCCTAGAGATCCCTTGTGATAGTAGAGAATCCCTTCCATTGCCTTCCAATGATGTTTCTTTAGGGTGTGCATGAACTGGCTAATTTGGCTCACTAAGAAAGCAATATCTGATCAGGTGATAGTGAGGTGGATTAATTTGCCCACAAGTCTTTGATATGTTTGAATGTCCTCAAATGACTCATCATTCTCTTTCTCATTCAAAAGTAGACACCGAGCTGGAAGCGGGCTTTGCTTCAAGCTTTCCTATCTCCTACAAAAGTTCAGCAGCATACTTTTCTTAAGATAGAACTATCCCGTTTAGAGAATAAACCAATTATATTCCTAGAAAGTATTTTAGTTTTCCTAGGTCTTTGATTTGAAATTTTGTTTTCAAAAAGTTTCTCATTTGTTTTAATTGTTTTAAATCATTTCTAGTGATTATTATGTCATCCACGTATATAAGGATTATGGTTTTTTTCTCGTTTTCACTTTTAATGAACAGTAAAAAGTCATTATTGAATTTTTCAAAATTGTTACTTAGTAGGGAGTTGCTAAGTTCAGAGTACCATACTCGAGGGGATTGTTTTAGCCCATGTATAGCATTTTTGAATTTGCATACTTTTCCTTCTTGTTTAGGCAACCCTTGAGAAATTTGCATATATACTTCTTCCTCTAGGTTACCTTGAAGAAAAGCCACATTCATTTGATATAGAGGCCATTCTTAGTTAGATGCTATGGACAAAAAGATTTCTATTGTGCTCATCTGTGCTATGGGAGCAAAGATTTCTTTTATACTCCTTTTCATAGGTTTGGGTATATCCTTTGGCTACTAAATGTGATTTATATTTATCGATTGTGCCATCACTTTTGCGTTTGACTGTATATCCATTTGCATCTTACCGCTTTTTTTCCTTTGGAAGATCAATGATTTCTCACATTTGATTTTTGGTTAGGGCTTGGAGTTTATCCTCCATTCTGAAATTCCTCGAGCCTCATAGAAAGAGTTCTGACTCTTGTGTGTTATCTATGTTATTTAAGAATCTTTGATGCTCAATTGACACGTTTGAGATATTATAATATTTGGAAATGGGATAAGTTGTTATGTTATAGTTATAACAAGGTTTCCACATCCATTCCGAAGGAGGAGCTCAAATTCTTGTTGATCTCCTAAGAGGTAGAGGAGAAGGAGGAGTTGCATTTGATGGTTGTATTTCTTTGTGCTTGATTCTTCTTGTAATTCTTCTCCCCTAATTCTGTATTTTCATTTTATTGAGAAGATTCATTTCATTGTAATAGATTTTCTTGATTGGTTTCATTATTAGTTGTCTCAGGAATAAGTGTAGGTTGCCAAAAACTGATTATTGTTTCTTCTTCTTCTTTACTCATTTCTTTTTCTTTGTGTTTCTCGAAGTGGAAATCATCTTCTACAAACACTATGCCCTTTGAGATATAGAGTTTGTTATTTTTGGGATTTAGACATTTATATCCTCTCTCATGGGATGCATATCCTATAAAGATATATTTTATTCCCTTTTCTTCTAATTTATTTCTAAGATGACTAAGAATGTGAACATAACTTGTGCTCCCAAAGACTTTTAGGTGAGATAGGGAAGGTTTTTTATTATGAAGATTTTCTTTTAAATACTTCGGTTAGGAGCCTATTTATTAGGTATGAAGCGGTGCTTACTACTTCACACCCTAGAGTTCTAGGGGTGTTTGAGTGGAGTATAAGGATTCTAACTATTTCTAAAATATGTCTATTTTTTCTTTCGACTATTGCATTTTGTTTTGGGGTATAAGACAATAAATTTGGTATATTATTCCTTTATCTTCTAGATATTCTCGAAATACATTATTCATGTATTTTTCTCTATGATTAGTTCTAAGTATTTTAATATTTGCACAAAATTATTTTTTTGCAAATTTTAGTTAGTTTTCAAAGGCTTCATAGACTTGTGCTTTTGTGGTTAAAAAATAGATTCTCGTGAAGCTGGACTTATGATCTATGAAAGTAACAAAATATTTAAATCTTTGACTTTATAAGATAGAATAAGTCCATAAGTCCGAATGCACTAAATAAAAAATAATTTCATATATAGTTTCAAAATTCAAGTACATTGCTCGGTTGCCTTTTGTAAGAATATAGGCTTTACAATGTCTATTTTCGAAACTATCATTTGAAAATAGACGCTTTAAAGGTTGCTCCCCTGGATGACCAAGATGCTCATGTCACGAAGAAGATCCTTCATGGCATGCTTAAAGAGTGGTTTGCTCTTGATCCAAAAAATAAAGGTTGTTCCTTCTAGTACCTTTGCCAACTAAACGATTCGACTTGAGGTTTTAAAAGACAACTGAATCAGGATAAAAAAACAAGCCTACACCATTGGTCTTGAGTTACCTTACTAATGGAGATAAGATTTGAAGTAAACTTTAGGACACATATGACTTGTATTTTTCCAAAAAGTTTGACTTCTCCAAAATGTTTAACCTTCAAATCTTGTCATTGGTGGTGTGAACTATCTTGTGGTTAGAAAAAGGCAAAAGTTTTTCAAATTTGTTTTTGTTCTTAACCATATGATAGTCACATTCCGAGTTAATGAGCCAAGATTCTGAATTGATGGAGGAGTTTAAACACATACTAGGCTTTGAGGTGATTTACCATAGCATTTTCTGGATGTCATCAATTTTGCTCCCGAATGCTGCAATGTAGGCCTCCATGGTCTGCTTTCCTCCTTATTCCTTGATAGTGTCTAAATTGGTGCAATGATTTATGTTGATTTTGCTTTATTTTTTGATAATTATTACATTAATGGTTATATTTTATGATATTTGATATTTTAGGATTGATGCAAAAGAGTTATGAAATAAGTGAAGAAAAAAGAATTAATTCTGAGCATTATTACATAGCAGGAGAAAATTGTAGACAATAGCGCACTTACCTTAGTATGTGGGCATATAGATTTTGAGATTCATCGAAAGATTTTTCTGGAGGTCAAATCATTAGTATTTCTTTCTCTGCACGTGATCACACAAGAAATTTGAATCTGATTTGTAAACATTGAAGATTCCTAGTATGTTGATTTATTATTAATATTTACAGATAGACTTTTCCAAAGTCTAGATTTCATAATGCAAAACAACTAGAGGGGTTGAAGAGTTGTTTTCAGACCTTTAGAAATTTTTTGATTAAGTTAAGAAGGCAAGATTAAGAAACTAAAGGTAAAGAAGGGATCAAAGTCATCAAACACGAAGATTTTTATAGTAGTTTCACCAATCCGATATACGTCCACTCCTACGCATTGCTCTTGGATTTTTACTATTATTTTGAATAATACAACCCACTTGCTTCACAAGTATGAGTGAAACCTTCAAAACCCACTTGCTTATGGGTACAAGTGAAACCTTACAACTCACTTACTTACGAGTGCAAATGAAACCTTACAAGTACTTCTCCCCGAAGTGTTTTTCTCTCTAAAAACCCAGATCGTGATCCCATACGATCTTTGGACTCCTTTTGATCACAAAGGTGTTACAAAGTATGAGGTTAATTCTTAATTGTAACGAAGTTGGATACAGATTATATTACAGAGGCTGCTCCTCAAATGAGAAAAATCATTAACAGAAGAAGGTGAAAAATATTTTTAGATTACGGAAAGCATTACTGGGTTACACGACAAAAAAGAGAGAAAAATATCAGTTTCTGACTTTTGGCCATAATTTAGCCTTTCCCTTATCCTTGCTGGTAGAAAAGGATGCACCAATGTCAAAGGAGGCAATATCTGGTACAGACACCATAAGAGGCATAAATGAAGCGGTGGATGCATCAATAGTAGGACGAAAACCGAATAGAGGAGCGATGGAACATCTAACAGTGAATGGATTGACCGAAGAGGCTCATGCAAGAATAGATTAGGAGATAGAGCTCAAATTTGGTTGGCTGAGGAAGAAGATCTGACCATTGTTACTAAATTATTATTTATATTGCAAATAAATGTGGAGTTGAGCTTCAAATCAACTAACATGTGCATGAACTTGTATTACATGTCTCAATGTTCTTTCCTAGATTGTTGCATAAATTCTCCTAGACTGATTCTAATTTCACCTATATTTTTCTTAAGCTCAGATAGTCCATAGTTATTTCTCTATGAAGTTATTCTCCATGCCATCAATTCTATTAATAATTTTTGCTTCCATGGTTTCCATTCTTTCAAAGAATTCATCCAACTTTCTCTCAATATAGGAGGAACCTCGAGTAGTTACAATTTTTATGTGGTTGTTTCTCTCATTCCTAATATACTCATTCTCATTTGTTTCTTCACGTATTCTCTCGTATTGCTCTGCATCTCTTCCCCTTCTTTTCAAGTTTACCCATTCATCATTTTCAAAGACCCAATTGGCTCTATGTAGGGTTGTAGTATTTATATTATTTTTCATCGTCAACTCTACTTTACTTTCCCTACAAAAATTGACCCCTTGATCAACTAAAATGTAACTAATCATTCTAGCATAGGGTAAGTTGGAGTTTTTAGAGTCTCTAGCAGCTATTATAAAGTGAGTGATTAGAAAGTGCAGTCCTAGGTTCTTTTCGGTTATGATGCAGGCCATAATCCAAAAGATCTCTAGTATGGAGGTATAATTTCCTCCCCTTAGTCTAATGTTAGAAAGTGTAAAATCCTTTCATGAAATTCTAGATTAGTTGTATTATTACTTACTTCATCCATCCTAGAATCATAAAAAACATCTCTAGCATCTATAATCAACTTAGTATTTAGATATAATTCACGTTCACTGTATTCAATCCATTCTAATTCATTTTCTCTTCATATCATTTTAACATTTACTTCAATTTCCTGCCCATCAACATACGTTCTAAATGCATAGGGCAATGGCTCATTCTCAATCACAATGGAGCTAGCTTCATCTTCCTCAACAACGTCTATATTACTATAGAAAAGTCTAGTTACGCTCTCGTAGATTTTCATATTTGGATGCAAAACTAAGTGAGGTAGACTTGATGCAAAAATTCATCATACTTAAAATTAATTGACCTTAAAAACTCTCAAGCTACAAGTCTTCCACGTGTAACAGTTCTATCAAAGAAAAGTTTATTGAAAACCTTACTCCTTTCTAAAGATTGGAAGTTCTTTTTGTTATACTTTGTCATGGCAACTGGCTCTACTTTGACAGAAATTTCTTTCCCCTTTTTTACTTTTTGGCACCATCTAGGTTGTATTGATATAGACTAGATTGAGAAGATGTTGAGAAATTTGAGAGAAAATGTGGAACGGTTGAACACTTGTTTGAGAGATTTCGAGAGGAAGGAAAGTAGGTGGCATTGATCTCCAACTGAGATTGGGAATAAGGAGAAGAGTGGCTTTGAGAGTTAGAAAGAGGGATACTTTGGGTTGTAAAAGTGGAAGGAAAGATTTTGGGTTGTGAAAGTGGAAGGAAAGTTTCACCTATTTATAGATGGTTGTCCTCAAACCCCATTTATGCATGGCATACACTTGTATGCTCATTTTATGCATGTACAACAGTTAGTGTCCATGTAGGATATTCATAGTGCATGTGAGTTACATTTGTCTTTAAATTTGACACTTGTTTTTTTTTTGAATTTTTTAGAGCTGAAACACTTGTCTTTCCATTAAACATGTGTTCTAAGGTTCAAATGCATGAATGACATTTACATTCTCTCAAGATTATATTTGTTCTAGAGAAGAATACTTGTCCATTTTTACTATGCCCAATGGGTGAGTTTTATTTGGCAATTCATGATGAAAATTTTATAAAATTGATTAAAAATTTTGAGAATTTTAAGGCTTAAAGATTAATTATATGGTTTTGGTTTTGATTATGAGTATGGTAGACCATTCATGACTGATGGTTTCCCATGCCTTTCCTTGGTCGACCATCACTTTCGAATTGTTGACCATTCCCAACCTCTTCCCCCTTTTTGTTTGTCAAATTGAAATGAGTTAAAAGATTTTATATCAAACTTTAAATTTAGGGGTACATACGATTGACCGTTCATGTTCACGATCTACTGTTTGTCTCTCTTTGGTCAATTGTCATTACAAACGGTCAACTACTTGTCCTCTAATCGGCCGCCTAACTTGGCCGGTGTCACCCTCTCCCTTTCTTTTTTTATTATTTCATCTTTCTTTCTTTGTCTAAAACTATAGAGGATAATGCTAGTAATAAAGATTGCAATTGATAAGCTCTCATGCTTTTAAATTATAACAAAGTTTCAACTAGGGGTGGTATCAAACAAGTTAATATTCATAGTAATAGAATATGAACAGGCAATATCTCAAGACATTTAACTTAACTAAATTTAAAAAATTCTAGAGTTTACAGTTCGAACATATTTCTTGGGAGGATATATGAAGACAATTTCATTACTATTCATTTGTTGAATGTTCATCCTCAGGAATTGTTGTTATTGTAGAGTTTTGATGCTGATAGAACATAAGGAAGGAAGTTCCAGAAGATCAGAAAAATAGTAAGAAAATTCAGAAGTCTATAATCTATGTCGACTTGACTTGATAACACATCGACCTGTATAGCAGGTCCACAAATTGTAAGCCCTATGTCGACCAATTCATTTTATCCACACACATATCGACCTGTCTAGCTGTCCTTGTCAACATGAGGTATAGAACTTCTATAGAAATACATAAGTCTGAACACATCGACACACACGAAATCATATCGACTGAATAGTCACGGGTGGACAAATTTGAAATGATACATCGATCAATTTCTAATGCATATCGACCATCACCAATTAGACAATGACACAATGAGTAAAAATATATTAGGACATCTATGTCCCCAAACACTGGTCGACGTAACATATTTGTTTTCTAAGTATCACATATCGACATGTTGATAATCTGGTCAACATGGAAACAATCACATCGACCAATACAATTTGCCTTTTCCACCAATTTTAAAGAGGAATAGGTACATGTCAAAGTACAATCAGAATACATCGACCTAAAAGTAAAGTGCCTCATATATAACTCAACATAAGACATCAACCTGAACCTATGACTTGTCAACATACTTAACACACATCAACCAATTCACAGTACTAGGTTTACCAATTCTATTAATGAATCGTGACATATCAAGCTATAAAAGGCACTTGTCGACCTGTATGTCCTTGGTTCTAAATGACATACATTTACATGCTATGATTCGTGTCGACAACTAAAAATCACATCGACCAATTTGCTCTCATAGGTCCACCAATATTTAGCTGTACAATAATATGTCGATGTCTGCTGTAAAACCTGTCGACCTATTGTTTGTTTACTCATTAAATCACACATCGACGTGCTCTCTTTTTGTCGACAAAACATATACATAATGACCAATTCAATTACACAGGTCAACCAATTTTCTACCTAAATAGGAACATATCGATGCATTAAACTGACTTGTCGACCTGATATTCATTGAGTCCTTGATATTACACATCAACATGGTCGCAATCTTATCGACATGCATACACACATCGACCAATTCAGAACTGTGTGTCCACCTATTTTATTTGGTACAAAATGTTGTCGACCCACGTGATAGCCTATCAACCTGCTTTGACAAAAATATACTAGTTTTTGAATTCGGGTCAATGTTTACATTAAAGTTGTCGACCCTCGTATATCAGAAATTAGATCTACGAAACAAGTTTGAGCTAAATGGTCACTTCATTTCTTTGATTTTTGAAATATTCCCCTTTTTATGAAAACTAACGTTCAAATGCATTACAAGCATGTTCTGATTGGGTTAAATAAAAAGTGGTGCCAGTAAAAGAGGAAGGCTCAATGCGAAGCAAGGAACAGTTGCAGAGCTTTAATAGCGGAAATTAAATGCTCAATGTTTGGATGAAACAACTCTCACCAACCCTCACTAACCCTCAACAGATCTATTGAATATCACAATAAATACCAGAGATTTGAAGAAGAGAGAGCTAGTGGAAAATGCTCGATTGAATGCTCTAAAAATTCCCTACTATTTTCTTGTGCATTCTTTAAATTTCTTCCATTTGTTCAAAATTTTATAGTCCATTCTTAAATTGTCAAATCTGAGAAAAAAGAGTCTCAACTCTTGACATTTATTTCTGATCAGTACAAGTGTCAAAGACTTAACAATGTATAACACTGCTTTAAGTCTAGAAAGTAAAAATTCGATCTGAATAAGATTGAATAGAAGTATTCAGTAGGAATAGTGTTAAAGGTTGAACTTGAATATGTAATCAAGTTTGTATTCCTAAGTTATTAGTGAAAAATCCAAGGGGAGTCTAGAAGTGGACGTACATCGAGTTTGGTGGAACCACTATAAAAAGTTATTGTGTTCCCTGTCTTTAAATTTCATTTCTATTTTTAGCTCACAAATTTTAAAAAATCAAAAAAAGTCCATATTCAATTATTTACCCCCTCTAGTTGAATAACAATTGGTATTAGAGCAGGTGTGTCGATAAGAAGCCTAATAGCTTAACACTAAAGATCCAAATGGCCATCAATGGAGATAATGTACTAGTTAAAGCCTGCTCAACAAATCTTGCACCATTCTTCAATGGAAGCAACTTTAGTTACTGGAATAAAAGAATACGAAATTTCATAATTGCACAAGATCTAAATGTTTGGGAAATAATCGAAGAATGAGTTGAATTTCCTAGAGAAGAAATAGAAGGAGTACGTGTGCCAGTTAAATTAAAAAATATGACAATGGAGTAGAAGAAGGCCTATCAAGCCAATTGTAAGGCCATTAATCTCTTTCATTTTGCACTGAGCGTCAACGAATACAATTGAATCTCATCATACATAATAGTAAAGGAATTTGGGAAAGGCTCAAAACTACTTACGAAGGCACTAATCAAGTTTGCAAGAGTAAGATCAGACTGTTGAACCAAGAATACAAAGTCATCAAGATGAAGAAATGAGAAACAATCAGCGAAATGATAACAAGATTCAATAAAGTAACAAATAAACTAAGATTGCTTGGAAAGAGAAATCCTCAAGAAAATATGGTGGATAAAATTTTAAGGAGTCTGTCAAAATTATGGGAGTCTAAAATTACTGTAATTAAAGAGTCTAAAAATCTTGAGACTCTAACAATGGATGAGCTTGTGGGATCTTTGATAGCCCATGAGATGAAACTAAATGTGAAGGAGCTTGCAAAAGAAAAGGGAGGTAAAGGAGTAGCTTTAAAGGCTGATAATGATGAAAGCACGTCAAACTCAGAAGAAGAAGAGGATGAAGAAGACAAAACTTTTCTAGCAAGAAAATTCAAAAAGTTCATGATGAAAAGAAGAAACAAAAACAAATCATTCTTCAAAAATCTAGAGAAGAAGGAAGAAATTGGGTGCTTAGAGTATAAGAAGTTGGGACACATGAAGGCTGATTATCCTTCTTTGAAGAAAGATGAAAAGAAATACAAAAAAGATAGAAAAGAAAAGAAAAAGAAGAAGGCACTTGCAGCTTGGAGTGATGAAGACACTAGCTCAAGTGATGAAGAGTATGCAGAGGAACAGACCAACGTGTGTTTCATGGCCAACGAAGAAATCTCAGATAGTGAGGTAAACTCCATATCCTACTCCTCTTGTTCTAATTTTGAAAACAATTTCACCATCATTGAGCTACATAAGGCATTACTAGAACCACTCAATGAATTAAAAAGATTTAAAATGAAAAATAATTTGCTAGAGAAAGATCTAGCTGAAACTGTTAGAACATTAGAAAAATCAAAAATTGAAATAAATGTATGAAAAGGGAAAAATGCTGAATTAGATTTGAAGATTGCTGAATTTGAAAAAAAATCGGATGATAAACATTTAGAGAAGGACAGTGACAAACTAACGAATGAAAACATAGTTTTAAAAAAAGAATTGGATAAACAGAAAGAAAAGAATCATAGACAAAACATTATACTGATGAAAATCATCAAGACTAAGAAAAACTAGATGTCATGCTAGGAACACAAAGAGCAGTGTTTGATAAGACCGAATTAGGATATAACCCAAACCAAACACAAAAGAAGTTATAAAAATTTTTTATGCCAAATTTTGAGAATGTCAAATTAAAGAGATGCCACACATGCATGAAATTTGGGTACAAGTCTAAAAATTGTAAACTTAGAAACATATCTTCAGAAAGTATTAAGAGTCCAAGTGTGATTAACAGATACTGTACTTACTGTAAAAATATTGGACATTCAATTTACAATTGATGGTTCCTAAACTCATCAAGAATGAACTTACAATGGATCTGTAAAGATAAATTAAAAGCTAACTCAACTAGACCCGAAAGGATGTAGGTACTAAAGGAAAAGGTGTGATTGAATCTTGTTGAAGGTATCCTTGAAATCAAGAGAATCTCCAAAAAAGTCAGTGTAGTACATAGACAGTGGATATTCAAGGTATAAGACTGGGGATGTCTCAAAGTTCTCTTATCTTGAAAGTAAGAAAAGAGGAAAGATTGCATTTGGTGATAACTCAAAAGGAAAAGTCATTGGAATAGGCAATATTGGAGATAAGTTCTCCAACTCTCAAATTTAGAATGTGCTTCTTGTTTCTGGACTGAAATTTAGTCTGTTGAGTGTTAGTCAATTATGTGACAAAGGATATTCAATCACTTTTGAATCTAATACATGTTTCATTGTCGACAAATCCTCTAGCTTTGTCAAATTTACTGGTCAAAGAAAAGGAAATATATATGTGATAGATTTAGATCATTTAGAAATCTCAAATGAATCATGTTTAGTTGTTGTAAATAATAATTCATCATGGCTATGGTACATAAGATTAGGGCATGTAAGTATGGACACAATTTCAAATTAGTTAAGAAAGACAATGAAGGACCTACCAAAATTAAAATTCGAAAAGGATAAACTATGTAATACAAGCATGAAGGAAAACAAACCAAAAGTTCATTCAAATCTAAAAATTGTGTATCTACAGCAATCCATTAGAAATTCTTCATATTGATTTGTTTGGACCAACTAGAACTCGAAGTTTAGATGGAAAACAGTATGAGTTTGTAATCATTGATGATTACTTTAGGTACACATGGGATCTATTTCTTGCCAAAAAGGAGGAAGCCAGTGAGGTCTTCATCAAATTGTGTAAGAAAATTCAAAATAAAAAGGGAATATCAATTTAAAGTATTAGAAGTGACCTTGACAAAGAATTTGAAAACAAAATCATGGAAGAATTTTGTAATCATCATGATATTGACCATAATTTCTTAGCACCTAGAACATCTCAACAAAATGGGGTGGTAGAAAAAATAAAGAACCCTCCAAGAAATAGCTAGGACAAAGCTCTGCGAGAATAACCTACCTAAATTCTTCTGGGCAGAAACTATAAACACTGCATATTACATTTTGAATAGGGCAGAAGTAAGGTCAATCCTAAAGAAGACTCCCTATGAACTTTACAAAGGAAGAAAGCCAAACATAACTTACTTTAAAGTTTTTAGATGCAAATGGTTTGTTTTAAATAACAGGAAAGAAGCATTAGGAAGTTTGATACCAAAAGTGATGAAACTATCTTTTTATGATATTCCGTAACAAGTGAAGTATTTAAAATTTGTAACAAAAGAATCATAACAATAAAGGAGTCAATTCACATAGAGTTTGATGAAAAAAATGAATCTAGTCAAAGAAATGTGGATGATGAAGAGATCACTGAGAAACTAAATGAACTAAATCTCACTGATGAAGCAAATTACCAAAAAGAGGAAACAAATGAAATTATCGTGCAAGAGGAAAGAAATGAAACTTAGCAGGAATAAGAAATCAAATACCCCCAAATTAGAAAATATGTAAATCTAGAAAACATAATAGGTAGTGTTAGTTTAGGTGTCAAAAATAGATCAGCATTACAAAACCAATGTGAATACGTAGCCTTCATCTCTCAAAATGAACCTAAAAATGTGGAAGAAATCTTAAGAGATGAAAATTAGATAATGGCCATGCAAGATGAATTAAATCATTTTGAAACAAATATGGTATGAAATCTTGTTCTTAGACCAACAGATCAATCAATGATTGGAACCAAATGGATTTTCAGAAATAAACTTGATAAATATGGCACAATCACAAGGAATAAAACAAGATTAGTAGCCGAAGGTTACAGCCAAGAGGAGGGAATTGATTATGATAAAACTTATGCACAGTAGCCAGATTAGAAGCAATCAAAATGCTTCTTGTCTTTTCTTACTTTATGAACTTTAAATTTTATCAAATGATGTTAAGAGTGCATTTATAAATGGGTATTTAAATGAAACAGTATACGTTGAACAACCACCTGACTTTGAAAATCCAAAATGTCTTAAATATGTTTACAAATTGATCAAAGCCTTGTATGGTATGAAACAATCTCCTAGAGTTTGGTATAAAAGACTAAATAACTTCCTAATTGAAAATAATTTTGAAATAGAAAAGATAGACACAACCCTCTTTATCAAAAGAAAAAATGATAACTTCTTAATAATTCAAATATATGTAAACGACATAATATTTGAAGGAATTAGTGCAAAAATATGTAAAGAATTTGCAACTAAAATACAGGGAGAGTTTGACATGAGTATAATGGGAGAATTAAATTATTTTCTTGGATTTCAAATTAAACAATCAGATGATAGAATTTTCATTAATCAATTAAAATATATCTTGGACTTCAAATTAAACATTCAGATGATAGAATTTCCATTAATCAATTAAAATATAAAAATGATCTAATTAAAAGATTTGGATTCAGTGATTGCAAGGGAAATGGAACTCCAATGAACACAAATATAAAATTAAATAAAAATGAAAATAGCAAATCAATGTGCCAAAAATAATACAGAAGCATGATTAGATCTCTGTTATATCTTACTACTTCAAAACCCGACATACAATTCAGCGTATGTCTTTGTGCAAGATTTCAATCAGATCCAAAAGAATATCACTTAGTTGCAGTCAAAAGAATCTCCAGATATCTAAAAGAAACCACTCACTTGGGTTTTTAGTATGATAGAAACTCAAACTTTTAGTTGCATGGTTTCTGTGATGCTGATTTTACTGGATGTAAAATAGATAAAAAGAGTACCAATGATACTTGTCAATTCTTTGGAAACATATTTTATCATGGTCTTAAAAGAAACAAAGCAGTGCAGCATTGCCAACAATGGAGGTAGATACATTTTAACTGGACAATGCACTACATAAATCCTTTGAATCAAGCACCAAATGAAAGACTATGGATTAAATTTTGATTGCATTCCAATCAAATGTGATAACACAAATGCAATAAATCTTACAAAGAATCCAGTTCATCATTCACGAACCAAATATATAGAAGTGAGATATCACTTCATCAAAGATCATGTTCTGAAAAATGAAATTGTTCTTGAATACATTGAGACTCAAAAATAAATTCTTAGGAAGAATAGAAATGAAGAATTAGAAGAGAAGGTATGAAAAACAAAGTTTCACAAATTTGAGAAATAGCCTTCAGGTTGATCGATTTATTAAAATATGTCGATAAATTGAAAGAATGCAAAGTAATAATCAGAAGATAACACATCGACCTAACCTTAAAGATGTCGACCTGTGTAGCAATAGAAGGCAGGCTGATGCCTTTCTCATTGTGTTGACCTGATTGTTCAAAATTATTAAAAAGGTCAATGTATAATTAAATTTGTCGACCTGTGACGTACTTAATGGAATACTAACAGTCGGCACATCAACCTATCTAGCCCTAAATTCCCAAAATTCAAACTATTCTTCTTCCTCCCGAAACCCTAACCTCTCAATTATGAAACCCTAAGCCCCAAATTGAAACCCTAATCCGCTTAATGTCTGCAAGAATCGATTATCAATGGCTCCAAAAATGAAAATGACGATCAAAAAACCATCTAAACCCTCGAAACAGTCTTCGAAACCTACGGGAAAGGGTTCTTCCTCCAAATCTTGCGAAAAACCACGAAACCTTCATCTCCTTCACCGCAAACAACACCACAATTCAATGTTTATGAATTTCAATTGATAGAGTAGAACAATGTGTACGATAAAGTGTTTTCGAAAAGAAAAGTGAATCATGGGAGGTTGATCGATTGGAAAATTTTGAAGAATATAAAATTTAGATATGAAGAACATCTAATTGAGGTATGCCCCAACACACTTCTGTATCCCAACAAGTACATTCATGAAAACGAAGTAAAGTTGTTCTACAATAATCTAGATGTGATTTCAGATGGAACCGAAAATGAGACTAGAATTATTCTAGATGACTATTATGTCTCATGCGTATTCAACACATTTGTGAATGGGAAGAAGATTAAGGTCACCCCTAGGAACATATGTAAGAATAATGATATTGTTTGGGTCTCCTATGATACATTTGAACCCTATATGAAATCTAGTTACTTGGATAATGTTAGGGTTGTCTATGGTGATGAAAATTTAACTATTGTGAATTCAAGTGCCATGGTGGTTTTCATAAACGAATCTTACATTTGATTGTTTCTTATGTATTGAGACCTAAAGAAGGAAACTATACTATAGTTTTAAGAGAGGACTTTTAGTTAATGGCATGCATTATGAATAGGGAAGAACCCTGGATTGCATTACATTGTTCCACATTTCATGATAGCCGCACATAGGTCTAAGAGCTCCTTGTTGCCATATGCCAACATGATCACTGATATTTTATCAAAAACTTATGTGGAGTTGGAAAAAGATACGATTATTAGATTAAGTCAGAAGAATGCAATCAATATATTGTCAATGTTGAGAGCTAGATGGATGAGCAATAGTGAGAGAGAATGGATAAGGAAAGAAGGGAAGCAAGAGACAGGTTGAAGAAATTGATGAAATAGCTGAGGAAGCTATTGAGAATGCTCCAAGGAAAGAGAAAAGGATAGAGGAAGGTGTGCCTTCAAGCATTCAACCTATCATCTTGGAAATGATTTAGGACAAATCACAGAATATTGAGAGGAGGCTATTGAACAAAATAGATTTTGATGATTATTAGGAGTAATGAAGTTTGATTTTAGGTAATTAAATTAAATTGGAAACAAATTAGAATAATTGTTAAAATTGATTTTAGATATCCAAGTCACCTCATTCATATGCATACGACGATCTATGAACATGATTGATAGAAATTTGGCTAAGTCAAAATGGTCAAGACGAACTGAGGTTCAACATAAGACGACATGTTGACTGCACCATAAAAAATAGGGTAACCTGAATCTTAGCATGAGACGATCTAACCAGAGTTCTTAGCATATAAGTCATCTTACTCACAAATGCAAGTCGCCTTACAAAATGAGAATCAAGGTTGAGTGGCTCATAGTTCCTATGAGAAGGGTTACGACTTGACAAGGCCACTCATGGTGAAGACAAGTCTCCTTACCTCTCACATTGACAAATTAACATGAACAGTTGTCAAGCCAACCCAAAGCTAAGTAAGTCTTCTTACAATCATGTTAAGGCGACTTGACTAATCATCAAGGCGATCGAAAAATTTAAATTGTAAAGACAAGTCTGCTTAGAATCTCGATAAATCGACCTACTATCTCTAACGTTCATTTGTTTAGAAAAGCTGGTGTGAATTTATTATACTGTTCACCTACCTCACCAAATACTGAAATGCATTCAATGGTATCCAACGGCTAAACCCTGTTGCTCAACTATAAAATTCATTCAAGAACAGAGAAGATAACAATGATCTGTCACGCAACATTTGAAAAACAAATCTCTAAACATCACTTATAGGACATACTCTTGATTTTGTTTAACCTGCACTGTAACGAGCATTCTGAAGATTGAAAACTTCATTTTGTATTTTATTCTCTCTCTCTACTTGCTGTGTAAAACCATAATTATATTGTTCTGAGTTTGTTCATAACGAAAAAACAAGAAGTATCAGAATAGGTTTTTGATTGATCTTGTGAAAAATCAAATCAAAGTATTTGAAAAATACTTGTATGGTTCATTAGCATTACCGGAAGCTAGTTTGTAATTCTTGAATAGAATAGTAGATTTGAAAATCCAGGTAAAGCCTGGAAGTGAACATACACCAAGAAGGTAGAACCACTATAAATTGTATGTGTCAATCTCTATTTGCTTTTTCTTTGCTCATTTGTGTAAATCAAGTTTTAAATTTCTGTAATTAATCAAAATTTGTAAATAACATATTCACCCCCTCTAGCTTATTATATTTAGTGTCAACAAGTGGTATCAGAGAGGGTCTTTTGAAAAAGGGTTTAACAATCTCAGAAGAAAAGATCGAAAATGGTACTAAATGGAGACAATCTTCCATTTGAAGCATGCTGAACCAATAGTGTACCATTCTTCAACGGCAATAACTATAGTTATTGGAAACAAAGAATGAGAAACTTCATTATTGCTCAAGATGAAACAACTTAGGAAATAATTGAAGAAGGAATCGAATTCCCAACTAAAGAAATTGATGGAGTAAGAGTTCCCATGAAAATAAAGAACATGACTCATGAAAAAAAGAAAGCCTACAGAGCCAACTGCAAAGCTGTTATTTTACTGCACTTAGCCTTAAGTCTCAATGAGTATAATAGAATCTCATCATGCATCACTGCAAAAAAAATATGGAAAAGATTGGAGGTTACATACGAAGTCACAAATTAAGTGAGGAAAAACAAAATAAAAATGTTGAAACAAGAGTACAAGCCATTCAAAATAAAGGATGGAGAAAGTTTGAGAGACATGATAACAAGATTTAATACTATCACAAATGAATTGAGGCTGCTGGGCAAAGGAATCAGCTAGGAAGATATGGTTGATAAAGTAGTGCGGTGCATGCCTAAATCATGGGAAGTCAAGGATACGACAATTGAAGAATCTAAGAATTTGGAAACTCTCATAATGGATCAGTTAGTTGGCTCATTAACAACTCATGAGATGAAGGTTAATTCCAAAGGAAACAGAAATGAGGAAAGAGGCAAATCCATAGCTCTCAAGGCAGAAAGTGAAGAAGATAGTTCTAGCAATGATGAAGATGAGGATATGGCTCTTTTGACCTGAAAATTCAAGAAATTCATGATAAGAAAAGGAATAAAAACATAAGAGAATTCAAGAAACCTGAAAGAAAAGAAGAAATAAGATGTTATGAATGCAAGAAGCTTGGTCACATTAAAGTTGATTGTCCATCACTCAAGAAAGCAGAGAAAAAGGAAAAAAATAAAAGAAAAAGGCCCTGGCAGCTTGGAGTGATGAAGATGAAGCTCTAGTGAGGAAGAACGTGAACAAGAACAAGCAAACTTGTGCTTCATGGCCTTAGAAAGTGATTCAAATATTGAGGTAACATCTTCAACATCTTATTTCTCTGACTCAGATGCTGAACATGATTTAATTTTTGATAAATTGCATGATACATTGCTAGAATCTATTAAGTAATTGAAAAATATGACTAAGAAAATATATCACTTAAAAAGGAAATGATCAAACTAGAAGAAGATAGGAATAAGCTGAAACTTGAAAATAAAAAACTCAGGATAGAAAATGATGAATTAAAACAAGATAAAACTAACTTGCTTAAGGAAGTTAAAGACAATGAAAATCTAAAAAATGATGTACATGCTAAAATTGAAATCAAGTCCGTTGATGATTGCATTCATAAAGACTTAGAGAAGGAATTAGATCAAGAAAAAGAGAGAAACAAAAAACTATGCTCTCTATTATATAAATTTGCTCAAGGATAAGAAAAATTGGACTTAATATTTGGAGCTCAAAAAAGTGTCTATGACAAGGCTAGCTTAGGTTACAATCCAGCCTTGACACAAAAGAAACTCTAAGTTTCTTTGTTCTCGGCACAATAAAGGATAGATCAAATACTAAGTGTCATTATTGCATGAAGTAAGGACATAACTCTCCTAATTGCAAAATTAGAAGAAGATCAATTCCAAACCAATCAAAAATATCTAGAACATATACCAAGTGTATTCACTGCAATAGAATAGGGCATAGTTTGAATGAGTACTGGTTTAATGATTTAAAATGCAAGAAATCAATTTTGAAATGGGTATCAAAGAACACTCATGAATCCATGATAAGCATTAATATTGTCGGACCCAAGAAAGTTTAGGTACCAAAGGCCAACACTTGATTTCTTCTTTGTATAGATTTGTCTCAAGACCAAAGCTTCTGAAAATACATGGTTTCTGGATAGCGGATGCTCTCGACATATGACGGGAGACTCATCTAAGTTTAGCAGTTTTGAAGAAAAGAAAGGAGGCAAAGTAATCTTTGGAGACAACTCAAAAGGAAAAGTTATTGGCATAGGAAACATGGATATGTTTTCTACTCAAGTTGAGCATTTGTTGCTAGTCAAATGATTAAAACATAATCTTCAAAGTATTTGTCAATTATGTGACAGGATTTATTGTGGTGTTTGATCATGATAGTTGCAGTGTGATAGATAAATCAAATAATGAGATAAAATTCAAAGGAAATAGGCAAGGAAATATTTATATTATTAATTTAGACAATTTGAATGTATCAAATGAAGCATGTTTAATGGCCATTGGAAATGATAATGCTTGGTTATGGCATAGGACATTAGAACATGCAAGCATGGACTTAATTACAAAACTAGTTAGAAAAGACATTGTTAAGGAAATTCCAAAATTGAATTATGAAAAGAATAAATTGTGTGATACTTGCATGAAAGGAAAACATATAAAGTCTTCCTTTAAATCTAAAAAAGTGATCTCCACATCTAGACCTTTAGAATTACTTCACATGGATCTCTTTAGTTCAACTAGACTCAAAGCTTAGGAGGAAAGCACTATGGCTTGCAGTGCATTCATCAAGTTGTGTAGGAAAATTCAAAATGAAAAAAGATGCACAATTAATAGTATTAGAAGTGATTATGGTAAGAAATTTGAAAATAAATCCTTGCAAGAATATTATGATGAAAATGGAATATATCACAATTTCTTTGCACCTAAAACATCTCAACAAAGTGGTGTTGTGGAAAGAAACAATCGAACTTTAGAAGAAATGGCTAGAGCTATGCTATGTGAGCATAACTCACCTAAATATTTTTGGGCCAAAACCGTTAATACAGCTTGCTCATTCTTAATAGGGCATTGATTAGACCAATCCTTAAGAAAACTCTCTATGAATTATACAAAGATAGGAAACCTAATATCAGTTACTTTCATGTCTTTGGATGTAAATACTATGGCTGAACAATGAAAAAGATAATTTAGAAAAATTTGATATAAAAAGTAATGAAACTATATTTTTAGGATATTAAATCACTAGGAAAGCATATAAAATATATAATAAGAGAACAATAATGGTTGAGAAATCAATTCATATAAACTTTGATAAAAGTGACCCCTTAAGTAAAAGGAGTTTTGATGATAAAATTCAAGAAGTAGAACAAATACTAGAGCAAGAGTCAAGGGAAAATGAAGAGTAAAGAAAGAAACCAATGAAGGTAGAAGTGAAGAAAATCAATCAAATCTTCAACAACAAGAAGAGTAAGAATAAAATTCCCAACTGTAAGAAGGAGTGTTAGTATAGAAAATATAATTGGAGATATTGAGGTTAGAGTTAAAACTAGATCTTCAACTCAAAATCAATGTGAGTTTGTAGCCTTCATTTCTCAAATTAAACCAAAAAATATTAATGAAGGTTTAAGTAATGAAAATTGGACTCTTGTTATGCAAGAAGAGCTAAATCAATTTGAAATGAATGAAGTATGCGAGCTAGTTCTTAGACCAAACAACGAATCCGTGATTGGTACAAAATGGGTGCACAACAAAAAAAGACAAAATTTGCAACAAAATTTGGGACGAAATTGGAAGAAAAATTCATCGCAAAACACATTTGCGACGACTTTTCCAACGAAAACTATTTTCATCGCAAAATTTGCGACGAATCTTATTTCGTCCCAAATTTTTGCGACGAAACAATATTTGTTGCTAAATTTGCAACGATTTAGTTTTTTGTCGGAAATTACCAACGAAAAATAATTGGTCGCAAATTGGCGACGAATGTTTTTGTTGCAAAATTCATCGGAAATTTAAATTTACAACACCATGGAACAAAATTTGTCACGAATAATATATGTTTTACAACGAATACAAATTTTATTATAATATTTGGACAAAATTTGCGTGCTCACCCAACGTCATCAACAATATTATCATCCAAATCATTTATAATATAAAATTTAAACAATCTATACTCATAATTATAACTACCTATTCAATAAGATAAAAAAATTAAAAATGTAACAAGCAATCATATTTATAATATCAAACCAAAAAGCAACATCAAAACTAAATATCGAATTATCAATAACCATACACTTGAAAAAAATCAATATAACAGTAACATAACAGTTCACAATTTCAAGTATGACCTCCACCATCACCATCATCATCATCATCATCAAAGAAATCATCACCCTCATCACCATCGCAAGCATTATCAGGAGGAGAAATAGAAGGGGGAATCTGATTTGGAGCGGAGAATAACTGAAGATACTGCATGATTAACATTTGTTGCGTGCGGACCTCGTGCAATTCTTGCGTGTGCTTTGCTTGAAGTTCACTAAATGCCTGATCTCTTTGCAGTAGCAAGTCCTTCAATTGGCTCACCTCTTCATTCAATTGATTTATTTGTGCTCTAACTGCTGGTGGTGTGGAAGAAGATAAACCGGCGTTTTTGTATGTTCTGCTCAAAGAACCTAGCCCAACTACTCTACTCCCTTTTCGTCCACCAGTCACCTCAAGCCATGTATCCATGTTATCAACAGATGGCTCAGATCCGCCAGCATCATCACTAGCACTCGAATTTCTACATGCTAGCTCGTCATATTTCTCCTACATTGTCATGAGAAAAATTAAAATAAAATTACAATAACATTATAATTCAAACACATAATCAAGGAAAATAAAAAATTTTGTAACATAAATCATGACACCATATAGGATCTAAATTATGAACATTCATATTAACATTGAATAAGTTGAAATTTTAGGAAAAAAAAATAAAAGAGAATCTCTAGCAAGTAATTCATTAGAAATCAAAGAATCAAGTCAACAATAAAAATAAACTTGGGAGAGACTAACATAAAGAAATCATCTTCATACATCGTTATGATATGCTCAACATAAAATATTCATATCAACATTGAAAATGTACATAAAGTAATTGGAAAAATTGAAATTACAAACCTTAATTGCTCTAGCTCTCTCCCTGCTCCAAGTCTTGTCTTTTTTCTGAAATGTGCGCGTGAAAGTATCTATGAATGAAGGCTCGGTCCCTATTTCCTTTGCCTAAAATAAAAAAACACTATTACAAATAATGATATACTTTAAATTAGATAAAAAAATTAATATTTGTATAAAATTACCAATCTATTTCTATATTCACCGATAGTGATCGAGCCTCCCGCATACGTCGCAGATGATTCCCCTGAATTATAAGCTCGATTTTTTTTATTTTGCTCACTCCTTCGTTGACTCTCCTCCGATTCTCAAAAATTAAGAATCCTGCCCCAATTTTGCTCGGTGATGCAGTTGGGCTTTTTTGCATGTCTCTTTGCATGATTTAAAACGTGTCGAATGTGATCGCCACATTTTTTCTTCCAAATCCTTCTTACTTCCAATTCTTCAGTCTCATCCCAAGTGAATACTCGCTGCAATGGAAAGCAAGCAATAACTTATAAAGCTATTAACTTCATTTCATATATAAACTGATTGGGATAACTTACCTTGAACTCATTCCACCATAGTTCTTTTGTTTCATCCGGAGTGCTTGTGCAAGACATCGAAGCCCCTCCCCAATGATTATTCACAATTCTATTCAGCTCGTGAATAACATGTACAGAATTTGTAAATCTATCGTAAAGTTTCAAACAAACAATGTTAAATAAATATGATAGTTAAAAGAAGAAATTATTTCATAAATAAAAGAAATAATACATCTATAAATTTAAAATTTAGTACTTAAGAATCTCCATATGGGGCTATTATCTCTCGATTGTCTTCTCTATCGGCATGTGACTGTTCCACCGAAGGGACTGCTGAAGGTACATTGCTAGCGATGTGTTGAGAATGTGAAGGACCTGCAACAGAAGGGGGAGGCGAAGGTACGTTGCCGGCAAGGGAATGCGATTGCGAAGCTGCCGAAGCGGACTGCGATGGTGAAGACCGTGAATTTCCATCCGAATTGCGTCTATGGCCGCCACGTCGAAACTGTCAACCATAATACATTTTAAACAAAAAAAAGTAAATTGCATATTCATCATATACATAATTAAGAACATGAATAAACTTACCATATTTAATTTGATAAATTATTTCGGACGAAACAAGGTACCAATATGTGAAGAAATTTTCTTGAATGACCTATACAAAAAAAAGATAGTATATTAACAAAATCAATATATAAATTTAAGAATAAGAATGTAAATAAACAAGAATTTTTTTAAAGAAATTTGTAAATTATACGTGTCGACTAACTTACCCACTTAAAAGAAATATATTATCATATATCAAGATAAATATCTGATTTTTATTATATGAAGAGAACAAAATTTACCCGTCAACAAAAATCAGAATCGTCATTGTCATCCTCATCGTCATCATGCGTCTCAAAATTAGACTCTTCAAAATCATTTTCATCATCCTCTTCATCATCCTCATCAGAATCCTCATCCTCATCATTTGTCTCAAAATTAGATTCTTCATCATCTTCTTCATGAATTTCACTTGCGTCCACATCTATCACTACTCCGCTAGGATCTCGTAACGTTGGAATATTATATTCCTCGGTCTGAACTGTATTGACAACTTGCTCTTGTTGATATGCTGTTTCTTCCCAATGTTCTTCAATTTTTTTCCGTGCTTTCGTTTTAAAAACAGCCCACCAATCAATTTTGTCACGTTTCAAACTAGGATATGAAGCTAAAATACTTGAATCGCTTGTTGTGCCAACACAAATGGTTCATATCTTTTATACAATTTTTTATGATTTATTTCAACCAAATTAAACTGTGGATGCACTTTCATCCCTTTCACAGGGTCAAACCAGCGACACATAAATAAAACAACCCGTAATGCTGGACCAGGGTACTCAACCTCAACGATTTCATCCAACAAACCATAAAAATCATTTTGACCTCCACCATCATTGGATGACTGAACACAAACTCCACTATTCATTGTCATTTTGCCCACTCCATATTCTTCAGTATGAAATTTATACCCGTTTATAAAATAGGATGGCCAAGTTCGTACCATTGCTTTTGGACCCCATGACAGATGGATTAACAATTCTTGCTGAAGTTGAGCTTGATTATCATGGACCTAAAGTTAAGTAAATATGTTAAAATATTTTAACATAAATATTTAAATAATTGATAGTCTACTTACATATTTTTTGAACCATGGTGCAAATTCTTCATCGCAGTAACGATCAAACTCATGTCTCGAAAGTTGAGAATATACGTTTTGGAAAATTCTACCATCAAAGGAAATAAAATTTATCACACATAATGTACGACATAAGAAATATATAAAATAAAAACTATCCACTTACTCGAAAAATGGTGTCACTTCTGGACAGTTCAGTAAAATATATGTGTGGGCTGCCCTCCATTCTTGATCAGTTAAATATCTACGCTTACATGATCCACTTGGTCGACCAAGGTAGTTAAAAATTGATAATGAATTCTCATTTGGATCAATAGAACCCTCATCATTTCTTCCCGCTCTCCGCCTCTTGCACAGAACGTGAGGCTCAAAATAATATGATGCAAACGTTGTTACTTCCTCCACAATATATGCATTGACAATAGAAGCTTCAACACGTGCCTTATTTTTAACTTTCTTCTTCAAATGATATAGGAATCTAATTGTAATAAAACAAAATGTTTTAGAAAATTATATGTAATGAAATTAAGAAATTTATATGCCTTCATAACGAAGAAAAAAAGATGAAAAACTCACCTTTCAAATGGATACATCCATCTAAATTGGACAGGACCTCCAACTTTCGCCTCATATGGCAAGTGAACCAAAAGATGTTCCATGGAATCAAAAAATGACGGCGGAAAAATCCTTTCTAAATTACACAAAATTATTGGAATCTCTCTCTCTAACATCTCCATGTGTGAATGTTTCAACATTGTCGAACAAATATCATGAAGAAAAATACTTAGCTCCGTAATGGCACCCCAAACAAAATTCGGTAAGAGTTCCTTAAAAGCAATAGGAATTAATCTTTCCATAAATATATGACAATCATGACTTTTCAAACCAATTAACTTACATTCCTTTAAATCGACACATCTTCCAAGATTTGAGACATAACCATCAGGAAATCTCAATGATTTCAACCATTCACAAACAAACCGTCTCTGATCCTTATTCAATGTATAAACTGCCTTCGGTTTTGGTCCCCTACTACTTTCATCGACATCAAGAGTGGGTCGTTTACAAATGAGTCGCATATCTTTTCTTGCATTCAAGTTGTCTTTCGTTTTCCCAGTGATATCCATCACTGTATTTATCAGATTATCAAAGACATTCTTCTCGATATGCATTACATCGAGATTATGATGAACCAACTGTGTCTTCCAATACGGTAAATCCCAAAATAAACTTCGTTTAGTCCATTTATGCGAATGTCCATAGCCATATGTTGTACCATGTGGCTCTTCAATAACAGATGGAAAGTTAATGACTCTATGCCAAATTTGTTCACCGGTTAATCTCAGTGGAGGAGGTGTTCTTTCATTTCTATTCTTAGTAAATTCTTCTTTATTTCTTCTGAATTTATGATTTAATGGTAAAAATTGTCGATGGCAATCAAAATAACTCGCTTTCTTCCCATGTTTCAATCTGAATGATTTTGATCTTTCCAAACAAATTGGACATCCTAAAATCCCTGCGGTACTCTATCCTGATAACATACCATACGCTGGAAAATCATTAATGGTCCAAAGAAGAGCAGCCTTCATTACAAACATCTGATTAGTATGAACATCATATGTAGGAACACCTTCATCCCATAGTTGTTTCAACTCCGCAATCAATGGTTGCATGTAAACATCTATTAATTTCTTTGGATTTTGCGGGCCAAGCACAACCAATGTTAAAAACATATACGGTGTCTTCATACACATACCGGGTGGAAGATTATATGGAGTTAAGATAACTGGCCAACATGAATAATTTCTTCCTGATTTGCCAAATGGAGCAAATCCATCAGCACAAAGACCTAATCTAATATTTCGAGTCTCTCTCGCGAACTCAGGATATGTTCTATCAAAATATTTCCACGCTTCTGCATCTGAAGGATGACACATTAACCCCTCTTCTGTTTCATGATTTGCATGCCAGGTCATGTGTTTAGCAGTGGTTTCAGATGCATAAAGTCTTTGTAACCTAGGAGTTAAAGGCAAATAAAACATTTGTCTGTATGATTTACGCTGCTGATTACGATCCGACCTCCGAGAATTCTTGTATCTACTTTGATTACAGAATTTACAAAATTCTGCTTCTTTGACATCTCCCTAAAATAGCATACAAGCATCTCTGCAAACATCTATTCTCTGCACTGGAAGACCTAATCTTTCACAAGCTTTTTCATACTATAGAAGTCATTGGGCATAATATGATCACGCGGCAATACTTCTCCAATAACTTGAACAAAATCATTAAAACAATTCTCAGACACATTATGCTCTGCCTTGACATTCAACAATCTTGCGGTTAGAGATAGTTTGGTATGGCTATCACAACCAGCCCACAAAGGTTCATCTGCAGCTCTTAAGACTTCCTGAAATTGGAGAGATGATTCATTTGACAGATTTTGATCAACACCTACTACTTCTACCTCCTCCAATGGTGATGCATAACTAGTATACCCATGTTCAAATGTTGGAGCAAAACTAGAACTTCCAACGCTTGGATCGGGAACAAAATTTGGACCCACTGCATCAATTACCATCCTCTGATACGGATTCAATTGTTCATAATAACTCCGATCCCCACTAACTGAGAATTGTCTATTTCGTCCAAACTCTTCATCAGAAATGAATGGTTCACCATGGCATGTCCAATTATAGTAATTCGGGGTAAAACCAACTCTACAAAGATGTTCCCTAACTTTATCACACTCCAAATATTTACCATTCCGACACCTTCTACACGGACACCTTAGCTTATTCCCATCCATAAAATCAACTTGAGTACAAGCAAAATGTAAAAATTGCTCCAACCCAAAAATAAATTCATCAGTTAAATTCCGACGATCAGATAAGTTCTTCTTATACATCCAACTTCTTTCGTTCTGTATTTTCCCTGTCTCCAAATTTAAACTTTTTGAAATTTTAATAAGAATTCAAATAAGAACTACAAACAAAACTACTAAATCATCATAAGTAATATCATCAATATTTCAAACTAAATTCATATAACAATAAATAATAACGTTAATTGTACAAACATTTTAACATCATTAGAGTACATAATATAAAATATTAAACATTAAATATTATTACAATAACATTAAATATTATCATAAAAATAAATAAATTATCAAATATTAAACATTTAACAACATTGATTATTTAACAAATCGATATAAGATTTAATATAAACTACTGAATATTGTTAATCACAAGCATCTTATAATCATTTATCACATAAAATTTACTATAAATTACATTTTAACATCATTAGAGTACATAATAAAACAAATTTCACCACCAATTAATAACTCACCGATGGAGTCCGATATCAACACCAGTAACAGCTTCCAATCCAAATAGTCGAGAACCGCAAAACCTAACACATAAAAAAAGATTTATAAATAACTAATAAGGTAGTTAAAACAATATTATAAAAATATCTTTTAAATAACATTTCTCACAAATTTAAATAATAAAATTCAAATACATTGCTTTTTGTACTGGACCAGTCCCATTGGGCCTGGCCATCAATGGCCCAGTCCAATGGGCCCCGATGGGAAGCGCAGGGGCCATCGTGGCCCATCGCGCTGCAGGGACGCAAAAGGGGCTGCGCGGCAGGCTGCGCGGCACCTTCCCTCGTCGGGGCCGCGCAGCCACTGCTGCCCCTTCGCGCGGCGGAGGCGCAAAAAAGGGACAGCGGCCCCTTCGCGCGTCTGGGCCTCGAAGGGGCTGCAGGCCCTTCGCGCAGAAGGGCCGCGCAGCAGGGCCACGTAGCCTAGCCGCGCAGCCCCTGCCGCACACCTGGGCAGCGCAGGGGAGGCAGCGCCTTCGCACACCTCGCCCTTCATGGATCTGCCATCAAAAACTCAGATCCGACGGCTGGCCGCCGGATCTGCCGTCTACGGCCAAGAGAGAGAATGAGAGAGAGAGATTACCTAACACTATCGTAGATCCGGCATCCCTTCCGCCATCCCTTCGCAGTACCCCTTCGCGGCTGCTCTTCACAAACGATATGAACCCGAGAGAGAGAGAGAGAGAGAGAGAGAGAGAGAGACAGAGAGAGAGACAGAGAGAGAGAGAGAGAGTGTCAAAGGAAGGTATGAAATATCTTCAATTTTGCTTCAAAATCAAATTAGTCCCAAAATTCGTCCCTGATTCAGGGACGAAATTTTTATTCGTCCCTGATTCAGGGACGAATTTTTTTTTCGTCCCGACGAATTTTTTTTTTGTCCCTGATTCCGGGACGAATTTTTTTTTCGTCCCTGATTCCGGGACGAATTTTTTTTTCGTCCCTGATTCCGGACGAAATTTTTTTTTCGTCCCTGATTCCGGGACGAAATTTTTTTTTCGTACCTGATTCCGGGACGAATTTTTTTTTCGTCCCTGATTTCGGGACGGAATTTTTTTTTCGTCCCTGATTTCGGGACGAAATTTTTTTTTCGTCCCTGATTCAGGGACGAATTTTTTTTCGTCCCTGATTCCGGGACGAATTTTTTTTTCGTCCCTGATTCCGGGACGAATTTTTTTTTCGTCCCTGATTCCGGGACGAATTTTTTTTCCTCCCTGATTCCGGGACGAATTTTTTTTTCATGCCTGATTCAGGGACGAATATCTTTTTCGTGCCATCTCAACTATATTAACATGGTTTTTCAAGTCAAAGTTGAAGGAAAAATATTGAAAGCAATCAAACAATATCGAGTCTACTATTTTTGATTAACTGAAAGAAATGATTTATGCTTACGCTTTCTTGTTCAAAAGCATAAGACCTTAACTACCAGTTCTAGTACAGCTAATCTGATAACATATCACAAAATGTACATTGTAAAGAAGGGAATGAGAGTAAATTATATGCCTTTTGCAGTGGGAAGATTAGAAAGTTTATAGAGTGTAGATTGGAATAAATTCATATCGAAAAGGGGCTTGAAAAAGACCCGATAAATGAAAAATAGATCTTTGTTCTAATAGATTCGTACGCATATTCTATTTTTCAACATGGCCAAGAATTTGTCATGGGAGAGATGGTTTTTATTTTTTATTTTTTTTCATATGAAATATCTTCTCTTTTGCTTCAAAAACAAATTTGTCCCAAAATTCGTCCCTGATTCAGGGAGGAAATTTTTTTTCGTCCCTGATCCATGGACAAAATTTTTTTTCGTCCCTGATCCAGGGACGAATTTTTTTTTCGTCCCTGAATCAGGGACGAATTTTTTTTCGTCCCTGATTCAGGGACGAATTTCTTTTTCGTCCCTGATTCAGGGACCAAATTTTTTCTTCTGAAAATTTTTTTCGATCGTAATTCAGCGACAAAATTGTTTTTTGAGGATGATGGAACAAGGTACAACAAAAATTATCTCGCTTGATATCACAACTCAATTTTATGTTTGATTTTATCAACGATCATTTATCGACGGAATCATTTTAAATATATTTTATTTGTTTAATTTAGTTTAAAGCAAAATTATACTAATAACAAATTCAAAACGGAACGAAAATATCGAACTTGCTTATAGATTTTTAATTTTTTCGACAAGTTATTTTCTTACTCACTAACCCTTCAATTATGTTATGAAAATATAAATTTCAAATTGTAATAGTATTTTTAAAAATTTTACTAAATAAACAAATTCAAAATTGAATTTAAGTTTAGTAGAGAAAATTAATGATACACTATAATGTTCCTCCCGAAGATAGACTTTAGTAGTCCACTAATTTTCCCGGAAACCATTCTCTTATATTTTGAATTTTGCTTCAAACACCATTTTGTCCCAAAATTCGTCCCGGATTCTGGGACGAAAAACCTTTTCATCCCTGAATCGGGGACGAAATTTATTTTTCGTCCCAGAATCAGGGACGAAAAAAAAATTTCGTCCCTGATTCAGGGATGAAAAAGTTTTTTGTCCCAGAATCAGGGACGAAATTTTTTTTTCGTCCCTGAATCTAGGACGAAATATTTCTTTTTTCGCTACAATCTACGACGAAAGAATGATTTTATCGCTAAATTTTCGATAAATATATGTTTTCGTAGCAATTTGTAGTAAATTTAACGAAAAATAATTTTTTTCTTTACGATTTTTGCAACAATATTTATGGTTTCTGATAATTAAACTCTTTGAATACACTAAAATAGAAACTAAATCGATAAATTATTAATAATATTGGCGTATTATGATATAATTATAAAAAAATATTCAATGTATTGATTATTATTTAACAAGTATTTCTAATTTAACTCTTCATTTACTTAATCGAATATTTAAACAAATATATAAAATAAAGTTATCATTGTTATAAATGGAAAATTTAACAACTAATGAATAAAAAATGAATATACTAATAATAATTTTTTGTAACAAATTAAAATATACTATATTATGACTCTTTTATATAAATAGACAATGAATAAAAGATTTTATTTAATATTTTTTGAACATTTTAAGATTGTTATACGCTCTAAGTGTATAACACCGTTTTTAAATCATTTTTTATTTTAGAAAATGTTTATCATACTAGAAAATGTATCTAATTACTGAAAAATAAATTTTAACGACGAATTTTGTCATAAATGTTATATTTCCCACTCATTTGCAACAAAATTAGCAACAAATAATCAAATTTCTTGCGACGAATATAAATATTCGTCGCTAATTTTTGCAACGAATTTAGAAATTTGTTGCAAATTTAGGGACAAAATCATTTTCGTCCCAAATTTAGCAACGAATTGAGAAGTTCGTCCCAATAATTTTGGACAAATTTTTAATTCGTCCCTAATTTAGGGACGAATTTCGTCTTCGTCCCTAATTTTGGGATGAATTTCGTCTTCGTCGCAAATTTAGGGATGATTTTTGAAATTCGTGGCAATATTTGCGACGAATTTTGAAATTCGTCGCAAATTTAGCAACGAAATATTTTTTCGTCGCAAATTTGCAACGAATTTTGCTTCAAATAATTTTCGTCACAAATTTGCGATGAATTTTGTAACGAAAAAGTTTTTAGTTGCTAAATTTGCGACGAAAATATTTTTGTTGCTAAAATTATGGCTAATTAGCGACGATAACATTTTTTGTTGCTAAATTTGTTGCAGATTGGCGACGAATATTTTTCATCGCTAAATTTCGTCGCTAAATTTCGCTTTTTTTGTAGTGGTGTTTAGGAACAAACAGATGAGTATGGAACAATCACTAGGAACAAAGTTAGGTTAGTTGCTCAAGGGTATAGTCAAAAAGAAGGGATTGATTATGATAAGACATATGCTCTGATAGCTAGATTAGAAACTGTTAGGATGCTTCTTGCTTTTGCATGCTATATGAACTTCAAGTTATATCAAATGGATGTTAAAAGTACTTTCTTAAATGGTGTATTAAATGAGATAGTTTTTGTAAAACAATCACCCGGATTTGAACACGTTAAGCATTCGGATCATGTGTTTAAATTGTCCAAAACTTTATTTGATTTAAAACAAGCTCTAAGAGCTTGGTATGAGAGACTTAACAATTTTCTTATTGAAAATGATTTTGAAAGAGGAAAAATTGATACAACTTTATTCATTAAAAGAAAAGGCAAAGAAATTCTAATAGTTCAAATCTATGTGGATGACATAGTATTTGGAGCAACAAATGAAAATTTTGGTCAAGAATTTGCTAAATCTATGCATGTAGAATTTGAAATGAGCATAATGGGTGAACTAAATTATTTTTTTGGCTTACAAATAAGGCAAACAAAAGATGGTATATTTATCAATCAATCCAAATTTGCTAAGGAATTGATCAAGAAATTTGGGTTTAGTGATGCCAAAAGATATACCATACTAATGAGTACATCGATTAAGTTAGACAAAGATGAAAAAGAAAAAGAAGTGTGTCAAAAATTATATAGAAGTATGATTGGATCCCTTCTATATCTAATCGTATCTAGACCCGATATTCTATTTAGTGTGTGCTTGCGTGCTAGATTTTAATCTAACCCTAAAGAATTTTACTTAGGTGTTGTAAAGAGAATTCTAAGATATTTAAAGGACATATGTAACTTAGGATTATGGTATGATAGAAATTCAGCTTTTGACTTACATGGATATTCAGATGCTGATTTTGCTGGATATAAAGTGGATAGAAAAAGTATAAGCGGTACTTGTCAAGTCTTTGGAAACAAGTTAGTATCTTGGTCCTCTGAAAAGCAAAATAGTGCTGCTACTTCAACCACGGAAGCTGAGTATGTAGTTGTGGGGCAATGCTGTGCACAAGTCCTATGGATCAAACATCAAATTGAGAATTATGGTTTGAAATTTGAAAATGTTCCAATAAAAATTGACAATACTAGTGTAATAAATTCAACAAAAAATCCAGTGCATCACTCTAGGACTAAGCACATTGAGGTAAGATATCATTTTATTAGAGATCATGTACTCAAAATGGATATAATTCTAGAATATGTAGAAACTGAGAAACAAATTGCTAATATTTTCACCAAATCTTTGGATGGAGAAAAATTTTGCAATCTTAAAAAAGAATTGGGAATGATGGATTGAATCCTTGATTTAAATATATATATATATATATATATATATATATATATATATGTAAACTCATTTTATAAATCATTTGAGGAATATAAGAGAAATTTTAAGAAAAATTTCAAAGTCATGAAATTTGACCAAGGGACGGGTTGTCTTACAGGATCAATAAGTCGCCTTACTAGTTCGAAATTGATATGACAAGTTGTCTTGTTTTGAGAACAAGTCGTCCTGAGAACAAAGCTATCTCGGTAAGTCGTCTTACTAAAGGAATGAGACGACTCATTAAACATCAGTCACAGAAGTGACTCTGAGAAACATAACTAAAACGCCTCAATAAACCAAGAAGGCGCCTTAGGGATAACAAGCAGACTTATACTATTTTGCTAAATCACCTCATGACCTTACAAGTCGCCATGTAATAAATACAAAACGACTCATCATGATCATGACATAGAAAAGTATTTTGTAGACATCTCTGAGTCGCCTTACCTTTTGGGAAGGACGACTTGATGTTCTTGGGTTTCTGTCATATAAGACGACTTGCTACCTAGTGCAAGTCGCCTTGCTTGAACAGGACAAGTCGATTCCTTTTCTCTTGAAGACGACTCACGTGGATCATAAGTTGGATAAAATCAAAATCCCAAAGTTAAAATCATTTCATCTCTACCAAGAACCCAAATCCGACCCAAGTCAAACAATCAGGGTTTAAATTCGCAACCCCTTACATTCCCTCCAACCGTTTCTCCCAAAATCAAAATCTCTAACCCTAGGTATCTCTTCACGAATCGTCTTCTCTTCATATCCTCTCATCTATCACTCTCCTTGATCAAACAATCACAACTATTTGCGGAAACCCTAAGAGATCACATTAGAACCTTATAAACCCTAACTTTCCAACGTGTGTCAACTTCAATACACAAGAACAAACATCTTTAATGGCGCCAAAGATGAAGAATCCAACAAAGGTCAACGAGAGTGACTTCCCTTCGTTGGAGAAAAGTAAGTCCTTTACTACTAACTTTTCAAAGAGAAAGTTGAATCTAGGAATGCTTATGGATTGGGAGCTTCTTAAGAAAATCAAATTTCCATATGAAGAACATTTATCTCACATATTGCCTAGTTCTTTGATGAGTCCGAATGAGAATGTCTATGACATTTTAGTTAGGAAGTTCTATAACAATATGGAAGTTATTGAGGAGACTGGAGAGCATGTACTAGAGACGCATTATTATTTTTCTAAGGGGATGGAATCATGTACATTTAAGACTCACATCAAAGGACAGCAAATTATGCTTACTCCAAAAGTGATGTGCATAATGTGTAATCTAGAATGGACCCCTGTAACTAGATGTGAGGAATATATGAAGATAAGTTAAGTTGAGTGTGCCAAGATTGTGTTAAGAATGAGAACTTGACGGATATAGAGGAGGTAGATCTAAATGCAAAGAATTTGGGCAAACATGAGAGACTTCTTCATCTCATTATTACTCACGTTCTTAGACCAAGAGGACGAAATCACACATACATAACTAAAGATGATCTTTGGTTGACGGCTTGCATCATGAACGGTAAAATCCCTGGATTACATTTCCTAGTACCTTATTTCATGATTGAAGCGGTCAAATCAAAATCTGCAAATCTACTTTATTGCTCTCTCATTTCTGATGTGTTAACAGTAAATAAGATTGATTTGAAAAAGGAGATTTGCATCAAATTAAGCATGAAACATGGTATTAGGGAGCAATCACTGAAAAAAGCCAAGTAGGTGTTGAAGAATGGGGTATGGGAAAAGCTAGAGGAAGAACAAGAAGAGGGTAGAAAGAAAAGGAAAATAAATGAGGCGGGACCAAGTGAACTATCTAAAGAAGGACCATCTGAGGAAATTAGGGCTCAATCTCTTCAAATCACACCTTCCTATGGTGCTCTATCTACATCCATTCCGGCTTCTGAAGTCACCATGGATATGATTTGGGGTTCCTTAGTGTACATCCAATCACAACTCCTCAAAATTGAAGATCAAAACTCTCTCACTCATGCCAGACTGACTGCATTGGAAGACCATAATAAGACTCTTCATGACAAATTGAATGTTTTGGAATCCCTGATTAACAAAGATCAAAGTGGTCCTTCTAATTCTCCACCATTTGATTCTTCCATCCCTCCATTTAATGAATCACATGCCTAAAGAACCAACATTTTTCTTTTTACTTGTAACATTAACATTCTCCCTATTGTTAGTTTGATTAGTTTCTTCCTTTTGCTAAGTCTTTCTTCAAGGGCCTGGTGTACTTATTTTGCTAATCATGTTTAATGGTAGTATTCTCTTCAATGACTTTGTCTCCTTCTTTTGTTGATGACAAAAAGAGGGAGAAAAATATGTGTTTTGTTTTGGTGTATTGTTTTGCTTATATTGAATAGCATAGTTGAATAACTTTGTGTTTTGGTGTGTTGTTTTGTTTATGTTGAATGGCATAGCATAACATTGGTATTTATATCGAAATTGTGAGATTTTGGTGTATTGATGTTTTGGTATGTTTATAGCATTGGTGTTTATATTAATTGAATGTCTAAATTATGAAAATGCTATATATATTATATTCATATGAAGTATGACATTAAGTTATGACATATACACTATTCATACTAGGGTGAATTGCATTGAGTAAGAATAGAATATGTCTTTCAATAATTTAACATTAAAGGATAATTGTATAAGTAAAAATGGTAGTTACATTCAAAAGAAAAAGGAGGAGAGCAATAGGATATCAATGATACACATCATAAAACTAAGTGTGAATGGCATATGATGTATATCTTTAAGAAAAGTGAAGCTTAAGACTAATCATCGACATTTCAAAACTTAAATTGACATGGCATTGGTTGAGGGGGAGCATTTTGAGACTTTTCAAACAATTTTATCAATTATCTCAAATTGGGTTATGTCATCATAAAAAAGGGGGGATTGTTGAACAAAATAGATTTTGATGATGACTAGGAGTAATGAACTTTGACTTTAGGTAATTAATTTAAATTAGAAACAAATTAGAATAATTGTTAAAATTGGTTCTAGATGTCCAAGTCACCTCATTCATATGCATAAGACGACCTATAGTATGATTCATAGAAATTTGGTTAAGTCAAAATGGCCAAGATAACCTGAGGTTCGACATAAGACAACCTGTTGACTGCACCATAGAAAATAAGCAGAACTGAATCTTGGCATGAAACGACCTAAGGAAAGTAAGCCTCAGAAGTTTAAGTCTGCAGAACACCTAAGACGACCTGCTCTAGCACAAGATGACCCGAGAAAGTCATGCCTTAGAAATTTATGTCTATACAAAATCTAAGACAATCTGACATTCTAGTAAGACGACCTAACTATAGCAGTTAAAAGAACAAGTCTCCTCAGTAAATTTAACAAGGTGACCTAACAAAGTTAAGCCTCAGAAGTTTGATTCTGCAGTACCTAAAGGCGTCTCGACCTTAAACACAAGACGACCTAATTACTCCTAGGACAACCCAATTATAAACATAAGACGACTTGAACCTAGAAACAATAACACAAGTCACATCCACAAAATGCACAAGACGACCTGACTTATTCATGCCTCAGAAAGAATAGTCTACACAACAAATGAGACGACCCAATTATACTCACAAAACGACCTAACCAGAGTTCTTAGCATATAAGTCATCTTACTCACAAATGCAAGTCGCCTTGCGAAATGAGAATCAAGGTTGAGGCAACTCATAGTTCCTATGAGAAGGCTTATGACTTGACAATGCCACTCAGGGTGAATACAAGTCCCTTTACCTCTCATAATGACAAATGGACATGAACAATTGTCAAGCCAACCCAAAGCTAAGTAAATCTTCTTACAATCATGTTAAGGCGACTTGACTAATCATCAAGGTGACCTAAAAATTTAAATTGTAAAGACAAGTCTGCTTATGGTCTCGATAAATCAACTTGTTGTCTCTAATGTTCATTTGTTCAGAAAAACTGGTGCGAATTTATTATATTGTTCACCTACCCCACTAAATACTGAAATGTATTCAATGGTGTCCAATGGCTAAAGCCTGTTGCTCAACTATAAAATTCATTCGAGAATAGAGAAGATAACAACGATCTATTATGCAACATTTGAAAAACAAATCTCAAAACATCATTCACAAGCCATACTCTTGATTTTGTTTAACCTGCACTATAACGAGCATTTTGAAGATTGAAAGCTTTATTTTGTATTTTATTCTTTCTCTCTACTTGCTATGTAAAACCATAATTGTATTTTTCTGAGTTTGTTCATAAAGAAAAAAAAAAGAAGTATCAAAATAGGTTTTTGATTGATCCTGTGAAAAATCAAATCAAAGTATTTGAAAAATACTTGTATGGTTCATTAGCACCACCAGAAGTTAGTTTGTAATTCTTGAATAGAATAGTAGATTTGAAAATCTAAGTAAAGCCTTAGAGTGGACATACACCAAGAAGGTGGAACTACTATAAATTGTGTGTGTCAATCTTTATTTGCTTTTTCTTTGCTCATTTGTGTAAATCAAGTTTTAAATTCCTGCAATTAATCAAAATTTGTAAATAATCTATTCACCCCCTCTAGTTTATTATATTTAGTGTCAATAGAGGCAAATACTGATAGGCCAAATGAGTTACCTTGTCAAGATAGAGCTTGAAGGAGTCAAAAAGAAATTATACTCTTGGTCAAAGAAAAAGGCAAATCAAAGAAAGATCCTAGACCTTCAAGGTGTTATTAGCATATGATTTTATTATGTTCTCACTTGTTTCATCCTTACTTGTTTTGTTCTCAGATTTTTGTAATGTTCAAACCTCCTTTGCATGACATAGCATTTCACATCTTTGATTATCTATTGCTATTATATTAATAATCTATTATGCTTGATAAATTGATGCTATTGAGTGTGTATTAAAATGTGCAGTCAATATAGTGAGTGTAATGCACTATAATGCAGTATGCAAATGTGCTGCAGTATGTATTTCTATATAGCTGTGATGAATGCGTGTGATGAGCTATGAAGTAGTGCTTTGGTGTAGGAAAGTGCATGCAGTGACATGTAGATTGACGAGCCACAGTGAAATGCAGTACTAATGAGCTATAATAAAATGTAGTGTGCTGCAGTGTCTAGTGCATACTGATAACATGTTTAGGGCCTGAAGTATCCTAAGAATTGCTACAGTGAACTGTAGTACGACTACAGTGAACTGCTTTTGTTGATGTAGAGGTAATATGCTTTTATTGATGATAAAAAGGGGGAGAAATAGCTAAGTGATATATGTTGATATGTTGAGTGTCTAAGTATACTGAATGCAGAAATAGCTAAGTGATATATGCTTATATGCTGAGTGTCAAGTATGTTGAATGCAGAAATAACTAAGCGATGTGTCTAAGTGTGCTAAATGCAGAGAATGTGCTAAGTAAGCCTTGCTAAATGTGCTAAAGTATGAGTGCGTAGTGTGTCTAACGAGTGTGCAGAGTATGTGTGGAATGTGTTGACTGTGTGAAGTTGAAGAGTGCTTAAATGCAATGCTGATTTAAGATTGTAGCTTGAATTCAAATGGATTAGAACTATAGATTAAGCACTAGGAGTTTTGCCATCATCAAAAAGAGAGAGAATGTTAACATAGTAGAGTTTTGATGATGATAGAATATAAGGAAGGAAGTCCAAGAAGATCATAAAAACTGCAAGAAAATTTAGAAGTCTGTAATCTATGTTGGCCTGACTTGATAATACATTGACCTGCATAATAGGTCCACCAATTGTAAGTCCTATGTCGACCAATTCATTTTATCCATACACATATCGACCTATCTAGCTGTTCTTATCGACCTGAGGTTTATAACTTCTCTAGAAATACATAAGTCTGAACATATCGACACACACGAGATCACATCGACCTGAATAGTCACAGGTGGATGAAATGACACGTCTGTCATGCCTCGATCCTCGATCCAAGGAGTGAGCAAGCACCACGCTATCCCGGATGCTGACATTAAATTCCTAACCATCAACAAACAAACAGACAGAACCTCCCCATAAATCGGAGGTCCATCCTATATCAAAATCCCGTCAATCAATAACATATCAATATATAAAGGCCAATCTGGCAAATCATCAATACAACCATCCAATCCACTTCCCTGTCAACATCCAAAATAACGTAAGGCTAATTTAGTTTTATCCACAGACCTCTACTGCCATGTCCCCATCAAAGGCATGAATAGTCACCAATTACCCCTCTTGTGATTTAGAGGTGGCACTGAGCGAACCTAATAGACAATCCTAGACATGACACGTTTCCCAAGGTGATTGAATATAATAGTACAATCATGCCTCAATATAATCAATGAAATGAGAGTTACAATAATATGTACAATTCTTTATATACAGTCATCTCTTTTATATACATGTACAATGGTCTATTTACAATCCCAAATATACAAATATATATTTATATATCATCACATATCTTTAAACACAATCCTGCGGAAGAATGGTTAACACCATACCCAGGTCCGATGTCTCCAACAAAACCTCATGCACTGCTATGTCGCAACGCGTCCCACTATATCTATCTCTGTGGAACAGAAAGTGAGGGGTGAGCATTATAGGGAATACTCAGTGAGTGAAATGGTATATATAAGTGAGTTCAATGTGTTGGTAAAAAATTGAATGTCAAAATGATTCAATAAATCCACAAGTCCGCATAATGTATGAAAATAGTGCATAATGAACAATTCATCATAAATTATTCTTTTTCATACATTTGAAATATATATGTATCCATATCAATTGAATCACACAAGTATAGAGTATGCCAAAATTAGTTCCTGGCAAAGGTTGACCACGACCAATGGCAGGCGTATCGGGGTTTTTATATGCAAAGTTAGAAAATGTTCTCTACTCCGATGTTGGCAACGGACCTCATCAGGTGCTAGATTCGCCCTTTCGGGTTCAACCCAACTAGCACCGTGTCGAGTCCTAGTATTCATATACGACGTTTGGGGATACCACCTACAGAAGCATATCCGGGCACAATGGGTGCCTCTGTAAATGCCCTTCGTAGCTACGACATACCCAACTCATGGGCGTATCTCATAAATCATATGATCATGGTACGCATAAAGGTCATTGGCTGATAACATAATATCATTATAATATGCGTGTCATGCCAATATTTATCAAACCATATCAAACATTTCTCATAATTGATTTCATAAAATCATATGCATATCAATGCAATGACATGTTTTTCATTTCGCAAATCATTTGGATACATATTTCACAATAAAATCATATTGTGGACACTCCAATGATTTATAAAACATTTCACAAATCTATTCCAAAAATCACAGCACAATTCATGCTTGTATTGAAAAGCGTTTTAAAATATATTGTTATGCATTGAACACATAATATAATAAATCCCACTCACTTTTACGGGAGGGTCAATCACTCCCTATAATGCACAACAAGTGTCGAAAATGTGCTTCCCCCGATATATCTCCAAGAGTATCACTACAAGAACAATACAATATACATATAAAGGTTTTACATAACATTAAAAATCATTACGCTAAATTGCATTGAAACCATTTATTTAAGACCAAGGTTTAGGGCATTCTAGGAGGTCTTTAAAGGACACACAAGCTGTCCCCTTTTTCATCCCAAACCTTTACTTCAAATGTTCATCCCCAAGCATACATGCCTCCCATTCCAACCTTTGCATACACAAAATAGTCCGCATGTAAACATATTTATTCTTTTTTTTTTATCCAAACCACTTACCAAGTTATCACAACTTATTATCTTATTTACTACACCTATGCTAACTATATAGTAACAATTCTTAATATTTTTAGCCTAAATCTACTTCAATTACACAAAGACATTAGGATTTATTCTAAGAACTCTTGACTGCAACATTTCAATTCTGTGCAGTCTTGGAAAACATGCTGTAACTTTCACCACACTTATCCAAATCACGAGATTTTTATCTCAACTTAAAGATAAAACACAGATCTACAATTTTTATAACTGGAGTATAGCCTAATTTGGCCTTGAAGACAGCTCAAAACTATAGTGAATCCACGGACAGAAACAGGGCAAAACAGAGTATGATCTTGCAGCATACCTCACTTTGCAAAATCATTAAAATTTCGATTCTCATCGGAATTTAGTGAACCATATGTCATTTTAAAGCTCTTGAAGTCTAGGTTTACCAACAATTTACCTAGTTCAATTTGCAGCAGTATAGTTAAAGTTATGATTTAAACAGTGCAACAAGGTCATATGTCCAGAATTTCAAAAATCAGATTTTTTTCCATCCTCATTCCTCATATTCTTTGCCAAAGATAAATAACTTTCAGCACATATTCAATTCTCATTTCAACCAACACACACACACACACACATATTTTCCTAAACATTGCATTAAAATTCAGCACACAACATCACATAGAATGCATTCCATTTTCAGCCAAACACGAATCTCATTTTTATGCACACATTTCCTTGTGTTCTACCAAGGTTCTAAGTTACAAAATCAAACTAAAAACACCACATTAAATCATTCATGCATGTCCTCAAAAATTCCAGCAAGTTCAGGATTTTTATTTACCTCAAATGTTGATTCTCCAAGCCCAAATCAAGATCCCCTCACATGATCAATCATTCCTTCAATTTCCTAGCTCTAAGCCATACAAGATTTACCATGTTAGCTTTCTCCTTTTGACCCCAAATTAACATATGTTATACTAGGGTCGATGAAGAGTCTCTTACCTCAAAATGACCAACTGAACTTGAAGAAAAACAGGATTTCTTCTTCCTTGAAGCTCTCGGCTGTCCCTTGGATTCCACCAAGCAAAACTCCTCCTTTTGCATTGATTTTTAGATATGTTATAATTGCACTAGTGAGTAAGGGATTTATGTAAAAACATTTAGGTAGTGTAGTAGACAGCTTAGAGAAGAAAAATGAGAGCTTGCTTCTTTGGACTTGAACACTCTCACACTCCCACGGTTTTGCAAGGAAAGAAAAAGAAAATTTGCCTATGTGTTTGGTTTTATTTGTTTTGCCCATCCAATCCTAGCCATCCAACAAATTTCAAGAATCAACTCTAGCCATTAGATTATTTTGTCATAATAAGCTTTCTCTCTCTTCCCACAAGAATACTCTTTCTCTCTCCCACGTTGGCTCTCTCATTTTCACATAGAAACCTCACTTTCTCCTACTACTACACACTCTTCATTAATTGCATGTTCCCCCAACTACCATGATCAAAGGTCCACAATTTAGATTCCATTTCTTGGGCAAATGCTCACCATTGATGTGTTTTCAAGAAGGCTTACTCTTTTACCCAATGGACAATGTTTTGTCTCCCACTAACTAGATCCAAAGGTTCATATTCATTTATCTCTTTTCAATTAAATCTCCACCATTGGATTTATATATATATATATATATATATTAAAAGTAAATAAAATAATACATAAAAGAAAAATCTCTTCTCTCCTCACCCAAAATCGTCCATGTCACTCTCTCCTTCTCTACACTTTTGTTTAGTCTTTATTTAGATAAATACATTTATTTAAATTACTTCTAAATTTTATAAATTATAAGTAAGTCTCTTGACTTATAAAAATTATAAATTGACCTTTCTAAAATTTCAAGTTAGAGCCAAAACCTCATTTTAGGCCTAACTTAATTTATTCCGCATCAAAACGTGATCGTTTAGCCGTACCGGGGCTCATTTCTGTCCTATTAGGATTTTTCGAGCGATTATCCAGAAATTCCCGATTTGGCTCTACGAAGCACGAAGCATGATTCACTCATATTTGAAGTGTCTATATACTTTAGATCCATTTTCATTATGTTTGGACCCTTTGTGGTTATTTTGAAAATTTTTTATTTTCGACAATTTTACCGATATTTTGGAAACGGTTTTTAAATGGAAAAATTTCTTAGTAATTTTCTATATGAATAAAAAGGTGTATCATATATGGAGTAATGAGAAGTACAATATATAGTATACCATATGTCGGTATTATATTTTCTAACCCCCTAAAAATAAGTCTCGTTCTCGAGACTAAAGTGGACTATACATTAAACAAATGGGGGTTTATCTTCTCATAGCCTCCTCAGGCTCCCAGGTTTCCTCTTCGACCTGGTCACTCATCCATAAAATGCGAACTAAAGGAACCTCCTTACTCCGCAGCTTTCTATCTACCGATCAAGGATGGCTACTGGCTATATAGGTAACTTAGATCCTCTCACAACTCAACTAGCGAAGGCTCTAGAACATGTGAAGAATCAAGCATACACTTCCTAAGTACTGAGACATGGAAGACATAATGAATGCGTGAGAGTTTATCTAGCAGTTCCAATCTATATGCCACACTTCCGACCCTCTCAAGGATATGGAAAGGTCCAATATACCTGGGAGTCAGTTTACCCCACTGCCTAAATCGAATCACCCATTTCCAGGGCGAGATCCATAGGAAGACCATATCTCCCTCCTCAAACTCAAGTGGTCACCGCCAGCGTAAGCTTTCTGATGATCATGGGCGACCTTCATCCGATCACGGATGACCCTTACTTTCTCTTTAGTTTCTTCCACTATCTCAATGCTGCTAAGTCGCCTCTTACCTACCTCATCCCAACACAGTGGAGTACTGCATTTCCTCCCACACAATGCCTCATATGGAGGCATCCCAATGCTGGCTTGATAGCTGTTATTATATACAAACTCTACCAATGGGAGATGCCAATCCCAACTACCCCAAAAGTCCATAACATATGCTCTCAGCATGTCCTCTAGCGTCTGGATGGTCCTTTCTGATTGACCATCGGTCTGGGGGTGGTATGCTGTGCTGAAACTCAGTCTAGTACCCAATGCTTCCTATAGCTGGGCCAAAACCTAGATATGGATCTAGGATCTCTATCTGACACTATCGACATAGGTACTCCATGAAGTCTAACAATAGTGTCGATGTAGAGACATGCCAACACTTCCAAAGAGAAATCGGCACGAATAGCGATGAAGTGCACAGACTTCGTGAGTCTATCTACAATCACCCATACGGCGTCATGCCGTGCTGAAGTTTGAGGCAGTCTCATCACAAAATCCATCGTGATGTGTTCCCACTTCTATTCAAGAATGGGGAGGGACTGTAAAGTACTTGCGGGTCGTTGATACTCGGTATTCACCTGCTGGCAAACCAAGTATCGAACAACAAACTCTGCGATCTTCCTTTTTATCCTGGGCCACCAATAACTATCTCGGATAGTCCGATACATTTTCGTGCCGCCCGGATACAAAGCATAAGCGAAGGAATGAGCCTCCTCAAGAATAGTCCTATGGAGATCGCTGTCGACGGGAATGCAAACCCGCTCTCTGTATACAACTAGTCTGTCATTGCAGACTTGGAAGTCTCCACCCTCACCTCTGCTGATCTTCTCAAGAATACTCTGGAACTCCTCATCTAACCCCTGAAGCACTTTAATGCGATCAAGCAAAGTCGGCCTCAACTTAAATCGAGCTAGAGTAGTGCTCCTTGATCATCACTAGCCAAACTGACTCTGAGTATACGCAGTCTCATCAGGCAAGAGAGGTAAGTACTCTCTGTCGTAGTAGAGGGAGAAGAGAAGGATGATGACTCTTGGCTCAATGTATCTGCCACCACATTTGCCTTTCCCGGAAGATAATCAATGATAAAATCATAGTTTTTCAATAACTCAAACCATCTCTTCTGTCTGAGGTTCAACTCCCACTGGGTGAACAAGTACTTTAAACTTTTGTGATCCGTGAATACCCTACAAATCACACCATATAAGTAATGTCGCCATATTTTCAAGGCAAATACTATGGAGGCCAACTCAAGATCCTGCGTCGAGTAGTTCAGCTCATGCTTCTTCAACTATCGAGAAGCATATGCAATGACCCGACTATCTTGTATTAGTACACAACTCAATCCCTATCGGCTGGCATCACTGTACACTACATACTCCCGACTACTAGTAGGAAGGATTAAGATCGATGTGGATATCAATCGTTGTTTAAGCTCTTGAAAGCTCGCCTCACAACGAACATCCCATAGGAATTTGGCATCCTTCCGTGTCAACCTAGATAGTGGGGCAGCAATTCGGGAGAATCCTTCTACAAACCGCCGATAATATCCTGCAAGACCAAGGAAACTCTGGATTTCAGTCACCGTCTGCAGCTGCTCCCACCTCAGTATGGGTTCAACCTTCTGCGGATCGACAAAGATACCTTCCATAGAAATTATGTGTTAGAAAACCAATCTGCCGCAGTCAAAATTCATACTTGGTGAATTTGACATACAACCGTCTATCGCAAAGGATTTGCAAAATAACCCGAAAGTGCTAAGCATGCTTCTCATCACTCCACGAATAAACTAGAATGTCATCAATGAATACGATGACGAATCGATATAGATAATCATGGAAAACCCGATTCATCAAATCCATAAAGGCGACTGGTGCATTGGTCAACCCAAACGGTATAACCAAGAACTCAAAGTGTCCATATCGGGTGCGGAAAGCAGTCTTTGACACATCCTTAGCTCTAATCCACAATTGGTGATAACCCGATTGGAGATCTATCTTTGAGAAAACCCTAGCACCTTGCAGTTGATCAAACAAATCATCGGTACGAGGCAATGGATATCGGTTCTTGATAGTGACTTTGTTTAACTGTCGATAATCCATATAAAATCGGAGGGTACCGTCCTTCTTTTTCACAAACAGTACTGGTGCACCCCAAGGTGAAGTGCTCGGATGGATAAACCCTTTATCCGACAATTCCTGCAACTGAATCTTAAGCTCTTTCAGCTTGGCTGGTGCCATTTTGTATGGCGAGATAGAGATAGGAGTGGTTCCCGGTGCCAAATCAATCTCAAAATCAAACTCCCTAATTAGTGGTAATGGGTAGCTCCTCGGGGAATACGTCGGGAAACTTTTGCACCACCGGAACCTCATCAAACCTTGGACCCTCTATGGTGGTATCGATGACATGAGCGAGATATGCCGTGCATCCTCGATGTATCATTCATCTGGCCACTATCACTGACACTACACAACGGGCTAGTACCCGTCTCTCTCCCACAAACGTCAATGGTAACCCTTCCTGCCTCCGAAACTCGACTTCTTTCGTGAAACAATTCACGGAAGCCCTATGAGTACTCAACCAATCCATTCCTAGGATGGCATCAAAATCTGTCATGTCGAGAGGAATCAAGTCTGCTTCCAACACTGTCCCCTCGATCATGACATCACTCCCTCTATATATGGAATCTCTGATCAGCTGCTCAACAAGAGGAGTAATAACCAATAGCTCCTCTTCTAAAGGTGATAACAGCCTACCCGACTGTTGAGCGAAGGGAGCTCTCACGTAAGAAAAGTTTGACCCGGTGTCTATAAAAATACGAGCGTCGGTTCCAAATATTTTCATAGTACCTGGATGTGAGAGATTTAAAATAATCAATCAAAAGTACTCAAAAGATGGATATATATATATATATATATATATCAAAATAGTTAAGTCTCTAGGGCTTTAACTAGTCATGTCCATACATGTCACTATGAGATACATGATTTCAAAAAGGGAAATCAAAATAGCTAAGCCTCTAGAGCTTTAGCTAGAAGTGGATGTACGTAACTATCATGGTACTCATGATCTCAAAAAGAAAGAAAGAGTACATAAACTCCAAAACAGAAGGATCTACTAGAGGATTACCCATGATTACATCCGGGTTTGCTTGAGCGTCCTCCTGAGTCATAGCATACACCCAGGCCTATGCTCTCGGCTGCTGCCGTAAAGGTTCTGGTACAATGTTGCTCCCAGCTACAATCTGTGGAGCAGTGTGTATTGAAGGTGCAGGTGCTCCCTGCTGTCCTACCCATGGACCACTCTGATAACTCAAAGTCGCCTGACCTCCGAGTCCTAAATCAGGACACAAACTCCTGATGTGTCCTGCCTTTCCACAGTGGAAGCAAGTAATAGGTGCCTTGCAGTCTCCCAGAGGGTGGTGCCTGCCACATCTGTGGCAAAGAAAGGGCCACTAAGTAGTAGTCTGGCTCGTGGCACTGGGGGTTGGTACTACAAACCCCTATAGACGTGGTCCCTGTCCAAAGTGTGTCGGGGTGAAACGAGAGGGGCCTCTATGAAAGCCTGAAGTCCTACCCCTATTCGAGCTCTGACGTGACTGTGCCCCAGTCCTCTTCTTTCTCTGTTCTCTACACTCTCTTTGCTTACCCTCGGCGCAGATAATCTCTTCCGCACGGTAGGCTAAGTCAACTATCTCCACGAGGGAGAAACTAGGAGTGACTGTCATGTACCTTCTAATATTCAAGTTAAGGCCATCCTCAAACTTGAATCTCATTTGCTTCGGTGTAGCTAAGTCGGGGACAAAGGCAGCTAATCGTCTCAATTTTGCCTAGTATTTTGCCACTGACCTAGTCTCCTACCGTAAGTGAAGGAACTCTGTCCTCTTGCAGTCCTGCTGAAACTCGGAGAACTATCTGCGGTCAAACTCCCTCAGGAAGTCATCCCACCATTGTGGCTCGGTAGCGTTATCACTAATAGCCTCCTACCAAGTGAGGGCATCTCTATCTGGTAGCCTCTCTGCTACCCATAGCCTATACTCGTCACTCAACCCCAAGTCTGTCAAGATCTAGCAGGTCCGGTTAATCCAATATTTTGCTGCTATAGCATCATCAGATCTCACAAAGTTTGTGCATCCCAACTATCGAGCTTCTTTGACTAGCTGAGTCAGCTCGTGGATGCGTCTAAGTATGGAGGAAGTAGTATCACTCAGACTAGAGACAAAAGAAGGACCGGCCACCGGTGGAGGATCTGGTGCCATAATTATAGGTGCTACTAGAGGAATAGGTACTGCCGCAGGAGTCGGCACTGCCGTCGGTGGTGGTGGAGGTGGATCTGAACCCTGTGGGAGGTGTACCACTCATACACCTGCCTAAACGCCTCGAGTGATGGTGGTGGAACCTCGGCTGTAGTAGCCAGCTGAGTAGGCGCTGTAGGGGGCGCCCGTGAAGAAGAAGCAGCCTCAGGCACTCCAAGGGTCTCAGGTTCCCTCGGAGGGTCAGGCATTTGAGGAGTCTCGGGTGGCGCGAGTCTAGCTCCACGTCTTGCTAATCTACCGCGTCTAGGTGGCATAATTCTACAAAGGGAGATTTTCATTAGATATAATTCTAGAGTTTGGCATGATTTAAAGATTAGGGTTAGTTACGTAGTAACTAACTCCCTAAAATGAATGAAGTCATTGGTCTAAGAATCAATAAAAAATGACATACTAGGTTAGATACGATTCGTATCTAACCCCCTAAAATGAATTGAACTCATAAACCTAAGACCATATGGTATGCAGGGATATATATATGACTGTATGAAACTCTCATGCATTGAGGACTTTAAACATGTTCATGTTTGGGAAACGATTCACATAGACATAAAGCTCTTAACCTAGATCTCTGATACCAACTGAACTGTCACGCCCGGATCCTCGATCTAAAGCGTAAGCAGCCGCCACGCTATCCCAGATGCTGACATTAAATTCATAATCATCAACAAACAAACGGACAGAACCTCCCCAAAAATCGTTGGTCCATCATATATCAAAATCCCATCAATCAATAACATATCAATGTATAAAGGCTAACCTGGCAAATCATCAAGACAACCAACCAATCCACATCCCTATCAACATCCAAAATAACGTAAGGTTAATCCAATCCTATCCACAGACCTCTAGTACCATGCCCCCATCAAAGGCATGAACATTCACCAGTTACCCCTCCTGTGATTTATAGGTGGCACCGAGAGAACTTAATAGACAATTCTAGACATGATACATTTCCCAAAGTGATTGAACACAATAGCATAATCATGCCTCAATGCAATACAATGAAATGGGAGTTATAATAATATATACAATTCTTTACATACAGTCATCCCTTTTATATACATGTACAATGGTCTATCTACAATCCTAAATATACAAATATATATATATATATCATCTCATATCTTTAAACACAATCCTGCGGTAGAATGGTTAACATCATACCCAGTTCCGATGTCTCCAACAAAACCTCGTGCGCTGCTATGTCATAACGCGTCCCACTATAGCTATCTCTATGGAACAAAAAGTGAGAGGTGAGCATTATAAGGAATACTCAGTGAGTGAGAGGGTATATATAAGTGTGTTCAATGTGCTGGTGAAAAATGAAGTGTCAAAATGATTCAATAAATCCATAAGTCCACATAATGTATGAAAACAGTGCATAATAAACAATTCATCATAAATCATTTTTTTTCATACATTTCAAATACATATGCATCCATATCAATCGAATCACACAAGTATAGAGTATGCCAAAATCAGTTCCTGATAAAGGTTGACCGCGATTAATGGCAAGCGTATCGGGGGGTTTTATATGCAATGTTAGAAAATGCTCTCTACCCCGACGATGGGATGGACCTCATCAGGTGCTAGACCAAGGCTTTACCTAGCCCCCCCCTTTTCGGGAACAACCCAACTAGTACCGTGTCGAGTCCCAGTATCATATACGACGTTTGGGAATACTTTCTGCAGAAGCGTATCCGGGCACAATGGGTGCCTCTACAAATGCGTTTCATAGCTACGGCATACCCAACTCATGGGCGTATCTCATAAATCATTTGGATATATATTTCACAATAAAATCATGTTGTGGACAATTCAATGATTCACAAAATATTTCACAAATCCATTCCAAAAATCATAACACACGATCATAATTCATGCTTGCATTGAAAAGCGTTTTAAAACATGTTGTTATGTATTGAGCACATAATATAACAAATCCCACTCACTTTTATGGGAGGATCAATCACTTCCTACAATGCACAACAAGTGTCGAAAATGTGCTTCCCCTGATATCTCCAAGAGTATCACTACAAGAACAATACAATATACATATAAAGGCTTTGCATAACATTAAAAATCATTATGCTAAATTGCATTGAAACCCTTTACTTAAGACCATGGTTTAGGGCATTCTAGGGAGGTCTCTAAAGGACACACAAGCTGTCCCCTTTTTCATCCCAAACCTTACTTCAAATGTTCATCCCCAAGCATACATGCCTCCCATTCCAACCTTTGCATACACAAAATAGTCCACGTATAAACATATTTATTCTTTTTTTTTATCCAAACCACTTACCAAGTTATCATAACTTATTATCTTATTTACTACACCTATGCTAACTATATAGTAACAATTCTTAATATTTTTAGCCTAAATCTACTTCAATTACGCAAAGACATGAGGATTTATTCTAAGAACTCTTGACTGCAACATTTCAATTCTGCGCAGTCTTGGAAAACATGCTGTAACTTTCACCACACTTATCCAAACCACGAGATTTTTATCTCAAATTAACGATAAAACACAGATCTACAATTTTTATAACTGGAGTATAGCCTAATTTGGCCTTGAAGACAGCTCAAAACTATAGTGAATCCACGGACAGAAGCAGGGCAAAACAGAGTATGATCTTGCAGCACTACTCACTTTGCAAAATCATTAAAATTTTGATTCTCATCAGAATTTAGTGAACCATATGTCGTTTTAAAGCTCTTGAAGTCTAGTTTTTCCAGAAATTTACCTAGTTCAATTTTCAACAGTGTAGGTAAAGTTATGATTTAAACAGTGCAACAAGGTCATATGTCCAGAATTTCAAAAATCAGATTTTTTTCCATCCTCATTCCTCCTATTCTTTGCCAAAGATAAATAACTTTCCACACATCTTCAATTCTCATTTCAACCAACACACACACACACACACATATTTTCCTAAACATTGCATTAAAATTCAGCACACAACATCACATAGAATGCATTCTATTTTCGGCCAAACACCAATCTCATTTTTCTGCACACATTTCCTTGTGTTCTACCAAGGTTCTAAGTTACAAAATCAAGCTAAAAACACCACATTAAATCATTCATGCATGTCCTCGAAAATTCCAGCAAGTTCAGAATTTTTATTTACCTCAAATGTTGATGCTCCAAGCCCAAATCAAGATCCCCTCACAAGATCAATCATTCCTTCAATTTCCTAGCTCTAAGCCATACAAGATTTACCATGTTAGCTTTCTCCTTTTGACCCCAAATTAACATATGTTATACTAGGGTAGATGAAGAGTCTCTTACCTCAAAATGACCAACTGACTTGAAGAAAAACAGGATTTCTCCTTCCTTGAAGCTCTCGGCTGTCCCTTGGATTCCACCAAGCAAAACTCCTCCTTTTGCCTTGATTTTTGGATATGTTATAATTGGACTAGTGAGTAAGGGATTTATGAAAAAACATTTAGGTAGTATAGTAGAAAAATTGGGATTCCTCACCTTGAACTCACGGCTTAGAGAAGAAAAATGAGAGCTTGCTTCTTTGGACTTGAACACTCCCACACTCCCACACTCCCACGGTTTTGCAAGGAAAGAAAAAGAAAATTTGCCTATGTGTTTGGTTTTATTTGTTTTGCCCATGCAATCCTAGCCATCCAACAAATTTCAAGAATCAACTCTAGCCATTAGATTATTTTGTCATAATAAGCTTTCTCTCGCTTCCCACAAGATTACTCTTTCTCTCTCCCACGTTGGCTCTCTCATTTTCACACACAAACCTCACTTTCTCCCACTACATGCACACTCTTCATTAATTGCATGTTCCCCCAACTACCATGATTAAAGGTCCATAATTTAGATTTCATTTCTTGGGCAAATCCTCACCATTGATGTGTTTTCAAGAAGGCTTACTCTTTTACCCAATGGACAATGTTTTGTCTCCCACTAACTAGATCCAAAGGTTCATATTCATTTATCTCTTTTCAATTAAATCTCCACCATTGGATATATATATATATATATATATATATATTTAAATTAAATAAAATAATACATAAAAGAAAAATCTCTTCTCTCCACACCCAAAATCGTCCATGTCACTCTCTCCCTCTCTACACTCTTTTGTTTAGTCTTTATTTAGGTAAATACATTTATTTAAATTACTTCTAAATTTTATAAATTGCAATTAAGTCTCTTGACTTATAAAAATTATAAATTGACCCCGAAATTTTTTTAAAATTTCAAGTTAGACCCAAAACCTCATTTTAGGTCTAGCTTAATTTATTCCGCATCAAAATGTGATCGTTTAGCCGTGTCGGGGCTCATTACTGTCCGATTAGGGTTTTTCGGGCAATTATCCAGAAATCCCCGATTTGGCTCTACGAAGCACGATTCACTCATATTTGAGGTGTCTATACACTCTAGAGCCATTTTCATTATGTTTGGACCCTTACATTTTGAAAATTTTTAATTTTTGACAGTTTTACCGATATTCTGGAAACGGTTTTTAAACGGAAAAATTTCTGAGTGATTTTCTATATGAATAAGAAAATGTATCATATATGGAGTAATAAGGAGTACAATATACAGTATACCGTGTGTCGGTGTTACAACGTCTACTAATTTCTGATGCACATCAACCATCACCTATTAGACATCGACACACTGAGTAAAAATACATTAGGACATCTGTGTCTCCAAATATTGGTCAATCTGACATATTTTTTTTCTAAGTATCACACATCGACGTGTCGATGATCTAGTCTACATGGAAACAATCACATCGACCAATACAATTTGCCTTGTCCACTAATTTTAAGAAGGAATAGGTACATGTCGAAATACAATCAGAACACATCGCCCTGAAAGTAGAGTGCCTCATATATAACACAACATAAGGCATTGACCTGAACCTATGACTTGTCGACATACCTAACACACATCAACCAATTCACAGTACCAGGCCTACCAATTCTATTAATGAATCATGACACATCAACTTATGAAAGGAATTTGTCGACCTGTATGTCTTTGGTTCTAAATGACACCCATTGACATGTTATGATTCGTGTTGATAACCAAAAATCACATCGACCAATTTGCTCTCATAGGTCCACTAATTTTTATTTGCATTGTAATATGTTGATGTGTGCTGTAAAACCTGTTGACCTGATATTTGTTTACTCATTGAATCACTCATTGATCTGATCTCTTTCTGTTGATAAAACACACACACAATGACTAATTCAGTTACACAAGTCGACCAATTTCCTACCTGAATAGGATCATGTCAATGCATTAACTGACTTGTCGACCTGATATTCATTAAGTCCTTGATATTACACATCAACATGGTTGCAATCTTGCCCATATGCATACGCACATCGACCAATTCAAAATTGTGTGTTCACCTATTTTATTTGGCACAGAATCTTGTCAATCCACATGATAGCTTATCAACCTATTTTGACAAAAATACACTATAAAGTTTTTGAATTCGGGTCGATCTTTACAATAAACTTGTCAAACCGCGTATGTCAAAAATCAGATCTATGAAACAATTTTGAACTAAACAGTCACTTCATTTTTTCAATTTTTGAAATATTTCCCTTTCTATGAAAGCTAACGTTCAAATGCAACACAAGTAAGTTCTATCGGGCTGAATAAAAAGTGGCGCTAGTAAAAGAAGAAGGCTCAACGTGAAGGAAAGAACAGTTGCAAAGCTTTAATGGCAGAAATTAAATGCTCAATGTTTAGATGAAACAACTCTCGCCAACCCTCAACAGATCTATTGAATATCATAATAAATACCAGAGATTTAAAGAAAAGAGAGCTAGCTGAAAAATACTCGATTAAATGCTCTAAAAATTCCTCACTTTTTTCTTGTGTGTTCTTTAAATTTCTTCTATCTGTTCAAAATTTTATAGCCTAGCCTCAACTCTTGACATTTATTTTCCGATCAGTGCAAGGGTCAAAGACTAAAGAGTGCATAGCACTGCTTTAAGTCTAAAAAGTAAAAATTTGATCTAAGTAAGATTGAATAGAAGTGTTAGTAGGAATAGTATTAAAAGTTGAACTTGAACATGTAATCAAATTTGTATTCCTAAACTATTAGTGAAAAATCCAGGAAAAGCCTAGGAGTAGACATACTCTGAGTTTGATGGAACCACTATAAAAAGTTCTTGTATTCCCTGTCTTTAAATTTCTATTTCTATTATTAGCTCAAATTTTAAAAGTTATAAAAAGTACGTATTCAACTATTCACCCCCTTTAGTTGAATAATAGGAATATTGAATCTTCTTTTAACCTTGCGGTTCTCTCTTCTAGCTGAGATAGTTCGTTTTGAATTTGGAAGAATTCTTTGTCTATATCTTCATTATCTTGTCTTGACGAGTCCATTGGTTGAAATGGTTGATGAAGAACTTGATTTAAAGTTTGAGGATTATTTTGTTGAAATGATTTAGCGGTTTCACAATTGTTGTAGAGAGAAGAGGCTCCTATTTTGAGGATTGGTTCAATTCCTAATTCTCTAGAGACATCTACTCCAAACATAAGGATGATTTTAGAAATTAATGAAGCATATAGAAGAGATCCTCTTTTTACTATTTCTACCTTAATCATCTTTAGAATCTTTAGAGGAATCAGATAATAGAGTCTAAGATTTCTATTTCCCATAAGACATGCCATGATCCAATAATCTTCTCTTGTTATAGAATCAAGTCTTACTCACTTGGGTCTAAGACAATGAGTAACTATTTGGTGGAGCAATCTCTTATAGGGAGGCAAAAATGATGTTTTGGTTTCTATTGTGGTAAACTGATTGTTGTTAAATACAATTTTTGCATCATCTAGGATATTTGTTTTAAGGTATAGCTCACAGGCTCCACTAGGCACCTTGTTCATATTACTGATATTACAAAGTCTGGGTATTATAATTATTCCATTCCTCCGAGAAAGATTTTAAACATGCATTTGTGAGGATAAGTCCATATAAACATTTCACTATCCTTCCTTTCTAGAGTGGTTCCAACATGATCCTCTAAATTATTATAGTACAGTTTTACTAAAATATTGTAAGAAGGGGAGAGAGAAAAGATGAGACAAGGAGGGCAGATTTGTCTTATATATGCTTCGTAAGAAAACCCAATATTATCTAAGAAATCCCAATCTATTATCTTACCTGAAATAACCGGTTTGAAAAGAAGATTGAATATCACTATGGTGCTCGGATAGGAAATCAGCTGGATCGAAATCTAGATTTCTTCTAGCCATGATTGTTAAGCTAGTATGCAATGTGTTTGTCTTTGACAGAAGGAGAAAGATAGGTTCTTTTCGAAAAGTTTTGTAACTTGCTAAGAGTAAGAGTGGAAGTTGATTTTAGGGATTGTGAGATTTCATATCTGAATGAATGAGGATTGATATTTGAACAAGAATTGGGAGATGAGAAGGATGGAAAGAACGGAGAGTTCTTTCTGGTTTGTAAGAGATGATTTTTCAATTTGAATGTTTACACATGTCACAATTAGATCAGTTATGTGCTTTACACATATAATCTATGCAAGTAGAGATTTTAGAAGGATTTCAAAGTTCAAAATTTTTCTATTGTCTTTTGTTATTAACTATCTAGATTATGGTTTGACCTTTAATCATTTATTGAGTTTGGTATACAGATGATATAAATAAATAAAACAGTACAAACAATTTTAAAAAACAGTAAAAGCATATCAACATGAATGTAGAGTAAAACTTCGTAGGCAAGATCGTCTAGTTCATTTCATTGAAGTATATTGCCTGATTTAAGCATTTTACTTTTCTTACTTTTTAAAGACTCAATTATATTTACATCTTTCCCTTAGGTATCCAGATTCCTTTTGTTCCAACATTTGTGGCCTTTAATAAGTCGTTGGGTACCCATTTTAGTGTTATCTTGTATGTTGAGTTTTTATGCCAGCATGTATTTGAGTGATGTCCAATCTCATGGCAATATCTGCATCTTTTGGTTTTTTGTTTGTTGCTCTATTCTCTAAGTTTGCAATGGTGAGCATTATGTCCAATTTTCAGGCATTGATGATATTTAATTTTCCTCTTTGTTTTGGGATTTTTAGAGCGGCAATAAAGAAATTTTGAAATTTCTTTTAGGTAAATTCAAGTTTGTATCATAATCCGGCCTTATTATATACCACTCTCTGTGATCCTAGAATATGCTTAAATTTTTCTTGTCACTCTATAAATTTGTGCAGTAATGAGCTTAGTCTCTTATTCATTTCTTTCTTGGTCTAATTCATCTTCTATGTTTTCTTCTTAAAGTACTTGTTTTCCTTTATAATTTTTAAAGTTTTCATTTATCTGCAAATTATCTTCTATTAATTCTTCATTCTCCTTCTTCAATATCTCAGTTTCTACTTTTGATTCGTTCTTTTCTTCTTCCAGAAGTTTATTCTTTTCTTTTAGTTCATCGAGATCATCATTTAAGTAGATGTTTTCATCTTTTATCTTCTTTTTTACTTCAAGTAAGTGTTTTTTTCTTTTAGTTCATCATTTTCTATTTTAACTTCCTCAACAAGTTTATTGTTTTCAATTTCTAACACATTTAACATGTTCTTTAAGTCTGTGTTATTTTTATTTAATTTGTAAATTTCGTTAAGAGTCAGGAGTAAAGTTTCTTCAGTTGAAATGCAAGCATCATTAGAATTATTATCAATTGAGTAGGATGGCTTATTAGAGCAACTTACCTCATTTTCTCGTTCGATGCCTACTTGATGTTCATTTCCTTTCATAGCTTGCACAGCTTCAGGGCATCCTTTCTGGGCATGCACTCCTTTTTTATTTTCAGCACTTTTTCTTCTAAGGAGATTACGTTTCTTGCTCCTTTTTGATCCATTTGTGTTTTTCTTTTTTGTTATTGAAATAATTATGAGCTCACTATCAGATGACGAGGCTTCAAGTGAGGAATTGACTCTTTCTATTGCCATTTGTGTTTTTGAGACTAAAAGGAGGATCTTTGGTCTCAAGTCGTAAAACCTAAAACTTTACTAGACACCTACTCAAATACAATTGTAAAACAAGTAGAGGGAGTAAATAGTCATTTTTAGATTATTACAAATTTTTTGACTAAGCAAAGTTAAGAAGGCAAGATTAAGAAATCAATGGTAAAGAAGGGATCAGACACAAAAATGTTTATAGTGGTTTTACCAGCTGGGTATATGTCCACTCCTAAGCAACCCTTCTGGATTTTCACTATTATTCTGAATAGTATAACCCACTTATTTTACAGGTGCAAGTGAAAACCTTTACAACCCACTTACTTACAGGTGCAAGTAAAACCTTACAACCCACTTACTCACGGGTGCAAGCGACACCTTACAAGTACTTCTCCCCGAAGTACTTTCTCTCTCAAAACCCAGATTGTGTTCCCACATGATCTTCAGACTCCTTTTGATTACAAAGGTGTTACAGAATGTTAGACTAATCCTTAGATGTAACGAAGTTAAGTATAGAAAATATTACAGAGGTTGTTTCTTAGATGAGAAAATTTTAATTTACAGTTAATGAAGAACACACAAATAGAATACAAAGTAAATTTAATGTAGTGTGTTCTTTAAGTGGTAGAGTAAATGTTTTGCTCACAACAGTAGTTCCTTCTCTAAATTACTTCGTTACCTTATTCTTCAATACTTCTGTATGTAAAACTCGTTTCAAGAATGCCATTGAGTAATAGGTGAATTTGAACGTTTGGATTTAAATGCTCTTCACCTTCCTTAACTAATGTCTTCAGCTGCTTCTTAATTAATGCTTTTTCTCGTTATTGTCCTTAAAGTAGCTCTTTACTTCTTTCTGTCAAGCAAATCCTGTCATAAGAAGATTTAAAATGTCTTTTTACTTCAATAGAAAATGTTAGCTTGACAACGAAGAGAGATTTTCAAAACAATGGAGTGTGATGACTTTGAATTCAAAAATAAGGAATTTAATTGGTCCATGCCATTAGATTTAAATCAGTTAATAAATATTTTTATCCACATTGTTTCTTTCCTACAAGACTGTCTCTGAATAAATGGATAACCGAGTTTGGTTGGATTTCTAAAGCATGGAATGTTTTGGTCTGTCGTATATTTTGTTTGGTCGACCAGAGAAAAATATTGTTTCTTTATGTGATTTGATAGTTCACCATTTGAATTCTCGGTCAACTAAACAGAAAAAGCAGTTGTTTGTATGAACATATCAAGCAGGCCACTCATTTTTAGCGGTTGACTACTCATGCATACTAAGACATTCATGGTTGGCCACTTGCGTTAAGAGGTTGACCACTTGACCACACTTGTGCATTTGTAGTTGATAGTCTATGCTTGCAATCTACCGCCCAAGTGCTTTAAGCGCATGTGGTTGACCACTTGAGCACTTTATAGCACTCGCGACTGGCCGCTCTTGCATATTGTGGATGTATGCATGGTTGACCGCCCGTACGCATGAGCGCATATGGTCTACCGTACTATAGGTGTAGATGACCGCTTGTACACAGTTGGCCGCGCTGCTCATGTGGTAGGCCACATGAACTTTGCAGTATTGTAAGATCTAATTGAACATATTGTATCAATATTTTGTAGGTATTTATTTAATTCTTGTACTCTAGTATTTATGGTTTTCTTAAGGTTTTATTGAATAGAAGGTCTATATTTGATAATCCAAGGATAATCTACAATAAATTGAAATGACAAATCCGAAATTATTTATCTGTTTTAATGTAGTGGTACAAAACATAATTTCACAATCTCGTAAGTAGTCTAATCTATATCATGGAATTAAATAATCTTATTTAAATAAACATGTTTATATATTTATTAATTAGAATTGGATCTCTTTAAATTTTAATGATATTGAAACATTAAATCCTACAAACTTTTCTAGAGTTGTCTTTTTACTAGAAAAATAATTAACAAGTTTTTCTTAATTGTCAAAGAAATAAGGAGAGATTGTCTGTTTGACAGTTGTCAAATGACTATAACCAATTTATTTATGATTTGTTAACCGAATCAAGATGGATATAATTCCTTTGACTGAAAGTTTATTTTCTATTAAATTTTATTCTTTTAAATTTTGAGTTATTTATTTTTTAGTCTATTATTTATTTCTTTTAATTATTAGTTTAGTTAACCATCAACTTCTCATATTTTATTTCCTTAAAAGAAGTGAATCCACTATTCCCTGAGATGACAACCCTACTCTCTTTATACTCATATTTTGTGAAGTAGTAAATTTAATTTTTGTTGGATTGACATCCACCATTCCTTTTTCCTAAAATTCTTTGGTTTGAGATGGAGATGAAGAAACCAGCATGTCTCCTTGTTGTGGCTTGGTTTTTTGTAATGAGAACATACTCTCCCCTATTTTGTACCTTATAGATGATCTAGATTTCAGGAGTTTCAGTAGCAAACCCATGTGCTTCCATTTTGGTTCTTGAAGTTTTTCAATCCTCATGCTAGCTTCAACCCTTTGTGCCATGTTTTGTACTTCTTTAAATGATGGAAATACTTTCATTCGAAACACCTCTTATCAGATTTGTGAGAATTTCTCTCCTAGAGCCATTAGTAGTCCAAAAACATTATCTTCCTCTCTTAGTTTCTGTAGTATTTTCATATCAGTTGTGAGAGGCTGGAGTGAGTCGAACTCATTCCATAGGTCAATATATTCGCCAAAAAGATGAGGAAGAGACTTTTCCTCCTTCTTTTTGCTGAATATTTGTCATGTTAATTCATATAACCTTCCTAGATTTTTTTCTTGCCCATAAAAGAAGATACATATGATCACACAACGCTTTCAAATTCGAACAGCTTAAAACCATATTTTATGGGTTTGATCAAGTGTGTTTAAGAGTAGGAGGAACACTTGATCATCCTGTTTTTTCCATTCAATATAGAATGTACTTCTTTCAACTAGGGGCTCTCAAAAAATATGATTTTCCAAATTGTGAGTGTTGAGAGCTCTCTTGAAGTCCAAGTTCCATTGGTTGTAGTTTATTGACATGAGTGCTGTAGATGGTAGGAATTGTGAATGGATGGAACAAATTGGTGGATAAGGATTTTCTAAGGGTGGGATCAGGGTTCGCTCTGATACCATAATAAAATTTTAAATATTGAATACTAGAATGACGAAAAATAAATATTGAAATTTCATTAGATTATGGAATGCATTTGAGAGACTATCAATTCCTTCTCTCTACAACATTTTTTAGACTAAAACAACATCCATATTCAAATGACTTGGGAGAGTCCAATTTATAGAGAATTCTCTCCAACTAGCCAGAGATAATAAAATAGTTGTTAGACACAAGAGAGAGTAAGAGTTTTAAGGCAGACAAAAAAAGGGACAGATTTCTGCTCCCATGTACTTCACAATAGTGAGAGAATCTAGCTGTTGTGCAGTCCAACAGCTAGAACTTTTCTAATTGTTGGGACCACTCCTTTTAGACCATTTATGGCCTTAAAAGGAAAACCAAGGCTTGCCCATTTGGGCTCATAACAATGGCTAAAAGATGAGACCTGTTCTAGGCTAGAATTTTGGGTTTTTATACCTAGAATTCTGACTTTGCACCTTGGGTTGGCTTGATGGGAATTGAAGGCTTTCTTGGATCTCTTTAAGTATTATCTTAAGAGTTTCAACGGATTAAAGAGCAATAGTTAATTTAGTAATAGTTTGATGCGAATTTACTTTCTTATTTTCATTACATACATCATCATGAAATGGCTTGGCCACATCCAATGTTATGAGCACTAAGTCCCTGTCCCCAACTTACTCCAACTCATTTGTTCTCTCAAACAACTCAATCAACAGTTTAATCTTCTTTATAACCTATACTTTTCTCCTTCCTTTCCAAATCTAATGTGATCCCCAGTTGTGCTAACAAATATTCTCTGAGGTAAAGGACTATCTTTCTATTCTCTAATAAAGTTAAAATATTAGACCCTCTAGCCCAATTACATATTTATCCCCATAACTGGCGTTAGCTTTATTATGTCCTCCATTCATACATATACGTTATTGTAAACAATCAAGTATAATTGATTATTCCCATGACAAACATTTTATCTTAATATCTAAAACTCTTCAAAAGGATGAAACAAATAAAATAGTGCAACAAAAAAGTAAATATACTAAACTGATCCTAAAATTGTGAGAGATCGATAACAATGATTCAATTAAATAGAAAATGCTCCACGGTTATCAAATTCACCACTAACTTTGTGCAATGGTTATGGTCTTATTTAGTTAAGGAACTCACAAGACTTATGTAAAGATTTGGGGTACAACCTCTAAATACATCTTAGAAACCATGAAGATACACATATAAGATAATACATCCAAACTAGCACAAAGTGTTCGATACATGATGACATAATCCATCAAAACATGTCATGGAGCTATTCAAATGAAAACAAACACTAGTTATGCATTAGAATAAAGAAAATGTCATAATATCTAAATAATAACATAAGCATTCAACATTTAACATGAAATATCTAATCCCTAATTGAAAAAAAAAGGTTTAAAAACACTATATTCCTAACCTAGGGCACGGTCCACCATAGTTGAGTAGTTTGTGTTGTGACTAGATTTTTTGTTATCCTAAAAGGAATGGCTTGCGAGATGCACTGCAGCCTAATGCCAAAGTGTTATGGGACTTTTGTCCTACGAAGAAAAAAATAAATTGGTTGCATGTTAGGTCACAATACTTTTTTAGTAGAGTTATGATACTTTTTTATGACAATAAGAAAGATATGTGAATTCTTATTCCATTTCAATTTTATAATCATGGTAACTGGTACTTACCTTTTTCTTTGGTTTCTCTCTTGAAATCTTAATTCTTACTTTGAACCTCCAAGCCACCTAGACAAGGGTGATGACTAAAGGTTCAATATTTTAAAATCTCCACTCAAATCTCAAAATTTGTATTCTAAAATTGCTTAACAACATGCTTAAAGTATCATTTCCAAACCATGATAAAAGAAATTTCATACTGAAAAGTAAATCTTCAAAACTTATATCTCCTTGCTATTTTATGTTCTAAAATTGATTCATATGCTCTTTGCATCACCTTAAATTTCCTTTATACTAAATATTATAAATATATGAATGGAGCATTCTCTTTCATGCTTTTATGAGTTGTGTTTTTGGAAGAGATCAGAGAGAAATGAGATTAGCTTTAAGAATAAAGAAAAAAATACAAATAAAAAGACAGAAAGGAGGTAGAAACAGAGATTATGCTAGTGGGGTGAGCATCCCTACTACTGCATGCTCAAACGGTATGGAGAAAGGCAAGTTGCATATGTTTTGTGGTGTCCACTTGCGAGTTCCATGTTAACCCCTAATCATGTTCTCTTGTTGAATTGAATCTAATGAATCTTATTAGTCAATTGATCCTACTAAGTTTTTAAAGTTCTAAACTAATTAATTATGTTCTCAACTCTAGTGTTAAGAGTGTTAAGCTATGAACCTAGCAAACAAACCATGTATCACACATTAAATATCATATCATATAATTAGATGCAATAATAGAAATAAAATTGCTCATGAAATGCAAATGTCTATGCATACTTTATGATTTATTAGGACCATATGTTACATTTGAGGTTATGTCTCCCATATAATTTGCGATTTGACATAATTGTTGTCAAAGTATGTAGCGTTTTGAAATACAATTTAAAGAGGGTGAATATATTGTACAACACTTTTACTATATTTTGGATGTTTTTTAGTTTTTTAGATTGGAAGTAAGGTGAAGGAGTTGAAGAGAAAAGGATAACAGAGCATAAAAGAAAAATAAAAACTAAAACCGAGTATACAAGATTTTTATAATGGTTCCACCAAACTCCGGTGTACGTTCACTCTCAGCCTTCACCTGGATTTCCACTATTTGTAACTCAAATAGTACAACAAACTTATTTCTAAGTGCAAGTCAGACCTTTATAGTATTTTTCCTCAAAATACTAATCCAACCCCTCACATGTTGTTTCTCTTTCTTAACCCCAGACCAAGAAACATGTATCTGGTCTTTGAACTTTTAGGATAGAAGGAGAAGTAATGTTACAATAAAAAAGCTACAACTTTAGATGTAACATATTTGAAATTCACAGAAAGAATTTTACAAAAATAAGAAAAACTAGCTGTGTCGTTAGAAGTTTAGAATTTTGTGAATGTTTAGTATCTCATTTTTCTCTTTCAACACTTGCCCCATCTCTCTCTTTTCTTCTGTGTATTTATTGAGAAATGCTAAGAGAGCCATTGTGGTTGGTGAGTTTTCGAACATTACCATTGATGAACATTAAGTGCTTTAACCATCTGTCAGCTTTTTTGTAGAAGTGAACGTTAGAAGTATGGTATCGACTAATATTTACATTCTATCGACTATCAAATTTAAATCCCAAATTTTGCTTATATAGTATCAAAACTTGGTTTACTTAGTTGACTATTAGTCTTATCTACAGATGATTAGTCGACCAATAATCAAACTTTGTCGACTTAGATTACTCTGTATGTGTCTTATTTGTCTAAGTCCAAATATGATTAGTCATCTATTCAACTTGAAATTCACATTTGGTTCCCATGTTGTCAAAGTTTCTTTTCCTTAGTCAACTTGTTTTCTTGTTCTGACATTGTTTTGTAGACTAGTCTATTCTTTTAGTCGACTATGTTTTACTTGATATCTCTTGGTAGTTGGTAGTTATAGAATTTAGTCGACCATGTCGCATTTGATGTATCTTATTAGTCTAAAGCTATGTAAACTTAGTCAACTATCATTTGAACATTCACTTGTTGTGTCAACTAGTATGTTGGATTAGTAGACTCGAATTTGAATTTTTGTCATACTCATGTTGGCTATGTTCAGTTAATTGTTCTATTCTGATCGAAAGTTTCATTGCATTATTCAACTAGAGCACTTTAGTATTCTTTGGGAGCAAACTAGCTTTAAATATGCGTCGATTAATATCTTTATTTAGTTGACATTGTCAAATCCTTAGTTAGCTATAGTATTTCCTAAACTTTTAAGTTCAGACTGTTGACTTAGTAGAGTTTTGATGATAAAAGAGTGAAAGAAAAATAATTCAAAAAACTAAAAAAAAAACAATTAGAAAATTCAGAAGTATACAATAAGGTCGACCTGATTAGAAAACATATCGATCTGTGATATTCATACATACACATCGACCCGTTTGATGTTCTTGTTGTCCTAAGCCAAATGATTTCTATAAAAACATATATTTGAACACTTCGACCTACACAAGTGCACAACCTGTAGGCTATCAGGTGAACAAATTTAGAGTGATATGTTGACAAATTTTAATTTAAATAGGGATATGTCAATATATAGAAAAGACTTGTCGACCCAAAGCTAAATGTCTTATAGTTATGACATTCCAACATATCAACCTAGGCACAAACTATGTCGACCTGAAACAACATGAATAGTGACATGTCAACCAATTCATTCATACACATCAACCAATTTAACTTATGAATAGTGACATATCAACCCGTTGGTACAACACATCAACCTACTAGTTCATAACACATCAACCCGATTCACAACATATCAACCTGAATAATGTTAGGTGGACCAATTTCATACACTATGTCGACCAATTTAATGTCCAAAAAGTAACACATTAACCTATCGATTTGACACATCAACCTGATAACACTTGAGTCAGAAACACACACATCAACCCGTCACTATGCTTGTTGATCTGGCCAAAAACACATAGAACAATTCACTTAGACATATCGACTAATTCAACCAATTGATAATAACACATCAACCTAATATTGGTATATGTCGATCTATTATATGAGTTTCTGAAAAACACACTTCGATATATCAAAATCACTATCGACCTACTAAGACACATCGACCAATTAAATTACTCAGATCCACCAATTTAATATTACACAGTAGCACGTCGATATATATTATCAGATCTGTCGACCTAATGAGTGTTTACTCATTAAAATACATGTCGACCCATTATCATCTTGTCGACACAATATATACACATCGACCAATTTATTATTTGAATAGCAACATGTCGATGTATTAAAATGACTTGTCAACCAACTCTTCACAAAGTCTGAAATATTACACATCGACACGGCTAAAAACTTGTCGACACATATGAACACATCAACCAATTAAAAATCATATGTCCACCAATTTTATTTAGCGCAGTTTCTTGTCGACCTAAGTAAGTATCTTATTGACCTGTTCGCATAAAAATACATTATAAATGTTTCAAATTCATATCGATGTCCTCATCAAGTTTGTCGACCTGCGTGTATCAAAAATCATATTTGGGGAACAATTTTGAACCTAATGGACTCCTTTTTTCTTCGATTTCGGAAATGTTTCATTTTCGATCAAAGCTAACGTTCAAATGCAGTACAAACAAATTCTGATTGGCTTATTTAAAATAGGCCACCAGTAAAAGGAACGAAAACTCAGCGCGAACGAAGGAACAATAGCAAAAGCCTTAATGGCGAAAATTAAATGTCCAACGTTCGGACACAACAACCACCATCAACTCTCAACGGATCAATCCAATGTCTTAATAAATATTGAGAAGTAGAAGATGGAGGGGTTACAACTTGAGACATTACAAGAATTAAAAGCTCTATTGAATATACTGCAACAACTGATGTTAGTGCACTTTGAAATTTCTAAATTATCGTAAATGTCTCAATTAAATCCTTACATTGTCAAACCTGAGGAAAGCAAGGCCCAATTCTTGATATACATTTCATAGTTTAAGTCAAGTGTCAAAAACTAAGGAGTGTGTGATACTGTCTTAAATCTAGAGAAATCAAATTCAGTCTATATAAGATTGAATTGTAGTGTTCAGACATAACACTATGCAAGGTTGAACTTGAACCTGTAATCAAGTTTGTAAATTAAGCATTTAGTAGAAAATCCAAGGAGACGCTGGGAGTGAACTCACACCGGGTTTGGTGGAACCACTATAAAAATTCTTTGTGTTTTCTTACACTTGATTTTCATTTACTACTATATTGTTTTAAATTCTGAAAAAGTTTCAAATAGTCTATATTCAACTATTCACCCCTCCCCTCTAGTTGAATAACAATTGGTATCAGAGCGGGCGTATTGTCAAGAGGCCTAACAGCTTAACACCAAAGATCCAACTGGCAATCAGTGGAGACAACGTACCAGTTGAAGCTTACTCAACAAACCATGCATCATTTTTCAATGGAAGCAACTTCAGCTATTGGAAGTAAAGGATACGCAATTTCATCATTGCACAGGACCTAAATGCATGGGAAATTATCGAAGGAGTTAAATTCCCCACTGAAGAGATAGATGGAGTACGTGTGCCGGTCAATTTGAAAAATATGACTAGAACAGAAGAAAGCCAATTAAGCCAACTGCAAAGCCATCAACCTTCTTCACCTTGCATTAAGCGTCAACGAATACAATCTAGTCTCATCATGCATAACAGCAAAGAAAATTTGGGAAAGACTCGAAACTACCTATGAAGGGAATGATCAAGTTCACAAGAGCAAGATCAGATTACTGAAGCAAGAGTTTGAAGTTTTCAAAATGAAGGACGGAGAAACAGTCAGTGAGAGGATCACAAGATTCAACAAGGTTACTAATGAGCTCAGATTACTTGGAAAAGGAATCCCTCAAGAAAATATGGTGGACAAAATTCTGAAAAGTCTACCAAAATCTTAGGAGCCCAAGGTGACAACAATTGTGGAATCCAAGAACCTTGAGACTCTAACAATGGATGAGCTCGTGGGATCCTTGATAACTCATGAAATGAAGATGAACGTGAAGGAGCCAGCCAAAGAAGAAAGAGGCAAAAGAGTAGCATTAAAGGCTAACAATGAGGAAAGTACATCAAACTCAGAAGAAGATAAAGAGGATGAAGCTCTTCTGGCAAGAAAATTCAGGAAGTTCATGATGAGGAGGAGGAACAAGAACAAGTCCTTCTTCAAAAAGCCAAAAAAGAAGAAAGAAATCAGATATTTTGAATGCAAAAAGTTGGGGCATATGAAGGTTGAATGCCCTTCTCTAAAAAAGGATGAAAGAAATACAAAAATGACAGAAGAGAGAAGAAAAATAAAAAAACACTTACTGCATGGAGTGATGAAGATTCAAACTCAAGTGATGAAGAGCAAAATGAGGAACAGGCAAACGTATGTTTCATGACAAATGAAGAATCTTTTGACAGTGAGGTAAACTCCACACTCTATTAATCATGTTCTGAATCTGAAAATGATTTTTCTATCACTGAATTACATGAGGCATTAGTAGAATCACTAAAAGAAATAAAAAGACTAAAAAGGAAAAATAATTTGCTAAGGAAGGAACTAGCTGAAAATGTCAAAATATCAGAAAAATCAAAAAGTGAAGTAAATAAGCTAAAAAGGAAAAATGCTAAATTAGATCTGTATATTGATGAACTTGAGAAGAAATTGAATGTTGAATGTTCAAAGAAAGACAATGACACTCTAGTGAATGAAAATATGCTTCTAAAAAAAGAATTGGATGAATAAAAAGAAAAGAATCAAAGGCAAAATATTATACTAATGAAATTTATTCAAGAACAAGAAAAGTTTAATAGCATGCTAGGAGTCTAAAAAGCTGTGTTTGATAAGGCAAGATTGGGATTTAACCCTAACCAAACACAGAAAAAGCTATATAGATTTTTTGTGTCAAGCTCTGAAAATACTAAATTAGAAAGATGTCACACGTGCATGAAGGTTGGATACAAATCTGAAATCTGTATATTCAAAATAATAGATTCAAACAACATGAAAGACTAAGGGTACCTAATAGATACTGCACTTATTGTAAGAAAAATAAACATTCAACTTATGATTGCTGGTTTCTAAACTCCTCAAGAACAACCTTAAAATGGATCCCCAAAGATAAATTCGAAGCTAACTCAGCCGAACCCAAAAAGATAAGGGTACCAAAGGCACAAGTGTGATTGTTTTTCTCTGCAGGTGTGCTTAAAGTCAAAAGAATCTCCCGGCAAGTCTGTGTAGTGCATTGATAGTGGTTGCTCAAGACACATAACTAGAGATGTATCAAAATTCTCCTACCTTGAAAGCAAGAAAGGAGGAAAGATTGCTTTTGAAGACTATTCAAAAGGAAATGTTGTCGGCATAGGCATCATAGGAGGTAAGTCATCCGAATCTCAAACCCAAAATGTGTTGCTTGTTTCTGGACTAAAATTTAGCTTATTGAGTGTTAGCCAATTGTGTGACAAAGGCTACTCTATGCTATTTGAAGTTGATACATGCTCTATTATTGATAAATCTTCTGGATCTATAATGTTTATTGGTTAAAGAATATGAAACATATATGCAATTGATCTCGATCTCTTAGAACCCTTAAATGAATCATGTTTAGTTGTTGTAAATAAGAATTCTTCATGATTATGGCATAGAAGATTAGGACATGATAGCATGGATATAATTTCAAAACTAGTAAGGAAAGATATGGTTAAGAGTCTTCCAAAATTAAAATTTGAAAAGAACAAATTGTATGATGCATGTATAAAAAGAAAGCAAACAAAAGTATCTTTTAAATTTAAAAATTGTGTGTCAACAGGAAGTTCTCTAAAACTTCTTCATATTGATTTGTTTAAACCAACTAGAACACAAAGTTTGGGAGGAAAATATTATGGGTTTGTAATGATTAATGATTACTCTAGATTCATATGTATTTTGTTTCTTGCCAAAAAGGAAGAAACTAGTAAGACATTCATAAAATTATGCAAAAAAAAAATTAAAATGAAAAGGGAATGTCCATTAAGAGTATTAGAAATAATCATGGTAAGGAGTTCAAAAACAAAACTATGGATGACTTCTACAGTCATTTTGGGATTGACCATAATTTTTCAGCTCCTATGACACCTTAACAAAATGGGGTTATAGAAAGAAAAAATAGAACTCTTCAAGAAATGGCTAGAACAATATTTTATTAAAATAACCTATTTAAATTCTTTTGGGCAGAAGCTGTGAATACTGCATGCTATATTTTGAATAGAACATAAATATGATCAATTCTAAAGAAAACCCCCTATGAACTCTATAAAGAAAGAAAACCAAATATAGCATATTTTAAGGTATTTGGATACAAATGATTTGTCTTAAACAATGGAAAAGAAGCACTAGATAGATTTGATACCAAAATTGATGAATGAATTTTCCTAGACTATTCCTTAACAAGCAAAGCTTATAGAATTATAATAAAAGAATCATAACAGTGGATGAGTCAATTTACGTAGACTTTGATGAAGAAAATAATTTCAATCAAAGAATATTGGATGATGAAGAGTGTCTGAGAAGTTAAATGAGATAAGTTTGTCTGATAAAGTAAACAATATGAAAGAAGAGTCAAATGATCTCACAGTGCAAGAGGAAAGAAATGAAACACAGCAAGAGAAAGAGATCAAATACTCTCAGATTAAGAAAGATGTAAATACAGAGAATATAATTGAGAATATTAGTTCAGGAGTTAGAACCAGATCTGCAATCCAAAACCAATGTGAATATGTAGCTTTTATCTCCCAAAATGAATCCAAAAATGTGGATGAAGTTTTAGGACATGAACATTGGATTATGACAATGCAAGATGAGCTAAATCAGTTGGAGAGAAACAAAATATGGACTCTAGTTCCTAGACCTACAGATCAATCAGTGATTGGAACCAAATGGGTTTTCAGAAATAAACTTGATAAATTTAACACAATCAGAAGAAATAAAACAAAATTAGTAGCCAAAGGTTACAGTCAAAAAGAAAGAATTGATTATGATGAAACTTATGCACTAATATTAAGATTAAAAGCCATAAGAATGTTGTTTGTCTTCTCTTATTTTATAAATTTTAAGCTTTACCAAATATATGTCAAAAGTGTATTTTTAAATGGTTATTTGAATAAAACCATGTATGTTGAACAACCTCCTGGTTTTGAAGATCCTAAATGCCCAGAATCTATTTACAAATTAACCAAAACTTTGTATGGTCTCAAGCAAACTCCTAGAGCTTGGTATGAAAGATTAAGCAATTTTTGGATAGAAAATGACTTTGAACGAGAAAAGATAGACATCACCCTATTTATCAAAAAGGAATATGATAATTTCTTGATCATGCAAATAGATGTGGATGACATAATTTTTTGAGGAACTAGCATGAGAATGTGTGAAGAATTTATAGCCAACATGTAGGGAGAATTTGAAATGAGTACGATGGGAGAATTAAACTACTTCCTAGGACTACAAATCAAACAATTAGAAGATGGAATCTTTATAAATCAATCAAAATATGTAAATATTTTAATTAAAAGATTTGCATTCAGTGACTGCAAAAGAAATGCAATATCAATGAGCAAAAACATTAAGTTAGACAAAAATGAAAATGGTAAATCAATTTACCAAAATTTTACAGAAACATAATTGGGTCTTTGCTCTACCTTACTACTTCAAGGCTTGACATACAATTCAGTGTATATTTTTGAATTAGATTTCAATCAGATACTAAAGAATCCCACTTAGTTGTAGTTAATAGAATTTTCAAATACTTAAAGGAAACAACTCACTTAGGACTTCGGTATGACAGAAACTCAAACTTTCAATTGCATGGGTTTGTGATGCTGACTTTGCTGGTTGCAAAATCGATAGAAAAAGCACAAGTGACACTTGTCAATTTTTTGAAAGCATGTCGGTATCGTGGTCTTCCAAAAAGCAAAGTAGTGTAGCTTTGTCAATGACAGAACCTGAATACGTTTTAGCTTGACAGTGCACAGCACAGATCCTTTGGATCAAACATCAAATGAAAGACTATGGGTTAGAATTTGATTGCATTCCAATCAAATATAATAACACAAATGCGATAAATCTCACAAAGAATCCAGTACATCACTCACAAACCAAACACATAAAAGTGAGGTATCATTTCATTCGTGACCATGTTCTGAAGAATGAAATTGTTCTTGAGTACATTGATACTTAAAAACAACTTGCTGATATCCTCACAAACCCTTAGATAAAAATAGGTTTTGTAAATTAAGAAGAGGTTTGGGAATGATAGAAATGAAGAGATAGAGAAAATAGAATGAAAAACAGAATATTATTTTTCCAAGAAATAGACTCCAAGTCGACAAATTTGAAAATGTACAGAGGTATGTTGACCTGATGGACGTTAAAGTATAAACTATGTCGACCTGATCTCGAACCAACATTCAAAACTAAACTCAGAAGTTGACACATCGACCCAGATATAATGTTGTCGACCTGAGGTATAGCAAGAAGGCAAGTCGATGCCTTTCTAGTATGTCGACCCAATTATTCAAAACCACCAAACAAGTCATTGTATACTTAATTGTGTCGACCTGAGAAATATCTAATAGAATACCAACAGTCGGCACGTCGACTTATCTAACCCTAAACCCCAAAATTTCAAACTTCCCTCTCTTTTGAAACCCTAATCATCTGAATCTTCTCAAGAATCAAATCTAGATAGCTCAAGAAACCCACGGAACCCTCGAAATGACCTACCAAACCGATAGAAAAGGGCACCTCCTCTTCTGTGCAATCCACGAAACCAACAGCCCCTCCACCACAACCATTCCCTCAATTCAACACCTATGAGTTTCAGACGATTAAACAGAGTGAACTATACGATAGGGTGTTTTCGAAAAGAAAGATAAACCATGGTCGATTAATCGATTTGGAGTTTTTGAAAAGAGTTTGTTTCAAGTACGAAAAACATCTAATAGAGGTATGCCCTATTTCTCTCTTGAATCCTAACAAGTATATCAATGAGAAAGACATCACACTATTTTACAATAACCTAGAAGCCGTTTATGAAAAACCTATAAATGAAATGCAAATTACTATCGATGATCATTATATATCTTGTGCATTCAAAACCTTTGTGAATAAAAAGGAATTCAAAGTGACACCTAGGAAATTATATGAGGACAATAAAATTTATTGGGTCTCTTATAAAAAATGTGAACCGTATATGAAATCGAATTATCTAGACAATGCTAGGATTGTGTATGATGATCAAAACCTAACTATGGTGAACACTAATACTACTGAACTTGGCTTTCATGAAAAAATTTTGCATTTGATAGTCAGTCATGTGTTAAGAGCTAGAGGAGGCAACTATACTACAATTTCGAAGGAAGACTTATGGTCAATGGCTTGTATTATTAGTGGAAAGAATCCCGCTTCCATTATATAATTCCCCATTTTATGACTCCGTACATAGATCCGAGAGCTCTCTCCTGCCATATGCTAGTATGATAATTGACATATTATCTAAGAATAGAGTTGAATTGGAAAATGATTCAATTGTTGAATTGAGTGATAAAAATTCAATCAATGCATCCTCAATGCTAAGGGTAAGATGGATGAGCAATAATGAGGGAGAATAGGTAAGGAAAGAAGGAGGAACAGGGAAGAGACAAATTGAGAAAACTGAGGTTGAGCCTGATGAAGAAATCGAAAATGTTCCAAGAAAGGAAAGGATGACTGAGGAAGGTGAATCATCCCAATCACTCTTTAATTGATTTCGAAAAAGCTGCAAAATATTGAGAGGCAACAAACCATGATTGGTTAAATATGTTGTTTCAATAGAATGGATCTTTCCGACATACAAGAAAAATTGACTGTTTTGATAAAGGAGAAGGGGAAGCCAAAAAAGGATCCTAAACCTTTAAAGTCCTATTAGCATAGGAATCTGCTCTTCTCTCATGTTTGTTATGTTTTACAGATCTTCTAAACTCTGATATTGGTCTTTCTTTTACATTTTATAGTTCTTTCTCTCTTGCAAATGAACTGAAGGTTAGATACTATGAATATGGTTTATGAATTGAATCTGAGATGTGGCTGCTCTAACTGAGATATATACTGAAATATGCATACTTGAATCTAGAATGAATGTGTTGTGAGTAGATGAAATACATTATTTTAAGAGTTGTGGTATGCTATGATCTAATGTGTTCGATGGTTTTGAACTGTTTGAATACTGTAGTGCTAGTATAACATAGTTTTGTTGATAACAAAAAGGGGGAGAAGTTCTTGATGCTGCTATTGTATGTTATGCTTGTGTGTTGAAGTATATGTATGTTGTGCTAAGTCGTCCAAATATGAATGTAGCATGTAGTATTGTTGTGTGCTGTTGTGACAAAAGTCTATTGTGACAAAAGTCTGTATGAGTGTGTTGCAAAAACACTGCAAGAACAACAAGAACTTATGTGTGTGTGCTAAACAAAAACATATGAGTATGACAAGCTGTGTGCTGCTGAAATGTATATGTATTCACTATTGTTTGCTGAGTATAGTACTGAAGGTCTGAGTATGTGCTGAAACATATGCAAGAAGTGTGTATGCAAGTGTGCTGTATGCTGCTGAAAGAATGACTATGTGCTACTGCATGTACTGTCTGCTATAAGTACTAAGCTAGAAACGTACTAAGTAGGCTGGCATGCCAAAATGAAGACCAACAAGTAGAAATGTCTAGAAATTAGGATTTTGTTATTCAACTAAAGGAGAGGGATGAATAGTAGAATATAGACTTTTATGACTTTTTGAAACTTTAAAACAATATGACAGTAAATGAAAAACAAATAAAGAGGATATAGAAAATTTTTATAGTGGTTTCATCAAACCCGGTGTACATTCACTCCCAGACTCTCCCTAAATTTTTCACTAAATACTTAGTTTACAAACTTGATTACAGGTTCAAGTTCAATCTTGTACAGTGTTACGTTTGAACACTTTAATTCAATCATACTCAGACTGAATTTTGACTTCCCTGGACTTAAGGCAATGTCATATACTCCTTAATCTTTGACACATGACTTAATCTATGAAATGAATGTCAAGAATTGAGGCTTGCTTTCCTCAGATTTGACAGTGCAAAATTAATAGAGACACTTAATACAATTTGAAGGCTTTAAAGTATACAAAGAATTTGCAGCATTCAACAGAGGTTTTAATTCAAGTCGTTGTGTCTCATGTATCTCGTTAGTCTCATTTTTCTCATTACCCTCTCTATTTTTTGCTTTCCAATATTTATTGAGCCATTGAATAGATCCATTGAGAGTTTGTGGTGGTTTTTACATCCAAACGTTGCGCATTTAATTTCCTCCATAAAAGCTTCTACAACTGTTTCTTCGTTCGTGCTGAATCTTCATTCCTTTTATTGGCACCTCTTTTAAATAAGCCAATCAAACTTTGTTTGTGCTATATTCGAACATTAGTTTTGATAGAAAAGGAAATATTTCAGAGATCGAAGAAATAAGGGGTCCGTTAGGTTCAAAATTGTTTCCCAGATCTGGTTTCTGACATTCGTAGGTCGACAAGTCTATTGTGGATATCGACCTGAATTTGAATCATTTCTAGTATATTCTATATGAACAAGTCGACAAGATACTCTTTCAGGTCGACAAGGAACTGTACCAAATAAAATTGATAGACATATGATTTTTAATTGGTCGATATGTTCATATGTGTCAACAAGTTTTCAGCCGTGTCAATGTGTAATATTTCAAACTTTATGAAGAGTAGGTCGACAGGTCATTTAAACGCATCGACATATTCCTATTCAGATAATAAATTGATTGACGTATGGAAGTCAATTGGTCGATGTGCATATACTATGTCGACAAGAAGATGACAGGTCGACGTATGTTTTAATGAGCAAATACTCATTAGGTCAACAAATCAGATAACATACATCGACATACCAATGTGCAAAATTAAATTGGTGGACTTGAATAATTTAATTGATCGATGTGTTTTTACAGGTCGATAGTGATTCTGATGTGTTGAAGTGTGTTTTTCATAGACCCATATCAACAGGTCGACAAATATCAATATCAGATTGATGTGTTACTATTCATTAGTTGAATTGGTCGATGTGTCTAAGTGAATTGGTCTATGTGTTTTTGGCCAGGTCGACATGCATTGTAACGAATTGATGTGTACATTTCAGAATCAAGAACTGACAGGTTGATGCGTCAAACCATTAGATTGATGTGTTACTATTTGGACTTTAAATTGGTCGACATAGTATATGAAATTAGTCCACCTAACACTGTTCAAGTTGATGTATTGCAAATTAGGTTGAAGTGTATTTGAAATAGCGGTTGATGTGTTGCACTAATGGGTTGACATGTTACTATTCATAAATTAAATCGGTTGATATGTAAGATTGAATTGATTGACATATCACTATTCATGTTATTTCAGGTCGACTTGATTTGTGCCTAGGTCGATGTGTTGGAATGTCATATCTATAAAACATTTAGGTTCGAGTCGACAAATCTTTTCTATACATCAACATTTCCCTATTTAAATTAAAATTGGTCGATATATCATTCTAAATTTATCCACCTGATAGCCTACAGATCGATGTGTGCTTGTGTAGGTCGAAGTGTTCAAACATATGTTTTTATAGAAAACATTTGGTTCAGATCGACAAGAATATCAAACAGGTTGATGTGTATGTGTGTGAATGTTACAGGTCGATGTGTTTTCTAAGCAGATCGACCTGTACTGTAGACTTCTAAATTTTCTAATTGTCTTCTTATTTTCTTGAACTATTTTCCTTCTAAAATTTCATCATCAAAACTCTACTATGTCAACAGATTTAATTTAACTTAGTATTATAGATTAAGCAATAGGAGTTTTGTTATGATCAAAAAGGTGAAAATTGCTAACCTAGTAGAATTTTGATGATAAAAGAATGAAAGAAAAATAATTCAAGAAAATAAGAAAAATAGTTAGAAAATTTAGAAGTATATAGTACAGGTCGATATGGTTAGAAAACACATCGACCTGTGACATTCACACACAAATATCGACCCATTTGATGTTCTTGTCAACCTGAACCAAATGATTTCTTTAAAAACATGTCTGAACACTTCGACTTACACAAGCACACATCGACCTGTAGGCTATCAAGTGGACAAATTTAGAGTGATACGTCGACCAATTTTAATTTAAATGGGGATATATTGATGTATAGAAAAGACTTGTCAACCTAAACCTAAACGTCTTATAGCTATGACATTCCAACACATTGATCTAGACACAAATCATGTCAACCTAAAACAACATGAATAGTGACATGTTAATCAATTCATTCATAGACATCAACAATTTAACTTATGAATAGTGACATGTTAACCCGTTGGTGCAACACATCAACCTACTAGTTCATAACACATCAACCTGATTTACAACATATCAACCTGAATAGTGCTAGGTGGACCAATTTCATATACTATGTCGACCAATTTAATATCCAAATAGTAACACATCAACTTGTCGGTTTGACACATCAACCTGATGACACTTGAGTCAAAAACACATACATCAACCTATCACTATGCTTGTTGACTTGGCCAAAAACACATAGACCAATTCACTTAGACACATCGACCAATTTAACCAATGAATAGTAACACATCAACCTAATATTGGTATATGTCGACCTGTTGATAAAAGTTTCTGAAAAACACAATTTGACACATCAAAATCACTGTCGACTTGCTGAGACACATCGACCAATTAAATTACTCAGATCCACCAATTTAATATTACATAGTAGCATGTCGATATATATTATCATATCTGTCGACCTAATGAGTGTTTACTCATTAAAACACACGTCAACCCGTTATCATCTTGTCGTCACAATATATGCACATCGACCAATTGAACTACACACATCGACCAATTTATTATTTGAATAGGAACATGTCGATGTATTAAAATGACTTGTCAACCTACTTTTCACAAAGTCTGAAACATTCTTGTCACATATGAACACATCGACAAATTAAAAATCACATGTCCACCAATTTTATTTGGCACAGTTCCTTGTCGACCTAAGTAAGTATCTTGTCGTCCTGTTCACATAAAAATACACTAGAAATGTTTCAAATTCAGGTTAATATCCTCATCAAGTTTGTCAACCTGCATATATCATAAATCAGATCTGGTAAATAATTTTGAACCTAACGGACTCCTTATTATTTCGATTTCTGAAATGTTTCATTTTTTATCAAAACTAACGTTCAAATACAACATAAACAAATTCTGATTGGCCTATTTAAAAGAGGAGCCAGTAAAATGAATGAAAACTCAGCACAAACGAAGGGACAATAGCAGAAACCTTAATGGCGAAAATTAAATGCCCAACGTTTGGACGCAACAACCACCATTAACTCTCAATAGATCGATTCAATGTCTTAATAAATACTGAGAAGTAGAAGATGGAGGGGTTATGACTTGAGACATTACAAGAATTAAAAACTCTATTGAATACACTCCAACAACTGATCTCAGTACACTTTGAAATCTCTAAATTGTCTTAAGTGTCTCAATTAAATCCTTGCATTGTCAAATCTGAGGAAAGTAAGCCTCAATTCTTGATATACATTTCATAGTTTAAGTCAGGTATCAAAAACTAAGGAGTGTGTGACACTGCTTTAACTCTAGAGAAGTCAAATTCAGTCTAAGTAAAATTGAATTGTGGTGTTCAGATGTAACACTGTGCAAGGTTGAACTTGAACCTGTAATCAAATTTGTAAACTAAGCATTTAGTGAAAAATCCAGGGGGAGTCTGGGAGTGGACGCACAGCGGATTTGGTGGAACCACTATAAAAATTCTTTGTATTTTCTTGAACTTGATTTTCATTTACTGACATATTGTTTTAAATTCTGAAAGAGTTTCAAATAGTTTATATTCAACTATTCACACATCCCCTCTAGTTGAATAACATAGACTAAGTACAGACTAATTTTAACCATATGTCGACTAGTTGTGTTATTTAGTCGGAAGAATTTTACTTTGTGTCGACTATTATTAAGATCAACAAAGATTGTGTTGACTATTACATTGGGATAGTTGGCTAAGTTCTGAATTAATTTTATAATCCTGTCGATTGTACTTAGATTGTAGTCGACTAATAATTTTGTTTATCTTAAGTGTTTGTCAGAAGGGATGATTTTGTCGGCTAACTATAATCTTCTATTGACAACTTTATAGATAGAAGTCGACTAATTTTCCTAATTATCTGACTGTTCAATACATTTTCAATATATTAGTCAACATTTCATAATACCATGTCGACTAATTTTCTTGCCTAGCTAGCAATTTTGATGTATTAGTCAGTTGCTATGAATCCTCAAGTTTTTAGGTTTTGGGATCCACTAGTCAGTAACCTTCTTTCGTTAATTGACAGTTTTGTCTGAGTTCTAAAAAATTTTCTAAGTGTAGAAAACCGTAGTCGGCAAACATGTGATTTTAGTCGACTATTTTCTAGTATGTCTTAGGGTTTTGTTGACTAGATCAAAGAGACTATCAACTACCTTGTCATGAACCAAAATGTTTTTGTGTGGAGGTCATTAGTCGACATGTTTTAAGAGTTAATCAACAGTTTTGTCAGAGTCTGATATTTTTCTAAAATTGGAGAGTATTAGTAGACAGGCTTATAGACTTAATCAACTAATTTATAACTACGATGGTCTTTAGTTGGCTAGGTTTAATGTTTAGTCGTTGTGCTAATGTATTTTTTAAGTCCGTTGCCTAACATATAGGTTTAATTGGCTAGACTTGAAAAATAGTCGACTAACATTAGTGTTTCCTTGAACTTAACTAACTAGCGTTTCATTGAACATAGTTTGCTAGATTTAAAATTTAGTTGACTATTTCAACATTTAGTTGGGGAAATTTAAGATTTAGTTTACTAGATTTAAAGTTTAGCTGGGTAACTTTATGGGTTAGTCGATTATGCTAGTTCATGTTGGTTTTTGTTGACTAAATTTAAGATTTAGTTGACTAGATTTAAAAATCTGTCAACTAAACTTGGCCTCCATCAACTATATCTTGAGTTCTATGAACTAAATTTGGATTCTGTCAACTATATTTGGACTCTGTCAACTATATCTTGCCTTCTGTCAACTAAATTTGGATTCTATGAACAACATTAGGACTCTGTCAACTAAATTTGGGTTTTGTCAACTATATCTTTACTTCTATTAACTAAATTTGGGTTTTGTCAACTTTTCAGAGTAATGTGCTCACTAATCTTTACATTTTTATCCTATATGTCAACTAATTTGAAAGGATAGTCGAAAGTGCCTATCTTAGTAATACTAATCTATCGACTTATTTAGTGTATCTGTCAACACTTCTTATGATTAAGCTATTCAAACTATGTTTTCATATTTTTGCTCAACTAATTTTTTTTTTAATTCATCATCAAAACACCTATGTACAATACGTTTCATTATTTTTATAAACATAATATTTTTTTTAGGAGGCAAGTATTTCTAGGTTTTAAAAATAGTTCAAATTGCAAAATATCCCTTTTAGGAAATAACCTACAAAATTTTAAAACTAATGCAAAACCCCTTTTATTTCACCGGATTAACAAAATATCCCACTGTTAATCAATTTTTTAAAAAAAAAAAAACAAAGATCAAAGATAAAAATAAAAATACATGTAAAATTCATGCATCTAAACAAAATTAGAAAGGAAAAAAATAAATTTTGTTTCTCCTTCTTTTTATTATTTTGCTCTTCATCTTCTTACTTATGTTCATCTCCTTATAAAGAATGTTGGAGAAAACAAAATTAACAAAAGGATAGGAATCTTTACCATGATTGTTACATGATAGCACAGAAAGTGAGTTGAAATTGAAATAAAAAAGAAATTGGTGTTGAAATCAAAATTGGGCATGAATCCAAAATCCTTCACATTTTTCTTTTTTAGATTTACAACTAATTAAATCGAAGTTGATCCTAACGAGAAGAAGAAAGAAAAAATACTTGGGAACGAAGAAATAATCTATTTAGGAATTTGTTAAATTGGAGAAGAAATTGAAGGTGGATTAATAAAGCGATGATGTTTTTCAGGATACCAAGGGAATGTAGGAGTTTACAAAGGAGGGAAATGATAGGATTTTACAAAGGAGGGAAACATAGTTTGGTGAATGTGTGAAGTGATTAGAGAGATAAGTGAAAATTTGTATAAATTTGAAATGCATTGATAGTTTGAGAGAGAATTTGAATATGTAGTAAAGAAAGTGAAGATCTTGAAAAGTTTGAAGTCGAATCACCAATGAAGAATAAAAGTGTCATCATTTTTTGTTAGTTGAAAAAAATACAAAAGAAAAAGGAGCAAGCAGTTTGAAATCGTAGAGAGATTTAGAAAAAGAAACAAAGTTACTTTATAATAAAAAATTGTATGGTACTACCAAACACTTATAACGATACCATACCATATCTTTTCTATTAGATCTAACCAATAATTATGCCAACCCAGAGAGTTTTTGGTAACTTCACTTTAATTTTTATACTATCCTTCTTTTTTTTGTACTTCAGCTTAATTTTTTTTTTAACTTCTCAATTACCTTTTTGTCAATTTAGGTAGTTAAAAATATGTGAACAAAATATCTTAACTATTATAATAATTTTCAACTTTATTTAAATGAATAAAATCCTTATTTATCATTCATAAAAAAAATAATAAAAATAAATAAATTCTCCAAAAAATATGTGAACAAAAAGAAGAGATTCAACCTTGAAAGTTAATTTGAAAGAATAAATTCAACTCACTATCCAAATAATCTCAGAACAATTCATGAAGACAACGAGGATAACCATAAACTACGAGAAGGTTATAACAGCTACCCTGTCGACTTAGGTGATGATCAATCTTATATCTCTATCTTTTGATGAAACATTGAGTTTATTTATTTATTGATTTATTTTATTGAAGGATGTACAAATTCCATCAATTATGGAGATTCATGAAACTTTGGAATAATGGGATAGAGAATGCTGATTTGTACATATATAAGCAGGATTATGGTTTTCCTTCTTTATTGGTGTAAACATTGAGTTTAAACAAATTAGTGATATGAATACAAGAAATTCATATTTGCACACAAGTTCACCTCCATACTTGGATATAGCTTGTGAAGAAGGCTCTCAAAATCCTACTTGGATCACAATCTATTGTTTCATTGAATCTCTCTAACTATCTAGTCAGTAGGATCAAAACACATTTTGTACACGCCCATAATAGATTCACCAAAGCATGTTAGTAATTAAATAATGAGACACTAAATGTTGAATTTTAAGTGACCAACGTATTTACCTAGCTTACTTCATTTTTGCACAACTCTCTCTCTCTCTCTCTCTCTCTCTCTCTCTCTCACTCTCAGATAATTTGATGAGCTTGCTGCACCTTTTTGTTCATACTCCTCCTTTTCATTTTTAGATAGAGAATGCCACTTCTTTGCAATTTACTTATACCAACTACTTCAACTCACATAATGATATCTCTTGATTTTAACATGCAATAATCATGTAAGTTGAATGTAATCATATGAACATGTCTTAGTATTAACACTCACTAAAAATGAATATATATGGTTATTCGCCACTTCAATTTGGTTGTTTTATCCATCATTCACTGCTTGTAAATATCATTTGGCCCATATCTTCTAAAATAGAAAGTCACCACATAATATAACAAAATCATAAGAATAATCGGTTAAATTCACCAAAAAAAAATTTACACCAACCAATGCAAAATAAGATACAAATATCAATTACGATTACATAATCATAGTTATGAAAGATTTCACACACTAAAAAAAATGAAAACCATAAATAATTGTATCTTAGCTACAAAACATGATTGTTGACATTGACCAAACACTTCAAACTATACCAAAGAAAAGATTTGGCATATTAATTTACTTGCAATGTCATATATACTACTCCTAACTACACAATTAGACTCTACGAGCAAAGTATAACTGCTACACAGTGAAAGAACATGCCTTGGGTTCCAATATGCACATAAAGAACTAACCTAACATCACCAAACAAAACACTAATTTAAGGCAAGTAAACAAATTGTAGCTGACAACAAATCAAAACCCTAATTTCTATGTTTAATCAAACAAACGTGGACAAAATATAATTAGAAAGCAAAAACCCACAAAAGCATACACAAAGAACTACACCTCAGATGAATATGGAAAATTCAAGTTTGAATACAACAAAAAAAAAACCCTCTCTTTCTGAGATTTATACCATATCTCAAAAACCACATCTTTGGTTTTCCTTCCCTAGTTTCTCATGAAAATCAAGTTTTAATAATTTAACCATTTTAGTAATGATGGTTTTGCTACTATGGGAAAATCACTACCCTATAATAGTTGAATAATAATTAAAGTAAAATTGAGAACCCTAGATCATGAGAGAGAGAGAAACATGGGGGAGAGCCGTAAGTAAGCACACCCTCAAGTTGATTCAAATCTCGTCGATAGATGAGTTTGTTACTTTTGGAAAAGCAATAAATCATGTTAATACTTTAGTAAAATGCGAAAGAATAGTTCGCTTTGTACTCATCACACGTGTAACACTGACACTCTATATATTGCATATTGTACTCCTCATTATCCATATATAATATATTTTCATTTTTATATAGAGAAAAGCCTCTCAAAAATTTTTTCGATTTATAATACTCTTGAAAACTTTTGACGAAATTGCGGAGAGCTAAAAAATTTTTCACTCCGTGCCATTTTAAAATCTACGCGTGCAATTTCGATCCCAATGAAATTACACATGCTAAATTAACTTAAAAAGTTAATGGAACTCGAATTCGGGCAATTCTCAATCGTTTGTGAAGAGACGCCCGATACTTAATCGCCGGATATGAAAATTTGTTCTCACCGAGCCAAATTAAATTCTACCCGTGCAAAACTGCTAAAATTTAGTTAGGAAGCCTAAATTAGGCTAAATTAATGTTTTATCAAGTTAAAATGCAATTTTAGGAAATTTTAGCAAAAACGCAAAGCGGAAAACAAAATAGCTCTAAAAACCCTAATACATTTAAGGGCGATTTGGAATGTCAAATGACTTAATCTATGTGCGAGACCAACTCTATTGGATTCAGTGCGAAAAACTAAACCAAATGGTAAATTTGAATTTCTCAGATTTCGAGTCGAATATTGACCCCGCCGCGCGTTACGCAAAAATCGAGGTAGAAATTTTCACACAAATCTAAGAAGCACATTTTAGGCAATTTAGAAAAAGGGGTTGGATATAATTAATGACCAAGGGAAGTGTGCCAATGAGGTGAAAGGCTAGGATTTGTTTGAAATTTGAGGAATCAATATGGGCCATTAGATTAGGTGGTTGTGAGACAAGGTATTAATGAAACATTTAATTAGGCTTGATTTATGGGACTTGAGAAAGAGAGTGTAGTGAGAGAAAAAGCACCACACAACTCCCCTTCATTCTCCAAAATCGTGAAGTACCCCCAAGAAAACTCCATCCTCTTCTCCTTCTTCTACCTCCATGACCGAGAGCTTGTCTTGAAGGAGGATTTGATTTCTCCAAACAACAAATAAATATTTTTACATAAATTCATTCCTGACAAACCCAACTATAACATATCCAAAAATTGGGAGGAAAGGAGAAGCCTAACCAAATGGATCTAGAGAGAGACTAAAAGCTTCAAAGAAATAAGAAATTCTGACCATGTTGTGATGTCTTGGTCATAGCATTTTCTGCATAAAGGAAAATTGAGATAGGTTAATTTGAGGAGAAACTAGACTCACAATGATTCATTTCATTCTGATGAGAATTAGATTTATTATGATGTTTCAAAGTTAAGTGTTCTACACACAAAAGTTTTGTTCTCTTCTGCTTTAACTTTGTTTCTGTCCGTGTCTTAGCCTCTATTTTGAGGTGTCTTATGGTCTGAATTAGCAAATGCTCCAGTTATATAATATGTAGATCTAGCTATTATCTTTCCAATGAGATAAGAATCACCTTAATCCGATTCCTATGTCAAACGTTATGGCAATTTTACTAAAACTCGACAGAAGGTTGTCCTGTTTCGAACCCTAAGAACAATGTATAAAAACGACCCTCTTCCAGTCCTAGTTTGGGCAAGCTCAAAGATTAAAAGTTATAGATATTCCTCTTAGCTACAACATGGTAAAATTCAGCCAATTCACACGAGGGAATCAAACGTTATGCCCATTTTACTAAAGGGGAGTCGATAGAAATTCTATTTTCCAACTGAAACTTGTCTGTTCTTATCATGATCCATTTCAATCCCCTTCTAAGCACAATTGAGACAAACTCAGAACAAGAAAGTGATAGGCCTATGTCTAGGGTATAACATGTTAAAATTGCATTACGTTTGGATAGGTATAGTGAAAGTTATAGTTTTTGCACTAAAATGGGACAGAATCTTAATTTAGAATGCAATTGAATCAAAATGAGGATTTCTGGAAATTTTGTGATGTGATTTTGTGAACGTGTATAACATGAAAGTTGTAGGTCGTGAAGTTACCTACAACATATCAAACTTTCACCTGATTTGGACTTATATATAAAACGTTATGCAAATTTTCATAGGACTGCATAAAGTGGCACCAAGTGGAGAACTATGAGTGAACTTGTTATGTGACTTTTGCCCAAGCCGTTAAAGAGAACTCGATACATCGTAATTGTGGTTCATTTGGGAGTGCTATATCATCCCTATTACTGTGAGTGGGACTCAAATCTCATGCATGAAAAGTGAAACTTGATTTTTGTCATGTTTTTAACAAAACATGCTTTTGATATGTATGACTCGTCGTGTGCTACTAGATTTCGAATTTGTTTTGTGACATTGGAGTATTATGAACTCATGTTTTCTATGAATATGCATCCATAAATTTGATTCAACTAAATTGGTGTCATATTTTATGATTTTCACATGTTTAATTTCATATGATCCAATATGGCACATTTATTGAGCACTATGATTTCTTTATCACTGAGTTGGGGCCGTGTGGCCGTGGGATGACTGTTATGATATGATTGAGTCCCAAGAGGACAATCGTAACTATGGAGGATGTTTGTTATGGTGCCAAGTATGTGTCTGGGTACACTTCACGTTGAGGTACCCGCAAACGTCCGTTATATAGGTATAGGCACGACCGGTTGAACCCGTAAGGGAGAGGACATGTGTGATGCCACTGTTTAGCACCGGGTGGGGTCCTATACGTGATTTGATCTGTGTATGAGCTAGTCTCGGTGAAGCTCATGACCAACGTCAGGGTAGAGAGCGACTTTTGAACATTTATACATAATAAACCCCCGATGTGCCTGTCATTGATCATTATTGACCTTTGCCAGGATCATATTTGGTTTGTTATAAAAAATACTTGATTTTAAATGGATGCATATATGTATGGTACCGTGTGATGGACTAGATGATTTCATTTTATTTATCATACCATGTTTTACTTCCAAATGTGAATTATTGTTTATGAATAATCATGTTTGATACTCCAATGGTTCACACACACTATTTATGCTTGATATTGATCCCCTCATTCACTGGGTATCTCCCTTAATACTCACCCCTCTCCTTTTCTTTCTCAGGCAGGGTTATTGTGATCGAGCGACACGTCGGGCTCTAGACGTCTGTCGCGTATTTGTGGATTTACGTATTCACTACGGTGAGATCTAAATTTCATTTAAAATATAATATCCATGTTATATATCGACCCTGCGAGATCTTGATATTGAGGTCCATAGATGGACATGTACATTTCATGTGATGACTGTATAAATTATTAATATTTATTTGTGAAACTCTCATAGATGGACATGTACATTTCATGAGATGACTGTATAAATTATTAATATTTATTTGTGAAACTCTCATATTGGTTCATTTCTCCTGCATTGAGACACTTGAAAGTATTTAATTTCTTAACTTGGGAATTTGTTGTACTCATGCATAAAATTTTATGCCCGTCTGATATGGCGGTTGCTCATACTATAGTTGGGTATGACAGTAGAGGTCTATAACTAGGACTGCTAATATTCATGATAGTCTTGCGTTGTCTTGATTGTTATGCTGTGGATTGATTGGTATTATACGAATGTAGTTGATTTGTTGTGAGGCTGGGTTGGCCCGTTTATTTAGGTGGCAAGATGATCATTCAATATAAAGGTTGATTTATATATGGGAGACCTCCAAAATATGGGAAGATTCTATCTGATTTTCTAAAAAACCGAGCCGGTATCCAGGGTAACGGGCGGCTACTCATGGCCCCGGTTCAGAGTGTAACAGTTCTATTGGTATTAGAGCTCTAGGTTAGAGAAAACATAGTAATGAAAATTTTTCCAAGTACATTTAAAAGCCCTCAATGCATTAGAGAGTTTTATACAATCATTTAAAGTCTCATACATAGCTATAGGCATCTAAGTTCATCTATTTTAGGGGGTTAAATACATGACGTATCTAACCCATTATTTCGTATTCAAATGCCTTGATTCATAACTCAAATTTTTTTGGGGGTTAGTTACTCAGTAACTAACCCTAATCTTTGATTTTTACTTAATAAAAATGTATTTATTTTGTAGAATTATGCCACCTAGATGTGGTAGGCGCGGTGCTAGATTCGCACCACCCAAGAGTCCCCCAGTGCCTGATGCATCTAGGGCACCCGAGACTCCACGAGTACCAGAGGATGCTTCCTCTACTCACACACCTTCACCAGCGCCACCCCCAGCACCTCCACCGACTGTTACAGTAAGATTCCTCCACCACCACTTTACGCTTTGAGGCAGTGGTAAGAGTGGTATGATAGATATGGGGTGTAGATGCCACCACCTCTACCACAGATTCTAGCAACCGCACCTACAGTCGTACCTGCATCTATGGCACCGGTTCCTCCTCCGGTGGCCGGTCCATCCATTTCTAGTCCAACTGATGATATATCAGTTACTTTGAGGTGCATCCCTAAGCTTACATAGTTGATGAAAAAGGCACGACAGCTCGGATGCGTAGATTTTTCAGGATCTGGTGATACCACAGTAGTAAAGCACTGGATTAATAGGACTCATAGGATCCTTACTGATTTGGGGTTGACAGAGGAGCTCAGGTTGAGAGTTGTTGAGAGACCCCTTCACGAGGATGCCCTCTCGTGGTAGGAGGCTATCTGAGAACTTTCTACGAGAGTTCGACTGTAGGTACTTTACCTCATTTCAACAGGATCGCATTAGGACAGAGTTCTTGCACTTACGTCAGGGGACTAGGTCAGTTTCAAAATACGAGGCTGAGCTCAGGAGATTAGCAGTATTTGTCCTCGACATGGCTACACCAGCACAGATGAGATTTAAGTTTGAGGATGGCCTCTATTTGATCATCAAGAAGTATATGACAGTGACTCCTGCTTTTACACTTTCAGAGATGATTGATTCAGCATATCGGGTAGAGGAGATCATCCGAGCTGAGGCTAGGTAGAAAGAGAGTCACCAAAAAAGGAAGACGACTGGGTCACAAGGTGGACAATCTTCGAAGAGGGGTAGAGGTTCTAGTTATCACGGAGGGTCTTCTAGTTTCAGACCAGTAGGACCAGGACAAGGACCCTGACCATAGGGCTTTGGGGCACCAGCCCCTAGTATCTTTACACAGTCTCTATACAAAGACAGCTTTTCTGCCGTAGATACGACAACCATCATGCATTTGTGTCATGTAGAGTACCGGTTACTTGCTTCCAGTATGGGAAGCAAGGTCACATTAGGAGTACCTGCCCAGATTTGAGTCGAGGAGGACAGATTTTACGGTACCGGTGCTTCTGGCACAGGCCAACAGGGGACACCTATGCACTCAAATCTCACAGCTCCTCGGACTGCAACCAGGAGTAATACAGTGCCAGGACCATCGTGACAGCAGCCTAGGGCCCAGCCTCGTATGTTTATGATGACACAGGAGGACGCACAGACAAACCCTGATATCATTATGGGTAATCCTCCCACAGACCCCCCAGTATAGTACTTTTATTGTAATTTCTTTATGAGATCTTGTATATCATGATATCGATATACAGTTTTGACTAGTAAAAGGTTTAGAAGTTTAATTAGTTTGATATATATATATATATATATATATATATATATATGTTTACTTTTACTTCGCATTTAAATATTTTTAATTTTTCTTATCCTTAGGTACCATGTAAATATTTGGTATTGACGCTCGTGTTCTCATAGACACCGGATCGAATTATTCATATATGAGTGACTTATTTACTCACCATTCTGATAGACCTCTCTTGCCACTTGATGAAGAGATTATGGTTATCACCCCTCTCGGCAAGCATGTCATTCGAGATACAGTCTATAAAGGCTGCGAGGTCATTATTAAGGAGGCGGTATAGAGGTAAATCTGATTCTGCTCTATATCATGGATTTTGATGCCATCCTAGGGATGCATTAGCTGAGTTCACACCGGGCTTTCGTGGATTGCTTCACAAAGGAGGTTGAGCTTCGGAGGTCCGGGCAGCCACCATTGGTGATCAGGGGCGGAGCCGGGTATTGCCCCGCTGAGTTATATCAGCTATGGAGGCCAGACACATGGTATACCGTGGGTGTACGGCTTATCTGGCTTATGTCGTTGACACCACCATTGAGGGACCAAGACTTGAGGAAGTCCCCATGGTGCAGGAGTTTCCAGATGTGTTCCCCGAAGAGCTTCCTGGATTACCACCAATTCGGGAGTTCGATTTTGAGATTGATCTAATACCGGGAACCGCTCCTATATCTATTCCACCATATAGAATAGCGTTTGCTGAACTGAGAGAGCTCAAGATTCAGTTGTAAGAACTTCTGGATAAGGGGTTTATTCGCTCGAGTACTTTACCCTGGGACGCTCCAGTACTGTTTGTAAAGAAGAAAGATGGTACACTTCGGTTTTGTGTGGATTACAGATAGTTGAACAAAGCCACCATCAAAAATAGATATCCCCTGCTTCGTATTGATGATTTATTTGATCAGCTGCAGGGAGCCAGGGTTTTCTCTAAAATTGATCTCTGTTCGGGTTATCATCAATTGAGGATTCGGGCCAAGAATATGTCCAAGACAACTTTTCGCACCCAATACGGCCATTATGAGTTTTTAGTTATGTCATTTGGACTGACTAATGCCCCAACTGCTTTTATGGATCTGGTGAACCGAGTCTTCCAAGACTTCTTGGATCGGTTCATCATCGTGTTTATCGATGACATCTTGGTGTATTCATGAAGTGATGAAGATCATGGTCAGTACCTTCGGGTGGTATTGCAGATACTCCATGAGAAGTAGTTATATGTCAAATTTTCAAAATGTGAGTTTTGGCTGAGACAGATAGGATTTTTTGGGTACATTGTCTCCGCGGAGGGTATTTTGTTGATCCGCAGAAGGTTGAGGCTATATTGAAGTGGGAGCAGCCACAAACAGTTATAGAGATCCGTAGTTTTCTCAGTTTAGTCAAATATTATCGCAGCTTTGTAGAGGAATTTTCCCAGATGACTGCTCCGTTGTCTAGATTGACCAGGAAGGGGGTCAAGTTTGTTTGGGATGACCATTGTGAGGCAAGCTTTTAGGAGCTCAAACAACGGTTGACTTCTTCTCCTATTTTAACCCTTCCTACTAGCAGTCGGAAATACACAGTGTACAGTGATGCTAGCCGACAGGGATTGAGTTGTGTTATGATATAGGATAGTCGGGTTATTGCATATGCCTCACGACAAGTGAAGAAACACGAGGTTAACTACCCGACACATGATTTGGAGTTGGCAGCCATAATTTTTACGTTGAAGATATGACGACATTATCTTTATGGGGTGACATGAAGAGTATTTATAGATCACAAAAATTTGAAGTATTTGTTTACCCAAAAGGAGCTGAATTTGAGACAGAAGAGATGGTTAGAGTTTCTCAAGGATTACGACCTCATTATTGACTATCATCTGGGTAAGGCGAATGTTGTGACAGACACCTAGAGCCAGAAGTCAGCATCATTCTCACAGTCAACAAAGGATGCATACCTTTCTTGTTTAGTAGGACTCCGAATCTTGGGAGTCAGTTTAGCTAGCGATGATCAGGGAGATTTACTAACCAGATTTGAGATCAGTCAACTTTGTTCGACCGCATCAGAGAGCTCCAGAGTACGGATGAGGAGCTTTAGGGTATTGCGGATAGAGTCCGCAAAGCGGATGGCGAAGATTCAGGCTCCGAGAGGATGGATTGTTGTGCTTAAGGAGCGAGTTTCTATTCCCGTTGAGACAGATCTCCGCTGGGCCATACTTGAGGAGGCACACTCTTCTGCTTATGTATTGTATCCGGGTGATACCAAGATGTATCGGACCATTCGGGAGAGTTATTGGTGGCCCGACATGAAACAAAAGATTGCGGATTTTGTGGCTAGGTGTTTAGTTTGCCAGCAGGTGAAGGCTGAGTATCAGCGACCAGCTGGTACATTGCAATGCTTACCCATTCCTGAGTGGAAGTGGGATCAAATTACTATGGATTTTGTGACAGGATTACCGCGGATTTTATCACGGCATGATGCCATTTGGGTGATTGTGGATCAACTCACAAAGTCTGCACATTTTCTTCCTAGTCGTAGTGACTATCCCTTGGAGACCTTGGCACGTCTTTGCATCGATACGATAGTCAGGCTGCATGGTGTTCCTATGTCGATAGTATCAGACAGGGACCTGAGGTCACTTCCAGGTTTTTGCCCAGGTTACAGGAGATAATGGGCACGAGGTTGAGTTTTAGCACAACCTATCTTCCACAAACAGATGGTTAGTCAGAGAGGGCCATTCAGACTCTTGAGGACATGCTGAGAGCATGTGTGATGGATTTCCGGGATAATTGGGATCAGCACTTTCGACTGGTCGAATTTGCATATAATAACAGCTATCAGTCCAGTATTGGGATACCACCATATGAGGCACTGCATGGCAGGAAGTGTCGCACCTTGTTATGTTGGGATGAAGTTAGAGAGTGACGTCTCAACAGTATTGAGTTGATTGAGGAAACAAAAGATAAGGTTAGGGTCATCCGTGAGCGGATGAGAATCACCCAGGACAGACAGAAGGCATATACCGATCGTAGGCGGTGACCCCTTGAGTTTGCCAAGGGAGATATAGTTTTCTTGAGGATATCTCATTTGAAGGGAGTTATACGGTTCAGGTAGCTGGGCAAGCTGAGTCCTAGATATATTGGGCCCTTCCGTATCCTTGAGAGGGTCAGGAGTGTGGCATACAGATTAGAGCTACCAGATGAACTATCCCATATTCATGACGTCTTTCATATCTCAGTACTCAAGAAATACCTAACTGATCCTTCTCATGTACTTGAGCCTCCGCCTATTGAGTTGCGAGAGCACCTCAGACTTCCAGTTCAGCCCGTGGCTATTATAGATTAGCAAGTCAGAAAGCTGTGAAGCAAGAAAGTCTCATTGGTTAGAGTTTTGTAAAGGACTGACCAGATCGAAGAGAAGACCTGGGAGCCTAAAGAGGCTATGAGAAGACAGTACCCCTACTTGTTTACTGTATAACTTTCTTTTAGTTTTGAGAATCAAACTTGTTTTAGGGGGTTAGGAAATGTAATACCGACACTCGATGTATTATATATTATATTCCTCATTATCCATATATGATATATTTTCATTTTCATATAGAGAAAAGTCTCTCAGAAATTTTTTCGATTTATAATGTTCTTGAAAATTTTTGATGAAATTGTCGGGAGCTAAAAAATTTTTCCCTCCATGCCATTTTAAAATCTACGCGTGCAATTTTGACTCCGATGAAATTACACATGCTAAATTAACTTAAAAAATTAAGAAAACTCAAATTCGGACAATTCTCAATCGTTTGCGAAGAAACGCTCGATACTTAATGGCCGAGATGAAAATTATCGCCGAGCCAAATTAAATTCTACTCATGCAATTTTTCCAGGAAACCTAAATTATGCTAAATTAACGATTTATCAAGTTAAAATGCAATTTCAGGAAATTATAACAAAAACGTAAAGTAGAAAACAAAATCGCTCTAAAAACCCTAATGCATTTAAGGGCGATTTGGAATGTCAAATGACTTAATCTACGTACGAGACCAACTCTATTAGATTCAATGCGAAAAACTAAACCAAATGGAAAATTTTGAATTTTTCAGATTTCGGGTCGGAGACTGACCCACTGTGCGTTATGCGAAAATCGAGATAAAAATTTTCACGCAAATCTAAAAAGGACCTTTTATGCAATTTAGAAAAAGAGGGTTGGAGATAATTAATAACCAAGGTAAGTGTGCCAATGAGGTGGAAGGCTAGGATTTGTTTGAAATTTGTGGAATCAATGTGGGCCATTGGATTAGGTGGTTGGGAGACAAGGCATTAATGAAGCATTGAATTAGGCTTGACTTGTGGGACTTGAGAAAGAGAGTGTAGTGAGAGAAAAAGCACCACACAACTCTCCTTCATTCTCCAAAATCGTGAAGCACCCCCAAGAAAACTCCATCCTCTTCTCCTTCTTCTACCTCCATGACCGAGAGCTTGTCTTGAAGGAGGATTTGATTTCTCTAAACAACAAACAAATATTTTTACATAAATTCATTCCTCACAAACCCAACTATAACATATCCAAAAATTGGGAGAAAAGGAGAAGCCTAACCAAGTAGATCTAGAGAGAGACTAAAAGCTTCAAAGAGGTAAGAAATTCTGACCATGTTGTGATGTCTTGGTCATAACATTTTCTGCACAAAGGTAAACTGAGATAGGTTAATTTCAGGTGAAACTAGACTCATAGAGTTTTAAAATGAGATATGATTCATTGCATTCTGATGAGAATTGGATTTATTATGATTTTCTAAATTTAAGTGTTCTGCACAAAAAAGTTTTGTTCTGTTATGCTTTAGCTATATTTCTGTCAGTGACTTAGCCTCTATTTTGAGGTAACTTATGGTCTGAATTAGCACATGCTCCAGTTATGTAATATGTAGATCTAGGTATTATCTTTCCAATGAGATAAGAATCACCTTAATCCGATTCTTGTGTCAAAAGTTATAACAATTTTACTGAAACTCGACAGAAGGTTGTCATGTTTAGAACCCTAAGAATAGTGTATAAAACGACCTCTTCCAGTCCTAGTGTGGACAAGCTCAAATAAACATTGTAGATATTCCTCTTAGCTACAACATGTTAAAAGTTCAGCAAATTCACACGAGAGAATCAAACGTTATGCCCATTTTACTAAAGGGGAGTCGACAGAAATTCTGTTTTCCAACTGAAACCTGTCTGTTCTGATCATGATCCATTTCAATCCCCTTCTAAGCACAATTGAGAGAAATGCAGAACATGAAAGTGATAGGTCTATCGCTTGGGTATAACATGGTAAACTTTCATTATGTTTGGATAGGTATAGTGAAAGTTATAATTTTTGCCCTAAAATGGAATAGAATCTTAATTTAGAATGCAACTGAATCAAAATGAGGATTTTTGAGAATTTTGTGATGTGATTTTGAGAACATAACATGAAAGTTGACAACATATCAAAATTTCGCCTAATTTGGACTTATATATAAAACGTTATGCAAATTTTCGTAGGATTGCACAAAGTGACACCAAGTGGAAAACTATGAGTGAACTTGTTAGGTGACTTTTGCCCAAGCCGTTAAAGAGAGCTCGATACATCGTAATTGTGGTTCATTTGGGAGTGTTATACCCTCCCTATTACTGTGAGTGGGACTCAAATCTTATGTATGAAAAGTGAAACTTGATTTTTGTCGTGTTTTAACAAAACATACTTTTGATATGTATGACTCGTCGTGTGCTACTAGATTTTGAATTTGTTTTGTGACTATTGGATTATCGTGAACTCATGTTTTCTATAAATATGCATCTATAAATTTGATTCAACTGAATTTGTATCATATTGTATGATTTTCACATGTTTAATTTCATATGATCCAATATGGCATATTTATTGAGCATTATGATTTCTATATCACTGAGTTGGGACCATGTGGTCGTGGGATGACTGTTATGATATGATTGAGTCACGAGAGGATGACCGTAGCTACGGGGGATATTTGTTGTGGTGCCAAGTATGCGTCTGGGTACACTTTGCGCGGAGATACCCGCAAACGTCCGGTATATGGGTTTAGACACGGCCGGTTGAACCCGCAAGGGAGAGAATATGTGTGACGCCACTGTCTAGTACCGGGCGGGGTCCTATACGTGATCCGATTTGTGTATGAGTTAGCCTCGATGAGCCTCATGGCCAACGTCGGGGTAGAGAACGACTTTTGAACATTTATGCATAATAAACCCCCGATGCGCCTGTCATTGGTCATTGTTGACCTTTGCCAGGATCATATTCTGCTTGCTCTAAAAATACTTGATTTTGAATAGATACATATATGTATGGTGCCGTGTAATGGATTAGATGATTTCATTTTACTGATCATACCATGTTTTACTTCCAAATGCGAATTATTGTTTACAAATAATCATATTTGATACTCCAATGGTTCACATATACTATTTGTGCTTGATATTGATCCCCTCACTCACTAGATATCTCCCTTGATACTCATCCTCTCCTTTCCTTTCTCAAATAGAGTTATTGTAATAGAACGACGCGTTGGGCTCTAGACGTTTGTCGCGTATTTGTGGATTTACATATTCACTAACATAAGATCTAAATTTCATTTGAAATATGATATCCGTGTTGTATATTGACCCTGCAAGGTTTTGATATTGAGCTCCGTAGATGGACATGTATATAGGATGACTGTATAAATTATTAATATTTATTTGTGCAACTCTCATATTGGTTCCTTTCTCCTATATTGAGGCACTTGAAAGTATTTAACTTCTTAACTTGGGAATTTGTTGTACTCATGCATAAAATTTTAGATCCGTCCAGTATGACAGCTGCTCATGCTCTAGTTGGGCATGACAGTAGAGATCTGTGGTTAGTACTGTTAATATTCGTGATAGTTTTGCATTGTCCGGGTTGTTATGTTGTGGATTGATTGGTATTATACGAATGTGGTTGATTTGTTATGAGGTCGGGTTGACATGTTTATTTAGGTGGCAGGATGATCATTCAATATACATGTTGATTTGTATATGGGAGACCTCCAAAATATTGAGAAATTCTGTCTGATTTTCTAGAAAACCGAGCCGGTATCCAGGACAACGGGCGACTGCTCATGATCCAGTTCGAGATGTGACAACGCGGCTACGTAAATCATGTTAATGCTTGCGCCTTTCTAATCAATACCTAATACTAATGTCTAACTCTTGAAAGATTCTATCCTCTCTGTCTCTTTGCTCCGAATCAAACCAAACCCCGATTTTGAAAGCTTTCTTCATGTGTAATATTTTCCTCCCATTAACGCTAGCTAAAATGAAAGCCCTAATTTCAAAATTAAAATTTCATTTACAAATTTGGTAACAATAAATCAAGATCAAAGTGGGGAGATGATTAGAGAAGAAACCTAAAAGGAGAAAGATACGCTCCAACAAACAAGCAAAAAAGACATTGAGTTTGAATAAAGAGAAAAGTAAAGAAGAGAAAATGTGCTACTTCGAATGAAGATGAGAAAAACTTTTGTTTTGTGTTTTTTTTTCTTTTCTACCTACACAATCAGTGGACATTAAGTCGTTGATAAAATTATCCAATGGTTAACATTTGAATATTTTAATTGAAGGATTAGATTTTATACTGTATGATATCTTAAAATTTCTTTTACGATATCATGGAAACTTCCCTCTATAGTAAGAAACTAGAGAGAGAGGCTAACATTGGATAATGAGCAACTGATAAAACTAAATTATGATACGAGATTGTATAGGAGTCTTGTGATAGCGAGGTGGATGTTGGTGGCATTCAAGAAGTAAAAGAAAAGGAACAACCATCTGGGTTTTTTCACTTAATAGTAGGTTTAAGAATGAATATGTTTTTGATATTGTTGTTTTCATTCGAGTCACAAAAATGTTGATGTCAATTTTCTTGAAATCAATTTCAAATTGATAAATTCTAGAAAATAGCAAAAATGTTAGAAAAAATTTAGTTTGAAGTCAATTTTAGAGTAATCGACTTTAAAATCGATTTCACAAAAATCAACTTTAAAGTCAATTTTCGTGAAATGGACTTTAAAGACATAATTATTGTCTTCTCATCGTGGTTCAAAGTTTCAATCACAATCGCCTTGAGCCATTTATTTTAGTGTCTCATTCAACTTCATCCTCGAATTGCCTTTGCCATCGGTTTTCATTCAACATTAGCATCAACAATCCTAATCTGCCATTTGACATCTAATTGCTTCAGTTCGCCGCCTATTTAACTATCTTTGATTTGTTGTCCAACTGTTGGCTTCATCGTTGATCAACGAGCTATCCAGAATAATCACTCTAGTATTAGCCATAATCGCCAGTGATTTCTTAAATTGTTTCTGTCTTCATTATCGATTCCACCATTCGTCCTCTTGAGTTCTCTATCTGCCTATTCGTCTCTTCATTTGCTTGACTATCTCTATTACCGCTTGTTTCAATTTGAATTTTTCTTCTTATCTCCAGAAGTCATTTCTTGTTGTCTGCACACGAGTTCTACCGATTTCATCATCTTCAGGATTTGAGTATATCTACAAGTGTTTTGAAATCGTTTTCGGACATTAGTGATTGTATTGCTCATCAATCACTGTTCGCTATCTCTTTTCACCTTCATCAACTTCTCCATCGTCGTGTTTGTCATTGGTCATCGATTCGCCTTCATTTGCTTCGACCTTTCAATTCACCTTCACAATTCCGACATCATCTTCTAACTTCAATCAAGTGAGTCGATTTCTAAGAAATCGACTTTAGATTTTTTTTTTTTCATTTTTACTATTTATTTTGAAATTTGCTATTTGAAATTGATTTTTTGAAAATCGATTTTAAAATTCAATTTTTACGAAATCAATTTTAACATTTTTGTGATTTGAATTAAAACAATATCAAAATCATTTTGGACCTAAACCTAATATTAAGGAAAAAAACTCCGACAACAATAATAAAGAAACATAATAGTCCATTTAGATAGAAAGTTTTGGTGGGAAAGGGAGGGAAAGGAGGGTTTTTAAAAAATCCACCCATATTTGACATAACAAATTTTCAATTCCATTAAATCGGTGGGATTTGGAGGGGAGGGATTTTTTTAATTCTAAATACTAAATTTACTTTTATACATTTTATTAAAAAAATCAAATTTCATAAGAGATAAAATAGTAAATTTATACATTTTTTGAATATATTCTCTTTTCTTCACTCGTCTAACCAAATGTGATTTTTTATTTTACTTACTTTTCCCTTCCTTTCACATCATATTTTTTATTATAAAATGTAGATTTTAATTTTATCTCCCTTTCTTTTCTTTACCTTCATTTTCTATAAAATTGTCAAACACACTGTAAGGGAAAAAAAAAGAACAAAAGAAAATTTTAATTATTGTTATTATTTTATTTTAACATGTGAGTTATTTACTTGTATTTTATTTTTTATTTTTTAACAGCTTATTAATGGGGCAAGTTTTATTCAATGTTTATTAAAATCGGACCAATCCGCTGATTAGACCGGTTCAAGTAGTCACTCAGACCTTTCTTGGGTCAGTCTAATTATAATACAGTTTCTATATTCAATCTTAAAAACTCACAAGTCAATTATGAATGAATCATGACTTGTGTGACTCATGAAATTTGTTTTTGTCATATACCTTAAATTAATTGCATATAGTAAGGAGAAAAAACATATTATTAATAATACTATTCAAACAAGTAACTTGTATAGGAAATCGAATACTTGAAATATTGAAAATCTAGATTTGACAAATCGGCTAGAGACTAGTAAGAAAATAAGAAATAAAAATGACAATATTTGTTCTCCATATATGAATTATATTAAAGCGTATTTATCTAAAATTTTTCTAAATTATTAACCCATCGAACAATATCCATCCAAATAAAACACTATGAATTTTGTTCTTCCAAAGGAAAGTTAATTTTTTTTTTATCTTTAAGGAATCTAACTTTAAAACAATTTTTATTGAATCCAATAGGGGTATTTCTTTATTTACATATAATATCTTAAATAAATGGACATGTAAAAACTCAAAAACATTTATTTAAATGATATTATACGAAAATAAATACTAAATGCTAAATACCTAAAAATTCTGTTTGAACCTCACGACTAAACTTACAAATAATAGAAGTTTCCACTGCCTTACCACGACAAGTGATGTGTCCACGCGCATGTATCCTTGATGTCTCCATGAGATACGTGTTTGGACATGTGTCAACACCTTCACCGCATGTCCTCATTTCGTCTACTAATCTATTGACTCATCAATCTTCTTACGGCTATAAATAGCCTCCTCCCTTCCTCTACCTTTACACAACCACAAACCAGTTCGTGACACAGAGAGAGAGAAGGTGAAAGAGAAAGTGAGGTAGTGAATGAAATAGAGAAGGAAATCTTTAACCAAGATTATGGAAAGATAAGACATAAAAGAAGCAAAAAAGGACAAGAAAGACAAATTAGTTGAATAAATTTCTTAGTTTAAAACAACTCTTGAGGTCATCCATTGCATTCATATAACCTTGTATGCATATAATTAATTTGATTTACTAGTGCTATATATTTAATTAGTACATGTGTTTATACTTGTTATGTCAGTTATGTGCTTTGTCAAACTGCTGTTAGGGATAGCCAGTATTGTGTTAGGATCCGTCGAGCAAGTAAAGAGTTTTGTCGAATATTGCAACACATGCTGGTAGCAGCCCATTACTTGGATAGAATGATTGTCCATTTAATGAGATGCGAGTGATTGACTTTTTCAAAACTAACCTCTTGATGGCGTAATAAGATCGCACTCGTGATGTTGGTATAAGGTGGAATCAAGTTGTTTCCAAAAATCAGTGTTGTATCCTTGAAATATGTTATTTTTATTATCGTTTTGTGCATATTTTTGTTAAATATTTATTGCATTCTTATATCGAAAACTTATTCGCATATATACACATGGACTTCACTGAATTGTTAAATTTACACAAAAATATTTATAGATTTTATAGAAACCAAAGATAAAGAAATGTAGATTATCTAATATATCAATAGATATCTTGTGTTGTAGTAAATAGATCTCAGACAAAAGTGGAGTCCGAAAAATTGTAATCACTTAGCTATCATGTTATGCACTCATCAATGGAATTAATTATATGAATAAAAAGTCTGTTTTTTTGTCGCAAACAAAACCTTTCTAGAGGGTGGTGTTGGGGTGTGACAGCTTTCAGGATTAAAAAATCTCGACTTTCTCACACACATAGACACAAAAATGCAAGGAATGAATTCCATCAACGAAGTTGTAAACCCATCAACAATGTCTCTCGAATACTTCTAGCTCTCAACTTTGTCAACTATTCCTCACTTTGATCCGATCATGTGTATGCTGTCAACAATAAGATATGAGCAAATGACTTCGTATGACAAGGAAAGAGAGAGTAGAAATAGCAAGAATGGAAAATAAATATGGGAGGAAGAAGAAGAAGATTAAAAAAAGAAAAGAAGAGATACCATCGCTATCCTTGTTGAAGATACAGAAAGCCTCCTTGAACTCCTTTGTCAACTTCTCCACCATAAACTCTGTGATCTGCTCCTTTGTCAACTGCTCCACCAACTTTAAATCAAATCGATTCTTTTCTTCAGTTTCTTTGAGAGAGAGAGAGAGACCGAGCTTTCGAAATTTCTTAATTCAACGAGTAGGTACATAGAAAATCTTACAGAGATGCAGAATCTGGAATTAATTTCCTCTGCAAAAAATCTTCAGTTTGAAGTGAATAGAAGATTTGTCCAATTAATTTCCTCAACAAAAATTCTTCACCTAGGGGCCACCTCTTTTAATAGGTCTTTTGAAATTTCCTAATCTCATCCTTTTGAAAATTCCTTTTTGGTCTGATGGTCCTCCTTTAATTTAATTTGATCCGATCTTTTTCCTTACTTAGACTTTTATGTTGATCCCTCTCTTACTCTCACTCTCAGTTTTTATGAAAATGGGGGAAGAGAGAGAGAGGGGGGAGGGAGGGAGGGAGGGAGAGAGAGTGTGCTTTGTCTGTTTTTATAATTTTTGATCAATTTTTGTGAAATTGGGGAGGAAGGAAGAGAGAGATTTTGTTATTTTGTTATTACTTATTAATATAAATTTAAAAATAATTGTTGATTTTATATTTTTTAAAATTTTATACGAAAATATAAAATTAATATATATATTTATTTAAAAATTAATTTTATATATTTTAAATTATTATTAAAAAAATAGTGGTTTGAACATATAAACTCATGGTTGAATCTATTGAATTATGATTTTGAGTTCTATAGATTAATATAGAGTAGGATTTTGATAACCATGACTTTATTCAATAGAATGAACAACAGAAAATGTATTGTTTAATTTTGAAATTTTGATATCTCAGGGGCTAGTTACCATATCTGCAAACAACAAAGGGGACTTTCTTAACAAGGATTTGACGTTTTTTAATCAAATATTTGAGTTTAAACCCTTTTAAGAATGAAAATAACTATTTTGAGAGACCTCCCATTTTATAAGAGACCTGATAATCAGGTCGATTCAGATTAATGAGAGCGAAACTTTAAATACCGGGATGAGGGATAAAAAAAAAAAACAAAGGGAGGTCCACAGGGATAATAGTGAGGTGGGACGCAGCGTAGCCCTGCAGTTTCCCTGCGGTAATCTAATAAGTGGACTGAACTCAAAACCTAGCGGCTTGGAAGCAGGTGCGGAACTCGCAGAGAGGCTCGGATTCTCCTCCTTATGCCCAAATCTCCTTTCTCCCTCCAGGTATGGTTTCAGCTTCGGCTTCGGTTTGAAATTAGATATTCATCCGTCTCTCTCTCTTTCTCCCCCCCGTGGATAGTCGTAGGGCCCTGTTTTCAGACACATGCACAAGTGTACATGCACACACAACGCTCTCTCTCTCCTTCAAGCTCACATATGGCTAGTGTTACATTTCTGCGCTGTACGGACAAGAAAATTAGGAAAAAGAAGAAGAGAAAGTGGGTTTAGGGTAGGGATTTGGATTTTGATTTTAATTTCGGTTTGTAGGGTTTTGGACAATTTAATTTGAAGAATGGGAACTAGGGTTCCAGTACAGCATCAACAGTACAACTTGAGGTCAGCAGCAGCGGTAGCAAATTCGTATATGGGGGTGGGAACCTCACTTCATGATCTTAACTCAGTTGATATTTCCCGTCCTCCCGACGACTCCGACATTGACAACATTGCAGATGTTGATCGCGATGCTGTCACTGTCACTGACGACGACGACGACGAATCCAGTGCTGTTGTTAGTGTGAGTTCATTCTCTTTCTTTCGTTCATTCTGAAGTTACCATTACAATCCTTGATGCAATTGATTTGTCCTTCATCTATCAGGATTGCATGCACGAGCCATATAGCAATTCCTTGCCACTCCATGCTGTAGGAGTTGAAGATGATCGTTCCAGCCTTGAAAATTCTGGGTCTTCTAGGGACCATTTTGATGTATTGACCCTTGATGGTGATCTACCTGTTTAACCCACGAGTGTTATTTGTTTTTGACTTGCATAAATTGGTTGCTTGATTTGAATTGGACCTCCTTGACCCAGATATCTCACCAATGGAAACTGCCAGGGCTAGATTTTTGCAAATTGTTGTTGATCATTTCATCATTGAACATGTAATTGAAGTACCTGATTCTGCCGCTGACTACGTAAATCAATCTGTGCAAGATAAAATAAACAAGAGGAAGTCGAGAGAGATACAATATGAGGGTGATCCAAGGTTTGCTTTGCCTCTCATGTACGTGGCGAATATGTACGAAACTTTGGTTAATGACGTGAACATCAGGCTAGCTTCCTTGAATGGCACTCGTGAGAAAACCATTGGGGTGGCGCTTGAAGCAGCTGGTGGTCTATATAGAAGGCTGGCAAAGAAATTTCCAAGGAAAGGTATAACATTTCTCTTATGGGGTTTTCTGCTATACTGTCTGATAAAATTCTAGGTGCTTTAACATGACACACATCCCAGGTAGTTTTATATTCTTCGTAAGGCAGTGGCATCAACTTTCTCTAGGCAGTTATCACTAAGTTGTTTCTGTTACAAGTTACGAATGCTGAGTTTCTCATATGCCTATATCATTTAATGTGTCATCTTTCTTGATTCTTGGCCAATTGCCCTCAGTAGTTTTTATTTTTTATTTTTTAATATTTTGAGTACAAATTATTAGATATGGTTAGACAAGGAAGATTGTTGCTTTTTAATCTTTCAAAGTGCCCACAATTTGCTTATTGCCTTGGTCCTTGTCATTTTCTTTCAGGACCTTGCACATTTCGGAGGAGGGAATTGGCTACTTCTCTTGAAACAAGAACTAGATTTCCAGAACTAGTAATACAGGAGAAAAAGCGAGTCCGATTTGTTGTAGTCAATGGTCTAGATATTGTTGAAAAGCCAAACACTATGCCTGTTGATGATGCCAAATGGTAATTTTGAATTTTTTGGTTTATTTTCAATTATTTGAAAATGCTGCTCTTTTCACATCATATCTTTCTTTATCATGTGCTTTGGTTTTTATTAAGGTTAGCAAGATAACCTTGTCTTTTGATGCTCATTTTAGTAGATAGCATGAGACAGAGTTGGTCATCGAGTTTAGAATGGGTAATCGCTTTTGATGCATTATGAATGTTTATATCAGTATCGGTATCAAAGGCATGCCTGGACTCTTGTAGTGCTTGAAGCACTACCTAGCTTACATTGGGATGCCTTTGCTTTTCCACCTAGGCTTAATGGAAATTCAGATGAATTTGATTTTTGTATTTTGTTTCCAATCTAGTTACCTTTGTTCTCTCCTTATTCACCCCATATTCTCCTGCCTCTCTATACCTCTATAACTTTATTTGCAAGGGAATTTTTTTCCCCAATAATTAGCATCTTGCTCAAGTTAAATGGTTGCTTTTATGGTGCCAAGTGCCTTGGGTGATAAAAGGTCCTGGTACCACAGGCGCCTAGCCACTCTAACTAGATCAATATTATTATTATTATTTCTTTTATTATTAATAGGGGTCCATTACGTTGTCTTTGACAAGATTTTGGAACGTGTTATTTGTATTGTTAGGAAAAAAATTAGATAAAGTCTTGCATATATATTCGAAAACACTAAGTGGGTCACCTAACCTTTTTCTTGTGGTCGTATTGTTTGGTTAAATTCTTTTAGGAATTAAATTTAATTTTAATAATATTTTGGTTTGGGCCTGGGCAAATCGCAATACACCCATTGTGGCTTGCTTATTTGGCAACTTCTCCCCCAAGGTCTCAAAATTGGCAAAATACCTTGTGGCTAACTCTGTCAGCCAAGTTCCCCCACCAAGTTGGTCAGTTTAAAAAAGTCACGTGGTGCATGTGACCCTATATTTCCCAATCTTGCGTGTCATCACTTTTTTCTTTCTTTTTTCTTTTGCCCTTCTTCAGTGAGTTGTCCTCTCTGTTCTTATTTTTTTCTTTCTTGTCTTCCCCACATGTTATCAATGGCAACAAATTGGCCATCTTTATCTAGATACAGTGATGCTTGTTGTTTGGTTGTTGCCTACAACGAGGATAAAGAAAGTGATAAAGGAAAGATAGATTATGCGCAAATTGAGGTTCGATTTGTAAAAACTGAACCCATGTTGAAAATCTGAAAGAATTTCTAATTGTGAATCCCCCAATCGATGAAGTTGAAGAATTTCAATGGATGTCAATTTAGGTGTTAGAAGTTGAAGCAATGGTGATACTTACTGCATTGACTGAGATTGCTCTCAACCCTCGGCTGTTAATTTTGGTATCTCCACCTGATCCCACTTTATTAAGTACCACTAGAGATACCTAGATATAAACTAAAATGATGAGCCCTCATTAATATTGATCTATTCACGAATACAGAGGTGTTTGCCATCAATTTTTCACTTTAATTACAAATGTCATCATTTTCTTAAGCATGGGAAGTGATTTGAAATTAAAATAATGGATCCCCCGTTGGGGAAAATGAGAACACCAGGCAACCCCGAAAATTATCGAATCTTAAATGAACTAAGAGATACCCTTACCACAAGAAGTTGAAGGATTTATTTTAAGTTGTTGGTTTGAAATGACAAAGAACTCATCTCACTAGCATTAGCTGGCTCTACTCTTCACAAGGATTGCTGTGTTGTGGGACCATTTGTTGCTAGCATACATGGTAGTGTGATTCAAAGAGCCCTTAATGCTGCTACCATGAGTGTATGCAGTATGATATGTCTGGTTGGTTGGTGAGGACCTTTTATCTTTTCTCTTTAAACTTTTGTTCATTATATTTGATTGGTCATATTTAGATTGTACAAGTTTAGCAATGATTTCGATTTGGACACAGTTGGCTGGTTTATGTTACTTGCAGCTTGTTTACTTAATTTATATGAAACAGCTTCATCTCTTTATCCATGTAGATTGGTATTGGGCCTAGTATGGCTCCAGGATTGTACATTTTTTAGCCAAAATAAAAAAAAATCCCTGCAGTTTACCTGATTTCCAACTAACCCCTCTGTGATATAGTGGCCAAGTGTCTCCTTGTGGTAATCTCCATTAGCAAAAGGCTCCTTGTTATCAGTGGGGTGTTGAAAAAAAAAATGCATGTGGCTTTATAGTAAGCAAAATTCTGCTTCCTCTTTTTATTTCTTCTTCTTCTCTCACTATCAACAATCCATTTTGTGAACGTGATCTTTATGGCTGGAACTGACATTACTGTGGTCGGTGGGGTTTTAGAATGTTGATGATGGGTTTGGTTATGAGGAATTGAGGATTTTTTTTTTTTGGGGTGGGGGGGAGTTTAGATGAGGCTTTGTGAATTTGATGTTTTCTGATGCATAATCATAATAAGAAAAGTCTCTTCTTTGGTTCAACTACCTTATTTGAACAATCAAAAAAACTTTGAACTATGGCACAGGTTTGTAGCTCCTCTTGGAGTACATGATTGATGACCAAATCTTGAGGTGTCATTTGCATCGGAGAGGTGGGTTACTTAGATGTCCAACCTCAATTTCATATGAAACTCCAGTTTTTGCTCCTGAAGAAAATAGAGATTCCATTTGCATCCATTTCCTACATTATACTTATTGAATAACTGGAAAGAGACATAGGGTTTACAATTCCTGCAACATTTTTTCACAAATAGTACCTATCAACCCTAGTGGTGTCACTTTTTTGAAAACTATTAAAAATGCGAATCCAGCTAAGCATTAACCTTATATAGAAAGAGGTGATGGATCTCAATGAAATCTAGGTTTAGTTGTCACTCCTTGAACCTCAGCACATTATATTAGGACTTGATATAAATCCCCAGCCCTATTAATGTTATCTACTTGATTCCATCAGCACCATTGCTCTCTAATTCCTTGTACTTCAAGGTTGCAGGTACATTATGAAAGTTTTGATATGATATCATGCCATGAGTGTAACCACCACTTGACATGTATCTGCAATACTTTGGATTAAATTGTAATGCAAATTCCTGAAAATTGACTGCAAGGTAAAAGCTGGTGTGTAGATTATTTGTGGTGAAGATTTGGTAATATGAACCTTAACTTCATTAGTGACTGGTTGGTCTCTTTCCTATCTTAGATACAGAGTAGCAATCTCTCTTTGCTTTGAATTGCCCCTTGGGCACATTAGAAGAAAAAGGGACTTCCCTGTAACTGTTGGATTTTCCTTTTCTTCCAAATGATATACTTTTTTTTTAACCAAAATTTGAAGACTTTGCCAGTCATTTTCCCCCTTTTGTTATCCAGCTGTACTAATGTTGAGACTTGAGTTTAAATGAACCTTGGTTTTGAGCATGATATCTAACCCTTTATGGGTTTCCAAATGATGCGACAAAGTGAAAGTCTGAAGATTTTGCACCATCATGTCATTATTCTGCTTTATCTATTTTCTCTAACTTATTTCAGAGTGTGTATTAGTTTCAATGTTTACCGCATGGCTTATGCTATTTCAATGCCTCGAGTGATTGTTCAAGACACATGGTGAACTGGATCTGTTATGGTCCTCTGAGTGTGTGACTGATGAGAGAGAAGAAATTTACTTTCCAAGTAGTGAAATATTGGAGATGGGTCATTTGGAGAGGACCCACACATATCATATGTACATTGATTGAAAGCTGTAATGATTTTTATCTCCTAGTGTGATATATAGAAAGCTTATTCTTGACATGGATTAGTTGAGGTAAAGTTGATTATCTTTTTAAGGCACTACTTTTGTTTTTGCATCTCATCGACTATTATCTTCTTACCACAATCAAATAAGGGCCTTGGTTCAAAGTTGGAACAGAAGTTTGCTACTTTATTCTGACTAGGGTGCTCGTTAGTGCAGGTTCAAAAGACTCACGGGTAGGAGTGAAGTTGTGGTGTCTGCTCAAGACTATAAATTTTATTCTCCAAGACACAAATATAGGCGGATTGCATCACATTCTGTGACTAACATACCAGGCTTGCCTGTAAGTCAGAGACAAATCATTTTCAACATAATAAATTATTTACACTTAAGCTTTAATGGTCTTGGCCAATGTGATTGTAGTCTTCTTCTTTCTGTTGTATTCAGACCTTTCATGGCACGGATAATTCCCCTGCAATGGCTACTGCACAAGGATTCAGGTCCTTGAGTGAAGTAAGAATATTTTTATTATCTTCCTTCGTATCATACATGTTCATTTCATTTTCCTACATGTGTAAGTAGATGTTTGCCATTTTTAAGATGCCATCCTTGTGCATTTTAACTGAAATCATGACATTAGTGTCATTTGGTTGCGCTATTGTTTCTTTAGCGGTTTGCTTCAGTTCCCTGTAAGTGACTTTCTACTAGGATGCATTAGTTGTTTATTTTCTTTCAGCTTGCAAGCTTCCTGTTGCGTATGTCAGTCTGAATTGGTTTCCAATCTTCACCCCAGCAGCAATTGTGTACGGTATCAAAATTTGATTCAATTGATTTTTTAAATTTTCAGACAAATAAGATTTGCAGATCATAGAAATGTATTATATAGGCAACAATTTTGTTCATTGTATGACATCTAGAGTGATGAAAACGGAAGTTAATTTTCTTGTAAACACGTAGAAACATGTTACTATGATTGTTTTATCTGCTAGCGACCTGGGATTCTGATTGTGTGGTCCATTGTATGATACTATAGCTCACTAGTTTACTAAAATGGGCGATCTGAACTTAATGTAATAATAACAAAATGCAAACCACATATATAGAAGTAATTTTACTTGATCCAAAGATTAATTATTAGATTCAGTACTTGTTTTTCTTTTCATCACTTGTTTCGTTAGTTGTTATTTTATTCATAAATACCAGTGAAAACCTCACATACAAAGATGCATAGTGCTTTAAAACCTCTTCATTAAAGAGACCATTTGAGCGGGATGAGAATTCTGGTCTATGGTTTTGATAGGGACAAAGCCCTTGGTTCTTATGGTTTTACCATGGCTTTCTTTCAGAATTTTTGGGATGTCATCTGTGAGGATTTCTTTAAAGTGTTTGATGTTTTTACTAAGGTGGTTGGTAAAAGTGTCAACTCTACCTTTATGGCTCTTATTCCTAAAACCCACTACTTGAAATGAAGGATTTGAGACATATTTGTTTTATCACTAATTTTTACCTAATTGTTGCTAAATGTTAGCTAACAGGTTGTGTATGGTGATTAATGATTCCATCTCTTGAAATTAGATTCCATAGAAAGACATGCCGAGGTTTTTGGAGAGTTGAGCTAGGGTTTCTGCAGAAGTCTTGGGGTTTCTCCAGAGAATTAGCATGGCCGCGATGATCGGGGATGTGGAGTAAGAGGCGACAACGGTGATTGGACATGGTGGCTGCAGAAAATCAAAAAAATCAAACATAAAAATCAAAACCCAAACCTTGCAGGGAGAGAGAAAGAAAGAGGGAGAAGAGGTTCTTGTGGTCTCTGCGGAGGCAGCGGCGGCAATGGAGGAAGGGAAGGGTGGAAAGGCAAAAAGTGACCGATATTTTTTTTCTAAGGTTTCATGCCTCGGTTTCGGTCAAAACCCATGATCTTACTTGGGTTTCACTAAACCCATAGATTAGAGGTTTCATATCCATGCCTTCATTCCCATTCCTTTAACCCAAACAATTTATATGGGTTTCGATCTCATTTCCGATTCCCATGTTTTTTAACCGAACACCACCTCAGTGTGTGTGAAATATGTCATGGAAGTGTTTACTATTAAATTATGTGCCTGTTTACTCAAATAAGATGCGTCTTGTACTTGTAGAGGTACCTTACAACTAGTGACTACACTTGTAGATTCTACTTCTGCACCTCCTAGTACTATAGTAAAAGGTGTAGAAAGTTAACATTTGTGTAGGATAAAGATTTAAGAAAGGATTCTATTCTTGTTTGATGATTCATTTGAAATAAGTGTATGTACTTTGGGAACTTATACACTTGCTTGTCTGCAGCCTCAAAATTCACAGCAAACCTCGACTAAACATCATATGCAATCACTGTCAAATCAGCCTCATTTTCAATCTATTCAACATACTCATACTCAACATATTCACCAGAGTCAACATGCAGCTGAATACACTCACAACCATCAGTGTGGTCCCTTGCCTGAAATTGCTCATGCTCATCAGTCACCAACAATTTCTCAACATATGGCTTGCCTACAGCCTCTTGCTGGGGGCCATGTTGGTGGTCGTTTGCATTTACTGGTAAGTGTTATTTTAATCAATCGCTCTTTTATGTTTTAATTGTTCCTTTTTTTATTTTCTTTTAGGGGAGTGGTTGGTGATGGTGGTTATTTTGATTTTTACTAGTTTTCTGCTTTCTATCAATTGATCCTAAAATTTTCTAAGTCTCAAGGTTCATGGGATATCATAATGTGAGTTGCCAAGTATTATTATCAAATGCAGTATGGTGTGCAAGATGCTCTTTTTAATGGATTTCACCTTAATCATGGTGCAACCTCTAGTCATGCTTAAGACAACCTTCTGCTTCCAGTTCTGTTCTTTTGTTTCTTGGTCTTTATTAATTTGTTCGCAGTTTGTCTCCTAATATCCTCTTCCCCTTTTTTATACTGCCTCCTTATTATCCTTATCAAGTACATACTTTCCAATCTTGTAGCTGTCAGAGATTTGTTTTGCTGCATACTTTTAAAATGTCAAGTTCAAGCCTTATATTAAATATGAACTTTTTTCTGTCCTACTATTGAGTGCGCATGAGATTATATAATTTTGTTTAGAGACTTAGGCTGCCACCACATTAACAAAAAATTTAATTCATCATTAGCTATATTGCAGTTTAAGACCAAAAATAGATATTTCTTAAAGCATGGTTGTTTTGTGTAAAATAATTGGTAGCAAACCAAGCATGCTCTCTTTCTCTCACCATTTTTTCCTGTTGATTCGTAATTTTACAATGTATTTGGTTGATATAATATTAATTAATATTTTTGGAAATTCAGAAGACAACTTTGATTATAATGAACAAAAGCTCACACAACTGTACCAAAAAATAATATTGCTATAGTATAACTGATTATAATGTATAACTCATTATAATAATAACTTATTGTAGATCATAAGTATAAAACTATAGGTATATAAACAGTGACTCTTTTTTTCTCATGAAGTTCCTTTTTCTCTCATTCTTTAATACTTGATACAGAGAATCCAATTAAAACTAAAAAAAAAAAATTAACAATATGTCTATTTTGCATGAATAAAACTCTGATGGAGTTTCATGAAAAAAGTAAAGGCCCCTAATTAGATTTGAACCAACGACTTGAACCTAGCTGTGGCATTACTCTACCACTGAGTACTCTTTTTCTCATTAAGTTCCTTTTTCTCTTATTCTTTAGTACCTAATACAAAGAATCCAATTAAAACTAAAAAAATTAACAATACGTCTATTCTGCGTGAATAATACCATGATGGAGTTTCATGAAAAAAGTAAAGGCCCCTAATTAGATTTGAACCAATGACTTGAACCTTGCTGTGGCATTACTTTACCACTGAGTTAAGGGCACCCACTATACAGAGAATCCAATTAAAACTAAAAAAAAAATTAACAATATGTCTATTCTGCATGAATAAAACTCTGATGGAGTTTCATGAAAAAAGTAAAGGCCCCTAATTAGATTTGAACCAACGACTTGAACCTAGCTGTGGCATTACTCTACCACTGAGTACTCTTTTTCTCATTAAGTTCCTTTTTTTCTTATTCTTTAGTACCTAATACAAAGAATCCAATTAAAACTAAAAAAATTAACAATACGTCTATTCTGCGTGAATAATACTATGATGGAGTTTCATGAAAAAAGTAAAGGCCCCTAATTAGATTTGAACCAATGACTTGAACCTTGTTGTGGCATTACTTTACCACTGAGTTAAGGGCGCCCACTAGCTGGTGTGTCCCAGCACAATTTATTTCTTCTTTCCGGCACGATAACTTACTTTCCAGCATTTCCACCTCTCAGCTTCTAGTCATACACCTGTGCACACGTTGTTATATCTTCTTCTTCTTCTTCTTCTTCTTCTTCTTTTCTTGAGAAGGAAGGAAAAACTGGGAATAGTTTATATCAAATTTATGTGTACCTGAAGCGTCTTCTCAAGAAGCAAGAAACATCTTATTTTTGGATTGACTTCTGTTGCCATGTAATTTTCCAGTCATACAAGTTAGTAAATCAAAAGCTGAAGGTTTGGGGAACAATTTCTATCTTTATACTTATCCAAAAAAAAAAACAAAACAAAAAAAAAACACACTAAAGCACAATAGCTTAGTAACTCTGCCAATGCTAGTGCTGCCTGCTTCTAGATTTATGCATTATAGTATTGTGCAATAACTTGTTGAGAGAAAAGATTGAACTTATTTTTCTTGGCCATTTGAGGATTGCTTTTTGATAGAATTAGAATTGTGAATGTTAAATTGGATCCACGGGTAGCTTTAATTGTAGATAAGATATGATAGGTATAAAATAGAATAAAATTGTTGGGTATGCTCAAAGAACAATTAATGCTACTGTTAGAAGAAGTGATAGTACAAAAGTTGAAGGTGCACCAGAAACAAGAGGAAGAGGTAAGAAAACCCTAGCAGAGGATATAAAACATGAAATGTTAATTGCAGTGTCAATTAGTGACATGATTGTGATAGAGCTAAATGGAAAAGGATGAATTTGTATGGCTGGTCCTAACTAAGTTGGGATAAAGGCTTTGTTGGGCAGTGGATACCTTTGAAGATTGCCCTCTTGAGAATTTTTTTTTTTCAATTTCTTATATTTATTTTGCCACATGAATAATCGGACTTTTGAATATTTTTGATTCAGCCAACCAGCCTCCCAAAGTATTGTGATGAATGTGGAGCTCCCTACTTGAGAGAGACTTCCAAGTTCTGCTCAGAGTGTGGTGTAAAGAGGCTAGGAATGTAAGTTATTATACTTTGGACTCGCATATTTTAATGAATTTTGACTTGTAAATATTTTGTGCATCTATTAATATGTAAAAGACTTGTATTCTTCTTCTTCTTCTTCTTCCCCCACGCTCCCCTCCTCCCCCCCCCCCCCCCCCCCCGCCAAAAAAAAAAAAAAAAAGATTGTGATGTCACAACTATTGCCTGGCTAGTATACTCGAAGACACGCTTTGGCGCACATAACAAGACCTCAATTACGATGTCAAGCATTCCCCTCAAGGCCAACTTAGAATGCCATTATGTCACTCAATCTTGATCAATGCAAGAACCAAATCATAGCAGAGTTTACAAAGTTACTACTTTGTAAGAACCATAGTTTACAAAGTTACAATGATTAGCAAGAACCATAATCATCCTAGAAAAACAATCAAATCAAGTAATTCCTTTTTACACGCACAGAGAGCTTATGATTTTCATGCAAGGTTTGTTGTAGATCGAAATTTTAAAGGGAAAAAATCATGAAGTTAATTTTTAAGGGGTAAATGCTTTTCTCATAATACTTTTCATCTCTCGTTATTGAACAAATGTAATTTTGGTATATGAGGTAAATAGCTCTTGCCCTCTTTGTATACATTAATTAAGTTATCACTAAAAAAATAAAATTTAGCTTTTCTCTCTTTAAAATTGAGCGCATATTAGGTTTCACTCTCTAAAAATAAATTTTCTTTTTAGAAAAATCAATTTAATTCATATTATTTTTTTCTCCAAGCTTATTAATTTTTAGGGGTTAATTTTTTCTTCTCTAAAAACCAAGACTAGTTTTTATTTGTCTATAATTGACCATATTAATTCTCTTGCTAAAAAATTAATTTAATTTATTTTTTCTCTAAATATATTAACTTTAAATTTTCTCTTTCCAAAACCAAGCGCATTAGTTTCTCTCTCAAAAAAAATAAATTATTTTAAATTTTCTCTTCTTAAATTTTTAATTTTTGAGGGAATAAACTTAGTTTATTTAGTTTAATTTTTTACAGGCACATTAGTTTATTTTCTCTTATACGTCTTTGTAGAAGAAAATGTGCTAAAAATCCTGTTGAATACAAAAGCTTCAGGGATTGTGGGTCATGGACCTTGAACAATATTGTATGATAGCATTGCTTATTCTAAAAATAGAGTAAGCCAGAAAGGGAAACAGGTTTATGTTGAATTGTTTTCTTCTGTTGAAGCCACATTGCCCACCGTTATCAGTTATGTTCTCCCACGACGGAAACATTGGAGACAGACTAACATTTACGATGCAATAAGTGATTCATACTCAAAGTTGGCTCATTCAGCTTTAAAAGCTAAAGATGGCATAGATTTTACAAAGTGGAAAAGCCCAAAAATATTACTTGAGAGGTACTTCAGTGGACGATTCATTGACCAAAAAGTTGCTTATGCCCCAAGTTATTTCTTTTTAAAGTGCTTTAGAGCCACTGAGCCGTTACCAAAAGAACATGCCAAGGCCCTCCAGATTAAAGTATTCGCCAGCTGAGGTATTATTGTTTGAATGCCTTGCCCATCACATAACAGTCACCGAATGCTCTTAGTTTAGCGTTTGAATGCTTTGCCAATCTGAGGTATTACTGTTTGAATGCTTTGCTTATCTTACTTTATTACATTGCATAAATCAAATTCTCCGATTATTTCTCCAATACTAAAGCACCATAAGAGTCATTAAATGCTCTTAGTCGAAATTGTACTGTCCTATATGGCTCGCCAAACGCTATGCATATGGAATAATTGAAATGGAGGACCACTCAACCCTATGATGTGACTTACAAAAATTAGTTCATGAGACTCTTTTTGCCGTTATCAACTTTATCTGATTCCTTCCTTCCCAAGGGCAGCCTTATGATTCTCCTCTCTTTGCTACTCAATTAGAGCTCTCCACAAATTAGTTGTACCATTGCATGAATCACACAACCAACCTGAATCGAGAGCCTTTGGATTTAGTTATACATCTCTTGAAACGATGTATTGAGTTCGAATCTCTGTCTCCATCTTTTAGAGCAATACTCCTTTTCTTATAATTATTCCAAATTACACCGATACTCATTAATTGACGGTTAGTTTAATAGGTAAAAGTGTTAAAATTTTTAATCAAATCTCGATTTCGAAACTTGAAAATAAAAAAATTACGTTTGACAAAATTATATCTTAAAATGAATCGATAAATGTTCGAATCATATTATTTAAAATATAACTCCAGATATCAATCGATAGAGTATAAAAAGAAAATATAAATACACACCAATACTGTAGGTAGCAATAATAATGCATTAAATTTGCAAGCAAACATTACTGGAGGAATTTTTAGATGTATTGTCCGGTTGTCTACGGCTTCAACATTTAGAGTTGCATCATATGACATTTAATCTAAAATATGCAAAAAAATAAATAAATAAATAAATAAAAACTAGTAACTCATTTTTGTATATTCTCCGTTTTTTGGCGGAGGGCACTGCAAATGACCTCCCTTAATAATGTCAACGTCGAAAAATAAATAAATGTAGTTCCTTTATTTTTTTGCCCCCAAAAAAGATAAAAAAGCCTATTACTATCCGCACCCTGGGGGACCTAATGAGGACATGAAGTAAAGTTTGCAATTTTCCCTCATAACCTGTTTAATTAGACTCCATAGTAACCACGATAGATATGAGCTTATTAGGTTGATCCGTTTAATAATTCTTTCAACCAAAGAAAACAAATAATAAAAAATATTTTGAGTAAAGAATTAGGATTTTAATCGGATTAATACAAAACTGTAATTTCACTGATTCTTGGTCCGATTTAATGGAGGTGGGACAAATTGTCATTTTCTCTGGATCAGTGGGCCAAGAGAATAAAGGGCAAAACCATCATTCGAAACACAAAAACCACGAAAATGGAGAAGTAAACATATCCGCGTGAAAGCTAGAACATGGAATTTCAAGAAAATATTTGAATAAAATATTATCATCTAAGAAATACTAAATATAATGAGAGTGGCGCATTCATTGGGTTTTAAAATTCCATCAGCTGCATCTGACCGATATCACCGCAAAAAATGTTTCGAATTCAAAAGATTTGGGTGAAGTGGTATGAATTGAATTTAAATATTGAAAGCAGGATCGGAGGGGGATGGAATGGGATGACCCTTGCTTCAAATTCAAAAATAGCAGATGGGGAGGACGGAGAATCCGCATCCTTCGATTCCTTTCCGGTTCTCGTGGGTATCGTCCATTGTCGCTACTCTCTCTCTCTATATAGTCGAAGTCGTGGTTAGTCCCGCCTACCCAACCACACACCATACCAACCCCCTTGTCCTTGTACACCAACAACAAACATTACACCAGACTACTACAGAGGACAAGACAGAAAAACCAACACAGACATCATCTCCCCCAACAAAAGCTCCTCTTCCCCTTCACCTAAAAACACTCTCTCTTTCTCTCTCTCTCAGTCAGCCATGGCTTCTTCCACTGCTTTCTTCCATTTCTCTACAAGAACAACTCGATCCCCTTTTCAACCTCAATCACTGCGTTCCTCTCTGTCCCTCCCCTCCATTATCAGGATTAGGCCTTCCTGTTCACATTCTGATCAAAACCCACTTCTCCAAACGCTCAAAACCTCCGCCAAAACCTTAATTCTCACCACTGCTGCGACCGTTCTCGCCTTCTCCAAATTCCCTCCTGCCCCTGTCAGAGCTGACCCTCTCCCAACACTCACCACCCAAAATCAGCAACATGAAGAAGAGAAATCAGAAGAACAACTCAACGATTCTTCTTCTTCATCTCCTCTGTCTCAGTTTCTCGAATCACATCAAGAGGAAGCCCCCGAAGCCCTCAAATCTCTTCTCCTGCAAAAGCTCGTAGACGGCGAGCACGAAGAAACCTTGAAGATACTGCGCAAGTTGGTTTCAGCCCAGCCATTCAATTCGGACTACAAATTCCTCTTGGCTAAACTCTTATCCGGAATTGGTGAAATTGAAGAGGCTCGAGAGGTCTTCGAATCAATCTTAGCCGATGATCCTCTGTCTTTCGAAGCCCTCTTCGAGAATGCTCTGCTGATGGACCGCTGTGGCGAGGGAGATACAGTGATTCGGAGGCTGGAAGAGACTCTGAAACTTGCGGAAGAAGAAAACAAGGAGAAGGTATCTAGGGATGGGAAATTGATAATGGCCCAGATTTTATTTCTGCAGAAAAATGTGGATGAGGCATTGAAGAGTTATGACGAATTGGCCAAAGAAGACCCTAGTGATTTCAGGCCCTATTTCTGCCAGGGTACGATTTACAGTTTGATGGCTAGGAACGAGGAGGCAAGAGAGAAGTTCGAAAAATACCGAGAGCTTTCCCCCAACAAATTTGAGGTTGAGGGCTTCTTGAGAACTCCATTGTCCAGAATGAAGCTTTTTGGCGCTGATTCATCCGATTTGAATTGATTTAGGGTGATGAGGGAAGCATTCCCCTGTGTTTCTGGTACTCTTTTGAATCTATTTCCCTCTGTGGTTAAATTAAAATTTGACGACATCGATTAATTAAGTTCTATAGAGTTAGCATTGTTGAAGACTCATAGTCACAGACTAGACAAAATAGAAACCAAACCCAACAGAGAGCTTTTGGTGCTTTTCAATGGAGTTTGGGACACAGATGTTGAATCTTTCTTTTTCAAGTGCTTTTTGGTAATAATGATATACAATTTTCATTGTCCATGTTCATATTCTCTGGTTTACTGGTTCTACTTTTAGGTTTGTCTTCTAAGAGTTGATGTCCCGTTCTTTAGTGATACACTTTCATATTTAGTACGTATGAGTTTCGTGCATGCAAGAACTTGTTTAGTTATGGTCAACCTCATTCTATTAGACATATGAATCGGAACATAGAGTTTCATACATCAAAACACGTATAACAACAAATGAAACTTGTTTACTTATGGTCAACCTCATTCTATTAGTATGAATCAGAACACAGAGTTTCATACATCAAAACACATGTATAACGCCAAATGAAAGGCAGATATCTCACAGGTTTAAAATGCCATTATGGACATTTTCTATGTACTGGTTTGTGCACTTAACTACCTATTTATGTGTGAGAACTTCGTGTGCCACAAATGAAAGCATTTGACTTGCACTTTATTGCCTAATGAAGGTTTCTGGCTGTTTTAACTTACTGTAACATACCTAACTGGAGATGTGCAAGTTGCACCTTTTTTTTTTTAAATATTAAGTCGCCTTTCACTCTACTTTTCATTGAATGAATTCCTTTTAGATTTTCAATAATGGAAGCACTAGTTTTGATTGGAATGCTTTTTTTTGATAAATGTTGAAGATGTCCTTTTTTCTATATCATGTTAAGTTTTAATCCAACCCAAATACATAAAATTGGATGGTAAAGATTTTGATGAAAAGTAAAAGAAAATATGAAAGAAAAAAGCAAGGAAATGGAAGAAGGAACAAAAAAAAAAAAAAGTGGGTGATGATTGATTTGTATGGAAGGTAGCTGAATTGGATGGGAAGAAAAGATGAGGAAAATAGCAAGTATAAAGAACGAATGATTTGTGCAGAAGATATTTGGATCAAATATTTATGCAGTGTGCAACTAAGTTGCCTTTATAAATTGAGGAAGTTGTCTAAGGTTAAAGGTTTGATACATTGGTGTGCAGCATGGAGAAGGTAGTTTGGAGAGGGTGAGGGTTGGGGATTTGTAACCGCCACAAGGAGTTGGAGTGTTTCCACGATGTGCTGGTTATGCATAATAATTTTTGGCTCAGTATAAATTCAAGCAAGAGCGAAATTGGGTTATTATTAGCAGGAATGTAATTGGGTTATTATTGGAATGTTATCGTGAGTGATCTGGAGGATAATTGATTAATTGTAGTGATTGAATGAAATGGAATGGTATGATATTGGATGGTAACTGTGAACGTAGGATGTTGGTCGAACCACGTGAAATGCATTTTTTTTTCACATTATTATACTTTTGTTTTGTATGCATATTATCTATGATAGGAGCAATTTTCCATGGCAGAGCAGTACAACAGCCCTATGGTTTGACTAGGGTATGAACAGTTATGGTGGAGTTTGTTACATTGATATTGATCGAGATGAGGTGGTTGGGATGTTGCCAAATGGAGTGTTGATCAAATACTTAAATTTTATGATGAAGATGTATTTGAATTAAAGGTTGGAGTTCTGTTAGGTTTTGGTCTAACTGAAATACATAAAATTAGAAGGCAAATGTTTCGGTGAGAAGTAAAATAAAAAAAAAAAAAAAAAAAAAAAAGAGAGCAAGGGAAAAAAAAAAGAAAAAGAGTGGTTGATGATTTCCGTGCATGAAAAATGGCCAAATTGGAAAAATCGCACGTGTAAAACAGGAATGAATTGTGTAGAAGATATTTGGAAAGAATGTTTATAAACTCAGGAAGTTGGTGTTGACCTATTGGAGGACACTAACAGATGGTAGGGGGCTTGCCAAGGGGTGAGGGTTGGCCATTGTTAGCCACCTCCACAGTTAGAGGTGTTGTTTATTTGATATGATTATGAGGTTAGTACATGTATGAGCAAGGGTATAATTTTTAATGCGAATGGCTATGGTGAACAATTGTGAGATTGATTGATGATTGGTTCTAATAATTGAATGGAACAGAATGTTGGTAGTGAATGTTATTTGATATGATTATGAGGTTAGTATATGCATGAGCAAGGGTGTAATTCGGTAATACGAATAGCTATGGTGAACAATTGTGAGATTGATCGATCAATTGATTCTAATAATTGAATGGAACAGAATGTTGGTAGTGAATGATGATCATACTAGCAAAGGCATATTGCCTGAACCACGTAAAATATTGTGTTTATGTTGACAGTGCATGCATTTATTTATTGCGGGAGTAATTTTCCCTATTACTTTGGATTAAGAGTCGTGTATTTTTGGATAAAGAACATCTTGATGGTTACTATTTGTGGTAGAGTAAGGCCCCTAAAGTAGTTGAACTATTCATTTTTCTTTTTCTTTTTATTTATTTATTATTTTTTTGAGCAAATCAATGCCAAACGATTTGAGGCCTTGTGGTAAAGATGTTTGAAATGTCCTGCACTATTATGGCTAAGTAGCACTTTGCAGCGTTTAATGAGACTGGAACTGAAATCTGAAATGGAATCAGTGGCAAGTAGATTGTTCTTTCTTCTCCTTAATCATATTTTGCTTGCCACTTAAAGCTGTCGAACCAATAAGAGGAAGAGAGAGATTGAAGAGTTGATGCTGGATCAATGAGGAGCAGAAGTATAAGAAAAAGGAGAGAGAAAAGAGAGGTAGTGAATCCTTTGTAGCAAAGCAATTCCTTCCCATTTTTGAAACATTCAATTACACGCTTCCTTAGGGTTTGAAACCCTTATGTGGTGTACGACAATGATTTTTGATGATCTACATAGTTATGCAGATGGAGGCCGAGATTTGGAAGAAAATTGTTTGAAAGTTCTGAAGAGCCTTTTCTTTGTTGTAAGAACTCAAGTGCCGGATCAGGGTGTGAATGTATACTCCTTGCATAAGCCATTCTCGGTAAAAACATTCACTCAGGCTACTTGGGATTGTTTGGGGGGAGTGAATTTTGTAGTACGAAGAGAAGAGTATTATCACTTGTCATTGTGACCAAGTCATATAAACACTTGCCGATGAGATTTGACCGGTCCTCTTTCCCAAAAAAGAGATTTTCCCTCTTTGTAAGACCAATAAAAGAAGAGGATAGTATTGTTTTAATTTGAAATTTTATTGAACTTATAGTGATTATGAAAAAAAATTTTAATTATTGCATTAAAAATATAAATAATCCTCGTTTTGGAGTCACCTCCAATTCAAATTATTTTTGGTCAAAGGGGATTTGACCAGCCATGTCGGCACCACGTGGGTGTCATTTTAGCGCCACATCAAGTCATGGGGATTTGACTACCTTACATGGCATTACAGTGTCAATCAAATCTCTTCGACACCTCTTCGACTAGAAATGGTTTGGTAGAAACTCTAAAATGGAGTTTATTTATATCATAGGCATTGTGCAATCTTGGCAGAAGGAATGTTGGCCAATAAGATTTCACAGCCTTCTACTTTATCTATTATGTTTGGTGACATTATTTTTGAATATCTTGTATCGCTTTTAATCCGGTGCTTCAGAAGTGCCTATAACTTTTAAGCTTTCATAATGTGATCCGAACCGCTCGAACTCCGTTACATTGCTATTCATCTGAAATAGTCTGTCTTGACAGTCTGTGGTCATATCTAGACACCGTAACCAATTGTTGTTCATTTTTTTTTCTGGTATAATCAATTGCTGCTCATGCTGATTTGGTTACCCCTCCCACTATGTGTGTGTGTGCACACACACACACATATAAAAATTGAAGAAGGGATATGCTTGATGCCCAAGATGTTTTTTCCCGGGTACAGGAAACAAGAAAGTGAGTGTCTCTTTGTTCCTAAGAGAATAATTTAGTGATCACAATTCTTTTTTTCAATCCGATAATTCCGAGTTCAAATCTTGATGTAATAAAAATGAGTGTCCTTAACCTGAAAAATGAACCCACCTTTGGCGTAATGCAAGAAGACTTCTTCCTAAGATGCTCTGCTACTCGCTAGAAAACAGCCCACAGCACAACCGATATTTTTCTTTAGTGTTTAGCAGCACAGAAATAATTTTGTTTCCATGTGCATATGCACAGACGTCTATCTATACTTCTTAACTCCATTAGAGTAACCATTTTTCTCTTTTGACTGCACTGTTGTCTGGAGAACCATTGTGTTAGCCATCGCAGATATTGGGTCGCAGCCTCTACCAAAGCATTTCTGCCAGATGTGCTGATTACTTCTAAAAAAGGATCTGTAATTGTTAGAATACAAAACTAGGTCATCAATCGTTCAAGCTAACGTATTGAGGTTTTTATACAATACGTGTAGGTAAAGGTATCGATATTCAAATCTCGGAGGTACAATGGAAAGACTTTCATGTTGTACTCTTAGGCATGAGGTATTGATACCTTGCGTTGTGTATGGAAAAACCCGCATATTACATACTAAATTGACAATCTACATTTGGAAGCACAGTGTTGCTACCTACTTCATCAAGGGCACAATATGGAATCTTCTCAATGGATCTATCTTGTGCAAACAATAAAATTCATTCTATCTTTCGAGACCCAACACAAAACAAGCATACAGGGCATGTGTATGCAAGCGACAATTATGATGGTATAGTATTTGATGATCCAAATCGGTGAGATAACCCGCCAGGGTGTAAGTGTCGCGAACCATAAAGAAAACAAGTGAGAAGAGTTTTGACTCTAGAATTAGGGAACCCTAAAGTATTATCAACTTAATTATTATGTGCCTATGATATTGGTTTTACCCAATGGGTATATGGCAGAATAGACACTATTCCCATCGTGACACCACCTTTGAGTTGAAACATCGCGACACCACCACATTTAAAGAATTTGGTATACAACTCTAAAAGCATTCTCTTATCTAATTATAGCGAAATAAATATTTAATATCTCAAAATTTAGGGTCGGATCATTTATCTTTTCGATGTACGGGTTCGAAAAATGTCACAAATGGATCAATCTCCTTCTTGTTCACAATCCAAAAGTCAATATATATGGTATAAATCTTTCTTCTTTATTTTTTTTTTGAATTCTCTCTTGACGTTCAATGTGCATGAAGAATGGTTATGGGAGTTGGAGTTGGTTTTTCTCTTAAAAAACCACTCCCTCCCTTCCCTCCTTTGAAATTTCAAAAACATGCAAGGGAATGGATTTGGGTCAAACCCACATGGACGACCCGACCCAATACCCATAACTTACATCTCTTACTCATACATGTGGGTTAGACCTACATTTTACTCAATCACTTTCATATACCATCGATTTCATATACCATCGATTTCATACAGACAAATGGATCGTGTGACTAGCGAGTACATCGAGAGCTCATAGCTATACACCGGTTAAGGATATATAACAGCTCAAGATCTAGTACAATGAGGATATCAAGTCTCGCTATATCTCAGACCTCTTTTACTATATACAGAGTCACCGTATCTCTTATCCCTTTATTAATGAATAAAAGCATACTTGACTCATCTCAACTATACATTCACAATTATGTTTCAAAATATTAAGTTAAAAAATATAATTGACCAGTCTGTGAATACAAAAATTACGTACAAACTTTAAAACAATTTTTCTTTCGCACTACTATTTTTCCACTTCATTTTAGCTGCTTTCCTAGTCATGCACCGCAAAACTGAATCAATCATGATCTATTGATTACATGCTAAAGTAACAACACTAAAATAAAATTTCAAGAAACATGCGAAAGTTTTAAGGGTATTAAATGAGCTTAATTACAAACCTCTGGGTCTTACACAATGAGATAGAGGGATTTATTAACTCATTACCCATAGGGTTACTAAAAGCACACGTGGTATGAACACGTGTTACGATACCTTTTCTATTTATTTAGAAACGAATGTTTATTTCAAAATTATAATATATCGTACAGGTTTTAGTCCAAATATATCACGATACTGACTTGATTCTCTTTTCTTATAAATCCTCCAAAAAATGACTTTTTCAAGAGAAAACCACACCTGACTTCTAGACAAATGTAATGGATTGTGGAAAATCTATTTCGATTATCAAATAAATAAATATCATAGATAATCTCATCTTAGTTCTGTACTAAGGTGGCTAATTTATGTTAATTATCCAAAATTAACATTGTCTCATCTTTACATATCATACAGATATTAGAGACAATTGCTCGTATGAGAGAGTCAATCTTCCAAACTTGTCCGACATACTTTTTAATTAAGATATAAGAATTCGCAAATGCAAACAAATTCAAATGTCATATAATAATGAACATTATATCACGTTCATTGCATATACATACAATTATACTCTACGCAATCGTAGAGATTTTACGTGTTTCAGAAATACATCTCTAGGTATCGGTTTTGTGAATGGATCAGCTACCATTAAATGCGTAGATAAATACTTCAATGTCATCTCTCTCTTTTCAACAATGTCTCGAATAAAGTTGAATTTCGTATCAATGTGTTTGGCTTTCCCATGATATTTGGGATCTTTCGTGTAAATGATAACTGATTGACTATCACTATAAATTGTCACAGCTCCCACTTTGTCGCTTACGATCCCCAGATATTGTAAAAACCGTTTTAACCAAACACATTCCTAAACTGTTGAAACACAAGTTACAAACTCTGCTTCCATCGTGGACAGTGATACACAAATTTGTTTCTTGCTTCTCCAAGAGATGATGCCTTTATTTAGCAAGAAAACATAACCTAAGGTGGACTTACGTTTATCTAAGTCACCACCCCAATCAGCATCTGCGTATCCGCTCAATAACAAGTCATTTCCTTGATAACAAAAGGAATAATTCGTAGTTCCTTTTAGATATCTTAGAATCCTTTTCACAGCTGTCCAGTGACCTTTACATGGATTGGATTGATACCTGCTGACCAAACCCATGGCATAGCAGATGTCAAGGCGAGTACATATCATAGCGTACATCAGACTCCCAACAGCGTTGGAATATGGTACTTTTGACATCTCATGTTTTTCTTCAGCGGTCTTTGAATACATTGCTAAACTTAAACTTTCGCCTTTAGCCACAGGAATATCAATAGGTTTACAGCTATCCATCCTAAATCGTTCCAAAATCATTTTAATGTAAGATTCTTAAGATAAAGCTAACAATCTTTTGGAACGATCTCTGTAGATCTTAACACCCAATATGTACTCTGCTTCACCCATGTCTTTCATTTCAAAATTTGATGATAAACAACTCTTGATATTCAGGACATACTCCATATCATTTTCGGCTAACAATATGTCATCGACATATAGACTTAGAATTACAAACTTATCATTGGACTTTTTCACGATAACACAATGGTTTTCGTCTATCATTATGAAGTCGTAAGAGATTATGGCTTTGTGAAATCTCATATACCATTGTCTTGAAAACTGTTTGAGTCCATAAATTGATCTATTCAATTTACAAATTTTGTTTTCTTGACCTTTAACTATGAAACCTATTGGCTGTTCTATGTAGATTTCTTCTTTAAGTTCTCCATTGAGAAACGCAGTCTTTACATCTATTTGATGTAATTCTAAATCTAAATTGGTTACAATAGCCAACAATAGGTGAATAGAGACAAATCTCACTATTGGTGAAAATGTTTCTTCATAAGCAATACCTTCTTGTTGGGTATAACCTTTTGCCACCAACTGACCTTTATACCTCTCAATTGTTTTATCTGCTTTACGTTTAACCTTGAGAACCCATTTGTTCCCAATAGGTTTGCACCCAGGTGGAAGATCAACCAGTTCCCAAACATGATTGGAATCCATCGACTCTATTTCTTCCTCCATTGCTTTTACCCACTCATCTTTGGCAGGACAAGACAAAACCTCGTTCACATTTTTTGACTCATCCTCGTCCGGTAGAGAAATGATAAAAGCGTGCCCTTCAATTTCGTAATGACGTTTGAGCACATCTTTCCTAGTACTTTTCTGAATTGACGATTCGGTTGAATCGTTAGAATTTGAATCCCTCCCACTGGGATCATCTAGAGATTCAATTTTTCGTAATTCCCTTGATCAATCCTGTATGGAACCATCATTTGAATTATTTAATTCAAACAAAGGTTCTCCTTTTGTTATATCACCTTTACTAGGAAAATCATTTTTCAAAAATGTCATATTTCGTGATTCAATTTCAATTACAGTACCATATTCTCTTTCACCGATGAACACATAACCTTTTGACTGATGAGAATATCTAATAAAGATACATTTATTTCCCTGGGAACCAAGCTTTCCAAATTTATTAAAAGGGTCATGAACATATGCTGTCGATCCCCAAGGTCTAAAACTAGTTAGACTTGGTTTCCTACTAGTCCAAGTTCGTACGGTGTTGTGGGTACTGTTTTTGAAGACACTCTATTCAAGATATAGGTCACAGTTAACAATGCATCTCCCCAAAAGGAAATTGGCAAGTTAGCCTACACCATCATAGATTTCGTCATTTCCAACGTCTTATTCCTCCTCTCAGTAACACCATTCTGTTGAGGCGTGTGGCGAATAGTCAATTGTCTAATTATTCCATTTTCATTACACAGATCATTGAACTGATCTGATAGATATTCACGCCCTCGATCTGTCCTTAAGGTTTTAATCGTTTTATCCATTTGATTCTCCACTTCATTCATATAACGTCGAAAGCACTCAAATACTTTAGACTTATGAGTAATCAAATAGACATGACCAAAACGTATGAAATCATTAATAAAAGTAATGAAATATGATACTCCATGCCTAGCCTTCACATTCATTGGACCACAAATGTCAGAGTGAACCAATTGTAATGGAAGTTCAGCCCTCACGGCTTTTTCAAATGGTTTTCGAGTCATCTTCCCGGTAAGACAATATTCACAATTCGATAAATCAACTTTAATAAGCAAACTCAATAGTCTTGCTTTCAGAAGTCGATTCATCCTGTCCTGCCCTATGTGACCAAGTCTAGCATGTCATACTTTGTCATCTATATTAGCATTACTAGAAAAACAAATATTTAACGAAATATAACGATCAGCATAACAGTTAAACATTTGTCTGTCACAATCCAGAGTAAGAAATCTATTTAACAGATATCCAGTACCATAAAGCATACCATCATTATAAATACAAATCCTATCATGAGTACAGTTCAAGTTATAGCCTAGTCTAAGAAGAACAATAACAGAGACAAAATTTCGTCGAATTTCCGGTACAAAGAGAATATCATGTAAGATTAGGATTTGACCACTTCGTAACTCCAGTTTGCAAATGCCAATCCCTTTGACTTCTACTCTTGTATTGTTTTCTACGTATATCCATCTTGCACCAGGAGGAACTCGATGAAAGTCCATGAACGCTTCTCGATCTCTCGTCACATGGTCTATTGCTTCTGAGTTTATAATCCACACAGGATAAGATTCAGAAAGTAAAACAATGCTAGAGACATATATAACACTTAGAGAAATGTTATAGGGTGCTACCTTTTTCGGCTCGGGACATTCTCGAGCGAAATGAACAAGAGCTTTGCAATTGTAGCACTTCAATTTGCTCTTATCATTCTTTTTCCAAAACCGCTTGCGCTTGTTCTTGCGGTTGGAATTGTTTTTCTTAAACCCTTCCGCAATTTCCTTCCCTTTTTTGCCATTGTTCTTGTTCCCCTTCCGTTTAAAGCCTGAAACTTTTTGGGAACTTGACTCAACTACAAAGGCATTAGAAATCGATTTTGCAGCACCAAGCTACTCATCTTCGAGCTCTACATGGCGAGCAGTATCAGCGAAAGTCTTAATGCTATCATTGTGAGTCAGATTGACCTTCAAGTACTCCTATTGGTCTGGAAGGGATCGAATTAAAGCTTGAACCTGTTGCTCATTAGATAAAACATGACCTACTAACTTTAATTCCCTTATCATATTTGACACAGTTTTCATGTGTAGTTTGATATTGTGATCGGATTTATTTTTGTACGTGTCAAACTTAATAGTCAATTGGCTCAGACGGGTCACACTGGTACCTCCATATTTATCTCTGAGGTACACCCATATGTCATGAGCAGTAGGGAATTGCTCACATTCATGTATGAGATTATCAACTACAAAACTAACCAGAATGCCACGTGCAGTGGAATTTTTTTTCTTCCACACCTGATAAGCTTCTTGATCTCTTCTCTATTGAGCAGTATTTCTAATTCCAGGGTCTTGCATGATATGGTTGATACTCTCTAAGGCATCTTGCTCTTTAAGCACATACCATATCTTATGGCACCAAATGTCATAATTGTCGCCATTAAACTTATCACCTTTATTCAAATCTGCTATTATTGATTTCGATACCATGGTCTGGGTTTTCAAAGAGAGATTGTTGTAAGTATTCATACTCATTCATTCATATAATTTTATACATGAAATCTAATAAATTTATCATAAACGAACATAAGTTGTAAACTCGAAAGATCACTAAGTTCCCAATTATCATCCATCATCCAAATGTTTGATTATCATAAATTTGATTTCAAAGTAGCAAAATTCTTTAAGTTTTAGGTGAGAATTACTTAAATTCTACCAACCTAAAAACTCCCACTAAAATCATGTGAATTTAAAACATATCTCTTCACATGCTTGCATAAATATACAAAATATGCACATTCTTGATATAGATATAAAGAGAAAAAATATTACATCATATGTTCATGGCATTGTTCTCATCACAGTAGGTAACTATGCACAAAGAAACGAAGAAAAAAAAATATATATACAATCAAATTTGTTTTTTCTTTTCTTTCTTATCTTCCATATACATGCGAGTAACCATATTGACCATCCCAACTGAAAGTTTATCTCTCGGAGTGAATCTCCTAATAGCTTGAGGTGTAAAGCCATTGATCTTTAGAAATAACGCCCTTTTCATTTTAATCTCTATCTCCCTAGCTCTTCACATCCTAAGTAGTTTTAGTCTGAAATCCTTGAGGTAAAGTTATTTATTATCCTCTAATATTTTGTCAGCCATTCCAACCAAATGATCAGGGAGGGAATTTTTAATAATCTTAATCTTGGCTTCATCGCCTCTGAACCAGTGACCCAAACGCCGAAATTCATAACGTTTTCGACTCATAACCTACAGATGTTGCGACAAAGTGTGCGTTGTTTTCATCTTATAATGCAATATCATATACAGCTTTGCCAAACGTTTCGGGGTCCTCTCGTCTCTGCATCTCCCCTGGAGAGATGCAAGGGTACGTGTGATTCTCACAATATCCCTAAAATGGGGTAAACATTAAATTGGATACGAACCAAATCAAAAAATTTTAAAACACCATCCACAATTATTTATATTTAAATCAACGAGTACAAATCAAATATGTGTTATAAAATTTAATTCAGGTAGGCATAAATTAGAAAATATTTTTTCAAACATGTGAGAAATTTTCAGAAATTTGTCTCACCTGTTAATTGATTTTTTTGTAATTTTCAAAAAAAAATTACTAATTTAAAATCAATGGATACTTTCAATAAAAAAAATAATTTAAAAATTACAAAAAAATCAATAAAAAAATAATAATAAAAAAAATTTTTAAAAAGGGGGCTTGAGTGGGCGCGTCATGTGTCCTCACGCACCACCTGGCGGCGGTGGCGCGTGGGTGACCTACCCACGCGCCCGACGGCGCGTAAACCCCACGCGCCGCCTTCCCGGCTAAATCCGGCTATCAGATTTTGCCTACCCCCCATTTTTAGGGTCTTTGAATCTAATGGTGCCATTAGTTTTCCGATCTAAGGTCTGGATCACGTTTGGGCTTCACAACCCACGGCCCGAGAGTGGGATTATATTTTTGCACTGTTCATCGTCTTCCCTAAGTCCAGATTTCTATACCTCGAACAGTTTTTCAGATTTTGATTTCTCTCTCATTTCTTAGGCATTTTGCATAGAAAGGATTTTTAATGGGGAATCTAACCATACAAGTTTTAAATCATAAAACCTATCATGCAAATAGATATAAACATTTTCATTTTCTGCTAGAGTTTCATTTTTCTCCAAAAATATATGACGGCCATGCATGAAATTTTGCAGATCAATTCTTAACATCATGGGTACTCTACCTTTCAAATTTCAAAGCATTTCATGGTCTATAATCAAAGTTACCATTTTCAACTTTTAAAAAAAATAGAACTCGAATATACATAAAAAAAATAGGAAACACCCTAAATCATGCTCTGATACCAATAAAAACATTCTCTTATGCAATTACAGTGAAATAAATATTTAATATCCCAAAACCTATGATCGAATCACTTACATTTTCGATATACGTGTCCGAAGAATGTCACAAATGGATCAATCTCCTTCTTGTTCACAATCCAAGAGTCAATGTATATGGTGTAGATCTTTCTTCTTCCTTTTTTTTGTGAATTCTCTCTCAACCTTCAATGTGCATGAAGGATGGTTATGGGAGTTGAAGTTGGTTTTTCTCTTAAAAAACCACTCCCTCCCTTCCCTCATTTGAAATTTCAAAAACATGCAAGGGAATGAGTTTGGGTCAAATCTACATGGGCGACCCGACCCTGTACCCATAACTTACAAACTCTTTCTCTCGAAGAGTTTACAACACTATCCAGAGATGCTGGGAATGCTTCTCATTATTCTTAGAATATACTATGATATCATTTATGAACACAATAATGAATTTATTCAAATAGGAGTGGAACACTCTATTCATTACATCCATGAAAACCGTGAGAGCATTTGTCAATCCAAATGGTATTACTGTAAACTCGTAGTGGCATATCACGTTTTAAATGTGGTTTTATAAATATTATCCTCCTTAATTCTTAATCGATGGTATCCTGACTCTAAATCAATTTTCAAGAACACTTTACCCCTTGAAATTGATCAAAGAAATCATCAATTCTTGGCAACAGGTACTTGTTCTTGATGGTTACTTTATTGAATTGCCGGTAGTCTATGTATAACCGGAGGGTGCCATCTTTCTTTTTCACAAATAAGGCCGAAGCATCCCAAGGTGAGATACTCGATCAGATGAATCCTTATCTCGAAAAACTCTTGGAGTTATACCTTTAGTTCCTTCAACTCTACAGGTGTCATTCTATACAGAGAGATTGAGATCGGTACAGTGCTAAGAACCAAACCAATACAAATTCAAACTCCCAGATTGGAAGTAAACCAGGCAACTCATCCAAGAAGATATCTAGGAACTCATTTACTACTAGAACATCCCTCAAATTGGGACCCTCAACCGTGGTGTCAATGATGTGCGCAAGGTAGGCTTCACATCCTTTATGTACTAGCCTTCTTGCTTCTATTACTAAAATCACACAGTTCAGCAAAATCTGTTTCTCACTGACAAATACAAGCTAGGGACACCCTAGTTTATAGAATTTTACTTTCTTGGTGAAGCAATCCACGAATGCCTGGTGGAGTACCCAGAATGACATCAAAGTCCACCATATCTAGTGGAATCAGATCCACCTCAAGAACTACTTCACCTATCTTCGTTTCACAACCCTTATAGATCATATCCCTAACCAGTTATTCCCCCAAAAGAGTGATAACCAACAACTTTTTCTCAAGCAGAGTCAAAAGCCTATCGGAATGCCTAGTGAATACTATGCTCACAAATTAATTATTAGAACATATATCAATAAGCACACGGTCATCATCACTAAAGATTTTTTTTATATATAAAAGAATATACATATCAAAAAAACAAAGAATACACGAGCTCTAGGAGAACAATCAAAATGCCCTCAAGGAAAAAGCAACTGAACTAAGAGATAGTATCAGTTACAGGTAAAACAGTACTAACAAAAGCGGCAATAATACAAGGCGGTAACTGACGTTCACCGATCCTTCTCTTGTTTCTCTCTAAACACATGCGTTGAGAGAGCATTTGAAGTTCTTGTTCCTCTGGAGGGGGTGCCTCGATGGGGAAAGCAAAATTGCACGAATGCTGGACCAAGAGATAGGGAAATTTACAGAAACATGCTGAGCTATCGATAATCGCTATACCTCTCTAGAAAATGGACAGCGAAAAAATAAGTGATCAATAGTCTCCCTCCGACATGAATAGAGATGACAAGTGGATGAGATGACAAGTCGGAGTCTGAACAAGAGGTCACTCGTCTAAAGCTGCTCCATAAAAAAAAGCTACAAAATGAACGCAAATCGAGAAATCATCCCTGGAAACCAAACTAAGTCAGTCCAGGACCATGCTGACATGATGGAGAACTCCCTATTAGGCAAAAACATCCACATAATCCTATCATGACCTGTGGAAGGAAGGTCATACTCTTAAATATACTCACGAATACTATCAAAGAAGGTGCGCATCAATCTCGAAATTTGCTGCCTTTGAAGATACTCTGACCAATGGGTGCTAGAGAAGACATCCTGCATAGTGTAAGTATCTAAAAAACCCAATCTCCCCATAGCCTGTCTCCCGAGGACCTCTATCAAAGGCCCTGTGGACAACCAAGAATCATACCAAAAAGAAATGTGGCTACCATCACCCATTCTCCAAACAACCAACTCCCGAACTAAGTGACGAAGGGCAAGGAGTTTTCTGCAGATCCAAAAGCATCTATCCAGAGCCCAAACATACCAAAATCTACGGTCTCGAATAAGATAAGTCCTCACCCATCTACTCCAAACATTATCCTTGGGATCTGAAAGAAGATGCCATATATGCTTGAGCTGGGCTGCTCTATTCCAATCCGTTACTCTTTTCAGATCTAACCCTCCCTCTTTCCTGGAACAGCAAACAAGGGACCACGCTACCTTGGCTTTATGACAGTCTAAAGAAGGATCGAACCATAAAAACCGAGACAGAACCTACTCGAGCTCTTTGCAAACCGTCTTTGGAAGGAGAAACATCGACGACCAGTAAGTCTGAATCGCAAAGAGAACGGAACTCACCAACTGTAACCATCCAGCATAAGATAACTGACGACTTGCCCAATACTGAATCTGGGCCGTCATTCTCTGAGCAAGCTGAACACAATCTATAGACGATTGTCGCGAAGAAACAAGCAAGACTCCAAGGTATTTGACTGGGAGCTGACCCTGACGAAAACCGGAAGATCTCAAAATATCTTCTCTCATATTCTGCTCCACCGCCCCAAAGAAGATGTCACTCTTCTGAGGGTTCACCCGCAAACCAGAGAGAGACCCAAATCTAGTCAAGACATCCAATATACACAGCACAGAATTGAGGCTATCTTGAGAGAATAGCATTAGGTTATTTGCAAAGCATAAATGGGAAAGGCCTACCTTAAGAGATCTGATGCATCATGCCGGAGAAAACCTCCATGACAACCACAAAGAGTAAAGGAGACAAAGGGTCTCCCTATCGGAGACCTCTCGAGCTCCAAAAGGATTCCGTCAACTCACCATTAATAGCTATCTCAAAGCTCACTGAGGACATACACATCATAATCCTGTCCACCAGACGGGACCAAAAACCAATACTCTCCAACATGAATCTGAGAAAGTCCCACTCAACCAAGTCATATTCCTTCATGATATCAACATTTATCGCACATCTAAGAGGACCACGATTCAGGTGATAGCCCTGAAGGAGCTCATGAGCTAGCATGATATTATCTCCAATCCTTCGACCCTGAACAAATGCAAACTGCTCACTCCCAATGATGTGTGGCAGCACCTGACTCACCCTCACCGTAATAACTTTAGAGATGCATTTACACACCGTATTGCAATAGGAAATCAACCTAAAATCCGTCAAAGAGGTTGGACTAGCCTTCTTTGGAATGAGAGAAATGATAGTACCATTCGTCTCCTTTAGAAGGTGCCCATGAGAAAAGAAGTCCAAAACCGCTCTTGTGACATCAGGACCGACCAAGTCCAAGCTATCTCGAAAGAACTCTGCACTATAGCCATCGGGACCTGGAGCCTTATGCCTCCCCAAAGAGAACACAGCCTCCCTCACCTCAGCAGCCATCATCAGGGTCTCCAATACCTGAATTTGTGCCTCCGAAAGAGAACCTCTAATCATGGAAGCAATGAATTCAGCGTCTAACTGCTCCACTCGAGGCCTACGAGAAAACAGACCCCTGAAAAACCTGATAGCCTCACGTCTAATCTTGTCCGGATCAGAGGTCCGCTCACCATCCTCCCTGACCAACGAGCAAATGGAATTCCGATTCCGTCTACATCTGACCATACAGAAGAAGTATGGCTATTCCGATCTCCTAGATGGAGCCATCGGATCATGGCTTTCTGACGGATCATACTCTCCTCCATGCTAGCTAATTTATGGTAGTAAGAAGTAACCAACCTCTCCGCCTCACCCGAACCATCAATCAATCCACCTGACAATAGCTCCTGCTGAATCCGAAGAAGACTCTCCCGTGCATCCTGAACTCGGGCAGATAGGTCACTAAACTCCTGTCGGTTCAGCTATCTCAATTGTCATCGGAGTCCCTTTAGTTTCCTATAGAGACGATACATTGGAGTCCCATAGTATATATCCTCCCAAGCCTCCGTTACTGTCTCGCGATACCGAGGATGCTCTATCCAAAACTCAAAAAATTTGAATGGCACTCGCCGACGCTGAACCATCCGTTGCGCTCTAACCACATAAGGAGAGTAATCCAAATCACCTAGAGGGAGAAAAACAGCCTCAGAGAAAGGATAAGAGGTCAGCCAAGCAGAGTTAACCAACGCCTTGTCCATCTTTCTCGGAATGGGATCGCAGATTGCCTATTCCACCAGCTAAAGAGGGAACCAGAGTATCTCAAATCCTCCAACTCTGACTGCTGAATGCAATTATCAAGAACACAGCCAGCCATAGACTAACCAACTGATCCTCCACTCTTCTCTGAAGGCCGTCTAACAGCATTAAAATCGCCAAGAATACACCAAGGGGTATCCATCCTCCTACTCAACTGACTCAAAAAATCCTAGAGAATACGACGATCTCCTACCATATTAGATCCATATACTACAGTGACCTAAGAGAGAAATCAGAATGGAGAGTCTAAACCCTGTAATGAATCCACTACATCTCACAAGACAAAACATCCACCGGAATCTCCACCGGATCCCAACACAACCAAATACAACCCGTGGAATTACTCGCACGAGCTATAGAATATCTCCAATGAGGTAAAAGAGACTGTTGAATACGTACCTCGTTAGAAGAGCAGACCTGAGTCTCTAAAAAACCAGCCAACTGCAACCAATATTGTCTCACAAAATCTTTCGCTGCCCGAATATAGATATGGTCATTCAGATCCCTAACGTTCCAACAACCTATTATCTGGAACGGGAAAAAAAATGAGGGGATGCACCCCTCAAAGCTCAAAGCTGTCTTGTCCTCCCTTTTTTGCTCTTTCTAGTCCGAGGAGGACTATACAATGGAAGAACTCGAAGGGAAGAAGATAAAGAACTGTCACTGGGACTAGATCTACTCTCCACAGTATCAGTTGCACCACCGTGACCTAACCCTGTGCTCACACTCGGGATATTAGTATATTGGGTAGCCAACACACACTCCCAAACTGGAGTCACAACCGAAGGCACAAGATCACCTCTCTCACAACATGAGCTTGAAAATCCCTCGCCGGAGAGTCAACCCCCTCTCTGACAACCAAAACCATACTACCCTCCTGAGACTCAACAGACGATTGCTTGGAATCCATCACTGGAGAGGCAACCTCCTCTTTGACGACCAAAGCCATACTACATACCCGAGGCTCAACAGACTCATGCCTATAATCCATCACTGGAGAGTCAACCTCCTCTCCGACGACTATAGCCAAACTATCCACCTGAGCCTCATCAGACCCCTCAACCTCGTCTTAGGGAACCTCCTCTGAAAGGGCAACTGAATCTAGCAACAAACCCTCATGAGGTGTCTCTATAGTAGGCTGGTCCTCTGAACCCTTCTTGCCTTTTTTTCCCTATCGCCGCTATTTCCTACTGACCAGCTAAAAACCCTCCTCATTCGTCTTCGGAGTGGGAGACTACGTACCATCCTACATGGGGGTGTTTTGGGCATTTAGTCTGACTATGCCCAAAGACCGAACAAAAAGAGCAGTGAGGTGGGTTGTAGGAATACTCCGCCTTCACTGTAACCTCACTCCCATTAGGAAAAACAAAAACTGCTTCCTTCCTAACGGAGCTCGCTGCATCAATCTCAATAGAAACCTTAGCATATCTAAGTCGAGACCCTGAGGCCGTAACACCATTCATAGATAATGGTCTCCCAAATGCAGAGGCTATAAAACTCAACCCAACACGGTTATACAGACAAAATGGAATGTTATGTAGCTTAACCCACAAAGGAATACTCTTGGGTTCAAACTCCATCATGCTCATACCCATAGAGAATCTACACACAATAAATGGTATGCCAATAACTTCGAACCAAGATCTCATCAAAGTGTTGGTCAGAACTGAATCGCAATAGGAAACAACCAGGCCCAACAACAGCTAAATCTGTGAATCCCCAACTACCCCATATCAGCATGGTCATACGCTTAACCTCCTTGAATGGCAACCGCCGCCCAATAAGGTTCCCAATTAGATAACTATGGTAAGGGCGATCCCCTTCATCAACTAGAGGCGAAGGGATAGACAGCTTACTACTCGCCGTGTCCGGAGGCATCCTCTCAAGTGTTACGTGCTTCTGGAACTCTAGCCTCTCCAAGTGCTCCTTCACTCCTCCTCCCAAAGCTGAAGCATAGCTCCTCGGTGCCTTGGGCGAAGGGGGTCAGCCCCCAACACCCAAGTTCTCTAGCATTTGTTGCAGGAACCCTTTTTTTTTTTAATCTCTTTTTTGCCCTGCTGTAAATAGTACCCGCAAGTTACTGTATACAACAGTTAAATCTTTTTTTTTCTTCTGGGTTCAGGCCGGTCAGAACCGGTTCGCAAAAGCCCGGTTCAGATCCAGTTCAAGATGTAAAATAGAACCTTATTTCTGTTTCAAAAGCGCCGCGTCACGATCACTATCCATTGACAAATTCCGATTCCGATAATGAAAATCCAAAATAGTTGCTGGGGAAGGTCAATCAAGTGCCGGAGAAGACAGATCTGAGGTCTGATCTTTGTAATTTCTTTCGCAGGCCGTGAATTTTTGAAGGTCTTCTCAATCGTCCGCCACTGTTGTCTATCCAAATCGCTGTTGCTGTCAACAATCGAAGGCTGGCGATAGTCCTGATAGGTTTGCCGGGATGATGACTCTTCGTTGCAGCAAGGAATTGGATCTCTGAGTCCAAGTTTCGAAAATCCAAGATCAAATGCCCTTCACTTGTTCGCCTCCACCATTTTGACTTCTCCCAATCACGCTTGCCTCCGTCGATCGACAGCCCAGACCAGTCCAACGAGGGTCGACAGGGATCCCCCCACCAATCGCCATCGCCAAAAGGAATCGAAATGTCACCAGAACGATCGCAACCCTTCGTCTTCCGCGACAAAACTCTTCGAAACCTTGATCTGTCGAGTCTTCGGCAGCCGTTTGCAGCAATTTCCAGCCGACTAGGATGTTGAACAAGTAGCGTCCGTCAGTCACCGTCGCCGCTGGGCTAGCAGCAGCGGTGTTCCGGCGGCGGAAGGGGGCGGTTGAGCAAGTTTCGTGAAGTTCACCTCAAATTTGCCAAATTCGCCACAGAGGAGAGAAAGTTGGGTTTAGAGTTTGGGTTTAGGGTTTAGGGTTTTAAAAGATTTTTATTGTATCTAATAGTATAAACTATCAAATGATTATTAGTTAATTTCGAAAATATATACTTCATGCATGACTCCTCATAGTATCTTATTATACTACACAATCATGAAGATATTATATAATTTTCTTACGATGAGAATTTACACTTCTACATGTGATTTTACCATCATACAACAACGCAATCATCCCTATACCTCTCTATATAAAATTTAAGTTCAAATTTGTCCATAAATTCACTTCTAATACGTCAAATTATCAACATAAAAATTATATAAAACTTATATTGCATTCTAAGTCATCAAATCTAAGTTTAAGAGGATGCACCTATGATTACATCCGAATTTGATTACATCCGAATTGTTTTGGCCCTCCTCATTAGTTATCACATAGATTCTCGTTTGAGTTCTTGATTGGAGACGTTTAGGAGAAGAGGCCACTGTGTTGCTTCCAGTCTTTATTTGTGGAGCAGTACTAGCCGATGGTGTAAAGGTATTTGATTGACCACTTCTTGAGCCACTCGGGTGCGCTCGACTCAAATGACTTCCATATCCACCAAGGCTCAGTTTAGGAGAAAAATTGTGGAAATACCCCACCTTCCCACATTGTAACACTTTGGAAGCTAGGTACATGGTTCGGGGTGGAATCTCTTACAATTCCGATAAGGCTCTTTCCTGGACCCCATGGACTTGCTCCCGGATGCAACACTAAAAGTAGGAGCACCAAACTTTGATGGTTGTTGGCCTTTGGAGAGCCAATAGACTTTATTATTGGGACACTATCGTAGGAGCCCGTACTTCTATTCTTCTTAAAGTTTTGGCCCGATATGAACCTGGGCCTTCTCTTCTTACCATGACCATGTCTAACCCTTCCTCTCTCAATTACCATCTTCTCAGTTCTCAAAATCAATTCTAGAACATTTTGAAATGTATGCCTCTTTGTTATCGACATTTTCTCCCCTATGTTCAAGTTCAACTCCGATTTAAATTTTTCATACAAAAACTTCTCAGAGTTCACAAATTCTGAAACATAGATAGTTAGCTCTCTTAGCTTTCGTCATGATCCTATTCTCTTATGCTAATTTGAAGAATTCATCCCTCTTTTGATCCCTATAGAACTGAATGTAGTATTTATCTTCAAAAGTCTTAAGAAATTCTTCCCAAGTAGGAGGAGTAGAAGTCCTACCCTTCACATTCTCCCACCAAGTCCTTGCACCTTTGTCCAATAGCTTCACAGCAACCCACAACTTCATCTCATCATCCAACCTCATGTCAGTGATGGTCTCTTGGATTAAGCCAACCCAATCCTTGGCTACAGAAGCATCACACGTGCCCGAGAAAGTTTTACATCCAAGTTGTCTTGCCTATTTAATCGATTTTGACAACTCAATGGTAGGGCGATCAATCGAAGCAACAACTAGAGGAGAAGGTGGTGTGATCGAAGCACTCGGTGTGAAGGTAGAAGTCAGAGAATGAGTCAGTGCTTGTGGTGGAGTTTGCATTTGAGCCCTATAGGCCATCCACCACTCAATTACTTGTGGAATATAGCAAACGGTAGGGCCAGAGTCTCAGTTGGCAGAACCGGGTGAGTAGGAACCGAATGAGGTGCAAGCGAGGACAATATGGTCTCTGTCGATGTGGTGGAATAAGAGGAATTTCATTCGGGTTGCTCATTCATTTTCGAGGAAGTATAGTTCTATAAAAGAAAAACTATACTTAGTACATAATACTAGTTGAAGAACTAAATATCTAACCCACTAAAAATAAACTCAATTTCCTAAAACCCATAGGATACATTTTAAAAATCTTTTGGAAACATTTTGAATACCAAAACTTTAAAATAATTGAAAACTTTTGAGAACTTTTGAGAATATTTAAAAATATTTGAAAATTTGTTAAACTTTTACAAAATAAGAATCTAAACTCTGATACCAATAAAATTATCACGTCCCGACTCTCAAATCGAGTATACGATAATCGTCGCATTATCTTAGAATATGGGTGAACCTAATCGGCATACCAAAATACCGCAAAACATTCATCGATATCTATCAATTTTCAAAATAATTCAACATTTCCAAACAAGTCTACATACGTTCATCACACAACAAAAGGATCATCCTAGTCCATCCCTATTCAAAACATGTATGCATAAAACTAGTTTGACCTTTCAAATCCAAATGCATGCACAAGGCAAGTCCGGCCATTCCAATTAAATTCATATAATATAAAATAAATCTCTACTCAAAGAATCCATATCCATTCCACAAAAACAATTTTCAAGTAATTTTCAAGAAAGAAAAGTGAAAATTTTCAAAATAAATTATGCAATTTCAACTAAAAAAATTAAAAAAATACGAAAGTTAAATTAGTTCCCAAAAGAATGTATACAAAAATACCTTAAAGGGGTCCATCTCAAATTCTCAAAAAAAAAAAAAAAAAAGAAATCGGGACAACTAGTACCCGCAATGAGTCTTTCGAGATGATCTTGTCTCGAGATATTAATATTAACAATATGTTAGTCTACGTTTACTCTGTGAAAAATTAAAATAAGAGAGATGAGTATACAACAATACTCAGTGAATGAATAACATGTTATGAAATTAAATAAGAGATGATTGTGGACATGTCAAACAATTATCTCAAAATCATATTACCATATCCATAAAAAATTCAGGATTCATCATCAAATATAAAAATTTTCAAATAAAATTTAATATTCATAATGAAAAAATTATATGCATCCTATCATATCCATAACTTTTCTAAAATTATGGGGTTATCAAAATCATAACTCTCGATAATGGTCTACCGTGACTAAGTATGGAACCGTCAAGGGTTTTTATATTTTTTTAACTCACAAATACCCCCAACCTTAGCGTTGGTTCAGACCTCTCTTGGGGTGCTACCAAATTAGTTCGTGAAATAATAATAACGGTCTTAGAGATACCTCTCGAACGCGGCTATCTCTTAAGACAAATGCCCCTTAACTATGTTGTCCGGTCAATCACACCGTGGGGGGACTGACTATAGCCATTATGTTATACATTCAATCACCATTTCACAATTCTCATAACATATATCAAAATATGCCATAATAGTTCAAACGTTACTCAAATTATGAGTTCAATGCCAATATATTCAATATAAATCGATAAATATGACACATTATTTTAATAAAATATTTGAATATATATTTCATTCCAAACTCTCTTTTGGGACATTTCACAAATACAAACTAATTTATAAATCAATTTTAAAAATATTTACAAAATCGAGTAAAATATTTTTTCTTTCAAAATTATAATCAAATATCCACTCATCTCTTGAGAAGTTGATTACTCCCAATTCAAGTTCAAATTAATGATTTTCTCTTTCTTAAATTCCAATTGTCTTAAATATAAGACAATATGTACATATTTATCATTTAATCATAAACTAATATTAGGAAAAATCAATATTTTTCTCATAACCCAAACCTTAATTTTCTCAAATTCACCAATTCATCACTTAATTTTATCAAACCATATCACCAACTTAGAAAAATTATTTCCCTTTCAAAAATTTTCCAAATTTTAGTATTATATATCTACTCTAGGTTTAAACCCCCAAAACTTTATTTTTTTAATCTCAATATAAAGTTTATATATTAGTAAAATGCACTCAAATTTAAGATAAATGAAGGAAAATTACTTTATTCGAACTACTAATTTTGTTTCTTTGTCACGTCATTTTCAAACGCTAATTTTTTTTTTTCTCTACAAAATCCAAAATCTCAATATAAATCCAAAATTTATGTAAGAATAATTAAAACCAAGTCTAAGAAAGAGTATTATCTCTATTGAATCCATCAATTTTCATATGTTGTTGAATCATTTCAAATTCTAAATTTTTTTCTCTTTATAAAACTTGAATTTTCTCTTAGTTTCAATTCTAGGGATTTGTTTGAGACTTTAGAGTTCAAATCTACGGATATTTGGACATATTTGATCAATTGGAAGGAGGGAAGAGAGGGGGAGGGAGAGCCGAGGGGATGATAGAATGAGAGTGGGGTGGGGTGAGGTAGGTCTCGGGTGAAAGGAGAGAAAAGTCGGGGAACAGAAAGAAAGAAATGGTTTTTTTTTTTTTTTGTTACAATACCCTACTTTTACCATAATTATGATTTTTTTCATAATTACAATAAGGGGACCAATATGCTTTGACCCCTTTATCATGACTAATAGATCATCATAGTCACAATGACCCCTAAGACTAGGAACCTAGATTTTGACCCTTCGAACCCTAGGTGATATGGGTTTGACCTGGTTTGATTTCGATTGATCTGCCTTAACTAGAGTTCACCGGTGTAACCTGGGTTGACTGCTTGATCTAGTTTAGCCCGTTGGACCTTGTTTAGCTGTATGAGCCCATAAGGACCATTTTATATCGAGACTTAGATCTTGGTTGGTATTTGTGATATAATCCATCATACATATGATTCCTGTAGCATAGCAGTCATACTAGTTTATATTCTATTTATGAAGCTTTCTAATTGGGTATTGGATAACCTATAATCTACTTGGTCCAAGAGGATGTGTAACCTTGATTTTGTTATTTGATTTCTCATGTGCGGACTAATTGATTAGCATTGAGTTTATGGGTTAAATTTTTTTATAAATGCTCAAGTTTTATATTTGTGATCTATATGATTGGATCAAAATGATTTTCAATTTATTATTCCTTATTATATATCACATATATTTTTTATCCCTTAACTTCCACGAATTAACCATTTCTTTTTTCTCCTTTTAGATTCCACTTTGGGGGCAACAAGCCTTATTAGTAGCACCTACATTTCAATAGATAACTAGAGGACCATTGAAAATTTAGTTGAGCATTAGACTAATAAACTGATTTATGTGATTTATCATGTTATTCATGTTTCATACATGGTTCGTTTGGAAAAAGTACCTCGGGTGTAAGGGAAGAAATGATACGTTGTTTTCTTTATAAATCTTTATTTGAGAATACTATTATATGTTCATGTCATGCATTGTATGATAGTTGCCATGATCTTTTGAAGTAGTTTATTTTAAGGTGGTAACCAAGTTTATTTGCTTCAGAGGAATGTAGTGATTCATTACAAGAATGAGCACCTAATTAGGTTGGAGGGTTTGACATGTCAACCTTATCTTATGATGGAGGGAGACTCCCTTGCTTTCTTGAGTGTTAGTTGGCATATCAATGGACCAAATCAAATCCAGAGAGTTATTGAACATGGGCATATAGTCCCAGAGGGGAAGATTGTAGCACTGATAGAATTGTTTAGAGGAATAATAGGTTCAAAAAGGAGCAAATCCAATAGAGGAATTCAATGCTCATGACATCGACTGTGGCCAAACCATTTCTTAGAAAAGTAGACATGACAGAGTTTATCTTATGGGGAGCTGAAAAGGTACAATACAACACAAAATTGGTGGTACAAGTGCAAGTGGGGAACACTAGCCAACACTAATAAGAGACGGGTTCTTGATGGTAGTTGGGAAACATGTTTGTTCGTTCATTTGGCAGGTTGTAACACTCTGGAATGAGTGTCACAACTAGTTGTCGAGGTGAGGCAAAGACCACTGGCATACAAAGAAGGAGATTTGAGTACCAATGGAGTTTGTATCTTAGCAGCGGAGATCACTGTAGGAGTGAATAGACAACTTTAAGAGTATATGAAACTAAATCCAACGACCAACAAGGTGAGAGAGAAGTCAAACCAGCTCTAACAACATCAACAAATCAATTTCAGTTGGCACATCACTTCACAATGAAGAGTTATGCAGATTAAGTAGAGAAGTTACTAAAAAGATCGCATTAATAGTATTTAGAGGAGAGGAGTTATGGAGCAGAGATTTACTGGGAGAATACAAGTGACAAGATTGGCTTCTAGAACAACAGTGCTTGTGGTTAGCACCATCCAAGGCTTGCGATCAAGGAAATCGACAAATTGAACGCGTGAGAGTGTCAAAATCTATTATTTCTACAACACTTTTGACAATCGACCATGCTTCATATGTAAAGAGCTCTGCCTCCAAATTTCGGACAGTTTATTTAAAAGTAGCTTTTTTATAGTGGTAGACTTATTTTGTATTAAAGCTAAATATTCAGCTCCTTTCTATATTTTGATATATTTTATTTTATGTCAGGTTAGAGGGTTCATGGATTTACTTTAATTTTTTGACTATCAAAATATATTTGAAAAGCACATAACCTAACTTTACCATCGATAACTATCTTATTATTCTGATTCACACTCATCTTCACTATCACTTACTTCTATATTATCAAATTTTTTTCTATGTTATTGTAAAACATTCTCACTATATTTTTTCATAAAATTTTTTATTTAGATTGAGAATTCAAGAAGAACAGATTTCCCATAAATAACTCTCATCTTTAAAACCTATACTCTTAAGAAATTCCCTGTTTATTAACCGACTATGAGTAATGTTTCGATTAGAGAATACCTTATCAAATAGATTGCTTGTGTTAAGAGAGGGAAATCCCCTATTGTTGCATTTTTTTGATTCCGTCATAATTTTCTTGCCTTTTCGAAAGTTAGGGGCCATTTGTAAGTGAAAAGAAGATTTGATTTGAAGAAAGTTACTAAGAGAAGGAAGGTTTAGATTAGGACAGAAAGAAGTTTGTTTCCGAGGGAGAGAATTTGTGAAAGTTTATGAGAGAGACAAGATTTAAAAGAGAGTAACCGAGAGAGTGAGAAGAGTTGTATTGTATATGATGATTTTATACAGGTGTGAGAGTGTGTGAGAGAGTATATGAGACTGTGAGAGAGTGAGAAGAAGAGTTGTATTTTGTAAGATTTGTTTTATTTATAAAATTTTGAGAATATTTTCTTCGTATGTTTTTTCGAACATTTCAATATTTTCACCTGTAGGGCTATTAGTTCTTAAAAAACTGTGTGGACATGGATTTGCAACTTAGAATGAGACTTCTCAACTCTTGGCATATCCTTCACTAGTGAGTTGTAATTTTTTAGCGTTAGTTAATAAAGCTTATTGTTGCCTTCAATAATGTGTTTTTCTGTTTACTTGACTATTTATTGCATCACTCATTCTTATTTATTGCATCACTTATTCTTTAAAACACCGCTTAACAAGTATGCTTTCGTATCATGAGACTTGGCTAGCACCCTTCGATAGTTTTATTCAAGTGCACACTGTACATGTCTAGCTTGCCGGAGAACTTGGGCCCGTGACACATCACACTTGCATATGTCCAACATGCATATGCATGAGGCTAGCATGTGCACACGTGTGTGGAGCGTCCGGGGCCCAGCAATGGACCTTTCCCACCTGCAATTCTTTTTTTTATCTTTTTTATTTAGTTGAGATAAATCATTTCATTTTCTTGAAAACATTTTCCTAAATAAAAACTTTTCTTAGATCAAATGTTAGGAGTTTTTTCTCAAAATTATCTTTTCTTGAAAACAATTCCAAAATATGAATTTTATCAAATGAAATATTTACCAAGTATTAGAGAAGAAAGAAAATTAATTTCCTTTCATTTCTTTTACATATTTATGAATATTAGGATATTACTAGAAAATAAGATATCAGTGACGAAAATATATGTCATTGATAATAAAGATTCTATCGCTAATGAGTATTAGTGACGGAAATTTTTTATCGCTGAAAACCTTCTCGCTAAATATTAAAGACGAAAAACTGTCGGTCGCTAATTTTATTAACGAAAGAAATTTTTCGTCACTTATAGTTTTACATAATCCACTAGCACTCGCGCCTTCTTTTTTTTTTGTTCGCTAGTGCCCGTGCCCGCCCGCCCACGGCTTGGCTTCTTTCTTTTTGTTCCGCAAAATGTTATCACGCGGACTTGAACTTGGGCTTGCAAGGAGAGTTTGAGTTGTAATAACCATTATACCATAATATCATATGTGATCTTCTTCTTTTTTTTTTTATTTGTTATCTTATCCTTACATTGTTTTAAGAAAAATAAAATAATATAAAATGCTAATTTATTATAAAATAATTAAATAATAAAATGCTAACTTAAAATAAAATAATATTATTCTTTAAAAAATAAAATAAAATGTTAATTTAAAACATTATAAAATAATAAATATGATAAAATAATATTATAACATAATAAATAAAATAAAATAAAATAAAATATAAAATGCTAATTAAGAAAAAAAATATCAGTGATAGATTAGTGACGAAAATTTTTCGTCGCTAATCCATCGCTGATAATTTTAATCTCTAAAATCAGCAACGAATTAATGACATAAATTTATATCGTTAATTTCCGTCACTAATTCGTCGCTGATAGTTTTAGTCTCTGAAATCAACAATGGATATTTTTTCGTCGCTAATTTTTTTCAGTGATACCCTATTTTCTTATAGTGGAATATGGTGTTCTCCTTGCGAAATTTAATTTTTATATTCAAAAATTCAATTCACAATTTAATCATATTCTTGAATAAATTATATTATATGTGCGTGACTTTCTAGATTCATTAGATAGCAATTGAGACTATTATCAACCATTTTATGGTATTGGAACCTAAGGTATTATTACATAAATACCTCTAAGTCTCGTAATTCATGAGTAACATCTAGCATTGGATATCATAACTAACTAGTAATGAATTATTATTTTTTTATTTTCACTACCAGTATTCGAATTTTATTCGACTAATACGATTTGAATATTGTGGGTCCATTTTAGATGTTGATTTTCTCAAATTCCTTTTCGCCATTCTCAAAATTCGAATTCAAAATCTCTGATTAAGGGGGTAAAGTGTCCAAATAAAGGAGTTTGGTTATGAATTATCATATCACTCAAAAGTAAACTTTGATCACGTATGACATGCACTTGAGTTTCTCTATTTCAAGATCTTAATTCATCTAAGGTCATTACTATTTCCAAAAACTAATCAACAAATCAAGTGTACTCCTTTAGCTGGTATTCTTTGCCATTGTCTTGATCGGCAACACCTCTATTAGAAACTCTTTTTTGATCCTTATCTTCGTTACAAACTAAAAGCGTTATACGGACGGTGACTTTTACTGTCGATACTTATTGCCGACGGTTTTTTGAAACAATACAGACGGTTATAGTTGAAATCGTCGGTAGTAGTATATATTTCTCGAGGGTATTAAAATATTCGTCGATAAAACAATTTGAATCGTGAGTAAAGGTAGCAAACTGTTTGTATAAACAATACTTTATACTTACGATATAAGAACGTTTGCATTTATATACCCCTATCCTTACGGCTATTAGTTGTGATGGCAAAATATAGGTTTTATAATCACGATTTTGAAAGGTGTCTCAAATGTTGCACAAAATCTAGGTTTTATAGTAAATGTTATTGTGCTTATATAGTAAATGTTATTATTTCTTATTATCTATTAATTTGGCTATTGTGGTTAGCTTAATAGTAAACGAGAGATAAATAATTTTGCTACGTTATGTGTTATTATAATAGTAAATGTTACAATTTTATAATAAATGTTACTATAGTTGATTGTGGTTAAATAGTAAATGTTACTATATAGTATTATCTGTTAATTTAACTATTGTGGTTAACGTAATGGTAAATATTACTATCCTTTTATCATGAGAGAGAAATAATTTAACTACCTATCACAAGTGTTTTTATAATAGTAAATGTTACTATTTTATAATAAATGTTACTATATTTTATTGCTTTACATAGTAAATGTTAATATATTTTATTATCTGTTAATTCGAATATTATGGTTTGCTTAACAGTAAATGTTACTATCCTTTCATCAGGAGAGATAAATAAATTTATTATATTTCATATCCGTTATTATAATAGTAAATGTTACTAAAATATAGTAAATATTACTATATTTTATTACTGTTACATAGTAAATATTACTATATCTTATTATCTGTCAATTTGACTACTGTGGTTAGGTTAATAGTAAATGTTACTATCATTTTTACAATGAGAGACAAATAAATTTACTTCATTTCACATCCGTTGTTATAATTGTAAATGTTACTATTTTATAGTAAATGTTACTATATTTTTTATGGTTACATTGTAAATGTTACTATATCATATTATCCGTTAATATAACTATTGTATTTACTTAATTGTAAATGTTAGTATGCTTTGATCATGAGAGAAAAATAATTTTACTATCTTTTACATCCGTTATTATAATAGTATATGTTACTATTTTATAGTAAATGTTACTATATTTTATTTTTGTTACATGGTAAATGTTACTACATGGTATTATCTGTTAATTTAACTATTGTGGTTAATTTAATAGTAAATGTCACTATCCTTTTATGATAAGAGACAAATAATTTTTGTACCTTTCACATGTGTTATTATAATAGTAAATGTTACTAATGTATAGTAAATGTTATTATTTTTTATTATGATTATATAATAATTGTTATTATATGTTATTATCTGTTAATTGGACTTTTGAGCTTTGTTTAATAGTAAATATTATATCCTTTCATCCTGAGAGACAAATAAATTTACTACTTTTCACATCTATTTTTATAATAGTAAATGTTAATATATTTTATTGTGGCTATATAGTAATTGTTACTATATGTTATTATCTGTTAATTGGATTATTGTGGTTAGGTTAATAGTAAATGTCACTATCCTTTTATGATAAGAGACAAATAATTTTGCTATCTTTCACATATGTTAATTATAATAGTAAATGTTACTATTTTGTATTGCGGTTACATAGTAATTGTTACTGTAAATTATTATCTATTAATTTGACTATTGTAGCTAGTCTAAGTAAATGTTACTATCTTTCTATCACGAGTGACAAATAATTTTACTACATTTCACATATAATAGTAAATGATGCAAATTTATAGTAAATGTTACTAATTTATAGTAAATGTTATTATTTTGTAGTAGTAAGCGTTACTATTTTGTAGTAGTAAGCGCTACTATATTATAGTATGCAAGAATGCATACACAACCCTAAACGGCAGTGCCGCAGGGCAAGGGCGGCTGTGCTAGGCATGCAATAACGCATGCGTTCTCATGCCTGGACGGCTGTGCCGCGAGGGCAGCACGGCTGTGCCGCTGCTGAAATAATTCTTGCGTTGGTACGCACGGACGGTTGTACCGTGAAGACCAGCGTGGATGTGCCACGCATGTGAGAATGAATGCGTACGCATGCCTGCACGCTGTACCGTCGGCATCGGCTTGGCTGTACCGTCCAGGCATTTTCGCGTGTATGGTTTGGAAAATTGAATTATATTACATATACATCCTAATGTGTGATAAATGTGATAAATGTGAATGTGATAAATTTGGTACAGGTGGTTAGTAAGTGGATTATAATAAATTTAGTGGATTGTGAGTATGGTAAACTGTAGTCTTTGATTCATATGTAAGAAGATTAGTTAAGATGAATACTTAGTGGTAAGTTTAATTCATATCGCTGCACGATAGAGAACAAAAAATGATTTGTATTGATATTTAACATCTGGTTCGTCATTCATTTAGCCTACTTTGACTCATCCTGAGTCTGATTTATCGTTTGATGGTAGGATTGGAGGAGAAAAAAAATTCTTTTCTTGAAATTGAATTTGAGCAGAGAAAAACCTCCGATTATTACAATTTTGAAGAAAATGATTACAATCTGAAATTTAAGAGATTCACAATTTTTGTTTTCCTTTGTGTATTTTCCTTTCTTCTTTTGATCCTAGTTTAATTTTTTTCCCTTGCTTTCTCCATCTTGGCCATAATTTCAGGACGAACAATATTATGGTGAGACATGAGAAATTTGAGAAAATATTCTTTTCTCAAGAAATTAATATCCTGCAATAAATCAATTATAAAACCATAAGTAGAGAAATATAATTTGAGAATACTAAAACAAGAAAATAGTCAGTGACAACTTACTTCTTGAGTAGGTAAACTTATAATCATGCCCGGTTTCCATATTTCCAAAAATGTCATAACAAAAATTCCACAATCATTTTTACATATAAAAATAATATAAAAATATTTAGATATAAAGTCTAAAGTCTAAAGTAACAGTTTAAAAAAATATAGTATGAGTAAATAAACTTATCTTAATCTTAATCTTACGTGTTAGGCTGTTGTGGAACTTGAACAAGCACAATCTGAGAGATAATGAAAGAATTTACATAAATTTTCTCAATACAATCTTTCTGCAAAACAAAAATGAAAATTTATAGTTGAACCAATTTAAAATTTTGATATTTAAATATAATAAATAAAATTACCATGAAAGTTTGAAGGTGATAATCTTCATCGCGTCTAAAGCAAGATCCTGAGTCCAAAATATACATAATTTGCTCCACCAAATGAAGAGCATAACAGAATCTATGTTGTTTGAAAATCATAGGAATAAAAACCTGTAATCAAAATATAAAGTAAAATAGTATATTTAGACATGTATATGCTTAATAGAAATGTACGACTTTGATGTAAATAACTCACTAAGTCACAAAAACGGAAATCAAATTCAAGTGCTTTCTGCGACAAGGAACTCTCAACCATAGAAAATTTCCAGTTGGTTTCATTGCTTTTGGTTTTTTGTTTTATCTCAAAGGTAGAAACCACAAACATCTATTAAGAGAGGAAAAATAAAATGAAATATGTGAAAAAATAGAAAATTAAAAATAAGTACAACCGACTAGAAAAAAGGAAATATGTTTCCAATATAAAAAATAAAATACTGATAATTACAATATATTGCATTATGTATATATGCATATAATATGATGTGCTCCTTATACCCATTTGGTGAAATAGTATCTTTCTCGAATAATGGAAGAAGAAGGCAGGCGTTGATGGAATAGGAAAGAATAAGAAGGCTGAAATATATAGATAAATATTTCTTACCGAAAACCATAATGGAAGAACGCATCTAAACATGTTGGTATCGAAGGTGTTGAGGAAACGAATGTAGCAATCCATAGTCTAAAAACATATATAATATCATAATCATAATATAATTATCGTAATATTAAAAAAAGTAACAATAAATTTATAAATTCATACCAGTGTCACAATCCAACGAGGGGGAAGTAATTCATAAGTATCACTCCACGACATGTAGCTTCCAGAAATATTACACAAAATTGTTCTATCAAATATCATAAAATTTGAAATAATTAAGATATATGACAATCAAAGATCAAATAGCATAAAGGACAAACAACAGAAATGGGAAATGGGAAATTTGCACACTTGCCTTGCATTATATTTTATGGCTTTTAGTCCATAGAAAATCCAAACAGTTTCTTCTTCCTCTGAAAAATCCCTAAGGTTTGCAAAGGGAAAATGAGAAGTTGTGTATTTCTTCATTTCCTTCATTTCACTTAATGTATTGACTACTTCATATAATTCAAGATCTGCATCTTCATTTTCGCCCTCATCTTCATCCTTATCTAACCTTCCTCATCTTCAAAAAACATATCCTCCTGTGGCTCCAATTCCACATTTCCTTTCCCCTACTTCTTTTGTTTCTTTGCCCCCTTCCTTTGTTCATTCTTTGTTTGTTTCTCTTCTTCATGTACATCCTCTATATCATTGACATTATTTGTATCATCATCTTCTGAGAATAATCGATTCAACATATCAAAATGCATCTGGACCAGCTTGGAGTGAATTTGAATAAACTCCTTGAAGAACTTTTTAAGTGCCTATTTATTGCCTCTCTATCAAAAAAGAGATAGTAAGATTGGGATAATGATAAGTTTGCATTCACACACTTACAGAGACAAGTGCTTTTTAAGGAAGTTTACCTTCAATTTTTGGCCTGAATTTTTTCTTCACCGGCATTTGGTTCAACAATAGTTTCTTTTTTCAGAGACAACAAACCCTGGCAACAAGTTGATGAAATATATTGATGACATATTGAAAGAATATATAAATAAGTAATTTATTTATAGAGAACATTGATGATTGATTACTCTATATATAAAGTGATCTTTAACTTACATTCAAACGCTCAAATTCGATCCTTCTATTAACCCGTTTAGTACTCCAATAGTGAACGGGTAGTTTGGTTCTCTCCCTCCTAAATCACCAACCCTTACCTTTTCAAAATAAAAAAGCTATGCAAAAACCACAAACCACAGATGAGTTACATGACAATATATCATATATTTCTAGAGTAATATTTACAAATATTCAATTGCATGGATTGAAAGTAAACTTACTATAAGTAGAAATAAACAGCCACCAATTCCTATTTTCTTTAATTCCTGTTTTCTTCCTCTCTTCCTCCTCTCTTCTTCCTGTCTTTAGAAGACCATTGAAATGCCACACTTCATCGGCCAAGCATTGTAATACATACTCGGCCTAGTTGTATTCTCCAACATTGTCAATATCAATGGTAATGGTAACAGAAACGTGCCGCGAAGTAAGAAATACATTGGTTGTAGGACATAGAAAGCACCCGAGAATAAATAAAAGGAAATATCTTTTGGAGTCAGGGGAAGAGACATCTTCAGAATTCATCATCATCTCTTTTAACTGACTAAGTTTTATTCTTAAGAACAACTTTTTCATATTTGAGGATTCCTTTGACGATTCATTGAGAGAACTCAAAACATCACGTCCCCTATAAGGAATACCTAAAATTCATCCTACCTATTTTGAAGTTAGCTTAAAATTTTGATTTCCGGCAATGCAAAGACGTTTTTACATAGGTTCAAATCTCATGACAAGTTCTTGACATAATTTTCTACTTAGTGTATCACATGTAAAATTCAAAAGTTTCCCAAATCTCATATTTTGTACAATAACTTTCATCTCATCAGTCAAGGTAGAAAATAATTCCTTCAGTTGTTTAGGAGAGCACCTTGTTAGAATGGGCATTGTTTCTATCCTATTCCTCCTTACCCTATCAAAATTTTGAAACTTCTCTTGATCTTCATGTTCTTTCCAATTCTCGGTCTATTCACAAAGAACAGACAAATGAAAATATAGATAATAACAATATACATAATTGAAACTAACTATAAGATTGAATAATCACATAAATATAAAAGAAGAAACTAACTAACCGTGAATAGAACCAAGCACAAGCCAGAGGTGGATTTCACTCTATTGTAGGAAAAATGATTGGTATGTGTCAGATCCATACAAATATGCAAATTGCTTTTATGTTAAAAATTTTTTTGAAATGAAGCTTTGATTATATTTTAAAAAAATAAAGATTAAAGAAAAACCTATCACATATTAAAATAGATTAACCTGTAATCTGCATCTTCTATATCTTCAGTGTCGTCCGTGTTTCCTCTGTTTTCTGGGACTATGTTTTCTGTGTTCTCCTCCCTGTTTGTCCTGGTTCTCATTTTTTAGTTTTTGGTTTTCCCTCTGCTCTCTCAACTTTTTGATCTTCCGAAACTGTGACTCCTCTCTCTCGTTCTACCGGTCTTCTTCTTTCTGTGTTGTGGTTTGCAAAACGTATTCTGCTTTTAGAAAAGTTGTTGATCTTCGTTGGCGGTAGAATCGTGGGTTCGTGGGTTTGTTCGTTCGTGATGGTGGGTTAGGGTTGTCAAATTATTTGTCAATAGAAATCGTAATCGTCGATGAAGCTTCCATCTACAGTGATGGTGAAGCATCCATCTAACCCCAACCCTACCCATCGTAGCCATTAATCGTAGGCTTTAATCACCCAATTAAAATATCATTATTATTATATTTGAATTTCATGACCCTAACTTAAAATCTGTTAACAATTACAAACTAATTATATAATATATAATAACATATATATATATATATATAATATGTTATTACAAGTATATAATATATTAATATATGTTATTACAACTATATAATATATAATATATGTGATTATATTTATATTCGTAATATTTCTTTTTTGTAATATTGTAATTATTAACATTACATTTACGTAGTAATAGAGTAAGAGTTACTATTATGTTACTATCTATTATTATTAGTATTAAGGTAGTGTACTATCACATATATAGGTAATATGTAATTAGTAATATTATTATTATATTGTTCTATTATATTACAACTACATCCTTATATATTACTATAATATTATATTATATTGTATATTATAATTATGATGGTGATATATATTATAATAGAGTAATACTTACTACGTTACTATATATATTGTAAGGGTTACTACTATGTGACTACATATATTGTAAGGGTTACTACTATATTATTACTATGTTATTATATATATGGTAAGGGTTACTACTATGTTACTATATATTAGAGTAATACATCGTTAACATTACTATTATATATATATATATATATATATATATATATATATATAATAAGTAATAATATGACAATTATATTCTTCTATTATATGATATTACAACAATATCACTCTCTATTACTATAATATTATATTATGTTTAATATATTAAATTTATATTGTTAATATATAATGGTTACTATTATGTTACCATATATTTTATATAAGAGTTACATTAGGTTACTATTAAGTTACAGTAATGTAAAGTCTAATTAGTGGATATTGTTCAAATTTTAGACTAAAGGTTGCAAATGTGATGTGCCAGCAGCAAATGTGCAGAAGGTTGCCGTGTACAAAAAGGAAGTACAACAGGAAGAAATTAATTGTGCAGCAAGCATGTGCATGAGTTTGAAAATCAAACACGAAATGAACGGATAAGATGAAAGGAAAACAAATAAAGTTATGTTATTGTAAAGTTAGTCTGATAACTCTACTACAACTCTACCACAACTCTAATACAACCCATTAAATCCCATTAAACACTCGCTCAACTACGTCCATTTATTGTGGTTCAACCTAACTATTAATTGTCCTTACTCTTATTGTTGCTAGATTAACATTACACACAATCTCCTATCTCTCTCTCTCACACTCAGAACACCATAAACCTGTGATCTTCTTCTTCTTCCTCACACAAAATCACAAAGAACCGAAAATCTGTCTCTCAGCTCTCCTCTTCTTCATCTTATTCTTCCTCTGCGGACCAAATAACACCTTGTTACTTTCCATTCCATCAAATATATCTCAAATCGCAAATATGACGTCTTCTTGAAAACGGAAAGGGGTCATCATTGAAAGACAAAATTACAACGGCAATTACTTTCCTTCGTTCAGAAAAAGCAAAAATTTTGACGAGGTATTTTCTGATAGAAAAGTTACTCATGGTCGTTTATTTGATTGGAATTATTTTGATAAAATAGGTTTTCTACACGCAAGTTTTATCAAACATATATGTCCTTCTTGGCTTGTTCATCTAAATAAAAAGGTTTATGAGCATGCCGTTAGAGTTTTTTATAATAATATAGAACAAATTCATGGTGAGCATGACATTGTTATTAATGGTAAAAATATGACGTGTGCTTTTGGAAGTTATTTTGGTGGACAAAAAATTTACGTTGATCCGACAATGATCTGCAATGAGGGAGGTATTCAATGAGTTGACCATGAAGAATGTGCCCGGTATTTGGAAACTGACATATTGATGGATGCTCAAATAGTTTTTGATGATTACAGTTTAGAGAGTTTTAGTACAAATGCTTCAGAATTAAACTTTCATGAAAAAATTCTTCACTTTTTAGTAGTACATGTAATGAAGCCCTACTCAGGAAATTTTACCTCTATTACCCTGATGATTTCTGGTTGATGGCTCGAATTATAGAAAGAAAAAATCCAGATTTGCATTTTTTGATTCCTCACTTTATGATAAAGAACAACCGTGCTTCAAATAATTTGGCATATCGCAGCATGGTTACGGGAATTTTAAAAAGTCAAGAAATAAATTTAAGGAAAGAAGACCATGTGCAATTAAGTATTACACATTCCATAAATGAGAGAACGGTACAAAGAGCTTCTTGGATTATTGAAGATGGTTCTTGGATTAATATTAAAAAAAGAGATGCAAATTATAGTATAGAAGCAAGGGCAGATGAGGCAGCAGCTACAGAGCCAGAGAGTGGGAAGGAAACTGAGAATGATCGATGGACTGAACTGATTGAATCTATTAATGGTCTCAAAATAGGGTTCACGGATGTTGATAACAAATTTGGTGAAGTTCGAAGGGAAATTGAAGAAATTCGGGGAGAAATGGCAGAAGTTCGAAAGGAAATAGGTGAAATGAAATAGAGTTTTTGTCAGTCCAAGCACCAAAATGACAAATTCTAGGAACGAAATGAGGAACAGTTTAAACAATTTTTATTCAAGTTGACGCAAATAAGTGATGTTGCAAGGATAAATTCAAATTTTATTATGTCCTTAAGGGATTGGGTCATAACCATAGGTAGAGCTGAACCCTCCTCCTCTCTACACCTCCTCCTCAGTCTACTTCAATTGCTTATCCGTTTCTGATCAGACCATTTGGTTCTCCCCTGATATCTTCATTTCCACCTCGGCATAATCCATTTCAATTTCCTGCATCTGCATCTGCATTTGCACCTACTGTTGCCGCTCCATCCTCTACTGCTCTACCACCATCATCTGCTCCATCTTCTCCTGCTGCAGCTCTTACACATCCTCATCCTCTTCTGCTACTGCTGTAATTGGATCCTCTGCTAGAAGTCCTTCCCCTTCTCGTCAATCGAAAAAATATGAATCCAGAATTAAATTTACATAATTTTCACTTTATTAATTTGTATTTATTTATAAATTTAGGTTTTTAATTTGTTTCTTGCTTGAATATGTAGTGATCAAGATGTATCAAAGTATGAATGTATGTGTGTACTTTCCAGCTTTTTTTATTTGTAATTAAATATAATTATATGTTATATATTTTAATTAATTATACCTCCCGGCTCCAACTTCCTTGTGCCGCTGGATCATGCCTCATGCCGCGCCATTCTACCCATGCATCACCTGATTGTGCCGGTGGTTAATGCCTCATGCCGCACCACTTTGTCCAACCTTCACCTGCTTGTGCCGGCGGTTCATGCCTCATGTCGCACAGCCCCACCCCGAATGTAAATTAAAATAATGACATTATTAATTTAATTAATAAAATAATAATATTATTTTTTTGATATTATATGATATAATGATATGAAATATATAATTGCGTTACAAATTTTATTATATACAATTTGTATTTAAATTTCATTATTAATTGCTGACTTATTTGCCTTTTATTATAATATTACTATAAGTAACTAATTTTACATCAAATCAAATTAACACAATCCTCTCGCTTCCCTCTCCCCCCTTTTCGTCTTTGGCGCCATTTATTGGTGCCAAATAAAGAGGCATCAAAAGTTTCGTGCTAATAAGTGTTACGTATTAATTTTGTTCCATATTTAGAATTTGTCATCGCCAAGAAAATATTATCTATTAATTAATCTCTCTCCTTCTGCCATTCTCTCTTAATTTCATATGCTTCTCTCATCTTAGATTTCATTATTTCTCCGCTTGATTTTTGCAATGGATAAGAGATGTATGTATTGTAAATCAAGGGCATGTGATGAATATATTAGTGGAGTTAATGAATTTCTTGAATTTGCATCTACGAATATTAAATTTGTCAATGGGAAGCTATCATGTCTTTGTGTGAAATGTTTCAACACTTTCAGATTTTCTACACATACCGTTTTCAATCACTTGCTACGTTATGGTTTTCAAAGGGATTATGTTAACCGGATATATCATGGGGAGGGTAAGGAAAATTCAACACTTCATACCTCTCATACATCTTACTCATCCACCTTAGATGATAATATTTTTTTTTACCATGATATGTTCAGTATCTTAGGTGATACATTCACACATTTACGACCTGAACCAACCTCACACCTATCCCAACCAACCTCTTATCCATCTAAGGTCAATGAATCAACATCAACCTCAACTTCAACATCACTTTCAACTTCAGATAAATTCATTGAATTACTTGAGAAAACAAAAAAACCACTATATCTAAATTCCAAATATACTATGCCGGCAATGATCGTGCACTTTTATCATTTAAAGTGTTTATGTGGGTAGACTAACAAATCTTTTTCATTACTCTTAGAGTTTTTAGCAGAATTATTACCCCATAAAAACATATTGCCAAATAGTTACCATCAAGTGAAAAAGACAATTTCAGCTTTAGGGTTGAGATATGAGAAAATACATGCTTGTTCTAATGATTGTATGTTGTACTGGAGACATAGAGTTAAAGATGATACAGGTTATGTATGTGGTGCTTCCAAATGGAAACCAAATGGAGATGGAAAAAAAAACCTATCAAAATAATGAGATGGTTTCCCTTAATTCCTAGATTGCAAAGACTATTTTCATGTGTTCAAACCGTTTCTTTAATGAGATGACATCATGATAAGAGAACAAAAGATGGACTCCTAAGACATCCAGCTGATGCTCTTGCATGGAAAGAGTTTGCTACCCTATACCTTAATTTTTCTTTTGATCCGAGAAATATCCGATTAGGGTTAGCCGCGGATAGGTTTAATCCATTTAAAACAATGAATGTTACACATAACACTTGGCCACTGATCACCATACCATATAATCTCCCTCCTTGATTGTACATGAAGTCTACAAACTTTATACTGACATTACTTATTTTTGGTCCTACAAGTCCTAGTGATAAGATCGATGTGTATATGCAACCACTGGTGAAAAAACTAAAAGAATTATGGAATGCAGGAGTAGATACATAATATTCTTCAGTCGGTGAAAGATTTAAAATGTATGCAGCACTCTTATGGACTATTAATGACTTTCTGCATATGCTAATCTATCTGGATATGATACATGTTCTCAGTGGTTAAGTCATGGCCGCAAGTTTTGTTATATGGGACATCGGGGATGGTTGGACTCAACTCATCCATTCAGGTATGATAAATTTTCTTTCGATGGGAATGAGGAATGTAGAGTTACTCCCAAACAACGGACATGAGCTAATGTCTTGCGAGAATTACATGAGATTGACTTAACAAATCCGAATGATATGCATGGATAGAAAAAAAAGGGCATATTGTTTCATTTGCCATATTGGGAACATGTTTTAATTAGACATAATATTGACATGATGCATACGGAGAAAATTTGTTTTGATGCAATTGTTGGTACAATTCTGGGGTAAGAAAGAAAGTCTAAGAATAATTATAAGAGTAGACTTGATCTTGAAGATATGGGGATAAGAAAAGATCTACATCTACGGACTTCAAACTCTTCAAATATATTTGTACCTAAAGCATGTTACCAAGTGACGCTGCAAGAGAAAGATGTTTTTCTCAAGTTTTTGAAGGTTTTAAAACTTCCTGACGAGTGCTCTACTAACATCTCCAAATGTGTTCAGTTGAAACAGCGGAAGTTAATAGGATTAAAGAGTTATGACTGCCATATTTTAATGCAGGAGTTTATCCCATAGCAATTCGGGGATCGTTGCCTCACAATATAAGCTCTGTTATCATTAAAATATGTAGCATTTTTAAATATCTCTGCTCTAGGGTCCTTGACCCATGAGAACTTGAGGATTTGGAGGGATCAGTTCCACAAATTATGTGTGAACTTTTCCGCCATCATCTTTTACTAGTATGATACACTTAATCGTGCACTTAACAATAGAAGCAAGGATCGGTGAACCAGTCACATATAGATGGATGTATCCGATGGAAAAGTTTTTATTACTCTCATAATTTATTTATTTCCATAACTTATTTAAGTAATAATGATGCTCATTTAATTTAGGTTAACTTATTGCAATATATATCCATGCAGATACTTGCTTCAACTGAAATCTTATGTTCGTAATAGAGCACGACCTAAAGGATCCATCGCCGAAGGGTATATACCAAATGAGTGTCTATTATTTTGTTCGAGATATTTAAACGGAGTTGAGATAAGGTTTAATCGTGTGTTGCGAAATGATGACAACCAGATTATATATGGAGAAGATGAGTCTGCTTTTACGACTATTAGAAGACTTTTGGGACTAAAAACACATAGATCTACTAAAAGACGAAAAAAGAGGATATCTTGAATTCGTTTGGATGAGAAATCATTGGAACAATGCCATAGATATATACTATTTAATAGTGACTCACTTGCCTCCTTTAAATTGTAAGTCTAAATTCTTATATATTTTTTTAAATGTATTAAACTGTAATTTAATATCATGTGTTCATGATCAGAGAACATATACAACATATTCGAAGAATAAATCGTGGAAAAAAGTTAAATACTTTTTAAATTGACAAACTTCACAGTAAAGATTTCAGTAGCTGGTTTTCTCATCGTGTAAGTATATTGGTATTTAATCTTTGAAATATATATTTTGGGTTAAATTTCTTATTAATTGTTTTTTGATGATTTTTTCTTTTAGGTTACGAATTCAAAAAACACCACAGAGATTAGAGATGAAGTTAAATGGATCGCTCGTGGACCACATCTATTCGTTAGAAATTATAATGGCTATATAATCAATGGATTTTGATTCCATATAAATGATCATGAGAAATGCCTTCAAAGTCATAATTTTGGAGTTATGGTAGCAGTGGATGATATTACATATTCAACTAAGAGCGATAAAACACCCATTCAAGATAAAGTTAATTATTATAGAATATTACGGTTAATTATTGAAGTAAACTATAATGGAATGTATACTTTTGTTTTATTTCGATGTGATTGGGTTGATCTACAATGGGGATGTAAGAAGGATGGATTTGGTTTAACACTTGTAAATTTCTCTTATCTGAATCATATGGGTGTTGATTTGCTGGATGATCCTTATGTTTTGAAATCCCAAGCAAGGAAGGTATTTTATGTAGTTGACGAAAGACATAAAGCATGACTTGTTGTAAAACATGTGAAAATTAGAGATAAATTTGACATGGGTGATGCATTGATCGATTAATATATGAATTCAGAACTAACCCCTCAACTCAAGTGTAGGTTCGGACTAATGTAGATGAAGATGAAGGAAATGTATCAACAGAAATGATTGATGATGAAGGTGTTGATAGAGTAAGATATGATGCATATATGTATGAAATATAATTTCCTATACACATTTATTTTCTTATCTTCTGTATTTTTTTTTATTTTTAATCATTATACTTTCATTCTTCTTCTTTATTGTGACGTGGTATCAAACATGTGGTAAGAAATAGTAATAATAACTAATTCCTCTTCGTACAAATGCTAACAAATGGTAAGATTTACCTTTATTCTCTATCAATATCCTTGATAAAAAGTGATATATAACGAATACAAATATAAACTTTATGTGTACTTTTATTATAGTATAATAAAAATTAAAATGATAACTTTTATTCTGTATACATACGGTAACAAATGATAACTAACAAAGAATAAATGGTAACAAGTGGTAAGAATTATTACTTTCTCTTCGTACAAATGGTAATAAATGATAACAATAAATTTAATTCCGGTAACAATAATTTTTTTATGGTAACAATGATAATAAGCGCTAACAAGTGATCTTGGCCCAACGTAACATGTGATAAGACAATAATGGTCCTACAATTTTGTATAATATAACATCGTATCAATGGAAACAATTGGTAATAAGCGGGTCGCGTGGTAATAAACGGTAACAATTACTACTTTCTCTTCATACAAATGTTACCAACTACTTTAATTGGTAACAAGCATGTCGCGTAGTAACAAGCAGTATGAATTCCTATTTTCTTTTCGTACAAATGGTAACAAATAGTAATAAATATGGTAACAAGTAATTTTTAAAACTGAAATTTATATAAATAAGAAAAATAATGCTAATGAAAATATATAATGTTAAAAATTACACACGTAACAATAAAATAACACATATGAAACACTACTCCAAGAGTATTTACCGTAACCATTCCATTCCAAACTATAACCATATGGTAAAAATTTTAAAAACCTAGTTAAAAATTCAATCCTCCCAATTAATTTGTAAAGGAGGGAAAAAACGCGCAGATATATTTTCAACATTTCCCGCGGCTTCGTTTGAAACATAATTAGTATTTGAATCTGAATTGTGATATAATATAAGCGCAAAGCATAAATATGTTGTTTGCCCAATATAATATAACTATAAATTATATTATTTCATAATATTCATTTATAAATTATAAATGATATTGTTTCATAATATAAATTTATAAATTTATTATGATTATGATTATCAAAATAATTTGATTAACATTATATTACTATAATTTAATATTATTATTACATACAACTTAATTACTTATCAATATTAATATTACTAAATAATACTACTTACAAATTTTAATAATCATTTTCTATTACTAATATCAAATAATTATTATATTTAATTATTGTTCTTAAGGTAGGGTAACATTTTATATAAGATACTGGTATATATACTCATAATATTTTTTTGATAGCTTCCTTAATTTTTTTGCATATCTCATTTAATTATTTTAACATATCTAATTTATGTTATTAATTTAAATAACTCATACTTATACATTATATGCAATCCATCTAAACCACATTATCCGGCAAAATTTAAATTATAAATTAAGTATCAAATGTTATTATTTTAAATAATATGATCATATAAAATTATGTAAATAATGTAGTAATAATAAGATAAACAATATATAACTTTTTGTAATATATGAATTTTTTCAAAATTATATATTCATAACAAATTATAATAAATGTATTATAACACTATATTATTATTTTAATACAATTATTATTTTAAATTACGCGGTCCGGTTGAGCCACAGGATAGCATTTGCGCGTGGTGGCTCAGCCGGCGGTTGTGTTGTCCAAACAATATAATAAGTGATAACTAACAAATAATAAATAGTAATAAGTGGTAATAATTACTACTTTCTGTTTGTACAAATGGTAACAAATGGTAATAATTAATTTAATTCCTGTAATAAAAATTTTTATTGTGATAACAATGATAATAAGTGGTAACAAGTGATTTTGGTCTAATATAATAAGTGGTAAGACAATAATTATATAAAAATTGTATAATATAATATCGTAACAATGGTGGGTCGCGTGATAAAAAGTAGTAAGAATTACTACTATCTCTTCGTACAAATGATAACAAATGATAACGATTACTTTAATTATGATAACAATAATTTTTGTTGTGGTAACAATGATAATAAGTGGTAACAGACGATCTTGGTCTAATTTAACAAGTGGTAAAACAATAGTTATATAAATTTTGTAGAATATAACATCGTATCAATGGTAACAATTGTTAACAAGCGGGTCGCGTGGTAACAAGTGGTGACAATTACTACTTCCTCTTCTAACAAATGGTAACAATTATTTTAATTTTGGTAATAATGATTTTTATTGTGGTAATGAAATAAGTGGTCTTGGACCAAAACAATAATTATAAAAATTTTGTATAATAGAATATCATAACAATGGTAACAATTGAACAAGGTCGCGTGATAACAAGTGATAAGAATTATTACTTTCTTTTTGTACAAATGGTAACAAATAATAACATGTATAGTAACAAGTATTTTTTTTAAAAACTGAAATTTATTTAAATAGGGAAAATAATGTAATATTAAAAATTACATAAGTAACAATAAAATAACACATATGAAACACTACTCCAAGAGTATTCACTGTAACCATTCCATTCTAAACTATAACCATATGGTAAAAATTTTAAAAACCCACTCCCAATAAATTTGTAAAGGAGGGAAAAAATGCGCGGATGGATTTTCAACATTTCCGGCAGCTTCGCTTGAACATAATTAGTATTTGTATATGAATGGCAGTATAATACAAGCGCGTGCATTAATATGTTGTTTGTCCAATATAATATAATTATAAATTATATTATTTCATAATATACATTTATAAATTATAAATGATATTGTTTCATAATATAAATTTATAAATTTATTATTATTATGATTATCAAAATTATTTGATTAGCATTATATTACTATAATTTAATATTATTATTCCATAAAACTTAATTACTTATCAATATTAATAATACTAAATAATACTATTTACTAATTTCAATAATCATGTTCTATTACTAATATCAAATAATTATTAAATTTAATTATTGTTATTAAGGTAGGGTAACATTTTTTATAAGGTACTGGTATATATACTCATAATATTTTTATTGTAGCTTCCTTATTTTTTTTCATATCTCATTTAATTATTTTAGTTTATTATTATTATTATTTTCAATTAAATTATTACTAATTAAAATAATTTCGATAATATTATGGATCGTAAAGTTTGCGATCATATATTTTGATTTCAATTCTTTACCTTTCTAAATAAATAATATTAAATATAATTATCAAATTCCTTGATTATAAAATTTAAAATATAAATTAGACATTAATGTATCTAATTTATATTATTAATTTAAATAACTCACACTTATACATTATATCATATGCAATCCATCCAAATCACATTATCCCGCGAAATTTAAATTATAAATTAAGTTTCAAATATTATTATTTTAAATTATATGATCATATAAAATTATGTAAATAATGTAGTAATAATAAGATAAACAATATATTACTTTTTGTAATATATGATTTTTTTCAAAATTATATATTCATAAAAAAAATTAATAAATGTATTATGACACTATATTATTATTTTAATACAATTATTATTTTAAATTACGTTGTTCGGTTGAGCCGCACGTTGTGCCGCGATGGCATTTGCGCATGGCGGTCAACCAGCGGTTGTGCCGTCCAGGCATTTCCGCGCGTTTTTGCTTAGGCAGCTCTGCCAGCGGTTGTGCCGCGCAGACATTCTCCTGAGATGTAGTAATATGGTAGTAATATTTACTTCTAATTAACGTAATATGGTAGTAATATTTACTATTACTTCACGGAGTCATATAGGTAAAAGTCAAAACTTCATGTAAACAATAAATAATTCAAAAACTAAAATGTAAAAAATGGGGCAAAATGGCGTGGCGGGTTTATTTCGCGCTAAATAAATTATATATACTACAAACCAAAATTTATTTGACACTAAACCAAAATATATATACCACAGACCTTCTTCCCTCCACAAATATCGAAACTTCTCATTTTCTTCAAAAACTCTTCCCTTACATCTCTCAAAATTTCTAATTCAAACAAAATCTCATTCCATCAAATATTTTCAACCAAAAAATTTTTGCGAAAATTATGGGACGAAATAAACGAAAAATTACCATTGTAGCTGAAGACAAAGAATCAGAACCATCGGAAAAACAAGTTGACTCCGAAGAAACCCAATTATTCGAAGATGATATTCCAGGTTTGGTTTTGTTTATGTTTATATTACATTTCATTTTTTTCATACATTTCTATGTAATTACTATATTATCTATTTTTTTTCATTTGCATTAGTTCTCAAGAGAAAATGTAGGGGTCTAACCCGTTGTCAAGATGTCTGGGATTTACAAAAAGGAAAATGTATATGGGTTGAAATGAACGATTTGAATCAATTAATAGGAATCGAAGGTACCATCTTCACTAGATTCCTAGGCTTCATAGTCAGAGTATATTCCATTGCTCCAATAAACTATACAAGTTGGCGTGACATGTCGAGCGAGTATAAAGAAGATATGTGAAAAATTATAGAGGTATCTACCTCTACTACTCAATCGAATAATGCCATACATGAAACTTAAGATATCTAATTCTTTTTCTTATATTGTAGTCAAAGATTACCTTCAACCCACTCAGAGATGATACCAAGAAATTGGTTCTTGCAAATTTATCCGACAAATGGAAGAGTTTTAAAAATTCTCTCAAATCAAAAATGGTTCGATGATTTACTTGAAATAGATGAAAATATAAAGAGAATGGAGGATGAGAGAGTTGATCCGAATCAGTACAAGGACTTTGTTATTTTTTGGTTGAGTGATAAAGGGAATGTAGAAGTTTATTACTTTTACTTTTTTCTTTGGGAAATTTAATTGTAGTCTGATACCTTTTCCTGTTTAGGAAATGAGTAGAAGAAATTCAGAATGTCATGCAAAATTAAGCGATTAAGCGATCCGCATTGCTTAGGATCTAAGTCTTTGGCCAAACTTATACATGAGAAGGTATAAACAATTCATATCTTATTTTATTTGAAATTAATTTTTATTACATCATAATACAAACTAAATCATTTTATCAGACAACACAATCTGGGACAAAACCTTGTCAAGATGAACTTTATATTACAAAAAGAACCCGATCAGATGGGAGTTTAGTTTCTACAAAAGCATCAGAACTTGTGGTATATGATTGATTGTTTTTTTGTATTCTCAATTGATTTTTCTAATGAACATTCACCTTTAATTCATTTTACATAGGGTTTAATTCTTTTTTACATAGGAAATGATGAAGAGTGGAATGGATACTGAGAGTGAAGCACAAAGTTCAAATTTATCTTGGACAACTGATATCGTATCCAAAGTTAAATGGTCTGATTCCAGGGGAAGAATCAAATGTGTTGGCAAAGTTACAACTCCATCACAACAGCAGCATTCAAGCAAACCTTAGACGAACATATAACTATTATGATGGAACGATTAATGCAACAAAATCAGAATATTACTAATTTAGTGAGCAATGTTCTTATGCATGTTGCTATGCATGTCGGAAGTGGACAACGAGATGAATTGTTGAACTTTGTTAATGAAGCGAGACTCATTGCTGGTGTTAAGGTACAAATATCATTTCTTTACTTCTTACCATAATCTAATTACTTTTATTTTTGAATAATAATCCATATTATTTGCATTTGTATTGTTAGCTTCCTCCGATACAAGATACTGGGAGTGCACAATGAAACCAACCATCATCATTATCACAACCTCCTCAGTCCATCACAAAAGATAATATTTAAATGTACAAGTTTTTATAAAATACCTTATAATTATATTAATTTCATTACTATAGAATGATACCACACATCACGCTGGATCTTGGAACCGGATGCCATGGATGCTGGAATATTTTGGGTGCTCCAAGTCAACATTTTTGGCATGAATATTTCATTTCAGAAGATACGAAAATATGTACTGACCGGAAGTTATTATCTTTTTCTTTCTCTTGTAATATGTCTGTAATATTATCATCTTTTTCTTTCTCCTATAATGTATCTATAACATTATCATGTATATTTCATGATAATATAAAAAGGTATTTCATTTTCTAAGATACGGTATTTATAATTTTTCCTAACTCTTTGTATTATTTGTATTGACATATCCTAATATTCACTAATCTTGTGATAACCGCCCAAATGAGCAGTAATATTTGGTTTCCAATATTAAGTAACAAACAACATATTCTCAGTTAGTAACATTTACTCACCAACAACAATTATAAATAAAGTAGTAATATTTACTATCCAATGACAATATATGTAGTAACATTTACTAACAAATTATTTCTATAACCGATATCAAACGTAGTAACATTTACTGACCCATAATTTTGTAAGCGATAATAAAACAGTAACATTTACTGACCAATAACTCTGTAAGCGACAATGACAATAAAAGTAGTAATATTCACTGATCCAATAAGAGATAATAAAGATAGTAATATTTACTAGCCTAATACTTCTGTATATGACCATAAAGATAGTAATATTTACTAACCCACATGTGACAATAAAGAATTCAAATTTTTTATATTCTAAGATCCGATGATATTGTTGTAATATATATTGACATTTGTATTTATCGACGATAAAAGTTATAACATTTCCTAACATACTATTATTTCATTGGCGACAATAAATAATTATACAAATTCTAACGGTTATATTGAGTCATTGACTGATGATAAAATTAAAAACTTTTACTAATCCTTAAACTGATGAAAAAAGTAATAACTTTTACTAACTCTTTACAAGGTGACGATACAAATTATAATTTTTACTAATCTTTTACGACTGATGATAAATGTGGTAACTCTTACTAACCCCTTTATAAAAGTGACGATAAATGTAGTAACTCTTACTACCCTTTACAAAATTAATGATAAATGTAATAACTCTTACTACCCCTTTACACCCGATGATAAATGTACTAACTCTTACTACCCTTTACAACCGATAATATAACGTTGATTTTTACCCACGCTTTCTCTAATCGTCCGGATGTTGAACTTGCTCCAACGGTCATCACAAGTGTCGGGATAGTTCTATCCCGACCCATTTTTAGCCAACTGAACCTTTATCCGTTGGAGAAGATTTTATCGATGGATTTATCATATTTTCCTCATGGTTTTCGTCTGTCTCCATAACCCATTTCCGTTGTAGTACTTGTAGCCTCGCTAAAAACTCAATTTATCAAAAACTATAGAGTTATAAGATCTTATTCCCATTTATTTGAGAAAATAAATCTCATATTGACAACACAAATCTACTACATATAACTGACTTAGGGCTGCACGATATCTATTTGCCCATGCATGTTTAGTACAAAACTTGATATCCACAATTCCATAATTACCTAAATATGAGATAATATATCTTCTCAAATCTAAGAATTATATGCATTATCATGATCAGAATGACGATTTACTAATATAGACAAGTTACCATGCTATTGTTATTTATGTGTCATGTCTGTGTACTTATCACTTAAGTATCCACATCTCCTATGATGAGGCTTACTAGTCCATTCGTATTGGTAACTTTTTACTAAATTTGGTGAGAATAAATGACAACCTCTGGTTTAAGATGACCGGTTACAAGTCCATAGTTACGAATGGTTTTAAGTATTTGGATAAAACTGTTTCACCACTCATATTTTCAGCTCTTTGAAAATGAAACATCTCCTACAATACTTAAAAGCTTAAAATTCTATTAAAATAAAACCATTTTACTCATATTAGAATTTTTTATGCCAAAAGATATTTACATAAATACTATTTTACATGGTTTTAGGGCTCACAACTAATAGGAAAATAGCAAAAATATGGTTTACAAATGCCCAAAAGAAGATAAATATATATATATAAAAGAAAGAAAACAAAGCAACTAGCGTTAGCGTAGTGACATATGTCTTAGCATCGTATACCTCCACAATGGTAGCACGTAGTGCCATGGCGATCTATTAGTTTTCAAAAAAGAAAAAACAAAGAAAAAAAGACAATGCTAAGGTGCAAAATCCGAGTGTCATGGCACCAACAACATGTAACCCAATATTTTTGCTTTGAAACCTTTATTTAAAACCTCACTCCAGAACCCTAATTCTTCATCCTCTAATATCAAAGATGCCTAAAGGGAGACAGAGAAAGAGAGAGAGAGAGAGAGAGAGAGAGAGTAAATTAAGTTAAAATTTATGGTGTTTTAGGATGTAGAAATGAGGGAAATTTGGAAAGAGAAAAAAAGATTTGCAAGAAAATGAAGAGATTCTTTATGAAGAAGAGAGATTAGGTTTTAAGCATGGAACTGATAAAGCGATCTTGTAGAAATCTTTATAAAATATGTCGGGTAATCTCTCTCTCTCTCTCTCTCTTTACATGCTAGTTGTGGTATAATCTAAATCTTGTTATCGGCTATATTTGATTCTTGAAAAAACCTATGTAGAATACTCTTTTTTGATGTTTTTGAAATAAAACATGTTTTATAATTGCATTGCGTAGGCCAATTATCATTTGTGTATTTTATATGTTTATTTATTTTATTTTCACTTATTTTTATGCTAAAGTAATATAGTCCATGTCAATGAGTTGAATTGATTATGATAATGTTTAGATAGATAATTATTTGAGTCAATTGATATTAATATTTTATAGAGGTAATGTTTTATGTTTAGGTTATATGTTTATTAGACTAATTCTTTGATATATTTATTCTAGGGCTAGATTTTTCATGTTAATGAGTTGACTAGACTATGCTAATACTTAAGTGAATTGTTATTTAGATTATTTGATTTTGATAGCCAAATCCAATTTTTGTACTCTTAGGTGTGACATTTATATTAATAGTATTTATTGAATTGTTGATTATGTGATTTTAATAGTTTATGCTAGAATAGATGGTTCATGACATTGTGATGTATAACTCATGCTAGTATAGATATATTAGATTAATGTTCATGATTAGTAGATAACTTATGATTGTTATTAATTATACATTTCGTACTAACACTAAATAGATATAACAACCAACCCTTTATCATACTAAGTGGAATCAGTTATATGGATCTTTTTATATCATTATACTCTATTTTATGTCATATACTCACTTATTTGATTGTTTTTTTATACAGCAACAATAATTATATTTTTATTCCACTAAGTAGAGTCGACAATATGAATACTTTTACGCTGTTGTACTCTATTTTGTATCATATCTATATCTATATTTAGAGTATTTAAATCATATTTTATGATTACTATCCAAGTCTTCTTAGGTTCCCTTCCCCTAGGCTAATATGAGTACTTATCATAATCTCAGATTGCCTAATTTAAACTTCTATCGGTCGCCTATGTATATGTTTATTACCATTTTAATTGTATTTCCCTTAAATTTTCCTTGATAGTCGCATTCCCAACTTTCTCTCTAATATACTCATTTCTTATCTTATCCATCCTGTGTGTCTGCACATCCACATTAATATTCTCATCTCCACAACTCTTATCTTCTACTTATACTTTTGGTTCATTACCAAATATTTAGATCCATATAACAAAACATATCCGATCATCATTTTTTAAAACTTCCATTTAGTTTTAAAGGCATCTTTCGATTTCGATAACGTAAAATACCTGATAAATTTCTCTATTTTGATCATCTTATTTGTATTCTATGTAATACATTTTTGTCAATTCCTCTATTTTGTTGGGTAAATTATACGTTTCCCCTTGTGGTTTAATCGAAAATCACATCTTTACTTATCCCCTGTGATTTTAAAAAGTGTAGCAAGTTGATGAAATATTTTAAAATTAATGGGGACGACATATACCCCATAAATTAAAACTCACAAGCTCTATTCTCTCATCTCTATCTCTCTCTCTCTTCCCTTTATCTGGGTCCTTTGTTTGATGGAATAACATCAGAAATAGGGTTTTGGAGGGGCAAATCAAAGATCGTTTGTAAAGTTGTGAAGAAAAAGAGAGTTTTTGAAGGGTTTTAGAGAGAGAAAATAGATGGACCAGTGATTTTTTTTAGTAGAGAAGATTTGATTTCATCTCCAACGATAAAGAGAAAGTCAAGATATGTGTAGTCGCTATGGATATAAAGCTTTGAGAAGTTTAAAAAAAATAGAGGTATAGAAGAAATAGAGCACAGAGGAAAAAAGAGATGGTGGCGGGTGGACAATGTTGTGACCTACTCTCATTATAGTAAACCCATCCTTTGTTCCAGGAAACCCAGAAATTAAAAACCTACTCTCTCTCTCTCTCTCTAAAAAAAGAAACAAAAAAAAAAACCCACTCAAACCCAAAGAAAACCAACTCTTTATTCAGGGGAGTTGAAAGAGTCTTGAATTTTATGAAAAAGTTGGGCAACACTGTAGGACCAAAGAATCCTAACGAACAATGACACATCTCTCTTTCTCTCTCTAAAACCCTAAGCTCTGATAAATAGAAAATTTGCTTTTTTGATTTAGAAGCCAAATAAAAAAAATGGGTCTAATCTTTTAAGTCCCAAAATGGTCCAATCTTTTAGCTCTATTAGAGAAGACGAAACTACAAAGATTATGAAATCATTGAAAGAGAATTTGGGGTGCAGTATAATTTAAGTGATAATATTTTTGCTTTGACAAATGGGATAATTTCAAGGGCCACTTTTGGTGAGAAAGGCAAGGATTTGAAATCTTTTATCTCACTCATCAATGAATCTATAAAGGTTTCTGGTGAGTTTATGATGCGTGATTTTGTTATCACGATTTCGGTTAAATATACTATAGTCAAGTATTGCGTGTAGTGCGAGTAAGTGTTGTTCCCACGAAAATATTTTATACTACTAACTATGAATTATTATATCAAAATTAGACAATTCAATCACAATTATAAAGATATTAAAATCATGAAAATATTAAAAAACTTCAATCAATGAATAAAAATCTTAAAACGTCAATTATATATGTTTTCAATTTTTCACATGGCTGAATCTTTTCAAATATCTTAAGTTTATTGACTAAAAAATTATTATTGATGATAATAGATTTCCCTAGGTTAGATTCACCCAATAATCATACAATAAATCCCTAATTCGACTAACCAAAAGCAAACAGTCATGCAATTTTGATTAAATCAAATTGATTTAAGTTCTGTGAAATATCTATAATTTAAGGTTTTTCCTAAAACTCTACACATAAAATTAATCATCCATTGATCTCATAACTCTTAGTGGATTTTATTGTATTGGACTAATCTCCTATAATTATATCTGTCATGTATGCATTCAATCTCAAATCATACAAAAAACAAGCCTAAACTTTTTGAAATATTAAGATCAACAATAAAATCTTATCAAACAATAATTATGTCAATAAATGTTAAGGAAAAAAAATAAATTCAGACCATATTATTAATCAAAGAACAGAATCCATCAAATTTTAGAAACAATTCAATTAACTAGACATAATAAAGAAAAATAAGAAAATAAAACTCTAAAATCTATGTGTACATGTATATGAGTGCTCTGCTATGGAGGTTTGCCTCTAATTTATAAAACTAAAATCTTAGATTAACAAGAATTCATAAGTTCTTAAAAACTTGATTAATTTGGAGACTTGTTCTTGATAAACATTATCTTCTTACTTTTCCAATATTTGAAAATTTCATGCTTATCCTTGATTTTCAACAATACAACAACTTCTTTCCAAATTTTAGATATCTTCTGACTTGAATTAATTTTTGGACTCTTCAAAAATTTGTAAACCTTGAAATAGTTTCCAACCTAATTAGAGTCACCTCAATCAGACATTGAAACAAAAAGTTATACCCAAAATACTAACAGCTGTCTGTCTAGTTTGAATTTCTTTAAATAAGCCCAAAATTAGCTAAATAAAAGTCCACGAATTTAATTAGTGTAAAATCATAGAATAAGATTTAAAATAGTTCAAAAGTTTATAATAATATAATTCAAGTGCATACAAATTATTACTATCAATTTACAATGTTTGATGTTTTTCCTTCTCTCACTTGGCTTCATGTGCCTAGTGGGATGAGGCCTAAGATCAAGAAGATCCATCACAAAGTTGATAAAATGTTAGAGAGTATCATTGATGTGCATAAGGTTAGTAGCAAGACAGCAAAGAAAACGGAGGTTGAAGCAGAGGAGAAAGACCTTGTTGATGTTCTTCTAAAGTTTCAAGAGAGCAAAAATATCGAATTTTCAGTCACTAATGAAAATATCAAAACTGTCATCTTGGTTAGTACCTTCTCAATCCTTCTTTGTTTTGGGTGTGTCGGAGGTTAAAGATAATAGGGAATAGAAAGAGTAAGAGTTTTTTTTTCAATGCTAGAGGTTGAAGATAATGGCGGAAGAGAGAGAGATTGAAAATGAATGGGTATTTTTTGAAAAGAAAAATTAATTTTATATGTCAACACAATATTTTTCGCACGTGGATCTCAATCTCCATCAATTCTAACCATTTCCGTTATTTATCACATTTTTTAAAACTACGTGGAAATAAGTGGATATTTTCTAGCCATGGATAGTATGTAGTTTTGGTAAAACCACAGGGGATTTTAGGTACTTAAAACTTTCACTTATAGATAATTTATCGTCTTTTATCTTAATCATTGTTTCACTAATACTAGTATTACTAAACTTAAATTTCATATATTCTGTCTTTACCCTAGTAAGCTAAATCCTTTCACTTCCAATGTTTCACTCCAAAATTTAAGCTTAGAATTTACTCGTTCATGTGTCTCATCCACCAAGTTAATGTTATCTACAAACAACATGCACTATAGTACCATATCCTGAATGTGTCTTGTGAGTTCATCCATAATTAATATAAAATGATAGGGACTTAATGCTGACTTTTGATGTAACTCCATTTTTATTGGAAATTCTTTGGTTAATCTGCTTGATGTCCTTACTTTTGTTACCACGTCCTTATATACATCATTGACTGTTTCAATATATGCTATTCTTATACCATTCTTTTATAAAATTTTCTACATAATTTCCCTAGGTACTCTATCATATGTCTTTTCTAGGTAGATGAAAACTACTTGTAAGTTCTAATTCTTTTCTTAATACTTCTTTACTAATTGTCTAAGAAGGCATATGGCTTCCTTCGTCGGCCTTTCAAAGATTAATCTAAACTGATTTTTAGTTACCTTGGTCTCCTTCCATAATTTTTTTTCGATCACTCTTTCTCAAAATTTTATAGTATAGTTCATTAGTTTAATACCCCTATAATTTACACAATTTTGTATATTGCCCTTACTTTCAAATAAGGTACTAAAATACTTTCTCTCTATTGATCAGGCATTTTCTTCGTCCTCAATATCATGTTAAAAAACTTTGTAAGCCACGACACCCTATTTTCCTAGGCACTTCCATACCTCTATCGAGATCTCATCGGGTTTAACTGCTTTTCCATTTTTTATCTTTTGTAAAGTCTCTTTAAATTTGAAGGGTTGGATTTCTCTTACAAAAGTTCATATTTTGATGCTTCCCTGACCTACTTAGTTCACTTACACTAACCCAATCATCTTGGCTTTTATTGAGTGTTTAATAAAAGTATCTCTTATATCGCTTTTTTATTTCTTCATTATTTATTAACACTCTATTTGATTTATCTTTAATATAACCTATTTGTGTAAGATTTCTTGTTTTCATCTCTCTCTTGCTTTAACTATTTTATAGATATCAATTTCCCTTTCCTTTGTATCAAGGCTTCGGTAAAAGTGTTTGAAAACTTCATTCTTGACTTCATTCACTACTATTTTCACCTCTTTCTAGTCCACTACGTATTTCTCTAATTTTTTTTTTCATTCTTACTAGTGTAAAGTAATTTATAGACAATTTTTTCACCTTTACTTTCTCTTATACTTTTTTTTCCAATACAAAAATTTTTTATTTAGCTACCATTTCACATGAAGTGTCATCTTTTCTCATACTGTATTAGGTCCCTATGTATTTCTCTTAAAACTTATTCTCCTGTCTTTTAAATTTCACCACTTAATTCTAGAGGTTATGCATGCTTTCTTTCTATAAATACTATGCTTGATATGCATATCCAACACCACTAACTCATGTTAGGTGGCTAAACTCTCTTCCAGGATGAACTTACAATCCTTATAAGTTTTTTTTATTCCTCTTCCTAACCATAAGAAAATCAATTTGTGACATTGTTCCCACTTTTAAAAGTAACTAAATATTCTTCACTCCTTTTGAGAAATGTATTGGCTATAATAAGCACATATGCTTTCATGAAATCAAAAATGGCTTTTCCCTTTTCTTTTCTTTCTTCAAGACCATAACCCATATGCATCCTTTCATATTACTCTTTTTACATATCCATTTAGGTTTCCTCCTGTTAAAATCATCTAACTTTGCAGAATTCCTTACACTACCTCACCTAGGTCTTCCTAAATGGTTTATGTCATATGAAATGGATAATCCATACTAGTTTAGATAGTTTATAGCATTTATTATAGTTTATATCATTTATTACATCATGAGACATATGAGATAAATTTGAAATTTGTACCCTAAAACTCTACATAGAACATGTAGAATCCATATTATATTTGAATTATGAGTATGATGCATATAATCGATTTGATCTCTCATCTCCACACCCATTAGGTTGGATTAGGTTAATTTATTTCATTTTTTTATAATTTTAATCCAAAACCTCTTTTTAATCAATTTTAGAAGATATAAGAAATTTTGGTAACAATTCTCCATTTCCTATGGAGACAACACCAAATTATTCATCTTTTTGTAGTTAACCTTATAAATTAGCGAATATAGGGTTATGAAATATAAAGTAACCTATAAAAAACTTCAACAGTTGTGGATTTCAAACAACTAGTAAGTTGAGTTTTGAACTTATCAATACTTACTTTAGGAGGTGAAGATTTTTTAAATGCCTTTGAAATGTCTCCTTCTTAAAATTTAAAATATTTACCACAATAATTACACTTAACCTTTAATTCCACATTTTTAACATATTTTTTGAAATAAAAGAAAAAATAATTTGGATCTCAGTTTTCACCCTGTTTGGCTACTTTGTATTTGTCGCAAATCATTATCCTCCTCTTCCATGTCTAAATCAATATCATAATATTGATTCTCTTGGGTTTCAATGTGCCAAAGTTGATAATTCACTCAGTATATTGGTTTAATATCATATTAAAGACTTCGTAAAAGGGTGAAGGTTGAATAACATCCTTACCTTTGTTGGATTTATTGTCTTACACTTGAACTACTTGATATTTTGTGAAATTGAGATTAAGAAAATAAAGAGTAGAAAGTGGAGAATTAAGAGTAGAGGTGAAAAGATGGAGAATAGTAATACATTAGAGAGTTGAGATAATAGTATAATTTCAGAGATTGAAAGTAATAGTCAAGAGATATAGTAATTGATATTGTTTGGATTTTTATATCCAAAAGACTATGTATTTACTTCTCTATATTAGGACAATATTTATTTTAGTTATTTAAATAAATAAACAATTTTACATATTATTTATGTATATACAAGATTAAATGATTTAATATGTGTGACATATGTATGCGATCGGATTGACGAAGCATATAGAATGCATAAACTATAGTTATGTCAATTTAAACTAAATAGTTCATAACTGATTGATGAAACTAAATATTTCATTAAAAGACTACCGCATGCGCCAGGCTGCTGCTAGAGCGTGGAGGCACGTGGCAGCGTGTGGAGACGCGTCGCCGACACATGGCGGCACGTCAGATCATCCAAAATTGAATTTTTTTCAATTTTCTAAGGGCTCCATATCCATAATTGTGACTTTTTGTGGGTTTTTGTGTACAGAATCCAAGTCCGAATGGCAAGATGCAATTTCGGGTTATGGCGTGTGGTGTCCGTTGACTCATATGCACATTTTGGTGTCTATATTCGAGTCATTTTGGACTTATTGATTCGTAGGGCACACAAAATGTGATAATAAGCATTCCAAGTCACAAATATCTCTCTTACTGTATTAAGAACTGTTGTATTAGATTTTCGTAGGGAGAGCAAATCAAATGATATGATCTGTGAGATTTCACACCGGTAGATTTAGTTTATTTTCAAGAAACAAAATCTGTTTGAAATTCTGAGGTACGAGATAATGGGCCCTAGGGAGGGCACCGCAACTTAGGATAAATGAGATAAGGAGGTCGATTGTGCATAGAAGAAAAGAATTGCCAAGTTGGGACAATCCTTATCAGTGACATGCACGACGACTTGATCTCGTTCTACAAGCTATATCCTATAGATATGTCAGTAAGGCTCAGCCTATAAGAGTATTGTATTGCTTTCTTCAGCTCCTAGTGTGAGGATGTAGAAGAAAATGGTTGATCATACAATGATACAATATTTGATTCAAATGTCGAGTATGATCACCGCATTGAGGAATATGGACGAGCCAATTTCGGATAGTATTCAGGTACTGGGTGTGGTCCAGTTTTTACCTAATTCATGGAAAACCATGAAAACCTATCTTACACGTAATGAGAGTATTCGTACTTTCACTAATGTGAGTGGTATTGTGAGCTCGAGGAGGAGCACCTGGAGGCTAGTAGGCCGTACTTGAGTCATGCTTATTCAGTGGAGTCGAGTAAGGACTCCCATGGCGCCAAGCCAATAGCATGAGCAGGTGAAGAAGACTTGAGATATAGGCAATAAAAATCATCCGAGAAAACCGATAATAAGGTAAAAAGTATAGAAAGAAAGAATTTAATAAGACTAATGCGAAGTGTTACGTTTGAGGTAGACTTGGTCATTTCGCTCATGAGTGTGACGTACAGAAAATAATATCTTTCTTCTTTATATGGCTTAAGTTTTGTCTCATTTATGATGATGCTCGCTGATTTCTTTCCATTGTGGATTGTAAATTCAGGAGCCACCGGCTACGTAGCTCGAGACAGAAGCGCGTAAATAAAGTTCCGCTGAGTGAATCCTCAAGTTATGAGGATTTACGTCAGGGACAGAGCATTTGTTGTCGTCAGAGGGGCTGACACTTGCTATGACGTTCATTATATTCTGAGCATTCAACGGAATTTGAATTTTGGTACCTCGTCTAAGATTACCTAGAATATGCAAGAAAATCATTTTTTTAATACGACACCCTTTTGATTTGTTCTGCTTTTAACCCATGATGGATAGTATGCACTGAGTGGTACTCCTTCTAATGATTTTTTGTCATTCTTCTATTATCTTTACATCTGATTGCATAGATGATGATATAAATGAGTGGCATAGTTGACTTAGATACATAGGGCAAGAGATGATGAATCGGTAAGTAGCAAGTGGTTTATTAGACCTGCTAACCAAATTCGAGTTGCCCATATGTGAGTTTTGCTAAGTTGGCAAAAATGACAAGAAAACTATTTGGCAACGCGATGAGAGTTGGAACTCCATTGCAGTTAGTCCACTGCGATATTTGTGGCCTTATGAACATGAAAGTCTAAAATGGAGCTGTGTATATTATGATTTTCATGGACGCTTACACACGTTTCTGTTCGTCTATCTAATATTGCATAAGTCTGAGGATTAGAATGCTTAAGGATGTTCACCAGTGAGATTGAGAATCAGTTAGACTTGAGAATTAACTCTCTCAGAAACGATCGAGAATGCGAGTATTCATCTAAACTACACAAAGAGTTCTGTTTCGAAAAGAGTATTACGAGATTAACTAACTATTCTTGCTGCTTCTCAGTAGACCAGAGTAGCCTAGATAAGTGGTCAGGTTGTCGAAACCCCTCAAATTAATTCTGATTCCCCAAAGTTCTGTATGCTCGTTCTCATTTCCTGTTGAATTTGTTGAGTGTTAGTCGCAAGGGCTTTCATTATATCCTCTAAAGACATACTAGAATTTGAGGGTTGTGCAGGTGTGGGTGTTGGTCTGTTGAAATGCTGAGATGGATATCTAGTCTGTCCTCCTTGGGTTCCATAGCTCAGGCTGGGTAATATCTCCATCCAGGATTGTAATGAGTGGAATATAGATCATACTTCCTTTGGGGTTGACAAGGAAATCCTCCTATGACATTCGCTTGATAAGTGAGATCTTCTTGTAGAAATGGACACATATTTGTCGGATGTTCGAAAATTGAGTATATTCCACAAACCTTGATTGCCTGTATATGTCCTACATCTATTTGACGAACCAAAACAATTAGTTTAGAAATTTGATTTTCAAGATTTGAGTGACTCATATCATTTACACGTCTTATAGATCCATCCCCTTTCATCCCAAATTGTTGAGAATTTTCTGCTATGTTGGAAATCAAATGTCTGGATTCTTCCGGTGTTTTATTTACCAAGACTCCTCCACTGGCTGCATCCACCATACTTCTATCCATAAGTAGAAGTCCTTCATAAAAATATTGTATTAGGAGCTGATCCGATATTTGATGATGTGGGCAACTGGCGCAGAGTTGTTTAAACCTCTCAAATATTCATACAATGTCTCCCCGTTAATCTGTCTGATCACACATATGTCTTTCCTGATATTGGCAGCCCTAGATGCAGGAAAAAAATTTTTAAAAAATAATTTATGCATTCCATTCCTTGTATTGATCGAACCAGTAGGCAAATAGTACAATCAATCTTTCGCCTTATCCTTTAGGGAAAAAGGAAATGCCCTTAGTTTGATTTGTTCCTCGGTCACACCTTGGGGTTTCATACTCGAACAGACAACGTGAAATTCCTTCAAGTGTTTATGTGGATCCTCACCTGGAAGACCATGAAAAATAGGAAGTAAGTGAATCAAACCAAATTTGAGTTCGAATGCTACCTCGAGAGCTGGGTACTTGATGCACAAAGATTGTTGATTCAGATTTAGTGCAGCCAACTCCTTCAGAGTCTTTACACGATTTTTCATCTTTTCTTCTTCATAAAAAATCAGTAAACAAGTGAAAAATACAAACTAAAAAATTAAAATAGTTTCCAGGCAACAGCACCAAAATTTGGTTAGGTTGTCGAATCCCTCAAATTAATACTGATCCCACAATGTAACAATTTGTAGCAATAATGGTACCAGGTCGAATCCCACGGAAACTATATTGATTTAACTTCTTAGTTATGACTTAACTTCAGCTTTGAGTGAGTGGGGATGAAAATATTTCTAATTGTAAGAGATTTTGAGAGTGGCCCTGTTAGAATATAAATCGCTCTGATATATGTTTAGGATGAGGTCATTTGCGATATGACCGATATGGAAATACCCACATCCATGTTAGCTGTTAGTAGACAGTTTTGAAATTTTAGATATTCTCTGCGATTAGTGATATTGTTTCTGAGATACTTTCTCTGAGATCTCTGAGTAAAATCTTTTGTGTAGACTGAGTCCCATACCTATACAATATTGAAGAAATCTGACATATGCCTTTTGAGAGATGGAGAATAACACTGTGGCACGTGTTCAATACCACAAGTGATGAGACGATCATGAGACAGTGTGAGCTATTATTTAAGACGATAGTATGATCATGATACTCGTTTCTACTGTGTGAGACTTGAGATCCATTGGGTGGGATCTCGTGCCCTTATTAAATATAATATTTTAATTCTAGATCCAATGGATAATTGGTACATGAACAATTGGAGATTTACATTTCCTATTTGTATATTTTTAAAAAATCTTTTTTTAAATGTCCCTAAAATTAGTTATTATTTAGTTGTTGGTGTCTTTTTAATTTTTTAGAATATAAACAATCAGAAAAATGTTTTAATGTTGATTGGTTATAATGCTCTCTTACCAGCTTCTTTTGGGCGTTTAGGGGGTGCATTTTGTTCATTTGAGGATTTTTTTCCCTCTTGAAATGGCTGTGGGCGGCGAAAAAAAATTTTTTTGGGAAAAATAAAGGGCCAAACACTTAGAATTCTGGCCATTAGCCTCCCAACCCATTTCAAAATTTCATGTTCATAATTTTAGACGAGGGCTCTTTCATAATTTATTTTTATTTTGTCATAAACAAGTATCTTTTTGATTCTCAATAAGTCAATGCAAACTATAAATAGATTACATAAAAATTATGAAAAGATTCGTAAGGTCGTCAAGCTAATATGACCATAATAGTTAATTTATTAACTTGCACACATTAGAATTTTGGATAGAAATATTCATTTTGTAAATCTCAATGTATTGTATTTTATTTTGTTTTATTAACAATATTTGTTAATTAAAATAAATAAAAGTTGAATTTTACGGTTAAAGTCAATAACTTTTATCATTTTAACAATTTTTTGTATTAAAAAAAATCAATTAACCTCATTTAACGGAAACGGAGACGGAGACGGAGACGACGGGAGAATCGATTCCATTTGTTGTGTTACAAAATTATATATGATATGATGGAATTTGTTATCATTATCTGCTTGCCGAGTTTGGAAGCGACACAGTGGTGGAGGCTCCCCGGAGACGTGGCACCATCGGTGGAACCATCTGCACCGGCTTTGCTCTCCTTCACTTTCATCTTTAAGCCCCAACGACCTCGTCATCAATTCCCCTGAAATCCAAGCTTCTGCTTGTATCTCTCTCTCTCTCTCTCTCTAATGTTGATGGTTGTCTTGTATGTTTCATCGCAACCATGAATACCCTTTGGCAATTTGATAGCTCTGTATGTTTTATAAGCAAAATTGTTTTGTGAAATTGGGAATCCCTACCCTACCTCCATAACATGCCTTTCCTGGTTTCATGACTAATTTTGGGGAGAAAATTGATGCACTGAATGACGCAAATAGATTTCAGTTGTTTTATTAGGAAACTTTTTGAAAAATTCATTATACAGAGGAAAAATGGAAGTGTGTCATCAAGATCTTGATCCCTCTCATTTATCTTTTGGAGCTTTATTTGAAATTTGTGATAGCATTGATCTGATGATTACTGTTGCTTGGTTAATTGAATTTTCTTGGTTTCCTTGTTCAACAAACTACTTTACAATTTTTCCCTCCACCTATTTACCTATGTCATAAAAATTTATGCACTTTCACACTCCATAGGCTACAATAGAGGATACCCTGTATCTCCTTTGATGGTTTAATGGACATTACAAGGTGATTCAAATGTGACAGGGTACGTGTCAAGATGACACCTGTTTGCCCTTTTATTAAAGGGGCTCGTCCTGATGATGCCTCCTCCAGGAAACCTGGTGAAAATCAGAACAAACCTCAAGCAGATCATGAGGTTAGGATGAAGAGCCAATCTGGTGACTCTGCCGTCATTTCCCCACAATGCCCATTTGGATATGACTCCCCTCAAGCAGAAGACAAGGGGAGGGTGAAGAGCCACTCTGGTGACTCTGCCGTCATTTCCCCGAAATGCCCATTTGGATACGACTCCCAAACATTTAAACTCGGTCCTTTTAGTTGCATGATATGCCAAGCACTTCTTTTTCAGGCCAGCCAATGTGTACCTTGTTCCCATAAGTTTTGCAAGTAAGCATGTTTGTATTTCTCACTGAAGATTGTGTCAGCGTCAGTGACCTAGTGCTGCTTATAAGTTGTTTTTCATTTGAATACCAGATTATGTATATCGAGATTCAAGGACTGTCCATTATGTGGAGCTGACATTGAAAAGATTGAACCTGATCCAGATCTTCATAAAATTGTTGATCGCTTCATTGAGGGTCATGCTAGAATTAAAAGGTCACATGCCACGCCAGATGCAGAGGAAGCAGGTGATAAAGGAAAAGTGGTGTATGAGGATGTGTCTTTGGAGAGAGGTGCTTTCCTAGTGCAACAAGCTATGAGGGTGAGTTACTGGTACTTTTGAATGCTTCTAATGTACAATCCCAAACTTAAAAGAGAGAATCAGGCTAGACTTATTTAAACAATAATCAGTGCATCAACTATGACTACATCTGTTCTGAACTCCATACCTTCACTTTTATATGCTGTTGAAAGTTGATATTCTAAATATCCAGCCCACTTACATTCAATGCTGGGGTATTGTAATTAGATAGCTTTATGTACTAGGAAAAGCTCATCAAGGCCTTAGTTTTTGCTTTTTCTTTGCTTGTTATGTTTATTATTTTCTTTTAAACTCTTGTCTTTTATCTTGGCCATGTCTTAGTAGCTGCTTGCTGTTTCGCAGGCTTTTCGCGCTAATAACGTTGAGAGTGCCAAATCAAGACTCGTTCTCTGTGCTGATGATATCAGAGAGCAGATAAAAACATTGGGCAGGACACCAGAGTTGTGCTCACAACTAGGGGCTGTTCTTGGGATGCTTGGTGACTGCTGGTTTGTCTTGTCTCTTCCTTTTGCTCTCTTCTTTTAGCCAGCCTTACTTTTACATGGTTTATAAGTAGTCATGGTTTCTATTTATTTCTCATTGTTGGTTTGTATAGAAAAAGAAAGCTCATTATAGATTTAAGTCTCATTTCTATTGCAAGTTTTGGAATGAAGGGATGCAGATGAAACCCACTTGATTCTGATTCCATCATTTGTGGATGTCACGAGATTTTTGGGAGTGGAATTTGGATGGCATCTTTTTCAAGCTAGTGTGGTTTTTGCAAAATTCACCAATTTAGATAGGAATGAGGTGGAATGAACTTTGGGAAACAAAAATGAAATGAAAAAAAGGAAGGAGTAGTGAAGGATATATGCAACAATACCCCTCTTGTCTCTCTATGCCCTCCTTGCTGCTTTGTTCAATCTCTTCTCCCCTCTTCAATGAAGAATGGGGGAACAATACCTTCAACAATCAAAAGTACATTCTCCAAAACTCTCTCTCTCTCTCTCCCCCTCTCTACGCTACTCGACTCTACTCTATTGTACGGGCTCCTGCAGTTCTTCTTCTCTGGCACTTGATATCCAACCAAAGGCTTATGTTCATCTCGGGTTTTCAACTGATCTGACATAGATCTCTTCTTTTTTACATCTGAAATTTAAGATCAACTGAGGGTTTTATTTTTTCCCCCCTTTTCAGGATTCAATATTTATTCAATTTTAGGTCTGATATTGCCCTCTCTTTTTTTGGGACATTTTATTCATTTTTCATCTTCGAATACTTTTATATTTCTTTAATTTATTGACTTGTTTGTTTGCCTCGTGAGAATTGCCCAGATCAATTACAAGAATTGAGGAGAAGAAAACTTGCTATTGTTCATCTTGGATGTTGATTATGACTTTTTCTGGTTTGCTGAGAAGACCACTTGATGTTGTTCATCATATATTTATATATTAATTTCTGATTTTGATTATTCAATTTTGGTGCTTTTTTTGTGTGTGGGGGATCCTATATAAGTATCGAACGCTATGGATGTTTATTTTATTTTTTTCACTATTTTTCAAAATATGTTTCTTTGAGCATTGAAAATTTTAGATTTACACCGCCTCCGGTCATTAAAAAGGTTAGAAATTTCAGGGGGTTGAAGACCATCTTAAGAGCCAAAGTTCTATCCTGCACTAGTGTTGTGGGGTTGCCATCTAGTCCAAGCAGTACCCAAAACTTCGAAAACTCCTTGTTATCTCGTCGATCAGCTTACTTGTCTCTGTAGCATCTCATCAGTACTACAGAAAATTCAGCATCTGGTCCAACTGAATCCGATTCATCTTCTAAAGTTTCAGGCTATGCCTGTTTCAGAATTCAGAATGTATCTAAAAACATTGTAGTGGGAGAGTGGTTGTGGCATTTTCCCTTAGAGCCTGATTCTATGAGGCACAAAGTGATCAAGGCAACTATGGTTTCAACAGAACAGATGGGATGGTTCTGTGGAACAACATTTTCTCATATGAGGCCTTGGAAATTCATTTCTCACCTATATTTTAAGTTCCATCTTTTCTTAAAGTACAAAGCGGGAAATAGAACTTGGATTCAGTTTTGGGAGGATATTTCAGTGGGTCTATTGGAAACAAGAAGAAAATAAAGTGCTTGACGGAATGTGTAATCTTAGGAACTATATACCAAATTTATTGTCTTGGAATACTTCTCTTTAATATGTATAAATGTAAGTGTATTGAGTTTGTTTAAGCAAGCAAGCAACCCTTCCACCATCTAACCTCTTAAGCAACTTTCACCATGCAACTTCTTAAGTCAATTAATTAATAATAATATAGTTCTTCTCCATTCTCAACATGGCTTTAGAGCGGTGCTCTATCCTGATCCTCCTCTATTTTCAACATGGTATTAGAGTCTATCTGCCCCCTGCCTATCTCAGGAGCGCTCAATCACATCTTCTTGTAATCTGTTGCAAGTTAGTTTCGAGCCACTTGACTAGCCACTAGTCGTCCTTCCTATAGTCAAGCTCATATGCTATCTGGTTGGGGAGGAGCTTCCATTGGATGGCCATCTAGTCATGGAGTTGCCAATATCTCCGATCTGCAACAGCAATATCAATATCTGTTTTCTTCATAGCAGGGGCATCATTTTCATCGTCTCCGGGCATTAAAAAGGTTAGACATTTCAGGAGTTTGAGGACCATCTTAAGAGCCAAAGTTCTATCCTGCAATAGTGTTGGGTTGCATCTAGTCCAAGCAGTACCCAAACTTCCAAAACTCCTCACCTCCTCTATCAGCTTAGTCTCTGTAGCATCTCAGCAGTCCCGCAGAAAATTCAGCACCTGGTGCAACTGAATCCTATTCATCTTCTGAAGCTTCGTGTTATCCTTTTTCAGAATTTGGAGTGTCTCTGACCAACTCACTGGCCTCTCCTATTTGCATTTTGGTGCTCACCACAGTCCAGTCTAGTCCTCTTTATATTATATCATTATTTTTGTATCTAGTTTTGGTGCATATTGCCCATATGCTCCACCTATAGGGGGGAGCGTATTTAATAGGGTCTATTGGACATTAGGAGAAAGGCTTCTAAAGCATATGGATAGTAGTCTTAGGAACCATACGTCAAATTTATTTTGGGAATGCTACTCTTTGATATATATAAATATAAGTGTATTGAATGTGTTTAAGCACTCAAGCAACCCTTTCCCCATCGAACCTCTTAAGCAACCTTTAACCATGTAACTTTTAAGTCAATTGAGTAATAATAATATTGTTCTTCCTTCTCCATTCTCAGCAGCTGGTATAGCACTTCAATAACAACTAAAATACTGAACAAAGCCCCATTAAGATTTTCATATTTAGGGTGGTAACATTATTGTGGATCATTCTACAAGCAAAAGCCTTAATCTTGTAAGAAACTTTAGGCTTCCGAATTTGATTAGCAAGGTAAGAGGAGGGTTCATAGATATTTGGATGAGTTATTCAAAAAGGATTTGCAAGAAAATATCCTTGAACTTCAAGGGGTGTAGAACCTCCTATTTGGAGTAGAAGTGGCATCATCCAAGAAGTAGTTGGAGCGGATAACTAAGCTTAATATCCCCCATTCCAACTTGTTGGAGGTGGGTTTGGAGTCTACAGATAACTGCTCTGTCAACTAGAGGCTGGAGTCGATATCAACGAGATTCCTTATTCGTCCCGGAAGATTAAAACTGCAAGAGATTGCCGAAGTTTGCTTTGGCGGAGGATAGTTCGGTGCTCAACTAATAAAGAATGGTTTAGAGAAAGAAACAGACTGAGGAGAGCTGTCCCATAGCCCTGTGTAGTGTTGTGTCTTTGTGTAGAGTTGAAGAACATACATGACGGGTTGCTTCTGCACCGTATATATTGCGTGCCTATATGCTAAGTTCTGTATGCCTCTAGGGGTGTAGAAACTTTAGTTTATTTGTAGAGAGAATCCTCCGAAATTACAGGAACGACGAATGTAGACTCTGTAGATTAGGAGTCCGTTGATTTAGGAAAATCCTAGTTGCTGTTGTGGAGATTAGTAAGGACTTTGGTTCCCATGGGAACTTATTTCCTTATCGGGTGAGATGACAATTTATAGATCAAAGAGCCGAGAGCTAAAATGATCAAGGGGTTAGGGGACCGAGAAGCCGTGAAACTGAGAGACATATGTAACGGCATTAGGCTGAGTGCATGTTGACCGAGGCGGTGTCTAACAGAGAGACCAGGGATGAGAGGAGGATTTGGGCCAAACGGGAACCGAGAGCGTGCTCAATTGTTTGTGGGCTTTACAATCTAATGGATTCTGGTGGTTCTGATCTTGTGGTAATGGGTCCACATCTACCATCACAACTACTCCAAAGACAGAGATATTAGAAAGATCTCATTCTGATAACACAACCAAATGATAAGAGCACCATGAATATAGGGTACTTCTTATACAAGCTTTGCCAAACGCTATTGTTATGGCTTTGAAAACTGAGATTCAATTGATGGTGTTGGTTTATAGGACCAGTGAATGGTGCAAAGCCTATGAAAGTCAAAAAATAAATATTCTAGGTTTTGAAATTTGTAAATTCAGTTTGTTATGCCCATTCAAAGTTGGTCAATGCCTCTTATATAGGGGCTCGGAAAGGTAATGTATCTATTGATTAGTTAAGAAAAGGAATTGAATCTTGCTTCCTCACCTACAAAGGACTTCTTTGTCCTACACTTATCTTCTTTCTTCTTCTCGTCTTTCCTTGCTATTCTTTTCTCCTCTCTTTGTTCTTTCTGCTTTACTAATTGCTTCCAGACTAGGTGTGAAGCGATACAGAATAGTGTTGGACATAAGGTAATTACGATGACAATCATAGAACTCCACGTAGTTATCATTATAATTGCTAGGGTTGTATGCATAAAACTATAATCACAAAAGCTGTCATACTCATCAAAGTTAAAATTGGCCATGGGAGTACAAGCAAGAGTTGAATGGACCAAATGCAATATATTTAACAATAAAAGTGGTGTCCAAAAAGTTTGAGGAGATTTATTAATATCCTACCATATGCTGCCTCACACAAAATCAACTACCTCCTCTCTGCCCCGTTTTCTGTAATTGAGATGCCTAGAAGAGTTGGATACCAAAACAAGGGGGGAAAACAAAAACAAATATGAATTTTGAATCAAGCAGGAGAATTGGCTATAGGACTGGGGTGTGATTGGAAACCTTATTGGGAAAGGACCCACCTCGAGCTTATTGGGTTTAGACCCGATGAATGGAGTTTAGGTTTTTTGGTTTTGGGCTATGGAACTTCAAGGGACATGTGGTGGTGACAACGCTTTGCCTCAACATTTGGAATTGTGAGGAACTTCAAGGAACATGGAGGATTAAGTCGGCTTTGAAAGGAATTAAAGGTTTGAGGGGATAGAAGTGATGAAGGAAATGAATAATGATTGGGATGGTGCTTGAAACCAAATGAATTCTATTAAAATTATAGAGTTTATTTCAATTCCAACTTTTGTTACTTGGAAGCAATAAAAAACTATAAACTTCAAATCCAAGTTTATAAAAGGTGAATATTTAAATTCGGGAAAAAAAAAAGACTCTGCAAGAGTTTGCAGATCTTAGACGATTTTTCTATGAATGTTGTGAGATAAAAATTTTAAAGTTAAATTCCTTGATGTTTAATTGTTTTAAGCAGTAGAATTCAATTGAATTTCATGTTTTCCTCTTAGACTCTAAGTAGAAATTTCATTTCAAAATGAATTGATACAAATAATTCAATTTAAATGAATTGAACTTAATTTTCATTTTGTTCTATGCACAAGGTAAAGTTCCACGGTTTGAAAACTTGAGTTCAATGCTCTTGTGGTGGAGGAGTTAAAAGGAGATGAAAAGATGAAGCGACAAGTGAAATGAGAAGTGCTCAAAGAGGTGGGGGCTACTTATAGGTGGGTTTAGGGTTTCCAAATGATTAATGTACCCCTGGTTTTTAGTGTAAGTCTAAGTTTTCTCCTAACCCTAACGAAGCCCCAAACTATCACACAAACCATACGGGTTCAGGATTTAGTTTAATTCAAGAAATGAGCCCAATAAGCTTTTGTACCCCAAACTAGCCGAAAATCAGCCCAAGAACCCAAAAAATGAATTTATTCTCAAAAGGTCCTAAAAGTAAAGCTAATCCTAAAAATAAAGTCCTTATCTTCAATTGATAAGAGTCCCTCAAACATTAAAACTTACAACTATAAAATCATTGTTAACTAAATTTGAAAACAAGTTAAAACTCGTAGAGCAACGCAATAGAGATCACTATAAACACTAAAACTTACCGGTTGGGAATGGAGAAATGGGATTTGGGAGAGCCAACCCTTAATGGGCTCCACAGTACTCGGAGCGGATTAGTCAGTCAAAGCCTGGATGACGGTTGGTGAAAAGCAAAAAAAATAAACACTAAAACTTACAACTATAAAACCACTGTTAAGCTAAATCTTGAAAACAAATTAAAACTCATAGAGCAAAGCAATAGAGATAAAGTATCACTTCACATAAAGTCACCATTACCACTCGCCATGTATAATTAACCTCCCCGTAAGAGTACACGAAACGATGGGTCGTCATCTATTGTGTTTATTGTAGTACCTTTATTTCAAGCTTTTGTTTGCTCTTTTCCCTGTGGGCCTTGCTTTTAAAGGGATTTCTTTAGTGAAAAGTGGGATTCTAGATCCTTATTTTCTTTATAGCCTACTGTTTTTGTTTTTGTTTTTGTTTTTGTATTTTTTTTTTGTCCCCATTGGGATTCTGTTTTTCTTCAGAGGATATCTTGTCTCTTTTTGCTTCATTCTTTCTTTGAATGATTCTTCTTCTACTGCCAGTCTCAACACCCCCCCCCCCCCCCGGGGGGATGTGGGACATTCCATGCATAATCATGCATGAGTAGATGGACGTTGCTTCAGATCTAGGAAGCACAGACATTGCATGTCACAATTGAAAAAATCATGAGACACACATGATAGTGAACTTAGTATAGGTATATAAGTTAGACCTATTAATTAGTTTTGCTTTTGAGATTGCAAGTTATGACTGACTTTATTATTATTATTATGACTTTCTTTGGAATGAGTGACTCTTATAGCTATATTCAATGGTCCAGACATTCAATTTTCATAATATCAACTGTGATATGGAAGGGTGCACCCTGTTAAATTTGTTACTACCCTGGCAGTGACCGCATGAATTTTGCTCCTTGTAAAGGTGATTTGGAATGACCACGAGGAGGGTAGCTGTTAAAAGCTAATGCTGCCAGCATATTGCGTTTTGATGCTAATCCCTGCAGTCAATAGTGTTGTCAAATATGTAAAATGCTCAGGCTGAAGATATAGTTGTATAATATTAAGTAACTTTTGGCTGGTCGCTTAATGTGGTGACATGGTTCATACCGAGTTGAAGATCCCTTTTACTAACCGGAATCAAAGAATTAGATCTCTTCCGCCCAAAATGGGCTTAATGTGGTTGCTTATTATTTACTAATTTTTAAATTTCAATTTTCTGATAAATTTCAAAATTTCCGTCCTGGTGATTAGTTCATGGTACATTATCAAGAATGCCATACATCTGAATGTATCTTATTATTACTTTTCTTTTATTTGTTATCAGCATATGTCTAAGCCTTCTATGTGTAATGCAGTCGAGCAGCAGGTGATTCAGGTTCAGCAGTTTCTTATTTTGAGGAGAGTGTGGAGTTTCTTTTAAAGTTGCCATTAGATGACGTTGAGGTTGTTTCCTTTGCTTCTTCTTCTTCTTCCTTTTTTTTTTTTTTTTTTTTTTTTTTTAATTCTCTACCATTTATTTTATACATTTTATTAAATAAATTGTAACAAACAGATGATTCATGTGGCATCCATTATTCACTTTTCTAATGATTTAAAACTGCCATTTGTGTAAATACAGATGCTTTCCCTAATCTGATTTTACTTTCTGCAGATTACACATACCATCTCTGTTTCACTTAACAAAATTGGAGATACTAAATATTACGGTGGAGACCTGCAAGCTGCAAGAACTTATTACTATCGTTCTCTGGATGTTCGCCGCAATGCCATCAAGCATAATTCTGGCACCACATCCCAGGTTGGCTGATTTATACAATGCGTGATAGATGCAGTAATTAATGTTTTTTGTGTTTCATGCGACGTATACATACAAGAATTTGGCTGACAAACTATGTGCAAATTTTGTTGGTTTTCTGGAGAGAAAATAGAAATTGTGGGTAGTTGTGAAGTGATGTAACATATGTATGTAAATATATGCCTATATATATGTATATATATTTATATATAACACCAATGTAAGGCATATGGGACTTGCACCTTTCTTAAATCATAGATCAGCCTCCAATATAATAGTTGTAGAAACAGAAGTTTCATTTTGGAAACTCTCTAATCTTTGTTGGTCGGGCCCTTTTATGGTCTGCAATGAGTCCCGGATCAGGACTGGATCAAGAACTACTCCAGAAAAGGAACAGATCAAGAATCAGCCATCTCACTATTGTTAAACTAGAGGCCCTCTAACCATCCTTTCCACATTGTCCCCCTTCTAGAAAAAGAAAACCCTGTCCAAAAAAATAAAGGAGAACTAAAACTAGGAAAAACACGTTTTACACTGTTGCGAATGAACAAAGGCCCTTTTGGGCCTTTTAACTCTCCTCAATTCTCTCGAAAACCCCCTTTCTCTCTCATCACCTCCTGCTCACTCTTCCTGATTTGGCAGATCAATTGCTGGCTCATAATCGCAAGAGGTAGATCTAAGATCTTCTTCTTCTTTCTTTCAATTGCGTAGGTGACTTCATCTCCTGTGTTGCTTCCCACAGCACATAATTAGTTCAATCTCTCTTCTTTCTCTCTATTTGACATGCCTGTACATTTCTTTTGTTTGATCTCCACTGTGCCCATGCTTGCTAATTACATTTATATTTTTTCATATATAATGTACATATTTGATTGAGAGAGAGCACTTTTTTATGCACACCAGTTGTGGCTCCAACCCATCACTTTAATATTCACCTTCATTTCTTATGTTTTTGCCCTTTACTAGAGGTGTTTGGGGTCACCCAAAAAAGAAAAAATATTCAAAAATTAAAATTAATTTAATTTTTACATGTGATATATTTTTGTTAGAAGCGAAAGGTATAGTTGAATGGTCATGATTTGTACGATACTTGTGCAAAAAAAGGTTCCAAAACAAGTAACAAAATTTTATTAATTTTTTGAGTCACTAAAATTATACTATGATATTAATTATTAATGACATTTATGATGACATCACCGGCTTGACCACTGATCTGGCTGCATTAGAGCTGTGTACTGATCCCTTTCCCAGTTTCATATCCGGTCAGAATTTAAAAACTATGGGAAAACTTGCTATTGTTTGCTTATTACTTTCTCCACTTTTGTAATGTTTTTCCACTTGTAACTTTTTATTGTCCAACATGTATTGATCTGATAACGAAAGAGATACATTCAAGGTTGATGGTGTTGTAGAATGTAGAGCCTGATGTTTTTTTTCCTTTTTCATTTATTTGGTTTGTTTGTTTGTTTTTTTTCCCCCCTCTCAAAGATGCCAAGTTTGATTGGACATGAGGTCAAACTTGGCATCTTTGAGAGGGGGGGAAAAAAAAAACAAACAAACAAACCAAATAAATGAAAAAGAAAAAGAAAATCAGGCTCTATACATTCTACAACACCATCAACCTTGAATGTATCTCTTTATTAATTATTTGGTAGGATCAAATGGCAGAAAAATTAAGGCTTTGCTCCTTTACTAATTATTTTGTACCCATTAGAGCCAAGAAGATTTTAGTCTTAACACTATTTTTGTGAGCGCAGATTTTAGATGTGGCAGTATCTCTTGCAAAAGTGGCTGATGTAGACCGGAGTCTTGGAAATGAGACACAGGCAGTTGATGGGTTTCAAGAGGCCATACAACTGCTTGAATCTTTGACATTAGGTTCTGAAGAGACTGGTCTCGAGCAAAAGGTTCTTTCTTTTTTTTTTTTTTTTAGTAACTTGGTGTAGCTATTGTTTGCAACTTGGTTTGACCTCAGAAAATAATTTCTGACTGTTATCCACTTTCAGCGCCTTTCTGTGCTGGAGTTTGTTAAAAGCCAAGTTTCACAGGGAGAGGCAGAAGTTTCAACCATTTGAGGTCAGACTGCCAAAGAACAATGGCCATGTGAAATTAATCTCTCATCCCATCTTTGTGAGATGTTAGAAAATTTGTACAGGTGAAGGCTGTGATTGATGCTGTGGTCATTCGGTATTAGATATACCAAAGTTTGTTATGGACAAAGTATGCTTGGTAGGAGCATCAACTGATAGCTAAGATACTTACCATCAGCTTGGAAAGAAGTTCTGGTGGGAGGAGGTGCTGCTTGTTTTGTGTGTTTCATCGGTTAATTTTCATTGAACTGGTTCTTGTTCTTAACAAATAATTACTCAGAATCATCAATATTTTGTGAACAATTTGATGCTTACTTTCTATCATGTGATCTCATGATGAAGCCGCTAACCATTTAGTTGCCTTTTGCTTGCCATGGTTTTTTAGCTTTCAGTTTGTACATCAGATTTCATATTGAGAAATCATGAAAACTTCACATGCCACAAGAAACCTTGTCGTGATAAACCCTTTATTTAAAAAAAAATATATATATTTTTTAATGTGAAAATTGCTAACAGAAATTACCTGTGTCCATCTTGATTTCCTTAAAATGGTATAGCTCTTTCACTCTTTCGGTAAAAGCCTTCTTGTGTTTGGTCTTCTATTTGTCATTTATTGGACCCCATCTCAATGTCATTTGCGATGCATGTGATCCTTTTTCCTCCATAGTATGTGCTATGCATTCAGAGCTTGTCAATGAAGATGTCTGCACAATTAGGCCATTCTTGGTTAACAAATTCAATCAATTTGCATATTTCTAGTTCTCTCATGAAAAAGATAAGAGTGGATGGCAATATGGACGGGTCACATGCAATAAGATAGATCGTAAGGTCGCATAAAGATTTTCTCCAAGTAACAAACCATTAGCTACACGGAAAAGGACTGTTGCCAAAAAAAAAAAGAATCTGCATATTTATTACTCAGATATGTATATGGCCTCTATTTTCATTCATACAATATTGAATATTCTAATCCCTATTTACTGTCTCATTGTTGAAGAAAACTTGATACGCGGCACAATTACTCCAAAAGAAGAGACCACAGAAACTACAAAACAAGCATAATCCCTCGCCTATTCCCTTTGCCACCATTCTTTTCCTTTCCTTTCTTTGAATTCTTCTGTCCTTTGCCTTTCTCGTTGTTCTTCGGCTCTTGATGCTTTCATTCTTCTCGAGTTCCAGTGTGTGAAGCCTCATCACAAGCCCCATTTTCCTCTCCTTCGTTGTCATTGTCTTCTTTGTCGAGAACCAATGAATTGCTTGTCGATAGAACCTCAGCCAAAGCATTTCCATGACTTGTGATGAGTGAATCATTCAGTGTGCTCGTTTCCTTGCCAGTAACTAGACGAAAGCTCCTCTATTGTTGAAATGCTTTTCTCTGATTCCTTGTCACTGCAGAAAGGGACAGGTTAAAAATGTCAGAGTACCGAAGAACAAAATCATACATGCTGTGAAAAGATTAAGATAAAAACTTTAAACTGACAGAAAATCGAAAGTTGATGCCAGATGATTTAATTCATCAAACGTGATTGTCAATTCTTTCTCAGTTTCACAATCAAATGAGCTTTTGATCATTCCTGAAGTCATAAGTTGTTGAATGAACTTCTTCACCTGCACCCATCATAATCATTAGGTAAGAGAAGGCATCTTTGCCATGGTGCTCAGAGATGGTTCTGTTGTAGCAACTTCTTCTTTAAACTTCGATGCATGATCATTAGATGACGCTTCCGTTGTTGTCAGTTACTTTGTTTACCAATGACTTCAATTCTTCAAAAACTTCCCACAAGGACCTATTACTCTTGATGTGCGTGGCCGAAGGCCCGTTATCAAAGAGATCGTAGCCTTACCCTGGGTCCATTAAACCTAATGCATCTACAGCTCCTGGGTCATTCTAACCCTCCAGCTCCTCGGTGGATACGTCTCACAGCCATGATTTATTAGATCGCGTGATAAGCACGACTCAAGAAAATCCACAAGAGAAATAAATCTTTAAGTGAATTTAAACTTTCTTTATGTGGATGAGAATCTTTTCCACTCTTGAAACAATCGCGCAGAGAAGGAAACATATCTCGGCAGGCATTCTTAATAAGGTATGAAGACCCCATCACAGCTGAGATTTTTTCTAATCAACGAGATAACATATCTGTAAGAAACATTTGACTATAGCTCTTACAATCTTGGAGATTCTCATTAAGCTCTCCATAAGAAAACTAGTAGGGGTGATCACTATACGGTTAAAACCAAAAAAACCATTTTGATCGAATTGTTTATTTACATTTTAGGTGGTTTATTAGGTATTTGGTTTAATTTGAGTAAAATCAAACTTTAATTTGGTTTATTTGGATGGTCAATAGTTTTAATAATTTTTATTTCGGTCAAATCGAATTAACCGAATTAATGAAAAATATTATATATATCTTTTGGATAATTTTTATTCATGTAAATATTATTATAATATTATAATTAAAAATTAAAAGAGAAAATTTTAAAAATTAAAATTAATATAGTAGAGAGTGTAAAATTAATAAAAGATTTCTAAATTCCACCATTTTAATTCTAAATTTCCAATGTTCAGTTCATTTTGTGACTCTCCCACTCTCAAGCTTGAGATTCTCACTCTCCTTTTCTTATTTAATTCTCAAAATTTAGTTTATTTGAAATTTGAAATTTAAAATTTTCAAAATGACATTTAGTGAATTAACATTACGAGTGAATTTTGAATTTTAAAATTATATTTTATAGTTACTTGTTGATATGAATGGTATGTATTATATTTATATAGACATTAATAGAAAATAACGTTATTTAAAAATCTTTTATAATAAGAGATTTCAATAATTTGGTTAATTTGGGTAATCAAATTGAATTAACCGTCTAACTCAGTCAAATGAATTTTTGGTTTTTAGTCTATTTGGCGGGGTTATGATTATGAAAATTGTATAACCAAATTAAATTGGCTATTCAAATTTTGATCATTTCAGTTATTATTTAACCGAATACTCATCCTTAGAAAGTAGCGTTTCAACACCCCCGGTGCTCTACGGAACTTTCCAAAGACCATGGGTATATAGGTATGTCACCGGCCGCCACTTGGTAAGTTCTCTAGGAACCTAAAACTTCAAGCATGCCAACAACACAAAATCGAGATACCATCTTCTTAATCTGTTTTCCTTATTTTAAAAAACTGCTTTTCTTAACTTGAGCGTTGGAGTCTTATCCACCGAAGCAAATTCCGACAGTATTTATAGGTTTCAAAGCTCCGGATCATTACTCAACTCAAGACTCCTATTTAGATAGGCAAAGTAAGTATTTGTAGAGAAAATCCACCTCCATCAAATTAACGTCATCCGTAGGAAAGCAGAGTAGAATAAAACTTGTCTTATGCTTTGTACTATGAAAGACCATGCCCCCGAAAAGAAAGACCAAGATGGCTTCCAAAGCTGTGTCTATGGTGGAAGGATGCCTTGCTACCCCAATAGAACCTGTCCAGCCTTCAGTCCCCATCAATCCCCCGGATCCAACCGTCACCCTAGTTTATTCATAGATAGGTCAGCAATAGGATCAACCAGTTCAAATGCATGCACCCGCCTTCCTTGTCGGGCTCCATTGTTCCGAAATGAGGAGGCTCGCATTGAAATTGTAAGACTTGAGTAGATAGTTGGAGGAACATAGTCAGGCTTGCCGACTAGAAGGCTTGCCGTCTTCTTAAAGGTCAGGGCACTCACGCATACATGCACTCCTCCCTCGGAGAAACCGAGAGCTTTCGGTGACATCTCAGCATGGCCCTGATGATCTCAAGAAACAAGTGGAAGATCTTGTGGCTGTCGAACTTAGGCGTGCCAACCCTAGACCGAATGAGGTTACACAGTATGTGACCAACATGTCACTATTTGACTAAAAAATTTCTACTGAACCGATACCATGAGAAGTGCTACTTCCTCCCATGGAGAGATATGATGGGACAACTGATCCCTGAGATCATGCAGCACATTTTATGACGATAATGATTTCGAGAGACATGCCAAATGTGGCCATGTGTAAGCATTTCCCCATGATGCTTAATGGTAATACTTTGGCATGGTTCAATTCGCTACCATTATTTAGCTTCAAGAGCTTTTCCCAACTAAGGGAACAGTTCAAGACCCATTTCATGATCAGTCGGGGGCCAAGAGGAAATCCACTTCTCTCCTCTCGATATGGCAAAGGGACGACGAGTCTCTGAAACATTGTCTAGAGAAGTTCAAAATAGAGTGATGAAGATCTTAGACTTGGACCACCCTATAGCCCTGGTGGCGCCGTTAATCGGATTAAGGCTTTCGAGTATGAAGACCTTAATCACAAAGAACCCCTGAACATAATAAAAAAAATTTGCTCGTGTGCTGAAAAGTACATAGTTGCGCGAACAAGTGGAAGCATTCGACAAACATTGAACCAAACCCAATAGGAATGAATGTAGTTGTTCTCAATAACAGAATTCTCCCAAGAGAACCTGACTAACACTCCTGCCTCATCACAAATTCAATTACCACTAAATGAGACTTCTAGCCAAATCCTATTGAAGATAAGAGACAAGCCATACTTGCAGTGGCCTGGATGCCTTCTAGGAGACGACGCTAAGAAGGACCGAATGTGATACTATCATTTTCACTAAGACTATGGCCATTTGACAATGAGTGCTGCAAGCTAAAAGACAAAATCGAGACGTTAGTATGCAATGGCAAGCTCCAGAGGTTCGTTCATGATAACTATGATAATAACCCTCATCAAAGGCAGCAATGGGAGAGATGAGGAGATGACACAAATGAACAACATGGTCCAAAGGCCATTAGAGACCCGACAAACAGGGAAGTCCTACACATACGAATCGGGAATCCAACTTCGATGATTCCTTCACCTAATGGCAACCCAGTTAATCCTCCCCCGACAATGCAATTGTAGCCGTGATCTTTCAGATGGCTGAACCATCTACCTCCTAAGAAGTCCTCTTGGCTAGCATTGGGAAAGGGCAAACACTAAAAAGGCCTGTAGTTGGGTTCAATGACGGATCTTGTAGGAGTTCAACTCAGCCGTGATGATCCCTTGATTATCATAGCAATGATCAATCAATTTATAGTTAAATGAGTCTTTATTGATTAGGGAGTAGGTTGCAACCTCTTATATTGGGATGCTTTCAAACAGATGGGCTTTGGTCACTCGCATCTACAACCTCATGATGGACTTGTAAAAGGGCTCTCAGATGAATGGCTGTACCCAAAAGGGGTCATATTCCTCCCGATCACATTAGGGATATCGCTAAACCACTCAACTATCACTGCCACTATCAGTGTAGTGAAATTCCCATCGATGTACAATGCGATCCTGGGCTGGTTGAGTTTGAATGCCTTGGAAGCATTATCAAGTACAAGGCATATGAAAATCAAATTCAGAATGCCTCTCATCATCGGGACACTCAATTGTGATCAAGACCCCTCCACTCTGCTTGCTTTGTAATCTTGATGACCTACACTGTTTTCCTGGTGGCATTATACTGCCTATTAAGAGTTTTTGTTTACTTCTTTTTTTGTTCTCAATTGAATATTTCAATAACAATATTTTGGTTTGCTATGCTAAATTATGCCAACTAAATGCACTGACTTGCATCATTTGTGAATAGTTGTCACAGAGCACAAACAATGAACACTCCCGGCGTAACGCTTGGTACACTATGCATTTTCAAGGCACAGTGCCTTCGAGTACCCTCAGCGTAACGCCTGGTACATCATCCATTTCTAAGGCGCAATACCTCCAAATACCCTTGGCGTAATGCCTGGTACACTACACATTTTCAAGGTGCATTGCATCCGAGTACCCTTGGCACAATGCTGGGTACGTCATACATTTCCTCGGCGCAATGCTTTCGAATACCCTTGGCGCAACGCTTGATACATTATACATTTTCAAGGCACAATGCTTTCGAGTACTCTTGGCGTAACACTTGGTACACGATACATTTTTAAGGCACAATGCCTTCGAATACCCTCGATGCAATGTCTGGTATGTTATACATTTCTAAGGTACAATGCCTTCGAGTACTCTGGGCATAACGTCTATTACGTTACACATTTTCAAGACACAATGCCTCTTAGTACGCTCGGCCCAATGCTTGGTTGACTATATATTTTTAAGGCATAATGCCTCTAGTACCCTCAGCGTAATGCCTGGTACGCCATACATTTTTAAGGCGTAACGCCTTCGAGTGCCCTTGGTGTGATGCCTCATACGCTATATACTCTCAAGGCGTTATGCCTAGCTACCACATGCACTTAGTACCTTAGTACTCCTCGGCACAATAACAAAGGTATTATTACTATAGCATCCCCGCACAGTTTGGTTCATTACCTAATTGTTATATGACAAAAAGGATCTCAACAACAAACGCAACATCATTAAAGGAACACCGCTTAAAGAATTTCATGACAACAAAAAAAATAACAGAGGATCTTATCATTACAAAATTTCAATCGAGCAAGAGGATTACAAACATAGACACAAAAAACAAAGACAAATCAAGGGGAAGGTGGAGCACAAGGCCTCTGGTAAAACTTATCATAGTTAGCCCATAGAGTGAAAATATGAGAATTAGCAGTAACCGCTCCTACAGAAGGGCTACCCCTAGGGGGTCCTAACCAGGCTTGAACCTAGGAGACTAGAGCTACAAATGTTTGCTCCCTCCACCGAACCCCTTCTTAAGTGTCGGATTGTCTCCTCCGCTTGATGCAACTTTTTAGAGAGTTCCTGATGGTCCCGTTCATATGTCTCCCTAAACTTTGCAAGGGCTCCCTCCTATTCTCGAGCCAATTCTCCAGCGGCTAGACGACCCCTTCACTATTATCTAGGAGATCTTGCAATCTCTCATCTTCTTTGATGGCACTATCAGTAATCGTATACGAATATTCTGGGTTAGTCTCTAGCATTTTTGTCATTTTTCCCTTTTTTAGAAGAGTCAGGGATGCTATCAGGTTCTCTTTGACTTCCTTTTCGCTCTTCTCAGCTCGAAATTGAGCAATCTACTCTTCAAAATCGTCCGATTGACCGTTCAGATGGTCTATCAATTGGGCATTCCTTGTTTTCTGAAGCTTAGCCATCGCTGCGGCCTATAGAAGAAAACAAATTAAATAGACCATTATAAAATGTTATATTAGGTTAGAATCCACTAGGAGACTGGTACCTAAATCAAAAGAGCCATAATTAACTCATCCGCTTGCTCTATCGAGAGGCAGTTTAACTTGGGTTCTGCCCGATGGAAGTTTAGACTGTCAATAAGCCTCTTTGCCTCTACAATATCCATGTAGTAGAAATAATTGCCACCGCAACTTATAGCGACGATAGCCCTCGCCTTCAATTGTTTGGATCGGTCAAACGATCGTACCAAAATAGGAAGAAGTGGGGCCTTTTGCTCCGGCCTTTCCCCTTGCCCCTTTGAACATACATATACATAGCAAGCACTAGAAGAGTTTGGCTCTATCACTCCTAAGGAAGCTAAAGGCAGAGTGGCCTCTCCCATAGTTGCGAGAGGAGCCTCAGATAACTTCTTAATGACTCATCCACAATAGGACCTAACAACCTACTCCTTTTTCCTCGAAGGATGAGAATGGCGATAGGGCATTCATCACTCGTCTCCTCCTCCTTTGGGCTCTCCTTCTTTTTGGCCTTGATAGCCAATGGAACCACTAACCTTTCGCAAGAAGCCTCCTTCTCAGAACCCCCTTTTTATGATGATGATGGAGCCCTTGGGAACTCGACCCACCGTCCTGCCCGAACTCGACCCACTATCCTCGTTTCCCTCATTACTCAGTATCTACACGAGCCTCCTCCTTTTCTGGGGAATATAACTCAAAAACACATCCAAGGATGTACTTTCCTCACCTTTCTCCTCCTAATGGGCTGCTTTGATATGGGCCCTCATGGCATTCAAAGTAGTAACTCGGTCGAGATCGTCAACTTTAGCAAAATCAATAACATTAACCCGATCCTTGGATACCTTCTGCAACATAAATGGCCTTTGAATTTGTACTATCTCACTCAACAAAAGGCCTGCCAGTTTAAGCATCTCATCCTCGAGAAGGGCATCCATTCACACTGCCCTACTAGACTCCTTACAAAAATCACCAACAGATCTAATAAAAATCGAATGCCAAGAAGATGCAGGGGCCCTCAATCTAGCGAGGGGCTAGGCCTCGGGCATCAGCAAGAATGGTAATAGCTCCTTATCCATAAACTCTACAAAGAAAAACTTGATCCTCCAAGACTTGTCTAGAGTCTCGTTATAGAAAAACTTCCAATTCGATTGACGTTGGTTTTGGATACAATACCATCCTTCCGTGGGACCCTCATCCCCACATTTCCTTAAATGAAAAATGGAGGACAAGATCTAAACCCTGAGGCAACCTAAGATGAAAACCCTCACCAAGATTCATGCTTTCCATAACTGATTGTAACTCCCTCTCTGATATTACACTAGCAATTTCACCAATCTTGCGATGTTTGTGTGAACCCGAACCTCAAGCCATAATAGTTTTTGTCTACAAACTCGCAAACCCTAAAAAATTACTTGTTCTATTTAAGATGAACTTTAACGTAAAGAACATAAACTGAAACCAATGCAAATGGAAGAAACGTATAAGAGAAGATTTGTGAAAACCGAAATGACATGAGGTGTATTAAATGCCCCTCTTTCACCCTACGTGACCCTTTGAATTCCTGTTCTACTCCTAAATGCCATTTTTACTAAACTACAATTAGGAGTGGGGGTAAATGATGGTACACGGCCTAAGGCCCGTTACACAAAGAGATCAGAACCTTACCCTGAGTGAATTAAACCAAATGCATCCACAGCTCCTCGGCCATTCCAACCCACCAGCTCCTCAGTTGTTCTAGTCCTTAGTCACTTTAGTCCTTGGTGGATGCATCTCACCGCCATGATTCATTAGATCGCGTGATAAGCACAGCTTCAAGAAAATCCATGAGAGAAATAAATCTTTAATGAATTTAAATTTTCCTTAAGTAGATGAGAATCTTTTCCACTCTCGGAACAATCCCATAGAGTAAGGAAACATATCTTAGCAAGCATTCTTGATAAGGGATGAAACCTCCATCATCGCTAGGACTTTGAGATCTTTGACTATAACTCCTACAATTTCGAAAATTCTTAACGATCTCTCCACAAGGAAACAAGGGCTTCAACACCCCCAGTGCTTTATGAAACTTTCCAAGGACCATGGGTATATAATACATCATCAGTAGTTACCAAGTAAGTTCTTTGGGAACCTAACACTTCAAGCACATCAGCAACATAGAGTCAAGACACCATCTTCTCAGTCTGTTTTCATTATTTAAAAAAAACTACTCTTCCTGACTTGAGCATAAGAGTCTCCCCCATCGGAGCCCCTTCGGCAATATTTGCAGGTTTTGAAGCTCTGGATCATTACTCAACTTAAGACTCTTATTCAAATAGGCAGAGCAGCGGAGAAAACCTACCTCCATCAATTCTCTTCACGTTTGCCATTTGGACTGTTCAAGTTATGGTAAGTGAGATTCATGTTGGGACTCTTTTCTGGGTTGCAATTAGTAGGAGGTACTTGGCGACATCATACAAAATTTTGAACTCTTACAGTTCTCTTCTCAAATAGCTTTATAAGTAACTCTTGTTTTGATATGTCAGTGATGAGGTCTATAAGAATAGTATTTGAACTGTTGGAGTAGCTTTTACCCAAACTCAAAGCAACAAGAGGGTTTCCAAAATTCTTGAATGTAGCTACAACCCTATTGACAAAGCTACAATTTGAAACCCTCTGGATAACACATAAAATTCTTGTGGTAGTTCAGAGAAAACATTTGCCCAACATAGCAAACTATAAAGTAAATCACGATAGCACCAAGTGTTTAAACAAAGCAAGCACATAACAACAACCAATCTTAGCACCAGTATCCTATAACTAGACCTCAAATTGGAGTTTTTAAGCCATTGGATCATCTCTAGCTTCTACAATAGTAGCTGTAGGATGGTAGAACCCAGAAAATCAAGGATGTGTCAGGAGTTTGGCACCAATGTAGCTATTTCATTTTTTTTTCTCTGCCAAGTGGTCCATTTCTGGTAGAAAAGCTACCCGTGAAAGAAGATTTTGAAGTGAAAAAGAATTCTTGGAGTAAAGAACAAAAAGTAAGAAGATGTTCAAGAAGATAGACAAAACAGTTAGGCGACATATAAGCCATTTCTCTCCGGTTGGCCTTATAGGTGTAGTCCAAAGCTTCATACAACTTGTACACAAAAGGCACCTTTGTTTGTACATCAATTTTGTTAGATATAGTTCCCTGTGGTGATTTATAACCTAGCAGCCAAAAAATGCCTCAAAGAACCCTTCCAAGAGAACTCTTCTCAAACCTATCAGTAATCACCTCATAGATGCCATTACTTAGTTTACCCATCCCAAGGGTCACCATTACTACTTTCCCTATAATCCTATATGTCATCCTGCCCTTTAAGTTACTATTAACAACAATAATCTCCTCATCGAATCTTTTTTATGTCTTTGTAGTTCCTAGAGTGATCATGTCCTCAGATAATGTTAGCCACCAATCCAGAGGATATACAGTACCTATCGAGGGATAATATAACATTGAAAATTCGACGTTAGAAAATTTTCAATGAATTTTTCTTGTAAATTATCAGGAGAGATCAGATGCAATCAAGTTTGGCTTATCAATGAAAGGGGTATAAAATTTCTTGGAATTCTTGTGTTATCCCTAGTTGTATTAAAGAATATAAGAATTGGAATTGGATTGAACTAAAAATTTAGCCCAAGTTTTAATGCAACCCTTAAGATTAACAAATGAATTATAGAGTTCAATCTTGGAGCCCCATCCTTGAACTAACTATGCAACTCATGGAACCCAATTTAAACTCTAATTTTTGAGTTTACCATCCAACCATTTGAAAAACAATTTTGGGAGTCCAACATTTGAATTAATGATTACAAGACTTAGCCCATGTTTTTTTTTTTTAATTCTCCTTTTTTTTTTTGCAGAACAAGATTTAGAAAAGGCAAAAGGGGGACTTAAATTGTGGTAAGTGGCATTTAAGACAAGAAAGTGGAAGTATTGTGAGTTGTGTGACCCAAAGAAAGAAAGAAGAAAAGTATGTGTGTATTGTACTCGAGAAAGAGAGAGAAGAAGAGAGAGAGAGGGAGAGAGAGAGAGAGATGTTCTTAAAGCCTCTTTGAATAGGGCTTTGTATGTATCTAAGAAAGAGAAAGAGGAAGAAAGAATGAGAGAGAGAAGGGGGAACTCTTGAATTTTCTTTAACATTCTTTACACCTTCTTCTTTCTTATTCAAGCCATCCAGATTATTCAGGCACTTACTCAACAAGACACTTGATCTTTAAGCTCCCTTGCTTTGTTTTCATTCTTCTCTAGCAATCTTGGGTTTGATTGTGAAGAGAGTTTGGGGTTTATCAACATAGATAAAAAAAGCTTACATTTCGGAGATAATCTTGAGGTGATAAGTTGTAAGTTCACGAATCAAGAATAAGGTATGTTGAATACATGGTTTTAGGTTTCAAATCTATCATTTGTATTATGATAAATGTCTTGATGTAATGATTGAACCCATTGAATGTTGGAATGTTAGATTAAGATGAAGCCTTTGATGTTTTGCAACCTAGCCAGCTTGACCTATTAATAATTTTTCAACCATAACTTTCTTTGTACAAAAGTAAACTAAGTAGACTTTGTTCTTGCAGAAACTAGACATCTAGGGGTTTAAAATGACATATTGCAGTTGATATTTTGATGAGAATTGAGTATTTGGTGAATTTTCAAGATAACATATTCTGCGGAATGCTTTGTTTTCTGTCATGTTCTGGACATGAAATTTGCTACGGATTAAGCTGTCTTCGAGACAAATTTAGGCTAAAGTCTAACATAAAAGTTGTAGATCTATATATTATCTTGAATTTGAGACTCGAGTCATATGAATCGGATATTGTAGTAAAAGTTATGACAATTATTCTGTAATTACTCAAATTGGAGTTATGCAGTTAGAGCAATTATATTAGGGATTTAAATATTTTTATGCATTTAGAATGGACTTGGAGTATATACATAAAATCATAGTTTCATGTTTAATCTTTAAATAAAAATTAGAATTTTCATAATCCGAAAATTTTAGTTCGAGATATGATCATTTTTCTAAAACTTGTACGCGATGACAATTATGATATGTTCATTAGATTTGATGATTTGAGATAAAAATGAGTAATGGGTTGGTATCTAACTTTACTTTTATATTGTGATATATATAAAAAATATAGGCGAATGTCTTTCAACTAAAGATAGAGTCGAAGGTCTGGATTAGTAGGAGTGTACACCCCTTTCAAATTGTGAGTGGTTGCATGGTTGCACTTAAATAATATAAATATTTTTATTGAATTTTCTAAATGATTTTCAAAACTTGATTTTTATATATTTTAGTGTGTGTAGAACATCACAAAGATTGAATTCGAAATACTTATACATCCTATATGTTTTAAATGAACAAGTGTGTGATGTTGATTTATTGATATTGAATACGTTGTCATGTTAACTACTTTTGAACAATTGTTAAATTGATAGCACATGAAATTGATTTATGAACTTTGTGAAATGATGCATGGTGTGGTTACTAAGGGAAGAGACTGAACCCCAAAAAATGACTAGTCATTTTCCCTCCTTGGTACAACCGTCGAGTGTGTGGTAGGAATTAATAGATCATGGTATGTAACCGAGCGCGAATGGAACATTCATGGTCGAATAACATGTTTAAGTGCATGGAATTGTTGGTTGCACTACCAGCGATATACCATAGCCAATGCCAAGGAATGAGGCATTTGTAAACTAGAATTATTAAAATTCTTGGCATCCCACCATAGGTCATGGTAGATCTTTGTTGAAAACAATGATTTTGATTGCCATATATTTGAAAATATAAAATGGTTGGATACATATGAGATTGAATCATGATAATTGAAAAAATCTATTAACTATTGAATGATTTGAGAATGACATGGTGATTTGAAATGTGCATTTGATATATCCATTATACAAATCTTATTTATGTACAATATACATATTACTCACCAGATATAGGATATACCTACCCTTCCTACTTTCATTTTTACAGAGGAGGCCTAGTTGAGACTTATGGATGCTTAGTGCCAGATTTGGAGAGTTTGTTTTGTTGGAATCATTGTGTACTAGTCTTTTTTTGGTTTGATGTATTAGTGGACTTAAAGGAGATACACTAGGTAACTATTTTGGAAACTTATTTTATACTATATCTACTTGGTTTGTGATTTGGCTATTGTTTGTATATTTAAAATAAGAATCTCATTTTTATTTTCTTGAATTTTTTTGGGAATTGCATTTGGTGGAACTTGTTATGGATTTCTTGAGTAGTCCCTTGTTTTATACTCTATGGATTTGATTGGAAAAGTTGACCTGGTCTTATGTTTGTGCTTGAATTGGATTTGAACGGTTGGATTGGCCCAATGCGGGCATGTTGTGAATAGGGATGGATCAGGTTAGTCTTTTGGTTGTGCAATAAATGTATGTTGGTTTATTTTGATTTATTAAATTATTTTAGAAATTGTGGTACTTTGGTGTGCGGGTTAGGCTTACTCATATTTTGGGATAATGCGACGGCTATCACATGTTCGATCTAAGAGTCGAGGCGTGACAACTTTATTTCTATATGAGTTTAGGTTTTTGATTTAAGGGTGTATTAAAATGTTTGAAAAGTTTCTCAAGTATTTTAAATGTTTTCAATTGTTTTCAAATTATTTTGAAAGGGCTTGATGATCAAAGTGTTTCAAATGATTTTGAAAATCTCCTACAGGTCCTAGGAAGTTAGGAATGTTATTTTTAGGGGGTTAAGTATCTATTTTAATTTCTATTCTATTTGTTAAGTTTAGATTCTCCTTTGTAAAACTATGCCCCCTAGACAAAGAATGAATAATCCGAATGAGATTTCTCCTACTCACGTCTACATAATAATTATAGATTTCATACATATTAATTTCACCTCTTTATTGGATTATGGTTAAGATTCTGGCTAGTAGATTGTTTAAGGTACTTGGTGATACTATCATTTATAATTTAATAACTCAAGTCCTTTTTTTTTAAGATAGATTCTAGATCTAGTTTTAGTGGCTTATCAGGTGGTTCATTATGTTGAGAAGCATGATAAAAGAGTATATTTGAAGTTTAATTCTTAAAAAGACATGTATAGAGTCTGTTGGGGTTTCTTAGATAATATGATGGAGAATAAAGATTTATGGGTTTCATAGAGAATTTGGACAAGAGGTTGCTTGAGTTCTGTTATTTTTCTATCATTAGTAATGGGAAACCTAACATTTGTTTTATTTTTGTTTTATTTTTTTGCTTCTTTTGGGTTGAGGTTGATGTCCTCGTTATCCATTCATGTTCATTATTCCTGTGGACCCATTGAATAAGTTAATTTAGAGAGGGTTTTAAGCGTGTCTTTTTTGGCCACGGAGTTGGGAGCGATGTCCTTTGTGACAGACAATAGATTTAGGAATGATGATGTTTGCATTTCTTATCTCTAAACTTTGATGAATTGGGAATTCTCATTGGTTGTGAAAAAAACAAAAAAGAAGGTACTTGGCCATTTCTTATTTAGAGGTTCTTTTGGAGGGCGATTTGAGGATTGTTCATGGTTTTTGAGTCTTGATAGCACGGTTGTGGTTTCTTAAGTTAAAGCATGTCTATCCTAGCATCTCATGCAAAATATTTCAAATAATAATGGAACTTGCTATTTGGACCTTTGGTTCAAAGTAATAACTTAAGGAAACTTTACAAGTGTTAGCAAGAGGAGATGGTTGATAATGATCGATAGCAATTTGGACAATTGGTTAGCCGTGCTAGTGCACTTACCTTGGGGCAAGTACATAAGTTGTCTCCAACACTACATTGTAGTAGACAGAATTATATCAATTACTACTTTGACAAGTCTGAGGTCTCTTCGACTTTATAAGAGTACATGGAAGGTTGCAACAAACCACCAATCCAACCTTTCAAAAAAAATAGCAACAATTTTTTAACTTGAACATCATTAATCAAATAATTGTGATGGACTAATAATCAGAATGGTTTTACTTTAGTTGTAATGAGTCCTTTCTATTAGAAGTTATGGACGATATGTACTCCACTAGAGGAGAGCGTTGGGTTAATAAATCACATGAGTTAGAAAATTCCTTTATTCTACTAATCAAGTACTACAAAAAAATACGATTTTAGCAATGAAAAAAATTTGTCACTATTTTACGACAGATTTAGCGACGAAAAATTTTTTCATTGCTATTTGTAATGAAATTAGCAATGATATATTATTCATGGCGAAATTCATTGCTAATTGGCAATGAAATAATTTCATCGCAAAATCCATCATTAATCGGCAATGAAAAAATTTTCATTACAAATTTCGTCGCTAAATTAGCGACGGATAACACAATCCGTCGCTAAACTTAAATTTTTGTATATTAACATTTTATATTTTATTTTGTTTTGTTATTTTATTATTTTATTCATTTATATTATCTAATCATATTTATTATTTTATAATATTTCAAATTAATTTTTTTTATTATTTATTATTTATTATTTTTTAAAAAATAATATTATTTTATTAATTTAATATTTTATTATTTAGCGACGGATTCCTGTTCCGTAGCTAAACTTAATTTTTTTAAATTAACATTTTATATTTTATTTTTTTGTTATTTTATTATTTTACTAATTTATATTATCTAATCATATTTATTATTTTATAATATTTCAAATTAGTTTTTTTTTTATTTTTTAAAAAATAATATTATTTTATTATTTTAATATTTTATTATTTAGCGACGGATACCGCAATCCATCGCTAAGTTGGCAACGGATTCCTGTTCCGTCGCTAAACTTAATTTTTTTTTTTAAATTAGCATTTTATATTTTATTTTGTTTTGTTATTTTATTATTTTACTCATTTATATTATTTAATCATATTTATTATTTTATACTATTTCAAATTAGTTTTTTTTTATTATTTTATATTTTTATTTTTTAAAAAATATATTATTTTATTTTTTAATATTTTATTATTTAGTGACGAATTCCCCAATTCGTCGCTAAACTAAATTTTTTTAAATTAACATTTTATATTTTATTTTGTTTTGTTATTTTATTATTTTATTCATTTATATTATCTAATCATATTTATTATTTTATAATATTTTAAATTAGTTTTTTTATTATTTATTATTTATTATTTATTAAAAAAGTAATATTATTTTTTTTAATATTTTATTATTTAGTGACGGATTTGGCAATCTGTCGCAAAGTTAGCGATGGATCCCATATTCCGTCATTAAGGTAGCGACGGATTTCACAATCCAATGTTAAACTTAATTTTTTTTAATTAACATTTTATATTTTATTTTGTTTGGTTATTTTATTATTTTATTCATTTATATTATCTAATCATATTTATTATTTATAATATTTCAAATTAGCTTTTTATTATTTTATATTTTATATTTTAAAAAAATAATATTATTTTATATTTTTTAATATTTTATTATTTAGCAACGGATACCGCATTCTGTCGCTAAGTTAGTGACGGAGACAGCAATCCGTTGCTAAATTAGCGACGGATATCGCAATCCGTTGCTAAGTTAAATTAACATTTTATATTTTATTTTATTTTGTTATTAAAAAATATATAATTTTATATATAATTAAATAAAAGATAATGTTAATATAATAATTCAATAATAATGTTATTATATATTTTATTTAATATATTATATATTGTCATATTTTCTTTTTATTATATTTAAAATAAAATAATAAAATATTTTAAAAATAAAATAAAGAAAAATATAAAATGTTATTTGAAAATATTATTTAAAATATTATAATATAATAAATATGATTTTTAAATATAAAATAATAAAATAAAATTAATATTAACAAATCATATTTAATATACTAATTAAAAATAAAATATATAAAATACGCAGAAAATATATTGATATATAATATATTAAATAAAATAGAAAATATATAAATTTTAAAATATAAAATAATAAAATAATTTAGTTTATTATTATTAGAAAATGTGAGAAAAAGATAACAAATAATAAAAAAAAAAGTGTATGGATACATATCTAATTATAGCCTAGTGGTTGAGGTGTTCCTAATATCTTGTGAGTGTACAGGTTCGATTCCCTTCGGAGCCGTTGGAGGCATTTCTTGCAAAATAAAGAGAGTAAGTGCAGGTTCAGGGGCTTGAGTGAGTGGGGCAGGTTCGAGTTCGGGCCAGTGGGTGGGTGCATTCCTAAAAAAATATAATTTAATTTAGTGACGGATTTAAATTTATCGCTAAATTAAATATATAATTAAATAAAATAAAATGTTAATATAATAATATAATAAAAATATATAATATAATTTAGCGACAGATCTAAATCCGTCGCTAAATTAAATATATAATAAAATTAAATAAAATATTAATATAATAATTAAATAAAAATATATATAATAAATAAAAAATATTGTAATATATAATATAACTTAGCGACGGATCCTTTGGATCCGTCACTAAATTTTGCAACGAAATATTTTTTCGTTGTTAAATCTATCACTAAAATAGTGACAGATTCATGTTTTCGCCGCTAAACTTTTGTGCCGCGTCATTAGCGACGAAAAATTTTTCGTCGCTAAATCCATAGCTAAAATCTTGGCTTTTTGTAGTGAAGTATTGAGATTCATTGAAGTAAAACCCCTCATGCCTGATTGGACTTGAGGTGTTACAATTCGCATCTGGAGGCACCTGTACAAACGTGAAGCAACATTGCATTTCCTTTCAATGAGGTACCCTATCTTTTAATTGTATTATAGTGTTAGGAATACACAATCAAACTGCATACGAAATTTGCATCTCTCTTTGACCTAAATATTTATAATCTTGGATTGCAGGGCTTTCACTTTAAAGTTTTAAGACTGCGAATCTGGTTTTTGATATAATTACTCCTATGACAGTCATAATTAGTTTCTTCTGTGGTGGTTCTAGGTGACCAAGTTTTTCTTTGGATGTGAAGTTGAAAGAAAACAATAGTATTGTCTACAAATTAGACATAGTGAAGACTTATTGCTATGCTTGTTGGGAGTTCCATATAATATTGGAGAGAGATTGAAAGCGTGGATTTAGAATTCTATCTCTATTCATGACTCTTCATTTTGGTTAATTGTTCTTAAAAAGACTCATTTTGGTGTTTGTGAGGTTTAAAACATCCTGTTTTCTATTTATCCCAACAAGAAGATACCCAAAGTAATGAGTTGAGATAGATTAGTGGGGTTTCGGATTAAGCATGCACAACCAAAAACAAATTATTCTCCATAAATTAGGTTCTAGGTTAATTGAGTGTAGTCATATCCTTGTTGAAGATAGCCCTACTATTATGTTTATAACTAAGATGAAAATATTGAGGGTTTGGGGAATAAATGAGGGTGTGGAGCACCAAAAAGGGAGGTTTGTACTAGTGATTAATAGAGATCCTTAGTTGGAATGTTTGTGCTTCTAGTAATAAGGGGGAGAATAGAAAGGTGAAGGAAAATATTTTAACTTTGATATTGTCTCCACTATAGAAATCAAACTTGAGATGGATGTTAAACTGATTAATGCCTTTGGGATTCAAGAAATAAGGGTTCGAAGTGTCTCCTATCGAATGGGTCTTTAGGCAAGATTATTATTAATTAGGATATTTGAACTTTAGATTAATTTCATGGTCTTCATTGATCTTTTTCCTTTCCATCTTCATCCTTCATGTTACTGGTCTTAATCAATGTTGGTTTGTAACAATATCTTTGAATAGGTCGAGACTTCATTATTTATTTTGGGAGTTGTTGTCATGGCCCGACCCGCAGGTCGAGCACACGAACAGACTGCCGCGACTCCTCGAGGCACGAGTATGCCTTACTTGCACGCCGAGGTGACGCAGGGTTAATATCACGACTCTGCTCGACATTTTAAATGTAATATCAAAAAAAACAAAAAAAAAAAAAAGAAAAGGGAAGGAAACGCAGCGTTTTGGACCAAAACGTTGCGCTCTCCCCAAGAGTGAAATTAGGGCAAAAAGCCCTAATTTCTCTCTCTCTTCCTTCTGTCTCTCTCTATCTCATTCTCTCTCTCTCTTGAATCCCTCTCACTCCCGTCGCCTCTCCGCCACCACCTCCACCATCTCCGTCGTCCTTTGCCCCTTTTGTCCACCGCTCACCGTCTCTCTCTCCATCGCTCTGTCTCTCTCTATCATCTCTCTCCCTCTCTCGATTTTGTGCTCTGCTCCGTCTATCTCTCGTGCGCGTGACAGTTCTCTCTTTGCTTGCTCGCTCGCGTGCGGTAGCTTTCCTCCTTGCTTGCTCGCGCGTGACAGCTTCCCTCCCACGAGCATGCGACAGCCTCGATTTCTTTCCTGCTCGCGCGTGACGGTCACTCTCTCCTTTGCTTGCTCACGCGCGCTGCACCCTGTGAGCTCCACCGTTCTGCAACCTTCGCAAAAGCCCCAAGCTGGCAGTGGCGAGAGGTATCTGAGAACCCTAGGCCACGACTCTTCCACTGCATAGGTAAGGGTCGATTTTTGATCAATAGGTTAGGGGTTTTGATTCTCTTGGTAATTTAAGCCTAATTATTGAATTTTTTGTCAGTCTAAAAGTACTGTAGGCCCAGACTGAATTGTAGACGCATGGACAATAGGGTTACGAGCTGCAAAAACCCTAGGTGAGGAATTTTTTGATGTATGCAATAACTGAGCAGATTTAGGCTAAATTTAGAATGAGATGTCTTATATATGTTCTGAAAATATATGGAATTTGAAGAGAATGCATTTTTTTTTAAGTTTGATATGTGATTTCTAGGGTTAATTCTAACTTCTACGTGAATTTAGATCGATTAATATGGAAGGAACGTGTTAGATGAAATTAGAAACTTATTAGGTTGATGAGATTAGTTTTCCTTGGAGTTTGAATTGAAATTGTGAATTATTGGTCTAGGTGGACCTTTTGGAGACTTGAAAGGAGTCATTTTAGAAAGCTAATGGAAATAGGGAGTGAATACCCTCCCTAGAGGTGAGTGGACGGTTCATTGTGTTCTTAAATGAGAAACTTGTTTTAAAATTTGTTTTATAAATGATTTTATAAGATTTTTACATGTTTTATATAAATTGTTTTGTAATTGTGGGATGTCTGAACTAGATTGTAAAATATGAATGCATCCACTGTGTTTATGAATGCATGTGTACCATATGTTAATTGATGTTACTTTATGAATTATTATGGCAAAAAATTTATGATTATTTGTTGGAAATTATGGCACATGGTTTGTGAAATGAGGTATTCGAGAAATGAAAGGTGCTGGTAGTTAATGGCTATAGTCATTCCCACCACGGAGCGACCCGACGGGGTGGCGTGGTTGGGGTTAGATGTACGGGGGAGTTAGACGTCCCTCCCTCTGCCGAAGTCATTTGATTTGCACCTCCGTGAGGTATGAGCCAACGCCAAGGAATGGGGCATGTTTTGAAACGTTAGATGGAAAAACCCTTGGCGGACTTTCGTCTAGGTTCGGCCAGCCTAAGACGGGAATGCTTTTGATGGGACCCCAGGATTTTCTGATAAAATGATCATTGTGGATACATGCTTTACGGATTGATTGAATTATTGAAATGTTTTTCCATATATAAAGTGTGATTTTGATATATGCTTTGACTGTCCCTCATTCACCCCTTATTTATGAGCACAATCACACCATTGCACTCCACTTACTGAGTATTCCCTAATACTCACCCCTCTCTTAACATTTTTCAGAGGATATTTAGTTCGGAGATTGCACGTGGGAGCTTTGCGAAGGATTTTTGCTGCTTTGTATGGGTATCTAGCAAAGCTAGAAATTGTTTTGGGGAATTATAGTTCCTAGAACCATGGAAGGGAAGACTTGTATAATTCTTTTGGTATGGATTAAATCAATACCTGTTTCATATATTTGAGCAGTATCGATGGAATCCTTACTTAGTTTGTTATTGAAGTTTGTTTTGAAGTTTGTTTGGAACTTGTTACTTTTTTTTAAATTCTATTTTTGCTAAACTTATTGTTCAAATGGGACATTTGATTTGAAACATTGGGATTCGTTGCTTTCTTTTGATTTTATGAAGTTCTACACATCTCATATCGTTGGACTTTACTGACGCTAACTCGTTTTTTCAGGCGAGTGTTAGTAAAATCTTGCGACTATGATTTGGGACTTCTTGTATTTTAAATGTTTTATTTGTGCTGAAAATTCTGGAACGACTGGGATGGCCAATTTTGCATGCGTGCATGTACAGGAACCCCATCCCATTTGTGTATCGACGCATGTTAGTGTGTACAGGGATGGACCGGATGAGTATTTTGCATGTGTATTGTTATATGATTTTCCTATTTCTGATGGATTTATGTATTGGATGAGTTGTTGTACTGATTGTAGTCTTGCGGAGTCCTGGTATATGGGGAGGTTTTGCCCGTGTATCGAGACAATGCGACAGCTGTTATGTGGTCGATCCGAGGATCGGGCGTGACAGCTTTATTGGTATCAGAGCCAGGTTCACGATTTTAAAAGTTCGATGATTTTGAAACATTTTCAAATGTCTCCAAATGTCCCTGAAAGTTTTTCAAAGATTTTGAAAGGGTTTGTTTTGAAAATTGTGACTTTTAAAGGTTTATCTGTCAGAGATGTACAAGAACTTTCCATGGATTTTTAGAAAATTAAAAATATTCTTTTTAGGGGGTTAAGCACCTGGGTTAGTATTTATTTTAAATTGTTAACCTTAGACCATCTCTGTAGAGCTTTGCTCCCCATACGAAGAGTAAGGAATCCGAATAGGATCTTTTCTGTTCCACCTCCATAACCCGAATGAAGTATCACTTTATAAATAGTTTCTCAATTGTGATTGAAGTCCCTTGGACTAACATTTTGATGTTAAAAGTTTGACACACTTGTGTATTAGGCATGACAATATGAAATTGTTTATGATTAGGTTATAGGGTAAAATACTCTTGAGAGATTGCAATTGCGAATAGATGTTGGAGTTTGATAAATGTTTTTTGTGATTTGGAAAAGCAGACAGTTTGGATCAGCAGGAAAATTTGACGATGCTTTGCTTTGCTTTTGTGCAACTACATTGCATCATATGCAGCCCTCTCTCCCATAAAGGTGGGCTATAGGCTATAAGAAGCATGTATAAGGACAAAGTATATGCAAGTGGTTAGATTGAACACATTTTTTTTTAGGGACATGATCTAGGTGGAATGCTTGTTTATGATTTTGATAGAAGTGGAATTGCTAGTAGAGGATTAGTGTGCCCAATTTGTCGGTTAAACCATGAGAAATGTGATAATAGCAATGTGACTTCAAGTATGTAACAATGACTAATGGGATCTTGCAAATATGTTTGGTGGTATTAATATCTTAGTGAGGTTAAAGTTCAGCTGTCAATGAACAAATTCGATTTGCAACTTGAAGAGGGCTAATACTTGTCTCTAGCATTTGGGATTCTATAATTATTAAAATTCAATACATACCATACTGAAATTGATATTAAATTTATCAAGGTTGTCTTTTCTAATAGTTGGAATACTTATCTTTCCATTGCTAATACTATCGTTCTTTTGATTCTACCTCTAGTTGGCTGTATTTCAGTAGGCTTGTCAATCTAAATCCAAGTAATTCTCACTTGTTTTTGAGTTTCTTGCACTTTGAGAAGATTGACTTGTACAGACTTGGGAAGTTCTTTGTTAGTAAAGCAATTTGAATCTTTAAGTTTTTGAGGAAATTGAAAATTAAAAAAAAAAAAAAGATCCCAAAGTTTGGAATAAGAATCTTTTTGGAGATACTAGAGAGAAGGAAAGTGCTACTCTTTGAGATATTGATGAGATTGATCTGCTTGAGGTTGATAAAAGGTTTGTCGGAGGATCTTTTCGCTTGGTAGAATCTTGGGAATTATCTTGAAGAGCTTCCTTTGAAGGAGGAAATAAGTTGACGGAAGAAGTGGGTTGGAGATGAGGGTTTTGTATACTGACATTAATATAAACATTTTTTTTGATGTTTTGAATTGACGAGTAGATAGAGAGTAAACGTAGAGAGAAGTGGAGGTAAGAGAGAAGTGGAGGTAAGATAAGAATAAATATAATTAACCTATGGAGATATGTATTGAGAGGTCACGACCAAGTATTAGAGGTATATTATCCAGGTTCTCTAGTAAACCAATGATTAGGAGATCACGCAGCCTCATTTTGCTGTGGCTAAGTTGGCACTTGTAGAAGCTAATGAGCTGTAGGTATATTTATAATAATTAGCTTTGAGGTGGTTATATGTGGTTGATTTGATTTGGATAGCATATTAGTGATATTGCATAATACTAAAATTGATTGAGAATGATCATGATAGAAGTATCTTGATTGGAAGATTTTCCAACTAAGGATTTGAGATTTAAAACTTGGAAGGCTTCTAATATTGCCAGTGGATTGTAGATAGCAAAAACCCATGAATCCAGCTTTTCCTTAGTTGACAGATTGCAGTCTTAGGATTTTTGTATATAGTATACTCATGGATTGATAGATCCCCTTGGTATTCAATTAATAATACTAAATTATTTTCTAGTTGCCAATAATATTTTCTTGCTAAAGAGGCTTTAACTTTGCAAATTGTTGAAGAAAATTTTGAGTATAGTAGGAAAAGATTGCAAGTTTGGTAGCCAGGTCTATTTTGCCTTTGAAGAGAGCAAACTAAATATATTTCAGAATTTAAGCATCTCGAGAAATTCTTGTATGCAAAGTTTGAATTAGTGTTGAGTATAAATAAAAAGGAGAGGATATTGTTAATAAAGGAGCCAGAATGCTTAATATATATATATATATATATATATATATTTTAAATTGTAATAGAAGTAAGAAGTAGTAAATATGATGATTAATACTTTCTTACTTAGACAATATTGATACTAAAATATCGATGAGTATTATCAATTTAAGCATCAACTATTTATATGCAATGCTCGATTGTCTTTTGTTTAAATTGAATTATATGGATGTGAATTTAGTACCTTAGGCAGAATGAATTAGAAAAATGATAGAGGTAGACGAGAATGATATTGGTAGGGATTACCAGAAAGGTTCTGTAATTGTTTATAACCAATGATTATGACCATTAAGAGGATATTGTATTGTGAGGGTAAAATTGTTGTAAATTATTGATATGAAAGAGTGTTCGGTCCAATAGAGATGCAATATAAGTTACAAGATGAGCATTTTATTAAGGGGATATGATATGGATAAGCTTGAATAGAGTTAGCTACTGGGACATCTGACTATGCTAAATGGAAGTATTAAAAGGCATGATTTGGTTACTAACATGGATAGCCGTACTTAATGATGGCAAGGCCAAGGTAATGGCATAGTGATTGGTCAAACTATGATGATATATGGGTTAAAAGGATAGATATAAGCATGCCCAACAGTTTATAGTTAGAACTCTATTGCTGTCTAGTTTCACATGGACATAGTAATGACATTCTAAACTCTTGTTTCTTTCTGAGATGAATCTTAGCCTAATAGTAAAAGATTGCTTGTATCTTTATTTGAGGTCTAGAAACATCTTTTAATGTTGGTTTTACATTGCCCATCCAGGCCTTATATGGTTAGTGAGATGGTTTAAAAGAATCATCAACTTAGGTATAATCAGGACAATCGTCTTCCAAATACGAATTCTTCTTTCTCTGCGATGAGAAATAATTATAGAATCTTAATGCTAGTATTTTCTTGCTTGAATTTCAAGTGTATCCTTAAGGCCAATTTTTCGATTCAGTAATCCTTTTGTTTAATGGGTTTTTCTTGGGTACTCTAAAGTTCAACTCTGTTTTCATAGAGTTTTACGAGGTTACTGAGTTAAATCAATGTTATCTACTTTCATGGCAGTCAAACGCAGACATTTGGCTCATTGGAGTCTTATCATAATTGATTTGGTAGAATCAATGATTGGAATTTTGCAGATTTATGATGTAAAGTGGTTTAAGGAATGTTTCATCTTCCTAAAATCCTTACGCTGACAATGATTTAAACCCTTCTATTGCTTTTTAGAAGTTTAAGCAACTTTATAACTGATCTAGTCTCTAATGTTTTGACTTATTAATATTTCTCATATATTGTTTGGAATTATACTTTAGGAGGGTGGAGGAGACATCCTCAAAATACTAAATATTCTCGAGAGTTCATAAGGAATTTTAACCTAAAGATAAATATTTTTGAAATTGTTATTTAAGATATTATGAACAGAAACTAGGATTATAAAATTGCTGTATAATTACTATTTAAATTTTGAGGACGAAATTTGTTTTTAGGGGGTTAAGAGTTGTAATACCGAAAAAAAAAGAAAAGGGAAGGAAACGTAGTGTTTTGGACCAAAACGTTGCGCTCTCCCCAAGAGTGAAATTAGGGCAAAAGTCCTAATTTCTCTCTCTCTCTTCCTTCCGTCTCTCTCTATCTCATTCTCTCTCTCTCCCGAATCCCTCTCACTCCCATCGCTTCACCGCCACCACCTCTACCATCTCTGCCGTCCTTTGCCCCTTCTATCCACCGCTCACCGTTTCTCTCTCCATCGCTCTGTCTCTCTCTATCTTCTCTCTCCCTCTCTCGATTTTGTGCTCTGCTCCGTCTCTCTCCCGCGCGCACGGGACAGTTCTCTCCTTGCTTGCTCGCTCGCGCGCGGCAGCTTTCCTCCTTGCTTGCTCGCGCGTGACAGCTTCCCTCCCGCGAGCACGCGACAGCCTCGATTTCTCTCCTGCTCGCATGCGACAGTCACTCTCTCCTTTGCTTGCTCGCACGCGCTGCACCCTGTGAGCTCTACCCTTCTGCAACCTTCGCAGAAGCCCCAAACTGGCAGTGGCGAGAGGTATCTGAGAACCCTAGGCCGCGACTCTTCCACTGCATAGGTAAGGGTCGATTTTTGATTAATAGGTTAGGAGTTTTGATTCTCTTGGTAATTTAAGCCTAATTATTAAATTTTGTGACAGTATAAAAGTACTGCAGGCCCAGACTGAATTGTAGATGCATGGACATTAGGGTTACGAGCTGCGAAAACCATAGGTGAGGAATTTTTTGATGTATGCAATAACTGAGCAGATTTAGGCTAAATTTAGAATGAGATGTCTTATATATGTTCTGAAAATATATGAAATTTGAAGAGAATGCATTTTTTTTGAAGTTTGATATGTGATTTCTAGGGTTAATTCTAACTTCTACGTGAATTTAGATCGATTAATATGGAAGGAACGTGTTAGATGAAATTAGAAACTTATTAGGTTGATGAGATTAGTTTTCCTTAGAGTTTGAATTGAAATTGTGAATTATTGGTCTAGGTGGACCTTTTGGAGACTTGAAATGAGTCATTTTAGAAAGCTAATAGAAATAGGGAGTGAATACCCTCCTTAGAGGTGAGTGGACGGTTCATTGTGTTTTAAATGAGAAACTTGTTTTAAAATTTGTTTTATAAATGATTTTGTAAGATTTTTACATGTTTTATATAAATGGTTTTGTGATTGTGGGATGTCTGAACTGGATTGTGAAATATGAATGCATCCACTATGTTTATGAATGCATGTGTGCCATATGTTAATTAATGTTACTTTATGAATTGTTATGGCAAGAAATTTATGATTATTTGTTAGAAATTATGGCACATGGTTTGTGAAATGAGGTATTCGAGAAATGAAAGGTGCTGGTAGTTAATGGCTATAGTTATTCCCACCACGGAGCGACCCGACGGGGTGGCGTGGTTGGGGTTAGATGTACGGGGGAGTTAGACGTCCCTCCCTCTGCCGAAGTCATTTGATTTGCACCTCCGTGAGGTATGAGCCAACGCCAAGGAAGGGGGCATGCTTTGAAACGTTAGATGGAAAAACCCTTGGCGGACTTTCGTCTAGGTTCGGCCAGCCTAAGACGGGAATGCTTTTGATGGGACCCCAGGATTTTCTGATAAAATGATCATTGTGGATGCACGCTTTACGGATTGATTGAATTATTGAAATGTTTTTCCATATATAAAGTGTGATTTTGATATATGCTTTGACTGTCCCACATTCACCCCTTATTTATGAGCACAATCACACCATTACATTCCACTTACTGAGTATTCCCCAATACTCACCCCTCTCTTAACATTTTTCAGATGATATTTAGTTCGGAGACTGCACGCGGGAGCTTTGCGAAGGATTTTTGCTGCTTTGTATAATTCTTTTGGTATGGATTAAATCATTACTTGTTTCATATATTGGAGCAAGTATTGATGGAATCGTTACCAATTTTGTAATTGAAGTTTGTTTGGAACTTGTTACTTTCTTTTAAATTCTATTTTTGCTAAACTTATTGTTCAAATGGGACATTTGATTTGAAACATTGGGATTCGTTACTTTCTTTTGATTTTATGAAGTTCTGCACATCTCATATCGTTTGGACTTTGTTGACGCTAACTCGTTTCTTCAGGCGAGTATTAGTAAAATCTTGCGACTATGATTTGGGACTTCTTGTATTTTAAATGTTTTGTTTGTGCTGAAAATTCTGGAACGGATGGGATACCCAATTTGCATGCGTGCATGTACCGGATCCCCCGTCCCATTTGTGTATTGACGCATGCTAGTGTGTACAGGGATGGACCGGATGAGTCCTTTGCATGTGTATTGTTATATGATTTTTCTATTTCTGATGGATTTGTGTATTGGATGAGTTATTGTGCTGATTGTAGCCTTGCGGAGTCCCGGTATATGGGGAGGTTCTGCCCGTGTATCGAGACAACGCGGCGGCTGTCGCGTGGACGATCCGAGGATCGGGGCGTGACACTAAATCAAATCATACAGGGGAAGATTTGAAAAAGAATATTTTTTATAATTTTCTTTAAAGCATTTGCCTTCGATTTATATATAATATTTATATGCGCGGTCCAATCGTAAATAAGGATGTGTATGAATACTTATCCGATAGCATCTCTCAGTAAAACTCGTGGAACAGTAGCTCAAAGTAAATCAAGTGAAGTATAAGCTGAAAATTTTTAAATATGAGGGGGTGAGTATAATCCACATACTCAGTGAGTGAGGTACAAAAAGTATATAATGATAATAAATGAATTTGTGAGAGTGACAAATCAAATTATTATTTTCAAATTTATATTCATTTGCAACATATCGTGTAATTCAAAATAATTTGTATCCTTATCATAATCATGCATCATGGGGTGTCAGTCAGTAATAAATCATATTCTACCCATAGCTTGACCTAATTAGGGTAAAATCGATCAAGGAGTCACCATAATGTCATAAAAATGAAATATATATATATATATATATATATATATATTTTTTCTTTTAACCCCATTCCCTTGGTGTTGACACGGTTTTCATGGGTGCTTGTCTATTGGATCCGTTAGCCAGAGTCAGGGAGCTTAACCCTTACTCTAGTATTATCCCACCACGTCACCCCGTCACCCCGTCGGGTAAACACTCAATACTATGGTAGGAAGTGTGCTGTAGCTACTATGCACCATCTCATAATCATACACATGAGTCATACGTCATCATTAATAAATTTTTACTCGTAAGAAAAATCATGACATTGTCAAATCGTAATATCAGAATGTAAATTTTCTCAAAATCCTCATTTAAAGACATGGCACAAATACTAAAACATTTTTAATTCACATTTCAAAATTTATTTATAAAAATCATGATCAAACTATTTTTCATTTAAAATAAAAAATAATTCGTCCCACTCACCTCGATTGAGAAGGGTACGCCACTCTCCTTAACTGTCATCGTTTTTTGAATGAGTCACCCCTCGTACGAAAACGTAACCCAACGTCTAGATTAAACAATTTATAATTTATTAATTATTTTGATAATATCATATCATAAGATTACGAATTGCATATGGAAATATTTTTCTTTAAAGTTAAATCTCAAATTCCATATTTAGAAAATTTTCAAATCTAAATTTCCTAAATTCAATTCTGCGTAGTTTTGAGAGAAACTCCATATCTCCCTGTTTACACCTCCAATTTAAGTGATTTTTATCTCTAATCGAAGACAAAATACCGATATAGTTGAATTTTATCTTTTTATTATTACATCATTAGTAATTTCATTTTCTGTTCTGCCTTTGTTTTTGTTATAATGTTTTTATTTTTGTTATTACATTCTTACTTTAAATATTACATTATAATAAATAATAACCCTAAATTTATATCATTACCTTATTTAAATTAATAATATTAAATATATCATTATTCTAGGTAATTCATATTTAAAATTTTTGATATAATTATGTAAAAATTTTTATATATAAAAAAAAGTATTGACATGGAATATGTGGGCTGACACCGGCGCCCGGCCATGCCAGGACGGGCTCCCACCCATGCATGCCACTGCACCCATGCAACCTCCTGCGCGGGCGGCCGACAATGCCAGGGCGGACGCCAGTGCGTGCGCGCCCATGCAAGCAAGGGTGCGACATTATTATTACTTATAACCTACTTACTATTTACTACTTAGTACTTACTTACTATTAACTTATAAATTTTGGAGGGAAAGATGTTTGTAGAGAAATTTTGGAGGGAAAGAACTTATCAGTTTTAGAGGGAAAGATGGAGGGAAACTTGAACCTCTATTTTTTCCGTTTTTTGTAAATTTTATTTTATTTTTTTATTATTACATCATCAACAATTTAATTTTCTGTATTATTTTGTTACAATATTGTAAATTCTTACCCTAAATATTACATTTCAATAAATAATAACCCTAAATTTAAATCATTACATTATTTAAATTAATAATATTAAATATATTATTATTCTACATAATTTAAAATTTTTGATATAATCCATATATAAAAATTTTAATATAATAAAAAATGCAGAGAGACATGGTGGGCCAAGACGGGGCCTGGCCATGCCAGCACGAGCGCCCCCCACGCATGCCACAGCACACATGCAACTCCAGCATGGGCACCTGGCAATGCCAGCGCGGGCGCCAGTACATGCAAGCTTCTGCCACATTATTACTACTTACTATCTACTTACTACCTTACTAACTAACTTATAAATTTTTAAAAACTCTACTATATTATTACAATATTACAATATTATTACTATTAATTATAAATTTTAAAAAACTCTACTATATTATTATTACTACCTGCTTACTACCTAACTTGGAAATTATGAAAAACTCTACTTACTACCTTTAAATTTTGATAATCATATGCAATATGCAATGTAAATTTTAGTATTTGTTTTAATAAACGTAATTAAGGATAAAATATTACACCAATTATTATACCTAAGTGCACCGAATGAATTAAAGGAAAAAAATATAAAAATAGAGAATGATTGGATAATATGTAAACAAAATTACATTTTCTATACATATGCATCCCATTCTACTCTATCAACATCATCATCATCAACATTTATCGCCATTGATATATTTCCTTCATCTTCATCGACATTAGTTCGAACCCACGTCTGATTAGTTGAGGGACTAGTTTCTGAATTGAAATGATGAATTGTCAATTCATCAACCATATCAAATTCATCTCGAACTTTGACATGTTTTACAACAAGCCATTCTTTATGTCTTTCATCAGCCACATAAAACACTTTCTTTGCTTGGAATGCCAAAATATAAGGATCATCCAGCAAATCAGCACAGGTATGATTGAGATAGGAAAAATTGACAAGAGTTAAACCAAATCTGTCCTTCTTGCATCCTCGTTGTAGGTCGACCCAATCACACCGAAATAATACAAATGTATACATTCCGTTATAGTTTACTTGAATGATTTCTCTTAAGATGTCATAATAATTAACTTTACCTTCAATTGGTCTTTTATCCTTCGCACTTGCATAACTAATATCATCAACTGCTGCCACAACTCCTGAATTCTGAGTTTGAAGGTATTTCTCACGATCTTTTATATGAAATCGATATCCATTGATTAGATAGCCACTGTAATTTTTAATGAATGGATCCGGTCCACGAGATATCTATTTAATTTCATCTGTAATCTCTCCGGCATATTTTGGATTGGTAACCTACAAAAGAAATCTTAAAAGATTAAGTATTTATATAAAGAGAAGAAATTAATAATATTAAAAAATGATATACTTACACGATGACTAAACCAAGTAGTGAACTCTTTACTATGAAGTTTGTCCATTTGGAAAGTGTTTAACTTCTTCCCACGATTTATTCTTCGAAGATGTTGCATATGTTCCCTTCATATATAATATATATATGATATTAGAGTTTAAAAATTAAAAAATATATATGTGAAAATATATACTTACACTCTAAAGGAAGCAATTGAGTCATTATTAAATACTATGTATCTATGATATTGCTGCAATGACTTGTCGTCGAGACGAATTCGACATATTCTTTTTCTTTTTTGTCTTTGAACATATGAACGTGTTCTTACTCCCAAAGGCCTTCCGATTGTTGTTAAAGTGGACTCATCTTCTCCAAACACAATATGATTATCATCATTCCGCAATGCACGATTAAACCTTGTTTCAACCCCGTCTAAATATCTGGAACAAAATAGTAAACACTCATTTGCTATATATCCTTCTGCAATAGAGCCTTCAGGTTGTGCTCTATTACGTATATAGGATTTGAGTTGAAATAAGTATCTACATACATATACATATATTATATTAAATTAAATACATATATTGTACGAAATTTAAATGTGTAGGTTAAATGAAATGACCTAAATAAGTAAAAAAATAAAACAAACCTTTCAACGGGATACATCCACCTATATGTGACTGGTCCACCAATTCTTGCTTCAGTTGTCAAGTGCACCATCAAGTGTATCATGCTGGTAAAAAATGAGGGAGGAAAAATCTTTTCAAGCTTGCACATAATTTGTGGAACTGATATCTCTAATTGCTCAAGTTCTCGTGGGTCAAGGACCCTAGAGCAAAGACATTTAAAAATATTACAAATTTTGATGATAACAGAGGTAACATTCTGGGGGAGTGATCACGAATTGCTATAGGAATAAACTCTTGCAATAAAATGTGACAGTCATAACTTTTTAGACCTATTAACTTCCGTTGCTTCAATTGAACACATCTGGAAATATTAGTAGAACACTCATCAGGAAGTTTTAACTCTTTTAGAACCTTAAGAAATGCATCTTCTCCTGCAAGGTCATTTGGTAACATGCTTTAGGCAACAATATGTTTGTAGAGTTTGATCTATGTACAAGTAAATCCTTTCTTATTCTCATCTCCTCAAGATCAAGTCTGGCCTTATAATTGTCCTTAAACTTTCCTTCTTGGCCCAGAATTGTACCAACAATTACATCAAAACAATTTTTTTCTGTGTGCATCATGTCAATGTTATGTCTAATTAAAACATTTTTTCAATAAGGTAAATGAAATAATGTGCTCTTTTTTTTCCATCCAGGCATGTCATTGGCACTTGTTAAATCAAAGCCATTTAATTTCGCAATACATCAGATCCGGATCGTTCTTTAGGAGCAACTTTGAATTCTTGTGTCCCATCAAAAGAATGTATATCATACCTAAATGGATGAGTTGACTCTAACCATCTTCGATGTCCCATATAATAATACTTTTGGCCATGAGGTAACCATTGAGAACATGTATCATATCCACATACTGGGCATGCAAATCTACCTTTAGTACTCCACCCAGACAAATTCGCATATGTAGGAAAATCATTAATGGTCCATAAAAGTGCTGCATGCATTTTAAATGTTTAACTAACTGAACAATCATAAGCATCTACTCCTTCATTCCATAATTCTTTCAGTTCTTCCACCAATGGTTCCATGTACACATCTATTTTATCCCGAGGACTTCTAGGACCAGGAATAAGTAATATGAGTATGAAGTTGGTAGATTTCATGCACAACCAAGAAGGCAAATTATATGGTATCATGATCACTGGCCAAGTACTATGTGAAACATTCATGGTTTTGAAAGGATTGAAACCATCTGCTGCTAACCCTAATCGAACATTTCTTGGATCAGAAGAGAAGTTAGAGTATAGAGAATCAAACTCTTTCCATACAAGAGAATCTGCTGGGTGTCTTAAAAGTCCATCGTTTGTTCTCTTATCATGATGCCATCTCATCAAAGAAGCTGTTTCCCGACATGTAAATAGTCTTTGCAATCTAGGAATCAAAGGAAACGATCTCAATATTTTAGCAGCCTTTTTTTTATTAATTTCTTGACATCCTTCATCTCCTTTATCTGTATTTGATTTCCATCTAGAAGTACCACACACACAACATGCTTCGTCTTTGGCTCTATGTTTCCGGTATAACATACAATCATCAGGACAAGCACGTATTTTCTCATATGTCAACCCTAAAGATGAAATAGTTTTCTTTACTTCATGGCAACTATTTGGTAAGATGTTATCATCAGGTAATAATTCTCCCAAAAATACTAATAGTAATGAAAAAGATTTGTTGCTCCATCCAGACAAACACTTTAAATGATATAAATGCACAATAGTTGTAAGTACAGAATATTTTGATTTTGGATATACCGGTTTTTTTGCATTCTGAAGTATTTCTTGAAATTTATCTGAAGTAAAATCATCCACCTTAGTTGCATTGAATGCATCATGTAACATGCCAAAGATATCATGGTGAAAAAGATTATCATGTACGTTTGATACATTAGATGCATCAGATGTTGATTCTGTCTTTTTTCCATCACTCTCTCTATTGCTCTCTCCATGATATATCCACTTATCGTATCCACGTTGAAACCCATAACGTAACAAATGATTAAACACTGTATGTGTAGGAAATCTCAATGTGTTAAAACATTTTTCACAAGGACATGATATCTTCCCATCTATGGATTGAATATTTTGAATGCAACTTCAAGAAATATATTAACCCCAGTAATATATTCATCACTTCCTCTTGATTTAGAATACATCCATATCTTATCCATGAAAATAAAGATTTGTAAAAGCACAGAAAGAAAGAAAGCAAAGAGAGAATAAATGAAGAGATTTGCAAAGCAAATAAATGAAGAAGACTAAGGGAGAGAAAGAAATAAATGAAATACGGGAGAGAGAGAAATATGTTAACCCAATAACATAAACCCAACATAAGATAGGAAAGATAACAGAGGAAAGAAAAGCACCAGACTAGAAAACAAAGAAATAAATAAAGAAATAAATGAAATTAATATGACAAGATATTTTTGGCGCCAAAATTTAGTATTTTTTGGAGCCAAAATTAATTGCAAAAATTTGGTTCTTTTTTCCCCCAAAATTAATTTAATTACCGCTATCAAAAAATTAATAATAACCTTCCTTCACGTGCGTGGCCTGCACTAGTGGTTGGTATGATTTTCTCGAGTAAATAAAAAATTTAGGATTTGTTTGGCTATTGCAAGAGAATAATATGAATCACAACATGCTTCTCTCATCCATCCTTCGGGTAGAGATTAAAGCAAGCACTAATAACATCCTTCTTCTCATCTCACCCGTGACAACATCCTTCTAAGCCACATGACATCCTTCTCATCAACTATCATTGTTGGTGGATAGGAATAGGTGATGTCATTTAGAAGTCACTCAATTAATCAAAATTAATGTTATAAAGTGGATAAAATTTAAGTTCGAGCGGATAGATATATTGGATCGAGATATAGGATAACCAGCTATCCTAAATAGCTTTCGAAAAAATAAATTTAATTTTTCAATGGTAAGTGATTTCATCCATCATCTTCTAATGATCTAGTGCACATCATCGTAATGATCTTAAGATGGTTTGATTCTTGACTAATTGTTTTAGGTTGTTTGCAAAAGAAGCAAAAGAGAGTAATGAAAAAAAAAAGAAAACAGTATTTAAGTAAGCCCTCAAACAAAAAAGAAATAAAAGTTTTTTAACAAATTGAAAGTTTTTCACAGTTTTCAAATAACATTTTATATGTTAGAGCTGTCTAAAAATGTTACCGATAATTCTAAAAATTTTTCCTTCATAATTGATAATGAATTAAAATGATAAAATAATCACATAAATATTTTTTTAGATGGTTGATTGATAATTGATAATGAAATAAAATGATAAAATGTTTTGGATGATTTGGTATTATAGAAATTAGTAATTTAATATTATTATAATTTTTAAATAATAATATTAATAAATTTAATTTAATAATATAAAAAATGGAGTAATTAGTTGCGCGGGGTGGCATGGTTGTGTGCGCGGGCGCCAGGGCTGGCATGGCGGGCACCCGCGCTGCATGCTTGGAAGGGCCCTGGCGCCTACCAGGGCTGGCGGGCGCCAGGGCTGGCATGACGGGCGCCCGCCATGCATGCATGGAAGGGCCCTGGCGAGGGCCAGGGCTGTGGCGGGTGCCAGGGCTAGCATGGCGGGCGCCCGCCATGCATGCATGGAAGGGCCCTGGTAGGTGCTAGGGCTGTGGCGGGCGCCAGGGCTGGCATGGTGGTAGCCCGCGCTGCATGCATGGAAGGGCCCTGGCACCCGCCAAGCAGGTGCCAAGGCTGGCATGGCCGAACGCCCGCGCTGCATGCATGGAAGGCTAGGCCCTCACTGCTCGCATGGCCCGCGTAGGCGCTGCATGCATGGAAAGCTAGGCCTTTGCTGCTCGCATGCCCCGTGCAGGGGTTGCATGCATGGAAGGCTGGCCTTGGCTGTTCGCATGGCCCGCACGTGGGCACTGCATGAATGGATGGCCGCACGGTTCCATGAGTGCAAGCGCCCTGTCCCGCACGGTGGCATGAGCGGGGGCGCTTGCATCAATGCATGCAACGGGCAGTGGCATGCGTGGGCACTCGCGCTACCCTTTGCATGCACGCATGCCCTTCACGGGCGTTGCATGAGCACATGCCATGCTGTGTGGCATGCGTGCGTCCCAGTCGTCATATGGCCTGGCCGCGGGTGGCCCGATTGCGGCATGGCAACCAATTTTTGCATATTATAAAAATTAAAAAATTTAACATAAATAAAATTTTGAAAAATTTAGAAAATGAAAAAAATAACAATAATAGTGTACATTTAATATTTGGATCCGATACATACATGACTACATGATCATGATACATAATATATTATATTATGATACATGATATATTATATTATGATACATGGAAAAAAAAATGATACACGAAAAAAAAAGGAAAATTTGGAATTAAGGAAATTGAACTTTGGGTCGAAATTTTTTTGCTTTGCTCTGTTGAGAAGATGATGCTCTTGTAGTTCCACCGGTCGCAGTGGCAGAAGTAGTCGCAGCAGAAGAAGATGGAGTAGAGGATGGTATTCCTCTTATCACTTCACCAATATCAAAAGGATTAAGATTTGATCTAGGAGGAGAAGCAAATGAAGCGAATGAAGTCCTTGGAGGACGAATGACGAATGGGTAGGCCAGGCAGGCAGAGCTCGCAGCTGGCCTAGGTTCCGCGGTTTCGGAGGAAGATGGTCCGAGCTGCAAATGATCTCTGATACATTTAATAAAATTACTATTCACCCCTATATCCGTCTCCATACTTATCAAGCAACCTATCATTCTCGCATGATCTTCCCGGTTCTGTTCCTTAAAATTATAATCATGCCGCTTAAATTCATCAAATTTATCCCTTAATTCACCCACTTCGTTTCGGATTTCTCCAATTTCATGCAGCTTAAATTCATCAAAATTATGCCTTAATTCACCCACTTGATTTCGAATTTGTCCAATTTCTTTTTGTGATTCTCCCACTTCATTGCGAAACTCACCCACTTCACTACAAACCTCACCTACTTCACTCCGAACACTATCCAAATGTAATTTCATCTGATTCATACGTTCAAACAATTCTTCCCATCTCCTTTTCTCATTTTCATTTACATCATTTAGATTTACATCATCATCATGAACTTCTTCCCCTCGTGATTCTGGAACACCTCTTCTTTTTAAATTTATCCAAATTCCATCTTCGCACACCCAATAAGCCCTACGTAAAGTTCTATCATTTATACTATTTTTAATCATATTTAATTGTAAATGATTTTCTTTTCGTAGATTTATTCTGTGACTTTTTAAAATACCACTTACCATACTACAATATGATAAATTATTAGAAGAATCTCTTAAAGATATCATAAAATAAGGAATTAAAAAATGTAAACCCGGATTTTTCCTTTCAATTATACGCACTATTAACCAAAAATCATCTCGAATAATAGATGTATAATTTCTGGCACGTGGTTTAATAGCATGTATAATTAGAAAGTGCAGAATTCGTTCTTGAAAATTTAAATCAGTAGCATTTGTGCTAAAAAATTCTAAATTATCATCATTAAACACTATTTTAGCATCCATTATTATTTCAGTGTTTAAATACAAAGCACACTCTTCATACTCTACCCACGGAAGATTAGCCTCTCTGCATATCATCTTAGGAGTCACTTCAATTATTTCACCATCAAAATAACTTTGAAAACTACACGAACTAATATTACCATCAATAACTACACAATCGTTATGGATTTTTTTCATATTATTATAAAAAATTCTAACCGCATTCTCATATATTTTTGTATCTGGATTAAGAATCCAAGATGGACACACTTCTTTCAAATAACTTCCGTACTGAAAACTTATACTGTCCAGAAAATTCCAATCAATTAATCGACCCGAAGTAATGTTGCGATGAGAAAATACATTCCGAAATAAATTGTTTTTTTTTAGAGATGGAAAGTGTTTGTTTTCTTCTGATTCTATCATAATTCTTTTTCTTTTTCTAGACGACGAGGCCATTGTGTCAAGTTTGTGACTTTGGGAGAGGCACTGAAGAAGGATGAGAGGCGGTTTGAAGGAAAGGGTAGGAAGGAGCCGTGAAGGGAAGCTTGCGGAGACGGAGCTGAGAGAGGAGTTTGGACGAGGAGTTTGGACAGCAGTTTATTTGTAATTAAAGAGTGAGTGCCGAGAGGAGAGGATAGGAGTTGGAGTTGGTTTATTATGAGTGAGTGGTGAGAGGAAAGTGATGAGTAAGTTTTGAGTGAGTTTTGAGAGAAATGTTTAGTTAAGAAGTAGTATAACTGCACTGTTAGCTCGTGTGTAGAAGTGCACTGGCTGGAGGAGTGCACTAGCTGGAGGAGTGTAGTGGTAGGGGGCAGTGGAGGGTGGCACTTGGCAGAGTGCAGTAGCTGGTGAGTGTTGGCAGAGTACAGTAGCTGGAGAGTGCAGGAGTGTAGTGGTAGGGGCAGGGTGGCACTTGGCGGGCGAGCGGACAGTTGCAGAATTTCAAAGTTATTATTTTCTTGTAGCTAGTAGTAGTGTAGTGGAAGTGTAGCGCAGTGCTAGGCATGGAAGGCAGTGCGGGGTGTGAGTGGAGTGCAGTGCAAGGAGGAGTCCTGTCGTGCAGCATTTCCTTTGCTTTATTTTTTTCTTCGCTTCTTGGTTGTATACGGCGGTCACATAAAGTCAAATATTCATTCCTTCTTAAGTTGAAATTTCTTGTTCCTGTGATTTTCTGCTCGCATTGATGACCAACCAAAATGTTTGACTTGTTAGTTTGTGTCACAGGAGCCTCTCAAGTTCAAATTATCTTTTTCTATTTCTATTTTGTTTTTTCTATTTTGTTTGCATTATGGCAAACTTCAAACCTCCGATGATGGCAAAGCAAGTTCAAATTTGACTTGTCAAAAATTAATTTTTTATTTTTTCGGTTTTGTTATTTTTTTTTCTATCCATTTTTTTATTATTTTATTTTTGTATCCATAAAAAACAAATTTCTGAAGTAATTATTTTTTTTTATATACTTTTTTTAAATATTTGTTTCTACTATTTATTATTACTTTAATTATTTATTTTTTGTTTGTTGGTTTAAGCTTAGTGTCTCATAATAGGATAGGCAACAAATAAATTTTTTTGCTACCTATTCGACAAACAAATCGATTTGCTGTGAAAGTAAAACTATATAATTCTTTTTTCTTTTCCTTATGCCACAATAAAAACTTTTGTATTTATCTTGTGTCAAATTGTTATTATAAAAATATAAAGAATTTAAAAGAAATTGTGAAATTTTTTATAGATGTCAAGAAAGAAATGAGACAAAAAAGAATTTATTGTAATGTTAAAAATTTTAGATATAACTAAAAGATAAAAAAAATATGATTATTTTCTAATATAATTGACAACTTTAACCCAACTTGAGAAAGAATTTTACAAAAAATAAATTAATATAAGTCACAACTTTAACAAAAAAAAACTCTTGAGAAAGAATTATTATAAAATATAAATTATGATATGATTTCTTAGCTTTTTTTACCAATTTTATCAAATCCGTTGAACTAATAATTTAATTTAATGTATAACCATATTATGATACTATACATTACATAAATATAAATATAAATGAAGTGTTAGAAAATTTTGAGTGCTTTTATCAAAAAATATTATATTTTATTTTTCATCTTCTCTTCTATGATTTTCTTCTATGCTTGAGCAGCAAAAAAAAAAAAAAAAAAATGCATCTTTCAATTTCTTCTTATCTTAAAATCACCTCCCAATCTCCAAAAATCTTCGCAACCCTTTTGCGAAAGTAAAAGGAGCTCATTTTCCATTTTCCAATATTGTTCATAATTTCAATCTTCTCTTCAATCTTCACTTGTCAGTCACCCCTTTCAATCTCCTCTCTCTCTCTCACACGACAATTTTTTTCAATCTTTCAATCAATCCTTTATCCAATTAAATGATTCAAAAAAAAGATTAAAATTTCTTAATAAAAAAATTACAACAATTCAACAAAAAAAATGGATTGAAATTTCTTAAAAAAAAAATTACAAAACTGGACGTAAAACTTCATAACTTCATAAAACACTAAAACAATTTAATCCTAATCATAATATATAATATACTGACTTCATAATAATAAAAAAACAATATAATCATACATATAACATCATTATATTACAAAATATAGCTCACACATATAATAATACACAAACTACTTTTCAATTATTTAAACTAACCAAAATACAAACGACTCTAGATATAATTATTATAGAATTTTCATTCATATTTGGTATGTTATTATTTTTGGTGTGAGATTAAAAAAAATAAGTTAATTACCGTGACAAAACAACTATTAATATTAATATACGAGAAAAAAAATTATAAAATATTTTATAAATGTTGAGAAAAAAATGAAATAATCTTATATTGTTAGATGTAAGTAGATGTAAGTAAAGATCAGGGAATATTAAAAAAAAATTGATTATTAAGATAAAGAATAAGATTTTTGAAGAAAAAAACTTATAACCTCCTTTTCTAAAATTTGCTGAAAAAAAAAATTTGAAAATTTATTTTTTTTATAATAATGGAACTTTCTTGTTTCTTTTTGTTTGTATCATGGGCCAACCGCAGATATCGAACTTTCTAATGTAACTCACAACTTTAATCTAAAGAATCATTACAAAATATAACTATGATATATAAATATGATATGATTTCTTCCGACAGCTTTTTTTTTATCAATTTTTACCAGACCCATCTAATAATTTAATTTCATATATAAAGAAATAAGTATATTATACAAATCTAAATATAAATGAAATTTTTGAAATTTTTTATAATTTCATAAAAATTATATTTTATTTTTCACTTTCTCTTTTAAAAATTTATTCTATAATTTCTCTATTCTTTTTTAACAGCAAAAAAATTTAAAATAATTTCTCTTTATCTCCTAAATTCTTTAAAATCATCTCCCAATCTCCCAAATCTTCACATCCCTCTCTCTCATCTCTCTCATCTCTCATCTCTCTCATCTCTCATCTGTTGACAATTTTCTTTGCTAAAAGTAAAAAGTAAAAAATAAGTCATTTTCCTAGCTCATTTTTCAATGTTGTTCATAACTTTCAATCTTGTCTCTTGTTAGTCACCTATGTATCTTTCAATCTCCTCTCCCTCTCTCTCTCTCTCTCTCTCTCTTTCTCTCTCTCTCTCTCTTGAACGAAATCAATTTTTAATCAATTCAACAATTCAACATAAAAAAATTTTCCAATTGAAATTTATTAAAGAAAAAAGTTACAAAACTAAGATCATAATAAACCAAATTTCATAAAACTCCATAAACATTAATTATATTTAATCTTAATCATAATATATTAACTTCATAATATAAAATAATAATCATACATATAATATAATCAATTACAAATTACAAAATACATCTCATACTCTCACACATATATCTACATTACATATATAACATAAGCTATAGCACCAATTGAATAGTTGAAAAGCCCAAAATAAAGGAAATTAAAGATAATTCCGATACTTTTATGTTATATCCATATTAAATATATTAAACTTCCAAGTTTGCAACTCTTTTTTTAGATCATCTACATCCTTATAAATTTGATCAAATTCTTCTGATTTGCTTCTCTTGATTTTTTGACTTCCATCATATATAAAAAAGAATTAAATTGTGAAAGTTTGGATTTTTATTTTGTGTCAAGCAACCCATCAATCAGTAATCTTTTATGATTTGGTCTCAGTTCTTAAAAATAATCCTAACTTCTTCTATAACATGAGTATTTAAAAATTCTTCGAGGAGAATACTATGCATCCAATTGTTATGACTCATGATATCAAATGAAATTGAAAAATATTAATTTTTTTCCTCTTTTCCTTCTTTACTTCCTTTATATATGTTATTATAAAATAATATAACCAAATCTTAATATATAGATTTGTTGGATAAAAAAGAGTTTTTGAACATATTAGATGATCTTAAGAAATTTTTGGTCTGCAGGATGGAAATAAAATGTTTATTAGAGGACTTGAAAATCTGAGTTCAAGGCTCAATTGCTCGTAATTAAAATTCGGATGTGAGAGTTGAGAGTTGGGTGAGAATTTTTATAAGTTTTATAATTGAAAGGTGAAATTAAGTTATAAAATAGTTTTTTGAATAAAATTTATAAGTGTCTAAATTTTTTACGAAATAAGTTGATTTCATTTGACTAAAAAGTTAAAGAATGAATAATTTGATTTGATTTGAGACAACAATATGTCAAGTAACATGTAACTGGAATTTATACAAATACAAGCAATGTTATTAAAGTTAGTTTTGTGTTTTTTATTTTTAATATATAACTCTTAATGACTCGTAACTCTATTTACTCCAATTTCTATATCTACATCTACGTCCCAAGGTGTTCATACTTAAAAATAATTATCTTATTTTTTTATAACAAAACTATACCAAAAAAATAAATATTAAAAAAATTAGAGTTATATATTATAATATAATCACTATATAATAATATAGTGATATATAATAGTAATGTAATATAGTAGTAATGTTAATAAAATAGTAATATAGTAATAATGTAATAGTAGTATAATAAAATAGTAATATTTAATAATATAATAATATATTAATAATAAGTAGTAATTTAATATAATATAATATAATATAATATTTATATTTATTTAATTAATAAGGGATTATATGTAATATAATATAATTTAATATAATATTATATGTTTAATAATATAATAATATATTTGTAATACTTAAATCGAAAGGCTACTTTGAGCTCCTTACTTTGAGCTCTGTTCTCTCTGCGGGATTGACTAACGTCATTTCAATAGTAATCAACATTCATTTCACTGCACTTCATTTCACTGTAGTATTTCACGTCACTTCACTTCACTTCACTTCACTGTGTTATTTCACCTCACTGAACTTCCATCCGATCAAAACTATCAAAATGATAAAACACACAAACCAAACTCGCTTATCGCATTCTGTATCCGATCAAAACCATCAAAACAAAAAAAACACACGAATCAAACTTGCTTTTTGCGCTTCCATAAAAACCAAAAAAACATACAAATCAAACCTTGCTTCCTATGTCCAACAAGAAGGAAATTTTTTCTAATAAGAAGAAACTGAAATCTATTGCGGTGAGTTACTAGTTTATTTTACTCATACTCATTTTTTTTTTCATTTTCATTGAATAAAATATACTGAAAAATAGTTTTTTTAATAGACTGAAATAAATGAAGAAGATGAAAAGACGGTAAAAGAAGAAATTTCTGGAATGAGAAAAGCAACGACTACTCCGATGCTGACAAAGTGTTCTTCTAAACAAGTAAGAGAGCTATTTTCTATTCTTACGGACGATATGAAATGTGTAGTGAAAGAAGTGGGATTCGGAAGCCTTTTGAACATGACCTGTGATATACTGAGTCGAAAATTGTGTGAGAAACTTATAATGAGATTTGAACCCATGCAAAAATATCTTTTTATCCCTCCCCATCACAATTTTAAACTCATGGTAGAAGAAGTAGCATGAATTTTAGGAATCCCTTATATGGGACGTGATGTGTTAGATTCTTCCTTCATTGAATCTTCAGATATAAGAAAATATTTCTTGACATTAAAGCATAGCCAATTAAAACAAGAAATCCAAATCTACTCACCCAACTTTAAACGATGTTTCTTGTTATTTATCCTTGGATGCTTTTTATGTCCAACTACGAATGTCTTCCCAGCTTCCAGACATCTTACTGCAACTATTGATGTTGAGAATGCTCGACAATATAATTTGGCTAAATTTGTATTAGAATGGTTAGTTGATGAGATTTTTGAATTCAAACGACGAGCAAAAGAGATGGAACACAGAAAGAAGACAGGCATCAATGGTTGTTTATTTTTACTTATGGTAAGCTTTCAATTTAATGATTGAATACAATCTACTTTAACAATATTTAACAAATATTGTTTTATGTATAGATATTTTATTTTGAGAATGTTAGAGTTGGTGACTTGGGGGGCAAAAAAACACATTTACCCCTTCGCTATTGGACGACGGATTAGGTAAATCGAAGACTTGAATCTGAGCGTATAAATGTATGTAAGTTAAAATAAGTTTATATGCATTATGTAATAATTATAGAATCTAAATAGTATACTATTTATTTATAGGTTTATTCACCTTTTATACTATTTATTTTTATAGAGTTTATTGCCTAAAAAATCTATTGAAAAATCTATTGAAGCAAGTGTTGAAGCAAGTGTTGAAGAAGCTGAAGAAGCAAGTGTTGGTGTTCATGGTGTTAAAGGAAGTGGAGAAAAAATTAAGGTAAACTTATAATCACTACTTTATACCACTCACAAGCACTTTATATAGAGTACTTATACTATGTGCAATTGCAGAGAATCAGCATCAAATGTAATACCCAAAAAAAAAAAAAAAAGGAAAATTAAAATTAGGGCTTAAAGCACTAATTTTCTCCCCTCTCTCTCTCTCCCTCTCTCTCTTCTCTCTCTCTCTCTCTCTCTCTCTCTCTCTCTCTCTCTCTCTCTCTCACTCCATCTCTTCCTCTCCCACTGCCGCCGCCAACACCGCCGCTCGCCACCGTACCCAGCCGCCACTCCTCCTTCCTCCTCACGCAAGCGCGCTAGCCACAGCGCCTTCCTCCTCCGCCGAGCGCGATCGCAGTCACCACCCGGTCCCTCCGCCGCTAAGATCGCCACGCGCCACCCACAGCCGCTGTAGCTCCTCCCTCCCACGAGCGAGCCGCTGCAGCTCCTCCCTGCACGAGCGCCACTGCGCTCTCCTTCGTGCGACTGCGCGCTCTCCTTCGTGCGACTGCGCGCACTCCTGAGCGCGAACCCAGCCTGCGCCCGAGTCCAGCGTGCGAGCCCCAGCGTGAGCAGCTCTACACGCTCCTGCACGAGCGCCAGCGCGCCCTTGCGCGCCCCTGCACGAGCCCCTGCGTGCCTCCAGTATGACCCCAGCGAGAGCAACGCACGATCCAGCTCGCGAGCGTGCTTCAGCGCCCGAGCCAGTACGCGAGCCAGCGCCCAAGCCAACGCGACCCAGCGCGTGACTCGGCGTGTGATCCAGCGTGAGCCAACTCCAGCGCCAGCGCCAGCGCCAGCGCGCTCCAGTACGTGATCTAGCTCGCGATCTGGCTCGCGACGCCCACCAGGCCCGCAGACCCAGCAGCCCACAGGCCCACCAGGCCGCAGACCCAGCAGCCCACAGGCCCCAGGCCCGCAAGCCCATTGCGGCCCGCGGCCCACTACGGCCCACGGCTCGCAGCCCGAGATGGCCTGTGACAGTCCGCGAGTCCCTCTACTTATGTTTTGACTTGAAAATGCGTGAAATGATATATTGTTGAAATGAAAAGTATGATGATTTGAAATATGATTTATATACTTATGTTTTGACACTCTAGTTTCACACTCCATATTTGACGATTGCATTGACCCACTCACTCTCTGAGTATTCTTTCCCGAGTACTCACCCATCATTTCCCTTTTGTTTCAGAGATAGTATTTGACAAGGAGCGTCGCTTTTAGGACGCTCAGTATCTTTGGGAGATCAAGCCTGGACTTGAGGAGTCATTGTGTATTTCCACTGCAAATTTGTATTGGTGATGTATATGTATTTTGAGGTCTATAGATGACCATTTTTATAATTCTGGGATGACTGTATAAATATGGACATTTAAATTAAGGAACTCTTATGTCACTGCATGACATTGCATTGAGGCATTTCTTTTTCGTTGCGTATGTATTTGGAAATATGTTATGTCTTAGAAGTGTACTCTAGGATCGCTCGGTACCACCTCTAAATCACAGGAGGGGCGACTGGCTGCTGTCCATGCCTTTGATGGGGGCATGGCAGTAGAGGTCTGTGGTTAGGACTGTGGAGAATTGTTTGTTAGCCTTGCGTTGCCCTGGATTGTGCAGTATGGATGATCTGGTTTGTTGTTGAGGATAATTTATGCATTTTGAGGCCGGGATGGCCCTTTTGGACAGGTAACTGGTTTATTTTAATATGGGAGACCTCTGATATATGGGGAAGTTCTGTCCGATTTTCTGTAAAAATACAGCTGGCATCCAGGGTAACGGGTGGCTGCTCATGCTCCAGGTTTGGGGCGTGACAGTTGGATTGGTATCAGAGCCTCTAGGTTGAGCGCTATATAGGAAGAAAATGTTGAAAACATTCCCAAGTGTGTTTGCATTTAAAGTCCTCAATGCATGAGAGTTTCATACAGTCATTTATATCCCTGCATATGGTCTTAGGAATTGAGCTTATCTATTTTAGGGGGTTAGATACTAATTCTTATCTAACCTAGCATTTCTTCATTTTCAAATAAGGAACCAATGGAGATGGATCTTAAATTGATGATTTCATTCATTTTAGGGGGTTAGTTGTACTAACCCTAATCCTTAAGCAATGCTTAATGAGAATTCTTATATTGCGGAACCATGACGATTACATGGAGCGCTAGATATGTACTCCCTAATTCACTTAAAGAGAGCGAGGATACTTTCTCATTTCTGGCGCCCTTTTCGGTGCCAAAGAATACATCCTCAAGGTGTGTGCTTTCTCTGACACCTTTTCAGCCGGCTATTATACCAACGTCTCCACCATTTACTCTTGATATTTTCGGGTAAGTGTACGAGTGGTACACGGCACATGGGGTCACAGATGTCACCCCATCACCTTTGATGCCAACGCGAGCGCGCTCCAGCGGGGGATCCGGCTCGCAATCCGGCTCGCGACGCCCACCAGGCCCGCAGACCCAGCAACCCGCAGGCCCACCAGGCCGCAGACCCAGTAGCCCGCAGGCCCCAGTCCCGCAAGCCCATTGCGGCCCGCGGCCCACTACGGCCCACGGCTAGTAGCCCGAGACGGCCTGTGACAGTCCGCGAGTCCCTGCGAAGGTAAAGGACTAAAAGTTTCGATTTTCGTACTAGGGTTTTGAAATTCTATAGCAATTGGACTTAAATTGCTCACAATTGTTTCAAATTTGAAACATTCAGGTTTTAGACCAAATCGATAGGAGAACGAAAGCTAAATCTGAAATCCAGAGAATCCTAGGTGAGAGAATTGAAATCTCTTCAACCCTCGAATAAACTTTGTCAAATTAGATAGCATTAGTTAGTTTTAGATTTGAATTAAGATTTATTTTGATTTGGGTTATTTACTTATAAATAGAATGAAATTGATGACAGTGAAGTTGTTTATAAATTGAGGAATTTAGGGTTTGTACGAATTTAAGAAAAACGATAAACCCTAAAATAGTCAGAAATTGATGAAAATCGTGATGACTTGATTAGGTTAGCTTTCTTGGTGACTCGATTGAGGGGCGCCTTGTTCTGCGTATTGTGCTTTTATTGGGGAGTGCACTATCCTCCCCAAAAACTGTGAGTGAGATTTATTTCAATGCTTTTGTTTAATATGTAAATCTTGTTTTACAACATTTTGGTAATGAGCATGATTTGTCGTATACTTGAAATGTTTTGACTGGTTTTAAAATTGATTTTTGTGAACCGATGGAGTGTCCAAAAATTGTGTTGAATTATGAAATTATGCATCTATGTGGTTGAAATGTATAATGTGCCATTTTATACTCTATGTTGCATCGGTTTATGAACCTGACTTTGGCACATTTTGATATGATATTGATTTTGGCCTTGAGGGCTTTGGATTGTATTGTTCCGTAGCTACGAAGGACACCGTGAGAGACGTTTTGGTGGCGTCTGGATATGCCTAGGCCTGGGGTATCCCATGAGTTGTCGTGATTTGATTATCGACACGGTACTAGCCAGATTGAACCCGAAAGGGGGAGGATTTGGATTTGGATTGGATATCCTCTCCAAGTCTAGCACCTGCACGAGGTTCGTCGCCAACGCCGGGGTAGAGAGCACTTTAAAGAAATTTGCATATAACACCCCCGGTACACCTGTCATAGGTCGCGTTAGACCTCTGCCAGGATGGCAGCTCTATGATTTTAAATGATGGTACTTTGGATGCATATTTGACTTGAAAATGCGCGAAATGATATATTGTTGAAATCAAAAGCATGATGATTTGAAATATGATTTATATACTTATATTTTGACACTCCAGTTTCACACTCCATATTTGACGATTGCATTGACCCACTCACTCACTGAGTATTCTTTCCCGAGTACTCACCCCTCATTTCCCTTTTGTTTCAGAGATAGTATTTGAGAAGGAGCTCGCTTTTAGGATGCTCAGTATCTTTGGGAGATCAGGCCTGGACTTGAGGAGTCATTGTGTATTTCCGCTGCAAATTTGTATTGGTGATGTATATGTATTTTGAGGTTTATAGATGACCATTTTTATAATTCTGGGATGACTGTATAAATATGGACATTTAAATTAAGGAACTCTCATGTCACTGCATGACATTGCATTGAGGCATTTCTTTTTCATTGCGTATGTATTTGGAAATATGTTATGTCTTAGAAGTGTACTCTAGGATCGCTCGGTACCACCTCTAAATCACAGGAGGGGCAACTGGCGGCTGTCCATGCCTTTGATGGGGGCATGGCAGTAGAGGTCTGTGGTTAGGACTGTGGAGAATTGTTTGTTAGCCTTGCGTTGCCCTGGATTGTGTAGTATGGATGATCTGGTTTGTTGTTGAGGATAATTTATGCATTTTGAGGCCGGGATGGCCCTTTTGGACAGGTAACAGGTTTATTTTAATATGGGAGACCTCCGATATATGGGGAGGTTCTGTCCGATTTTTTGTAAAAATACAGCTGGCATCCAGGGTAACGGGCGGCTGCTCACACTCCAGGTTTGGGGCGTAACATCAAACATGAAATTAAAATGTTTGTGGAGAAGTCAATTCAAATTCATTCCAATTTGTTACAAATGTATCATGATATGTTGCGTAGACTTTGTGAGTATGTAGAACATGAAGAAGGGAAGGAAGAACAAAAGAAGGGAAAAAAGCAAAAGAAATGGAAAGTTAAGGCTAATGATTTTAGTGATGACCACAAGGAGGAGTAGGAAGGGGAGGAGGATGATAAACCCCGGTAGGGGCAAGAGGAGGAGGACGAGGACAAAGCCTGGCAAGAGAAAGGGAATGGGCAGGAGGAGTGTCTGGAGAAGGAGGAGGGTTTGGATGAGAAAGGATGGGAGGAGGCTTTTGACGAGGAGAAGGATAAAGATACGGAATATGAATATGAAGTAATAAATGCCTTAACTGAAATGAAAGATGGAAAGACAAACCAAATATCTTTCTTGCCCTTTGTTTAGGTTAGGTCCTTTTCTGATCAGGAGGAAAGTGTTTGGGTTTTTTATGGTCGAAAAGCCATAAAAAATAATGCCAGGTAAATGTCTTACAACCTTTGTCTTTGTTATTTTGGAATCTAATTTTTAGAGATATTTGACTGAATCTAATTTTTCAATTTTTAGAGATATTTGACGGAATTTAATTTTTATGACAATTTATAGAACAATTTTGTGTAATATTCGTGGAAGTTACATATGCTGGACGGATGCCTATGAGTTGTTACCGCCTCACTGGATTGGCACGTTGGTATGAATTATGAATTCTTTGTATTTATTTTTCATATTACATTACTAATTATTAATTGTCTTTGCAGACGATGGATTGTTATATATGCTTCCTCAATACCATCTTCAATCCAAAACTTATTCTCAAAGTCATTATCAAAATGCGTTTTACCATTATGGTTTTCGGTATAAACTTTCATCTTTCCTCAACTTCTTATTCAGTATGAATTTATCATATCATTCTTTTCTCTTTGTTCTCAAATATCATTCTTTAATAATATTTTTTCATCTACTTATTATACTTATTTTATATTTAGTTGTCTGTGGTTGCATCTACGGAAAGCAAACCTAAAAGAAAGTGGGATATTTCTATAGTTGATAATTGTTTGTCTCACAAAGCATTTGGATTTAACTTCCGATTATGTAACCCAGTGAGTTATTTTACGTTATATATTTATCTTTTGATTTTATCTCTGTTATTTTATTTTATCCTATGGGCTATAATTAGTATACTCTTACTAACAGGTTTTTATCCCTGTAATATTCAAACAACATTGGTTTTGCTACGCTCTTTATGTGGATAAGCAGACTATCTATCTTTTAGAATTAGGGTATCATTTCAGAGGCCATGAACATGATGAGTTGGAAATTTTGATGGTAATTAATTATTTAACATATATAAATATCAAATTTTTTTCAAATTATCAACTATTATATTTTCATTGATTTCTCCATACTTCTTTTCCTTCTCCAGAAAGATTGTCTTGAGAAGATTTATGAAAATTCTTTCATTATCTCGGAAACTATTCATGTTGAAATTCCACAACAACCTAATACGTAAGTAACTTGTAATTTAAATTAATTAATTATTGTAAGTTATTCTATAATTTAATGTATATTTTTATATGTATAGGAATGATTGTGGAATATTTGTTATGAGATTTTTGGAGATATGGGAACCAGGATTATTTATAACTCCACCAACTCAAGAAGTATGTTATTTTTTGCATTTCTTATCTTATCTATATATTATATTTGTGTTGTTGTATTATTTTTTCAGAAATATTGATGGTTTTATTTCATTCTTCCTTTATTTTTCAGGATCTTAATTTTTTGAGAAAAGAATATTTTCTCAAACTTCTAATGTCCGAACATAATACAGTGCGTGATGATATTATGTTGAAGATGAAGATGGATGAAACAAAGAGGAAAAAGTTTCAGAGAAAACCAAAGTAGAAAAGAAAAAGAAAAAGAAAAAGAAAAGGAAAGACGGAAATTGAGAGGATTGATGTATTGTAATACTCTATATGTATAAACAATTTTTTCTTATCATACCATCTTATCACATATCATAATCTTATTCATTAACTTACCACTTATGCATACTTATACATACTTACCACCTATAACCCTACAACATAACACACTATCAAAATTAATACACTCTCAAATAACTTACAACTCCCAAAATTTGATCGAAAGATTAATACCTATAACCCTATAACATAACACACTCTTAAAATAATTAACACACTCTCAAACAATACTCATTTCATTTAGTTCTTCTATATTGAGTTAAGAAAATTTGGAATGAAATTTTGGTTAAGTAACAAGTTTTAAGTCTTCCATATTGAGCTAAGAAAATTTGGAATGAAATTTTGATTAAGTCACAAGGTTTGAGGTTTGAGGTTTGAGTTTTGAGTTTTGAGTTTTGAGTTTTGAGTAAGGAGAGCTTATTAAGGAAGAAAGGAGGAGAGCTTATTAAGGAATGAGAGGTTTAAGGAATGAGAGGTTTTGAAGGGAAAGAGAATTTGTGGGAAATAATTTATAATATATTTGGTTTCGAAGGAAAAGAAGATTTGTGAGAAATAATTTATAATATATTTGGTTTAGCCACTCAAATAAATGTTTAGAAGCATGTTATTTTTTCCCTCTTTTTTAGCTTTTGTGAGTTTAATTTTATTGTACCGCTTTTTTTTTTATTAAATCTTCAATTTTATTTTGTATTTTTTGTATTTGAATTTTTTATGTTTTTTATTTTTGTTAATGTAAATACCTAAATTTTATATCATTATATTATTTAAATTAATTATATTAATTATATCATTATTCTACATATATTTGAAATTTTTTATATACTTAATTTATATTTGAAAATTTTTATATAATAAATAAAGTGGCGTGCATGTGCGTGCATGCAAGCGCCGGGCGCCCGCACATGCAGCGCCCGCGGGCACCGGCGCATGCCACCACACAGGCAAGCGCAGTGCTACATCGCATGCAAACGCCCATGCGGGCAATCGGCCATACTAGCGCAGGCGCCCCCGAGCATGCCTGCGCAAGCAAGGGCGTGTGCATATTTTAGATTTTATCTTTTACCAATTTTGTTTATTATTACATATTTATTTTATTATATATTACATTAGTTCTTCATTATTAATGCATTATTACTATTTTATTATTACCTATATCAATACACATACCATACATTGTTATATTATTACTACCTTTAAATTTTCAAAAACTTTTTCTTTCCCGTGCCAATATTTTGAAAATTTTGAACCCTATCAATTGTAAAAAAAGAAAAAAAAAAGAGAAATCCGCAAGTAACATGCCAAAACTAAATTTTCCCTCCAAACAAAAAAATTTTTTGGCGGTACATTGACATTGAATATTTGCACATGTAAATTCAAGAAATACTCCAATATATTCATCACTTTTTTCTTAGAATTAGAATGCATCTATAATTTATCCACCACAATTTTGCATTGAAATAGATGGAGCAATAAAAAAAATAAATAAAAGAAATAAATATGAAAATATTTTTGGCATGTTATTAAATTGGTTATAAGAAACAAAATGGCAAAAAAAGATATTTGATTAAATTGGTATTATAATAGAAAATTATTTTTGGCATGAAATTTTTTTTGTGAGTTATCATTAAATAGTAAATCTTGTAAATTAAGTGGGTTTAGGGTTTTAGCTTTTTTTTTTTTTAAAATTATATAATATTAATAATTATATAAATTACTAATTTAATATCATTACATTATTTAAATTAATAATATTAATAATTTAAATTAATAAATTCATTTTATTATATTACCAGGCGCCGGCCCATGCTACTGCGTAGCCAGGCGCACGCCTCGCATGGAAGCATAGGCGCGCACACGAGCGGGATGGTGCCCATGCATGCATGGACGGGCGCCAGCCCATGCCACTACTTAGGCAGGGGGCTCCCGGGCGGGCGCCAGCACTTGCACACACGGGTGCCCACCCTTCATGGAAGCATAGGCGCGCACAGGAGCGGGAGGGCGCCCGCGCATGCATGCACGTGTGCCAGCCCATGCCATTGCTCAGGTAGGTGCGCGCCCTGGCTGGCGCCAGCGCATGCACACACGGCCACCCGCGCTTCATCTCTTCTTTATCAAAATTTCATCTTTTTTTTTTTATCAAAAAGTGCTATTCAAATAAATAGATGGAGCAATAAAAAAATTAAATAAAAGAAATAAATATGAGAATATTTTTGGCGTGTTATTAATTTGGTGCTAACAAAACAGGAAAAAAAAGAAATTTGTTTAAATTGGTATTAAAATAGAAAATTATTTTTGCCATGAAAATTTTTTTTGTGGAGTTATCATTAAATTAAATAGGTAAATCTTGTAAATTAAGTGAGTATAGGGTTTTAGGTTTTTTTATTTATTTATATAAAATTATATAATATTGATAATTATATAAATTATTAATTTAATATCATTACATTATTTAAACTAATAATATTAATAATTTAAATTAATAAATTCATTTTATTATATTATTCAAGGAGCCTGGCACCGGCCCATGCCACTGCGCAGCAAGGCGCGCAACTCGCATGAAAGCGTAGGTGCTCACAGGAGCGGAAGGGCGCCAGCGCATGCACGCACGGGCGCCGGCCCATGCCACTGCTCATGCAGGCGTGCCCGGGCGGGCGCCAGCACATGTATACACAGGCGTTCATTTCTTCTTTATCAAAAAATCATCTAATCTTTTTTATGAAAAAGTGCGAAGGGATTCGAACAGAAGACATGTCAACGTGTGTGATAACATTTTTTTTTCTTTTCTTTCTTCCTCCTCAATATCATTTTTTTCCCCTTCCTACTTATCTGACTCTCATCTCAATTTTGGGTTTTTTTTTCCTTTCTCATTGAAATTTTATATATATTCAAACCAATATATTTGAATAATAATTATATTGAATGATATGAATGAATTATAATTAATTAATATTATATATTTTTAACGATAAATATTTTGTGATTAAATATATAGATTTTTTAAATTATTAATATATTATAATTTAAACTAATATTGATAATTATAATTTTATATTATCACACTAAGATTCACTCATCCACTAATTCATCCAACATATATAAGGATTGTGTTGTCTAAATTGGTATCGATATATTATTATGTTATTGAAAAATTCTAAATTTTTTGTAAAATTTTTATACCATCAATTGAGGAAAGTAGGATATATCACTAACTAATTAAATGGTTACAATAATATTTTTCAAAACATATACTGTCATTTTTACAAACAAAATTTTAAAACTCACGTGGTTTTTCATTACATAATTTTTCTTTTTTTTCATTATACACTTGTTATGTTTCATTTCCATGAATATCATCATTATTATTATAAATTTATTATAAATTTATAGTATATTACTACACTTGTTATAAGTTTACTATTAAATAAAAGAAATGATGTTTTTTGATTTTTAATTTTCAAACTATTAAATCATAAATCTTTTCAAAAATTTCTATTATATATTTTAAAATTTTAAAAAATGTATATAAGTTAATATTAAATTAATATAAATAATTAAAATATTTTATAAAATTATTTAATGTATATAAGTAATGTATGTTAATAAATATTAAATAAATATATATTAATAAAAAATAGAAATCAATATAATGATGGTGGATTCCACACCTTCAATGATGGATTACAACTATGATCGATAGAACTTTACTTTTTTTAGGGTGGTAATTGTATGTGCCGACTATATATTATAAACTTATTATCATCGTAGAAAGTTAGTTGCCCTACTTACTATCTACTTACCACGACTATATTACAAACTTATCGTTAACTTATCACTATATAAACTTACTTATCCACTTATCAACTACTTATCATTTATTTACCATCTACTTACTACGACTATATATCACAAATTTATCACTAATTTATCACTATATAAATTTACTCACTTACCATCTACTTATGACTAACTTACTACTATATAAACTTACTTATCCACTTACATCTACTTGCCATCTAATCTTACTTACCCACTTATTATCTACTTACCACTTACTTACCACTAAGTTACCACTATATAAACTTACTTATCCACTTACTTTTTACTTATCATCTACTTACCATCTACTTATCACAACTATATATCACAAACTTATCACTAATTTATCACTATATAAACTTACTTACCCACTTTTATCGTTTACCTACCTACTGTTACTTATCATTATCACCTATTTACTAAATTACCACTATCATAAATTTACCACAACTTATTATCTAGACTATTTTCAAATATAAAGGATATATGATACAAAAATATAATAATATTAGATTTTTAGAGTATAAATAGAATTTATACAAATGATTTGTTGATTTGTTCTAATAGCGAGAATTGAATATAGTTTTAAAAGATGGTAGAATTTATGTGTTACTACATATATAAAATCTGTGAAAACGGTACTGTTAAGTAGATAATAAAAAAGATTTATATTGAGACTGTTTTTAAACCGTGCTAAAAAAAACTATTACATTTACTTACCATAATTTTTAACCATCGTAATTGAATATTGCTTTACGGACGGTGTCGATAGTTTTATCGACGGTTGATAAACTTTTCTTCACGGACATTTTAGTCGGTTAGGAAAAACCTATATTTTCAGACGGTTTTAACATAAGGTGTCTCTATAAATCATAAAAACTGTCACTAAAAATTGCCGTCGTTAAAAATTGCAGTCAGTACAGCACTTTAATTTTGTAGTGACATATTGTAGCAGTACAGAAGAAAGATAGTGCATTACGGTGAAAGAATTTCTAGGCAAGTACTATGTAATGGACAAATTTTATAAATTACTAATCAGTAATCTTTTAATGTTTTGCTCCAATTCAAATACATAAAAATGGAAGCTAGGTTTTTGTGTTAAGAAAATTAAAGAACCGAGAGAAGTCAATAAGTGGGAAAAAGGAAAATTAGATAGTTAAGAATTTGGAAAAATATTGTGTAACATGCAAGTTTTGTAATTCTTATACATATAGGAGGATGTGTTAGGGTTTTGTGTGGCTCATTAGAGTTTATCGGTAAAGCCGCAAAAGTAAAAAAAAAAGACAGAAAGTGGAAAAGTCAAAAAAAAAAAAAAAAACAAAACCTACTTTCTCTCTCTCTCTCCCCTCCCCCACTATCTCTTTTCTCTTCCCTTCCCCAAGACCCCTCTGTTCTCTCCCGTTCCCTCTTCTCGAGTTTTGTTCTGAATTAACCTCAAAAATAAAAAAAATTTTTAAAACAATACCCTTCAAAAAATATTTCCAAATCCAACACACTCACAGTCACGACATGAGACTGTAACACCATAAAAAAAAAAAAAACTATTTCGGGATTGGGGCTAAAAAGCCCCAATCTCTCTTTTTCCCTCTCTCCCAATCTCTTCTTTTTCTCTCTCTCTCTCTCTCTCTCTTTCTCTCTCTCTCCCTCTTTCCCTCGGTCTCACACTCTCTCTCTACCTCTCGCTGCTCTCTCTCTATCCCTCCGTCGCTCTCTCCTCCTCCCACGAGCGCACACCACCGCGCTCGGCAGTGGCTCCCCTCTCCCCTCTCCCCAGCGCGAGCCAGCGCCAGCACGAGCGCGAGTGCGTTCCAGCACGCGATCCGGCTAGCGAGCGCGAGCCTTAGCCCGCGAGGCCCACCAGGCCCGTAGACCCAGCAGCCCGCAAGCCCACCAGGCCGCAGACCAGTAGCCCGCAGGCCCAGCAGCCCACAATACCCAGGCCCACAATCCCACAAGCCCATTGAGGCCCGCGACCCACTGAAGCCCACTACGGCCCGCGGCTTGTAGCGCGAGACGGCCTGTGACAGTCCGCGAGTCCCTACGTAGGTTTTAGACCAACCGACGGGCGAACAAAAGCTAGATCTGATATCTGAGGAACCCTAGGTGAGAGAAATGCACCCACTTCAAAGTTTGAATAAATTTTGTTGATAAAATCCCTTTTTAGGGTTTTATTTGATATAAAATTTGATGGTTTGATTAGGTTTGTCTTTTGGAGAGTCGTTGAAAAATAGGGAGGGACCACCCTCTCTAGATATGTGAGTGGAACTCTAATCTCTTGCGTAAAATAGTAAAACGTGTTTTCTGCCGTGTTTTCGATAAAACATGTTTTGATATGCATTCGTTTGACGTATGATGTTAAATTTAAAATCTGTTTTGTGATTATTAGAGTGTCTCGAATTATATTTACAATGACTATGCATCCATGGTTTGAAATGAAACAATAATTGTGCTATTACTTGAAAATGTATAAATTTCATTTTATACCGTTGCATTGAATTGCTGTTTTGAAATGACTTGATGAGACGTATTGGCACGCAAATTTAAAATGTTTTTGATGAACTACGTGGGTTGGATGCCCACTAGTTATACGATGATGTGATGATACTTGTGGGACGTTGTGCCCTTTGTGATACTATGATGATTCCGTAGCTACGAAGGGTGTTTGTAGAGGCACGGGTTGCCCGGATACGCTTCTGCAGGAGATATCCGCAAACGTCATTTATTCTAAAAGCTATAGGCACGGTCGGTTGAACCCACGTAAGGGGAGGACGTGTGTGATGCCACCGTCTAGCACCGGGCAGGGTCCTATACACGTTGATAAGTTGGCCCCAGCGAACTCATGGCCAACGTCGGGGTAGAGAGCGTTTTAAAGTCTATGCATAATAAAACCCCCGATGCGCTTGTCTTTGGTCTTGGTTGACCTTTGCCAGGATTATTTTTGGCTCGCTCTGATGTTATTTGATTTTAAATGGATGCATACATGCTTGTTATCATGTGATTGATTTAAATGATTTTAAATTGCTAAACATATCATGTTTTGATACGAAATGTAAATCCTTGTTTCGAATGTTGTTATTTGACACTCCAATGGTTCACCCATACTATTTATACTTGATATTACCCCCTTCACTCACTGAGTATTTTCCCATGATATTCACCCCTCTCTTTTCCCTCCTCAGACAGGTTTATTGTGATAGAGCAATGTTACAGGCTTTAGAGCGGATTTGGTGTTCCCGATGGCGAGATTTACTTCTAATTTAGTTTTGACCCTGCGAGATCTTGACATTGAGGTCCGTAGTTGGCCGTGTACTTTTTTTGGGATGACTGTGTAATTTAACTCTCATATTTCATTTGCATTGAGGTGATTGTACATATCTAAATGTTACTTGGGAAAATTATTGTATATAAGATAAAAGTTAGATCCGCTCGGTATAGCGGCTGCTCATGCTTTAGTTGGGCATGATAGTAGAGGTCTATGGCTAGGACTGCTAAAAACTTATAGCCTTGCGTTGTTCTGGATGCTGGCGATGGTGTTTGTTGATTTTGGAGAGGCCGGGATGACCATTTATTTAAATTACAGGTTGATTTTGATTATACATGTTTAATTGTACATGGAAAACCTCCAATTTATGGGGAGGTTCTGCTCGATCTTCTGTAAAAATACAGCCGGCATCCAAGGGCAACGGATGGCTATTCACGATCTCGGTTTGAGGTGTGACAGTTCTATTGGTATCAGAGAGTTTAGGTTTGAGAAAAGATAAAAGTCTTCCCAAGTATACGAAAAGTTCTCAATGCATTAGAGAGTTTCATACAGTTATTTAAAGTCCCGTACTTGACCATAGGCATATAAGTTTGTCTATTTTATGGAGTTGATACATAACGTATCTAACTCATTACTTCGCTTTTGAATATTTTAAATCATAGTTCATTTATTTTTAGGGGGTTAGTTACGGAACAACTAACCCTAATTCTTGATTTCTATCTACTAACAATATATTTTTTTCACAGAATTATGCTACCTAGACGTGGTAGGAGAGGTGCTAGATTTGCCTCACTTGAGGGTCTTACAGTGCCTGATACACCTAGGGCACCTGAGGCACCATGAGTACCAGAGGTTGCTTCCTCTACTCGAGTACGCTCACCAGTGCCACCCCCAGCACCTCTACCGGCTGCTACAGCCGAGATTCCTCCACCACCACTCGATGCCTTGAGACAGTGGCAGGAGTGGTGCAGTAGATATGGGGTGCAGATGTCACCACCTCCACTACAGACTCCAGTGACCGCACCTGCAGCCATACCTGCTCCTTCGGCACCGATTCCTCCTTCGGTGGCCAACCCTTCCGTTTCTACTCCGATCGATGAGACATCGGCTACTTTGAGGCTCATCCACGAGCTTACTCAGTTGGTGAAAGAGTCTCGACAGCTCGTAAGCACAAACTTTTCAGGATCCAATGATGCAATAGTGGCGAAACATTGGATTAACAGGATTCGTAGGATCCTTACGGATTTGGGGTTGTCAAAGGAGCTCAGATTGAGAGTTGCTGAGAGACTCCTCAACGGAGATGCCCTCTCGTGGTGGGAGGCTATCCGTGACAGTGCTACACAGACCCTACGGTGGGAGGACTTTCTACGAGAGTTCAACCGCAGGTACTTTACCCCGTTCCAGCAGGACCGGATGAGGACGGAGTACCTGTACTTACGTCAGGGGATGAGGTCAGTTTCAGAGTACGAGGTTGAGCTTAGACGACTAGCGGCCTTTGTCCCCGACATGGCTACACCAGCTCAGTTGAGGTTCAAGTTTGAAGATGGCCTCCAACTGAGCATCAGGAAATATATAATGGTGACTCTCTCTTTTACACTATCAGAGGTGATTGATTCAACGTATCGGGCAGAGGAGATCATCCGAGCGGAGGCTAGACAGAGGGAGAGTCACTAGAAGAGGAAGACTGGATCATAGAGTGGACAGTCTTCGAAGAGGGGTAAAGGTTCTGGATATCGCGGAGGTTCTTCTAGCTTTAGACCAGCAGCACCGGGACAGGGACCTCGACCACAGGGTTTTGGGACACCAGCCCCTAGTGTCTCTACGCAGTTTACTACACAGAGACCGCCCTTCTGCCGTAGAAGTAGCAGCCACCATGCCTTTGGGGCATGTAGAGTATCAGTTACTTGCCTCCAGTGTGGGAAGCAAGGTTACGTTAGGAGTGTCTGCCTCGATTTAGGTCAAGGAGGATCGATTTTGCAGAGTCGTACTGGTACGTCTGGCACAGGCCAGCAGGGGGCACCTGCGCACTCAGCTCTTACCGCTCCCCGAACTACAGCCGGGAGTAATACAGTGCCAGGATTGTCGCGACAGCAGCCTAGGGCCCAGGCTTATGTGTTTGCGATGACACAGGAGGATGTACAGGCAAACCCTGATGTTATTATGGGTAATCCTCCCGCAGACTCCTCAGTGTAGTACTTTTGTGTACTTTCTGTATGAGTTTATTGTATATCATGATGTCGATGTATAGTTTTGACTAGTTAAAGCTTTAGAAGCTTAACTAGTTTGATATATATATATATATATTCGTTCACTTTTTCTTCGCATTTTAAATGCTGTTGATCTTTTTCTTACTTTTAGGTACCATGCGAATATTCGGTATCGATGCCCGTATTCTCATAGATACTGGGTCAAATTTTTCCTATGTGAGCGATACGTTTGCTTGTCATTCTGATAGACTTCTCTCGCCGTTTGATGCGGAGATTCTGGTAGTCACTCCTCTTGACAAGCATATCATTCGAGATACAGTATATAGGGGCTGTGAGGTCAGAATTGGGGAGACAGTATTAGAGGCAGATCTGATTCTGCTCCCTATCACGGATTTCGATGTCATCCTAAGGATGGATTGGTTGAGTATACACCGGGCTTCCGTGGATTGTTTCACGAAGGAGGTTGAGTTTAGGAGGTCCGAGCAGCCACCGTTAGTATTCCGGGGTGAGAGACGAGTGTTACGCCGCAGTATTATCTCTGTTATAAAGGCTAGACACTTGGTACGCCATGGTTGTGCGGCCTATCTGGCTTATGTTGTTGACACCACCGTTGAGGGACCGAGGCTTGAAGAAGTCCCTGTGGTGCAAGAATTTTTAGATGTGTTCCTCGAGGAGCTTCCTGGATTACCACAAGTTCGGGAGTTCGATTTCGAGATTGATCTAGTACCGGGGACCAATCCTATTTCTATTCCGCCATACAGAATGGCGCCTACTGAACTGAGAGAGCTTAAAACTCAGTTACAGGAACTTCTGGACAAGGGGTTTATTCGCCCGAGCACCTCACCTTGGGGCACTCCGGTGCTATTTGTAAAGAAAAAAGATAGTACATTTCGGTTTTGTGTGGACTACAGGCAGTTGAACAAAGCCACCATCAAAAACAGATATCCCCTACCACGTATCGATGACTTGTTTGATCAGCTGTAGGGAGCCAAGGTTTTCTCTAAGATTGATCTCCGTTCGGGTTATCATCAGTTGAGAATTCGGGCCGAAAATGTGCCCAAGATAGCTTTTCGCACCCGATACGGCCATTACGAGTTTTTAGTCATGCCATTTGGGCTAATTAATGCCCCAGCTACTTTCATGGATTTGATGAATCGAGTTTTTCACGACTACTTGGATCTGTTCGTCATCGTATTCATCGATGACATCTTGATATATTCACGGAGTGATGAAGATCATGTTGAGTACCTTCGGGTGGTATTACAGATACTCTGTGAGAAGCAACTATATGCCAAATTCTCGAAATGTGAGTTTTAGCTTAGACAAATTGGGTTCTTGGGGCACATTGTTTCCGCGGAGGGTATTTATGTTGATCCGTAGAAGGTTGAGGCTACAGTGAAGTGGGAGCAGCCACAAACAGTTACCGAGATTCGTAGTTTTCTCAGTTTGGCCAGGTATTATCGTAGATTTGTAGAGGGATTCTCCCGTATAGCTGCTCTGTTGTCGAGATTGACCCAGAAGGGGGTCAAGTTTGTTTGGGATGATCGTTGTGAGGCGAGCTTCCGGGAGCTCAAACAACGGTTGACATCCGCTCCTATTTTAGCCCTTCCCACTAGTAGTCAGGAGTATACAGTGTACAGTGATGCTAACCGATAGGGATTGGGTTGTGTTTTAATGCAGGATGGTCGGATTATTGCATATGCCTCGCGACAGCTGAAGAAACACGATATTAATTACCCGACACATGATTTGGAGTTGGCAGCCATAGTCTTCGCATTGAAGATATGGCGGCATTATCTTTATGGGCTGACTTGCAGGGTATTTACATATCACAGGAGTTTGAAATATATATTTACCCAAAAGGAGCTGAATTTGAGACAGAGGAGATGGTTAGAACTCCTCAAAGATTATGACCTCATTATTAACTACCATCCGGGCAAGGCGAATGTTGTAGCAGATGCCTTGAGTCGAAAGTCAGCATCATTCTCACAGTCGACAGAGAAAGCCTACCTTTCTTGTTTAGTAGGACTTCGAGCCTTAGGAGTCAGTTTGACTAACGATGATCAGGGAGGCTTACTAGCCAGATTTGAGGTCAGGCCGACTTTGTTCGACCGTATCAGAGAGCTCTAGAGTACATATAAGGAGATTCAAAGTTTTGCAGATAGAGTCCGCAGAGCTAAGGGCAGAAACTTCAGAGTCCGTGATGATGGACTCATGGTATTTAGAGACAGAGTGTGTGTCCCGGCCGATAGTGATCTTCGACGTGCTATCCTTGAGGAAGCACATTCTTCTGCATATGCTATGCATCCCGGGGGTACGAAGATGTACCGGACCATCAGCGGTAGCTATTGGTGGTCAGGCATGAAGAGGGATATAGTAGAATTTGTGGCACGATGCTTGGTGTGCCAGCAGGTGAAGGCCGAGCATCAACGTCCAGCGGGCACACTACAGCCTCTTCCCATTCCTAAGTGGAAATGGGAGCATATTACTATGGACTTCGTGATGGGGTTGCCGCAGACTTCTTCACGGCATGATGCGATTTGGGTGATTGTCGATCGACTCACCAAATCTGCACATTTTATCCCTATCCGCGATGACTATTCCTTAGAGGCGTTGGCACATTTCTACATTGATACCATAGTTCGGCTTCACGGGGTACCTGTGTCGATTGTTTCAGATAGGGACCCCAGGTTCACATCTAGGTTTTAACCCAAGTTACAGGAGGCATTGGGAACTAGATTGAATTTCAGTACAGCATATCATCCTCAGACGGACGGCCAGTCTGAGAGGACCATTCAGACCCTTGAGGACATGCTGAGGGCATGTGTGATAGATTTTCGGGATAGTTGGGATCGGCACCTTCCACTGGTCGAATTCTCATATAATAACAGTTATGAAGCCAGTATAGGGATGCCCCCATATGAGGCACTATATGGTAGGAAGTGCCGCACCCCGATATGCTGGGATGAGGTCGGAGAGCGATGTCTCAGCAGCGTTGAGTTGATTGAACAATTAAAGGATAAAGTTAAGGTTATCCGTGAGCGGATGAAAGCCGCCCAGGATAAACAGAAGACGTATGCTGATCGTAGGCGGCGACCTCTTGAGTTTGCTACGGGAGATATGGTTTTCTTGAGAATATCTCCTTGGAAGGGAGTTATACGGTTCAGGCAGCAGGGCAAGTTGAGCCCCAGATATATTGGGCCCTTCCGTATCCTTGAGAGGGTCGGGAGTGTGGCATATAGATTGGAGCTGCCAGATGAACTATCCCGTATTCACGACGTATTCCATATCTCAGTACTCAGGAAATACTTGACCGATCCTTTTCATGTACTTGAGTCTCCACCTCTTGAATTACGAGAGGACCTTAGTCTTCCAGTTCAGCCCGTGGCTAGTCTAGATCGATAAGTCAGGAAGTTGCGAAGTAAGGAAATTTCATTACTCAAAGTTTTGTGGAGAAATGATCAGGTCAAGGAGGAGACCTGGGAGCCCGAGGAGGCCATGAGGAGTCAGTACCCCCATTTATTTGCAATTTAGTCTTCTTTTAGTTTCGAGGACGAAACTTGATTTTAGGGGGTTAGAAAATGTAACACCATAAAAAGCAAAAAAAAAAAACTATTTCGGGATTGGGGCTAAAAAGCCCCAATCTCTCTTTTTCCCTCTCTCCCAATCTCTTTTTTTTTTTTTTCTCTCTCTCTCTCTCTCTCTTTCTCTCTCTCTCTCTCTCTCCCTCTTTCCCTCGGTCTCACACTCTCTCTCTACCTCTCGCTACTCTCTCTCTATCCCTCCGTCGCTCTCTCCTCCTCCCGCGAGCGCACACCACCGCGCTCGGCAGCGGCTCCCCTCTCCCCTTCGCGCGCGACTACAGCTTGCGTTTCCCCGCGCGAGCGTGAGCACGCGATCGCTCGAGCACATGACTGCATGCCTGCGCATGAGTTGCGCGATCCCTGCACCAGCTCCAGTACTGCCTCCTCGAGCGCCAGCGCGCGATCTCCAGCGAGCCCTGCGCGCTACCCAGCGCGAGCCAGCACTAGCACGAGCACGAGCACGAGCGTGCGATCTGGCTCGTGAGCGCGAGCCTTAGCCCGCGAGGCCCACAGACCCAACAGCTCGCAGGCTCACCAGGCCGCAGACCAGCAGCCCGCAGGCCCAGCAGCCCGCAAGCCTAGGCCCACAAGCCCACAAGCCCATTGAGGCCCGCGGCCCGCTGAAGCCCACTGCGGCCCGCAGCTCACAGCCTGAGACGGCCTGTGACAGTCCGCGAGTCCCTGCGAAGGTTTTAGACCCTACCGACGGGTGAACGAAAGCTAAATCTGAGATCCGAGGAACCTTAGGTGAAAGAAATGCACCCACTTCAAAGTTTGAATAAATTTTGTTGATAAAATCCCTTATTAGGGTTTTATTTGATATAAAATTTGATGATTTGATTAGGTTTGTCTTTTGGAGAGACGTTGAAAAATAGGGAGTGACCACCCTCTCTAGATATGTGAGTGAGACTCTAATCTCTTGCATAAAATAGTAAAATGTGTTTTCTGCCGTGTTTTTGATAAAACATGTTTTGATATGCATTCGTTTGACATATGATGTTAAATTTAAAATCTGTTTTGTGATTATTGGAGTGTCTTGAATTATATTTACAATGACTATGCATCCATGGTTTGAAATGAAACAATAATTGTGCCATTACTTGAAAATGTATAAATTTTATTTTATACCGTTGCATTGATATGCTGTTTTGAAATGAATTGATGAGACGTATTGGCACGCAAATTTAATATGTTTTTGATGAACTAAGTGGGTTGGATGCCCACTAGTTATGCGATGATGTGATGATACTTGTGGGACATTGTGTCCTGGGACGTTGTGCCCTTTGTGATACTATGATGATTCCGTAGCTACGAATGGCGTTTGAAGAGGCACGGGTTGCCGGGATACGCTTCTGCAGGAGGTATCCGCAAACGTAATTTATTCTAAAGGCTATAGGCACGGTCGGTTGAACCCACGTAGGGGGAGTACATGTGTGACGCCACCGTCTAGCACCGGGCAGGGTCCTATACACGTTGATGAGTTGGCCCCAGCGAACCCATGGCCAACGTCGGGGTAGAGAGTGTTTTAAAGTCTATGCATAATAAAACCCCCGATGCGCCTGTCCTTGGTCTCGGTTGACCTTTGCCAGGATCATTTTTGGCTCACTCTGATGTTACTTGATTTTAAATGGATGCATACATGCTTGTTATCGTGTGATTGATTTAAATGATTTTAAATTGCTAAACATATTATGTTTTGATGCGAAATGTAAATCCTTATTTCGAATGTTGTTATTTGACACTCCAATGGTTCACCCACACTATTTATGCTTGATATTACCCCCTCACTCACTGAGTATCTTCCCATGATACTCACCCCTCTCTTTTCCCTCCTCAGACAGGTTTATTGTGATAGAGCGACATTACAAGCTCTAGAGCGGATTTGGTGTTCCCGACGGTGAGATTTATTTCTAATTTAGTTTCGACCCTGCGAGATCTTGATATTGAGGTCTGTAGTTGGTCGTGTACTTATTTTGGGATGACTGTATAATTTAACTCTCATATTTTATTTGCATTAAGGCGATTGTACATATCTAAATGTTGCTTGGGAAAATTATTGTATATAAGATAAAAGTTAGATCCGCTCGGTGTAGCGGCTGCTTATGCTTTGTTGGGCATAACAGTAGAGGTCTGTGGCTAGGACTGCTAGAAACTTGTAGCCTTGCGTTGTTTTGGATGTTGGCGGTGGTGTTTGTTGATTTTGGAGAGGTCGGGATGGCCATTTATTTAAATTACAGGTTGATTTTGATTATACGGTTTAATTGTATATGGGAAACCTCCGATTTATGGGGATTTCTGCTCGATTTTCTATAAAAATATAGTCGGCATCCAAGGGCAACGGGCGGCTTTCACGATCCCGGTTTGGGGCGTGACAGAGACTGTGATGAACAGTAATATCGTGATTTCAAGTCACGACATTTGTGTATTAGTTTTGGAAATATTTTTTGAAGAGTGTTGTTTTAAATTTTTTTTTTTATTTTTGAGATTAATTTGGAACAAAACTCCCATCTGCTATGCTCGCCTCCTCTCTTCCTCTCGGCCACTCTCTCCTTCTCCCTCTCTTCTTTTTCCCCCAACTTGATTAATTATTCTCAAATACACAGATCTAAACCTCAAACCCTTCAATAAACCCCCTAGAAGATTGAATTTAGGGGAAGATTCAAGTTGTTCTAGATAGAGAAAAATCTAGGGTTTGGAGTGGCACAACAAAGGATGAAATCGGTGGTCCCTATGGAGGTAAATTTTCTCTCTTAACTTATATTTGTGTTGTTCTTGCACAAAATTACAATTTTTGTTGAAAATTTGAGATCTTATAGAGAGAGGAATTTAGGGCTTTTGTGTAACTCAACTTGAGGACAAAAGTGGTGACTCCATTTGAGGTAATCAACTTCCATACAAATGCTTAGGTATATCATTGCCTTCCAAACTTTAAGTTTGTAGTATAGGTTTTGAGTGTGTAGTAATTGATAAATATACACTATATCTCCAAAGTTGAAATCCAATCCTCATCTATAACCCTATAAACATTTTTTTTTTTATCTATGAAGTGAAATTCTTGCTTTAGACACAGAACATTCGTTATTCTGCTATCCACACCTTTTTTGGAATTTCTTGTTCATCTTTTGTAGTTCACCTCTTCGAGGTAGTATTTCCTTTGGAGTCATTCATTTTGCTTTGAGAGGCTATGGCACCATCTGCCGTCTTACATGTCTCTTTCTGCATGTTGTGGGTATTGAAAAAAGGATCCATGTCTGAGGCCAAATGTAGCCTTTCCAAGCGGACTTCAGTTGTTGCAATATTATCCTTCAGCCCCTCATCACTGGTGGAAAAGAAGAACAAACAACTTAAATCTGCATGCAACACTTTACGCATTCATAGAACCAAATATTTCAACTAAACTAAGCAGACTATAACAGGGTATAGTTCAAAACAAAGTCCCCCCACTCCCCCCCCAAAAAAAGAGATATTACAATTCTAAAGATCATCACCTAGTCCAATATAGAATGAGGTGATCAATCAATGATTTTTTAATATCTTCCTAGTCCCACTATGAATCCTCAATTTTCATATAAGAACTAGTAAATTTCGTTTTAATAGAACTATGAGATACATTTTGCATAACCATTTTAATTGGTGTGAGCATGCATCAAAATGGGGGTAGGACAAGTAGCCATCAAAATTGCATACCAAATATTTTAACTTGAGCAAGTTTTGAAAATGGATTTATGGTACAAAGGGAGGCCAAAATGGGTACAAAAAAAAAAGTAATAAAAAGAAAAGAATATGGAACAGAGGAAGGTAAGTGGTGCAAAAAAAGCCAAGATGTTTATAAAAGGTCAAGGTTTTTTTCTACCTGCAACATGAATTCTCTCTTTCTAAGATTTGTGCTGCAGCGTTTTCTCCGAAGCCACCAGATTTTGACAGTTCTACATGAAACTCTTTTATTTTCTTGCTAATTTATATAATATTTCATCAATTTCTTTCTTTTTGATTGTTTAGAATTATTAGAGTATAAATATTTCTTATTTGGATTTTGTAAGTTATTTTTTGACATATTATTATTCAAATCACCTTATTTCTTTGTCTTTGAGGTAGATTCATTTTTGTAGCTTTTGGGCTTGTGTTGAACAAATTCAACTACATTTTCATTTTGCATCGATCAGTATCAAAACAAATTCGATATAATGAGAGAATCACGGGATGTCAATTGGAATGAAGCGAGGAATCTCGTGATGGCAATCCGAGGTTGTAGGCTATTTGGGATTTATGAGTATTTCCTATGATAGTTACAATAATTTAAAGGGAAGATGTGAGATCAACACTTCTAAGGTTTCTGGCAAAAATAGATTTGGGAAAGAGTGAGAAACATACAATGGATGGTGTCCATGGTCAATCTACACCGGAACCTATGCATAAAAATGATAGGAATAGTACTATAATTCCTTAGTTTTAAGGTGATTTGGGAAGAGATGAATTTTTATATTAGTTGGATATTTGCAATAGGTTTTACAATTGTACTAAAATTTCTAACCCTAAGATAATTAAAACTATGTCTTAAACTTAAACAAGAGGCAGAAATATGGTGGAGAAAATTGTTAGAAAGTAAAGAAATGAACGGTGAAGGGTCAGTGAAATCATGGGCCAATTGTTGAAGAATGGACTTTTACTTCCAAAATATGAGCAAAACTTCCCATAAATTTTAGAAAAATATATTGGGGTTTGGAGTTGAAGTAGTAGTGGTGGAGGAAAGTGAAACTAATCACGCAGAGGTGTATTGTAGTGCTGAGAGTGAAGATAAATATGAAAGTGATCTTATTCGGTTGTGTATTATAAGTTCAATGTTAAATTGGAAACTGAGAAATTGTCTAGTTTTGTTTTCATCAAGGAGAATATGAGGACGAAGAAGAAACAAAGTGGATGAAGATAGAGAAGATCGATGATTTCCTCTCTTGGTTCTTTATTTTATTATTATTATTTTGTTTTGGAAAATTTTATTAATAGGATAGAACCGGCTGTGTGCTTCGTAATCTCACCTTCTTTCTCAGTATCTCGATTTTGCTTTGCCGTATTTGACTTTTGCTGCTACTTTAGTGTGGTCCAATGTTTATCAATCAGTTCATCCCATACAACCAATGTCAAGAAGATAGGTGGATGACCTTTCGTTTCGCTATATTTGTTATGTCAACAGCCTGCATTGCTTGCTTCCTCGTTGCACAAAGCATATCCGAATATCTCCATCTGCACGAAGCTTTCCACACATGATAGATTGAAGGTGATTGTTTGGCTAGCCATACGAATTTTTGCTATGCTTGAAATAGAGAACTCATAAATATGGTCAGTCCTGAATCCGAAAAACATCTTAGCATATGAAGGGAAACATGAATGCGTGACTGTAAGCTGAAGATTTTGAATATAGAGAAAAAAATGTAGATTTAACTTTGAACCAAATATATCAGACCTCTCCCAATTTTTTAATCTTGTAGCATGGAATTCCAACATTGATCGGCTCAAATCTGTGATCACAACTCCATCATATCTGCCTACATTAATTAAATGACCAACCACTTTGTAATGAACATGATATCGCAATCTACAAATTTTCAGAGTTTTTGTCGCAAAAGGTCACGCCACTTGTTTTGTTTTGCCAAAATTTCCATTTCTCCCAACATGTATAATAGTCTATCTATGCATCTACTCTGAATATAATTAGGGCAATGAAATGTTTGGTTTGATGGGTTTACAAGATAAGAATACCATTACAACTCAAATGAAGGCTTAATAATATTCCAACACCCCTCCACTAATCAATTCCAGCTCGTGAAGTTGTGAATTTACAAACATTAAGGAGGATTTAACACTATTACCGCTGATGTTCCAGTTTGGTGCTAAAATTTTTCACTCTCTGAGTTAATAACCAAAAATCAAAACAAAATCTAAGGGCTATGTTCTTTATTTGAGACTTAGAATTTAATTTGGGAAAGAAGACAAAGGACAAAGTTATCTGCTTTTTGGAAAAGGCAAGGTTAATTAACAAACAAGACAAATAGAAAGGGCAACATTTCTGAATGCAGTAGAGCACAGACCAAACCCTAGGCTCTCTTTTTATGTTAACCCCCCATTGAATTTAGGAAAAATTTTGGTGCATATGATCCTTTAAGTGTTTGTTGGAGAAATAGTGTGAAGAAAAGATAACTAGGCAAACAAAGAGAGAATAAAAATAGATAAAGAGTGTACATCGGTCAGCTTTAGAGCCTATGTCCATAGGTAGAGGAGTAAACAAAGTTCCCCAGCTTTAGTGTCTAACTGCTCAGCGTTGACATTGTTTTGGCTGCATAAATGCCTATAAATTGACATTCCCATCGTGACAGTGCATATATAATTTGCCATGTGAAAATGTATTATTCACTTGTATGATCACTTGTAATGATATTGCATGATCACTTCTAATCAATCTGTCTAATGATCTGGTGAATACACATGATATTGTGTTAATGATGTAGTTGAGTTTACTTGAGTCAATAAGGGGAATGATATAAATTAAAACTTGAAATTTCTCCCAAAGCCCTTCTTTGATATCCTTTGGCACCATGCGCCAAGCAAGCCATGCACCAGCAATACGTCCCTTCATATCCTCAGTAATTGAATGAACGATTTTAGGATTCAGAAAGCTATTGACAAACTAATTATTGCATTAGTATTCCTTACACACATAAAATGTAGATTAAGAAGAGAAAAATATACAATTAGAAGAAATAATTATCTTACGTATGATTGGCCGCTTTAATGAAGGTTTTACCTTCCGGATTGAGTGGGACCTCAGTCCCACGGTTTGGCCCTCTAACTTGAGGAGAAGAGGAACTGACATTTTCTTCAAGCAAATCAGCTATTGACTCTTCACGCTGCACAATGGTGACTGGGATATTACATACAGGTAATGACCCTCGACTATTCTCACCGCCTCTCCTACTGCTTCCCCTAGTGGTTGATCCTCTGCCTCGTACCATATTTCAACTATGTCAAATGTTGAAGATGTTTATTCGTAAAGCACATTACTATTACTTGAACACCATATCAGAAGGGAATTGTTTTCTTAAAAGGTTAAACCAAATATTTTCTCATTGTGATATCATAACCACAATCAGAGATAGAGATCAATACCATGCAAAATCTAAACACTCTACCAAGCAAAATTGCAGAGGCTGAGACAATTTTGACCAGAGATGTACCTTCTCAAAATGGCATTCGACTCTTTGATTTCTTCTACAATCAGCAACTTTCTCATATAGTTAATAGGGTTTAGAAAACCAGTAAGCAATTAGAATAACAGTTGCAGAAAAGCACATAGCATCGTGTTCACTCCAAATACTTCAATATACATAATAGTTGGAGAGTATTGTCCCAAAGGAGAGGGGGACCAAGACTTAAACTTCTTGCATCAAGATTCAAGCATCGTGTTCAAGCATGATGAGGTAATTAAAAAAAAAGGGGCTTCAAAGTACCAACATTGTAACGGTCTGTTTTTGAAACAACCAAGGAAGTACAGTTTCAATTTTGATGTAATCATGCAAGGTATCAATAGCTACATATTTTTTGCATAATCGCACGGAACAAATACTGGTTGACACAACAATACATGTAGATTCGTGACAAGCATTTGTGTGTAATTGAGCTGCCAAAGTAAGGAAAGGCTTCTTTGCTTTAAGGATGACACCATTAGTATTACTTGAACAACATTACTTATACTGAAAGATAAATTACCTGATAAACGTGGAATGTATTTCAATTGTGATAGCCTTGGCTCAGTATTACTTTCCTGTTGCAGGTGGTCCAAACAAGAGAAAAGCTTTTCAAGGCCGCTTGTTGCCTAAAATGGAAGCAACAAACGTGGTCAACAACTACATTCAAACAATCCTGAATGAAGAAACACAACATATATCATAACAAAATGATTGGATTGTACAAGGTTTTAAGACTTAGTTTAATATGTAACAAGTACACAGAGAAAATGATAGGACTACTCATTGTTTTTAATAAAACTACCAACTAATGCTGGGAGCAGCCAAATCCTCTCGTCCGGCTAAATAGAATACCCAAAGTCCCTCTACCACAACAACAATGTATGTAAAGCAAATCGGTTTTGTCACAAGCCTTGAGAGACGAAAGCAAACAGGCATGAAAGCTAAGGCATTGATATTACAAACACATCAAAGACATGAACGCTAGGCATTACGTAATGTTTCTCAAAATTATATAAATTGGAAAAGTAGCTTCATTTTACAAGTGTAATCATTTCATGTCATCGTCACCAACATCGCAATCAATTTTCTCATTGTGCTCCATTTCAGAACAACACAACTATTCCTCTTCATCATCTTCTTCTTCTTCTTCATCTTCTTGTTCTTGTTCTTCTTCATCTTCTTCTTCTTCTTCATCTTCTTCTTCTTAAAAACTTAAATTTATAAGTGAATGTTGAGGAGATGAGTATGAGAGATGCTTTTCATGGTGAAGGGAATTAGAACTTGGTACAAAAATGGTCTGGTATGGCACAAACAACAACCTAAGATTGATTTAATCTTTTAACAGATTTCAAACAATAGTTATCATCTTTTATGTTAATTGGTATAGGATTGAAGAGGATCGAAAAGTGTTGCAGATTGAGAAGGTGAAATTTACTACAACCAGTTGTCAAGTACAGTAATCTCACTCCTCAAAAACAAATCTTGATTCATGAACTCCATTCCAAGTGGGGAAATAGGTGAGATTTTCTAATTATTATTTATTATTTCTCTATATAGAAACAAAAGCTTATTGACCCAGTCATAGTCCAGGGAAGCCAACACCATTTAGTTATCGATAATCTAATATGCAATGCCAAGTGCTCCATGGTTAACAAATCTCTGCACTTATAATTTATGGTATCTGCAGACCTAAGCGAAGCTTGAAACTTCTATATCTACATTATAGATTTGGAGCTACCAAATTTCTTAAATCATTTGGACATAACACAAGTATTACAACTATTTAAGTTTTCTCATACCAAATTTCGACTTTCATTTCGACTTAACAAGATTGTATCCCCTATTTTAGATTCCTCCCACAAAATTTGAACATTGGTTTATACCTGAAAAATATCAAAATGCAGATTGTTCTGATGTATGCATAGCAAAGATTGCTATGTTTTGCGAACAAACCTTAAAATATGAAACAGAGGGAAACAGAGATGGAGATGAACGTCGAGGAACGAACGACCGCGATGGCGATGATGACTTCAAATGAACTTCGCCCGTTTCGTCGTTCACGACACGCAGGGACGAAGGTTTACCACCGTGAAAGGTAGAGTGATACCATGGAGATAGAGACAAAGAGTGTACAAACAGACGCGAGCAAAGCAAAGCAACTGCTTTTTGATAAGTTAGGGTTTCTTTGGATTGATTCACTAATGGATTACCAATGTGAATATTCATATGGTAATTTCCATGTGAAATCCATCATTAAGTTAAAGTAAAAATTACATTACCGACAGATTTCAGTCAGAAATAACTTTCGTGGAATATTAAAGCATCTCACCCCGGAATTACCATCAGAATAACCGACAGAAATTATCCGTATCGGAATTTTGTTTGTATTTCTGTTGCAGATCTAATGGAAGTTTTTTCACTTCGGTCGGACATTAATCACTCACAAAACCGTCGCAATTACCGACAGAAATTTTTTGTCGGTAATAATCCGTCGGTGATGATCCGTTTTCTAGTAGTGTAGAAAAGCAATGGATGAAAAAGTTCTCTTTTGTGGAGTTCGAGAAGAAGGAACTAATGCTGATTTTGCCAAGAGTCAATAAGAAGCCCGCAATGGGCCTATGGGGAGCTTGCAATGGCATTAAAGGCTTCAGCCCATCCTATTTTGACTTCATCCATTGTGTAGGGGATTTCTGTTGGAAGATTGATAGGTCGATTCAGGTGGAAACCCTTCTTGACGACCAAATGCTAAAGATGATTGGCTTGTTGCTTAATGAGAAGGTGAAGATTGAATGACCTCTCCTGGTGGAAAAGGCAGCAAGCAAGTTATTTAGAACTCTAGATATCATTAATAGAGGCGATCTCCAGGTTACTACTATCAACAAGGCTATACGGCCCTGAAGCAAAAAAAAAGTGTCGAGTACGGGAGAAGTACTTCAAGAGAGGGGCTAGTGACATATGCCCTATTGTGACTCTAGTTCTTAAGAAGAAGAAGAGGAGGTTGGTGATTTCTAATGCTATGGTGAGGAGTTAAAGACCACCGAGAGAGAGGAATCCCTAGCACCAAATTTGGCTATGACGGATGCCAAGTGATTGAATGTTGAGGTTGGAGGTGCCAACATTAATGGAAAGAGTTTTGGGTGTTAGAGAGGAAGAGACCAAACCAAGAGGTAAAACCAAATCATCCAGTGCCTTTCCAAAGCATGTATATTTCTGGAAGGGCAAAGGGGTCATGCCCAGTTAGATAGCTCCGCTTCCCCTGATTTTTGTAAGGTCTTTTGATCAAACTAAGGACCTGAAGGAGAGAGAGACTATGGTGATTAATTGCAATAGTAACTACTTTAGTTAAAATGATATTGTTGAGTCGAGGAGGTTTACCAATAGATTGGACTCCCACTGTGCTAAATCAGAGTTGAACCATTTAATGGTGGAGCATAGCGATGAGGCCATGATCGCCCTGGGTCTCTAGGTATATTTTTTCTATTTAAACATTTATGAGAGTTTAGTATTTTGATAGTTGTTATTAAAATGAATAAGATTTTATGATTATAAATTTGGGAGAAAATAAATCTAGAAAAAATAGAAAAGCCCTTAATATTTAGAAAACTGCAAAAGATGTCGACCTGTTCTTCACACACATCGACCTGCCCTTAGGTCCACCAATTTTAAGAACTACGTTGACCAATTTCTAATATAACCCTAGACATGTCGACCTGTTGAATGACACTTGTCGACCTGAACCATAGAAATATAACCTATTTCGATAAGTAAATAGATATTGAAATATCTATAAACACATCGACCTATCTTACACTTCAACCTGAGCTCTATAACACATCGACTTGAAAAATGTCATGTGGATAAATTTCAGCTACTATGTCGATCAATTTTAAAAAGTAGAATGACCCATCTTTAGAGCACATCGGCATGCACTAGGAAAAAATTTAAGGAGGTCGACACATCCGATAACTTTTCAACCCATTTCACTTGTTTCCTTAGAGACACACAACGACCTATACTATTGACTTTGTCAATATAAAAGCAGCACATTGACCTATTTTATGACTCATGTCCTCCAATTTTAAAAAGGCATAGAAACGTGTCAATGTGAGATCAAAACATGTCAACCTGATATAGTGTTATATAAATATCATAAATCGACCTGTTATCTGATCTTATCGACATATCCTAATACATTGATCAATTTTAGAAGATAGGTCCCCCATTTTCTATCTACATAGTAATATGTCGATATATATAGAAGACTTGTTGACCTGATGGTTATTGACTTCTTAAGATCATATATCAACCTGTCTTAAATCGTGTTGATGTGCATAAATATATCTACCAATTCATTTGCACAGATCCGCCAATTTTATAGATACATAGAATTATGTAGATGTATAGCTAAAGCTTGTTGACCTAGGATATTGATTTTTAAAAAATTTCATGTCAATGCCCACAAGAAACATGTTGACACATCAGAACACATCAACCAATTTAAACCTGTGTATCCACCTATTTTATTTGGTACATTATCTTATCGACTTGAATATAATTTTGTGGACTTAAATATAATCTTGTTGACCTGTTTAATAAAAAATACACTACTAAATTTTTGAATTTAAGTTGATGTGCTATTTAAATTTATCAACCCGAGATTATCAGAAACCAAATTTATGAAACATATTTGAACTCAACGGTCACTCCCTTTCTCTGATTGTTTGAACATTTCTATTTCTATCAAACTTAACGATCAAATGCAGTATAAACAAACTTTGATTGGCTAAGATGAAAGTGAAGCCAATAAAGGAATAGAGGTTCAACACGAAACTTGGTACTATTGCACAGACCATTAATGGTTGACATAAATTGTGTATCGGATGCAACAACCTTTAACAGATCTTTTCAAACTCATAATAAATACTAGAGAAGAGAAATAAAGAAGAAAAGAGAAAAGAAGTGAATGCTGAATTGAATTTATGAAACTACTTCTATACTTGTATTTATTGCTTGTGATTCTTTGTTCTCAATTTCCTAAGCCTTTTCAAGTGTTTGAAGATAGAACTTAATTCTATCAAATTAGAGGATTAAAACCTCCTATCTTTGACATTAAATTCTTTCTTACTGAGTGATCAATAGACCACAGAGTGTATGATACTACTTTGGGTCGAGTGTGAGAAAAATCAATCTGTGAATGATTGAAAAGTTTGTTTCACAGGAATAGTGTAAATATTTAATTTGAACCTGTAATCAAATTTGTTTTATCATGTTAATAGTGAAAAATTCAGGGAGAATCTGGAATGGATGTACACTAGATTTGGTGAAACTACTATAAAAACTTTTTGTGTTCTTTACTTTTCTCTTCTATTAAGTCTCCAAAAAAAATTTTTTACCTGTACATTCAACTTCAATTATTTAAAAAATTATCTGTATTCAACTATTCACCCCCTTTAATTGAATATAGTAGCTTACATAAGTTGTGTTACTTGTGGTCTGCCATTATAATCGAATTTCGATGGCTAAGGAAGAACCAATTGGTGGGTCATCTAGAGGGCTTGGCGTACAAGAAAGGGGAGGAGATCACACAGCTTTGAGCCGCTTTGGCTAAAAAGGAGAAAGAATCAGGAGACGGTAAGGTAGCGATCTTGTAGCTTCCAGCTGCTTTAGCTTACGTGGAGTGAGAATGGGAAGAGGGCAAGGCAACCGACACCGCATTGCTTGAAAAAGAAAAAGAAATAAGATGGTTGAAAACTAATCGAGACCTGATATTCGAGCATTGTAATATCGCCATTATAGAATATGAGAGATTAGAGGCCTTGCTAAACGGGAATGAAATGGATTGCCTATCTGCTAAGAGGTCGGTTCAGGAGCTGAGGCAATCACTGATTGTCTTGGAAAAGAAGGTCGCAAACCTGGAATGTAAAATTGTTGAGCTTTAGGAAGGCCATCAATATGAACTCTACAAGCTAAATGAGAAGTTACATCATGTGGAAGAAATCATCCATGATACGGGATTGGTAGAGAATTTGGTGGATAACACTTACATAGTCAAAGATCCTAAGATAAGGTTTGAGTCTGGTCAGAGATCCAAGGATGGGCTTTTCCCACGAAGTGGTCAAAGCTAACACCTACGTGGCCACTATGTGGGCTAGTTTCGAGGGTTTGCAAAAAAGAACTGCTCTTCCATCTCTTGAAGAGTGATAGTATGCTTTGTTTCTCTCCTTAATGTATTTCATTCTTCAATCTTGTATGAACTTCCTCACTCGATTGTACTCCTTACGTAATGAAATAGATTAAATTTCTTCCTTTACAAATTTGTTCTTCTTTCTTTTGTACTTTGACTATATAGAGTGTGCAATACTAAGTTACTTTGTATGATGAACATACAGCGTATCCGTATAGAGTGAAAGAAAGGGGAGCCAATCACCATCCATGCGTATAGCTTCCCACTACATATGAGACTGAGGAAAGGAGGGAGAAGCTTCTTACTACATATGAGACAGAGGAAAGGAGGGAGAGAATTAAATTCCTTCTGAGTAATGAAATTGTGTGCAATGAGTGTTACTTTCGTGAAATACTTAGTATTGAATGATATGTGTGGAACTTATGTTAAAGGCACACAACTGAGACAGAATAATAGGAGCCATTCGCCCAGGAGTTGGATCACGTTTGTCGGCTAAGGATAGAAGGGGGACCCATGTGTAAGATGCAAAGGCTAAGGATGGGAGTTATCCACTCGAGAGTTAGATATCATATGTTGGCTAAGGATGGGTATGGGACCCATGTGTAAGGCAAAGATGATGGGAGATTCTGTATGCTAGTTAAAGATGGGTGTGAAACCCAGGCAAGGCATAGAACCGAGAGATTATGGGAGTCACATATTCTGGAGTTAGATCTCATGTAGAGACTAAGGATGGATATAAAACCCATTCGAGGCATAGAGCCTAGAGATTGTGGGAGCCACCTATTTGGGGGTTAAATCCACTATGTTGGTTAAGGATGGGTGTGAAACTCATACATAAAGTGGAAACCGACACTTGGAAGTTAAATCCCGTATAGAAGTTAAGGATGGGTGTGGAAACTATGTGTAAGGCATGGAGACGACAAATGATGGGAGCCACCTACTCGGCAGTTAGATCTCGTATACTAGTTAAGGATAGGTATGAAATCCATGTGTAAGAGGCATGGAGCCAAGAGATAGTAGGGACGGAATGAACTAAGGGGGCCTAAAGGCCTTGGATATTGTCCTTAGTGAAGATATTATAAAGAATGAAGTAGACATATTATTACGAATATGAACTTGAAATCAAGATAGTATAGTAGAAACAATAAAAGACTTATAACTAGCAATGATGTCACTAAGCTGAGATCATCGAGGGGTTCGGGTTGCATTTAAGTATTCCAATACTAAGAGATGTTTTGAACTTAATCTTCATATTCCTGGTACTTGACAGGACTTCCAAATCATCTAGGCTGGTGGCCTAATCTGGCGTTGTAGGGGAGCATCAGTTTCACCACATTAAATGTAACTATCATAGTAGTGTGATTAGGTGGGCTCCTAAAGTCACCAGAAGCTGGATGATATTTTCGAGATATACCCATAGCCCAAAATGAGGTTGAAGGTCAGCACAACTGATACCCATATGCTTGAAAGTGTCTTAATAGAGGATGTCAAAAGCTATTCCTTAGTCAATGAATTTTCTTTTAACAGTAAATTACATTATTTCGACGATGATAACCAAACGGTCATGTAGTCCTAGGGTAGCCCTCGTCAGCTCTTCGTCATCAAAGTTTATCATTAGCCTTTTTCTCTTTTGCCCCTCTCAATATTGTAGTGAGTACCTCCTTAGATGGGGGTTCTCTATCCTCTGAAACACGGAAGTAACCCAATAGTATGTAGGACATGGTGAAGACCTTCTCTCTGCACCAGGAGAATGACTCCTTGGGGTTGATTCCAGACATTACTCATGACTGAAAACTCTGTAGGCTCAGCGTGATTGGTTTCTAGTTAATCCCTTTCTCCTTGCCCACTCAGGGGGTTTCCCATCCCCTTGTATTTTTGAATCTTTGTAACCTTCCTTCCCTGATCAAGGATTCGAGTTCATCCCTCAACCTTTGACATTCATTCATCATGTGGCCATGCTCTTGGCGGAAGTTACAATACTGAATCTAGTTTCTTTTGGAATCATTTCATCATGAGGGAGGAGGCCAATTGACATAAAGCTAATTTTTTATCTGCATTCAGATCTAGCTAGGAGTATCATTCAAGGGAGTGTAGTTGGTGAGTTTACAAGTAAGAAGAGGCCTTGCTTAATTCCTTTCGTGGAAGGCTGTCGTAGTGGAGGTCGATTACACTCATTCTTTTCATTCTCACTTCAGCATCTATGGAATGCCTCTACTTCCTCAATGGTGATATACTTCTTGGCTCAAATGTAAAACTCTTGGATGGAGATTGGAGGGTTTTTGATGATCGAGGTCATAATTGCTGAAGGCTACAATCTAGTAAGTAGTATTGCCAGTACGATGGAATGATCTAGACTTGAGACTTTCATCATCTCAATCTTGAATCTGTAGAGAAAGTCTCTTAAAGGTTTTTTATCTTTCTACCAGAGGGATAGGAGAGAAGTGGACTTCCACTTAGTCGTTTGGCTAATTACAAACTGTGCCTCAAAACATTGATGAAGTTGGTAGAAGCTTTTGATGCTGGATGGTAGAAGTGAGTTAAACCATGTTAGTGCATTTTCCTTCAAGGTCGTGGGGAAGCATGTACACATGGCGGTATCTGACATGTCTCTAGAGATCATAACCATAACAAAATGAGCTACGTGGTCTCAGGGAATAGAAATACCATCATACATCTCCATATAAGGAAGAAGGACATTGTAGGGTATTGGTTTGGTGATGATCTTGAAGTTGAACAACGATGATTTGAAGAAATTAGGACCGGGGTCATTTTCCCATGCATTAACCCTTTAGAGCTCAGTGACTAAAAGTTCTTCAACTTGTTTTCTCAAATTCGTTGGCTCCCATCGAGCCATCACTGAAGGCTCTGAGCATGCACAAGGCTGAAGTCTAGTTAAGCATGAGTAAACAAAGTCCCTAGAAGGAGGTGGGGCTTCCTATTGAATAACATTGCTTATGTCCTCTAGGTTCTTGCTCATTCTTTGTATATGGATTCTAGTTTCTCTATTTGAGAATGATGGACCTCATCGAGAGAAGTCCGAGCAGAGGGAGAGGTAAGGTAGACTGGAGGTTAAGCTGCCATAGGTTGAGTCATCAGAGGTTGAGTCATCGGAGGTTGAGTCATCGGAGGTTGAGTACCTCCCTGATGGGGCGATTCCACTTGGTGCTATAAGTGAACAATTAAGGTGTCAGGCTATGTAGCCAGGATTATTAGTGGGGGTAGGTCCATAAGGTTGGACATTTGTCCTCCTGCTTTGGATGTCATCTTGGAGGTGCTATCTCAGCTCTTGCTTTTTGGTGGCATCGTGGTAAGATCATCCTTTTGGCCTAAATGGAGAACTAATGTTGTTGTGTACACCGGCTTATCTTCAAAAAAGAGCCTTACAAAAAGCCTACAAGAGGTCGCTTTAGTAGAGGAGTTAGCTCTGGCATTCATGTCAGAAAGAGTGATAAAAGAGGAAAGATTGAAAATTTCTTAACTCTATGTAGTCTCTGCATGTAGGATATATAGAGAGAGATATGTACCTAGCAAATTGTCTCTCTTTAGTGTATATAGCATGTATGAAAGGTGCTGTATGTGTCTCAGAGTATGGAAACCTTACTTACTTTGTGGGGAGACAGTATGAGATCTTTTGAGATACAAGAGTCGTAATTTTAGGCTTTTTGTAGATTTGGAGTCTTTTGAGATACAAAAGCTCCTATTGTTGTCGTGGAGACCCATGAAAGTTTGATTCAATAGGAGATTTACTTCCTTATAGAGAGATATTGTAATAAACTCGTATTAGATCAGAAAATGTTTAAACTTGTTTAAGATTTCCTTCGTTATCAAGTAATCACAACTCGGATTCATTGTATGGTAGAAGTTGACTCTATAAGGTCCAAGAGATCGGAATCAAGAGGTCATAAAGTCAAGAGTGCAAAGGGTCTAGTGAATAGACTGTGCTAGGAGAATGGTTAATCAATGCTAGGACCGTGACCAAAAGGGTCTTGTTGAAAAGCTCATGTCAAGAGGAAAGCATCAGTCGATATGGACTGAGAGGTCGTTTAGCATCCTACGTGTTATAGGATTATGGGCCTACCGAGTTCTTTGGTAATGGACTTATTGGATCATGTATCATCAACCCTGAATTTCTTTTTACAAAATTTCCCTCCCTATTTCTTTGCATCAAGTGTAAAGAAGAGAGAAAGAACAAGAAAGCAAACCCTAATTCGTTCTATTTTAGCTTGACAAGAAGTATTGCTTTCCATATGTGACAGACCATTGGAGTGAAGATCATGTTCCAATTGGTGTAGTTGTGCACATGGTAACCGGTGAAGTTCAGGTTCTGCCAATCTTTCTTTTTCTTCTTCTGCTCATCTCTACAAACCCCTTCCATCAATTTCACTCCTATTCTCTATAGATGAGCACAATTCAGTTAAAAAAAAAAAAAAACATTTTTTTGAATCACTTGTTATATTTCTAATGGTTTATTCAATTTTCGGTTTCAGTTTTGGATAAAAATAAAATTTAGTTTGATAATTTAGATAATTATTGATTTTAACAATTTTTTTATCAAATAAAATTAATCAAAATAATTAAAAATATATACATTTTATATAATTTTTATTAATATAAATATTAATATAAGATTATAACTCAAATTTAAAAGAAAAAAAATACTACAAAAGCAATTTTACTGTATTATGATAAACTATTAGTTACTTTTTATATGAACTTAGTAAATTTAATTTAAAAGTCTTATATTTTATTATTTTACTTGAAATTTGAAATTTGAAGTTAGACATTTGGTGAAACTATAACTATTAGTAAATTTTAAAATGTAAAAGTATAATTTTTAGACTCTTATCGATTTAAATGATATATATTATATTTTATATAGATAGAAATAAAAGATATCATTGCTTAAGTTCCTTATAAAAATTTCAATAATTAGGTTAATTTGGATAATCAAACCGAATAAATTACCTAATTTAGTCAAATTAAATTATTAGTTTTTCATTTATTAGATTATGTTATGGTTAAGAAAATTATATAAGTGAATTAAATTTGTTATTTCAATTTTAATAATTTTAATTATGATTTAATCGAATGCTTACTTCTATTCTCCCATGCATTTCAAGTTAAAAACGTAAAGAACCAAAAACCCATTAACCACGAAACAAAAGACCCCAAAATAACCTCAAAACAAAAGTCCCCAAAATATACAACTCACAAAGTAAGGAAGAGATATCCTGAATGGGGATTGGTTTTCTTAATAGAGAGGAAAAGGGTTGCGAGGAATCTCAAGTACAAGAAAAACCCTCCCTGTTTTGAAAGGAAAATGAAACGATGATCATCATGTTCAACTTTTTTTGTAAAGTGCAGCAAGTAGCTTTTGCTTTTTTAAGGAGGAAAAAAAAAAAAAAAACCTTCAAGAAAAGAAATAAAAGCAAGAGAGTCTCTCTATCCATTACTACGGTGATCACATTTCTTCCGATGTATGCTTTCTAAAATCTTATAATTGGAACTGACACTAAAAGAATAAATCAAATATTCTTATAGAAAAGTGATGATATCTGTAATTTCAGACTAAATGCCCAACTAGTCACAGAAATATAATAGATATCCAATCTTCTTAAAACAAAATAATCTAACAAACGTGATGCTCAATACATAAACAGATATTTTGTATTTAAAGTTTTTGAATAGTTCAATTATTGATTATTAACTTAAAATCAAAATTATGAATGGAATATTGATTATTATTATTAATCAAAATAAAATATCATAGCATCCTAGAAAAATTATTCAGATTTTTCTTACTAATATTGAACATACAATTCTACAAATCTCTTTGTCCAACAATATCTATCTACATATATTAATGTGGTTTCCGAATAAGAGTGGTGATGCTTATTACGAAAATTAAAAAGGAAGATAAGGGTTTAAATGGGCGAATTTCATCTCACATTTGGAAAACTCCAATGAAAAGCTAAAACTATTACAGTATGCATTTAAGTAAGAAATTGGCTTTCCGGTCCATTTTGTGTTGGCCATCTTTTCTTCATTGTGAATGATTCTCTAGAGCTACTAGGTAGCAACTTTTGTAACTCATGGGGTACTTTTTCTTACTCGATATTATGATTAATTTTAATTTAAATGACAAAAACAAGACTGCTCTCTTTCTACGCGGTATATTTGATCGGATTTGATATGTCATATCAGTGTTATTGTTGTGTTTGAGAGTTAGTATTAGAAAGGAAGTTTCACATGGTTCAACAATTGTTCAAGATCATGTGGGTAAGGAACTAGGGGCCCAATGTAACAGATTGCGTCAGTGTGAAAATTGCAGAGGCAAAAGATAGATTAGGAATCAAAAGGCTTTGGGTGAAGTTTTAAAAGTCTTATTCCTTTTTCAATGGGGTGCAAGGAAAGTATCGAGTTTGCAACAGTGAGAGTTTACTCCAAATGAGAGCAACCAATCTATATTCAATGATTGTGCATTGATGCTGAAGTGGTACCTTCATTTATGGCAATGGTTTGGATTCCTAGAGAGGCCAATGTTCTATAGCTCACCGGCTTCCAAAATGGTTCTCGTTTTCTATACGGTAAGGTTTTATCCCATTTTGACCTAAAACTTATAATTCCTTGCTAAATCTTTTCTTTCACAAGCAAAAAATCAATATATATATATATATATAATATAAAAAATTATGGCGACCAGAGCATCACTAGATAATCTTCTCAAGGCATTTTTGATTGAATTAAACTTAATTTTCACAAAAAAAATTACTTCCATTATGCATAACAATATATTTAATACTACCTTCCTAATCACTATTTGAACAATTAGAATCACACAATTACTTTGATCAATCCTAAAAGGTGACGTAAATTACAAGTGCCACTAAAATAATCAGTGGAAATAAACCAGCCTATATGGTCCCTGGATGCAAACCTAAATTTTACCAAGGCCATGAGTAAGTGCCGTGATAGAAAATGTTTGATAAGAATAACATAGAAACACTATGATAACAACAACAATAGATGCTGTAATAAGAACAAACTACTAATAATTCATTATTTTAATAAAATATTACAATAGTTTGTTTTTATATAAAAAATTATTTTTACAAATATAAAAATAAAAAAAAATCAAATATGCACAAAAAACAAATCAATTGTTTATTTATTTCAATACACAATATTCTTTAATAATTAATTTAATATTAATATATAATATCTTTTTAATATTCTATTTTCTTGCCCAATGAAAATTGAAAAGTTACCAGAAGTTTTTAAAAAGACTATTTGCATAGCAAATATTAAAAATTGCACAGCATATTGTGTTTGGTTCATATCAGACTATACCTGCAACATTAATATTCTTTCCTGCAAAACTTCCATACAAGTGCTTAGGTATATCATTGCCTCCCAAACCTTTAAGTGTGCAGCATATGTTTTGAGTGTGTAGTAATTGATAAATAAACACCATACCAGCAAACTTGAAAGATCTATGCACAAGAATCAATATTGTTAATGGTTAAATGGCAATGAACATATTTATAAATATTGAATTGCAATATTTATAAACATTGAATTGCATTGAAAACTTACAATGAGTAAAAATAGACAACCATCAACTCCATTCTTCTTTCTCTTTTCCTCCTCCCTTCCTATCTTTAAAAGATCTTTAAATTAGCACACATCGTCAGCTAACCATTGTAACACAAATTTGACCCAATTATATTAGCCAGCATTCTCGACATCAATAGTAGTTGTGGGATGTCTAGAATAGAGAAAATATTGGTGGTCGAATATAGAAAGCATCCAAAGAGAAACAATAGAAAGTATCATTAAAACTTGGGGGATGAGATATCTTCGGTATGCATCTGCATCTGTTTTTTTAATTGGCTATATTTTAGTCTCGAGAAATACTTTCTTCTGAGAATTCAACCAAAAATAAACAACCCAAAACATCACATTTGGTGTAGAGGATTCCTAAGATTTACCCTATGCCTTCAACTGTCTACTTAAAATTCTGATTTGGACTGATGCAAAGACGTTTTGCCATCGATCCAAACCTTATTACAACTTCTTCGCACAATTTTCAGCTTAATGTGTCGCAAGTAAGCTTCAAAAGCTTGTTGAATCCAACATGTTTTACTACACGTTTCATGTCATAAGTGAAGGTAGAAATTAGTTCCTTTACTTAGTTAGGAGAGCACCTTGTTTGAATCGGTATTGCTACTCTCTTTACCCCAACCAATTCTCTCATTTCTTTGGCTGCTTTTTTGTACTTCTTATTTTCATATTCATTTTGTTCTCTCCATTTTTGAAGACATTCAGTCTATTCCAAAATCAAAATGTACATAATGAGTAATGATACATGAACATAATGTTTTTAATAATAAAGGACACATAACATAAAAACAAACTGACCGTCATCGTACTCAATCCACTTGTGAATTTGACTTTGTTCTTCGAAAAAAATTCTTTTCTATGAAGACAAGTGTAACACCAATTTTCAGTGACTATGTATCATATACAACTACTCATGGTTCTATATATATAACATCCTTTTGAGACATTTAAAATGAAATTTTAATTTTCTGCTTATTTATTTTGAGATTTCACCTCAAAATCGTTAAAACAAAAAATTTTATCGGCAATCCGAAAATATTCTCGGCAAGCACCGGCAAGGGCTAAAGAAATAAAAAATGGCTAAGAAAATGGCTACACACTTAAATAAAGATATTTAAATGAAATTTCATATTTTAAAGAAATTTCGAACAAAATTTTATAGGAACCAAAAAATACAAATTGTTAAAAGTTAGGGGTCTAAATACAATTAAAGAAAGTTGAGGGACTAAATTACAAATTACTCAAGGATGGACAATTGGAGCCAAATGATTGGTCAAGAGGGCAACAAAGTTGGTTAGTGGCCACATAGGATAGTTTCACATTCAAGAAAGCTCGTTGGATGGAAATTTATGCATGAAAACTAATTGGATTAACTTGTGCTTCTCTCTTTTGACATGGCTGGCCAACAACGCATGTAATGGAGTGCATGGAGCTTGCTTGAATCAACAATTGCATGGTTTGAGTGTTAGGACAAGTAGATGGTTGAGATAATACATGAGATGATTCAATGGTCAAGGATACTTTGCTAAGTTTATAAATGAACTTGTTTTGAGAAATTTGGTTCACTTTTTCTTCATTTCTCCTCTTTTGGCCGAAAATATGAAGACTTCCTCTCTAAAATTGAGTTTAACCATGAAGCCAAAGAGGTAAGAGTATTATTGGAAATTTTAATTTCAAGATGGAGGTATAGAAATATTGTATTCATGTGTTGTGATTTGATTTTAGGGTTAAGGTGAGGAAAAAAAATTTCAAGGATTCAAGGGGAGTACTGGCATATATTATTAGTAAGAGAGCTTACAAGGGAGGTAACATGTTTTAACTTGTGCAAGGATTAAATTATTTGTTGAGTAGTTACATTAGTATCCATACTAGTATGCTAGATATTAAATTTTATATTTGAGTTTTGTATAGCTTGCTATTTCTATAGGAATAAAAAATCTAAACCATTTATTCATGTGTAAACTAGACTCCTTAAGCTTTAAAAGGGTATATTATATGAATCATTTCATAAAGGAATCGATATTTAGTGATTTTTGGGAGTTTAGCATGATTCAACCATTCTGTTTTAATAATCTGTATACGACCAATATATTGTACAAATTTTTAAGATACCTTCTGCATGGAATTTAGAGAAACGTAAAATATGAAAGTTGCTGGTATCTGTCTTATATTTAATTTAAGATAAAGATCATTTGAATCGGAGTAGTAGGCAGAAAGTTATAGTATTTTTACTAAAATTGCATAGAAATAGTTTTTAAATCCAAAATTGAAATTAAAAAGGAATTTTATAAAATTATACACATAAAATCTGAGAATAGTATAAATTAGAAGATTTTAGATCAATGTCTTCCTTCGATTAGAGATAAAAATCACTTAAACTGGAGGAGTATATAGGGAGATATGGAGTTTCTCCCAAAATTACGCAGAGTTAAATTTTGGAAACTTAGATTTGAAAATTTTCTAAGTATAGAATTTGAAATTTTACCTTAAAGAAAAATATTTTCATATGCAATTCATAGTTCTATGATATGATATTATCGAAATAATTAATGAATTATATATTGTTCAATCTAGGCATAGGGTTGCGTTTTCGCACGAGGGGTGACTCATTCGAGAAATGAGAACAGTCAGGGGGAGTGGCGTACCCTTCCCAGTTGAGGTGAGTGGGACAAACTATTTCTGATTTTAAATGAAAAATAGTTTGATCATTATTTTTATAAATAAATTTTAAAATGTGATTTAGAAATGCTTTAATATTTGTGACATGTCTTGAAATGAAGATTATGAGAAAATTTGCATCCTGATATTACGACTCGATAGTGTCATGATTTTCCTTATGAGTAAAGATTTATGAATGATGACGTATGGCTCATGTGTATGATTATTGGATGGTGCCATGGTATTGAGCATTTACCCGACGAGGTGACGTGGTAGGTGTTATGAATGGAACTTTTTCTGGCGCCAAGACTGCAGGCTGTGGTATTGATATGGTGCTATGAACTTGGTAAAGAAGTGAGAATGTTAGCAAAGAGTTTGCTATAGGGAGTGAATGCAGTGAGCGAGGAAGACTGGGGGAGGCAAACAAAAGAAAAAGAGAGCAAAGTTAGGGAAAAGAAAGAGAGAGAGAGAGACAGAGAAGAAAACGAGAAGAAGAAACAGAGGAAGAATGGAAAACTAAAACTATCAGATTCTTGTCCTACAATAGGTACATGCTAGTACATTTATACCTGCAACAGGTACATGCTAGTATATTATACCTCATTCCTTATTCTATTTGCCCAATTGTAGCCTAGTAATTTAGTTAGAGACCCCAACTGATCCTAACTAATTCTATAACAACTTTTATTACAATATCCTTTTATTTCCCCCACCTTACATCTCATGATCATTACAACATATCCCCCCTTCGAACCATCCTTGTCCTCAAGGATTAAAAGTTGGAAATTAAGCATGGATGAAATCTAGATCCTCCCATGTAGCCTCCTCATAACTAAGGTTTATCCATTTGATAAAAACCTGCGTCATTGGCTGGCTATTCCTTCCTATCACATGCCTCTTGAGCACTGCTTCTGGTTCCAGCAGGGCTTGCTTATCTGTACCAAGCAATGGTAGTGTTGGCATGGTTGATTGATTAGAACCCAACTTCTTCTTTAACAAAGATACATGAAAAATGGGGTGAATTTTAGAACTAGGTGGCAACTACAACTTATAAGCCACTGCTCCAATCCTTGCCTAAATCTTAAAAGGACCATAGAACTTAGAAGATAACTTAAGTTGCTTCCTTACTTCCACTGACTGTTGGCGGTATGGTTGCAACTTCAAATAGACCATGTCATTAACTTGGAATTCACGTTTTGTTCTCCTTTGATTAGCATATAACTTCATTTGATTCTAAGCTTGGTTTAAGTGATCCTTCAGAATTTGAATCATGTCCTGCCTGCTTCTAATAAAATTTCCTGCAGCTGGAGTAACTGTGTCATCATAAGGCCCTATAAGAATAGGTCTTGGTCTGTACCTATACAAAACTTTGAAAAGAGTCATCTTTAGGCTGTTATGATAGTTGGTGTTGTACCACCACTTTGTGAGACTCAACCAATGTAACCAATTTGCAGGTCTGTCAGAGGACATACACCTCAAATAGCATTCCAAAACAGGTTCACTCTCTCACTTTGCCCATCAGTCTGTGGGTGATATGAACTACTCATCTTCAGCTGAGTTCCCAAGAGTCTGAATAGCTCCTACCAAAAGAGACTAGTAAAAACTTTGTCTCTGTTTAATACAATGGAGTCAGGGAGACCATGTTGTTTAGAGACATTATCTAAGAACAATTGAACTACTTTGGTGGTAAAGAAAGGATGCTGTAAAGCCATGAAATGTCCAAACTTTGTAAGTCTGTCTACTACCACTAAAATAGTATTATGGCCATGAGAATCAGGTAACCCCTCAATGAAATCCATACTTATTTGGACCTAAGCTTGAGTTGGAATAGGCAGAGACTGCAGTAGTCCTAGATAAGGAGTGTTCTCATGCTTATTCCTTTGACATACATCACATTCTTGTACCATCTTGTTAACAATCTACTTCATCCTTGGTCAGTAGAAAACTGATTTAACTCTCTGCAAAGTTCACAGCTGACCTGAATGTCCCCTAGTAGTAGAAATGTGCAGTTCTCTTGCGATCTTCTCTCTAAGTTGATTTCCATTTGCAACCATTATCTTCTTTTTGTACTTAAGAATTCCTCCATGACACTGAAATTTAGAATTGCAGTTAGCCATTATAGTTAGCGGTGCTATAAGATTCTGACAAAATTCATCATTCTCATAACTTTGGAGCACCTCCTGCATCCAATTAGGTTGAACCGATGATACAGCTAACAAGCTGTGATCAGAAGCCTCTTCATCCTGAGATTCCTTTCTTGACAATGCATTAGCAACCTTGTTCTCGACACCTTTCTTATACTGAATTTTGTAGTCCAAACCTAGTAGCTTTGCCATCCATTTGTACTATAGAGGAGTGGTTAACTTCTGTTTCAACAAGTATTTAAGACTTTGATGATTAGTCTTAATAATAAAATGATATCCCAAGAGATAATGCCTCCATTTCATGACAACCATCACTAGTGCAAGCAACTCCTTCTCATAAATGGATAGCCCTTTACTTCTCGGCCCTACTGCCTTGCTTAAGTATGCTATAAGTTGACCCTCCTGCATTATTATAATTCCTAGGCCATTAGAGGAAGCATCAGTCTCCACAATGAAGGGTTTACTAAAGTCTGGTAACCTCATCACTGGAGCTATGACCATTGCCAAATTGAGTTGTTTGAAGGCATTTTCAGCACTCTCTATCAATTGGAAACTGTCCTTCTACAAGAGATCATTTAAGGGTCTTGCTATAGATCCATAGTTCCTTACAAACCTTTTGTAATACCCAGTCAATCCTAGAAATCCTCTCAGGGATTTGACAGACATTGGGGTTGGCCAAGAAGATATACTTTCCACCTTCTGCAGGTCCATTTTTACATCTTCTGCAATGACTATATGTCCCAGATACTGCACTTGGTTCTGAGCAAAAGTACATTTCGAACGTTTGGCAAAAAGCTAATGCCTCTTAAGTGTGCTTAAGACAGTTTTGAGGTCTCGAGCATGGTTATATTTGTCTGTACTATAGATGAGAATATCATCAAAGAATACCAAAACAAACTTCCTCAAATAAGATTGAAAAATGTCATTCATCAGTGCTTGAAAAGTTGCAGGCGCATTACTGAGTCCAAAAGGCATAACTAGGAACTCAAAATGGCCATGGTGAGTTTGAAATGCTGTCTTCTCTACATCAGAAGGTTTGACTCTGATTTGGTGGTAACCAGCCCTTAAATCAATCTTAGAAAAAACTCTTGACCCAAAAGCTCTTCCAATAATTCATCAATATTAGGTATTGGATACCTGTCCTTAATAGTCAACTGATTCAGCTGCCTATAATCCATGCAAAAATGCCATGTATCATCTTTCTTTCTAACCAACAGGACTGGGGAGGCAAATGGACTAGTATTGGGTTTGACAATGCCTTTTTTTAACATTTCTTGCACTGTATTTTCAATTTCTGACTTCTGTGAATGAGGGTTCGATAGGGCTTCAATTTGAATGGTTGAGAGTTTAATTTGAGAGGGATGGAATGGTCATGCTGCCTTTTGGGTAGAAGAGAATTAGTAGTATCAAAGACTTCTCCATATTCACTTAATACTACAGAAATAACTTCTGGAATGTGACTCCCTGATTGTTCATTTTGAATATCCAAGGTTATGCAACTCTGCAACTATTGCTCCCTGAATGTTCTTGTATCCTTACCTCTTATCAATTTAAGTAAGGGTTGATTTACTTTTCCTTCCAAGATCACTTCAGTTCCATCATTGAATAATATGACATGTAGTCTCTTAAAGTCAAATGTGATTAGATTGTAGTTGTATATCCAATCTACACCAAGTATCATGTCCCATCTCCCTAGTGGAATGACTCTTAAATCAAATGTGAAAGTGTACTGTTGAATACCCCATTTCACATTGCTGACCTTTGTAGAACTTGTATTCTTATTGTGATTTGCAATTTCTGCCTCCAGTGTATTAGTAGACTCAACCTTTAATCCTGGCTGGTCAGCTACTAGTTTGTGCAGGAAGCTATTGGAACTACCTGTATCTGCCAGTATGTTCAGGATAATCCCACTGAGGATTCCTTACAAAACAATAGTTTGCATTTGAATGAAATTTGACAGTACACAAAGGGAAACATTAACTCCCTCCTCCAATTCATTCTATAGCAGACCTTCTTCCTCTAACACATTGTCCTTAAACCTCATTCTTTTCCTCTTTTTCTGCAGTTAAAATAACATTAAGATGTTTGAACTTGCACCTGTGGCTTGGAGTGAACTTTTCTCCAAACTTAAAACACAAATTGTGTTGCCTTCTAAGTTGTACTTCCTGCGGAGACATCTTAGACTACCCTGAGTGGAGTACTCTTTTCCAATCTTATTGAAGTTGGATTTGAACTGAGAGGAATTATACGCTCCTTGGCCTCTATTTCCTTGTTGCACCTCTCCTAAAACTCCTGGTTTAATGATCCCTGCCCTGTTCTTTTTGGCCATCTCTAATGATTGCTACTGTAAGTTAGCAATTTCAAAAGCCTGTAAAAGAATCTGAGGTTTCATGATTCGTAACATAGGCTTGATGTCCTCTCTCAGTCCACAAATAAAACTGGATATGAAATACTACTCAGTCAGTCTAGGATTCTTCTGCAGCATTAAGGACCATATTTCTTCAAACCTCTTTTAATAATCAGACAAACAACCAGTCTGCTGTAACTTATTAAATTCTTCAATTCATCTTGACATCCTTTTTCCTTAAATCGTAAACAAAGTTGTGTTGAAAAGTCTATCCAACTAATTTCCTGTCTGACTAGCTTAAGACCTTGAAACCAAATCTCAACTTTTCTTTCAAGGTACATTTCTATGGTATCAACCATGCCTGTACAAGAATTTGATAGTCAATGAAAAATTTCTAACATTTCCTTAACCATACTCTAGGATTCTCTCCTACAAATATAGGAAGTTCAAGCTTTGGTGGATTAGCACAATATACTTTGTTCTTTTCTGATTGCCTGAGAAACAAATTCTACTTTGATCCTACCTTCAATTGGTGCAGGTAGTATAGGAGTTTTAGAATTTCGATCAACTTCTGTTTCGTCCATTTTATCTTGATTTCATCTTTTGTAATTTGAACCAATTTTAGCTTCTATACTGGTCATAAAGGCCTTTATTCTTTGATTCTGCTCATCCAATATTTGATACATACCTTCTATTTTTCTTTCAATATTGTCAAGCTTCTTGTCTGACTGCAACTTATGTTCTTGCATTCAATTCGACAGCTTTCGCATTTTCTGTTCTTGCTTCCTAATATGATCTTCCATAGTTTTGTATCGTCTGCTGTCTGCCATTGAATGCTTTGTTGCTGAGAATCTACTACTCTGATACCACTTGTTATGAATGGAACTTCTTCTGGCGCCAAGATTGTAGGTTGTGGTGTCGATATGGTGCTGTGAACTTGGTAAAGAAGTGAGAATGTTAGCAAAGAGCTTGCTGTAGGGAGTGAATGCAGTGAGTGAGGAAGACTGAGGGAGGGAAATAGAAGAAGAAGAGAGCAAAGTTAGGGAGGATAGAGAAAGAGACAGGACAGAGCAGAGAATGAGAAGAAGAAGCAGAAGAAGAAGGGAAAACTGAAACTCTCAGATCTTGTCCTGCAACAGGTACATGCTAGTACATTTATACCTCATTCCTTATTCTAACTGCCTAACTGTAGCCTAATAATTCAGTTAGAGACCCCAACTAATCCTAATTGATTCTATAACAACTTTTTTTACAATATCTTTCTATTTCCCCCACCTTATATCTCATGATCATTACAACATTGTAACAGTATTGGAAGATTAGTTGGATTCTTGCAACCAATATTAGTTAGACAATTAGGTTAGTTGATAGGTTTATTATTTGTATAAAATGTAAAGGAAGCAATGAAAATGGCAAACAATGGATTGGTGATTTCTCTCTCTCTTGCTTCTCTCTTTTCTCCTACTCTCTCTTTTTACTTCTCCCCCTTATTCTGCCTCTCCTCCCTTCATCTCTCCCTCTCTATTTCTCACCCTCTCCCTCAGTTTCTCTCCCTCTTCTTTTGTTCTATCTTCTTTCTCTCTCTCTCACCCCTTCTTCTCTCTACACTTTCCTTCTCTTTGATTCATTCTCGAATGATGAATCCATCTCTTATACTATGCATTAGCAACAACAACTAACTCAGGTTCACGTCCAAACCGGTGTCATCACTTAACCTTCCTCTATATTTGCATGCTCTGTTTTCTTGTTGTTTCTGAGTTCAGTAGCTCCAATCCAGCTTCTTTCATTTGTGATGTGTTGGATTGTTACAAAATGGTATCAGAGTCTATGGTTCTTGGCGAAAGAATTCAAGAATCATCCAAATGGCAAAAGTACCCAGTTTAAAACCATTGATAAGCAGATCAAGAAGCACAAAGTGAAGATATAAGATTTCCAAGTGGAAGTAGGGCTCAAATTCGAAGAACAAAACCAGAAACTTGAATCCAACATGGAAACCAGATATCCTCTTGGAAATATGGAAGGCAAGAGTTGGCAAGAGAACATCCTGTACTCAACATTGATGATTTGTGGAGAGAGTAATATCGATATAGCTCGTATACCCATAGATTTTGGGAATCAGGATGAGACTATGAACTATCTTGCCATAACATCCCTGCTTCAGTAGACTCAATGCCTGCAAACATCTCAAGATCACATGAAATATCTTACTAAAAACTCCACATATCTTAACTTCTTTCCTATTATAGATATGCTTTCAGGAAGTTGTTCATCCGTTAATGGCAAACATAATGTAAATAGGTTCTTTGACATCCGAATAGAAATATTGGCTGATCATTCAGGAGTGGCAACAACTTGTGGCCTTACTGATCTTGCTCTCTATTGAAATGCTTGGAAAGTTGAGCCATCTATTCATGTTGCTCCAAGCAGATGGTTGTGCAGCCAGATTATCAAATTTTCATCCTTAAGGGCAAGGATGATTTTAAACGGAAGGGTATAGTAATAGTATAGGATGATTAGTTGGATTCTTGCAACCAATATTAGTTAGACAATTAGGTTAGTTGATAGGTTTGTTGCTTGTATAAAATGTAAAGGAAGCAATGAAAATGGCAGACAATGGATTGGTGATTTCTCTCTCTCTCGCTTCTCTCTTTTCTCCTACTCTTTCTCTCTTTACTTCTCCCCCTTATTCTACCTCTCTCTCCCTCCCTCTCTCCCTATCTGTTTCTCTCCCTCTCCATCTATTTCTCTCCCTCTTCTTTTTTCCTATCTTCTTTCTCTCTCTCTAACCCTTTCTTCTCTCTACACTTTCCTTCTCTCTGATTCATTCACAAATGACGAGTCCTTCTCTTATACTATGCATTAGCAACAACAACTAACTCAGGTTCACCTCCAACCGGTGTCATCACTTAACCTTCCTCTGTATTTGCATGCTCTGTTTTCTTGTTGTTTCTGTAATTTCAATGGAATGCAAGAACATAAGCTGCAGTCTGATAAGAAACTTGACAATATTGAAAGAAAAATAGAAGGTATGTATCAAAGATCGGATGAGCAGAATCAAAGAATAGAGGCCTTTATGACTAGTATAGAAGCTAAAATTGGTTCAAATTACAAAAAATGGAATCAAGAGAAAATGGACGAAACAGAAGTTGATCAAAATTCTAAAACTCCTATACTACCTACACCAATTGAAGGTAGGATCAGAGTAAAATTTGTTTCTCAGGCAATCAGAAAAGAACCTGTAACAAAGTATATTGTGCTAATCTACCAAAGCTTGAACTTCCTATATTTGTAGGAGAGAATCCTAGAGTATGGTTGAGGAAATGTCAAAAATTTTTCAATGTCTATCAAATTCCTATACAGGCACGGGTGATACCACAGAAATGTACCTTGAAGGAAAAGCTAAAATTTGGTTTCAAGGTCTTAAGCTAGTTAGATAGGAAATTACTTGGATAGACTTTTCAATACAACTTTGTTTACGATTTAAGGAAAAAGGAGGTCAAGATGAAATTGAAGAATTTAATAAATTGCAGCAGACTGGTTGTTTGTCTGATTATTGAGAGAGGTTTTGAAGAATCGTGGTCCTTAATGCTACAGAAGAATCCTAGACTGACTGAGTAGTATTTCATATCCAGTTTTATTAGTGGACTAAGAGAGGACATCAAGCCTATGTTACGAATCATGAAACCTCAGACTCTTTTACAGGCTTTTGAAATTGCTAACTTATAGGAGTAATCATTAGAGATGGCCAAAAAGAACAGGACAGGGATCATTAAACCAGGAGTTTTAGGAGAGGTGCAACAAGGAAATAGAGGCCAAGGAGCATATAATTTCTCTCAGTTCAAATCCAACTTCAATAAGATTGGAAAAGAGGACTCCACTCAGGGAAACATTCAGGAATCCTCAGTGGTGGATAATGTGTTAGAGGAAGAAAGTCTGCTACAGAATGAATTGGAGGAGGGAGTTAATGTTTCCCTTTGTGTACTGTCAAATTTCATTCAAATGCAAACTATTGTTTTGTAAGGAATCCTCAGTGGGATTATCCTAAACATACTGGTGGATACAGGTAGTTCCAATAGCTTCCTACACAAACTAGTAGCTGACCAGCTAGGATTGAAGGTTGAGTCTATTGATATACTGCAGGCAGAAATTACAGATGGTTGTAAGATTACAAGTTTTACAAAGGTCAGCAATGTGAGATGGGGTATTCAGCAGTACACTTTCACGTTTGATTTTAGAGTCATTCCACTAGGGAGATGGGACATGATACTTGATGTAGATTAGATGTACAACTACAATCCAATCACATTTGACTTTAAGAGACTACATGTCAAATTGTTCAATGATGGAACTGAAGTGATCTTGGAAGGAAGAGTAAATCAACCCTTACTTAAATTGATAGGGGTAAGGATACAAGAACATTCAGGAAGCAACAGTTGTAGAGTTGCATGACCTGGGATATTCAAAATGAATAATCAGGGAGTCACATTCCAGAAGTTATTTCTGCAATATTAAGTGAATATGGAGAAGTCTTTGATACTCCTAATTCTCTTCCACCCAAAAGGCAGCATGACCATTCATCCCACTCAAATTAAACTCTCAACCTGTCACGCCCCGAACCAGGGTCATGAGCAGCCGCACGTTGCCTTGGATGCTGGCTCAGTTTTCTAAAAAATCGGACAGAACCTCCCCATATTTCAGAGGTCTCCCATATACAAATCAACCGAATATTGAATGATCATTCTGCCACCTGAATAAATAGGCCAACCCGGTCTTACAACAATCAACCACATTCATATCATACCTATCAATCCACACTGTATAAACCAGTACAATGCAAGGCTATCACAACTACTAGCAATCCTAACAACAGAGCACTATTGTCATGCCCAACAAGGGCATGAGTAGTCGCCATACCAAGCAAGCCTAAAATTTTATACATGTGTATAACAAGTTTCCAAGTTGAAAATTTAAATGCTTTCAAGTATCTTAATGTAGGAGTAATGAACCAATATGAACATTTCACAAATAAATATTAATAATCTATACAGTCATCCCATAAAATGTACATGGCCATCTACGGACCTCAATACCAAGACCTCGCAAGAACGATATACAATACGGGTCTCATATTTCAAATGAAATTCAAATCTCACTGTAGTAAATGTGTAACTCCACAAATACGTGACAAAATATGTCTAGAACCTGATGCATCGCTTTATCAAAGTAACCCTGTCTGACAAAGGAAAGGAGAGGCGTGAATATCAAGGGAAATACTCAGTGAGTGAGGGGATTAATATCAAGCATAAATAGTATGTGTGAACCATTGGAGTATCAAACATGATTATTCGTAAACAATAATTCACATTTCGCAGTAAAATATGGTATGTTCGGTAAAATTAAAATCATTTAATCCATCTCACGGTATCATGCATATATGCATCCCTTTAAAATCAAGTATTTTTTTTAGAGCAAGCCAAATATGATCCTGGCAAAGGTCGACCATGACCAATGACAGGTGTATCGGGGGTTTTATTATGCATAAATGTTTAAAAGTCGCTCTCTACCTCGACGTTGGCCATAAGCTTCACCGAGGTTAGCTCATATACCGATCAGATCATGAATAGGACCCTACCTGGTGCTAGGCAGTGGCGTCACACATCTCCTCCCCCTTACGGGTTCAACCGGTCGTACGTATACCCATATACCGAACGTTTATGGGTACCTCTGCGCGAAATGTACCCAGACGCATACTCAACGCCATAACAAACGTCCCCCGTAGCTATGGTCGTCCTCTCATGACTCAATCATATCATAACAGTCATCCCACGGCCACACGGCCCCAAATCCGTGATATAGAAACCATAATACTCAATAAATGTGCCATATTGGGTCATATGAAATTAAACATATGAAATTCATAAAATATGGTACCATTTCAATTGAATCAAATTTATGGATGCATATTCATAGAAAACATGAGTTCACAATTCTCTAATAGTCACAAAACAAATTCGAAATCTAATGGCACACGTCGAGTCATACATATTAAAAGCATATTTTGTTGAAAACACGACAAAAATCAAGTTTTACTTTTCATGCATGAGATTAGAGTCCCACTCACAGTATATGGGAGGGTTAGTCACTCCCTACCAAGTACCATAAGTGTCGAAAGTGTTTCCTCTCGTTTGATCGCCACCCGTGTGCCATGATTTGAACTTACTAGGTTAACTTGTATTCTAGCAATTCTTTCCTCTAAGATCAAGGTTAGGGTATCCTAGGGCATGCTCTATCCCTTTTTCCGTCATCCTTATCATATATTCTTTATAATTCATTCAATTAGTACACATTTCATCACCCCAACACAATACATGTGCTTATAGTTCATTATTCATGGTTTCTGCACATATGCACCTTTGCCCAGTCATGGGAAAATGGTCATAACTTCTACTACACAACTCCGAATTACATGCTTCCTACCTCATTTTAAAGCTAAGTGACAGCACTACAACTTTCATTTTGAACATTTCTTCAGATTCTAATCGCAAAATTTCATAAAAGCCAATCTTTGTCTCAGTTCTATTCCAAACATCCATTTTGTCCTGTCTTAGTAAAAATGTAATAACGCCTAGCACACAAATCTAATTCAAATGTATTTTGGATATGTTATAGAAAAGGCATAGACTACAAATTTCACATTGAAAGGTTTTCTTAATTCAGTCCAGAAAAGGGTCGAAATAGGTCACAACGAAGGCGGTTGATCTGGGACCGAAAACAGAGTGAAAATTTGTATAGTTTTAGGAGGATTGTCATAACTTTTGATATAAGATTCAGATTAAGGTGATTATTATCTCGTTAGAAAGATAAAACCTAAAGCTACAAATATCATAACTAGGGCTCAAGCTAATTCAGACCAAAAGGCACCTCAAATTAGGGCAACATTCATAGCAAAATAGAACATAACAGAATATGATTCTGCAGAAGACCTAATTTTGAAAAATCATAATAAATCCAATTTAATTCAGAATGTGACGAATCATATCTCATTTAAAGCTCTAAAGGTTTAGTTTCATGTGTAAAAATTTCACTCAATTTTCCTTTGTGCAGAAAATGCTATAGCTAAAACACCACAACTAAGTCAGAGTGTTTAGATTTCAGAATTTCTGTTTTCCTTCTTGATTTCAAACTTCGGCCAACCCTAGTTCCCTAACCGAACCACCTCATTTTGGTCCCAAATTAATATATGTTATACTATGGGGTATGAAGGGTCTCATATCTGAAGATGGATCGCGGGGCTTGAAGCAAAACACAGAATTTTGGTCTTGAACTCTCAGCTCCCTCCTTGGATTTCACCAAGCAATCCTTCTCATTTGGCCTTGATTTTTGGATATGTTGGTGTTAAAGATGTATAAAAGCGATCTATGTAAAAGAAATTGAGTAGTATGTAGGAAGATTTGGAGATCTTACCTTGGCAGTCCACGACTATGAGCAGGGAGAAGAAATGGAGTTTGTATGTTCATCTCTTCTAGGGCATCACGGTTCCAAATGGAGAGAATAGAGCAAATGTTGACTTTTTTGTGTGCAATTGCTTAACCATGGTCCCTCAAGGTGCAACCATGGTTAATCTCTGCTATTTGTCAATAAATGCCCACCAACCATCACCCAAATCTAAGACTCACATTTGTTCTTTGACTTTTCAATCAAATCTTGGCTATCCACCTTATGGGCACACTTTCCATGGTTATTAATTGTCTCCAACCCCTTTTTCAAATTTGTATATAAGGCTCTTTCTAGATTTACTTGAAATTTTTTATCTCGATTTTCACGTAACGCATGGCGGGGTCAATATTCAACCCAAAATCTGAAAAATTCAAATTTACCCATTTGGTTCAGTTTTTTGCACTGAATCCAATAGAGTTGGTTTTGTACGTTGATGAAGTCATTTGACCTTCCAAATCGCCCTTAAATGCATTAGGGTTTTTAGAGCGATTTTTTTTTCCGCCTTGCGTTTTTGCCAAAATTTCTTGACCCTTGATTTCTAGGGTGAATTTTACACGTGTAAATCTGACTGCATCAAATTTGCAATCGTGGATTTCATTTTGGCACGATAGGGTCAATTTCCCTTCATTTCGGGTGAATTTTGGAAAATTTCCCAAAATTACGTTTTAACTTGTTAAAACGTTAATTTAGCCTAATTTAGACTTTTTGGCAAAATTTTAACAATTTTACATGGGTAGAATTAAATTTGGCTCAGTGAGGACAAATTTTCATCTCTAGCTATTAAGCAGTGAGCGTTTCTTCTAAAACGATAGAGAGTTGCCTGAATTCAAGTCCTCTTAACTTTTTAAGTTAATTTAGCACATGTAATTTCATCAGGGTCAAGATTGTACACGTAGATTTTAAAATGGCACGGAGGGGAAAATTTTTAGCTCCCGGCAATTTCACCAAAAATTTTCAAGAGCAATATCATTCGAAAAAAAATTTCTAAGAGAGTTTTCTCTATATGAAAATGAAAACATATCATATATGGAATAATGAGGAGTACAATATACAATACACCGAGTGTTGATGTTACACAACTATTCAAATTGAAGGCTTACCAATACCCTTATTCACCGAGTGCGAGAAATGCTCAAAAAAGGCATTGTCAGACCCAGTACTAGTCCATTTGACCCCCAGTCCTATTGGTCAGAAAGAAAGATGATACCTGGCATTTTTGCATAGATTATAGGCAGCTGAATCAGTTAACTATTAAGGACAGGTATCCAATACCTAATATTGATGAATTATGGGTTGAGCTTTTTGGGTCAAGAATCTTTTCTAAGATTGATTTAAGGGCTGGTTACCACCAAATCAGAGTCAAACCTTCTGACGTGGAGAAGACAGCATTTCAAACTCACTATGGCCATTTTGAGTTTCTAGTTATGCCTTTTGGACTCACTAAAGCACCTGCAACTTTTCAAGCACTGATGAATGACATTTTTCAACCTTATTTGAGGAAGTTTGTTTTGGTGTTCTTTGATGACATTCTCATCTATAGTTCAGACATATATAACCATGCTCGAGACCTCAAAATTGTCTTAAGCACACTTAAGAGGCATCGGCTTTTTGCCAAACATTCGAAATGTACTTTTGCTCAGAACCAAGTGGAGTATCTGGGACATATAGTCACTGCAGAAGGTGTAAAAATGGACCTGTAGAAGGTGGAAAGCATATCTTCTTGGGTAACCCCAGTGTCTGTTAAATCCCTGAGAGGATTTCTAGGATTGACTGGGTATTATAGGAGGTTCGTAATAAACTATGGATCTATAGCAAGACCCTTAAATGATCTCTTGAAGAATGACAGTTTCCAGTGGACAGAGAGTGCTGTAAATGCCTTCAAACAACTCAAATTGGCAATGGTCACAGCTCCAGTAATAAGGTTACCAGACTTTAATAAACTTTTCATTGTGGAGACTGATGTTTCCTCTAATAGCCTATGAGCTGTATTAATGTAGGAGGGTCAACCTATAGCATACTTAAGCAAGGCATTGGGGCTGAGAAGTAAAGGGCTATCCATTTATGAGAAGGAGTTGCTTGCAGTAGTGATGGCTGTCATGAAATGGAGGCATTATCTCTTGGGATATCATTTCATTATTAAGACTAATCATCAAAGTCTTAAATACTTGTTGGAACAGAAGCTAACCACTCCTCTGCAGTACAAATGGATGGCAAAGCTACCGGGTTTGGATTATGAAATTCAGTATAAGAAAGGTGTCGATAACAAGGTTGCTAATGCATTGTCAAGAAGGGAATCTCAGGATGAAGAACCTTCTGATCACAGCTTGTTAGTTGTATCATCAATTCAACCTAATTGGATGCAGGAAGTGCTCCAAAGTTATGAGAATGAAGAATTTTGTCAGAATCTTATAGCACAGCTAACTATAATGGACGTGCAATTCTGAATTTCAGTGTCATGGAGGAATTCTTAAGTACAAAAAGAAGATAATGGTTAGAAGTGGAAATCCACTTAGAGAGAAGATTGCAAATGAACTTGCAACACCGACACTTGGTGTATTATATATTGTATTCCTCATTATCCATATATGATATATTTTCATTTTCATTTAGAGAAAAATCTCTCAGAAATTTTTTCGATTTATAATGCTCTTGAAAATTTATGACGAAATTACCAAGAGCTAAAAAAATAAATAAATAATTTCCCTCCATGCCATTTTAAAATCTACACATGCAATTTCGACCCTGATGAAATTACACATGCTAAATTAAGTTAAAAAGTTAAGAAAACTTGAATTTGGGCAATTCTCAATTGTTTGTGTAGAAACGCCCGATACTTAATCGCCGGAGATGAAAATTTATCCTCACCAAGCCAAATTTAATTCTACCCGTGTAAAACTGCTAAAATTTTTCCAGAAAGCCTAAATTAGGCTAAATTAACGTTTTATCAAGTTAAAACGTAATTTTAGGAAATTTTGACAAAAACAAAAAGCAGAAAATAAAATCGCTCTAAAAATCCTAATACATTTAAGGGCGATTTGGAAGGTTAAATGACTTAATTTATACGCGAGACCAACTCTATTAGATTCAGTGTGAAAAACTGAATCAAATAGGTAAATTTGAATTTCTTAGATTTCAGGTCAAATATTGAGCCCGCCGCGCGTTACACGAAAATTGAGATAGAAATTTTCACGCAAATCTAAAAAGGGCCATTTATGCAATTTAGAAAAAAGGGTTGGGAACAATTAATGATCAAGAGAAATGTGCTAATGAGGTGGAAGGCTAGGATTGTTTGAAAATTTAAAGAATCAATGTGGGTCATTTGATTAGTTTGTTGGAAGACAAAACAATTAATGAAGGAGTTAGGTTGTAGTGAGAGAAAGCGACTTGTTGTGTGAGAAAAAGAGAGAGAACGTGAGAGAGAGAGAGAGAAATTATTGACTCTTGAGGAGATAAACCAATGGTGTGGATTGAATGAAAGTTAAATGAATTTATGTGAGCCATTGGATTTCGTTGGTTGGGAGACATGCACTTAATGAAGGCATGTGCTTGTAGAGTGAGAAAGTGTGTTTTGAAGAGAGAGAACACTTGTGTGAGAAAATAATCCTAGAACTAGGAATTAATCTTGGGAAAATATGGATAATTTGGATTAAATGGGGCAACTGCTATAAAACAAGTACTCATTCATTCCTTCCCAAAAATCGTAAGTGTGCTCAAACCAAAGGAAAGCAAGCTCTCTTATTTTCTCTCAAGAACCGTGAGCTTCACCATTGAAGGAGGTAGGATTTCTTCAAACATTTCTTTGAAATTTCTGCAAATAGAACATTCTGACCATACTATGATATTTTGGTCATAACATTTTCTACACAAAGGCAAACTGAGCTAGGTTAATTTCAGGTGAAACTAGACTCACAGAGCTTTAAAATGATATGATTCATTGCATTCTAATGACAATTGGATTTACTATGATTTTTCAAAGTGTTCTGCACAGAAATTTTTGTTTTGTCCTGCTTTAGCTCTGTTTCTATCCGTGACTTAGCTTTTGTTTTGAGATGTCTTATGGTCTGAATTAGCAAATGCCCCAGTTATGTAATGTGTAGATCTAGATCTTATCTTTCCAACGAGATAAGAATCACCTTAATCCGATTCCTGTGTCAAAAGTTATAGCAATTTTCCTGAAACTTGACAGAAGACTGTCTTGTTTCAAACCCTAAGAATAGTATCTAAAAACGACTCTCTTTTAGTCCTAGTTTGGGCAAGCTCAAAGAATAAAATTGTAGATATCCCCTTAGCTACAACATGTTAAAATTTCAGCCAATTCACACGAGGGAATCAAATGTTATGCTCATTTTACTAAAGGGGTGTCGATAGAAATTCTGTTTTCCAATTGAAACCTGTCTGTTCTGATCATAATCCATTTCAATCCCCTTCTAAGCACAATTGAGAGAAACTCAGAACATGAAAGTGATAGGCCTATTCTTGGGTATAACATGTTAAAATTTCATTGCATTTGGATAGGTATTGTGAAAGCTATAGCTTTTGCACTTAAATTTAGAATGCAACTGAATCAAAATGAGGATTTCTGGGAATTTTGTGATGTGATTTTGAGAACATGTATAACATGAAAGTTGTAGGTCGTGGAGTTACCTACAACATATAAAAATTTTGCCTGATTTGGATATATAAAAAGTCATGCAAATTTTCATAGGACTGTACAAAGTGGCACCAAGTGGAGAACTATGAGTGAACTTGTTAGGTAACTTTTGCCCAAGCAGTTAAAGAGAGCTCAATACATCATAATTGTGGTTCTTTGGGAGTGCTATACCCTCCCTATTACTATGAGTAGGACTCAAATCTCATGCATGAAAAGTGAAACTTGATTTTTGTCGTATTTTTAACAAAACATGCTTTTGATATGTATGACTCGTCGTGTGCTACTAGATTTCGAATTTGTTTTGTAACTATTGGAGTGTCGGGAACTCATGTTTTCTATGAATATGCATCCATAAATTTGATTCAACTAAATTGGTGCCATATTTTATGATTTTCACATCTTTAATTTCATATGACCCAAATGACACATTTATTGAGCACTATGATTTCTATATCACTGAGTAGGGGCCGTATGGCCATGGGATGACTGTTATGATATGATTGAGTCTCGAGAGAATGACCATAGCTATGGGGGACGGTTGTTATGGCACCAAATATGCGTCTGGGTACACTTCGCACGGAGGTACCCACAAACATTTGATATGGGTATAGGCGCGGCCGGTTGAACCCGTAAGGGGGAGGACATGTGTGAAACCACTGTCTAGCACCGGACGGGGTCCTATACGTGATCCGATCTGTGTATGAGCTAGCCTTGGTGAAGCTCATGGCCAACATCAGGGTAGAGAGCGACTTTTGAACATTTATGCATAATAAACCCCCGATGCACCTATCATTAGTCATGGTTGACCTTTGTCAAAATCATATTCAGCTTGCTCTCTAAAAATACTTAATTTTGAAAGGATGCATATATGTATGGTACCGTGTGATGGACTAGATGATTTCATTTTACTGATCATACCATGTTTTACTTTCAAATGTGAATTATTGTTTACAAATAATCATGTTTGATACTCTAATGGTTAAGACACACTATTTATGCTTGATATTGATCCCCTCACTCACTGGATATTTTTCTTGATACTCACACCTCTTCTTTCCTTTCTCATACAGGGTTATTGTAATAGAGGACACGTTGGGCTCTAGACGTCAATGTCACGTAATTGTAGAATTACGTATTCACTACGGTGAGATCTAAATTTTATTTGAAATATGAGATACGTGTTGTATATCGACTCTGCGAAGTCTTGATATTGAGGTCCATTGATGGACATGTATATTTTATGGGACGACTATATAAATTATTGACATTTATTTGTAAAACTCTCATATTGGTTCATTTCACCTGCGTTGAGGCACTTGAAAGCATTTGACTTTTTAACTTGGGAATTTGTTGTACATGCATAAAATTTTAGGCCTGTCCGGTGTGGCGGCTACTCATGCTCTAGTTGGGCATGACAATAGAGATCTGTGACTAGGACTGCTAGTATTCATGATAATCTTGCATTGTTCTAGTTGTTATGCTGTGGATTGATTGGTATTATATGAATATGGTTAATTTATTGTGAGGCTGGGTTGGCCCGTCTATTTAGGTGGCAGGATGATCATTCAATATACAGGTTGATTTGTATATGGGAGACCTCCGAAATATGAGGAGATTCTGTCCAATTTTTTAGAAAACCGAGCCGGTATCCAGGGCAATGGGTGGCTGCCCATGACTCCGGTTCGGGGCGTGACAAAATTGCACACTTCTGTCACTGGGGGACACTCAGATCAGCTGGGAACTTTGCAGAGAGTGAAATTAATTTTCTACTGGCCAAGGTTGAAGCAGACTGTTAACTAGATGGTGTAAGAATGTGATGTATGTCAAAGGAATAAGCATGAAAACACTCCTTATCCAGGACTGCTGCAGCCTCTGCCTATTCCAACTCAAGCTTGGGTCCAAATAAGTATGGATTTCATTAAGGGGTTACTTGATTCTCATGGCCATAATGCTATTTAAGTGGTAGTGTACAGACTCACAAAGTTTAGACATTTCATGGCTTTGCAGCATCCTTTCTCTGCCACCAAAGTAGCTCAATTGTTCTTAGATAATGTCTTTGAACTACATGGTCTCCCTGACTCCATTGTATTAGACAAAGACAAAGTTTTTACTAGTCTCTTTTGGCAGGAGCTATTCAGACTCTTGGGAACTCAGTTGAAAATAAGTAGTTCATATCACCCACAGACTAATGAGCAAAGTGAGAGAGTGAACTAGTGTTTGGAATGCTATTTGAGGTGTATGTCCTTTGATAAACCTACAAATTGGTTACATTGGCTGAGTCTCGCAGAGTGGTGGTACAACACCAACTATCATAACAGCCTAAAGATGACTCTTTTCGAAGCTTTGTATGGGTACAGACCAAAACAAATTCCTATATGGCCTTATGATGACACAGTTACTCTAGCTACAGGAGATTTCATCAGAAGCAGGCAGGACATGATTCAAATTATGAAGGATCACTTAAACCAAGCTCAAAATCGAATGAACTTATATGCTGATCAGAGGAGAATAGAACGTGAATTCCAAGTTGGTGACATGGTTTATTTGAAGTTGCAACCATACCGCCAACAGTCAGTGGAAGTAAGGAAGCAACTTAAGTTGTCTTCTAAATTCTATGGTCCTTTTAAGATTCAGGCAAGGATTGGAGCAGTGGCTTATAAGTTGCAGTTGCCACCTAGTTCTAAAATTTACCCCATTTTTCAAGTGTCTTTGTTAAAGAAGAAGTTGGATTCTAATCAGTCAACCATGCCAACACTATCATTGCTTGGTATAGATAAGTAAGCCCTGGTGGAACCAGAAGCAGTGCTCAAGAGGCGTGTGATACGAAGGAATAGCCGGCCAATAACGCAGGTTTTAATCAAATGGATAAACCTCAGTTATGATGAGGCTACATGGGAGGATCTAGATTTCATCCGTTCTCAATTTCGAACTTTTAATCCTTGAGGACAAGGATGGTTCGAAGGGGGGATATTGATGTGAACCCGTTGGTATAAAAAACCTAGAATCCACGAACAAGTTAATTTAGCCCAAAAATCGTCCCAACGAATTATTTGAATCGGTGAAATTAAAGACCTCAACCCTTGCCCTAAAGGAGGAAGAACCTAAGATATATGACCTTAGACCCGTTTCTCACTAGATCAAGAACCTTGGTATAAAGATGGAATGAATGACGGCACAATCTAGATGGTTCGAAACCTAGATTGATAAGTCAAAGAACTAAACAAGACTCCTATCTTGAATAAGTTCAAAGTTCTCAAAAGAACAAGACCTGTGTGAAGAATTCTCACAATTTTATTAATTCTCTCCAAAGTATTATCTTTTATACAATGTATAATGACTTATTTATAGCATAAAGGTAAAAACTTAATTAGCAACTAAAAATTTAGTAACTCCCCAAACAATAAAGAATCAGAAAACTAAAACATAAGTTACAAAAATAAAATTTATGAAATTAAATAAATCAAACTACTTTGACCAACTCTTGCTGTTATTTTTCTTTATTTTCGTTCTCCCTTGGTTTTAGGTAGTTTTGGGCCTTTTATTCTTCTAACTGGACTTGTTTGAGTATAATTAAGGCCCCTTTTGGTTCTTTATTTATTTGGGCTCTAATTTCTTATTGTAAAGCCCCTTGAATTAAGTTATTCAGTACTTCTTTGAATCTTTTAACTCGGGTCTTTGTCACCGGCCCAACTGGGACTTGAGTTGGATCTCGTGAATTCCTTACAATCTTGATGACCTCATCATTCCCTTCATCTTGAGAAGGATTTGTCCTCAAATAGTCACCTACATCAAAAGGACTCGAGTCAGTAATATTGAAAGTAGCACTAACATGATACTCACCTGGTAAATCAAGTCTGTAAGCATTGTCGTTAATCTGTTCTACCACTTGAAAAGGACCATCTCCTCGGGGCAACAACTTGGAATGTCTCTGTGCCAGAAATCTTTCCTTCCGCATGTGTAACCAAACCCAATCACCGGGTTCAAAAATCAACTTGTGACATCCCTTGTTAGCTTGCTTGATGTATTGTTCGGTCCTCTTCTCTATATTGAACCGTACTTTCTCGTGAAGTTGCTTCACAAATTCTGTTTTTTTCTTACCATCTAAATTCACTTGCTCAGAAATAGGTAAAGGTAAGAAATTCAAAGGAGTTAAAGGATTAAAACTATAAACAATTTCAAACGGTGAGAATTTAGTAGTAGAGTGAACAACACGATTATATGCAAACTCAATATGTGACAAACATTCTTCCCAAGTTTTAATATTTTTACTAATGACAGCCCTCAACAAAGTGGATAAAGTTCTGTTGGCTACTTCTGTTTAACCATCAGTTTGAGGATGACAAGTTGTTGAAAATAAAAGTTTCATTCCTAACTTTCCCCATAATGTCTTCCAAAAGTAACTCAGGAACTTAGCATCCCGATCTGAAACGATTGTTCTAGGCATCCCATGTAACTTCACAATCTCCCTAAAGAATAATTCCGCAATATGAGAACTATCGTCAGATTTATGACAAGGAATAAAATGAGCTATCTTAGAAAATCGATCTACAACTACAAAGATCGAATCTCGTCCACATTTATTCTTAGGTAAACCTAAAACAAAATCCATTGAAATGTCAATCCAAGGTGAACTAGGAATAGGTAGGGTATGTAAAGACCACTAGGTTGAACCTTAGATTTAGCTTGCCTACAGGTAATACATCTATCACAAAATCTCTCAATGTCCCGCTTCATGTGTGGCCAATAAAAGTGCTCTTGTAAAATTGCCAAGGTTTTGGCAACTCCAAAATGTTCCATTAACCCTCCGCTATGAAATTCTCGAACTAAAAACTCTCTCAATAAACAATTTGGCATGCACAACTTATTTTCTCTAAACAAAAAATTCTCATGCCTATAGAATTTGCACTCTGCAGATTTTTCACATGCACTATAAATTTCTCCAAAATCATGGTCATCATGATAAAGTTCTTTAATATGCTCAAAACCAAGAAATTTAGCATCAAGAGTAGAGATTAAGACATACATGCGTGAAAGTGCATCCGCAACTACATTCTCCTTACCTTGTTTATATCGAATGACATAAGGAAAAGTTTCGATGAATTCTATCTATCGAACATGTCTCTTATTCAGCTTATGTTGACTTTTCAAATGTTTCAAGGATTCATGATCCGTACAAATCACAAATTCTTTCGGCCACAAATAGTGTTGCCATGTCTCCAAAGCTCGAACCAAGGCGTACAATTCTTTGTCATAGGTAGGATAGTTAAGTGCAGCCCCGCTTAACTTCTCGCTAAAGTATGCAAGTGGTCTTTCATCCTGCATAAGAACAGCGCCTATACCTACACCAGAAGCATCACATTCAATTTCAAATGTTTTAGAAAAGTTCGGTAAAGTAAGTAAAGGTGCATGAGTAAGCTTATGTTTAATAAGTTGAAACGCCTTCTCTTGCTCTTTACTCCATTGAAATACAACGTTTTTCTTGATGACTTGTGTAAGCGGTGGAGCGATAGTGCTAAAATCTTTCACGAACCTCCTGTAAAAACTAGCAAGACCATGAAAACTTCTAACATCACCTATATTGGAGGGGGTTGGCCATTCTTGGATGGCTTTGATCTTCTCTTCATCCACCTCGATACCTTTAGCACTCACAACAAAACCCAGAAAAATAAGCTTGTCGGTGCAGAAGGTACACTTTTTGAGGTTAGCATATAAATTTTCTTTTCTAAGTATATCCAAAACCGAATGTAAATGTGAGACATGATCATGCAAACTTTTGCTATATATCAAAATATCATCAAAATAAACAACCACGAATTTACCAATAAAAGCACACAAAACATGATTCATTAAGTGCATGAATGTACTAGGAGCATTGGTTAATCCAAAGGGCATAACTAACCACTCATACAACCCATATTTAGTTTTAAAAGCTGTTTTCCATTCATCTCCTTCTTTCATTCGTATTTGATGATATCCACTCTTAAGATCAATTTTAGAAAACACACAAGCACCATGCAACTCATCTAACATGTCATCTAAACGAGGAATAAGGTGTCGGTCAACACACATCCTCCATGTTCCATCTTTCTTAGGTACCAAAATCACCGGAACTGTACATGGACTCATACTTTCTCTCACATGCTCCTTTTCCATCAACTCTTCGACTTGTCTTTGAAGCTCCTTCGCCTCTTCTGGATTGCTTCTATATGCTGGACGATTTGAAATTGATGCACCGGGTATGAAATCAATTTGATGTTCAATCCCTCGGATAGGTGGCAAACCTTGGGGTAGCTCTTCAGGAAACACATCTTCGAATTCTTGCCAAAGAGAAACAATAACACTCGGCAAAGAAGGGTTAAGTTGGTTAGTGTTTAAAAGGAATTCCTTGTATATAAGTACAATCATTGGCCGTCTTGAGAGCATCGCTCACTTAACCTCACTTGTTTTGGCATAGAAATTCTTTTGTTTTCTCTCGGATTTTACCTTATTGGCCGAACTTTTCTCTCTTTTCTCTTTCTCATCAAATTCGGCCTTTTTCTCTTCTTTTCTCTCTTTTATTTTTCACGGCCTCCTCTTTTTTTTGTGGGTCTTTTTTTTTCTCCTTTTTTTTTGCCCTTCTTTTTTTTTGGGGAATATGACAGCACAAAAATAAAGAATAAGTATACCAAAAATAAGAAATAAACCAACGAATGAACAGTTTTCAAGCACAAAAAAGGAAAAAAAATTAAATAAGAATAATTCAAAGGAAGAAAAAAAAAAACCTGGATTGGCTCTGATACCAACTGATATGAACCCGTTGGGTATGAAAACCCTAGAAACCACGAACAAGTTAATTTAGCCCAAAAATTGTCCCAACAAATTATTTGAACCGGTGGAATTAAAGATCTCAACCCTTGCCCTAAAGGAGGAAGAACCTAAGGCATATGACCTTAAACCCGTTTCTCACTAGTTCAAGAATCTTGGTATAAAAATGAAATGAATAACGCCACAATCTAGATGGTTCAAAACCTAGATTGATAAGTCAAAGAACTAAACAAGACTCCTATCTTGAATAAGTTCAAAGTTCTCAAAAGAACAAAATCTGTGTGAAGAATCCTCACAATTTTATTAATTCTCTCCAAAATATTGTCTTTTACACAATGTATAATGGCCTATTTATAGCTTAAAGGTAAAAACTTAATTGACAACTAAAAATTTAGTAACTTCCTAAACAATAAAGAATCAGGAAACTAAAACATAAGTTACAAAAAAAAAATTAGGAAACTAAATAAATCAAACTATTTTGACCAAGTCTTGCTGCTATTTTTTTTTATTTTCGTCCTCCCTTGGTTTTAGGTAGATTCTTCCAACTGGACTTGTATGAGCATAATTAAGATCTCTTTTGGTTCTTTATTTATTTGGGCTCCAATTTCTTGTTGTAAAGTCTCCTGAATTAAGTTATTCAGTACTTCTTTGAATCTTTTAACTCAGGTCTTTGTCACTGGCCAAACTGGGACTTGAGTTGGATCTCGTGAATTCCTTGCAATCTTGATGACCTCATCAGATATGTTGTAATGATCATGAGATTAAGGTGGGGGAAATAGAAGGACATTGTAATAAAAGTTGTTATAAAATCAATTAGGATCAGTTGGGGTCTCTAACTGAATTACTAGGCTATAGTTGGGTAGTTAGAATAAGGAATGAGGTATAAATGTACTAGCATGTACCTATTGCAGGACAAGAATATGATAGTTTTGTATCGTGTGCTGTCTGCCATTGAATGCTTTGTTGCCGAGAATCTATTGCTCTGATACCACTTGTTATGAATGGAACTTCTTCTGGCACCAAGACTGCAGGCTGTGGTGTCGATATGGTGCTGTGAACTTGGTAAAGAAGTGAGAATGTTAGCAAAGAGCTTGTTGTATGGAGTGAATGCAATGAGTGAGGAAGACTGAGGGAGGGAAACAGAAGAAGAAGAAGAGAGCAAAGTTAGGGAGGAGAGAGAGAGAGAGAGAGATAGAGAAGAGAACGAGAAGAAGCAGAGGAAGAAGGGAAAACATAAACTATTAGATTCTTGTCCTGTAACAGGTACATGCTAGTACATTTATATCTCATTCGTTATTCTAACTGCCCAACCGTAGCCTAATAATTTAGTTAGAGACCGCAACTGATCCTAACTGATTCTATAACAACTTTTCTTACAATATCCTGCTATTTCCCCTACCTTATATCTCATGATCATTATAGTAGGATAACACAAGAGTAGAGGTTTGAGCCTCCTGCCTCTAGCTAACGAATCCAATAGACGAGTACCCGTAAGAACCGTATCAACACTAATGAAGGGGTTAAAAAATATATATATATATACGTTTCATTTTTATGATATTGTGATGACTTCTTGGTGGATTTTACCCTAGTTAGGCCAAACTACAGGTAGAATACGATTTATTACATATTGACACCTCATGATACACGATTATGATAAGGATGCATATTATTTTAAATTACACGATATATTGCAAAAGAATATAAATTTGAAAACGATGATTTGACTTACCACTCTTACAAATTTATTTATTGTCATTATATGGTTCTTGCATCTTACTCACTGAGTATGTGGATTATACTCATCCCCTCATATTTAAAAATTTTCAACTTATACTGCACTTGATTTATTTTGAGGTATTGTTCCATGAGTTTTACTGAGAGACGCTACCGGGTAAGTATTCATACCCATCCTTATTTACGATTGGACAGCGTATATAAATATTATATATAAATCGGAGGCAAATGTTTTAAAGAAATTTTTGAAAAATATTCTTCTTCAAATCTTTCGCTATATGATTTGATTTAGGATGTCGAGTAGAGTCATAACATTAGTCTTAACATTAGTCTTGCGTCAGCTTGGCGTGTAAGTAGGGCATACCCATGCCTCGAGGAGTTATGACGGTATTTTGTCTTCGGAATCTTTAAAATTTTCACAAACATATTCATTGTCCAAAGCTAAGCTTCTCAGACTCACAGAAGGTTGTTTGTCATCTAAAACTTTAAAAATTTCCTCTGCTGTGCTCTCTCAACCTTCAATTCCTTCTTACTCAAATCTAGCATCCCTACATAATTACAATTCCAGTCGTTTGATAGATCAAATGTTAAAAGGACATTAGTCTTGCAATCATTGGATAAAAATATAATTTTACATAATTCTGGATCAAATGGTGTCCTCCCAGCCGTTAGATGATCTTTACAGAATTTGAGATAGTTTCGATCGTTAGATCAAATGTTGAAAATTGAATTGGAGTGTGATATGTCCCTTGAAAAGACATTAGCATGCAAAGTTACAACTCCCAAGTTGAAAGGACATCAACCAACACCAACTATTAAATCAATTGCATACCCAGGGATCAATTACCTACCCAATAGATCAATTACACCAACTTTGGATTGCTTTGGTGGTGTACCACTGATCTATAATATAACAATATCAATTACTATATTTCTTGACTACTATATTACTATACTATATTATATTATATTACAACTATATGTAATCTATATATAGTGTCGAATTACATATATATGACAACTCACATATATATGATATTATAAATTAATTAATTATAAATATTAGTAATTTAAATAATGTTCGACGTATAATCTAATTATATAAAATTAATAATAATAATACATAATATAGTTATCAATATCAATTTCAATAATATATTATTAGTAATTTAAATTGATAGAGGTTTTTGACTTTATATATGAAAAATATTTGTTGTTAGATGTAGACCATGGTGGCTTTATATGCAACATGTGAATATTATGTGCAGCATTTAACACATTTCATGCAAATTCAAGAAATGCATTAATCCGACAACAGAGGAGAAAAATATAGAAAAGAGGTGAACTCGCATGCTTAATTTTACCATAGTATGGAAACACAATTCATAGATAATGTTGATGAAAATTTTGTCAAAATTCGGGAGGCAATGGGTGAACTCAAACATAGCTTTGATGAATTCAAGCAATACAATGAGGAAAAATATAGAAAGATATTATTTGACTTAATGAACATATTCGCTGATATAAGGTGAATAACAACTTTATTTTGTGTATAAGAGATCATTCGGAGGTAACAAGGCTGGCTAGACTTTCTTCCCTGCTGCAACCGCCACCGAAACTAGACCATCTTATCTTTATCCAAGTTCCTACTATATGCAAACCTCATCTGCCTACCATTTGTTGTGCATCCATTCGGTTCTACATTCAGTTCACATGCCACTACAAACACGGGTCATACTAGTCTGCCTAAGGATGATAATTGTTTTGACATTCATGACATTATTAGAGGAAGTTCCTCTACTGGTGCAACATTTTCTATTATGAGTAAAGAAAAAGTTAAAAATTTAGATCTAAAGTTCAATTTCCTTATTCTAATTCCACTTCCGGTTGTACTTTTTAATTCATTTAGCCTTCACTTATGTTCCAATTTTACTTTTCTCTTCTTTTTTTTTTTTGTCATTTTTTCCCATTTCTCCCATTATGCTTGTACTTTACCTAATTCTTTCTTCTTTGTGTATGATGCACTATATAGATGTGGAATTTATTTTTTTCTCAAAACTTAATTCTCCCTCTTTATTTTTCCAATTTGTATGATGCACAATATATGTGGAATTTATTTGTATAAAACTCAAGTGGGAATTCAAGCAATGCAAAACTCGAGGTCTACCTACTGAACAGGCAAGCGGTGTAGGGGCGTGGGGTAGAGCCGCGACGACAAGTTCGAGGGTGCCAGCATGCAAGGTTCCCCGCATTGCCCGCGCGGATCTACTGTGCATGCCTGCACGACTCTATTGCGCGAGCTAGCGCAGGGCGTGGCATGCACGGTCCTACAACACGTAGCCTGTTTTGAGTACTATATTATTAATTTAAATATTATAATAATATGAAATTATTAATTTAAATTATTAATATTATTAAATTAAATAATATAATATAATGATATTAAATTAGTAATTTATATAGTATAGCATTATGATATAGTGTTAGACAATATAGTGTTATAATTTAAAATTATAACAATAATACATTAATTATTAATATTATAAAATTTTAATGTTATGTGATTTTATATGAAATAAAAAAAAATTAATTATCAGTATTATATAAATTTATATAAATTCCTAAAAAATAACTAACAATATTAATATTAATTTATTTTAATTCACATTTAATTTACAACATTTACCATTTTAATATTCGGACAATTTAGACATTTTAACAATAATCCACACAACGAAACGTCTCTTCTTGGTGCTAAAAATAATTTTCTACTTTTAACACCAATTTATTCAAAATTTTCTTTTTGGCATAAAAAACATTTTATTTCTTTATTTAACGTCAATTTAATCATTTTTTTTGCGCCAAAAATAATTTTTACTCTTATTGCTTGCTCAATATATTTGTTTCATTTTTTCTACTATGTTTGTTTATTCCGTGTATTTATTTTATTTATTTCTCTGTTGGCTTATGCAAATATTTATTTGTTGGTTTGTGCAAAACATTTATATTTGTATTTAATATAATAGACAAGTCATGAATGTATTCTAAATCAGGAAGAAGTGATGAATATATTGGTGGGGTTAACATATTTCTTGAATTTACTTCTGCAAATATTCAATCCATCTATGAGAAGATATCATATTTTTATATTAAATGCTTCAACACATTGAGATTTCTTACACACACGGTTTTTAATCACTTGTTACGTCATTGGTTTCAACGTGACTATGATAGGTGGATATATCATAGAGAGAGTAATGAAAAATTTATATCTCATGCATCTAACGTATCCAACCTACATGCTAATCTTTTTTACCATGATATGTTTTGCATATTACATGATGCATTCACACATTTACATGATACATCCAATGTACATGAACTAAGTTCTCATGCATCTAACATGATTGAATCACTTTCAACTTCAGACAATTTTCATGAATTATTTCAGAATACCAAAAAGGTAGTATATCCAAAATTGAAATACACTATACTTACAACTATTGTGCACTTAGATTATTTAAAGTGTTTGTGTAGGTGGACTAACAAAGGACTAACAAATCGTTTTGCTACTATTAGTGTTTTTAGCAGAATTGCTACCGATAAAAACGTATTGCCAAATAGTTACCATGAAATGAAGAAAACTATTTCATATTTAGGGTTGAAATATGAGAAAATACATAGTTGTTCTAATGATTGTTTGTTGTATTGGAAACATAGAGCTAAAGACGATACATGTTATGTGTGTGGTGTTTCTAGATGGAAACCAAATGTAGATGGAGATCAAGGAGATCAAGATATTAATAATAATTAAAAAAACATGCCAAAATGTTGAGATGATTTTCTTTAATTCCTAGATTGCAAAAACTATTTAAATGTGGCCAAACTGCTTCTTTGATGTCATCATAATAAGAGAACAAAAAAGACTTCTAAGACACCCAGTAGATTCTCTTGCACGGAGGAAGCTTGATTCCTCATACCCTAACTTCTCTTTTGACCCAAGAATATTTGATTAGGGCTAGCATCAGATTGTTTCAATCCATTTAAAAAATGAACATTACGCATAGCACTTGATTAGTGCTCATGATACTGTATAACCTGCCTCCTTTGTTATGCATGAAGTCTACAAACTTCATACTCACAGTACTTATTCCTAGTCCTAGAAGTCATGACAACAAGATAAATGTGTACATACAATCATTGGTAGAAGAACTGAAAGAATTATGGAATGAAAGAGTAGATACTTATGATTTTTCAGTTTGTGAAGATTTAAAATGCATATGCACTATTATGGACCATTAATGACTTCCTTGCGTATACTAATTTGTTTGAATGGAGTAATAAAGGTAAATTTCCATGTCCAATATGCGGATATGACACATATTCTCAATGATTATGTCATGATTATGTCATGGCCGGAAGTATTGTTTTATGAGACATCCAAGATGGTTAGAGTCAACTCATCAATTCAGCTATGATAAATATTCTTTTCATGAGACAGAGAAATTCAGGATTGCTCCTAAATAACGATCTAAAACTGATGTGTTGTGAGAATTAGATGGGATTGACTTAATAAGTCCCAATGACATGTAAGGATGGAAAAAAAAAGAGTATATTGTTTCATTTACCTTATTGGAAAAATATTTTAATTAGACATAATATTGACATGATGCGTATCGAGAATTTTTCTTTTATATAATTGTTGGTATAATTCTCAAGTAAAAAAAAAATTAACGATAATTATAAGGCTAGACTTAATCATGAAGAGATGGAAATAAGAACGGATCTACATGTACGTAAACCAAACTTTAAGAATTTATTTTTGTCTAAATCGTGTTACCAAATGATCTTGCAAGAGAAAGATACATTTCTTAAGTTTTTTATGGATTTAAAACTTCTTGATGAGTGCTCTACTAACATTTCCAGATATATTCAATTGAAACAGCGGAAGTTAATACGTGTAAAGAGTTATGACTTTTACATTTTAATATAAGAGTATATTCCCATAGCAATTCGTGGATCACTGCTCGACAATGTTAATTTTATTATCATTAAAATTTGTAATATTTTTAAATGTTTTTGCTCTAAGGTGCTTGACCCATGAGAACTTGAGCAACTGGAGGCATCAATTCCATAAATTATGTGTGAGCTTGAAAAGATTTTTCCTCCATTTTTTATTAGAATGATACACTTGATCGTGCACTTGACAACTGAAGTAAGGATTGGTAGATCAATGACATATATGTGAATATATTTAGTTGAAATGTTTATTTTATTTTAATCACTTATTTAACAATGATACTTATTTTATTTAACAATCATACACATGTAATACAATGTATATGTATACGATGTTTGTTTCATCTCAAACTCTATATACATAATAGAGTACGACCTGAAGGCTCCATCATGGAAGAGTATATAACAAACGAGTGTTTACTATTCTGTTTAAAATATTTAGATAGGGCAGAAACAAGTTTTAATCATCTATTGTGAATCGATGACAACCACATTGTATTGAAGAAGATGGGTCCACTTTAACAACTATTGGAAGGCCTTTGGGAATAATGATATATAGATCTGTCAAAAGACAAAAAAGAAAAAAAAATATCTCGAATTCGTTTCAATGAAAAATCATTGTAACAATGTCATAGATATATACTATTTAATAGTGACTCAATTACCTCTTTTAGACTGCAAGAATACATTGTGATATGTTTATGAATATTAAACTCTAATATCATACAATATATATACTGTTCCATATGAAGGGAACATATATAACTTGTTGGAAGAACAAATTGTGAGAAAAAGTTAAATACTTTCAAATTGACAAATTTCATAGTAAAGATTTCAGTATTTGATTTAGTTATCATGTAAATATATTAATAGTTAATCCTTTTAATGTAATTAATTTCTTCGATTTACATGGTATCACATTTTTTTAAAATAAAAAGTTCACTCTGAGCTTTACAGCGTTCCGAAAGATTTTAAGATTTTCTAACTATAAATATGGAATAAATATGGGACGAAATAAATGAAAGATGAGTATTGTAACTAACCACGAAGAATCATAGGTGTAGTAATATAATATTAAGAACATTTTTGGGTGGTTGCTTACTAACAGGAATTAAAGAATTAGATCTCTTCCCCCCAAAATGGGCTTAACGTGGTTGCTTATTATTTAGTAATTTTAAGTTTCAATTTTCTAATAAATTGTAAATTTTCAATCTTGGTGAAATAATCTATGGAACAAATCCTAGGTGCAAAGTAAAATTTCCCATGAAAAGCTCATGAATTATGATGTATGTCTCATATTTTTTAATTCCCATACGAGATATATAGTATGCATATATTGTCATGCCATGATGCGTGCCATGACTCATTCCAAATATGATATAATTCCAGCACAAAGAAAAACAATTATAGCTAGATGAGTTTTTTAACGTGTGACTAATCATCACATTTGAATTTCTAAACTTTAAAATATATTTGAATTTTTTATATTTTATATTATTGAATTTTCTTTTAAAATTGTAAAATTTTATTGGATTTAGAAATGTTCGAGTTGACCATATACATGTTTTTGAGATAGGAATAGATCTACTAGATCCTTTAAATATTGTTATGTTGTTTTAAAAATAGAATGAATATCGATAAATTTCTTGTATTATTCCGGTGCATAGATAGGGCTTATCCATATGTCAAGGTGACACTGACGATTGTCACATACTCGATCTAAGAATCAAAACATGATAATTCTAATCTCAATTTTCCTAACGAAAAAGAAAATAGCCATTATTCAAGAGAAAAGGACTACCTTGACCATTTCACAAACCCTTGTCTCGTGGGGTTGAAAAGGAAAGGTCTCTCCATCAAGTCATGAAAAATAGGCCTAAGAGACCAGCTTGGCCCAATTGTCCTACATTGACATTTAAAACTTCTCAAGCAAGGGTGTGAGAATTGGATCGAAGATGCAGTACATAGTTCCCTGTTCCTAGACCACTTACAATGAAAGGGACAAAAGTAAAGCTCAGCTATACCCTGAAATTTGGATACTCAAAACAACAACAACAACATTAATAATATTATGTATTCTTTTTAATCAAGGCTTTTTGCCCAGCACAAAGTAGAGAAAATTCATTTTTATGAACAAATCAATGATTTTAAACGAGTATATATTCAGCGTAAATGTACATTTTCAACATTCATATTTTGTATAAAATTAGCTTAAATTGTAAATGAAGCGAAATAATCATTGTTCATTAATAGCACAATAACTAATTAATAATTAAATGATGAGATATAGTTTAAAAATAATAAAAAATTGAATAAAGAGAAAATATAAAATTTGGGTAAAAATTAAAAATCGAATAGAATATCTGTTTGTTAATTATTATTTTTTTAATTAGGCATTGGTAATAAAAAATTGTACTTAAATTGAAAAATTTTTGTGGGTAAATTAGAATTTAAAAAAAAAAAAAAAATCAAAAGATAAATTTATTTCTTTACTTTTGATAGCGCTAAATTATAATTTTTAAAAGACAATACAAATTTAGGGGGACAGATCATATTGGGTCAACTCTATAAAGTAAAATTAGGGCAAAAAAAAAGGGAAATTGGAGGGGGGGGGGTTTGCCCCTGCTTCCCCTCTTCGTCCCAAGGGTTGGTGGCTGTTTGATCAGATCTCCACCCGAAGAATATTGGCCTTTAGATGACAACCCATTATTATAGTGCCATTTGAGGAAAAGTATGGGAATACAATCATCTTCACATGTGAAAATCACATGAAAGATAATTTGTTGAATGCAATCAGCAGCACCCTTTTTAGTTAAGAAGTTTTCAAACTTACTACTTGAATAAATTTTCGGCACTTAATAATTTATCAAACCACATTTGATACTTAAAAAATTATTTTATTTATATTTCCATCAATCATAATAGAGTTCAAAACATGTGCCTTCAGCAAGCCTAGCAGAAAAAGTTACAGATGGGAAGGCTTAGCCAATTTGAAAACAAGCACTTTCTAATACAACTCAAGGATACACGTGATGCTTTTGGCCAAAACAGGCCATAACTCATAGATGATTATCGCATACAAAATCAAGGGACAAACATTCAGCAATTCGGAGAAGGAGATGGGGCAACTCAAAAAGTAATGTTTGGGGGCAAAACACGGCATAAAGGGCAAGGGGCATTGGAAAAATGTTATAATGTTTAAGAAATAAACAAAATTTTACTTTCTTGCCAAATGATTATTTTCTATTTTCTAGTCCAATGGAAATTGAAAAGCCACCATGCTGGAATTTTCTAAAAAGACTATTTACATAGGAAATATTCCAAAATTGAACTGCATATTATGTTATCTGCAAGCTTCCAAACCTTTTAAGTGTGTAGAATAGATTTTGGGTGTGTAGTAATTTATAAATATATATTATATGTACAAAGTTGAAATCGAATCCTCATCTATAACTCTACAAACCTTTCATCTGTGAAGTGAAATTCTTGCTTTAGACACATAACCTTTGTTGTTTTTCTATCCACACCTTTTGGAATTTCAAGTGCATCTTTAGCAGTGCACTTCTTTGATGTAGTTTTTCCTTAGGGGCTGTTCATTTTGCTTAGAGAGGCCACGGCACTGTTTGCTGTCTTACAGATCTCTTTCTACAACTTGTGTTTATTGAAAGAAGGATACATGTCCGAGACCAAATGCAGCCTTTCCAAGGGGACTTCATTTGTTGCAATATTACCCTTCAGCTCCTAATCACTGGCGGAAGAGAAGAACAAACAACTTAATCCGCATGCAATGCATCCTTTGTGCATGCATAGCCCAACAAAATATTTCAACTGAACTAAGAAGATAACAACCGGGTCTAGTTCAAAACAAAGTTCCCAAAAAAATACAAGTCTAATGTGAACCACCAAGTCCAATATATGAAAAGGTGATCAATCAATGATTTATCAATATCTTCCTTGTCCCACCATGAATCCTCAATTTTCATTTAAGAATTGTTAAATTTCATTTTAATAGAACTGTGAGACACATTTTGGATAACTATTTTAATCGGTCTAAGCTTGCATATGCCATCAAAATTTTATACCAAATATTCGAACTCAAAGGTAAGTTGGATGGATTTATGGTACCAAGAAAGGCCAAAAGGGGTGTAAAAAGAAAGAAAAGAACACGAGAACAGAGGAAGACGGGTAGTGCGAAAAAGGCCACGACCTGCCACGACTTTTATAGACTGTCGTGGCTTTTTTCTGCCGAACTCTCACTCTCTAAGATTTCTGCGGCCGCGTTTTTTCTAAAGCCAGCAGGGTTTGACAGATTCCAAATGAGACTCTTTTTTTCTTGCTAATTTCTTTAATATTTCGTCACTTTCTTTCTTTTTGATTGTTTAGGTTTATTAGGGCATAAATACTTGTTATTTAGGTTTTGTAAGATATCTTTTGACACATTATTATTCAAGACACATTATTTCTCTCAACCCTACTATAATGCCTTATTTTTAAGGTAATTGGGAAAGAGATGAATTTTTAAATTAGTTGGATATGTGCAATAGATTGTACGTTTGTACGAAAATTTTGACCCTAGGATAATTAGAACTATCTTAAATTCGAACAAGGCACACAAATATTGTGGAAAAAATTGTTAGAAATTAAAGAAATGAAAGGTGAAGGGTCAGTGGTTGATGAATGTGAATCTAATTACCCAAAGGTGTTTTGCAGCCTTGAGAGTGAAAATGAATATGAAAGTCATCTGAGTCTATTGCGTATGATACGTTTAATGTTAAATTGTAAACTGAGAAATTGTCTAGTTTTGTGTTTATGAAGACCTAACAAATCAAGAGGAAAGTGAATATCAAGCTGAAGAAGAAGAAGAAGAAGAAGAAGAACGAGAAAAGTGAATGAAGATTGAGAAGATAACAGAGAAGATTGATGATTTTCTCTCTTTCTTCTTTCTTTTATTTTTGAAGAATTTTGTAGCTTCTGCCTGAGTAGATAGCAGATGAGGTTGACTGTAAAAAGGATGATAAGCAGCTATCCAAGCTTGATTAGACTCTTGTAGCCCCGGATGAATCAAGAATTTCGTGATTAACAAGATTGACACTTAAATGAGAGACAATTGAGGACAAACGTTTTACGGATTTTTTTTACAAGTGAAAAGGTCTTCAATTTTTTAAAGAATTACCTCGATAAGATCCACAAGGCTTAGAGAAGAGTTCAAAATACCCTTTGGTGCCATGTTGAGAAGGAGGAAGGAAAAATAATATTTTAAATGACTTCTTTTTTTGTTATTATTCAAGGATTGCTTTAGTGTCTTTAGAGACAGAGAAGAGTGTTGTTTGGGTTACTAGCACTTGAAGTGTTGGTTGAGTTACTGACACTCAATACCAGATATTTATAATACAAAGCATACAATCATATTTCCGGTACACCCTATTAAATCTTTATTATTATTTTCAATACGCTCGATTTGTTCTCTATTATTTTCAACATATTATAATTTAATTTATAATTTCATACTTTAAACTATATTAGATTACATAAAACTATATGATTAGTGTCACAATTGATTATTACTACATACTATTTTTTCACTATAGGTTAGCAAAAAATTTAAAATGTTAAAAAAAAAAAGATACACACCAACAATTCAAATTTGTTAAAAAAAAAAAAGAAAAAGAAAAAAAATTATTAAGAGTACCACAATATATGATTTTGCATTTTTCTATTTATTTTCCTATTATAACTAATATATAAATTCACATTTGACACTATATAAGATTTCACATTACTACAACAAATTTTAAATTATAAAATTAATTTAACAATTAATTTGTTATACTTACCATTTTTTAATTCTTGTTTGGTAAAAAATTTCAAATATTTAGAAAAATATATACATTGATATAACATCAACATTTTAAAGAACAAATTTATATTTGCAATAACAAAACAATAATAATTCGTGATAATATTTCAATCCACGGCTTGGTTTTTGTGTTTTCTTCTTTTAACTTTTGTTTTAAGATTTATTTCTTGTTCCTGTGTATCTTATTTTCCTTCAATTGCACCTTTTCATTAGTGTTTTACAAAACCCGCAACAATATTTGATTCTCATGAATGCCAATCCACTTGACACTCCCAAACACTTGGAATCGGAAGCGACTGGAATGATCCCAATTCCTTCATTCTGATTCATGTAATACAAACAAGACCTAGGTGATACAAGAGATAATTTGAATCGACTCATGTCCCAATCTCAGAGCTTCACTTTGGAGCCCTCCACCCATCAACCAATTTCTAATTCTCTCTTTCAGATTAGGGATTAGAAGCCATGAACTTCTTTTCCAAATGCACCTTTCATAAGCATTATACAATGAAAATTTTAAAACAAGTCAACAAATAATTTTTCATGCCACAAATTTCTGAATCCAAATAGGGTCTGAATTATTTATCTCTTTTCGACGGTTGGGTATTTGAAATCTAGAAAATGTTATAAAATCATATCACCCTTTTTTATTCACAATCCTAATGTCATTTGGTGGATGTATGATTATTCCACTGTAAACCTTTTAAATTTCTCTCTTTTTCTTTGAAAAAAATGGCTTCATTTTTTATACGCGTACAATTCTATAGAGATAAGAGTTTTCTTTTTCTCAAAGAGTTAAAGGGAGAGAGAGAGAGAGAGAGAGAGAGAGAGAGAGAGAGTTGAGGGATAATTATCCCAAAAACCACTTCCACATTCAAATTTAAATTTAAATAAAAAGGTTTTGGGTCTATGCACATGAGCGGATCCATCCACTTTTTTAACATTTTTCACTCACATATGAGAGCTAGAATCGCACGTGACATGATCGTTACAATCAAACATTACCAATTTTATATAAGCAAGTAAATCGTGTGACCCGTGAAAATACCAAGAGCTCTAAGGCTTTACACTAATTAAGAATATACAGTAGCTCACTTTCAATTTAGTGATGAGGACGTTATATGTCATTATACCCTAGACCTCTTTTACTCAACACAGTCAATATATCTTTCATCCTTTAAAATAATGTAAGAGTATATTGACTCAAATTTAATCATATATTCACAATTATATCTCTAAACATTAAGTCACATACATAATTGGCTAACCTGTGAATACAAAACAATATGTCGGTTAAAGACAGTTTTCCTTTTATACTACTAGGTTTCAACTTTATCTTAGCTACTTTCCTAGATATGTACTGTCAAACCGAATCAATCTTAATTTCTTGGTAACATGTTAAAGTAACAATACTAAAATAAAATTTCAAGAGACAAACAAAATTTCTAAGAGGATGAATTGAGATTAAATATGAAACTCTGGGTTTCACACAATGAGATGAAGAGAGATGCACAATCTCATTATCCATATAGTCAAATAAGTACACGTGATATGAAATACATATTACGATACTCTTTCCTCCCATTCGGAAGCGTATGTCTTATTTTTTTAAAATTAATGCATTGTACAAATCTTAATCTAAGTGTACACAACATTTGACTTGATTTATTTTTCTTATAAGTTCTCAAACATCTCACAATATCAAAAAAACTCACATTTGGCTATTAGACAAATTCAATGCATTGTCGGAATCCATTTCAATTACCACGTATGTATAATCAGTCAGTAATCTCATCTTAGTATTCTATTAGAATGGCATGCATGTTAATCTACCAGAAATTAATATTGTCTCATATCTACATATCACATAGATATCAAAGACGATTGCTCTTATGACAGAGCCAATCTTAAAAACTTATCCAGCATAATTCAATCATATACACAAGAATTTTGGATACAAAAAAGGTTCAAATGTCAATAAATATAAATATTATATCATATACTCTGTATATGATCACAATCACAGTTATGAATACTATCACGACCTATACAATCCAAATAATCTAACATATCTCACTAACATGTCTTTAGGTACTGATTTCATAAAATGACCAATCACCATCAAATGTGTTGGCATATTTTTCAGTATCATTTCACTCTTTTCAATCATATCTTTGATAAAATTAATTTTTGTGTCTATATTTGATTTAGGCATGATATTTAGAGTTTCTAACATTCGTAGTAGTTGAATAATTGTCACAATAGATAATCATAACCCCTACTGAATTGTTTACTATTCCCAAATATTACAAAATCTATTCAATCAAGATCTTTCTTGAATTGTGGAAACACAGGTTACAAATTCTGATTTAATTGTATACAGTGATACACATGTTTGCTTCTTGCTCCTTCATAAGATAACGCCATCATTGAGCAAGTAAACATAACTAGTAGTAGATTTTCTCTTATCTAAATTAGCTCTCCAATCAACGTTCGTTTGTCATTTTTATATTAGATCATTTCTTTGATAACAAATGAAATAATCTATAGTTCCTTTCAGATATCCCAATGTCTTTTTTACAGCAATCCAATCACTGTTCTATAGATTGGATTGATACCTGCTGATCAAACCCACAACTTGACAAATATTGGGATAAGTACACATCATAACGTATTTCAAGCTCTCAACTATTCTAGAATACATTATTCTGAACATTTTATCTATTCATTAGAATTTTTTAGGGTATATGTCATTATTTGAACTATCGCCTATAACCGTAAGAGTATCAATGGGTTTATAGTTTTTAACCTTGCGTCGTTTTATAGCCTTTATAATATAAGACTTTTGAAATAATTCTAATAATTTCTTATAACGATGTCTATGAATTTTGATTGTCAATCTGCTTTACCCATATCCTTCATCTTAAAATTGAAAATAACCATTTCAAGATTTGTAAGACATATTTCTTTTCATTCATGGCTAACAATATGTTCTGGATATATAAGAATAAAATTACAAATTTGTTTTCGGATTTGTTCACAATAGATACGATGTTTTTTTGTCTATCATGATGATATCGTAAGAGATCAGGACCTTGTGAAATCTCAAGTACCATGGTCTCAAAAACTGGTTAAGGTCATAAATTGATCTACTCAATTTATAGATTCTGTCTTTCTGATCTTTAATAAAAAAATTCTTTATTGAAAAAAACAGTTTTTATGTCCATCTAACATAATTTTAAATCTAAATTGGTCATTATTGTCAACAACAGGTGAATAAAGGTAAATATCACTACAGGAAAAAAAAGTTTTTTCATAATTAACATCTTTTTACTCAGTATAATCTCTTATTACCAATTGAAAGTTATACCTCTCAACAGTTTTATCTATCACATACTTGGTTTTAAGTACACACTTGTATCCAATAATTTTGTGCCTTAGCGGAGGTTCAACCAATTCTTAAAATATGGTTGGATCTCATTGATTTTGATTTTTCCGTCATTGCCTTTTCCATTCATTCTTGGTAGGACTAGATAGAGTCTCATCTATATTTTTAGACTTTTTTTTTTCATTTTCTGGAGAATAATAAATGTGTACCCTTCAATCTCAAAGAGATTCTTGGCACGATTTTCCTAACACTTTTTCGAGATGGCAACTCAGGTAGATCGGTAGAATTTGAATCCCTCCCACTAGAATCAACATCATTCCAATGATCTACTATAAATAGAGCTATATTTTGAATTAACTAATTCAAACAGTAAGATTCTATGTCCTTCACATCACCTCTATTAGGAAAATCATTCTTTAGAAATGTGACATTTCGTGATTCAATTTCTGATACGGTACCATCATCTTATTCATCAATGAACACTTAATTTTTAGACTAGTCAAAGTATTTTATAAGATACTCTTATTTTACAAAAACTCAAATTTCCAAACTTATTGAAAAAATCTTTAATACAAATGGCCAACCCCCAAGATCTAAAATCACTTAAACACGGTTTTCTCCTAATTCAAAATTCATATAACGTCATTGCTATTGATTTTGAAGGTACTTTGTTCAAAATATTAGTCACAATCAACAAAATATCTCCCTAAAAGGAAATCGACAAGTTAGATTACGTTATCATGGATTTTGTTATATCCAACAATATCCTATTCTTTCTCACCACAACAGTATCCTACTAAGCTGTATAAGGAATAGTCAAATATTGGGTTATATCTCTTTCATTAATAGATCCTTAATTGACCTCATACATATTCACACTCTTTGTTTGTTCTAAAAATTTTTATCGTTCTATCTATTTGAATTTTTATATCATTCATATAAGATTTAAAGCACTCAAATGCTTTAGACTTGTGAAAAAACAAATAGATATTGCCAAATCTTATAAAATCATTCATGAATATAATGAAATATAAAAGGTCACTTCTAACCTTCACACTCTTTGGACCACAAATGTCTGAATGGACTAATAGTAATGGAAATTCAGCCCATATGGCCTTTCCCAATGCTTTTCTTGTCATTTTGCAGACATGACAATTTAATTTAATGGTTAAACATTCATCTAGCAACACCATGAAACCATTTTCAAGTTATTCGGTACCAATAGACATGACATTCAAATACAAACTAACACTATCTCTTTGAAAGTTTAAAACATAATCAAGTTTCAAAAAAATAAGAACAAATTTTAATTCTATTGAATTTCTACCATGTAGAGAACATCATATAAAATGAGAATTTGACCATATAATAGCTCCAATTTACAAGTGCCGACTCCTCTATCCTCCACTTTTGCATTGTTCCCCACATAGATCCATCTCCTATTAGAAAAAATTCGATAAAAAATCACAAATATTTCTCAGTCTGTTCTTATATCCGAAATTGTTTTTTTTTTTTGTAATACATCTTCAATCTCCTTTCATTTCTTACTTCCATTCTAATCCCTCTCACTCTTAGAGTTTAAAACTATATTTGAAATAAACTCTACAACAAAAGTATTAACTATGGATCTAGCAGCACAAAACCACTCATTTTCAAGTTCAACGTGGTGAGCAACATCTTCATACTACATTATAAGTCAAATTGACTTTTAAGTGCTCTCACTTGACAGGAAATGATTGGATCGAAATTTGAGCTTTCTTTTTATCAGAGAGGATATGACTAACTGATTTCACCTCTCTTATAATGTTAGATATGTCCCTTAAATGTTATTTGAAATTGTGACTATTTCATCTTTTTTCGGTATCAAACTTTATGGTCAACTGTTTAAGATTAATCACACTGATATCTCCACATTTCTCTTTGAGGTACACCCAAATGACATGAGCAATCGAATATTGTTTACACTCGGGAATCGTATCATTAATCACAGAGCTAATTAGGGTTACTTGAATATTGGGATCTATCCTTTTCCACTCCTGGTAAGCATATTGTTCTCTCCTCAGTGGGGCATCATTACCCACATCAGGGTACTACATAACATGCCTGATACCTTCTAAGGCATCTTGTTCTTTTAGCACATTCTAAATTTTATGGCATCATAACTCAGAATCATCACCATTCAATTTGTCATTTCTATTTAAACTTGCAATAATGGATTTCGATATTATGATTTGGGTTTCAAGAGCGTAGACACAATTATTCATACTCATAAGTTACATACAATTTTGTATTTCAAAAAATTAACATTAATGACATATCAACATTAAATATAGAATCGAAAATTCACTTAATTCCCGATCATTATTTATGGTTTTAATGTATTACCATCACAAATTCAATTTAAAATTACAAAATGCACTAAGTTTTAGGTGAAAATTATCCAAATTCTTCCAACCAAAAACATCTCACTTCAAAACACAAAGTATTTAAATACTATTATAATTTTAGATGAGAATTACTTAATTCTACTAATCCAAAAATTTTTATTTAATTACACAAAACATTTAAATAATATTTCGATTTTGGTTGAGAATTATTTAAATTTGATCGATCCAAAATTTTATTCAATAGAATTTAGTTTTCTTTTACATACATGATCATCCAAAACAATAAACATAGCTAACATATACTTGAAAGAAACTTTATATTAACATTCTAAAGTTTCTCTAGTATATGATCATGATCCTACCAAATTGCCATAATACACAAAAGAAAACTTTCACATGCATTATCTTGTTTCAAAATAAATCCATTCAAGATATCATGTTTACAATTCCCCTAAATAGCCTATCACTGGGAATAAATCTCCTTACGATACGTGGGAAACTATTTATATTTTGATATAGTTTTTTCTTTATTTCACTACAAAAAAACACAGTTTTAGTCACGAATTTTCACGACGAAAAAAATTCGTCGCTAATTTACCACAAAATTTGCGCGAAAAAGAAGTCATGGCTAAATTAGCAACGGATACATCATTCGTAGTTAAATTCGTCGCTAATTAGTGACGAAAAAGTTTTCGTGACTAAATTCGTCGCTAATTAGCGACAAAAAATTTTTTGTTGTAAATTTCGTTGCTAATTAGCGACGAATTATATTTCGTGGCTAAATTTTACCATGAATATAGATATCTGTAGCTAAATTTAGTGACAAAAAAAGTTCATGACAATTTTTGTCGCTAAATTTAGTAACGAAAAAATTCCGTGGGAAATTCTGTCGCTAATTAGTTACAAAAATTTTTTGTCGTTAAATTTATCGCTAATTAGTCACGAAAAAATATTTGTCTCTAAATTTAGCAATGAAATCTAAAATTCGTAGCTAAATTTGTCACTAATTAACCACAATAAATAATTGAATAAATATGTAACAGACAATTTTAAATAAGTCACGGTTGTGGAGTTCACCATTTATATTTTTCATCTTCTATATCCGTTCGTTTCTCTCATATAATTCAATCATATTTAAAAGTTTAGTTGTTCATCTTCATTTATAATCGGATGGCACGGATAATTAGGTTAGACGACTATTAATTTTTAAACTATTCTATGGATTCAAAAAAATAAAATAAAAATGAAAAAAAATAATAAAATAATAAAAGAAAAGAAAAAAGAAGAAAACAAAATATAAAATACAAATTTATATAAAAAAAAGATTAAATTAGCGACGGATTTTGCGACGGATTTAGAAATCCATCACTAAGTTAACAACAGATCGAGAAATCCGTCGGCAACTTAGCGACAAATAAAGAATTCGTTGCTAATTTAACGACGGATTTAGCAACGAATTTATATGCGTCGCGAATTTAGTGACTGATTTTGCGATAAATTTTATATCAGTCGCTAATTTAGCAACAAATTTTCATATCTGTCACTAACTTAGCGACGGATTTAAAATTCATCGCAAAATTTAATCTTTTTTAAATAGAATTTTATTTTATTTTTATTTTTATTTTTATTTTATTAATATGTTATATTTAAATTAAAAATTAATTTAGCAATAGATTTGTTTTCTATCGATAAATTTAGCGACGAAAATTCCAATCTGTCGCAAAATTTTTTATATATAATTAAATAAAATATAATATTTAAATTAAAAAATTAATATAAAAAATCTGTCGGTAATTTAGCGACGGATTCCAGGTCCGTCGCTATTTCAACGACGAATTCTAGGTCCGCTGTTTCAGCGATGGATTCCAAGTCCGTGGCTGAATCAATTTTATTTTATTTTTTTAATTTATATTAACAAATCATATTACTATTTTATAATATTTTAATTTAACAATTTATTTTATTATATTATATTTCATTTTTTTAAAGAATAATATTATTTAAATCTTAAAAAAACACCATATATTTTATTTTATTTAAATTATATTATTTAAAACCATGTGAACTGTTATAATATTATATATTGTATAGGTACCTTTATTTTATTTCTATTATTTTATTCAATAATACAAATCATTTATAATATTTTTTAATTAATATTAATTTGGCGGGCCTGGGCGCGAGCCTGCGCGGGCGCCCGCGCATGCACGCACGGGCGCCCGCGCATGCACGCACGGGCGCCCGCGCATGCACGCACGGGCACCATGCACGGGCGCCGGGCACAGTCAGGGGCGCGCACTTAGGCGCGCCCGCGCAGGCAACATGTCAACCACTGGGCCACCCTAAGACTTGTGTGTAAGTATTTTTTTTTTCTTTCTTCATTCTCATTTTTTTTCTATTCTCATTTTTTTTTCTTCCTCTTACTTGGGTTTTTTTTTTCTTTGATTATATATAATAATTATATTTACTTATATATTTGAATAAAAATATTTTGTGATTAAATATATAGGTTTTTTAAATTATTAATATTTTATAATTTATTAATAATTATAATTTTATATTATTAAGATGCCACATTTTTAAACTGATTAAAAAAATAAAATAAAAATGAAAAGGAATAATAAAATAATAAAATAAAAGAAAAAAGAAGAAAACAAAAGATAATATTAATATATTTTTTAATTAATTTATTATTTTATTGTAAATTAGATTTTATTATTTTTTATTTTATTAAAAATTATCATATTTATTATTTTTAATTAATATTATTTTAGGTTGGTGGTTTAAGTAAAAAAATATTATATTTATTATTTTAAATTGTTATTATATATTATTTTATTATTATTATAAAAATATATTTATTATTTTTAATTGTTATTATATATTATTTTATTATTATTATAAAAATGTGAAGGAAAGATAATAAGTAAAAAAAAAAAAAGTTATATCACATACTAACATTGGCTTTGGCTTAGTGGTTAAATGCTTTTACAGGTTGATGGCGTGTGCAGGAGTTCGAATCACTTTGGAGGCAAAGAGGAGGCATTTTCCAGCAATTAAGTGAGGACGGGGTGCTGGCTCTGGCTCGGGGGCGGGAGGGCGCTCTTGCAGGCCGGGGTGCTGACTTCGGCAGGCGAGCAGCTGCTGGTGCTGGTTCGGGTGGGCAGGCCCGTCCAAGCATGTGACTTGCAGGCAAGTGGCAGGCAAGTGCTGCTCAGGTGTGCAGGGCAAGTTCTTTCGATGAATTTGAAATCAGCGACAGATTCCAAATCCGTCGCTCACTCAGCGATGGATTTTTTTATTTGTCGCTAAATTAGAGACGGATATTTTTGTCGCTAAATTTTTCTGTAGCTAAATTAGCGACGGATAATTTTTTTGTCACTAAATTAGGTACGGATAATTTTTTTTGTCCCTAATTTAGCAAAAGATAATTTTTTGTTCCTAAATTAGCGACGGATTTTAGCGACAAAAATTATTTGTTACTAAATTTAGCGACGAATTTTAGATTTTCGTAACTAAATTTAGCAACGGATTTTTTTTCTGTCGCTAATTTAGCGATAGATAATTTTTCGTCGCTAAATTTTGTGACGAATTTTAGCGACAAAAAATTATTTATCGCTAAATTTTGCGACGGATTTCTAATTTTCGTCACTAAATTTTTGCTACATATTATTAGCGACGAAAAATTTTTTGTCGCTAAATCCGTCGCTAATGTTTTTAGTGACAAATTTTTTAAAATTTTCGTCACTAAATTTGTGACTAAAAACCTGTTTTTTTGTTGTGTTTGAATCTCTAAATTCTTGACTTTTCATATTTCTATTAATATTGACTTCACATGGCTAAGGGTCATGCTCCCTCGGCAATCATCGCATCAATAACGTTAGCCCAATAAGCAATCAAGGAATTCCTCAAAATGTATACTTCATCACCCCAAAAGGCATGGTCTAGATCAGAAAGTTCATGACATTTTTCTTTCATGATCCCAAAATGAGCTAGCAACATATGCGATGGATCCATCTTATAAGTTAACATTTGATCTAATTTTATAAGATATGTTTTGTACTTCTTAATCTTCTAACTTTCCCCCAGAGAGGTGCATGACGGCTCATGATCCTTACCATTTCCCTAGAAAACAGGAACAATATTTAGTCAAACATATAACCAACCATAATACTATACAAGAAATTCAGAAATCCCAATTTTAAATTATATTTTCAATTTTCAATTAATTTTATGTTCAAAAAACAAAATTTTAATATATAAAAAAAGAGTATAAAATCAAAAGAGTGTAAGCAATTTACACATAGGTTTAAAGCATTTAAATGTATTTAAATGTCTTTACACATAGAGTTAAAATCATTTAAATTTTCTTTGTTGTTTTGCTATCAATCTTCTACAAATCATTTAAATTTCTCTCTTTTTCTCCAAAAAAAAAAAATTAGCTTCACTTTCCATACACGTGCAATTCTAGAGAGATAAGAGTTTTGTTTTTCTCATAGAGTTAAAAGGAGGGAGAGGGAGTTGAGGGGTGGTTATCCCAAAAACCACTTCCTTATTCAAATTTAAATTTAAATAACAAGGGTTTGGGTTTACCTACGTTGGTGTACCCACCCCATTTTCCAATTTATGTATAGATGTGGTTATCTTGAGACAACATATACTCCAATCTGTTCAAAAAAATTGTGGAATGAAAAACAAGGATGTTTAGCATGAAGTCTAAGCAAATATCCATGGTGAGAATCTGAGTTGCCAGGTGATACTTCAAGGGCATGGCAATTTAGTTCTTCGGATACAATACAGTGCAAGAAAAATGTCATATCAAAAAACAAAATCAGGAGTAAAAGTTGGCGATGTCAAAAGTTGTCATCAGAAAACATTATCAAGATAAAATAATGAAAATACTCTGTAGAGATCTTACAAGCTACAAGCTCACACCGACGTCATTTTATGTGATGCTGGAAGCTGCATTAATTTATTAGGCATGCTATTTGCATCCAAAGAATGTATTCGATTCTTGGTCCTGCAATTGCTGCCCTCAGCTGATTGTGCTGGTGCTGCAACTAAAACCTTGGCATTCTTTTTGGTCTTCTGGAAATTACCCAAAAAAAAAAGACATAAGAGCACTCATCATAATACAGTTCAAAACATTTGCCTTCAGCAAGCCTAGCAGAAAAAAGATAAAGATTAAATACTCTTGGGAAGGCTTAAAACTTGGAAACAAGCACTTTCTGATAGAACTCAAGGGCACACATAAGATGCTTTTGGCAAAAACCATGCCATGACTCCTAGGATCTTTAGATGATCATCGCAAACAAAATCCAGGGACAAACACTCAGCAATTCAGGGGAGGAGATGGGCAATTCAAAAGGTTACGTTTGGGGGCAAAACACGGCAGACAAGCAGAAGAGGCAATGGACAAATGTTATGATAGTTAAGAAGTAAGCAAACATTTTCTTTCTGGCCAAATGGTTATTTTCTATTTTCTTGTCCAACAGAAATTGAAAAGCCACTATGCAGGAATTTTCTAAAAAGACTATTTTGCATAGCATTCTGAAATTGAGCAGCATATTATGTAACACTAGAAAAAAAAAAAAAAAAAAGAGAAAAATATATTCCCAAATTGGATTAGGGCTAAAAAGTCCTAATCTCTCTTCTTCTCTCTCTCTCTCTCTCTCTCTCTCTCTCCCTCTCTCTCTTTTTTTTCTCTCTTTCTCTTCTCCTCCGCCGCTGCTCTTCTCCTCCGCCGAGGCCTCTCCCCTTCCGCCACCCACCGCCGCTGCTCCTCCTTCCTCACGCGAGCGCGCTAGCCTGCAGTGCCTCCTTCCTCGCGCGAGCCGCGAGCAGCGCTGAACCTTTTGCCCGAGCGCTCCATAGAGCGAGCCGCACCTGTGCACGAGCCGCGCCTGCGCTTGAGCTGCGCGATCCCTGCACGAGCTCCAGTGCGACCCACTGCGCGAGCCCTGCGCGCGATCTCTCGTGAGCAACACACGACTCAGCGCGAGCCAGCGCGAGCCCAGCATAAGCCTAGCGCGACCCAGCGCGAGCCACTGCGGCCTACGAAGCCTTCTGCAGCCAGCAAGTCGGGCTACGAGCCTGCGAGCCCACCAGCGGGCCAGCCCACCGGCCCGTGAGCCCGTGACTGCTCGCAAGCCCGCGACCAACTGTTCCCCTTCGAGAGCTCACCTACATCTTCACTGCAGGTAGCGACTATGATTTGGTTGAAATTCTAGGTGTTAGAAATTTAGTTGTTGCTAATATATTTCAATTTTGAAATATTACAAATTTTAGACCAATCCGATGGATGAACGACAGCTAGGTCTGAAACCCGAGGAACCCTAGGTGAAAGAAAAGCACTCACTTCAAAGTTTGAATATGTTTTGTTGATTTTAGGTTATATTAAATTTGAAAGAAAAAATTAAGAATCCCTTATTAGGGTTTTATTTGATATAAAATTTGATAATTTGATTATGTTTGTCTGTTGGAGACTCGTTGAAAATAGGGAGTGACCACTCTCCCTAGATATGTGAGTGAGACTCTAATCTCTTGCATGAAATAATAAAAACTTGTTTTTGTCATATTTCCAATAAAACATGCTTTTGATATGCATTGACTTGACATGTGATATTAAATTTCAAAACTTGTTTTGCGACAATTGGAGTGTCGTAAATTCATGTTTCTGATGACATGCATCCATATTTGAAATAAAATGATATTGTGCCATTATTTGAAAACTAGATATGTTTTCTATTCTATCATTGTATCTTCCCATGATACTCACTTCTCTCTTTTTCCTCCTTAGACAGGTTTATTGTGATTGAGTGACACTTCAGATCTTAGAGATTCTGGTGGATCTGGGTGATATACGACGGTGAGATTTAGGTTAAATTTGAAATATGAATTTCATACTTCATTTCGACCCTACGAGGTCTTGACATTTAGGTCCATAGTTGGCCGTGTATATTATGGGATGACTATATAACTTATGAGCAGTTGTGTGTATAACTCTCGTTTTGATTCATTTTACTCGCATTGAGGCATCTGTAAGCGTTTTAAACTTTCTACTTGGAAAATGTGTTATACATTGTATAAACTTAGGTCCGCTCAGTGTAACGGCTGCTCATGCTCTAGTTGGGCATGACAGTAGAGGTCTGTGGCTAGGACTGTTAGAAACTTTGTAGGCTTACGTTGTTCTGGATGCTGGCTATGGTATTTGTTGATTTTGGAGATGCCGGGATGGCCATTTGTTTAAATTACAGGTTGATTTTGAATATACATGTTTAATTATATACGGGAAACCTTCGATTTATGGGGAGATTCTGTCTGATTTTTTGAAAAAAATACAGCCGGCATCTAGGGGCAACGGGCGGCTGTTCACGATCCCGGTTTGGGGCATGACATATTATGCTGGGTTCATATCAGAGTATACCTAAAACATTAATATTCTTTCCTGCAAACTTCCATACCAGTGCTTAGGTATATCATTGCCTTCCCAACATTGAAGTGCGTAGAATAGATTTTCAATATATAGCAACTGATAAATATACCCTCTATGTACAATGTTGAAATTGAATCCACATCTATAACTCTATAAATTGTTGGAATTTAGGGGGGTTGGGTTGCCCATGTGGGTTTGACCCAATCCAAACCATATAACTAAAGTTCAAAAAAAAAAAACCAAGGGGGGGGAGTAGTTTTTCTCCTAACTCCCCCTTGGTCATTTGAATTTTGAAAAAAAAAATCAAAAGGAAGTTACACTTTTGTTGCGACAACACCAAAAAGTCAGGGACGGGTGAAAACTTCCAAGCACATGAATGAACATTCTTCTCCATTTTTGTGCAAAAAGCCGAGAGGGAAGAAAAAAAATAGAACTCCATAGTTAAGGGTTTGAAGGTGACAATTCATATATCATAAATCAAGGGTATTTGGATCGTGAAAAACAAAAGCAAATAACACGTGATTGTTTTTCGACCACGCATTAAAAGGGTTAGTGATTCAACCCTAGATCTTAGATTTTTGATTTTTTTTTATATTTCTTTGAAAGCATGAAAATCATGTATTCATTGTATGAAAAAGATTCTTATTGGTTTCAGAGCATGTAATGGTTGTGTCCTAATTTTTTTTCTGATGCAAAATAAAATATATATATATATATATATATATATATATATATATATATACAGAATATATATATATTTGATTTTTATTATCTATAGAATATAACACTTGGGAATATAAATAAACAGTTAAATGATAACAAAAGAATAATTATGAAGAGTAATAGATAAATAGATGAGTAATCAAGATAAATGATAGACAAATAAAATAATAATAATAATAAAAGAATAAAAAGAATTAAAGAGACATAAATAAAGTAAAAACCAGGAGTAATGGGATCCTTGGGCGACAGAGCCCATCGCTAATCGCAACACTCTGGAAATACAGGAAAATATAAAATATGAGAACCTTGGACGGCAGAGCCGACCGCTAATCATCACTTTAAACAAACAAATAAATAAATAAAAATAGGACCAGAGATTTATGGGCGGCAGAGCCGACCGCACTCTGGAGAGAGAGTTAAGAGAAGAGAAGAGAAAAGTTAGATAACATAAATGAAACACAAACAATTTATTCATAAAAATAAATGATTACATAAGATAAAGGTAAGACAAAGCGCTTACATTTAAATACTTGCGCCTTGATCTTGGTGGAGTTTTACAATAGATAAGAAGGGAAAGAAAAGAGAGTGAACACTCAAGAAGATTTCATAATGCTCCCAAAGCTTCTCCTCCCAAGGTTGTGCTCTCAAAATGTGTGTTATGTGTTTGCAAGTGATAGCTCCCTTTTCAAAGAGAATGGTATTCTTTTATAGAATTTTTAGAAGTTCCTGTTACTACACGGATGAACAGTGTTTACTATTATAACACGAGGTGAACAGTACCGTATTTATGAATAGTGTCAAATAGTACCCCGTATGAACAGTACCGTATGAATAGTGTTTTTACAAAATTTTTTTTTCGAAATATAGTAAATGATACTAATATTATACAAGGTGGTTTTCTTGAAAGAGTTATCAGTTTTGAAATAACTGATTGACCTTTAACAAAATTTTACCAGTTTTAGGACAACTGATTGATCACAATTTTATCAATTTTGTTGGAGATGCCCTTGCGGGTTTTCATTCCAACCTGATACCCTGATTTTTTGCATAGGTTGCCCTTTCGGGTTTTCAACCTATCGGGCTCAAAGCCAATTTTGCATGGAAAAGATATCTCATCCAGCTAAATCTCTTTTTTTTTATATATATATATAATATTCTGTAAAATCTTTTTGAGTGTTCACTCTCTTTTCTTTCTCTTCTTATCTAGTGGAACCATAAAACTAATAGAAAGATCTCTGGAATTTGTAAACAAATTTCCAGACAAAATTCTTGATAAAACTTAACTTCAAATATTTTTAAGAAATTTAAATTATGTCCTAGATTTCTTTCTAAATATCAACAAAATTGCACAACCTCTTCATAACAGATTAAAGGAAAACCCCAAATCTTGGACAGACGAGCATACTAATACTGTCCGACTCATTAAAAAAACAAATCTTAAAAATTCTATGTCTTCATTTTGCCAATCCTAACCTCCCTAAAATTGTTAAAACCGATGCTAGTGATCTAGGATATGGAGGAATCTTAAAACAAATCCAGGATAATAAGGAAGTCGTAATCCAATACACTTTTGGCCACTGGAATCAAATCCAAAAAAACTATTCTACCATAAAAAAGGAAAATTTGTCAATTGTTTTATGCATTACAAAATTTCAAAGTGATTTATTAAATAAAAAATTTTTATTACGCATTGATTGTAATTTTGCAAAAGAATGTCCAAAACATTGGTTCTAAACAAATTTTTACACGATGGCGAGACATATTATCTATATTTGATTTTGATATTGAATATATTAAAGGTGATAATAATTCCCTACCTGATTTTCTAACGAAGGAATTTTTACAAAATAGATATTCTCATCGTATGTTTTATCAAGACCATTTTCCTTTTCTAAAATGTTTAATTTATTCTCTCTGCCAACATTTTCTGTTATAACTGAAGGTGTTGGAGAGGTTGGTTCTGAATCATTTTGGTTTTGTTCTTCCGTTTGAGAACGTGTATAGACTGGTTGTGGGATTGTTTTTCTCAATTCTATGTTTTTTAGAGAGGTTGTTGAAATATCTGAGATCGAATACTTCGGAAGTTTTATTGGGCTTTTATCATGAAGATTTATGATGGACGGTAATTTTGATATTCTTCCCAGATTTATATATTCAGAGGATGCTGTTGATGTATCCGAAAATCTGGAGTTATAAAATGGTCTATCAAAACTTATTTTTACATTACCATCTGTATATTATGTTATTTGTTTTATTCTGGTATTTGGTTCTGGAATGTCATTGTTTATTTTAGGTTGAACAGCTCCTTCCAGTATCCAATCTTCTGGAAGGGTTATTTCTTCCTATCTGATAGGTTTTGGAATAACCAAGTTAGATTTTGTGATATCGGTTTGGAGAAGAAGGGTTTCTCCTTTTTTGTGTTGGATTTTATATTTTGAGTCGAAGGCTATTGTCATGACTTTATAATGTTTTTTATATATTAGAGTAACCGAAATTGATCCCTCCATCATATCATAATTATGTATTTTAACTTGTGAAATCAAGGATTTCAATATATTTTTATCATTCAAAGAAATTATAAGGTTTGGGTAACAATCGAAGGAAACTGGACCATTATATAAACTGGATTCAACAGTTCCTAATAAAAAATCTGAGAAATTATTATATTTGGCATCTCTAAGAGTTACCAGAATAGAAGTGTTTAAACCTTCTCTTGTTAATGGTCTAAGACCGATTTGGACTAATCCGATATGGACATATTTATATCCTTTGAACATATGTTTTTCTAAACATTTTTTGAAAAATAGCTGTATAGTTTCAAAAGATTTTAAAAGTTGAATATCTCTTTTTTCAGTTTTAATAGTGTAATCTGTTTTAAAGAAATTTATTTTGGATGTTTTATATATCTAGTCTATACTTATTTTGGATATCTCCCATTTATCTGTTCCTTTTTCAAAATCTTCAATTGTTATTTATTCACTGTTTATTCTATCTTTAGTTCATGAAGAACTTGACATAGAACTCGAAAAGTTAGTAGTTCTACAGAATATAGGGTTTATCGTTTTGATTCTGCACTGCAAATCTAAATATATACCTACGGAACATTGGGATATCCAATGGCCTTACTGCCCCTCCTGGGTCTTACTTCGCCTGGACCACCATGTCTAAAGGACTTGGTATATAATCAGATCTGAAGTTTAGAAATTCAAACAATTTAATCTATATTCTGTATAATACTATCCCCCGGGGCTCTGATACGAAGAAACCCTAAGAACTTGGGGATATAAATAAATAGTTAAATGATAACAAAAGAATAATTATGAAGAGTAATAGATAAATAGATGAGTAACCAAGATAAATGATAGACAAATATAATAAGAATAATAATAAAAGAATAAAAAGAATTAAAGAGACATAAATAAAGTAAGGACCAGGAGTAATGAGATCCTTGGGTGGCAGAGCTGACCGCTAATCGCCACACTCTGGAAATACGGGAAAATATAAAATATGGGATCCTTGGGCGGCAGAGCCGATCGCTAATCACCACTTTAAACAAATAAATAAATAAAAATAGGACCAAAAATTTATGGGCGGCAGAACCAACCGTACTTTGGAGAGAGAGCTAAGAGAAGAGAAGAATTAGATAAAATAAATGAAACATAAACAATTTATTCATAAAAATAAATGATTACATAAGATAAAGGTAAGACAAAGTGCTTACATTTAAATACTTGCATCTTGATCTTGATGGGGTTTTACAATAGATAAGAAGGGAAAGAAAAGAGAGTAAACACTCACGAAAATTTCATAATGCTCCCAAATCTTCTCCTCCCAAGATTGTGCTCTCAAAATGTGTGTTATGTGTTTGCAAGTGATAGCTCCCTTTTCAAAGAGAATGGTATTCTTTTATAGAATTTTTTGGAAGTTCCTACTACTACACGGATGAACAGTATTTACTGTTATAACACGGGTGAACAGTACCGTATTTATGAATAGTGTCAAATAGTACCCGTATGAACAGTACCCCGTATGAATAATGCTTTTACAAATTTTTTTTTTGAAATATAGTAAATGATACTAATATTGTATAATATGGTTTTCTTGTGAGAGTTATCAGTTTTGAGGTAACTGATTGACTTTTAATAAAATTTTATCAGTTTTAGGGCAACTGATTGGCCACAATTTTATCAATTTGGTTGAAAATGCTCTTGCGGGTTTTCATTCCAACCTAATGCCCTGATTTTTTGCATAGGTTACCCTTTCGGGTTTTCAACCTATTGGGCTTAAAGCCAATTTTGCATGGAAAATATATCCCATCCAGCTAAATCTCTCTCTTTTTTTTTATATTCGTCTTTTAACGATAACGAACATCAAAGGCATCTAAGTCATCATTACCCAGATCGATTATAGGTTCTGACTCAGAATTCTGTACTTCAGATTTGGAAGATGATCCTCTTTCACTATGGAGCAACTGCTCCATGATTTAGAAATATTCGTCCTTAGATTTGGCTGCTGCAAGAAGAGTCTGAGTATGAGATTTCTGGGCTAAAAAGGTTTGATCTGAAGAATCGGGTTTTAAAAGCCCCTGATTTTTTAGCCAAACTGAAACAGCCGATTTAAGGATTTTATTAGGAATGCGAAAAGAATTCCACCATTTAATTTTGAATTTTCTGATAAGGATGGTGATTCCGTCAGAGACAGCATAATCTAAATACCATTGGCTAACCCATGGTATATAGAATTTTGTACAGAAAAGACATAGAGGCAAGAATTTTGTACAGAAATGTATTATACCAGGTTTGAACATAATCTCAATATGAGAAAATAGGACAAAAATTTATCTTGGTTTGAAGGTTTGCTGGGAAAGTTTTGGGTTTGAAAAGTTCTTGCCTCCAATTAGAAGGATGGAGGATTTTCAAAATTTTACAAGTTGAATAAGAGGGGAATTGTTGTTCTGAAGAGAACTTAAAGTGCTTGAATTTAGCACTCTCCATCAATTCCAAAATAATTTGATAATAGTCAACTGTTTTGGATAAATCCCAAAATTTGTAAAACCAATTTTGTAGAAAACATCATTCTATAGTCTGGAAAGAATCTTTTTGGGAAAATCCTTTGTCAATAGTTAAAATATTATAAGAATATAATTTCTCAATAAAACTAGAAGATTTTGAAAATTTAAAGTCCGCTAAAACTAGGGTTTTACTACTGGTAGTAGTCAAAATTTTTGGATCCGATTGAAATAGGGTTTTAGAAGATGACGAATCTTCTTTCTCCGTTCTGGAGGCAAGAATAGAAGTTTTACCTATTTGCTGAGTCGAGATTAAACTCAGAGTTGCTTTAAGGGTTTATTCGGGACTCCATAGGTCTGGTTTATCTGGAACCGACTCGATCCATTTCTGAATCAAGGATAGTCTATCTTCAGACTAGGCTGCTGTTTTAGATAGGTTCTCATTTTGGGCCTTGACCCTTTTATCTGCTTCTTCTTCTTCGGTTACCATTTCATACCATGATTTTGTGAGTGTGGCCAAAGAGATAGGTTTTGCGGGGTCTGTTTCGATTTTGGCTTTACCTTTACTGGTATTTTTTCACAGCATTTTATCTGCACAAGTCAAATAGAATAAAATTAGGTGTTTTAAAAGGCATAATCTTTCATTCTGAGCTCTATAAGCCAGATCCTGGTATGATTGTTTTCAATATCTACATAGAGAATGTTACGATGCGCCCATCATCTTTCATGTTTTAGTTGTTCTTTTAAGGCCTTGATTTCATATCAAATTTTGAGAATATATTGGCGGAGTTTAATTTTTGTAATAAATCTTTTATATTGGGGATTGGATATCGGATCCATTTTAAGTCTTCATTTAGAGGCTTATAGTTTATGACCAATATTGGGGTTTCTCTTTCTATTTCTGAGGCCTTATTTATATAGAAAGTTGCACAAGTCCATGGAGATCTAGATTTTGAAATTAATCTCTTGGATTTAAGATCTTGAATTTCTTTTTTACAATATTATTCTATTTCAGCATTCATCTGAATTGGTCTGTCTTTGATAGGAATATCACGTTCATCAAATCCTTTTTCATATGGTAGGTCGACTATATGTTGTTTTCTATCCCAGAAGGCATTAGGAAGATCAGAACAGATTTCTTTTTCGATTGTTTTCTAAAAATCAGAGATTTTTTGTTTTATGGATTTAGTTTGCAATTGTTGTTCAATCTTTTGGAGATCAATGTTCTGTTTTAAGTGTAATATGTAGAATTGTTTTTTCTGTATTAAAAGATTTATTGAGTTCTCATGGATAGAAATGACTTTTATTAAATTTAGGATTTTGGTTTTAGGAGGTTCTAAAAATGGAAAGAAGAGATTTTCTTTTTTGGTCTTAGATTTAATTTCATTATATTCAACCTTGTAAGGGGTAATAAGATTGATAAATGGAGTTTTTAGTATCACTGTTTGTCGGATATCATAAACTAGGACAAAAGTTGTTTGAATCATGAATCTTTCATTTTGGATTCTTGCATCCATTTTGGCAATTATGTTCATTTTGGAACTAGTTGCCGCAGATAGTTTTTTACTGGTTTTTTCATGAAATCTTTCTGGAATGAGATCTGCTTTTATGCAATTTAAGTCAGCTCCGGTATCGAATAGAGCGACCGTATTAATTTTAAAACTTCAGATAATACTAGTGTGATTTTTATAAGGTATTTTCTGAAAGTGATTTACTTTAGAACAAATAAGATTTTTTCAGGAAGGGTTTTTTTGGATTTTTCGAGATGCTGGATGGTACAAGAATCTAAAGGATTCTTATCCGAATTTTCTTCATTACTGCTGGAATCAGTAACTATATTTTTGGCTTTTATTTGAGATAATAAGATTGAAATGGTTTTAGAATCCTCCTCTTGCTTGCACTTTAATTCTTTTAATTCTTTTTTGATTGTTTTTATTTTTTCTTGCAATTCTGGGATGGTTGCAGATGATTTTTTATTGAATTTCTTTTTACTTAATATGGAAGTAAGATTGTACATACCAGCATTAATATGAAGAGTAATAGAAAGATTTTCAGAACTTCCTTTTAGAGATTGTTTTAATTGATCCAAATATTTTTTCTGGATTTCCGGATTATTTATTTGTTGAATGGCTTCTAGAATTAGGGTTTGTTCTCTGGTTATCATGTTTATATGTTTTGAATCTGAACAGTCGGAATCAGATTCTGTTTTATTAGAACTGGTTATAAGTTCATCAATTTGAGGATTACTAGTAGAGGTTTCTGAACTGATTGTATCAGTGTCAAAGTTGTTTACTAATAAAATTGAGATTTTATTTAGAATTGCTTCATCTAGGTGAAGTTCTCTAATCTTTTTGGATACTCTGCAATATTTGGAAGTATATCTTTTTCTTCTACATTTGAAACATGTTATATCTTTTAATGATTTTGAGGTTGAAGGTTTTTCTTCCTTTTTATATTGCTTAGTTTTAAGGGATTTTTTATAAGGTTTTTTATAGTAATCCTCTTTATATTTTTTATAGGGTTTGAATTTTTTGGGATATTCTTTTTTAGAATATTTTTTGAATTGTTTTTTACTATATTCTCCATTGCAGGATTTATGTTTATTAAGATCAAATTAATCACAAAATGATCCTAATTCCTTTTTGGTTTTCTTCATTTCTCATTTTAAATGTTTTTGAAGTTTTAAATCCTGACAAATTTTAAAGCCTTCCTTTTACGTGAAACTGACCAATTCACCATAAGTGAGCTGATCATATGGAATAATATGATTGCCAAAAATGTCACGAATGGTGTTCCTTACTTTCTCTTCTAATAGAGTTGGAAGTCCGGTAAAGAATTTTTCTTTCCAGAAAGGTTGGTTAGAGTCTTATTTGAGCATGACCCTAGATAGAAAGGTTGTTTTATACCATTGGAAGTCACTGAGTTTTTTACACTGGAGGTTGGATAATTTATCTTTTAGATGGGATAAGTCGCCAATGAAATGAAGTGATATAGTAAATATGAGTGTTGCGACAGTATCTTGAATTGGTTCACCTAAATGATTTAAAATTGGTTCACCTTCTTCAGCATTTAGAATTCCTAATTGTTGTTCTTTAGTGAGATGAAAATCCCACCATCCTTTTAATTGTCCAGAAAATCCGGTGATAAGGAGTTCTGCTACTGTTTTATCGGTTGTTCCTTGTTGGGTTTTGTAGGCATTGGATGCTATCGTCTTTTATTATAATATATTCAAGAATTGATATTCCTTCATTCCATCTATATTCCATACATAGATAGAATTGGTGTTGTATTTTGGTTGAACCAGTATCTCGGGTTGATTACCGATTTCCAATTCAGGTAATCTGGTTTTAACATATTCGGATTCGGGAGTTTTCCAAAGAACTTTGTTTATCTCAGGATTTTATTCCTGAAAAGCTTCTTCTTCATTCTCATCTAACTCGGATGAAAAGGTTTTATTTAGGACTATAATATCTTGATTGACAGATTGAGGAGCATTCGGGACAATTGGATTGGATTGTCATGAAGATGACTCGATTTTATTAAGTTGAAGTTTTATGGATTCCAAGAATTCTTGTTTATTGGTTTTGATTTCTTTGTTGGCTTGGTTCAAAATTTGATAGGGTTTGAAAATAAGGTCCTTTGATTTTTTAAGTTTTTCTGTTTTATTAGACTCAGTGGGTTTTTTTTTTGTGATTTTTTGATTTTGGAAAGTTGTTTCCCAATTGTATGTAAATGTGTATTTTTATAATTATTCTGAATGATGATATTTTTTAAATTTATAGAGTCATTTTCTTGGGATTTTTTATAAGGTAGCCTCAATGTTTTCTGTACCAACAGGAATTTTGATTGTCTGAAGAGATGGATGATCAGACTTGATGTTTTCACCATCTTTGGTTTCTCATGAAGGTTTTTTATTTCTTTTTGTGATAGGGTTGGCTGTTTTAAATGGATATTTAATATTATATTTTTTAGTGTATGTTTCAAGCCATGTGAAAAATAAAATATTTATTTTATTTTTTCTACCAAAGTTAAAATGTTTTTCTTGAATCTTAAAATTATTTTCTCCAAAAGTTTTAAAAAACCAATTTCTCTTTTCTCTATTTTCATTAGTGAAAAATTCCTTTTCCAAGTAATTTTTGTTTATTTCAAAATTATTTTAGATTTTAGAAACATCATTTTTTTATGAAAATATTGAGTTTTGTCAAAATTTTATTCTCATCATATGTTTTATCAAGATCATTTTCCTTTTCTAAAATGTTTAATTCATTCTCTCTGCCAACGTTTTCTATTATAGCTGAAGGTATTGGAGAGGTTGGTTCTGAATCAATTTGGTTTTGTTTTTCCATTTGAGAACGTGTGTAGACTGGTTATGGGATTATTTTTTCCAATTCTATGTTTTTTAGAGAGGTTGTTGAAATATCTGAGATCGAATATCTCGAAGGTTTTATTGGGATTTTATCATGAAGATTTATGACAGATAGTAATTTTGAGATTTTTCCCAGATTTATATATTTAAAGGATGTCGTTAATGTATCCGAAAATCTGGACTTATAAAATGGTCTATCAAAACTTATTTTTACATTACCATCTGTATATTGTGTTATTTGTTTTATTCTGGTACTTGGTTCTGGAATGTCATTGTTTAATTTATGTTGAACTACTCCTTCCAGCATCCAATCTTCTGGAAGGGTTATTTCTTCCCATCTGATAGGTTTTGGAATAACCAAGTTGGATTTTGTGATATCGGTTTGAAGAAGAAGAGTTTCTCTGTTTTTGTGTTGGATTTTATGTTTTGAACCGAAAGTTGTTGTCATAACTTTATAATGTATTTTATATATTAGAGCGACCAGAATTGATCCCTCCATTATATCATAATTATGTATTTTAACTTGTAAAATCAAGGATTTCAATATATTTTTATCATTTAAAGAAATTATAAAGTTTAGGAAATAGTCGAAGGAAACTGGACCCTTACATAGACTGGATTCAACAATTCCTAATAAGGAATCTGAGAAATTATTATGTCTTGCGTCTCTAAGAGTTACCAGAATAGAAGTGTTTAAACCTTATGTTATTAATGGCCTAAGACCGATTTGGACTAATCCGATATGGATATATTTATATCCTTTCGACATATTTTTTTTAAAGATTTTTTAGAAAATAGCTGTATAGTTTCAAAAGATTTTAAAAGTTGAATATCTCTTTCTTCAGTTTTATTGGTGTAATCTGTTTTAAAGAAATTTATTTTGGGTGTTTTGTATATCTGGTTTATACTTATTTTGGGTATCTCTCATTCATTTATTCATTTTTCAAAATCTTTAATTGTTATTTATTCACTGTTTATTATATCTTTAGTTTTTGAAAAACTTGACATAGAATTCGGGGAGCTAGTAGTTCTATAGAATATAGGGTTCATCGTTTTGATTCTACACTGCAAATCTAAATATATACCTACGGAACACTAGGATGTCCAACGGCCTTACGGCCCCTCCTGGGTCTTACTTCGCCTGGAACTTTTATATATATATATATATATATATATATATATATATATATATATATATATGAATTATATTAAAATTTACATGTTAGAGTATATTTTTTTTGAAAATATTGTTAATGGTAACTTGAATAATTTTCAACGAAAATGTCTAAAATTTTAATATGTAACTACCCATATGATAAGGAAGCTCTCTGCAAAAGTTGAAGGATGCATATCTAGAAATTTTAGAGAAAAATGAAATTCTAGCCGAAAATGTAAATGTTTATATCTCTTTGCACGATAGGTTTTATGACTTAAAATTTGTATGGTTAGATTCCCCATTAAAAACCCTTTCCAACCATATTAATAACATGCAAAACGGTTCAGAAATGAATGAATTATGGTTTAGGGAAATTAGGGTCGAAGTGTAGAAAAATAAAATCTGCATGCAGAAGACGAACGGTGACATCAGCTGTCACGTCCCGAACCGGGGTTGTGAGCAGCCGCTCGTTGCCTTAAATGCCGGCTGTATTTCTACAGAAAATCGGACAGAAGCTCCCCATAAATCAGAGGTTTCTGATATACAAATAAACCTGAATAATTTAAAATCAACCTGTAGATAAAATAAAATGGCCATCCCGGCCTCACAACAACCTACCAACCACATCAGACATCCAGAACAATGCCAGGCTATATAAATTTCCAACAATCCTAACCACAGATCTCTACTATCATGCCCAACTAGAGCATGAGCAGCCGTCACACCGAATGGGTCTGAAGTTTATACAAATGTACAACAAATTTTTCAAGTAGAAAGTTTAAACACTTACAGATGCCTCAATGCAAGTAAAATGAACCAAAGTGAGAGTTATGCATACAACGGCCCATAAGTTATACAGTCATCCCATAATATACACGGCCAACTACGGAACATAATATCAAGACCGCGCAGAGTCGAAACAAAGTACGAAATTCATATTTCAAATTTAACTTAAATCTCACTATCGTAAATACCAAATCTCAGGGTATGCTATCAAATCCTCTAGAGCTTGAAATGTCGCTCTATCACAAAAATCCTGTCTAAGGAAGGAAAAGAGAGGGGGTGGGTATCATGGGAAGATACCCAGTGAGTAAGAGGGATAATATCAAGCATAAATAGTGTGGGCGAACCATTGGAGTGTCAAATAATATCATTTAAAACAAAAATTTACATTTCGCAGCAAAATAAAGTACGAAATTCATATTTCAAATTTAACTTAAATCTTACTGTCGTAAATACCAAATCTCAGGGTATGCTATCAAATCCTCTAGAGCTTGAAATGTCGCTCTATCACAAAAATCCTGTCTAAGGAAGGAAAAGAGAGGGGGTGAGTATCATGGGAAGATACTCAGTGAGTGAGGGGGATAATATCAAGCATAAATAGTGTGGGTGAACCATAAGAGTGTCAAATAATATCATTTGAAACAAAAATTTACATTTCGCAGCAAAACAAGATATGTTTAGCAATTTGAAATCATTTAAATCAATCACACGATAACAAGCATGTATGCATCCATTTAAAAATCAAATAATAGTAGAACAAACCAAAAATAATCCTAGCAAAAGTCAACCATGACCAAGGACAGACGTATCGGGGGTTTTATTATGCATAGCCTTTAAAATCGCTCTTTACCCCGACGTTGGCCATGAGTTTGCTGGGACTAACTCATCATTGTGTATAGGACCCTACCCGATGCTAGACGGTGGTGTCATACACGTGAAGCGTATCCGCGCAACCCGTACCTCTACAAACTCCCTTCGTAGTTTCGAAATCATCAATGTCATCATCATAGTATCACAAGGGCACAATATCCCACAAGAAAGAATCATATCATGCATAACCAGTGGGCATCCAACCACATAGTTTATCAAAGCATTTGAAATCCGCGTTCCAATACATTTCATCAAATCATTTCAAAACTGCATACCAATGCAACCGCAAAAAAGAATTTATCAATTTTTAAGTAATGACAATTTTTGTTTCATGTCAAACCATGGATGTATAGTCATCGTAAACATAATTGAAGATACTCCAATAATCACAAAACATATTTTTAATATCATACGTCAAGTCAATGCATATCAAAAGCATGTTTTATCGAAAACACGGCAGAAAACACATTTCACTTTTTCATGCAAGAGATTAGAGTTTCACTTACATTTCTAGAGAGGGTGATCACTCCCTATTTTTTAATTAAATCCAATTGACTCCTCGAGTCTTCAAAAGACAAACCTAATTAATCATCATAATTTAATATCAAATAAAGGTCTAATATGAGATTTTTAATTTTTTTTTTCAAATTTAATACAAATTTAATTGACACAATTCCCTTTCTAGATTCCCATTTCATCACTTTCGAATCATTTGGCTCACCAATGTTCAATTTTTTAATATTTCTCATTTTCTCTAATTTTTCTCGAATTTAACATTATATAGTTTTTTATTCTAAATTCCACCTTATTTCGACAAACTTAATTCAAATATTAAAGTAATTGTATTTTTCTCACTTAGGGTTTCTCGGATCTCAGACCTAATTTTCGTTCGCCCGTCGAACTGGTCTAAAGCCTATAATATTTTCAAATTTGAAACGAGGTTAACAACTAATTAAAATTTCTAAATGGCAAACCCTAGAATTACATCCAATTATAGTCGTTACCTGCAGTAAAGCAGATGCAAGTGAGCTCTCGAAGGGAACAGCTGGTAGCGGGCTTACGGGCCATCGTGGGCTCACAGGCCATCGTGGGCTCACAGGCCGTCGCGGGCTCGCGGCTACAGTGGGCTCGTGGGTCAACAGCCCGGCTTGCTGGCTGCAGTGGGCTTGGCGGGCCGTAGTAGGCTTGCGGGTCAGCAGTGGGCTACGCAGTTCAGCTGTCGGCTTCATGGCCTGGCGGGCCCTCATGGACTAGGGCTCGCGCTCGTGAACTGGAGCGCTCGTGGGCTGGAGCGCTCGTGGGCTAGGGCTCACAGGAGGTCTGCAGTCGTGCGCTCGCGAGCTGAAGCGCGTGCTCGCTACCTGTGGGCTGTGCTTGCTCAGAGGGTCCCGCTGGAGCGCGCTCGCACTTGTGTAGGGGTGCACTCGTGCTCGTGCAGGGATCGCGTTGGAGCGCGCTCGCGCTCTTGTAGAGGAGGAAGGCGCTGCTCGCGGGAGATCGCGCGCTGGGCTCGTGCGGGGAGGATCGCACTGTTGTAGAAGCTGCGGTCGCGGGGAGGGAGCATCGGTGGAGAGAAAGAGAGAGAGAGAGAGAGAGAGAGAGAGAGAGAGAGAGAAAGAAAGGAATTAGGGCTAAAAGCCCTAATCCAATTTTGGGAGGGGGTGCTGCGTTTTGCCTCAAAACGCAGTACTCCGCTGGCCCCTTTTTTTGTTTTTTTTTTGTTTTACTCTGATCATCATCATTATTATTATTATTATTTATATACATATATATTCATTTTACCCTAATTTTCACGGTTACGGCAATAATTTAAATATAAGAAAATTTCAATTTAAATACCCAAAAATCCAAAATCAATATAAATAATTAAAATTTCTTGTACAAAAACACGAGATCACAGAATCGGTGTTACATTTTCTAATCCCCTAAACTCCAGTTTCGTCATCGAAACTAAAAGAGAACTAAACAGCAAATAAATGGGGGTACTGTCTCCTCACAGCCTCCTTGGGCTCCGAAGTTTCCTCCTCGACTTGATCACTCTCTGACCAATGTGACTTCCTTGCTCCGCAGCTTTCTGACCTGCCGATCTAGAATAGTCACGAGCTGAACTGGACGACTAAGGTGCTCTCGTAACTCAATAGGTGGAGGCTCAAGTATATGAAAAGGATCGACCAAGTATTTCCTGAGTACTGAGACATGAAATATATCATAAATACGAAAAAGTTTATCCGGTAGATCTAACCTGTATGCCACACTCCCGACCCTCTCAAAGATACGGAAGGGCCCAATATATCTGAGACTTAACTTACCCTGCTGCCTGATCCGTATAACTCCTTTCCAAAGAAATATCCTCAAGAAAACCATATCTCCCATAGCAAACTCAAGAGGTCGCCACCTACGATTAGCATACATCTTCTGTCTGTCTTGGGCGACTTTCATCCGCTTACGGATGACCTTAAATTTATCCTTTGTTTGCTCAATCAACTTAACACTGCTGAGACGTCGCTCTCCGACCTCATCCCAGCATATTGGGGTGCGGCACTTCCTGCCATACAGTGTCTCATACCGGGGCATCCCTATACTAGCCTGATAACTGTTATTATATGCGAACTTGACCAGAGGAAGGTGCCGATCCCAACTACCATGAAAATCAATGACATATGCCCGAAACATATCCTCAAGCATCTGAATCATCCTCTCAGATTGGCCGTCCATCTGAGGATGATATGCCGTACTAAAGTTTAATGTAGTACCCAATGCCTCCTGCAACTTGGGCCAAAACCTAGATGTGAACCTGGGGTCCCTATCTAAAACAATCGACACGGGCACTCCGTGAAGCCGAACTGTGGTATCAATGTAGAGAGGTACCAATGCCTCTAAGGAATAGTCACCGCGGATAGGGATAAGATGTGCAGATTTGGTGAGTTGATCGACAATCACCCAAATCGCATCATGCCGTGTAGAAGTCCGCAGTAAGCCCATCACGAAGTCTATAGTCATATGCTCCCATTTCCACTCAGGAATAGGAAGAGGTTGCAGTGTGCCCGTTGGACGCTGATACTTAGCCTTCACCTGCTGGCACACCAAGGATCGTGCCACAAACTCTGCTACCCCTGATGGTCCGGTACATCTTCATACCCCCGGGATGCATAGCATATGCAGAAGAATGTGCTTCCTCAAGGATAGCACGCCGAAGATCACTATCGGCTGGGACACACACTCTGTCTCTAAATACCACGAGTCCATCATCACAGACTCTGAAGTCTCCACTCTCGCCTCTGCTGATCTTCTCAAGAATACTTTGGAGCTCCTCATCTGACTCCTGATGCTCTTTAATACGATTAAGTAGAGCCAGCGTCACCTCAAATTGAGCTAGTAGTGCTCCTTGATCATCACTAGTTAAATTGACTCCCAAAGCTCGGAGTCCCACTAAACAAGAAAGTAGGCTTTCTCTGTCAACTGTGAGGATTATACTGACTTCCGACTCAAGGCATCTGCTATAACATTCGCCTTGCCCGGATGATAGTCAATAATGAGGTCATAGTCTTTCAATAACTCCAACCATCTCCTCTATCTGAGGTTCAACTCCCGCTGGGTGAACAAGTACTTTAGACTTTGGTGATCCGTGAATACCCTACAAGTCACCCCATAAAGATAATGTCGCTATATTTTCAACGGAAGACTATGGCTGCCAACTCTAAATCATGTGTCGGGTAGTTAATCTCATATTTCTTCAGCTGTCGCGAGGCATATGCAATAACCCGATCATCCTGCATCAGAACACAACCCAATCCTTGTCGGTTAGCATCACTATACACTGTATACTCCCAACTATTAGTAGGAAGGGCTAAAATAGGAGCGGATGTCAACTGTTGTTTGAGCTCCTGAAAGCTCGCATCACAACGGTCATCCCAAACACACTTGACCCCCTTTTAGGTCAATCTAAATAACGGAGCAGCTATCCAGGAGAATTCCTCTTCAAATCTGTGATAATACCCTGCCAAACCGAGAAAACTACGTGAATTTGTCTCAGCCAAAACTCACATTTCGAGAATTTGGCATATAGCTACTTCTCACGGAGTATCTGCAATACCACTCGAAGGTGCTCAACATGATCTTCATCACTCCGTGAATATATCAAGATGTCATCGATGAATACGATGACGAACCGATCCAAGTAGTCGTGAAAAACTCGGTTCATCAAATCCATGAAAGCAACTAAGGCATTAGTCAGCCCAAACGACATGACTAGAAACTCGTAATGGCCGTATCGGGTGCGAAAAGCTGTCTTGGGCACATCTTCGGCCCGAATTCTCAACTGATGATAAACCGAATGGAGATCAATCTTAGAGAAAACCCTGGCTCCCTGTAGCTGATCAAACAAATCATCTATACGTTGTAGGGGATATCTGTTTTTTATGGTGGCTTTGTTCAATTGCCTATAGTCCACACAAAGCCGAAATGTACCATCCTTCTTTTTCTTTACAAACAGCACCGGAGCGCCCCAAGGTGAGGTGATCGAGCAAATAAACCCCTTGTCTAGGAGTTCCTGTAACTGAGTTTTAAGCTCTCTCAGTTCAGCAAGTGTCATTCTGTATGGCGGAATAGAAATATGATTGGTCCCTTATACTAGATCAATCTCAAAATCGAACTTCCAAACTGGTGGTAATCTAGGAAGCTCCTCGGAGAATATCTTTGGAAACTCCTGCACCACAGGGACATCTTCAAGTCTCGGTCCCTCAATGGTGGTGTCGACAATATAAGCCATATAAACCGTACTATCACGGCATACCAAGCGTCTGGCCTTCATAACAGAGATAATACAGCGGGACAATACTCGTCTCTCACCTCGAAAAACTAATGGTGGCTGCCCGGACCTCCGAAACTCAACCTCTTTCATGGAACAATCCACGGAAGCCCGGTGTAAACTCAGCCAATCCATACCTAGGATGGCATCGAAATCCGTGATAGGGAAAGGAATCAGATCTGCCTCTAATACTGTATCCCCAATACCGACCTCACAGCCCCTATAGACTGTATCTCGAATGATATGCTTGTCAAGAGGAGTGACTATTATAATCTCCTCATCAAGTGACAAGAGAGGTCTATCAGAATGACGAGCAAATGTGTAGTTCACATATGAAAAATTCAACCCAATATCTATAAAAATACGGGCATCGATACCAAATATTCGCATGGTACCTAAAGATAGGAAAAAGATTAATGATATTTAAAATGCGAAGAAAAATAGACAAATTCATATATATATATATATATATATCAAATTAGTTAAGTTTCTAAAATTTTAACTAGTCAAAACTATACATCGACATCATGATATAGAAAAAGGTCATACAGAAAGTACAACAAAGTACTATACTGAGGGGTCTATGGGAGGATTACCCATAATAACATCAGGGTTTGTATGTGCGTCCTCTTGTGTCATCGCAAACACACGAGCCTGGGCCCTAGGTTGCTGTCACGATGATCCTGGCACTGTATTACTCCCGGCTACAGTCCGGGGAGCAGTAAGAGTTGAGTGCGCAGGTGTCCTCTGTTGGCCTGTGCCAAACGTACCAGTACGACTCTGCAAAATCGATCCTCCTCGACCTAAATAGGGGCAGACACTCCTAAAGTGACCTTGCTTCCCACATTGGAAGCAAGTAACTGGTACTCTACATGCCCTAAAGGCATGGTGGCTGCTGCATCTACAGCAATAGGGCTGTCTCTGTATAGTAGACTGTGTAAAGACACTAGGGTCTGGTATCCCAGAACCCTGTGGTTGAGGTCCCTATCCCGGTCCTACTGGTTTGAAGCTAGAAGAACCACCGGGATATCCAGAACCTCTACCCACCCTATGACCTAGTCTTCCTCTTCTGGTGACTCTCCCTCTGTCTAGCCTCCGCTCGGACGATCTCTTCCGCCTGATACGTTGAATCAATCACCACTGATAGTGTAAAAGAGGGAGTCATCGTCATATACTTCCTGATGCTCAATTGGAGGCCATCTTCAAACTTGAACCTCATCTAAGCAGGTATAGCCAAATCCGTCGAGGAGTCTCTCAGAAACTCTCAATCTGAACTCCTCTAACAACCCCAAATCCGTAAGGATCCTATGAATCCTGTTGATCTAGTGTTTCACTCGAGTAGAGGAAGCATTCTCTGGCACTCATGGCGCCTCGAGTGCCCTAGGTGTATCAGGCACTAAAAAACCCTCAAGTGATGCAAATCTAGCACCCCTTCTACTATGTCTAGGTGGCATAATTCTGCGAAAAGAATGCATTTTTATTAGATAAAAATCAAGAATTAGGGTTAGTTGCTCCATAACTAACGCCCTAAAAAAATGAACTATAATTCAAAGTATTTGAATGCGAAATAACGGGTTAGATGCGTTATGTATCCAATTCTATAAAATAGATGAACTTATATGCCTATGGCCAAGTATGAGACTTTAAATGACTGTATGAAACTCTTTAATGTATTGAAGACTTTTCATATACTTGGGAAGACTTTTACTACTATCTTTTCTCTAACCTAGACGCTCTAATACCAATAAAACTGTCATGCCCCGAACCGAGGTCGTGAGCAGCCACCCGTTACCCTGAATGCCGGTTGTATTTCTATAGAAAATCAGGTAGAACCTCCCCATAAATCGGAGGTTTCCCATGTACAAATAAATCTGTATAATTTAAAATCATCCTGTAGATAAAATAAAATGCTCATCCCGACCTCACAACAACCTACCAATCACAACAGACATCCAGAACAATGTCAGGCTATATAAATTTTCAACAATCTAAGCCACAGACCTCTACTGTCATGCCCAACTAGAGCATGAGTAGCCGTCACACCGAAGGGCCTAAAGTTTATACAAATACACAACAAATTTCCCAAGTAGAAAGTTTAAATGTTTATAGATTCCTCAATGCAAGTAAAATGAACCAAAACGAGTGTTATGCACATAACTGCAATAAGTTATACAGTCATCTCATAATATACACAGCTAACTACAGAGTTCAATATCAAGACCGCGTAGGGTCGAAATAAAGTATGAAATTCATATTTCAAATTTAACTTAAACCTTATCGTCGTAAATACCAAATCTCAGGGTATACTGTCAAACCCTCTAGAGCCTGAAATGTCGCTCTATCACAAAAATCCTGTCTAAGGAAGGAAAAGAGAGGGGTGAGTATCATGGGAAGATGATAATATCAAGTATAAATAGTGTGAGTGAATCATTGGAGTGTCAAATAACATCATTTGAAACAAAAATTTACATTTCGCAGAAAAACATGATATGTTTAGCAATTTGAAATCATTTAAATCAATCACACGATAACAAGCATGCATGCATCAATTTAAAAATTAAATAATAGTAGAGCAAGTCAAAAATAATCCTGGCGAAGGTCAATCATGACCAACGATAGACGCATCGGGTGCATAGGTTTTAAAATCGCTCTCTACCCCGACGTTGGCAATGAGTTTGCTGGGGATAACTCATCATCGTGTATAGGACCCCACTTGGTGCTATATGGTGGCATCACAAATATTCTCCCCCATCATAGGTTCAACCGGCCGTGCCTATAGCAATTAGAATCAATGACATTTGTGGATATCTCCTGCAGAAGCATATCCGGGCAACCCGTGCCCTACAAACGCCCTTCGTAGCTATGGAATCATCAATGTCATTATCATAGTATCACAAGGGCACAACGTCCCACAAGAAAGAATCATATCACGCATAACTAGTGGGCATCCAACCCACATAGTTTATCAAAACATTTGAAATCCGCATGCCAATACATTTAATCAAATCACTTCAAAACTACATACCAATGCAACCGTAAAAAGGAATTTATGAATTTTTAAGTAATGACACAATTTTTGTTTCATGTCAAACCATGGATGTATAGTCATCGTAAACATAATTTAAGACATTCCAATAATCACAAAACAGATTTTTAGTATCATACGTCAAGTCAATGCATATCAAAAGCATGTTTTATCGAAAATACGGTAGAAAACACGTTTCACTATTTCATGCAGGAGATTAGAGTTCCACTAACATTTGTAGGGAGGGTGATCACTCCCTATTTTTCAATTCAATCCAATTGACTCCTTGAGTCTCCAAAAGACAAACCTAATCAATCATCATAATTTAATATCAAATAAAGGTCTAATATGGGATTTTCAATTTTTCTTTCAAATTTAATATAACTTTAATTGACACAATCCCCTTTCTAGATTCCCGTTTCATTACTTTCGAATCATTTGGCTCACCAATGATCAATTTTTCAATATTTCTCATTTTCTTTAATTTTCCTTGAATTTAACATTATATAGTTTTTGATTCTAAATTCTACCTAATTTCAACAAACTTAATTCAAATATTGAAATAATTGCATTTCTCTCCCCTAGGGTTTCTCGGATCTCAGACCTAGCTTTCGTTCGCCTTTCGAACTGGTCTAAAGCCTGTAATATTTTTAAATTTGAAACGAGATTAGCAACTAATTAAAATTTCTAAACGCCAAACCCTGGAATTGCATCCAATAATAGTCGTTACCTATAGTAAAGAAGATGCAGGTGAGCTCTCGAAGGGAACAGCTGGTCGCAGGCTCACGGCTACAGTAGGCTAGTGGATGAGTAGCCCGGCTTGTTGGCCGCAGTGGGCTCGCGGGTCAGCAGTAGGCTTCGTAGGTCAATAGTAGGCTTCGCGGCCTGGCGGGCGCTCACGAGGTAGGGCTCGCGCTCGTAAGCTGGAGTGCTCGTGGGCTGGTGCGCTCACGGGCTAGGGCTGGCGGGAGGTTTACAGTCGTGCACTCACGAGCTGAGGCGCGTGCTCGCGAGCTGATCATGTGCTGTGAGGCGCGTGCGCTCTTGCAGGGGTTGCGCGCTGTAGGCTGTGCTCGCGCAGAGGGTCACGTAGGAGCGCGCTTGCGCTCATGCTGGGGTGCACTCGTACTCATGTAGAGGAGGAAGGCGCTGCTCGCAAGAGATCGGGCGCTGGGCTCGAGCGGGGAGGATCGCGCTGCGGCGGAGGTTGCGGTCGCGGGGAGGGAGCAACGGTGAAGAGAGAAAGAGAGAGAGAGAGAGAGAGAGAGGGATTACGGCTAAAAGCCCTAATCCAATTTTGGGAGGGGGTGTTGCGTTTTGCCTCAAAACGTAGCACTCCGCTGGCCACTTTTTTTTGTTTTACTCTGATCATTATTATTATTATTATTTATATATATATATATTCATTTTACCCTAATTTTCACAGATACAGCAATAATTTAAATATATCAAAAATTCAATTTAAATACCCCAAAATCCAAAATCAATATCCTAACGCCGAGATGTGTGAGACCCTAACGCCGAGTTCTAAAAATAGGGGGTAGTTGGAATTTGGGGAGGAGCAACCGCCGGGAAGGAGGCGCGTGGAGGCCACGCATCGCCGTGGCGAGTGGGACGTGGCCCACGTGCCCGGACATCCCGGTGGCACGTGAAGGTGCGTGAGACTCGCCTTCCGGTGGCGATTTCCATCGGAATCATTTTCAAAATATTTATGATTTTTCTATAATTTTTTAATTATTATTCTGAGATGAAAAATATTTTTTTATTTTAAATTAAAAAATCCTTTAATAATTACAGAAAAATTATTTTTTAGTTTCAGAATTTTCTGAAAATTTTTTCATGTGTTAATAAAATGATTTAATAATTTTTTGGTTATCTAAATTAAATTTTTCAATACCCGTTTGATTTTATGCTTATTAATTTATATGTGAAAAAATTTATTTATTTTTTCAATATAAATTTATTGAATGATTGAGTATAATGATTATAAATGGTATTTTAAAATTTAATGATTGGATTCGTGATCAATCTATTACGTACCCTATTTTTAAGGAAATGGTGAGAATCAGATGAATTCTTTTTGTTCTCTAGGGGAGACATAAAGTTGAGAAGACTCTTGAACGTTTGGCAAAGTTAGCTGACATGATGAATTATAAAATAAATGCAATTCATACTTTACCACAACACTTGAGAGTGATGAGTCGAAAACGGTTTGAGTTTTAGCATTTGGGTCATTGGTTTGGGGGATATACAGCTGAGATTGATATAATCAGGAATTCTCTCCCTGATAATCTAACTAGAATGGCTGATGAGATAATAGAAGAGGATGAATGGATCATTTTCAAGAACTTCAGACTAAAATAGGAGAAAGATGAGGAGGATGAAGAGGATGAAGAGGATGAAGAGGATGAACTAAGCAAATAGAGATTAAGATGAGGAGATCACTATCTCTAAGTTTCAACAGTGGTCCACCACGAGCTGTTAGGAAATTTGCTCCCACTGATAGACTTTCAATTGGAATGATTAATACGGTTACTCATATGTATATGGAAGAAAAGAAAAAGATAAAATAGGAGAAATAAAATATTGTATCTCTTTTTCTTTCTTTGTTTTATAGTTATGTACTATGATCATGAATAGTAGGGATTTATTAACTTGCGCTGTAGACCAAATGTTTTTTATATATGAATGTATTTAGAATGCTTTTGGAAATGCATATCTATGTGAGCATGCAAATATGTGAAAATGATATGTTTTTATTTCGTATGATTCTAAATACGTGAAATATTTTAGTGGGAGGTTTTAGGTTAGTTGGAATAATTCTCACCTAAAATCTGATGAATTTTGTTGCTTTAAAATTTAATTTATGGTGATCAAACATTTGGATTATGTATGATGATTGGAAATTTAGTGAACTTTCGAGTCTATATCTTGTATTCGTTTATCATAAATGTTAGTTTTAAACATAAAATTAAAAGCATTATATGAGCATGAAAACTCATATTTACCTTTCTTTGAAAACCCTGACCATAGCATCAAAATCGATAATAGCTTACCTTAATAAGGGTGATAAGTTCGATGGTGACAATTATGACATTTGGTGCCATAAGATATGGTATGTGCTGGAAGAGTAAGATGCCTTAGAGGGTATCAACCATATCATGCAAGACCCTGGAGTTGGAAATACTGCTCAACAGATAAGAGATCAAGAAGATTACCGGCGTGGAAAAAGAAAATTTCTATTACATGTGGCATCCTGGTTAGTTCTGTGGTAGATGATTTCATTCACGAATGAAAATAATTCCCTACTGCTCATGACATATGGGTATACCTTAGAGAGAAGTATGGAGGTACTAGTATGACCTACTTGAGGTAGTTGACCATCAAGTTTGATACGTATAAAAAAAAGTCTAATCACAGTATCAAACTACATCTGACAGCCATGTTAAACATGATAAGGGAATTGAAGTCAGCAGGTCATGCTTTATCTGATGTGCAGTAGGTTCAAGCTTTAATTTGATCCCTTCCAGACCAGTGGAGTACTTAAAGGCCAATCTGGCTCACAATGATAGTATTAAGACTTTTGCTGATGCTGCTCGCCATGTAGAACTCGAAGATGATCAGTTTGGTACTACAAAAGCGATTTCTAATGCCTTTGTAACTGAGTCCAGTTCCCAGAAAGTTTCGGGCTTTAAACGCAAGGAGAAAAAGAACAAGGGTAAGAAAGGGAAGGAAATTGCGGAAGGGTCTAAGAAGAACAATTCCAACCGCAAGAATAAGCGCAAGTGGTTTTGGAAGAAGAAGGACAAGAGCAAACTTAAGTGCTACAATTGCAAAGCTCTTGGTTATTTCGCTCGAGAATGTCCAGAGCCGAAAAAGGTAGCACCTTGTAATACTTTTCTAAATGTTATATATGTCTCTAGTACTGTTTTACTTTCTGAATCTTATCCTATGTGGATTATAGACTCAGAAGCAACAGACCATGTGACGAGAGATCGAGAAGCATTCGTGGACTTTCGTCGAGTTCCTCCTGGTGCAAGATAGATATATGTGGGGAATAATACGAGGGTAGAAGTCAAAGGGATTGTCACTTGCAAACTAGAGTTATGAAGTAGCCAAACCCTGATCTTACATGATGTTCTCTATGCACTAGAAATTTGACGAAATTTAGTCTCTGTTATTGTTCTTCTTAGACTAGATTATGACTTAAACTTTTCTCAAGATAGGGTTTGTATCTATAACAATGATGTGTTTTATGGTACTAGATATCTGTTAAATAGATTTCTTACTTTGGATTGTGACAGACAAATGTTTAACTCTTATGTTGATCGTTATATTTCGTTAAATGTTTGTTCTTCTAGTAATGCTAATATTGATGACAAAATATGGCATGATAGACTTGGTCACATAGGGTAGGAAAGGATGAATCGATTTCTGAAAGCAGGACTATTGGGTTCGCTTACTAAAGTTGATTTATCAAATTGTGAATATTATCTTGTCAGGAAGATAACCCGAAAACCATTTGGAAACGCCGTAAGGGCTGAATTCCCATTGCAATTGGTTCACTCTGATATTTGTGGTCCAATAAATGTGAAGACTCGACATAGAGTGTCATATTTCATTACATTTATCGATGATTTCACGTGGTTTGGTTATATTTATTTGATTTGTCAAAAATCTGAAACACTTGAGTGCTTTAGACATTTCATGAATGAAGTGGAGAATCAAATGGATAAAACAATTAAAACTTTGATAACAGATTGAGGACGTGAATATCTATCAGGTCAATTCAATGATCTATGTAGTTAAAAGGGAATCACTAGACAATTGACTATTTCTCATACACCTCAGCAGAATGGTATTGCCGAAAGGAGGAATATAATATTGCTAGATATGATGAGATCCATGATGGCATAAGCTAACTTGCCTATTTCTTTTTGGGGAGATGCATTGTTAATTGCGACCTATATTTTGAATAGGATGTCTTCAAAATCAGTACCAACTACGCTTTATGAACTTTAGACTGGTAGAACACCATGTCTGAATGGACTTAAACCTTGGGGTTCGGGAGCCTAATTCATGACTCTTCCAATAAGTTTGGAAAACTAGGTTCCTGAGGAAAGAAGTATATCTTTATCAAATACTCTGATCAGTCAAAAGGTTATGTAGTCATCAGTGAGCACGAAGATGGTACTGTAATAGAAATTGAATCACAAAATATGACCTTTTTGGAAAATGATTTTCCTAGCAAAGGTGATATAATGAAAAGAAAGCCTTTGTTTGAATTAAATAATTCAAATGATGGATCTGTACTAGATGGATCAAGGGAACAACAAGAAGTTGAATCCCTAGATGATCATAGTGGGAGGGATTCAAATTTTAACGATCTAACCGAATCATCGATTTGGAAAAATATTGGGAAAAGTGTGCCCAAATGTATTATGAAATTGAAGGGCACGCTTGTATCATTTCTCCACAGGATGAGGATAAGCCGAAAAATGTGAACGAGGTTTTGTTTTGTCTTGTCAAGGATGAGTGGGTAAAAACAATGGAGGAAGAACTAGAGTCGATGGATTCCAACCATATTTGGAAACTAGTTGATCTTCCACCTGGGAGCAAATCTATTGGGAACAATTGGGTTCTTAAGGTTAAACATAAGGCTGATGGAACAATTGAGAGGTTCAAAGTTCAGTTGGTGGCAAAATGTTATACCCAACAAAATTGTATTGATTATGAAGAAATCTTTTCACTAGTAGTGAGATTTGCCTCTATTCGCCCATTGTTGGCTATTGTAACCAATTTAGATTTATAATTATATCAAACAGATGTGAAGACTGTATTTCTCAATGGAGAACTTAAAGAAAAAATCTATATGGAACAGCCAATAGGTTTCATAGTTAAAGGCCAAGAAAACAAAGTTTGCAAATTGAATAGATTAATTTATGACCTCAAACAATCTTCAAGACAATGATATTTGAGATTTCATAGAGCCATAATCTCTTATGACTTCGAGATGATAGATGAAGACCATTATGTTTATGTGAAAAAGTCCAATGATAAATTTGTAATTCTAAGTTTGTATGTCGATGACATATTGTTAGCCGGAAATGATGTAGAGTATATCCTGAATATCAAGAGTTGGTTATCATCAAATTTTAAGATGAAAGACATGGGTGAAGTAGAGTACATACTAAGTGTTAAGATTCACAGAGATCATTCGAAGAGATTGTTAGCCTTATCTCAAGAATCTTACATTAAAAAGATTTTGGAACGATTTAGAATTAATAGCTACAAACCCATTGATACTCCTGTGACTAAAGATATGGGTGAATATTATCGTAGCGAGTGTTCATACCGTGTGTGCTTTCAGTGACCATATGAGTAATGAGTTAATGAATCCCTTTACCTTATTGTGTGAGACCCAGAAGTTTGTAATTAACCTCATTCAATACCCTTAGGACTTTTGTCTGTTTCTTAAAACTTTATTTTAGTGTTGCTACCTTAACATGTAACCAATAGATCATGATTGATTCAGTTTTGTGGTACATGACTAAGAAAGCAGGTAAAATAGAGAGGATAGATAGTAGTATGAAAGGAAAACTATCTTATAGTTGATACATTGTTTTGTATTCACAGGCCGGCCAGTTATGTTTTAACTTAATGTTTTGAAATATAATTGTGAATGCATAATTTCTGTTGAGTCAAGTATACTCTCATATGTATTGTTTGAAGGACCAGAGATATGTTGACTAAATATGGCAGAAAAAAATCTGGGGAATAGCGAGACTTAATGTCCTCATTGTATTAAATAGTGAGCTGCTATAAATCTTTAACCGGTATATGGTTCTGTACTCTTAATGTGCTCACTGGTCACATGATTCATTTTGCCTATATGAAATTATTGATATATGAAAATGACTGAGCTATGTGCAGGTCTAACCCTTATGTGCGAGTTGGAGATGTTGGAATTTAGGGGGGTTGGGTCGCCCATGTGGGTTTAACCAAACCCAAACCCTATAAAGTTAAAAAAAAAAAAAGCTAGGGGGGAGTAGTTTTTCTCCCAACTCCCCTTTGGTCATTTGAATTTTGAAAAATCAAAAGGAAGTTACATTTTTGTTGTGACAACACCAAAAATTCAGGGATGGGTGAAAACTTCCAAGCACATGAATGAACATTCTTCTCCATTTTTGTGCAAAAAGTTGAGAGGGAAGAAAAAAAATAGAACTCCATAGTTGAGGGTTTGAATGTGACAATTTATATATCATAATCAAGGGTATTTGGATCATAAAAAATAAAATCAAACTACACGTGATTGCTTTTCGACCGCGCATCAAAAGGGTTGGTGATTCAACCCTAGATCTTGGATTTTCAATTTTTTTGATATTTCTTTGAAAGCATGAAAATCATGTATTTATTGTATGAAAAAGATTCCCATAAACATTTTTCATGTGTGAAGTGAATTTCTTGCTTTATACTCATAACCTTTGTTGTTTTGCTATCAATACCTTTTTTTGAATTTCAAGTTCATCCTTTGTAGTGCACTTCTTTGAGGTAGTATTTCCTTTGGGCTAATTCTTTTTGCTTTCAGAGGCCACGGCACTATTTGCTGTCTTACCACTCTCTTTCTGCAATTTGTGGCTATTGAAAGGAGGATCCATGTCTGAGACCTAATACAGCCTTTCCAAGTGGGATTCAGTTGTTGCAATATTACCCTTCAGCTCCTCATCACTGGTGGAAGAGAAGAACAAAAGACTTAATCCACATAAGATGCATCCTTTGCACATGCATAGCCTAACAAAATATTTCAACTTAATTAAGTAGACAGCAACCAGGTTTAGTTCAAAACAAAGTTCCCAAAAAAATACCAATCTAAAGAGCACCACCAAGTCCAATATATAATGAGGTGATCAATCAATGATTTATCAATATCTTCCTAGTTCGCACCATGAATCCTCAATTTTCATATAAGAATTGGTAAATTTCAATTCCATAGAACTACGAGACACATTTTACATAACTATTTTAATCGGTCTAAGCATGCATCAAAATGATGTAGGACAGGTTGCCATCAAAATTGCATACCAAATATTCAAACTCAAGGTAAGTTTCAAGGATGGATTTATGATACAAAGAGAGGCCAAAAGGGGTGTAAAAAGAAAGAATAAAAAAAAACATGAGAACAAAGGAAGACAGGTGGTGCAAAAAGGGCCGTGACTTTTATAAACGGTTATGGCTTTTTTCTGCCTGCAGCATGAACCCTCACTTTCTAAGATTTCTGTTGCCGTGCTTTCTCTAAAACCACTAGAGTTTGATAGATTCCATATGAGACTCTTATTTTCTTGCTAATTTCTTTAATATTTAGTCAGTTTCTTTCTTTTTGATTGTTTAATGTTATTAGAGTATAAATACTTCTTATTTGGATTTTGTAAGATGGCATATTATTATTATTCAAATCACGTTATTTCTTTCAACTCTTCTTGATTTTTCTATCCATGAGGTAGATTTATTGTTGTGGCTTTTGGATTTGTGTTGAACAAATTCAACTGTGTTTTCATTTTACATCAATCGGTATCAAAAAAATTCAATCTAACAAAGTGAGAATCGTGATATTTCAGATGGGGTGAAGCAATAAATCTTGTGATGACAATTGTAGGTTGAAGGCCATTTGGGAGTCATGAGCATTTCCTACAATGGTTACAACAACATGGAGGGAAGATGTGAGATCCACACTTCTAGGGTTTCGGGCAAACATAGTGATGGAGGCGGGATTTTATTCACAGATACCTGCTTTGCCTGCTTGAGTTGGAGTCCTGAGTCGTGGAGTGATCCAATACTTCGTATGAGATGAAGCCTACAAATACCACCGAAAAGTGTTTACGCAAGAGAGATTCCGACTCTCAAGTCAATAAGAACGGTTTTAAAATATGGAAAACAAATTGAGAAGAGAGGTGTGTCAACTCTATGTTGTCAGTGTGTTTGTGTATGAGGTCTCAAGAGAACTTATATGGGAGGCGGCCCATGTTATGGTAATATATCCATGGTTCTCGTTGGAAAGTTCTATAAAGTATCGGGGGCATTGAAATGCTAGTTGCTTTATGGAAAGATGGTTGAGAATCTTTGAGATTACAGGAACCATAGTCAAAGGTTACTTGGAGATATGCTATCTCATTAAAAAGGGAAAGTCCCCGCTATTGTAGGGCTTCATGCCTTGTCAGGGGTACCTGCGGAGGCATGTTTTCTTATTCTGTGAGATTGTTCTGGGAGTGAGAAAGATTCTCCTTCACATAAGGAAAATTTGAAGTTACTTAAAGATTTACTTTCTTCATGGATGCCTCGAACCGTACTCATCATGTGATCAGTTGAACATTGAGGAGTAAACTGACTGAAGAGTGTGAGTACTGAGGACTAGGATAACAGAGGAGTTATAAAGTTATGAGTGTATTCAGTTTGATGGGCCCGGTTTGAGGTTCTAATCTTTTTTGGGAATTGGTTTTGGGCCATATATCATCATTTGCCCCCCACTCCTAGGGTTAGGTCTAAGAACTGTTAGGAGTAGAGATAATGCTTTCCTAATTTTTCCTTATCGAGTTTGGAAGAGTAGTAGAACGGTCATAAGAGTTAAGTCATGGTTCATTAAAGGTAGTTGCTTTCACAAGAGGTAAAGATGAGGAGTCAATTATGTTATTACTATGGGAGTTGGATTGTCAATTCTTTATTTAATGGGAACGTGGCCATTCCGTTTCCAAAGCATGTTGCCTTGCCTACCGGTTTTGTTCTTAAGGCATCAACTATAAATGGCAAGGGCTTGCAATGAGAATTCATAGTTTGGGGATCCATTCCAGGAGTGGTGAAAAATTAGAGCTTAAAAAAATTCAGGCAAAGCAACGTGGCACTTGGTCACCCAAAGTCAGTATGACTCTTAGCAGATGTTTGAACTAAAGATGATAGATTTGGTATGGTGGTTCTTTGGTGTTTTTCGAATGCTATCGATACAAGATTCCACCAATGGTAGGGACTACCGATACGAGATGCCATAATGGCACTTGGTTACCCAAGTTCGTAACAGTCAGTTCTGGGAGTTCCTGAAGATGCCTCGCATCTTGTGGGGTTCATCTCTCTATTTTGTACTCCAAATTGGAGGGTTAGGGAATCCTTCTTTAGTGAGGTCTGATGGAGATAGTCGATTCCTATACCTAGTTGGTGGCACATTAGCAATGCCTCTCGATTTAGAAGTGAAGAGAATTTAGGAGCTAGCCTCAAATTTGGCATCTTTTAAGAGGTGCAAAGAGAACTGGAGAACTTGATGTTGAGAAGAGAGCTTTTATGTCTCTTCCTTTCCCATCCTTTGGTCTCCCGAACTATCATTTTTGTAGTAACTTAGGCTCTTGGATTCCAATGTAATTTATGAATTGTCGTGTAAAGATATTATTAAAAAATATATGAAAAGAGTTCCCTTTTCGTGTACCTAACATTTCTCTTATTTGTTCTTTCTGATATACTTGACAATCGTTCCATTTTGCTTCTTCTAGATTGTTTTTCTTTTTAGCTGTTCTTATTGTTTGTCGGTAAACGAGTAGGGACATCCCATAGTTATATGTTAGATAGATGATGGATATGAAGTTATAGGTAGAGATTGCGTTGGGAGAGCTTGTTTAAATGGCTTCGAGAGTGTTGATGGTGCCTTTGTGTACATAGTCTCAGGAATTGCACCTTGAGAGTGCATAGAGTACGAAGCATTGTGTCTTGAGAGAGCATAGCGTACCAGGCATTCTGGCAATGGTACCTGGAGGTATCGCTCCTTGTGAAAATGTATAATGTGCTAAGTGTTGCAACGAGAGAACTTAGAGACATTGCATCTTGTGAAATGTATAACGCGCCAGGTGTTGCGCTTAGGGCACTCAAAGGCATTACGCCTTGTGAAAATGTATAATGTGCCAGGCATTATGCCAAATGCACTCAGAGGTGTTATGCCAAATGAAATGTATAACGTACTGGGTATTGCCTTGAGGGCAGTTGGGGGCCTTGCGCCTTATGAAAATGTATAGCGTGTCAAGCATTGGGCCGAGGGCACTCGAAGGCATTGCACCTTATGAAAATGTATACCGTGCCAGGTGTTGCGCCAAGGACACTCGGAGACATTGCATCTTGAGAAATATATAACATGCCAGGTGTTGTGCCAAGAGCACTCAGAGATGTTGTGCCTTGTGAAAGGTATAATGTGTTAGGTATTGTGGCTAAGGCACTTAGAGGAGTTACACCTTGTGAAAATGTATACCGTGCCAAGTGTTACGCTGAAGGCACTTAGAGGCATTGTATCTTGTGAAATGTATAGCGAACCATGCGTTGTGCCAAAGCCAATCGAAGTCAATGCTCCTTGTGAAAATGTATAACATACTAAGTAGTATGCTAAGTAGTGTACCGAGAGGTGGTTTTGTTTTAGAGTTGGCTAACTAGAACAATCAAGATGTTTGACTGAAAGACGTGTGCATATTGTACTAAAATATTTTATTCATATTAAAGGGTCAGCATGTAATAAACTTCAAAGGTAAGAGTATTTTGAAACTTATTGAGGAAAAATATGCAAATTTTTAAAGTTTCACGTGTGGGGTATGATCAAACTATCTAAATTGCTGAGTTGGTATATTCTGAGTCGTTGCATTTCGCACACTCAATATGAACCTTCCTAGTTAGGTGCGAGCTTGCCCCCCAGCTATGATTGTCCTTTGCTACCACTTTGTGGAGTACCAAATCTCCTAGTCTAAACATCTTAGTCTTGCCCCTTTTGTTATAGTTGTGGGTCATTTGTTATTGATATGCTGCCGTTCGAGTGGATGCAGCATTTTTTTGATTCTGACAAGAGGTCCAGTTGTTCTCATGGGATAAACTCATTTGGCATTTTTTGATACCGTTTTACTCATAAAGAGTGAATTCCTATCTTGACTGGTAATACTGCTTCCAACCCATATGTTAGGCTGAATGGTGTTTCTCTGAATCCTTCTTAGTATAGTCCAGTGTGCCCATAGAATTCCACAAAGTTCATCTGCCCAGTGTCCTTTCGCTTCATCTAGCGTGGTCTTAAGCCCTTGTAAAATTGTTCAGTTTGTTACCTCGGTGAGGCCATTTGATTGGGGATAGGCAACTAAAGTCAACCAATGTTGAATCTCTAGTTTGTCACAGAACTCCTTGAACTCTTTGTTATCGAATTGTTTTCCATTCTCAATGATCAAAGAGTGAGGCAGTCCAAACCTTGTGATTATCGATGGCTAAATGAACTTCTGTATCTTTTGGTTTGTAATCTGCACCGAGGGCTTTACTTCTATCCACTTAGTGAAGTAGTCGATGGCAGCAATGAAAAATTTGTATTGTCTGGTTGCATGAGGGAACGGGCCGAGTATGTCTATCCCCCATTGTGCGAATGGCCACGGATAGGTAATCGGGTAGAACTAAGTGGATGGTTGATGGGGGATTGAGGAGAAGCGTTGACATTTGTCACATTTCCTTGACGAATGCATTTGTATTAGTTTTCATCGTGGGCTAGAAGTACCCTTGTCTTAGGGCTTTGTTCGCTAGGTTCCTAGCCCCAAGGTGATTGTCCCTCATGTATTTCTCTAGGAACTTAGTTTCCTTCTTTAGGAGTTAAACACTTAAGGTATGGATAAATGAAGGATTTTTTGTAGAGGACTCTATTAATGATGGCCAATTACACGGCTTTCTGTTTGATATTAGCCACCTTTATGGGCAACTCTAGTAGCAGGCCATTTTTTAGTTCTGTATGGTCTTTCTAACTCAGTGATGTGTGTGTAAATAGAATTTGCTTTGGTTAATCGATGCTGGGGTAGAGAAGATTCACAACATATACAGTTCGACTTGTGGCTATAGATTCTGAGCTAGCCAGCTTGGATAGTGTGTCAGCTTTAGCGTTCTTCGATTTAGGTATTTGTTATATGTTGACCTTCTGGAATCCTTGTATTATTTCATGAAGCTTCGCAAGATACTTCACCATCACCAATTCCCTAACCCCATAGGCGCCTTCAATTTGTTTGACCACAAGTTGGTTGTCTATAAACACCCTTATTTCACGGGCTTCCAATACTCCGCAATTTGTAGCCCTGTTAGGAGTGCTTCACACTCAGCCTGGTTGTTAGTGGCTTTAAAGTCAAAGCGAAGAGTGTATTCGGCTTTGAAGTCATCGGGACCCATGAGGAAGAGTCTAACTCTGCTTCCTAATGAGTTGAAGGATCTGTCCACATGAAGCGTCCAGGGCGGTAATGCATGCTCTTCTTGAAGATTGGTGGGTGGGTGTTTGTTCATCACAATGTGAAATTGTGCACTTGAGTATGAAGTCAATGAGGGCCTGTCCCTTGATAGTAGGCCTCGGTTGATAGTCAACGTCAAATTTGCTGAGTTCAATACTTCATTTGATTAGCTGGCCTAAGGTATTCCTTTTTTGTAGAATTTGCTTTAGTAGCTAGTCAGTTAACACCATGATGGTATGTGCTTGAAAGTATGAGCGAAGGCGCTGACCTCTTTATGTGGACGGCTTTCAAATGACTTCCTAAAGTTCTCGCTGAAGAGAACCTTACCCCACAAATCCCAGAAACTTAATAAGAAGAAGAGAGAACGGTTAAGACAATAAGAATAACAAGAAATTGAGTATTAATCTCAAATTCCAGTATAAGAGAGTAAAAGAAGAAAAAGAGAAAAGAATAACATAAAAGTTGAATTTTGAAAACAAAAACATAGAAAATAAAACTAAAAAATAACAATAAAATTAATGAAAAAGGAAATAAAAATAAGCTATTCATAAAAATTTTAAATAATAATAATAAATTGGTTTGGATTTTTTGTAGTCATTCATTCCCATTTAAAGTTATCTTTTCAATTCAACTTTTGATACTCATATCTTTTATAGATAAATTGTATTCAAGTTTTTAGTAGTTTACACCAATATTTCATTAAACTTTTAGTATTTAAAGTCTCGCTCTTTCTAATTAGTACATCTCCAAATTTTCATTATAGATATTTAAACTACCTTAAGTAATACTCTCTTATCTTATTTATATTTGATCAGTTTCAATTTAGTATATATCTCTTCATTTCTATTATCTTGACTAGTTCTATCATATATTCATATAAATATTTTCATTTTAGATATAGACATTTTATATTTTTATTATTGTTTAATGATTCTATACTCGATGTAATACAATAATGTAGATTTTATTGCAAATTTATAAAATTTTCCGTTCAACTGCAATGGCATCACACTATAGCAAAAAACTTTAGACTGTCACGTCTTGACCCTCTAGTTAAGCATGCAACAACTACTGTGTTACCCCGAAATACATGTAAACCCTACTCCGTGTTCTGAGATATTACAAGACATTCCAATATCCCAAACATTTTAAAAATAAATTTAAACTATTCTTAGATCAATTCAGCCGTTTAAACAATTCCCAATCACTTAAATAAATTCACATGTTCAAAATATATTCAAAATTCACCATATAATTCAAATGTCCCAATAAAAACAATATGTTTTACAAAAGAAATTCTAAACAAATTAAATAAGATTTCACATCATGAAAGTAAGGGTTTACAATACTTACCTAAAGAAAATCAAACAAGTATTTATCAAATCCAAACATAAAGAGATGTACAAAAATTTCCTTCTATGGTTCACCCTAAAACCATATTTATATGTCTAGTACCTATTGAAGATCACCAAAAGAAATTTCTTCAAGCTGGCACTAGTTGAAGTCTAAGTCTCCGATTTTAGTTTCCTCTAAAAAATTAGAAAGAGTGGAATGAGTATAATCATACTCAGTGAGTGGGGTACAATGGTACGTTTAACTTGAATGAGGGGTAAGGGTAGTGTTGCTAAACTCATATGTCAAATACATTTCAATGCATTAAGTAACATTTGCATAAAAACAATTTATGATCAAATCCACCATGACTCATATACTCCAACTCAATAAACAATTTGAATTTTCTTTTTGATTATTCTAGTTTGCCAAAACCACTTTTCTATCAATGGCCATTGGTAGAATTTACCAAGAAATTTTTCGTAATTTTTCATAAAATATCCCTTTTTTCTTGGCGTTGGTTCGGAGTTCCATGAGATGCGACCACATTATCATGGGAACAACTTGAGGAGCCTACCACCAAGCCAAAATTTTAAACCAGTTTTTACCACACTGCGCCGATGGCCCTAGTCCATAGAAAGTCTTAGACTTCTTTTCCATTCACCATGTTACAAAAATCTATTTCAAAGTTCAATATAACAAGCATTTGCAGGGAATTGAAATTCCACAATTCACAATCATCATTCCATTGTAATCTGATGCAAAACAATTCAAAGATCAATGCTAGAGTCATGGATTCATTAAATTATTTAACTTGGGCATAGCACAATCACAAAGTGTTTCAAACCATTTCGAAATTCCTTTTCAAAATTCAATTTACAAATTATAATTGAAAACATTTTATCTTTCACACTCAATATAACCATTCACTTATCTCTTAGGAGAGTGAACACTCCTAATTCACAATCAATTCTAAGATAATTCCTTCTCGGGTTCCAATTGATTTATCCTAAAACAATAAAAATGAATTAAATGTTAAATCATGCCTATAATGAAGGTTGATGAGTTTTTCCCAACCTAGCACAAATCCTAATTTTTTATTGATATAAAAAGAATATATATTAAAAATGAAAGAATACATAGATATCAAGATAATCTTTGAGATACCCGAAGAAACAGTAAGCCAACATGGCTAAACAAACAAAAGAACTAAATCCTAGTATCAACCGCAGGTAAATCTACGATGACAAAAGGCTGCAATGATATGCAGAGGTAACTGATGCTCTCCCATCCTTCTCTTTTTCCTTTTCATCCAAATATAGTAAACACATGCGCTAAGGTATTGTTTGAAGACCCTATTCTGCCAAAGGGGTTACCTCATTGGGGAAAACAGGATCCTACTAATACTTGACCAAGAGATAGGGAATGTCACTGAAACAGACTGAGCCATCGTCAATTGCCATATCTTTCTCGAGAAAGGGCAGTAAAAGAATAAGTGATCAAGGGTCTCCCTTCGACTAGAACAAAGGTGACAAATCGAGGAGGTAGAAAGCCTGAGTCTAAATAAGTGGTCACTCGTCTGTATCCTCTCCATAAAGACAAGTCACAAAATGAAAGCAAACCAATGAATCACACCTGGGAACGAAATTAGATCAGTCCAAGAGACATAGTCATACAAACATCTTAGGTGTCTCTACGCTAACATAATAGAGAACTTTCTAATAAGAATGATCGTCTATGTAATCCTATCATGACCAGTGGATGAAAGGTCAGACTCCAAGATAAACTCTCAATACTATCCAAGAAGGCTCGCATTGATCTCGAAACTTACTATCTCTAAACATACTCCAACCAATGGGTACTAGAAAAGAATTCTAAATAGTGTAGATATCAACAAAACCTGACCTCTCCATAACTAGTCTCCCTATAATCTCTATTAAAGGCCCTGTGGACAACCAAGAGTCATACCAGAAAGAGATACGACTACTATCACCCATCCTCCAAGTTATAAGCTTCCGAACTAAGTGGCAAAGAGATATAAGTTTCCTCCAAATGTACGAGCACTTATCCAGAAGCTGAACATACCAAAAGTTATGCACACGCAGAAGATAGATCCTCACCTATCTACTCCATACATTATCTTTGGGGTTTGAAAGAAGATGCCAAATATGCTGGAGCTGTGCTGCCCTGCTCCAATCCGTAACTCCTTTTAGTTCTAACCATCCCTCTTTTCTAGTTCGACAAATAAAGAACCAGACTACCTTGGCTCTATAGTAGTCTAAAAAAGGACCAGACCATAAAAACTGAGACATAACTTGCTCAAACTCTTTGCAAACTGCCTTTGGTAAGACAAACATCGAATACCAATAAGTTTGAACCGAAAAGAGAACGACACTTACCAACTACAATTAGCCACCATAGGATAAATAACGACTCATCAAATGCTGAATTTGGGCCTCGACACATTCTATAGCCGAGAGTTTGATCAATAAAAGAGGAACTCCCAAGTATCTGATCAGGAGCTGACCTTGACAAATCTCGAAGTCTTCAAAATATTCTCCTTCACCCTTTACTCCACTACCCCATAGAAGATCTCACTCTTCTGAGAGTTCATATACAACCCAGAGAGAGTTTCAAACTGAGCCAAAATATCCAAAATATACTGTACAGAAACCATACTACCCCGAGAGAAGAACAACAAATCAACTACAAAGCATAAGTGAGAAAAACCAACCTCCTGACATCGTTAGTGATACTCAAAGAGGGACCTCTCAAAAACTCGGCCCAATTGCCCAAAAAAACCTCCATAACTAGCACAAACAGCATAAGCGACAAAATATCGCCATGTCTGAGACCTCTTAATCTTCGAAAGAAGTTTGTTACCTCACCATTAATAGATATTGCAGAACTTGCTAAAGACATCATGATCCTGTCGACTAACCGAATATGTAACACCGACACTGTGGTATCCGTACTATTGTACTCCTGTTCAGGAATTAAATAAAATATTTCTCAGTTATATATATAGAGAAATTTTTATTTATTTTGATTTTTGATTTTTGGGGGCTTTAAATCGAAATTTTTGGTATATATAAAGTATCCGTATTTCCGATTTGAGATATATCCCATTTTGTTAAAAAAAATGGAACAAAAAAAAAGAAGAGCGAAGTGCTTTGTTTTGGCCAAAACGTAACAGCCTCCAAATTGGATTAGGGCTTTTAGCCCTAATCTCTTTCTCTTTTCCCTCTCTCTCTCTCTTTCTCTCTCTCTCTCTACCTCTTCTCCTTTCCGCGGCCGCCTCGCCTTCCTCCCCTCCGCCGCCGCTCTCTCTCCACCACTGCTCCTCCCTCTCGTGAGCGTAGCCTCCCCGCGAGTGCAACCTCCCTGCGAGCGCGATCCTCATCGCGCGAGCTCGTGCCTCAGCTCGCGAGCTCACCAGCCTGTAACGCGATCCTCCCTGCATGAGCGTGAGCACGCCATAGCGCGCACTTCCCCGTGCCAGTGCTCTACAGCACGAGCATGCGCTTGCTCGGGAGCACGCCTTCGCACGAGGCCACTCCAGCCCAGTAGCGCGCGCAACCCGCGAGCGCGCCCTTGCGCGATATCTCCAGCATGAGCGTGCCCCTTCCCCATGCGAGCGCGAGTGCGCCACATCACGCTACCTCCAGCGGGCGCACAACTGCAGACCAACCCACGAGCCCGCGACGGCCTGCTCGCCAGCGACCAACCATCTCTTTCGAGAGCTCACCTGCAGTCCCCGCATAAACCCTAGGTCGCGGCTTCTTCACTGCAGGTAACGACTATGTTGGTTGTAGTCCTGGGGTTGGATATTTAGAATTTGAGTTAATTGCTAATATTGTTCAAATTTAAAAATATAACAGATTTTAAACCAATTCGACGGGCGAACGAAAGTTAGGTCTGAGATTTGCGAAACCCTAGGTGAGCGAGAAATGCAATCACTTAAACGTTTAAAATAAATTTTATCGAATTTAGGTTGAAATTAGAATTATAAGCTATATATATGTTCCAAAATATGTTAAATTCAAAGAAAATTAGAAAAATGAGAAATATTGAAAATTTGATCATTTGTGAGCCAAATGATTCAAAATTTAGAAACGAGAATATAGAAAGGAGATAGTGTTAATTAAGGTTGTATTAATTAGGAAAGAAAATGTAAAATCCATTAATAGGCTACTATCTGATGTTAAATTGTGATGATCTGATTAGTTTGATATTTTTGGAGACTCGAGAAATCAGATTGGATAATTTTTGAAAATAGGGATTGATCACCTTCCCTAGGAATGTGAGTGTGACTCTAGTCTCTTACATGAAATAGTAAAATCTGATTTTATCATGTTTTTAATAAAACATGCTTTTGATATGCATTGTCTCGACGTATGGAATTGAAATTCAAACCTCTTTTTGTGATTATTGGAGTGTCGTACTTATATTTTCTACGATTATGCATCCATGTTTGGAATAAATGAAATTGTGTCATGATTTGAGAAATGGAATGTTTTCTATTCTACCATTGCATTGGTTTGTTGAATTTAAATGATTTTGATGAAATATATTGGCACACAGAATTGAATTGTTTTGAGGATATGATAAGATGATTTGGCTATGTGGGTTGGATGCCTACTAGTTTGAGATGATATGATGATATGACATTATTTGATTGATTCCGTAGCTATGAAGGGTATTTGTAGAGGCACCGGATTGCCTGGATACGCTTTTGCAGGAGGTATCCGCAAACGTCGAATTTCTAATGGCTATAGGCGCGGCCGGTTGAACCAAAGTAAGGGAGGACGTGTGTGACGCAACTGTCTAACACCGGGCGGGGTCCTATAAACGATGATGAGCTAGCCCCCACGAACTCATGGCCAACGTTGGGGTAGAGAGTGACTTTTGAACTTTATGCATAATAAAATCCCCGATATGTCTGTCCTTGGTCATGGTTGACCTTTGTCAGGATCTTTTCGGGTTGCTCTATGATCTACTTGATTTTAAATGGATGCATATATGTATGTTAACGTGTGAATGATTAAATGAATTCATTTTAGCGAACATATCATGATTTACTGTAAAATTTGAATTATTGGTTATGAATGATATTATTTGACACTCCAATGTTCACCTACACTATTAGTACTTGAAATTAATCCCCTCACTCACTGGGTATTTTCATTCATACTTACCCGTCTTCTTTCCCTCCTCAGATAGAATTATTATGCTAGAGTGATGCTTCGGCTCTTGAGGAATTAGTAGCTCGTTGGCGGATTTGAGTGTTTTATTTTATGGTAAGATTTAAATTAAGTTGAGATATGAGCTCCGCACTTTATTTTCGACCCTGTGAGGTCTTAACCTTGAGGTTCGTAGTTGACCATGTATTTATTTGGGATTGACTGCATAATTTATGTACATTTAATTGCGAAACTCTCATATTTCATTTGCATTAAGGCAAATTACAGTGTTTGAATGTCAACTTGAGAAAATTGATTGTAAATTATATAAAACTTAGACTCGCTCAGCGTGGCGACTGCTCATACTCTAGTTGGGTATGACAGTAGAGGTCTGTGGCTAGGATTGTTTGAAATTTACTTAGCCTGGCATTGTTCTATATGTCTGCTATGGTTGGTGGGTTGTTGTGAGGCCGGAATGACCATTTTATTTTATTTACAGGATGATTTTAAATAATTTAGGGATAAACAGGTTTATATGTACATGAGAGAACACTGATTTATGGAGAGATTCTGTCCAATTTTCTATAGAAATACAGCCGGTATGCAGGGCAATGGGTGCTTCTTCTACTCACGCACCTTCTCCAGTGCCACCCCCAATACCTCCATCGACTTTTACAGCCGAGATTCCTCTACTGCCACTCGATGCCTTGAGGCAGTGGATTCAGACATCTCCCAAGTACAATTTGACCTGTATATCAACCTTCATTTTGTAAAATAAATAAATGGTCATCCCAACTTCTACAAAATCAACCAATGCTACAGCCAACATCCAAAACAACGCAAGACTATAAAAATTTCCAACAGACCTAGTCATAGACCTCTACTGTCATGTCCAACCAAAGTATGAGCAGTCACCACACCAGGTGGACTTAAATTTTACATAATATACAATAATTTTTCTCAAGTGACATTCAAATACGTACAATTGCCTAAATACAAATAAACTATGAGAGTTTTACAAATAAATATATATAAATTATACAATCATTCCAAAAATAAATAAATGAGTCATCTATCAAGCTAAAATCTCCAATAATCATAGTGGAAGATATGGTAACATCCATACCCAAGCCCGGTACTATCAAGTCCACGTCGCAAGAATATAATAATTTTTCTTCAGTCCAAGACTAATCCTGTGGGGAGAAAGTGAGGGGTGAATATCTATGGAAGGATACTCAACAAGTGAGGGGATTGATATCATACTATCAATATCAAGGGTGAACTTGGAGTGTCAAAGCATGAAACAAAATATTGAGTGTGCAAAAATAACGTATTGTTTCAGAATAAAACATATCTCAAGGCACACATAAAAAAATAACATATGCATCCATCCATGTATCAAGTCACATATGTAGAGCCGGCCGAATAAACAATCCCGGCAATGGTCTACCTAGACCAAGGACGGGCACATTGGGGGGTTTTCACTATGCAAATATCAAATAATGGCTCTCTACCCCAATATTGGCCACAGACTACTCCAACTAGCCTGTAAATAATAATAATGATATATATATAGTCGGCCGTGTATGGTATCCCGTCCAGTGCTACACAGAGGTAACCTCACGTCCTCCCCGATGAGGGTCAACCTGGGACACCAATACACATGACGATCTGGCGGATACCTCCGGCCGAAGCGTATCCAGGCACAAGGGGTGCCTCTACCAAATGTCTTTCGAAGCTACGGAATGCTATAGGAAGCATATCACCATATCACCAAGTCGGCCGGGCACGTAGCCCCATGCATCACATCATCATGTCGGCTAGGCATATAGCCCCATGTATCGTAACATATTTATGGTCGAGTGTATATCCCAAATAGTACATGTAAATACATTTAAAACTACGTGCCAATACAATAGAAGTATTAAAACATGTCAATATGTCAAAAAGGTGGCACAATATTAGTTATCAAACTCATAGATGCATAATCTATGAAATCAGCAATTGGGACACTCCAATTGTCACAAAAATATATCTATCAAAATTCAAAAATTTAGTTTTCACACGTACAGAAATCATGTCGTTTGAAAATTGGTAAAACATGATTTGTCAATCAATAGAAGATATCAAAGTCCCACTCACAGTTCTAGGGAGGGTGGTCACTCCCTATTTTCAAAACAAATCCAATCTGACTCCTTAAGTCTCCAAAAAGATCAACATAATCAGATCATCAGAATTTAACATAAAATTTCAAGTATTATAGGATTTATCCATTTTTTCTAAGTTTGTACAAAGCATAACTCTTCAATTTATGAATACACTCTAATGTCATCAGTTGCAATTCAGTTAGAAACAATTAACGTACTTTTACTCCAAGTCAAATTCAACCCTAAAACCACTCAAGGTCGGAAATAAGTCTGAAAATAAAGAATTTTCCTATAAGATGGAAAATCTTTGAAAAATCATACACTTTTCGATTCCCATCCAAATGTTTCAAGCCATATGTCATTTTCAAGGTATATGAGTCTATTTTCATAATACGGAGATCGTATTTAAATTGCCTATAAGCAAAACAATTTATAATCAGAAATGTTGCATCAACCCTTGCACTAAAATCTCAATTTCTGACTATTTTCATGCATAGGTAAATTTAAACTCCAAGGGAAACTATTCAAATCAACTTAATTCGATTCTATCATTCTGAGCAGTCTCATTTCATATAAATTCTGACACTTAACCTAATGAGCCGCATATAATATCCGAAAATGCATTCATTTAGAATCTAGTATACATTCTAGTATATACAAGACTACTTATCTTAAATTTACCCTAAATTCGATAACCAAATCGAATGGATCCGAAATCACTCACCTAGGGTTTTTCTCGGATTGTAGACCTTTGTTCGAATGTCTCATCGATCACTCCAAAATCTGAAATGCTACCTATCAAGATAGAGTTTATTAGTTAGGTTCAAACACTTAGATCGGAACCAAAACCCTAAGTTAGTTACTTGCGTGGAGGTTCGTGGGCTGTCACGGGCTCAGGGCCGTCATGGGCCGTCGCGGGCTCGTGGGTTCTCGGGTCAGCGGGCCAGTGGGCTAGCAGGTTGGCAAGCCTGCGGGCTGATGGGCCTACGGGCCTGCAACTAAATGGGCTTGCGGGCTAGGGGGCCTGCGGCTGTTGGGCCTATAGTTGATGGGCCTACGGGCCAACAATGGCTCGCGGGCCACAGTGGCTTACGGGCTGGTGCGCGCTCGTGCGCTACTACGCATTGGTGCGCGCTCGTGCGCTACTACGCACTGGTGCGCTGAGGCGCGCTCATGGCCTGGCTCGCGCTCGCGGCCTGACTCGCGCTCGCGGCCTGGGTCCTACTCGGGCTAGGGAGATCGCGCTGCAAAAGGCGCAGCAGTGGCGCACTGTGGCTCGATAGCATGCAAAGGCACTAGGTTGCCCTTGCGGATGGCTCGCTCTCGCGGGCTGGGTCCTACTCGTGGCCTGGTTTGCTCTCGCGGGCTGGGTCCTACTCGTGGCCTGGCTCGCGCTCGCGGGCTAGGTCCTGCTCACGGCCTCGTTCGCGCTCACGGCCTAGGTCCTGCTCATGGCCTGGCTCGCGCTCGCTGCCTGGGTCCTGCTCGGGCTGGGGAGATCGCGCTGTGGCTCGATCGCGTGCAAAGGCGCTGGGTTGCGCTCGCGGAGGCTCGCAGGAGGAAGGAGCAACGATAGTCGCGATCGGTGGCGGAGCTCGTGGCGGTATGTGGCGGAAGGGAGAGAGACCGCGGGAGATTCGCAAGAGGGAGAGAAGAAGAAGAAGAAGAAGAAGAGGAAGAAGGCGGCGATGATGGTGGTGGGCTGTTGGCGACGGAGCTCACGGCGAAGGAGGAGCGGCGTCGCGGTGGGAGGAAAAACGAAGGGTCGGGGAGAGAGGGAGAAAGAGAGAGAGAGAGAGAGAGAAAGCTAGAGGGATTAGGCTTTCTAACCCTAATCCCCAAATCAAGTTGGGGACGCAGCGTTTTGGCCCAAAACACTGCGTCTCCATTTTTGTTTTTTCCTAAATAAATAAATATATATATATTTATGCATATATATTTTCACATCCATATTTCGTTACAAATGCAAATTTCATAAAGATGGGGTTTACTTCGATTTGCCGATTCAGCAAATTAAAATATACCAAAAAATTTAATATAAATACCCCAAAATCAAAATATCAAATTTAAATAAATAAAATCTCTCTTTATAATTCAATTACAGACACCGCAATGTTGGTGTTACATTTTCTAACCCCTTAAAAATAAGTTTCGTTCTCGAAACTAAAAGAGAACTAACCAACAAACAAATAGGGGTACTGTCTCCTAATAGTCTCCTCGGGCTCCTAGGTCTCTTCCTCGACCTGGTCACTCTTCCACAAAACTCTAACCAATGAAACATCTTTGCTCCGTAGCTTTTTGACTAGTCGATCAGAATAGCTACGTGCTAAGTTGGAAAACTAAGGTCCACTCTGACTAGCTGTCCGTCATCAGTTGTTGTTTGAGCTCCTGAAAGCTCGTCTTACAACGATCGTCCCATAAGAACTTAACATCCTTCCGCGTCTATCTGGTAAGTAGAGCAGCGATCTGAGAGAATCCTTTTACGAACCACCGGTAATACCCCGTAAGACCAAGGAAACTCCGCACCTCGATCACTGTCTGTGGCTGCTGGTTCGTTGGTCAGCCCAAATGGCATAACCACGAACTCATAATGTCCATATCGGGTATGGAATATGGTCTTGGACACTTCCTCAACCCTAATCCACAACCGATGATATCCAGATTGAAGATCGATCTTTGAGAAAAACACGCGCACCCTGGAACTGATCAAATAAATCAGCAATACCATAAGACAGGTATGCCATGCACCCTTGGCGTATCAGTCTCTTGGCTTTCATCACCGATACAACACAGTGTGGTAACACTCGCCCCTCGCCTGGGAACCTCAACAATGGCTCCTCAGGTCTCCGAAACTCCACTTCTTTGGTGAAACAATCTACTGAGGCCCTATGTATGTTTAGCCAATCCATCCCTAGGATGGCATCGAAATTCGTCATCTCAAGTAGAATTAAGTTTGCCTTGAGTATTGCATCTTTGACCATGACCTTACTCCCTTTGTAGATAGCATCTCGAAGTATCTGCTCACTGAGAGGAGAAATGACCAATATCTCCTCGTCAAGTGGTGATAAGGCTTACCCAACCCATGGGTAAAAGACGCTCTCACATATGAATGGTTTGACCCGGTGTCAAATAGGACACGACCGATGACTCCCCATATTTTCATAACTCTTAATGTGAGAAAATAAAAATATCAGTTGATAAATATGGAAGAAAATATATGCTTCCACATATATATATATATATATATATATATATATATCAAAATGTATGTACAAACCAATATAGTTAAACCTCTACGGCTTTAACTAGTGATGGTTCTCAAAAGAAGATATATAAAATAAAAAAATATCTCTAAATATGGGGATCGGTGGGAGGAGCACCAATAATCACGTCAGAACTCGCCTCAGCGTCCTCCTGCGTCAGGGAGTATATATAGGCCTGTGTCCTCTGCTACTATCGAAATGGTCCTGGCACTGTGTTGTTCCCGACTACTGTCTGTGGAGCAGTGTGACTCGAGTGCGCAGGTGCTCCCAGCTGTCCTCCTTGAGGAGCACTCGAGTGTCCTGAAGCCATCTAACCTCCAAATCCCACTAACTTCCCATACCAGAAGCATGTAATAGATACCCTACACTCTTCAAAAGGGTGGTGTCCACCACATCAGTGACAAAAGGGGTGTAGCTGATCTGAAGCTTGAGTAGTAGCACTAGGGGTCGGTGCTCTAAATCCCTGAGATCGTGATCCCTGTCCAGGATGTGCTTGTCTCTGCTGAGAAGAGCCTTCCTGATATTCTGAACTCCTGCCCTTCTTTGAGCCCTGGCTCGAAGAAGCCCCAGATCTCTTCTTCCTTAGCTCTCTGTTCTCCCGCTATCTGCCCTCAGCACGGACGATCTCCTCCGCCCTAACTACTGAGTCCACTATCTCCACAAAGGAGAGACTAGGAGTCACTGTCATATTCCTCCTGATATTCAAGTTGAGGTCATCCTCAAACTTGAACCGTAGCTGCTTTGGCGTCACCAAGTCTGGAACGAAAGCAGCTAGTCGCCTCATCTCCGTCTCATACTCTGTCATGTCCTGGTTCCTTGCCGCAAGTACAGAAACTCTGCCCTCTTGCGGTCCTGCTGGAACTCAGAGAAGTACCTGCGATCAAACTCCCACAGGAAGTCCTCCCATCGCAGCGGCTCGGTAGCATCATCACAAATCGCCTCCTACCAAATGAGGGCGTCACCATCCAAGAGTCTCTCTGCTATCAGAAGCCGGTAGTCCTCGCTCAACCCCAGATCAGTATAAATTCTATGGGTGCAGTTGATTCAATGCTTCGCTGCTGTGGGATCACCCGTTCCCGCTAACTCCGTGCAGCCTAACTGCCTTGCCTCCTTCACCAACTAGGTGAGCTCGTGAATACGCCTCAAGCTGGAGGAGGTAATGTCACTAGGTCCTGAAACAGTGGAAGGATCGACAACTGGGGGCTGATATGGTATAATTGAAGGTTGCACGGCCGTAGGAGTCGGCGCGGCCATCGGTACTGGTGGAGGTGGTACGGCCGTAGAAGTCGGCACTGCCGTCGGTGGTAGGGGGTGGCATCTGAATCCTATGGGAGGTGTACCACTCATACACCTACTTAAACGCCTCAAGGGACGGTAGTGGAACCTTGGCTGGAGCAGCCGGCTGAGTAGGTGCTGCAAGGGGCGCCCGTGAAGAGGAAGCAGCCTCAGGCACTCCAAGGGTCTCAGGTCCCCTTGAAGGGTCAGGCACTTGAGGAGTCTCGGGTAGCACGAGTCTAGCTCCGCGTTCCGCTGGTCTACCGCGTCTAGGCGGCATAATTCTGCAAGGAGAGGACTTTCGTTAGCTATAACTCTAGAGTTTGGCATGATTGAAAAATTAGGATTAGTTACGTAGTAACTAACCCCCTAAAATGAATGAACTTACTGGTCTACGACCATATAGGGGACTTTAAATGACTGTATAAAACTCTCTAATGCATTGAGGACATTTTTATATACTTGGGAATACTTTTATTACTATCCTTTCTCTAACCTAGACGCTCTCATACCAACCGAACTGTTATGCCCCGAACCGGGGTCATGAACAGCCGCCCGTTGCCCTGGATGCCGGCTACATTTTTACAGAAAATCAGGTAGAACCTCCCCACATTTCGGAGGTCTCCCAAGTACAATTTGACATGTATATCAACATTCATTCTGTAAAATAAATAAATCGCCATCCCGGCCTCTCCAAAATCAACCAATGCCACAGCCAACATCTAAAACAACGCAAGACTATAAAAATTTCCAACAGACCTAGTCACAGACCTCTACTGTCATGCCCAACCAAAACATGAGCAGCTACTACTCCGAGCGGATCTAAATTTTACATAATATACAATAATTTTTCCCAAGTGACATTCAAATACGTACAATTGCCTCAATACAAATAAACTATCAGAGTTTCATAAATAAATATACATAAATTATACAATCATCCCAAAAATAAATAAATGAGTTATCTATCAAGCTAAAATCTCCAATAATCATAGCGGAACATAGGGTAACATCCATACCCAAGTCTGGTACTATCAAGTCCACGTCGTAAGAATACAATAATTCTTCTTCAGTCCAAGACTAATCCTATGGGGAGAAAGTGAGGGGATTGATATCATACTATCAATATCAAGGGTGAACTTGGAGTGTCAAAGCATGTAACAAAATATCGAGTGTGTGAAAATAACGTGTTACTTCAGAATAAAACATATCTAAAGGCACACATCAGAAAATAACATATGCATCCATCCATGTATCAAGTCACATATGTAGAGCTGGCCGAACAAACAACCCCGGCAATGGTCTACCTAGAGGGGTTTTCACTATGCAAATATCAAATAATGGCTCTCTACCCCAATGTTGGCCACAAACTACTCCAACTAGTCTATAAATAATAATAATGATACATATATATAGTCGGTCGTGTATGGTGTGCTGCCTAGTGCTAGACAGAGGTAAACTCACGTCCTTCCCTATGAGGATCAACCTGGGACACCCATACACATGATGATTTAGTGGATACCTCCAACCGAAACGTATCCAAGCACAAGGGGTGTCTCTACCAAATGTCCTTCATAGCTACGGAATGCTATAAGAAGCATATCACCATATCACCATATCACCAAGTCGGCCGAGCACGTAGCCCCATGCATCACATCATCATGTCGGCCGGGCATATAGCCTCATGCATCGTAACATAATTTCAGCCGGGCTTATAGCCCAAATAGTACATGTAAATATATTTAAAACTGTATGCCAATACAGTAAAAGCATTAAAACATGTCAATATGACAAAAATGTGGCACAATATCAGTTATCAAACTCATGGATGCATAATCTATAAAATCAGCAATTGGGACACTTCAATAGTCACAAAAAATATGTCTATCAAAATTCCAAAGTTTAGTTTTCACACATATAGAAATCATGTCGTTTGAAAATCGGTAAAACATGATTTGTCAATCAATAGAAGATGTCAAAGTCTCACTCACAGTTTTAAAGAGGGTGGTTACTCCCTATTTTCAAAACAAATCCAATCTGACTTCTCAAATCTCCAAAAAGATCAACCTAATCAGATCATCAGAATTTAACATCAAATTTCAAGTATTATAGGGTTTATCCATTTTTCCTAAATTTGTACAAACCTTAACTCTTCAATTTATGAATACACTCTAATGTCATCAATTGCAATTCAGTTAGAAACAATTAACGTACTTTTAATCCAAGTCAAATTCAACCCTAAAACCACTCAAGATCGGAAATAAACCTGAAAATAAAGAATTTTCCTATAAGATGGAAAATCTTTGAAAAATCATACACTTTTCGATTCCTATTCAAAAGTTTCAAGCCATATGTCATTTTCAAGGTATATGAGTCTATTTTCATAATACAGAAATCGTATTTAAATTGCTTATAAGCAAAACAATTTATAATGAGAAAGGCTGCATCAACCCTTGTATTAAAATGCTAATTTTTGACTATTTTCATGCATAGGTAAATTTAAACTCCAAGGGAAACTATTCAAATCAACTTAATTCGATTATATCATCCTGAACAATCTCATTTCATATAAATTCAGACACTTAACCTAATGAGCCGCATATAATATCCGAAAATGCATTCATTTAGAATCTAGTGTACATTCTAGTATATACAAGACTTCTTATCTTAAATTTACCCTAAATTCGATAACCAAATCAAATGTTTTCTCGATCACTCCAAGATCTGAAATGCTACCTATCAAGATAGGGTTTATTAGTTAGTTTCAAACACTTAGATCGGAAGCAAAACCCTAAGTCAGTTACCTGCGTGGAGGTTTGTAGGCTGTCACGGGATCACGGGCCGTCGCAGGCCATCGTAGGCTCGTGGGCTACAGCGAGCTCGTGGATCAGCGGGCTGGCGGGCCTATGGCTGATGGGCCTGCAGCTGATGGCCTGCGGCTATTGGGCCTACGGCTGATGGGCCTACAGGCCAGTAGTGGCTCGTGGGCCGCAGTGGCTTGTGGGTTTGTGCGCGCTCGTGCGCTGAGGCGTGCTAGAACGCGCTCATGCGCTGAGGCGCATTCGCGGCCTGGCTCGTACTCGTGGCCTAGCTCACGTTCGCGGGCTGGGTCCTACACGTGGCCTGGCTTGCGGCCTGGGTCGCGTTCGCGGCTTGGCTCGTGCTCACGGGCTGGGTCCTACTCAGGCTGGGGAGATCGTGCTGCAGAAGGCGCTGCAGTGACGCGCTATGGCTCGATCGCGTGCAAAGGCGCTGGGTTGCGCTCGCGTAGGCTCGCGGGAGGAAGGAGTAGCGGCAGTTGCGAGCGGTGGCGTGCAGTGGCGGAGCTCGCGGCGGTGTGTGGCCGAAGGGAGAGAGACCATGGGAGATTCGCGAAAGGGAGAGAAGAAGAAGAAGAAGAAGAAGAGGAAGAAGGCGGCGATGATGGTGGTGGGTTGTTGGCGGCGGAGCTCACGGCGAAGAAGGAGTGGCACTGCGGTGGGAGGAGAAACGAAGGGTCGGGGAGAGAGGGAGAGAGAGAGAGAGAGAGAGAGAGAGAGAGAGGGGGGATTAGGGTTTCTAACCTTAATCCCCAAATAAAGTTGGGGACACAGCGTTTTGCCCCAAAACGCTGCGTCTTGCCCCAAAACGCTGCGTCTCCATTTTACTTCGATTTACTGATTCGGCAAATTAAAATATATCAAAAAATTTAATTTAAATACCCAAAAATCAAAAAAATCAAATTTAAATAAATAAAATCTCTCTCTTTATAATTAAATTATAGACAACGCAGTCTCGGTGTTACAAGATATGAGGTGCAGATGCCACCTCCTCCACTACAAACTCTAGCGACCGCACCTGCGGCGGTACCTGCACATACAGCATCGATTCCTCATTCGATGGTCGGTCCTTCTATTTGTACTCCGACTGATGAGACGTCGGCTACTTTGAGGCGCATCCACGAGCTCACTCAGTTGGTGAAAGAGTCTCGGCAGCTCAGATGCACAGACTTTTCAGGATCCAGTGATGTCGTAGTGACGAATTACTGGATCAATGGAATTCGTAGGATCCTTACGGATTTTGGGTTGTCAGAGGAGCTCAGATTAAGAGTTGCTGAGAGACTCCTAGACGGAGATGGAGGCTATCCTTGACAGTACTACACAGACCCTATGGTGGGAGGACTTTCTACGAGAGTTCGACCGTAGGTATTTCACCCCTTCCAGCAAGACAGGATAAGGATAGAGTTCCTACACTTACGTCAGGGGACGAGGTCAGTTTTAGAGTACGAGGTTGAGCTTAGACGAATAACGGCCTTTGTCCCCGACATGGCTACACCAGCTCAGTTGAGGTTTAAGTTTGAAGATGGTCTCTAATTGAATATCAGAAAGTATATGACAGTAACCCCTTTTATACTATCAGAGGTGATTGATTCAGCATATCGGGTAAAGGAGATCATCCGAGCTGAGGCTCGACAGAGGGAGAGTCACCAAAAGAGGAAGACTGGGTCACAAGGTGGATAGTCTTAGAAGAGGGGTAGAGGTTTTGGATATCCCGGAAGTTCTTTTAGCTTCAGACCAGTAGGACCGGGACAGGGGCCTCGACCACAAGGTTTTGGGACACCAACCCCTAGTATCTCTACACAGTCTACTATACAGAGACAACCTTTCTACTGTAGATGCGACAACCACCATGCCATTGGGGCATGTAGAGTACCAGTTACTTACTTCCAGTATGGGAAGCAAGTTAACATTAGGAGTGTCTCCCCAGATTTACGTCGAGAAAGATCGACTTTGCAGAGTCGTACTAGTACTTCTGGCATAGGTCAATAGGGGGCACCTGCGCACTTAGCTCTTACCGCTCCTCGGACTGCAGCCGAGAGTAATACAGTGCTAAGACCATCATGACAGCAATCTAGGGCCAGGCTCGTGTGTTTGCGATAATGCAGGAGGACGCACAGGCAGGCAAACCCTGATATTATTATAGGTAATCCTCCCGCAGATCCCTCAGTATAGTACTTTTGTTGTATTTCTGTATGAGTTTTTTGTATATCATGATGTCGATATAGAGTTTTGACTAGTTAAAGTTTTAAAAACTTAACTAGTTTGATATATATATATATGAATATGTCTACTTTTTTTCACATTTTAAATATCTTTAATCTTTTTCCTATCTCTAGGTACCATGCGGATATTTGGTATTGACGCCCGTATTCTTATAGATACCGGGTCGAATTTTTCATATGTAAGCGACACGTTCGCTCACCATTCTAATAAATCTCTCTCGCCACTTAATGAGGAGATTATGGTAGTCACTCCTCTTGACAAGCATATCATTCGAGATACAGTATATAGTGATGTGAACCCGTTGAGTATAAAAACCCTAGAACCCACGAATAAGTTAATTTAGTCCAAAAATCGTCCAAACGAATTATTTGAACCGGTGGAACTAAAAATCTCAACCCTTACCCTAAAGGAGGAAGAACCTAAGGTATATGACCTTAGACCCATTTCTCACTAGATCAAGAATCTTGGTATAAAGATGGAATGAATGACGTCACAATCTAGATGGTTCGAAACCTAGATTGATAAGTCAAAGAACTATACAAGACTCCTATCTTGAATAAGTTTAAAGTTCTCAAAAGAACAAGACCTGTGTGAAAAATCCTCATAATTTTATTAATTCTCTCCAAAATTTTTATTTTACACAATATATAATGACCTATTTATAGCCTAAATATAAAGACTTAATTGACAACTAAAAATTAATAACTCTCTAAACAATAAAGAATTATGAAACTAAAACATAAATTATAAAAAAAATAAAAATTAGAAAACTAACTAAACCAAACTACTTTGACCAAGTCTTGCTGCTATTTTTCTTTATTTTCGTCCTCCCTTTGTTTTGGGTAGTTTTGGGCCTTTTATTCTTCCAACTGGCCTTATATAAGCATAATTAAGGGCCCTTTTGGTTCTTCATTCATTTGGGCTTCAATTTCTTATTGTAAAACCTCTAAATTAAGTTATTCAGTACTTTTTTGATCCTTTTAACTCGAACTTTTGTAACCGGCCCAAATAGAACTTGAGTTGAATTTTGTAAATTTCTTGCAGTCTTGATGATCACATCATTCCCCCCTTCTTGACAACAATTTGTCCTCAAATCGTCACCTGTGTTAAAATGCATCCACAATCACATTTTGCTTGGGAAAAGTCTCAATGAATTCTCCATCAAATATGTCTCTTACTATCTTAATGAATTAACAACTCTTTGAAATTAACTCAAAAAATAATTGTCTTGTGAAATTCAAAAAAAATAAAGAATAACAAGAAAAATAAAGAAGGAAAATAAGTGAGAAATAAGGAAAGTCACAAATTTGGAAAAATTCCAAATTAAGAAAGAAACAAATATGGAATGAATTAAATAAGAAAGGTGAATAAAGGAAGAAAATAAAGAAGGTGAACAAATAAGGAAAAAAGAAGAAATAAAGAAGAAACAACAAAAGAAAAAAAAATTGGAAGCTGTCTTTGTTTTATGAAAAATTATAGACAAATATGAACAATTATAGACAAGTATGAACAACTCGAAAGGTAACCCGAAATTTCTCTGATAAAAACTGATGAGAACCCGTTGGGTATAAAAACCCTAGAACCCACGAACAAGTTAATTTAGCTCAAAAATCGTCCCAACGAATTATTTGAACCGGTGAAATTAAAAATCTCAACCCTTGCCCTAAAGGAGGAAGAACCTAAGGTATATGACCTTAAACCCATTTCTCACTAGATCAAGAATCTTAGTATAAAGATGGAATGAATGACGTCATAATCTAGATGGTTCGAAACCTAGATTGATAAGTCAAAGAACTAAACAAGACTCCTATCTTGAATAAGTTCAAAGTTTTCAAAAGAACAAAACCTGTATGAAGAATCCTTACAATTTTATTAATTCTCTGCAAAATCTTCATTTTACACAATGTATAATGGTCTATTTATAGCCTAAATGTAAAGACTTAATTGACAACTAAAAATTTAGTAACTCCCTAAACAATAAAGAATTAGGAAACTAAAACATAAATTACAAAAAAAAATAAAAATTAGAAAACTAACTAAACCAAATTACTTTGACCAAGTGTTGCTGCTATTTTTCTTTATTTTCGTCCTCCCTTTATCTTGGATAGTTTTGGGTCTTTTATTCTTCCAACTGGGCTTGTATGAGCATAATTAAGGGCTCTTTTGGTTCTTCATTCATTTGGGTTTCAATTTCTTATTGTAAAACCCTTTGAATTAAGTTATTCAGTACTTTTTTGATCCTTTTAACTCAAACTTTTGTAACCGGCCCAAATAGAACTTGAGTTGAATCTTGTAAATTTCTTACAGTCTTGATGATCACATCATATAGGGGCTGTGAGGTCGGTAGTCCAGAGGTGGTATTAGAGGCAGATCTGATTCCACTCCCTATCATGGATTTCGATGCCATCCTAGGGATGGATTAGCTGAGTTTACACTAGGCTTCTGTAGATTGTTTCACGAAAAATGTTGAGTTTTGGAGGCCCGGGCAGCCACCATTAGTATTCCGAGGCGAGAGACGAGTATTGCCCCACTGTATTATATCTGTTATGAAGGCCAGATGCTTGGTATGCCGTGGTAGTGTGGCTTATCTAGCTTATGTTGTCGATACCACCGCTGAGGGACCGAGACTTGAGGAGGTCCTTGTGGTGCAAGATTTTCCAGAGTATTCCCCGAGGAGCTTCCCGAATTACCACCAGTTCGGGAGTTCGATTTTGAGATTGATCTAGTACCGAGGACCAATTATATTTCTATTCCGCCGTATAGAATGACACCTACGGAACTAAGAGAGCTTAAAATTCAGTTACAAGAACTCTTAGTCACGGGGTTTGTTCGCCTGAGCACTTCACCTTGGGGTGCTTCAGTGCTGTTTGTAAAGAAGAAAAATGGTATACTTAGGCTTTGTATGGATTACAGGCAGTTGAACAAAGCCACCATCAAAAACCGATATCCCCCGCCATGTATCGATGACTTGTTTGATCAATTGTAGGGAGCCAGGGTTTTCTTTAAGATTGATCTCCGTTCGGGTTATCATCAGTTGAAAATTCGGTCCGAAAATGTAACCAAGATAGCTTTTTGCACCCGATACGGCCATTACGAGTTTTTAGTCATGCCGTTTTGGCTGACTAATGCCCCAGCTACTTTTATGGATCTGATGAACCGAGTTTTCCACGACTACTTAGATCGGTTCATCATCGTATTCATCGATGACATCTTAATATATTCACAGAGTGATGAAAATCATGTTCAGCACTTTCAGGTGGTATTGCAGATACTCCGTGAGAAGCAACTATATGCTAAATTCTTGAAATGTGAGTTTTAGCTGAGACAAATTGGATTCTTGGGGCACATTGTCTCCGCGGAGGACATTTATATTGATCTGCGGAAGGTTGAGGCTATAGTGAAGTGGGAGAAGCCACAAACAGTCACCGAGATTCATAGTTTTCTCAGTTTGGCTGGGATTATTACAGATTTATAGAGGGATTCTCCCGAATAGCTGTTCCGTTGTCTAGATTGACCCAGAAGGGGGTCAAGTTTGTTTCGGATAACCATTGTGAGGCAAGCTTCCAGGAGCTCACATAACGGTTGACATCCGCTCCTATTTTAGCCCTTCCCACTAGCAGTCGTGAATATATAGTATATAGTGATGCTAGCCGACAGGGATTGAGTTGTGTTCTGATGTAGGATGGTCGGGTTATTGCATATGCCTCGCGACAGCTGAAGAAATACGAGATTAACTACTCGACGCATGATTTAGAGTTGGCAGCCATAGTTTTCACGTTGAAGATATGGCGGCATTATCTTTATGAGGTGACCTGCAGAGTATTTACAAATCACAGGAGTTTGAAATATTTATTTATCCAAAAAGAGCTAAATTTGAGACAGTGGAGATGGTTAGAGCTTCTCAAAGATTATGACCTCATTATTGAATGCCATCTGAGCAAGGTGAATGTTGTAGCAGATGCCTTGCGTCAGAGTCAGCATCATCCTCACAATCGACAGAGAAAGCCTACCTTTCTTGTTTAGTGGGACTCCGAGCCTTGGGAGTCAGTTTGACTAGTGATGATCAGTACTATCCAGATTTGAGGTCAGACCGACTTTGTTTGACCGTATACGAGAGCTCCAGAGTACAGATGAGGAGCTTCAGAGTATTGCGGATAGAGTCCGCAGAGTTGAGAGAGGAGACTTCAGGATCCGAGTAGATGTGTGATAGTGTTCAGGGAGTGAGTTTGTATTCCCACTGATTCAGATCTCCGCAAGGCCATACTTGAGGAGGCACACTCCTCTGCTTATGCATTGCATCTGGGTGGGCCCTTCCGTTTCCTTGAGAGGGTCGAAAGTGTGGCATACAGATTAGAGCTGTCAGATGAACTATCCCGTATTCACGACGTTTTCCATATCTCAGTACTCATAAAGTATTTGGCCGATCCTTCTCATGTACTTGAACCTCCACCTGTTGAGTTACGAAAGGATCTTAGTCTTCTAGTTTAGCCCGTGGCTATTCTAGATCGGCAGGTTAGGAAGCTGCGGAGCAAGGAAGTCTCGTTGGTCAGAGTCTTGTGGAGGAGTGACCAGATCGAGGAAGAGACCTGAGAGCCCAAGGAGGCTATGAGGAGACAGTACTCCTATTTATTTGTTGTTTAGTTCTTTTTTAGTTTCGAGGACGAAACTTGTTTTAAGGGGGTTAGAAAATGTAACATCGACACGCGGTGTCTATACTATTGTACTCTTTTTCAGAAATTAAATAAAATATTTCTCAATTATATATATAGAGAATTTTTATTTTTATTTTTAATTTTTGGGGCTTTAAATCGAAATTTTTGATATATAAAAGTATCCGTATTTCAGATTTGAGGCATATCTTATTTTGTTAAAAAAAATGGAACAAAAAAAAGGAAGAGGGAAGTGCTGCGTTTTTGGCCAAAACGTAGCACCCCCCAAATTTGATTAGGGTTTTTAGCCCTAATCTCTTTCTCTTTTCCCTCTCTCTCTCTTTCTCTCTCTCTCTTTCTCCGCCTCTTCTCCTTCCCGCGGCCGCCTCACTTTCCTCCCCTTCGCCGCAGCTCTCTCACCACCGCTGCTCCTCCCTCCCGCTAGCGCAGCCTCTCCACGAGAGCACCGCAGCCCGCGCTTCCCCGCCCCAACGCTCCACAGCGCAAACGCGAGTACGATCCTACTCAGGAGCGCGCTTGCGCACGAGTGCGCTCCAGCCTACAAGCACATGTAACCCATGAGTGCGCCCTTGCACGATCTTTCCAGCGTGAGCGCGCCCTTGCGACCCTCCCCTCGCGAGCGCGAGCGCGCCACAGCATGCTACCTCCCACGAGCGCACAACTGCAGACCAGCACGCGAGCTCGTGATCCCGCGAGCCCACCCGCCCCTGACGGCCCGCGAGTCTGCGACGGCCCACGAGCCCGCGACCACCCGTCTCCTTTGAGAGCTCACCTGCAGCCCCGCAAAAACCCTAGGTCACGATTTCTTCACTGCAGGTAACGGCTATGTTGGTTGTAGTCATAAGATTGGGTATTTTGAATTTGAGTTTGTTGCAAATATTGTTCAAATTTGAAAATATTACAGGTTTTAAACCAATTCGATGGGCGAACAAAAATTAGGTCTGAAATTTGCGAAACCCTAGGTGAGAGAGAAATGCAATCACTTAAACGTTTGAATAAATTTTATCGAATTTAGGTCGAAATTAGAATCGGAAGCTATATATATGTTCTGAAATATGTTAAATTCGAAGAAAATTAGAAAAATGAGAAAAATTAAAAATTTGATCATTTGTGAGCCAAATGATTTGAAATTTATGAAACGGGAATATAGAAAGGAGATAGTGTAAATTAAAGTTGTATTAAATAGGAAAGAAAATGGAAAATCCGTTAATAGGCTATTATCTGATGTTAAATTGTGATAATCTGATTAGGTTGATCTTTTTGGAGACTCGAAAAGTCAGATTAGATAATTTTTGGAAATAGGGAGTGACCACCCTCTCTAGGAATATGAGTGGGACCCTAATCTCTTGCATGAAATAGTAAAACCTGATTTTATCATATTTTTAATAAAACATGCTTTTGATATGCATTGTCTCGACGTATGAAATTGAAATTCAAACCTGTTTATGTGATTATTGGAGTGTCGTACTTATGTTTTCTACGATTATGCATCTATGTTTGGAATGAAATGAAATTGTGCCATGATTTGAGAAATGGAATGTTTTCTATTCTACCATTGTATTGGTTTGTTAAATTTAAATGATTTCGATGAAATATATTGGCACACAGATTTGAATTGTTTTGATGATATGATGAGATGATTTGGTTATGTGGGTTGGATGCCTACTAACTTGAGATGATATGATGATATGACATTATTTGATTGATTCCGTAGCTACAAGGGCATTTGTAGAGGCACTGGGTTACCCGGATACGCTTCTGCAGGAGGTATCCGCAAACGCTATAGGCGCGGCCGGTCGAACCCAAGTAAGGGGGAGGATGTGTGTGACGCCACCGTCTAGCACCGGGCAGGGTCCTATACACGATGATGAGCTAGCCCCAGCGAACTCATGGCTAACGTCGGGATAGAGAACGACTTTTGAAGTTTATGCATAATAGAACCCCCGATATGCCTGTCCTTGGTCATAGTTGACCTTTGTTAGGATCTTTTCGACTTGCTCTATGATTTATTTGATTTTAAATGGATGCATCTATGTATATTAACGTGGGAATGATTAAATGAGTTCATTTTAGCGAATATATCATGATTTACTGCAAATTTTGAATTATTGGTTATGAATGATATTATTTGACACTCCAATATTCACCTACACTATTAGTACTTGAGATTAATCCCCTCACTCACTGGGTATCTTTCTTGATACTCACCCCTCTTCTTTTCCTCCTCAGACAGGATTATTGTGCTAGCGTGACGCTTCGACTCTTGAGGAATTGGTAGCTCGTTGGCGAATTTGATGTTTTATTTTTCGGTGAGATTTAAATTAAGTTGAGATATGAGCTCCGCATTTTATTTTCGACCTTGTGAGGTCTTGACTTTGAGGTCCATAGTTGACCGTGTATTTATTTGGGATTGACTGTATAATTTATGTATATTTAATTACGAAACTCTCATATTTCATTTGCATTGAGGTAAATTGTAGTGTTTGAATGTCAACTTGAGAAAATTGATTGTAAATTATATAAAACTTAGGTCTGCTCAGTGTGGCGGCTGCTTATGCTCTAGTTGGGCATGATAGTAGAGGTCTGTCGCTAGGATTGTTGAAAATTTTCTTAACCTGGCATTGTTCTGGATGTCTGCTGTAGTTGGTGGGTTGTTGTGAGGCCGAGATGGCTATTTTATTTTATTTACAGAATGATTTTAAATTATACAGGGTTAAGCCGGTTTCTTTGTACATGGGAGATCTCCGATTTATGGAGAAATTCTGTCTGATTTTTTATAGAAATACAGCCAGCATTCAGAGCAACGGGCGGCTGCTCACAACCCCAATTCGGGGCATGACAAAATCAAGAAATCCACACACTTCAGCACCAGTTTGAGAAAATCCTATTCCACCGAGTCATACACCTTCATGAGATCCACCTTTATCGCACACCTAGGAGAACCATAATTTAGGAGATAACTATGAAGAAGCTCGTGGGCTAGCAGAATGTTGTCCCCAATTCTCCTACCCCTTACAAAAATAGACTATTCGCTCCCAATGATACTTGACAACACCTGACTCACTCTCACTGTAATAATCTTAGATATGCATTTACAAACCATATTGCAGTAAGATATCAGTCTATAGTGCATCAACAAGGTCGGGTTATCCTTCTTTGGGATAAATAAAATGTTAGTACCATTCACCTCCTTCAGAAGGCATCATTGAGAAAAGAAATCCAAAACTGCTCTCATAATATCCGAATCCATTATGTCTTAATTATCATGAATGAACTCCACATTATAACCATTTGGACCCAGAGCTTTATGCCTCCCTTAAGAGAACATCGCCTCCCTTACCTCATCCATCGTCACTGGGGTTTCTACTACCCAAATTTGGTCCTCTAAGAGAGTACCTCAAATCATGGAAGTGATAAAACCAGAGTCCAACTGACCCGCCCTAAACCTACTCGTAAACAATCTTCTGAAATAGTTAACAGCCTCCCATCTGATGCCATTTGGATTAGAGATTCGAGTGTCTCTTTCTTGACCAGAAAACAAAAAGTATTTTGGTTATGTTTACGTCTAACCATACTAAAGAAGAATGCTGTGTTCCGATCCCCCAGCTAGAGCCATCAGATCCCAACCTTCTATTTAAGCATACTCTATTCCATTCTAGCTAGTCTCTAGTAGTGAGAAGTGGTATCCCTCTCCTCCTCCTTAAACCATCCACTGACCCATATGATAATAGCTCCTGCTGAATGCGAAGTAACCTTTCCCTTGCATCCTGAACACGAGCAGACAACTCACTGAATTCCTGATGATTCAGTTGTCTCAATCTCCCTCTCAGCCCTTTTAGTTTCCTATAGAGGCAATATATTGGAGTCCTATAATACATGTCCTCCCAAGCCTTTGCAACTATCTCACGATATCAGGGATGGTCTATCTAAAAATGAAAGAAATTGAATGGAACCTTTCGCCACTGATCCACCCTCCGAACTCTAATCATGCACGACAAATGATCTGAATCACCCAGAAACTGCCTTGGAGAAAGGATAAGACGTCAACTAAGAGAAATTTACCAATGCACTATCCAACTTCATCCTAATGGGATCTATAACTTGGCTATTCCACCTAGTGAAAAAGGCCCCAGTATATCTCAGATCCTCTAAGTTCGACTGCTGAATGTAATCGTTGAGAACATAGTCTGCTACTGACCATCTAACCATACCTCTACTCCTTTCAGAAGGGTATTTAACAATGTTAAAGTCTCTAAGGACACACCAAGGGATATCCATCCTTCTACTTAGATGACGTAAAAAGTCCTATAGCAGACACCAATCTCTTGCCATGCTAAACCCATAAATTATAGTAACCTAATAGTGAAAATTAGAATGGATTGACTGAACCTTGCAATGAATCCATTGTGATTTACAGACCAAAACATCCAACCTGACCTCTATCGGATCCCAATTTAACCATATACAGCTAGTAGTATTACTTGCATAAGCAACAATAAATCTCTAATGAGGTAAAATAGACTGCTGAATATGTATCTCATTAGTAGATTTCAATCGGGTCTCAATAAAGTCAACTAAGTGCAACCGATTCTGAATTACAAATTCTTTCCTAGTCCTGATATGAATAGGGTCATTAAGAACTTTTACGTTCCAAAAACCTATCATCGGAATTGTAAAATTAGGGACACACTTCTCAGACTCTCATAGTTGCCTCTTCCTCCCTATTTTCTTTTTCTTAGTCTAAGGAAGACTGGACGAAGGAAGAACTCGAGGGAAAGAAGATAAAGAACTATCTCTGAGAGCAGGTCTGGACTCCATGGCGTCATCCGCATCACCATGTTTTATCTTCATGCTAATACTCGAAATTCTCCTATAGTTAGTAGCCAACATATACTCCCAAACTGGTGTCTCATCAATACAAACTGGAGTCTCCTCTCGTACTACTAGAGCCTAACTATCATCTATCTTTGGAGATCTAACCTCCTCCTGAACAACCAAAGCCAAATTATACATCTGAGGAAAAACAGATCCCCGATCTTTCTCCTCTCGGGAAACCACCTCCTCCTAGAGAACAATTGGATCTTGACTCGAACCCTCTTGAGGAACCTCTACGTACTGCTCTTGATCTTCTATTCGCCACTTGCTTTTCTTTGCTCGATGACATTGTTTCTTATTAACTGTCTGAAAAGCTTCCTCATCTATCCTTGGAGCAGAAGGCTGCGAATCCTACATGGTAGAGGTTTTTGGATATTTGGTCTGACTATATCCAAAAACCAAACAAGTAGAATAGTGAGGCGGGTTGAAGAAATACTCCGCCTTCACCATAACCTCACTCCCATCGAGGAAAACAAAAATAGCCTCCCCTCTGAAGGACGTCCTGCCTCAATCTCAATGGAAACTCTAACATATCCAAGTCTAGTCCTTGATGTCGTAATGTCATCCATAGACAATGGCCTCCCAAGCACTGAACCTATGAAACTTAACCCTGTTCTATTGTACAAACAAAATGGAACATTATTTAGTTTAACCCATAGAGAAATTATCTTGGCTTCAAACTCCATAGTGCTCACAACCATAGTATACCTATGGACAATAAATGGGATACCAAAAATTTGACAATGACTCCTATCAAGAATCTCCTCAAAATACTGATCAGAGCTAAATCTCTTTAGGAAATACCCAGGGTCAACAATAGTTACATCAGAAAATCCCCATTTATACCACATTAACATAGTAATATATTTTACCTCCTTGAATAGCAATCGTCACTAAATTAGATTCCCAATTAGACAACAACTGTAAGTGTGAGTCCCTTTATCTATCAAAGGTAAGGGCACTGTCATCTTACCATTCCCTGTATCTGGGTTCAACCTCTTGAGATACACATGCTTCTGGCAATCCCTTATCTCTAAAGGAGTCTTCCCTCTTTTTCTTAAAGCTGAACCATAGCTTGTCACCTCCTTGGGTGTAGGGGAACGACCCTTGACACCAGTTTCGTCCACCATTCACTGTGAACCTTCTTCCACCATCCCTCTAATTCCATCATCTACATACTATATGCACCAATTTACAATCCCCATTAAAAAATTTTTCCAATTTTTTCTCATTTACACCTCAAATCTCAATAACAAATTTAAATCTACTAATGAGGAAGTAAATCCAATTTTAGAAAGAAGAAATTACCTCAATTTCATAGTTAGATTGAACCTTAGATTTCTCTCAAAACCACCTTTATTTACGAGTTTACTTGAGGGTTTTGGATCATGTAAGGAGCGGGTTTGGGAAGAATAGGATTGATTTCAGCAGAGAGATTGAGAGTAAGAGGGGCGAGAGAGAGATGAGAGTCGATCGAGAGAGAGAGTCGAATGAGAGAGAAGGGAGTGAGTTCGAGAGAGAAGAATAAACATGAAGACTTGTTTAAACCTTTTTAATTGTATGAGACAAAATCTCAATCTTGCTTTTTTTTATTTTTAAGGTTTGTTCAAGTTTAGTTGTCTTTTTTGTCATTTCGCAACATTTCATACTCATGAGTTAACTTGCAAATAACACAAGTTGACTTATGTGTCTAAGATCTTTAAAGGCTAAGTCAACTTGTTGTCTAACAAGTCGACTTGATCTTTGTTTATCGGGGCCTCAAGTTAACTCGAATATGGCTCAAGTTGATCCAAATTCCTTCTTGTGTAATTCCCAAGTCGACTCATTTCTTAATAAGTCAACTTACTTATTTTGCAAATCTGCTTCTCTAAGACTTAAACCTGGCGAGTTGACTCATGCTGGCCACAAGTAAACTTATAGACAAATAGACTGGAAGCACAAGTCGACCTATTATTAGACAAGTCGACTTGCCTACATGCAGATGTAAGAATTCTAAGAATGAATCTCCTCAAGTCGACTAGGCACTTGCTCAGGTTGACTTGGTGAGTTATATATTTAATCAAAATTCAATTTTTGGAATCTAAGTCAACTTATCATAGGGCAAATCAATTTGTCATCATTTAATAGATTTCAAACAAGTTTTAATTATCCCAAATTATCACCAAAACCTATTTTTCTCTCAACAAAACTTTGTAAGACTTTCATTGATAAATTAAAATCAATTACAACCAACTTTTCCAAGTATTTTTACAAAGAAAAATTGAAAATTCAATAAAAATTTTCTAATACCGACTATTTCAGTGTTACATAGATACGCTTCTCTATTTTATCCAACATATTTTAATCCTATAATTCACATCTTTATCTATGTTTATAATATTAAAACTATTAAAAGAAAAAGAATAAATAAATAAATAAAATATTAGAAGGTTTTAATTTAAAAATTAAAAGACAAAATCCTTCCATCAAGTACTTTTGAAAAGCATACTATTCCTGTTAAGCAAATCAGCAAAATAATCTAACTATTGCTTAACATCTAAAATTGCTTTCACTAGATCTTTTTCTTCATCTGCACCAAAGAAATGCCACCTATCCATGGCATCAAGCACTAAATCTTGCCATACTAAGTCGCTTTTGACTAGAAATTTTGCATTTTTGATAATCCAGAGACAGTGCCTAGGATGGAAGGGCATCAAAGCATTGACTATGCTAAGTAGTGAATATATCCAAGTCGATAAAATAAAAAGTACAAGAGAAAGATTAATAAGGAAATAACAAAATTACAACTCATACTTAGCCCTATTAATGCGACATTAGTTCTCTGTAGACTAGACAAAAATCCTATTGATCTACCAGAATTAGATCTAACTATAGATATTATAATTATGTCCATTTCAACTTCACCACCTTGGAACCCATCAATGGATTTCATCTTCATTATCATAGGAGAGATAGAAGAAAGACAATTGGGTTTGCAAAGGGGCATAGAACTTTCAAAGAGAATTATTTTTTCAAAAGAAATATTATTAATGAAGTCTTCCAAAATAAAGAAACATTACAAATATTTATAGGGTCAATACAAACCCTAAAATTAGGAAACTAAAGAAATTTGAAAATTAGAAAAATTAGAAAACTAGAAAAATTAGAAAACTGTGAAATCAGAAGACTAAAACCTCCGACCGGCCTTACTTCGCCCCCCTTGTTTGAGCCTTTCCTGATCAAATCCATCACTCTCAAATAGAGAAATTAGAATCTCATATATAAGGAATGAGTAAGCACCTAGAAGACATCAGTTATGTTCTTTGATAGGAAGCCCTACCTCTTTCTAGGAATTCCGTACACTCACATTTGAATAGACTCCAGCCTTGTATACGTCTAGAGTCATTAGTGACATCTTGATGGGAGTGGAAGAATTTGAGAAAACAAGTTAAAGAACTTGTAGCCGCTAAGCTCCAATAGCCGCTAAGCTTCGTACACTTACATTTGAATAGACTCCAGCCTTGTACATGTCTAGAGTCATTATCACCGAATCGATGCCCCCACAATGTTTTTCTTCCCATATGGAGATTTATGATGGCACTACCAATCCCCAAGCCACATGACTTCTTTTGTCACGGTCATGATCTTGAGAGACATGTCACACACTGTTATGTGTAAACACTTCCCTACGACCTTGAAGGGGGAATGCATTAATATTCTTTAACTCACTCCCCCCTTTAGCATCAAAGTTACTACCAATTTTGACAATAGTTTGAGCCTAATTTGTGATTAGCTGAGGGGTTAAGAGGAAGTCTACTTCCCTTCTATCCGTCTAGCAGAAAGATACCAAACCTTTAAGGGACTTTCTCAACAAATTCAAGATCAAAATAATAAAGGTCTCAAGTCTTTATCATTCTATTACACTGGTTGCATTACTATAGGATTGCGATCCTTAGAAAAGAAGATCTTGATCACAAAAAATCCTTTGGCCATGTGATGAGTTTTATGCCCAAGTCAAGAAGTACATCATATTGTTGAAGAAGCTGAGGCATTCAACAGATGTCAAAGAGGGAATGAAAGGAATGAACATAATCAGCCTCCGTCATGAGAGCCCTCATTAAAAAGGACACGAGCAGGACCTCCACCTTTTCATAGGTTTGCTAACTACACCCCTTGCATGATATACTTGACCAAATCTTGACACAGATTAAAAACCGATCTTATATCAACTAGCCTCCTCTTGCTAGAGGAGATGATTCGAAAAGAGATAAAACATGATATTGTAACTTCTACTAAGAACAATGCAACATGACAGATGAATGCCGAAGGCTAAATCAAGGGAAAAAGCCTATAAAGATTCATTGACACAAGACAAGGAGGTAATCCCCCATAGAGTTAGAGAGAAAGGGACCAATCGAAAACTAGTCATACTAAACTAGTAGAACCTCTAGTTATAGGTGCTGTTTAGAACCAGTCCCAGGGAGTTATCCTCCAAATATAGAGGGAAGGCCCTTTACTGTGCTCTATTGATCATTGCGTCACCCCGACGCTCCAGAGGATAAAGAGCCCTCCATCTAAGGAGGTACTCACTACCTACACTGAGAGGGGGAAAAAGAGGAAAAGATCGATGATAGGCTTTGACGATGAAAAATTAACAAAGGTTGCCCTGGGACAATACGATCCTTCAGTTATCACTGCTAAAACGGGACAATTCGCTGTTAAAAGAATCTTCATCAACCAAGGAGCGGCTTGCAACATCCTCTACTAGGGCTCTTTCAAACAAATGGGCTTCAGCTACACTAATCTTCAACCTCATGTTGGGTCGCTAAAAGGACTCTTTAACAAATGGATATATCCTGAAGACTCTATCTCGCTCCCGGTAACTCTATGTGTACTACCTAATCATGCTACTATAATGGTCACATTTAATGTGGTGAAACTGACATCCACTCATAACATCATACTGGGCCAACCCGGCTTGGATGATTTGGAAACTTTGTCGAGTACCAGGCACATAAAAATTAAGTTAAAAACATCTCATGGCATCGAAACACTTGAATGTGACCTAAATCTCTCGTAGACCTCAACTTAGTGACCCATACTTACTGGTTGTTATAATAACTTTTTATTGTTGCTATTATACTATTCTAATTCCAAACTCATACGTGTAATAATATTATGATTTCATTATTTCTTTACGACAACTTCACAAATGGAGACAACCGAGGCCCTTAGGCCTCCTCAATTTTTTCTTGTTGTGTTGCTACTATTACTCGACTCCATGCCTCTAACATGGTTTCCATACCTATCCTAGCCAACATATGGGATCGAACTCCTGAGCGGGTGGCTCCCACTATCTCTTGACTCTACACCTCTCACATGGGTTCCACATCCATCTTAACCAAGCAGGTGGCTCCCTCTATCTCTTAACTTCACACCTCTCACATGGGTTCCATACCCATCTTAGCCAACATATTGGTCGAGCTCCCGAGCGGGTGACTCCTCTTATCTCTCAGCTCAACGCCTTTCATATGGATTCCATACCCATCCTAGCCAATATATGGGATGAAACCTCGAGCAGGTAGCCACCATTATCTCTTAGCTCCATGCCTCTCATATGGGTTATATATGCACAACATACGGGATCAAACTCTTAACTAGGTCGCTCCTACTATCTTTCGATTATAGCATTTCACATGGGTTATACTCATTGTACTTGATTTTATTACTCTCAAGGAATTTAATTCCCTTCCTCCTTCGTCAGCCTTACATGTAGCAAGGAACCATACACATGGATAAGGATTAGTTCCCCTTTTTTTAAGCTTATACTAGCCATGCACCTATACGGAGGACAAAGACATTGCATGTTCATCACAAAGGTATCACGTTGTCTACTAGAAAACACTGAACATTTCACACTCTATAGAGTCAAAGTACCAAAAGAAGGAAAAATGAATCTAAAAAGGAATTTCAATCGATTTTGTAGCATGAAAGGTACAATTGAGCGAGGAAGTCCATATAAGACCGAGGAACAAAATACATCAAGGAAAGAAATAGGTCTCTACCACAAATGCTTGAGATTAACCCACAAAGCAACAACATAGGCATTTGCATCAACCACTTATTAGGAAAAGCCCATCCCAGGATCACTGGCTAGACTTGGGCCCGATACTTTGATGTTAACTCTGTTAAAGTTATCATCAAATTATCCTCTAATCCTACTCTGTGAATGATTTCTTCTACACAACGCAACTACTTAGAAAGCTTGCGAAGATCATGCTAGTGGCCTTCCTGAAACTTGGCAATTCAACCTTCCAGATTTGCAACCTTCTTCTCTAAAATAGAAAGTGATCGCCTTAGCTCCTGAGCCGACCTTTCAGCAGATAGGTACTCTACTGAATGGAGCTCTGTTCGACAGAGCCCCTAACCTCTCACATTCCATGAGTATAGAGTCACATTGTTCAAAAACCAAATCCTGGTCAATTCTCAACCACCTTATCTCTTTTTCTTTCATAAGTATAGCGGCATTGGCCACTTGCCTTCTTTCCCTTCTCCCTTCTTCTGACCCATAGTGGCCTGGATTCATGAGACCTCCTCTCCCCTCCTCTCCCCTCTAGCTCGCTAGGTCCTCTAGGTTACCAACTAGCTTTTTCATTCTTAGCTTCTAAAATTCAACCATGACGGTAAACTACAAGCCACATAACAACTTATGTGAGTCATAATTAGAATATTAAACTCACCAAAATACTTAAGAGGAAATAAACATACATAGTAACTAGGGGCAGTCATAGTCTCATCATCCTGTTCTACTGTTAAATAGTTCAACTCCAACTCAGAGTAGTAGAAGTCCAATTTGTCGGCGAACTTCCTTGCCTCAACAATATCCATGTAACTAAAATAATTATTACTGCAGGTAATTGCCACAGTCCTTTTCTTCTTCAAATCCTTTGACCAATTAAAAGATTCCACAAAAATAGGGGTAAGGGGAGCTGTCTACTTGGGCATGACCCCCTTGCCTTTTTTGACATATACATGCTTTAGAAGGGCACTAGACAATCCAATTTTGCCTCTCAGCTTGGTCTATTCCTCATCCATACCCGGAGCATTAGGAGAGGTGCAGACACCCTTAACGTTGGCAACCCCAACCTCGATATCCATTTTCTCTACACCCACAATAGCCAAAATTGGCACCAGAGAATCCTCTTTCTTAGTGGTCTCTAACTTCTTGCCACTAGCACTAAAGGCCATCAACCTTCTTCTCTTCGTTTCAGGAGCAAAAGTAGCAATAGGGAATGCATCACTGGCCCCTCTCTTTTGAAGCATTGCCCATCCTTGACACTCACTTTACTTTGGGGCCTCATAACCTTGTTGATAGTGATCACACAGAGATCACTTCTGTTAACAATACTCAGAGTATCAAACAACCTGCTTGTTGCTTTCTTTACTAAGAGATGCCTTTCGATCCTTACCTTCTCATTAAGCAACAAGCCAACCATCGTCAATATCTGATCGTCAAGAAAAACATCCACCCGAATAGACCTATCATTCTTTTGATAAAAATCCCCGATACAATGAATGAAATCCAAGTGTCGAGAATTGATCGAGGCCCTTAGTGCCATTGCAGGCTCCTTATCAGCTCTTGGCAAAACCAGAATTAGCTCATTCTTCTTGAACTCTACAAAAAATGACTCTTTATCTATTGTTTTTCTATAATCTCCTTATAAAAGAACCTCCGATCAGAACTTGATCTCATCTAAATGCAAAACCAACTCTTGGTAGAACCGTTAGCAGAATATCCTCACAAACAAAAAATAAAAGATGGAATTTTGAAATTAAAATTTAAGTTACATAAATTCAAGAGGTTCAACTCCACTATGATTAATCGCCAAGCACTGGGGATTAACATGGTCCAAAAAATATTCCAACCTTTCAAAATCTTCAATCAAAACACCTGGATAGGGCACTTTTAAATTGTACCTGATATACTTCTTGTACATCAGCAGTGAAATCTCGTGCGCCATGTTCCCCCGTTCATCTTTAAAGGGCAACCACAAATAAAAATCATCTCCCAAACCCATCGCTCATACAACATCCTCTAATTCCTCATTCATCATTACACTCTTGATTTCACTGATTTCGGCCATGTTGATTACCTTAGAAATTTTGAAAACACTAATCATAGAACTTTCTTTCTCTCAGCAAATGAAACCACTAAAAGTACTACAATGCCTGTGACCAATCATAAACCGAACGATAAAAAATGTGTTGATGAAGATTCATGAAAAGCAAAGTGGCACATTTTGTATTTAATACTCACTATCATACGTCTCCACTTACTCAAAACTACTATACTTTCGTGCCCATTCAGCTTCCCAAATTCTTATACTCTTGAACACAGTCCTAACACTACTACAACAAATGATATAATGAGTGGGGGCAAATGATGATACATGGCCTAACTGCCCATTATCATGAAATATAGTAGGCCTATAATCATAAAGCCTGTCGGAAGTGAACTTTCGGTTGATCTCGAATGAACCACCTCTAAGGAAGATACCCTCTCGGTCAATACCTCCTCTCAACCTAAGCCTTTCAATAGGGCCCTTTCAATTGTTGCATTGCTTGATCACTTACCTCGCACAGGTTGTTTAATTTCCCAACTTCTCAGTCTCTCAATCCCTATAGAGTCAACTTCTATTACGTGATGGATCCTAGCCAAAGTTACCTGTAAAAAAAAAAAGAAATCCTTGACAAGTTCAAACCTTTCCTGATCTGAAAAGAGTTTATTGCAATTTCTCCCTATAAGGAACCAATCCCCTGGGATTCAGACTTTTATGGGTCTCTGTGACTATAATAGAAACTTTCCTATCTCGAAAGATTCTAAATCTATAGAAAGTCTACTATTACAGTTCTTGTAATCTCGAAAGATCTCATATGATCTTTTCGCAAGGAAACTAGGATTTCTATACTCCCAAGCGTATATGAGACTCCCTATACAAGCCACATATATACTAAACAAAGGCAACTTGCCAGGCACGCATCTCACTTGTTTCACATACAACACACAAAGACTATATAGGGCTCAACCTCTTTCAATCTTTCCTTTTTTTTACTGCTCTTTCTTACTTGAGTATCGTAATCTCCTCTGCTGGAGCCACCTTCGATAGGTTTTTTACAGGATTCCATACTGAAGATGATTTACCAGATTCTCCATCACCAGCTCCTTGCTTACATCAGAGGGACAATCGACTATAGAGTCAAATTTGGTTTCAACAGATTGGTGTTTATGGGAAATGATTGATTGATATTCATGCCCAATTTCAATTTCTCTCTTTCTTACCACCATGCCACCAAAAAGAAAAAATGAAGACAACACTTTAGAGATGACATCCAAGGTGGGAGGACAAACATCCAATCCCATGGACTTACTCCCGACAACACTTCCGGATACATGATTGGACACCTCTCACAACGTCAGATAAAACCACCCATGTAGAAAGATCCTCAACCTCCAATGACTCAAGCTCCAGTTGGCCCTACTTTGTCCCCTATTTGAGTGTCTCCCGACTAGGACCATCTTTAATATGAGAAATATTCTTGGGATAGATCAAGTTTCTTGCTAACCTTGGTATTAAAGTAAGGCTGGTAGTTTGAACTAAATTTGTTGAAATTAATCTCTTTCTGACTATGGAATGATTCCAAGGCAATAGAACAAGAACTTTCAATACTAGCCAGATAATGTTCCCTCAAATCATGAAACTTCTCAAAATATGAATTATTAATTGTTCCATTAAGCGTCATAAAGAGCTTGGGAAAGGCCATCATAAGCAGATATAATGCGGGGTGAAATATCAATAAAAGAAGTAGGCATATCATTGAATTCAAACCTAGTCATCAAGGAAGAAGTGGTCACACTTGACAATCTTAAAAATTTTTAAAAAATGAAAATTCAAACCCTACATTGGCATCTTGACCAGATGAAAAATGTTCGAGATTCTTATTGCAAACATGCACCAATGAATCTCATCCCCAAAAAATAAAGAAATTTTAAAGATTCACAATTGTTTTAGTTGGTTTTAAATATCAAGAAAGTTGACCAAATGATATTCTAAGAAATATTCATAAATAGATATCTAATGGATGTAAGTTACTATAATATTGCAACCATAGTCAGGTTTTTCTATTATCAAATACTGAAAGGTAGGACACAAGTCAGATAAGCAAGTTATGTCCAAAAAGTTTTTTATAATCAAATATAATTACGAAGCAATAGATCAAATAAGTGAACTAAAAGGAAATTACAAATGATAAGAAAATTTTTTTCAAAAATCTTGAAGTTAACTAAATAAATCAAGCAATATTTCAACATACTAAGGCATCAAATACTGTGTTTATTATAGTACAATAGAATGCAACTCTAAGTTCACTCAATATACAAGGGGAATCCTCGTTAACGAAACCAAATCAAAATTGTTCTGGGAAATTTGGTTGGTTTAAACAGATAAACCTTTGAATTTCAGATCATAAGAGATAAACCAAAAGCACTTGTAACTCTCCCTTTTGATGGAGCATGGCATAAAGCCCATCATCATGAGATTCAGGATCCTTTGAGCCCATGTCCAACAGGTCAAAAGCACATATTTCGCCACCTGATGGGGCAAATGTAACTCTCCCTTTAGGTGCCTATCAACAGGACCCTCCTCAGATAGTCGCTTGATCTGCTCAGCACCTCTTCGGTGCTCAGTATTGCTAGCTTAAATAATATATATTTTTTTCTAAATTACAGGAATAATCTCCCGTAATTATAAAAAAGATCTCTAGTTATAATCAATAAAGAAATGAATTTTCATGACAATCCGAAATTCTTAACTAAAAGAATTCTAAATATTTGAAAATCCTTTACTTTGACATCTCAAGATACTTTCACAAAAAAGCTAATCTTTCAACATCTCGGTAGTGTATGGAATTTATCGTGCAAGCAAACTATAAAAACATCATGCAAGCCATCACCTAAATATGTTCTCTCAACTCAACACTTAACACACAATGACATAACAAAAACTCTTTTCTTTCGATCTGTTTTTACTCTTGAAACCGATTTTTGATTTGAGTGTCAGAGTCTCTCGTTAGAATACTCTCTGATAGCTCTTTGCAAGTTCCATCAATCCGACGGCCCAACAACCATTCACCTCAATCAAGTCAACAAAACTATTATTTGTGGAGCAAATCCAACTCCTACATTTTACATGGTAACAATATGTTTTATTTCATAACAAGTCCAAAAGGTTTGATCAAAATTATACCTCCTAATGCAAATAAGGGCCCCCAAGAGGTACCATTAACACCAAGAAAATAAAGATTATGTCTGGATATTTATAGCACAAACACTTGAAAAAAGTTAAAAATAAAGATATATATATCGACGACACATCCTTCAAAAATGACATACAACACTTTGTAATTTGTTATTATTTTAACAATACATTGAGTATCATGTGACGTGTCAATGTCCATGCTATCCAAGTCAAACGATAAAACAACCTAAACTAAAAATGAAGTCAGGTCATAAAAAATGTGAACAAAAATGCCTCCCTAATTAGCAGCAAACATGTCATATTTTGCGGACTAGCTGATATTTATTACACATCATAAACACTGCCAAGCTAAGATTTCAAGCATAACAGGGCAATTAAGGTTGAATAACACACTACGCACAAGAACTCAATCAACAAACTCGATTCAATTGGCCTATAGACAATTGCAGGGGTACTAAAAACAAAACGGAAGCGTACATAACAACAGTTAAAAATCAACTGAACTTGGACTAACAAAGGTTGGCGCAGATGGATAGGGATCTGTCATCCCTTAAACATGACGGAGTTCGACTTCCCCATGTGCATGGAAAAAACTTTTGTTCGGAGACCCGTTCTCATAAACGTGGCTTCGCAGCGGTCGGTTCATATTAATTGAGGTAAAACTTCGGATACTGAGTGGTGACTAGTAACGTCATGGGACAAAAAAAATTAACTAAACCGGGTCCAGGCCCATAGAGCAAACCCACCCAACACCCACTTTGCAAAAGACTGGATAGTACATATTTGTGTATAATAGTAAAGAATAAGAATAGAAACAAAAAGCTGCTAAAGATTCTACATAACGATGAACGTAAAAGGACAGGGAACAGCAACAACATAGAGTGGCATTTAATTTGAAGGAAGAAGAAACAAAAAACCTGATTCTTGTACAAGTCTTGATTGAAGATGTCCTCAAGGCTCCAAGAATAGACAATATCAGTAAATCAATTATCTTTAGACGCCGCTTTCTTTTTTCTTCTTCTGCCCATATCTACAAATCCCTTCCTTGATTTTCACTGCTCCCTCCTGCGTATCAAGCTAAGGATGCAAAGAGCCAGAAACCATTGTAAAAAAATATGGCATCAGCTATAAAAATTTTCGTCCCTAAAAGTCAAAAATCCACCACTACATGGTATTAGCCACGGAAAAATCCGTCACTAAAAATAACCTTACTAATTTTTACCGATATAATTCCATCCGTCGCTCGAAAATTTTCCGTCACTAAAAATATTTGTCATTAATTTCCGTCGTTGATAAAAAAATTTAAAAAATTTTTTTTTTTTAATTTTAAAAAAAATAGCGATGGAATAATTTTTCATCACTGATATTGAATTATTAGCGACGGATAAAATATCCGTCACTAATTCTTGAACTTGTCACACCTCAAACCGGGATCGTGAATAGCCGCCCGTTGCCCCTGGATGCCGACTGTATTTTTACAGAAAATCAGGCAGAATCTCCCTATAAATTGGAGGTTTCCCATGTACAATTAAATCTGTATATGCAAAATCAACCTGTAATTTAAACAAATGGCCATCTCGGTCTCTCCAAAAACAACAAATTCCATCTCCAAACATCCAAGACAACGCAAGGCTTTACAATTTCCAGCAATTCTAGTCACAGACCTCTACTGTCATGCCCAACTCGAGCATGAACAGCCGCCACACCGAGCGGATCTAAATTTTATGTAAGATACACTAATTTTTCCAAGTAACAATCAAATATGTACAATCGCTTCAACGCAAATAAAATATGAGAGTTAAATTATACAGTCATCCCAAAATAAGTACATGGCCAACTACGGACCTCTATGTCAAAACCTCGCAGGGTCGAAACTAAATTAAGATTTCATATTTCTATTTAAAGTAAATCTCACCATCGTGAACACCAAATCCGCTCTGAAGTCTGTAACGTCGCTCTATCACAATGAACCTGTCTGAGGAGGGAAAAGAGATGGATGAGTATCATGGGAAGATACTCAGTGAGTGAGTGGGATAACATCAAGCATAAATAGTATGGATGAACCATTAGAGTGTCAAATAACATTCGAAACAAAAATTTACATTTCGCAACAAAACATGATATGTTTAGCAATTTGAAATCATTTAATCAATCACACGATAACAAGTATATATGCATCCATTTAAAATCAAGTAATGAGCCAAAAATGGTCCTGGCAAAGGTCAACCGTGACCAAGGATAGGCGCATCGGGGGTTTTATTATATATAGACTTTAAAACACTCTCTACCCCGACGTTGGCCATGAGTTCGTTGGGGCTAACTCATCAACGTGTATAGGACCCCGCCCGGTGCTAGACAGTGGCGTCACACACGTCCTCCCCCTACGTGGGTTCAACCGGCCATGCCTATAGTCTTTAGAATAAATGACATTTGCGGATACCTCCTGCAGAAGTATATCCAGACAACTTGTGCCTCTACAAACGCCCTTCGTAGCTACGGAATCATCATAGTATCACGAGAGCACAATGTCCCACAAGTAACATCATATCATCGCATAACTAGTGGGTATCCAACCCACATAGTTCATCAAAACATTTCAAATCTGCGTGCCAATATGTTTTATCGAATCATTTCAAACAGTATATCAATGCAACGATAAAAAAGGAAATTTTAAATTTTCAAATAATAGCACAATTATTTTTCATTTCAAACCATGGATGCATAGTCATCGTAAATATAATTTAAGACACTTCAATAATCACAAAACTGATTTGAAATTCAATATCATACGTCAGATCAATGCATATCAAAAGTATGTTTTATCGAAAATACGACAGAAAACACGTTTTACTATTTTATGCAAGAGATTAGAGTTCCACTCATATATTTAGAGAGGGTGGCCACTCCCTATTTTTCAATGAGTCTCCAAAAACAAACCTAATCAAATCGTCAAACTTTATATCAAATAAAACCCTAATAAAGGATTTTTAACAAATTTTATTCAAACTGTGAAGTGAGTGTGTTTCTCTCACCTAGGGTTTCTCGGGTTTCAGACCTAGCTGTCGTTCACCCGTCGGGTTGGTCTAAAACCTGTAATACTTCCAAATTTCAAATATATTAGAAACAACTAATTTTCTAACACCAAACCCTAGAATTTCAACCAAATCATAGTCGTTACTTGTAGTGAAGATGTAGGTGAACTCTCGAAGGGGAAAGCCGGTTGCGGGCACGCGGGCTCGCGGCTCTCAGCCCGGTTTGCTGGTAGCAGTGGGCTTTGCGGGCCGTAGTGGGCTCGCGGGTCGTAGTGGGCCCTTGGCTCACGCTGGGCTTGTGCTGGGTCACGTACTGGGTCACGCGCTGCTCGTGGGAGATCATGCGTTGCTCACGGGAGATCGCGTGCTGTGGCACGCTGGGCTCGCACGGGGAGGATCGCGCTCCCACGAGGAGGCAGCTCTCGCGTGGAGGTGTTGCAGCTGCGGCTGGGTACGGTGGCGGGAGGGAGAGGCCGTAGTGGAAAAGAAGAGAAAGAGAGAGAGAGAGAGAGAAATGGGGATGATAGAGAGAATTAGGGCTTAAAGCCCTAATTCAATTTGCGGTGGGGGAGAGTGCTGCGTTTCACTCCAAAACGCAGCACCTCTCTCTTTTTTTTTTTTTTTTTTTCTCTGGTGTTATATTTTCTAACCCCCTAAAATCAAGTTTCATTCTCGAAACTAAAAGAGAACTAAATTGTAAATAAATGGGGGTACTGTCTTCTCATAGCCTACTCGGGCTCCCAGGTTCCTCCTCGACCTGATCACTCTTCCACAAAACTTTGACCAATGAAATTTCCTTACTCCGCAGCTTTCTGACCTGTCGATCTAGAATAGCCACGGGTTGAACTGGAAGACTAAGATCCTCTCGTAACGCAAGAGGTAGAGGCTCAAGTACATGAAAAGGATCGGCCAAGTATTTCCTGAGTACTGAGACATGAAATACGTCATGAATACGGGATAGTTCATCTGGCAACTCCAATTTATATGCCATACTCCCGACCCTCTCAAGGATACAGAAGGGCCCAATATATTAGGGGCTTAACTTGCCCCGCTGCCTGAACCGTATAACTCCCTTCCAAGGAGATATCTTCAAGAAAACCAAATCTCCAGTAGCAAACTCAAGAGATCGCCGTCTACAATTAGCATACGTCTTCTGTCTGTCCTGGGCGGCTTTCATCCGCTCACAGATGACCTTAACTTTGTCTTTTGTTTTCAATCAACTCAACGCTGCTGAGATGTCGCTCTCTGACCTCATCCCAGCATATCGGGGTGCGGCACTTCCTACCATACAGTGCCTCATACGGGGGCATCCCTATACTGACCTGATTACTATTATTATATGCGAACTTGACCAGTGGAAGGTGTCGATCCCAACTACCCCGGAAATCCATCACACATGCCCTCAGCATGTCTTCAAGGGTCTGAATGGTCCTCTCAGACTGGTCATCCGTCTGAGGATGATATGCCGTACTGAAATTCAACTAGTATCCAATGCTTCCTGTAATTTGGGCCAAAACCTAGATGTGAACCTGGGGTCCCTATCTGAAACAATCGACACGGGCACCCCGTGAAGCTGAACTATGGTATCAACGTAGAGACGTATCAACGCCTCTAAGGAATAATCACCGCGGATAGGGATAAAATGTGCAGATTTGGTGAGTCATCGACAATCACCCAAATCGCATCATGCCGTGTAGAAGTCCGCAACAACCCCATTACGAAGTCCATAGTAATATGCTTCCATTTCCACTCAGGAATGGGAAGAGGCTGCAGTGTGCCTGCTGGACGTTGATGCTCGGCCTTCACCTACTAGCACACCAAGTATCGTGCCACAAACTCTGCTATATCCCTCTTCATGCCTAACCACCAATAGCTACCCCTGATGGTCTAGTACATCTTCGTACCCCTGGGATGCATAGCATATGCTGAAGAATGTGCTTCCTTAAGGATAGCATGCCGAAGATCACTATCAGTCGGGACACATACTCTGTCTCTGAATACCACGAGTCCATCATCACGAACTCTGAAGTCCCCGCCCTCAGCTCTGCAGACTCTATCCGCAAAACCCTGAATCTCTTTATCTGTACTCTGGAGCTCTCTGATACGGTCGAACAAAATCAGCCTGACCTCAAATCTGGTCAGTAAGCCTCCCTGATCATCGTTAATCAAACTGACTCCTAAGGCTCGGAGTCCCACTAAACAAGAAAGGTAGGCTTTCTCTGTCGACTGTGAGGATGATACTGACTTCCGACTCAAGGCATCTGCTTCAACATTCGCCTTGCCCGGATGATAGTCAATAATGAGGTCATAATCTTTGAGGAGTTCTAACCATCTCCTCTGTCTCAAATTCAGCTCCTTTTAGATAAATAGATATTTTAAACTCCTGTGATCTGTAAATACCCTGCAGGTCACCCCATAAAGATAATGCCGCCATATCTTCAATGCGAAGACTATGGCTGCCAACTCCAAATCATGTGTCGGGTAATTAACCTCGTGTTTCTTTAGCTGTCGTGAGGCATATGCAATAACCCGACCATCCTGCATTAGAACACAACCCAATCTCTGTCGGCTAGCATCACTGTATACTGTATACTCCCGACTACTAGTGGGAAGGGATAAAATAGGAGCGGATGTCAACTGTTGTTTGAGCTCCTAGAAGCTCACCTCACAACGATTATCTCAAGCAAACTTGACCCCCTTCTGGGTCAATCTCGACAACGGAGCAGCTATCCGGGAGAATACTTCTACAAATTTACGATAATACCCAGCCAAATCGAGAAAACTACGAATCTCGGTAACTGTTTGTGGCTACTCCCACTTCACTATAGCCTCAACCTTCTGTGGATCGACATAAATACCCTCCGCGGAAACAATGTGCCCCAAGAACCCAATTTGTCTAAGGCAAAACTCATATTTCGAGAATTTGGCATATAGCTGCTTCTCACGAAATATCTGCAATACCACCCGAAGGTGCTCAACATGATCTTCATCACTCTGTGAATATATCAAGATGTCATCGATGAATACGATGACAAACCGATCTAAGTAGTCATGAAAAACTCGATTCATCAAATCCATGAAAGCAGCTGGGGCATTAGTCAGCCCAAATGGCATGACTAGAAACTCGTAATGGCCGTATCGGGTGAAAAAAACTGTCTTGAGCACATTTTCGGCCCGAATTCTCAACTGATGATAACCCGAACAGAGATCAATCTTAGAGAAAACCCTGGCTCCCTGCAGCTGATCAAACAAATCATCTATACGTGGCAGGGGATATCTGTTTGTGATGGTGGCTTTATTCAATTGTCTGTAATCCACACAAAGCTGAAATGTACCATCCTTGTTCTTTACAAACAACACCGGAGCATCCCAAGGTGAGGTGCTCGGCTGAATAAATCCCTTGTCCAGAAGTTCCTGTAACTGAGTTTTAAGCTCTCTTAGTTCAGCAGACACCATTCTGTATGGCGGAATAAAAATAGGATTGGTCTCCGATACTAAATCAATCTCGAATTCGAACTCCTGAACTGGTGGTAATCCGGGAAGCTCCTCAGAAAACACATATGGAAATTCTTGCACTACAGGGACATCTTCAAGCCTCGGTCCCTCAACGGTGGGTCGACAACATAAGCCAGATAAGCCGTACAATCACGGCGTACAAGCGTCTGGCCTTCATAACAGATATAATGCTGCGGAGCAATACTCGTCTCTTACCCCGAAATACTAACGGTGGCTTCTCGGACCTCCTAAACTCAACCTCCTTCGTGAAACAATCTACGGAAGCCTGGTGTAAACTCAGCCAATCCATTCCTAGGATGGCATCGAAATCCGTGATAGGGAGTGGAATCAAATCTGGTTCTAATATCGCCTCCCCAATACCAACCTCATAGCCCCTATAGACTGTATCTCGAATGATATGCTTGTCAAGAGGAGTGACTACCATAATCTCCTCATCAAGTGGTGAGAGAGGTCTATCAGAATGGCGAGTAAACGTGTCGCTCACATGGGAAAAATTCGACCCAATATCTATAAAAATACTGATGTCGATACCAAATATTCGCATGGTACCTAAAAGTAAGAAAAAGATCAACAGAATTTAAAATGCGAAAAAAAAGTGAACGAATATTTATATATATCAAACTAGTTAAGTTTCGAAAGCTTTAACTAGTCAAAACTATATATCGACATCATGATATACAAAAAAAATCATACAGAAAGTATAACAAAAGTACTACACTGAGGGGTCTGCGGGAGGATTACCCATAATAATATCAGGGTTTGCCTGTGCATCCTCCTGTGTCATTGCAAATACACGAGTCTGGGCCATAGGCTGCTGTCGTGACGATCCTGACACTGTATTACTCCCGGCTGCAGTCCGAGGAGCGGTAAGAGCTGAGTGCACAGGTGCCCCTTGCTGGCCTGTGCCAGACGTACCAGTACGGCTCTATAAAGCTAATCCTCCTCGACCTAAATCGGGGCAGACACTCCTAACATGACCTTGCTTCCCACACTGAAAGCAAATAACTGGTACTCTACATGCCCCAAAGGCATGGTGGGTGCTGCATCTACGGTAGAAGGGCGGTCTCTGTGTAGTAAACTACGTAGAGCCACTAGGGGCTGGTGCCCCAAAACCCTATGGTCGAGGTCTCTGTCCCGGTACTGCTGGTCTGAAACTAGAAAAACCCCGGGATATCAAAAACCTCTACCCCTCTTCGACGACTGTCCAACCTATGATCCAGTCTTCCTCTTTTGGTGACTCTCCCTCTATCTAACCTTTACTTGGACGATCCCTTCCGCCCGATATGCTGAATCAATCACCTCTGATAATGTAAAAGAGGGAGTCACTGTCATATACTTCATAATGCTTAATTGGAGGCCATCTTCAAACTTGAACCTCATCTGAGCCGGTGTAGCCATATCGGGGACAAAGGCCGCTAGTCGTCTAAGCTCAGCCTCGTACTCTGAAACTGACCTCGTCCCCTGGCGCAAGTGCAGGAACTCCGTCCTCATCCGGTCCTGCTGGAACGGGGTAAAGTACCTACGGTCGAACTCTCGTAGAAAGTCCTCCCACCGCAGGGTCTGTGTAGCACTGTCACGGATAGCCTCCCACCACGAGAGGTCATCTCCGTCGAGGAGTTTCTCAGCAACTCTCAATCTGAGCTCCTCTGACATCCCAAATCCGTAAGGATCCAATGAATCCTGTTGATCCAGTGTTTCGCCGCTACTGCATCACTGGATCCTGAAAAGTCTGTGTATCCAAGCTGTCAAGACTCTTTCACCAACTGAGTGAGCTCGTGGATACGCCTCAAAATAGCCGACGTCTCATCGGTCAGAGTAGAAACAGAAGGGACGGCCACCGAAGGAGGAATCGATGCCGAAGGAGCAGGTACGGCCGCAGGTGCGGTTGCTGGAGTCTGTAGTGGAGGTGGTGGCATCTGCGCCACATATCTATTATACCACTCCTGCCACTGCCTCAAGGCATCGAGTGGTGGTGGAAGAATCTCGGCTGTAACAGCCGGTAGAGGTGCTGGGGTGGAGCTGGTGAGCTTGCTAGAGTAGAGGAAGAAACCTCTGGTACTCGTGGCGCCTCAGGTGCCCTAGGTGTATCAGACACTGTGAGACCCTCAAGTGAGGTGAATTTAGCACCCCTCCTACCACGTCTAGGTGGTATAATCCTGCGAAAAGAATACATTGTTTTTAGATAAAAATCAAGAGTTAGGGTTAGTTGCTCCGTAACTAACCCCCTAAAAAAATGAACTATAATTCAAAGCATTTGAATGCGAAATAACGGATTAGAAGCATTAAGTATCCAACTCCAAAATCTAAAAGAACTTATATGCCTATGGCCAAGTATGGGACTTTAAATGACTGTATAAAACTCTCTAATGCATTGAGAACTTTTCATATACTTGGGAAAACTCTTACTACTATCTTTTCCCCAACCTAGATTCTCTGATACCAATAGAACTGTCACGCCTCAAACTGGGATCGTGAATAGCTACCCGTTGCCCCTGGATGCCGACTGTATTTTTACAGAAAATCGAGCAGAATCTCCCCATAAATCGGAGGTTTTCCATATACAATTATACCTGTATATGCAAAATCAACCTATAATTTAAACAAATGGCCATCCCGGCCTCTCCAAAAGCAACAAATTCCATCTCCAAACATCCAGGACAACGCAAGGCTTTACAATTTCCAGCAATCCTAGCTACAGACTTCTACTATCATGCCCAACTAGAGCATGAACAGCCGCCATATCGAGCGGACCTAAATTTTATGTAAGATACACTAATTTTTCCAAGTAACATTCAAATATGTACAATCGCCTCAATGCAAATAAATATGAGAGTTAAATTATACAATCATCCCAAAATAAGTATATGGCCAACTACGGATCTTTATGTCAAGACCTCGCAGGGTCGAAACTAAATTAAGATTTCATATTTCTATTTAAAGTAAATCTCACCGTCGTGAACATCAAATCCGCTCTAAAGTCTGTAACGTCACTCTATCACAATGAATCTGTCTGAGGAGGGAAAAGAGAGGGGTGAGTGTTATGGGAAGATACTCAGTGAGTGAGGGGGATAACATCAAGTATAAATAGTATGGATGAACCATTGGAGTGTCAAATAACATTCGAAACAAAAATTTATATTTCGCAACAAAATATGATATGTTTAGCAATCACACGATAACAAGCATATATGCATCTATTTAAAATCAAGTAATATCAGAGTGAGCCAAAAATGGTCCTGGCAAAGGTCAAAATTGACCATGGACAGGCGCATCGGTGGTTTTATTATGCATAGACTTTAAAACGCTCTCTACCCCGACGTTGGCCATGAGTTTGCTGAGGCTAACTCATCAACGTGTATAGGACCCCGCCCGGTGCTAGACCGTGGTGTCACACACGTCCTCCCCCTACGTGGGTTCAATCGACCGCGTCTATAGCCTTTAGAATAAATGACGTTTGCGGTACCTCCTACAGAAGCGTATCCGGGCAACCTGTGCCTCTACAAACGCCCTTCGTAGCTACGGAATCATCATAGTATCACGAGGGCACAACGTCCCACAAGTAACATCATATCATCGCATAACTAGTGGACATCCAACCCACATAGTTCATCAAAACATTTCAAATTTGCATGCCAATACGTTTCATCGAATCATTTCAAACAGCATATCAATGCAACGGTAGAAAAGGAAATTTTAAAATTTCAAACAATGACATAATTATTGCTTCATTTCAAACCATGGATGTATAGTCATTGTAAATATAATTCAAGACACTCCAATAATCACAAAACGGATTTGAAATTCAATATCATACATCAGATTAATGCATATCAAAAGTATGTTTTATCGAAAATACGACAGAAAACATATTTTACTATTTTATCCAAGAGATTAGAGTTTCACTCACATATTTAGAGAGGGTAGTCACTCCCTATTTTTCAACGAGTCTCCAAAAACAAGCCTAATCAAATCGTCAAACTTTATACCAAATAAAACCCTAACAAGGGATTTTTAACAAATTTTATTCAAACTGTGAAGTGAGTGCGTTTCTCTTACCTAGGGTTTCTCGGGTTTCAGATTTAACTGTCGTTCGCCCGTCGGGTTGGTCTAAAACCTGTAATACTTCCAAATTTCAAATATATTAGAAACAATTAATTTTCTAACACCAAACCCTAAAATTTCAACCAAATCATAGTCGTTACCTGTAGTGAAAATGCAGGTGAGCTCTCGAATGGGAAAGCCGGTTGCGGGCTCGAGGGTCGGTGGGCTGGCGGGCTAGCGGGTTGGCCCGCTGGTGGGCTCGCGGGCTCTCAGCCCGACTTGTTGGCACCAGTGGGCTTCGCGGGCTGCAATAGGCTCACGCGTCGCAGTGGGCCGAGGGCTGGACTGGGCCTTGGGCCGCTGGTGGGCTGGCCCGCTCACGAGCTAGGGCTTACGCTCACGAGCTGGATCGTGTGCTCGAGAGTTGAGTCACGCGCTCATGACAGGATCGCGCGCTGTGAGGTGCGCGCGCTCGTGCAGAAGGTCGCGTGCTGGAGCTCTAGGGTCGCGCACTAGCTCGCGCTTGGTCGCGCGATGGGGTTATGTGCTGGCTCGCGCTGGGCTCGTGCTGGGTCGCGTGTTGTCTTGCGTTGGGTCGCGCGATGCTCACGGGAGATCGCGCGCTGTGGCCCGCTGGGCTACCTCGGGGAGGATCACACTCTCGTGGAGGTGTTGCAGCGGCGGCTGGGTGCGGTGGCGGGAGGGAGAGGCCGCGGCGAAGAAGAAGAGAAAGAAAGAGAGGAGAGAGAGAGAGAGAGAAATGGGGATGAGAGAGAGAATTAGGGCTTAAAGCCCTGTTTCACTCCAAAACGCAGCACCTCTCTTTTTTTTTTTTTTTTTTTTTTCTGGTGTTATAGAACCCCTCAAAAGAACATGCGCCCGCATGAACGCCACCCATGCCCCAAACCAGCACCTGACCCGCCCGCATGCGCCTGTGCACCCGCTCGCTTTAATCTGTGTAAAATGGCTTCAAAATGCCTCCGGCTTGCATCGAAACCTGGCACACGTGAAATATTGTATGTAACAAAACCACTAAACCAAAGTTACATTATATTCTTTTTTTTATTTATTATCTTTATCTCATATTTTTTTATTAATAATAAAATAATAATTTATTATAAAATAATAAAATAATAAAATTTAACTTTAAAATGAAATAATATAAAATTTAAAATAATAAAATAATATTATTTTCTACAAAATAAAATAAAATTAAAATTTAAAAAAAAATTTAAAAATTTAAAAAATTTTGAAAATTTTGAAAAATTTAAAATTTTGAAAATTTTGAAAAATTTAAAATTTTTAAAAATTTTTAAAAATTTTTAAAAATTTAAAAAAAAAAAATCCGTCGTTGATGGCTATATATTGAATTTTTTTTTTCTTTCAGCAAATCAGCGACGGATTAGCGATGAAAAATTCCGTCGATAATCCATTGTTAATGGGTTTACAATATATATATATATTTTTTTTTTTTTATGGTTTAGGGTTTATCAACGGATTAGCGACGAAAATATTTCCGTCGTTAATTTATCGTAAATCTCTTGATATTTTATCCGTCGTTAATTCGTCATTGTTAGCGATGGATTTTTATCTATCAATAATTTTTTATCGTTAAAAATATGTTTTCCGGTAGTGAACCCGTTAACCGCACAACAATAGACCCCTTAATAGACAACCCACAAAGTAAGAAGTGAAATCATGAAGGAGGAAAAGGGTTGTGAGTAATCTCAAGTACAAGAAATACCTTCTCTGATTTGAAAGGGAAATGAAAGGATGATCATCATCTTCAACCTTTTTGTATAGTGCAGCATGCAGGCCTTTTTTTTTTTTGCTTTTTTGAAATAGTATGGGAAAAGAGGGAAAAAGGAAGAAAAGAAAACATTTGACAAATAAAAAAACTCAAGAAGAACAAAAAAGCGAGAGAATCTCTCGCTCTCCCACCCTTTTACTACAGAGGGTGTAATATTTGTAATTAAAGACCCAATGCCAAACTAGTCACTCAAATATAATAGATATCTAAATTCTTAAAAAAATGATAATAATTTAGCAAACGTGATGCTAAACAGAAATTTAGTATTAAGAGTTTTGGATATCTTCATTGTTGGGTTTTTTTTTTTTGTTACAGATCTCCATTGTTGGTTTATCTCTAAGGATTTAGCAATTGTAGTTCAATGTTATTACTCTGGTAATTTTATGCGCATTGTTTATATATATAAACACTCGTCGAAAAAGAAACATTTTTGTAACTAAATATCAAAATAATAAATGGAATATTGATTGTTATTAATCAAAATTCAATGTCCTAGAATTCTAGAAAAATTATTCATATTTTTCTATTTTTCTTACTAATATCTATCTAGATATATTAATGTGGTTTTTGTGTAATATATATAAAAAAATTAGAGAGGGAGAGATGCAATGTTTTAAACCAAAACGCCACGTCTCCCCCACCCCCAATTTGATTAGGGCTCTCAGCCCTAATCCCTCTCATTCTCTCCCTCTCCCGATTCTCTCTCACTCTCCGCCTCCCTTCGTTGCACCTCACTCACTCACCGGTGAGCTCCGCCGCACACAGCAGTCGTCCTTCTCTCTCTCTCTCTCTCTCTCTCTCTCGCGCGCGGATGAACTGTCTCTCCCTTGCTCACTCGCACGTGATAGCTTCCCTTTCCTTTGCTCGATCGTGCGCGACAGTCTCTCTCTCTCCCTTGCTTGCTCGCACGTGATAGCTTCTCTCTCCCTTGCTCGCTCGCGCGCTGCTCCCTGCGAGCGCCACCCTTCTGCAACCTTCGTAGAAGCCCCAAGCCAGCAGTAGCAGCATACCCTCGAAAACCCTAGGCCGACTGTGGATCCATCTTTGTGTAGGTAAGAACGGATTTCTGAATTCTAGTTCTAGAGTTCCAATTTTTTTAGATGATTGAACTAACTTACCATACCTTGTTTCGGTAAAGGAGCACTGAAGATCACCAATAGGACTGAGGAGGCATTTGAACGAGGCTGTGAAATGTGAAAACCCTAGGTGAGGGAAATTCTAATCCCTTCGATAAATTGAGTGAATCTAGAGTTAAATCTAAGGTGAAGGAATCTGTATATGTTTAAGATATATGTTAGATTCAATTAGAATGTATTTCTTGACATCTTATATATGATTATTAAGCTTAAGTATAGAATTTTATATGAATTAGACTGTTTGATACAAAAGAAGCATGCTAAGGGACGATAGAATCATATTAGGTTAGATAGAATAGTTTTCCCAGAGTTTAAATTGATGGTAAATTTCAATATTGATTAAGTTAAATCTGTTGGGGGTTTGAAAGGAATCAATTCGAATTTGATTTAAAAGTAGAGAGTGAATACCCTTTCTAGAGGTGAATGGATGGTCCGTTGTGTTATAAATGAGTAAAAACTGTTTTAAATTCTTTTATAAATGATTTTGAATGATCTTTACATGATTTATATGAAATCATTTGTGATTGTGGGATGTCTGGAATGGAAGTTTGAATTACGAATGCATCCAATGTTATTATCAATAAATTTGTACCATTTGCATTTGATATTAGATTTGTAAATGTTTGTAACATGAATTTCAGAATTTATTTGATGAAACATGACACATTGACTATAACTTGAATGATTGTGAAATGACAGTGCACGAGTGTAATGGTTATAGTCATTTCCTCCACGGAACGACCCGACGGGGTGACGTGGGTGAAGTTTTATTGCGAGAGAGGTGTACGCGGCCTCTTCTCTATCACGTCGGTCTATTCGGATTGCACTCTGGTGAGGTACGAGCCAACGCCAAGGAAAGAGGTAGTATTTTGAAATACTGAAATGAAAAACTCCTTAGCGGGCTTCCGCTTGAGTTCGGCCAAACTCAGGATGTAAGTGATTTTGATGGGACCCTTGTGATTTTCTAAATGAATAATTGATGTGGATATATATTTTATGAACTATCTGATTTATTGAGAATACTTTTACATATAAAGTGTTGTTTACGAGAATGTTTTGACTTTCCCGCATTCACCCCTCATTTATTATACAATCATACTATTACACTCCACTTACTGAATATTCCCCAATACTCACCCCTCTTTTCACATTTTACAGAGGATATTTAGTGCGGAGACTGCACGGGAATTGAAACTTGTGAAGGATTTTTGCTATTTTGTGTAGGTATCATAGTGATATAAGGCTATTTTAGTTGATTTGAAAATTCATGGAAGGGAATACTTGTATAATTCTTTTGATATGGATTAAATCAATACTTGTTTCATATATGTGAGCAAGTATTGATGGAATCTTTACATAATTTGTGTTGGAATTCATACGAAACTTGTTCATTTTCTCTTAACTCTCATTTGAGACATTTGAATTGAAATTATGAGTTTTGATACTTTATTTTGGATTTGTGAAGTTCTGTATATCTCATACCGATTGGATTTTATTGATGTTAGCTCGTCTTTCATGTGAGTGTTAGTAAAATCCTACGACTATGATTTGAGACTTCTTTTATTTTAAATATTTTATTTGAACTGAGAATTCTGGAACGGCTGGAATGACCAATTTTGCATGCGTGTATGTATAGGAACCCCGCCCCATTTGTGTGTCGACGCATGCTCGTGTGTACAGGGATGGACCGGATGAGTCTTTTGTATGTGTATTGTTATATGATTTTCCTATTTTTGATAGAGTTGTGTATTGGATTAGTTGCTGAACTGATTTATAGACTTGCGGAGTTTCGGTATATGGGGAGGTTCGTCCGTGTATCGAGACAACGTGGTGGTTGTTGCGTGGTCGATCCGAGAATCGGGGCGTGACATTTTGAATAAAAGTAGGGAGTTCTTTATTAAATCTGTTTATTATGAAAATTTAAAAGGAAGATTAGGGTTTAGATTGCCGAGTTTCATCTAGAACTTGGAAAACTCCTATGAAAAGCTAAAACTATTACCTGATGCAATCTAGTAAGAAACGGACTTAGAAAATTAATGTTGGGGGATGTTCCATGCCCATTTTATGTTTGTCATCTTTTCTTCATTGTGAATTCCCTAGAGCCATTTGGTTATGATCATGGTGGAAAGAATTCAACTTTTGTAACTCATCATGTATTTTTTCTTACTCGATACTACAACAATCTTAATTTGAATGACAAAAACAAAACAATTTTTTTATGCAGGATAACAACGCTATTTGATGGAATTTGATTTATCATATTAGTGTTATGCTTGAGAGTTAGATACATGGTTGAACAATTGCTCAAGTTCATGCGTTGAGGCACTAGGGGCCGAATGTAATAGAGTGCCTAAGTGCAAAAATTGCATAGGCAAAAGATAGATTAGGAATTCAAAAGGCTTTGAGTGAAGCTTTAAAACTCTACTCTTTTTTCAATGGGATTGAAAAGAAAGTATCGAGTTTGCAGGAATGAGAGTTTACTCCAAATAAGAGCAACCGATCTATATTCAATGATTGTACATTGATGCTGAAGTGGTACCTTCATTTAACGGCAATGGTTTCGACTCCTAAAGAGGCCCGTGTTCTAGCTCATGAGCTTGCAAATTGGTTCTCGCTTTCTGTTTGGTGAGATTTTATCCCTTTTGAGCTAAAACTTTATTTCTTTAGTAGATCCTTTTTTTCTTTTTCTGCGAGCAAAAAAAATATATAAAAATATAAAAAAATTATGGCAACATGAGCATCATCCGATAGCTTCCCCGATGCACGATGTAAAATGCATTTTGCTTAAATGAGTTTTTGAATTTGAATCAAACATAATCTTCTCAAGGCATTTTGGATTGAATTAAACTTAATTTTCACAAAAAATTGCTTCCATTATGCATTGTAATATAGCTAATACTATCGACACTTATTGGCGTAAATGATATGGGCACTTTTGTCTCTTAATCAGATCGGAAGTTCAACTTTTTCTAGACACGAAAAAATAATGTTGGAAGACCCATACTCACAAAGTGGGCCATATCGCGATTAATATAGATTAATCAGGATGAAACTCCGGATACTGGGTGGTGGCCAAGTCAAGGTACCAAAAAAATATAGTTAATAGTGGGTTCCTAATCACTATGTGAACAATTAGAATCACACAATCACTTTGTTCAATTGCAATTTCAAGAGCCATCAAAAGTAGTTTCACAATATACTAAATAATTACATATAGATTCCATTTGAAAGAAAAAATTCAAAAGCTTAAAATAAATAAATATGCAAATTCGTTTTCATTTGAAATAAACCTATAATAATCCATGGAAATAAACCTGCATGCAGACCGTAGATGCAATGTTAAATTTTACCCAGGCTAAGAGTAAGTACCGCGACAAGAAGGTTTGATAAGAGTAACCAAGGAAACACTAATAACAGAAATAGATACTTTAGTAAGAGCAAACCATATTAAAGATATTCAAATATGATGCCAATAATACAAAATCCTAATAATACATTATTTCAATAAAATATTATAATAGTTTAATTTTATATTGAAAATCTATTGTTTACATATATAAAAAAAATTAAATCAATTATTGATTTATTTTAATACACAATATTTTTTAATAATTGATTTAATTTTTATATATGATATTTTTAAATATTCTATTTTTCTGTCCAATGGAAATTGAAAAGTCAGCATGCCAGGATTTTCTAAAAAGACTATTTACATAGCCAATATTCCAAAATTGAACAACATATTATGTTAGGTTCATATCAAACTATAACTGCAACATTAATATTCTTTCCAGCAAACTTCCATACAAGTGCTCAGGTATATCATTGCCTTCCAAACTTACGTTTGTAGTATCGGTTTTGAGTGTGTAGTAATTGATAAATACACTATATCTCCAAAGTTGAAATCCAATCCTCATCTATAACCCTATAAACATTTTTTTTTTATCTATGAAGTGAAATTCTTGCTTTAGACACGGAACATTCGTTGTTCTGCTATCCACATCTTTTTTGGAATTTCAGGTTCATCTTTTGTAGTTCACCTCTTCGCGGTAGTATTTCCTTTGGAGTCGTTCATTTTGCTTTGAGAGGCTATGGCACCATCTGCCGTCTTACATGTCTCTTTCTGCATGTTGTGGGTATTGAAAGAAGGATCCATGTCTGAGGCCAAACGTAGCCTTTCCAAGCGGGCTTCAGTTGTTGCAATATTATCCTTCAGCTCCTCATCACTGGTGGAAAAGAAGAACAAACAACTTAAATCTGCATGCAACACTTTACGCTTGCCTAGAACCAAATATTTCAACTAAACTAAGTAGACTATAACAGGGTATGTTCAAAACAAAGTCCCCCCCCCCTCCCAAAGAAAAGATATTACAAGTCTAGATCATCACCAAGTCCAATATAGAATGAGGTGATCAATCAATGATTTTTCAATATCTTCCTAGTCCCACCATGAATCCTCAATTTTCATATAAGAACTTGTAAATTTCGTTGTAATAGAACTATGAGACACATTTTGCATAACCATTTTAATTGGTGTGAGCATGCATCAAAATGGGGTAGGACAGGTAGCCATCAAAATTGCATACCAAATATTTTAACTTGAGCAAGTTTTGAGAATGGATTTATGGTACAAAGGGAGGCCAAAACGGGTACCCAAAAAAAAGTAATAAAAAAAAAAGAGTATGGAACAGAGGAAGGTAGGTGGTGCAAAAAAAGCCGAGATGTTTATATAAAAGGTCAAGGTTTTTTTCTGCCTGCAACATGAACTCTCTCTTTCTAAGATTTCTGCTGCAGCGTTTTCTCCGAAGCCACCAGATTTTGACAGTTCTACATGAAACTCTTATATTTTCTTGCTAATTTATATAATATTTCATCAATTTCTTTCTTTTTGATTGTTTAGAATTATTAGAGTATAAATATTTCTTATTGGATTTTGTAAGTTATTTTTTGACATTATTATTCAAATCACCTTATTTCTCTAAAACCTACTTGGTTTTTTGTCTTTGAGGTAGATTCATTTTTGTAGCTTTTGGGCTTGTGTTGAACAAATTCAACTGCGTTTTCATTTTGCATCAATCGGTATCAAAACAAATTCGATATAATGAGAGAATCACGGGATGTCAATTGGGATGAAGCGAGGAATCTCGTGATGGCAATCGGAGGTTGTAGGCTATTTGGGATTTATGAGTATTTCCTATGATAGTTACAATAATTTAAAGGGAAGATGTGAGATCAACACTTCAAGGTTTCTGGCAAAAATAGATTTGGGAAAGAGTGAGAAACATGCAATGGATGGTGTCCATGGTCAATCTACACCGGAACCTATGCATAAAAATGATAGGAATAGTACTATAATTCCTTAGTTTTAAGGTGATTTGGGAAGAGATGAATTTCTATATTAGTTGGATATTTGCAATAGGTTTTACGGTTGTACTAAAATTTCTAACCCTAAGATAATTAAAACTATGTCTTAAATTTAAACAAGAGGCAGAAATATGGTGGAGAAAATTGTTAGAAAGTAAAGAAATGAACGGTGAAGGGTCAGTGAAATCATGGGCCAATTGTTGAAGAATGGACTTTTACTTCCAAAAAATGAGCAAAACTTCCCATAAATTTGAGAAAAATATATTGGGGTTTGGAGTTGAAGTAGTAGTGGTGGAGGAAAGTGAAACTAATCACGCAGAGGTGTATTGTAGTGCTGAGAGTGAAGAATATGAAAGTGATCTTATTCGGTTGTGTATTACAAGTTCAATGTTAAATTGGAAACTGAGAAATTGTCTAGTTTTGTTTTCATCAAGGAGAATATGAGGAAGAAGAAAGAAACAAAGTGGATGAAGATAGAGAAGATCGATGATTTCCTCTCTTGGTTCTTTATTTTATTATTATTATTTTGTTTTGAAAAATTTTAAAGCTACCACATAGCAGACAAGGTTAACTGTAGAAAGGATGATAAGCGACTACACGAGCTTGATAGGACTCTTGTGGCTCGGAATGACCTGAGACTTTTGTAATTAATCAAGATTGACACTTATTTAAGGATTACCTCGATGAGATCCACAAGATTAAGAGAAAGGTCAGAATACTTTTCTGTACCATGTTGTGAAAGAGGAAGGAAAAATAATATTTTTAACAACTTTTTTATTATTATTTAAGGAATACTTTAGTGACTAGAGAGAGAGATGAGGTAACATGGTGAAAGATTTGCTTGGGAGACTATATGATGAGAAGTGTTGCTCGAATTACCAGCACTCAAAGCGTTGCTTGAGTTCTTAGAACACAGTACCAAATATTTATACGACAAAGCATACACCAATTTGCTATGAGCATTAACTCCAACCATTTATTATGGTGGCTACTCACATGTTATAAAATACTTTATTTATTTTCTTAAATTTCCAATATAACCTATTAAATCTTTATTATTATTTTCATCATAATTTAATTTATAATTTCACAATATAAAATATTAGATTGTATGAAACTATATAGTTAATAGTACAATTGATTATTACTACATGCCATTTTTTAACTCTTGGTTAGAAAAAAATGGAAAATGTGTGTAAAGATACACACTAACATCCAAGATGTGGCTATCTTACGACAACATATGCTCTAATCTGTTCACAAAATATGTGGAATGAAAAGCAGGATGATTTAGCATGAAGTCTAGGCAGTTTCCAGCATGGCAATTTAGTTCTTCAGATACAACACAGTGGAGGAAAACTGTCATAGCTGAAAACTAAATCAGGTATAAAATAATGAAGATAAGCAACAAGCTCACACTGACCTCGTTTTATTAGACATGCTTTCTGCTTCCAAAGAAGGTATTCCTTTCTGTTTGGACTTCTGGAAATTCCACAAGAAAAAGAAAAAAAAAAAAAAAAAGATAAAGAGCACCAAAACCAAGAATTGCATAACAAAGAAATAATTACCAAAAGTTGTACCTTCCATCCAGAGCATTTGAAAAGCATAGCATCTCCATTAAGCGGATCCTCCTTCTTGACTTCTAGTATTGCTTTTGCCAAATCTTTATCTTCATCAGCATTAAACAAACATCCACGGTCCATAGCATCGCGTACTACATCTTCCCAAATCGACTTGCTATTCAACATTGCCCTTGCATTCCCCAAAATCCAAAGACATCGCCTGCACACACAGCAACATTTGATTTTCTTCAAGTAAATAGTGCTCACAACAACAACAACAATAACAGCAACAAATAATAATAGTAATAATAATAATAATAATAATAATAATAATAATAATAATAATAATAATATAAAATTAAAGTATAAAATAAAAAATAAAGAAAATAAAACTAAAAAATAAAAATAATGAAAAGAAAGAAGTTAAACCTAGCCCTTGTCAATGCAACATTAGTTCTTTGGGGATTGGATAAGAAGCCAATAGATCCATGGCTATTAGATTTGACGAGTGATATGATCACAATATCATCCTCACCACCCTGGAAGCCATCAATTGTCTTCACTTCAACCAAAAAGCCTTGGATATTCTCAAATTTTCTCCCAAGCTTCTGTCGAATTGCTGTAACTTGAGAGGCATAAGGAGAAATTACACCAATGCTGAGCTTCTCCTTCGATCCATTCCATGCTGTAGATGACAATCAAGAAATAACAACTCAAACAAAATCCAATGCACAAATTGAGAACATGCTTTAGCTAATTATACTTGAAAAAGAAAAGGATGTGACTAACATTAAGCAAAAGGTCATGATAGTTCAATGGAACTTGATGAAAGAAACATGTGTTTAAAATTGAAGCTAGCATTACTTTTACTGGTTCTAAGAAACATATTATGCGATAAAAGACCGCGAGCATGGAAAAATTCCAATGAAGCCGGACAAACAGGCCAATAGAACTACACGCCAACAGAACTAAGCACACTAAACCTGAACCAGGGGGTTCGTGAATGAAACACCTAATGAACCAAAATACAAATGAGTCAATCAATATTTCATGTGACAGAGCAATTTCAAATACCTTTGTAGATATTCTGGATTAATCTAACGACTACACCAACCTCAACCATATTTCTACGGCTGTATCCAGCTTCATCCTTTACTTCACTTCCACCATAAATATTGATGAATGAATAGGGGCCAAACATTGGCCCTGGAAGATACTGCTTTGTATATTGATTGCTCCTAACACTTGGAGCATCTAGGATCTGGTTGTGATAAATTTTGGAATTTGGAAAGCAACTTATGAATGGATGCATCCTGTACTGCATATTCAGAAGGTGCTTTGAAAGGCCCAACATACTTAGCCTTTCAAAAAGACTTCTTCCAAGACCAGCTTCATTACAGAGCTGCACCAATGAGTTTCAAATATTTAGGTATCAAGATTTGGCAGAAAAAGAATAGTTATAAGATTATTAAAGAGTAGGCAAGATACCATTCTATACCATAAGAAATCAATAGGACTTCAATACCTTGCTATGCATAGTAGCTGGTAACTGGTACTCATCACCAATTAGAATGGCATGCCTTATGCCCAGAAGTTGTAAAGGAATTGTTGACTCACACTCTTTCATCTGGGCAGCTTCATCAATGACCAACAAATTTAGAGGCTCCACTTTCATCTGATGCAACTTGAAGGAAGAAGAGGACGTGCAGAAAATCAAGGATGCCTGTTGAAAGCAAAATTTCCGTATCTCGGCTATACCACTGGGAAACTTGAGCATAGCCAGGGAGCATTGAAGGTTTCTTAGAACAGAAAGGGATTGTTTTCTTATGCATTGAAGAGTTACTGCAGAAGTGAAAGAGTTGGGAGAATCTTGAACTCCTGCAGTTTGAGAAAATACTCCCTGTAGGCCTTCAGATTTTAAATCATCTCGAGACAACAAACTTTCGAATGAATCAAGTAAATCAAGAAGGTGAATCATGCCCTGGAAATTACTTTCCAGAATGAAACTTTTGGGTATATCAGTGCAAATAATCTTTATGCACCTTTTCAGTGACACAGCTGAAGCATTAAATCGTTCTTTCATGAACTGAAGAAATGATTTCTTGTTCATTTTCTGCTTTGTTTCTTCAGCTTTATTTAATTCATTTTCCAAGAAAGCTTGGTAATGAGATACACAATTTTCAAGAGTATCGACCATGGAAGCAATAGAATGCTTCCAATGAGCTGATGGTCCAAAGCAATGGGCAAGCCTGTCGACACGGTAATCAACAAATATCTCTTCAAGCTCTCCTTCGACTTTAAGCCGATTCTCGTTCCCAAATATGAGAACATTACCCAATGAACAAGTAGAAATGCCCCTTGTGGAATTGACTCCAGATGACTCCTTCTGCAGCTTCACCACACGAGTTGCAAGCTCAGTGATAGCAATATTAGTCGGGGCACAACTAAGTATCCTATAATTCATCCCCAAAATGGACCAGAGCAACATACTAACAGTTTTAGTTTTCCCCGTACCAGGTGGGCCCCATATAAGTTCAACAGAAGACTTGTGGTTGCAATTCAACTTACAGAGACTAGTTAGTACAGCCTCCTTTTGCGAGTCGTTCAGAGTGGGTGATAATCGAGAACTAAGTTTTTCAGCCCACATAGTATTACTATATAAAGAACAACTATCACAGATTTCCTCCACCTGCAATCCAAATTCGTGAAGAATTACACTATGTTGGAACATGCTACACTTGGAATAAATGAAACAAACACCGGTCATGGCCATGAAGCAATCCACAAACGCCTCAATACCACAAATATCCATTGTTACATGGAAGAACTAATGATTAATAAGTTTTACCAATAAATGTAGCAAAATTAGTAAATATGCATGTTATATACAGGGATTTATATCCTCTATATGCCAATGCCTCAACAATAATTATGCAATGTATCTCTACATTGTTCAGAAGTGTTCCAGAAGTGTGGCGTTTAAAACAATAATGTCAGGATGCAAGTGCCGCTGACACATCTCTGATGATTATCCAAAGAGTATTATGATGCATATATTGTGCATTCTATGTTCAGAGTTTCCATTTTCACTTGTCCATATGTCCTTGTTTGTCTTTCATTGTCCTAAAAAGGAAGGAAGATGGTAATTCAACCAGTGATGCTGCATTAGAATCAAAGAACCACATATATTTGCACAAGTTCATACTAGAAGAAAGATTTACATTGTGGAGATGCAAGCATAAGTTGGCAAGAATCTTATCTAACAGCATCTTAAATCAAGAATGGTTTATATAGAAAATTTTTCTACTTATGTAAGGTAAATCTCTTGTAACGACCAAGACCCTTAAAATCAGATTTCTTTTCTCTTTCCCAAATTAATTTGGATTGCTAAGCAGCAACTTATTTTTAGTCTATCTACTGCTATCAAATAACTAGGACCAAATAAAACAAACAAGATAGTTTTCACTGTTCAAATAAAAGAAACAAATTTTCTTACCATCGAGTCAATGCTCAAAATAGGCTTAATAATGTTCATATTCCCATTCAAGTGCAATGACTTCCATATTCTGTTGTTTGTGGTGATATTTATGAGGAAAATCACATAAAGCTTTTTACTCCGTGTGTCAATGTCCTTTGCTGCTTTAACTTTCATGACATTTTCCTCCGCATTTGTAAGATTGGGTACCCAAGCCAGTGTCCATGTCCTTCCGGGATGCTCTATATCAGAAGTGCTCTCAACCTTTGCATCTATTATAATAAAAATATCTCCAGGCAGTGGCCTGTAAGGCTCCTTTCCACCCCCATTATGTTTGGTTTTCCAAGAATCCACATTAAGTTTATATAAAGATGTCCCATATGGTTTGGACACCTCAAAAGATATGACTTGTGCATAAGGCGCCCTTGAAATCAGCTCCATGGCAGAAGAGAGTTCAGCTCGTGTTTCCTCCACTAATGGGTAACGGAAGGATCCAAGATAATGGCTCACTGATTGAAATGAAAGCGGAATCTTTTCTACCTACAAAAAGGGTATGATCAAAAGTATTAGATCATACTGCAACAACATTGCAATATTTCAAGAATCATTTTGGAACAGTTACAGATTACTAATAGCATCGGTGCTCTTCTATCATTATGACAAATAAGGTAGTAATAATTAAGGCGGTCAATCTTTGAAATAAACAAGCAATCATACTTGATGCTTAAGTCCATACTTTCATAAAGCTATGGAGCATGGAACAACGCCAAGTGGTCCATTGGACTCTCCGATTTGAATATTGTGTACGACCAAAATAGAGAGTTATCAGAGTTTTGCCTCTCAAACATCCAACATGACTTGAATCAAGTTTTGTTTGGTTCAACATGATCAATGGATACCGATAGTTTATACAAATATTATACAAATATATATATATATATATATATATTATATCCATCAGATATGCTACCCATGATTATGACATGTTGCAAAACACAAAATGGCCATGCGTAAGGCCCATAACAGAGCACGGGATGCCGCCCAGCGCCTGAGCACCTAAAGCCCAACTGCCCCGTGCCCAAGAGCCAGGCGACCCAGCACTCAAGCATACCAGCACAGCAGCCCACTTAGCACTAGCAGCTCACTCTCTAATGGAGGCCCACCAAGAATCAAGATATCGGCCCAAGCCAATAGGACGGACCAAGGTGGCCAAGCCCAACAACGTTACTACTAGCCCAAAGCCCCAAGTGCCTAAACCTCTGGCTCGAGCAACCAAGCAGCCCAAGAAGACTTCATGGGCAGCCCAAACCCAAGACCAACATCCTAAGGCGAGAAGGAGCCCTAGCCCAAGCTCTCTTGCTTCCCAAAGGAGGCACATGTTGCATAAGCTAGAAGGGGAAGATTGGGAAAGTCGATAGAGAATATATGTTTGGGAAATAAAGCGGGATGGTCCACACGGTAGAGTAGGAAAGTCAAATAGGGAATAGGTATAATCGGGAAAGTAAACTAATAAGCCTTCCTTAATGGATGGCTAACTTATACACCTTCCACGTGTATCCCCTACCCCCTTAGCCTATAAATAGGCTTGTACTCAACCATTTCAATCATCACATGGAAGAAAGAAGTAGTTTCTCTTAGCAAGAAGAGTCTTGCTCTATTTTTATTTTTATTTTTTTTTGGATACAAAGAGTCTTGCTCTATGTTACACACTACGCATCTTGCGCTGCAGTACAGTAGGCTAGTAGGCTCACGGTTCCTTCCACCCACAAAGGCCCGTGTTCAAATCGCCTTCCACCATCCTTAGCCCACCAAGCCATCTTCCTTCGTGTGACATAGGTATTGTGAGGGAAGGCGCACTCCACCATCCATGCGTCCTCCAGCCACCCGACCCTCCACCCGATGAGGCAATCCCCATCACATGAGTAGCACGTGTTTCAGACGTAACTAAATAAAAATTAATTAATTTTAATTTCAAACATGGTTTGGACTCGCCACTAAGACAACTAGAACACAGCGGGCCAATTTCTTTCGAATTTTTTAATAGAAAATTTTCATTTTTTAATTTTTAAAAGTTGAAAATAATGTATTAAATATGTACTCTATGAATGTAATTATATTAACTGTTCATAGATAATTTAACTTTTGATTTTATACTCATAAATAATAGCATTTTTAGGCATAAAAATAATATGGTATCGTGTCTTATGTTTTAATATTTTTACTATATTACCCGGTCCTTATTGTATGCTTTCACAAGTCCACGAGTGTGCCATATGGTCATCAACTTAACAATCCCATTGTAATTGCTTGAGCTTATGCCATCAAAATGTGGCCTAGAATTTAATTTTCATTTTCGACTTTACCTTATGCCATGTAATTTTGGCTAAGAAAAAACAAACATGTACATAATATAAGATTTAAATAGTAGCTTCAGCTTATTTATAAGCTTACCACCCTTTAAAACAAGAAAACAAAATAATAAAAAGCTCCATTTTGAATGGTAAGGGAAGGCTGCATCTAAATTTGGTTTGGGAATTAATTGGGAAAAAAAAACAAAATGAGACTCTGATTAATTATCATAATTGGAAAATAATATTGGGGGGGTGGGGGAAGAGAGAGAGAGAGAGAGAGAGACCTGGGAGGTGTAGAGGTCTTCATTGCGAATGTCCTGAAGAGACCAAGAGAACACGAAATCAACTAACCCTGACTCACTCCCTTTTCCATTCCTCTCACGGGATGAACGTGAACTTGAAGCCACCGATCTTCTCATCTCTCTCTCTCTCTCTCTTTCTGTCTATCTGAGTGGACTATTTTGCACTTTCACCTCTTCATAGTAAGCCTGAGTGTACTACTTATAAAGATCAGAAAGTCACCACTCAAGGGAGAGAGAGAGAGAGAGAGAGAGAGAGAGAGAGAGAGAGAGAGATTTCTTTAGTATTAAGGAAGAGGAAAAGTCGGAATGCGAAGAGTATAACGCGGTGAAGCACGTTATCTTTATTTTCTAAAAGGCCCTCTAAAGAGAGAAAATAATTCCCCATGACATGGGACGCGGCCTGTAGTGATGCCTTTAAGCTGACGTATACGAGGTAGAGAGAGAGAGAGTAGGGTAGAGAGTGTTGCAGAACCGTAGCCGGAGACAAATACTACCAGATAATTGAAACCATAGAGACGCAGGCGCTGGTCATGTGGCGGCTTCCTTAGTCCTCCTCTCGCTTTTCCACCCGTACAATTTATCTTGGAAACGCGGTACTTGCGTCTTCTTGTGGGTCTTTTATTTATTATTTTTTTTCAAATTTACAAAAAGGCACCTCAGTTTAACTCTAATTACACTTTAGCTCCTTAATTTTATGGAATTACGCATTGCCTGGTGTCCATGACGAGGTTAACGTTGAGGCCAAGGGCGAAGCCAGGGAGGGGGAAATTCTTTCCATCCGCGTCATTTTAATAAAAGTAATTGCATACAGGACAAAAAATAACACTACAAATTTTAATAAAATATTAATAAAATTATATAGATCACCACTTATTTCTTTAAAAATAAAATTTTTGCCATTCACATTTTTCCTTATTTATCCCTTGATATAAATTCTTAATTTTGTCCATATCTTATATGTTCCCACATTTTAAAATCCTAAATATCCAGTAATAGGTTTTTTCCCAACTAGAAAAAAGAAGCCCATCTATAAGGCTACATAATAGCGCATTGAATTCTTCTTCTTCCTCTTCTCATGGATAAATTCTTCTCCAAATGTTCTGATGTATCTGCATCATCTCAAATCATTTCTCTTGCTTGGAAATGTAATCATGTTTTGTGATGAAAAAAGCATTGTGATTGATTCATGGACAAGCTAATGCTCGTGAAGAGTTTTAAATGTGAAAAATTCTGCAAATGGAGATGGAAATAAAGATGATTCCACACTATTGCAGCTTCAATTCTCAGTGAGTATTCTACCTTGCTCTTTCCATCCACTGAAACCCATTTCTCGACTAAGGACAGGTTAGTAGATCCACCTGGCTCATCATCCTTGACCACCTTCAAAACATGGCCAACCCTAAAATAAGCCATAAAAACCCTGCCAAACTAGAGCTTGGCCTATGTGTTATGGCAAATTTTTGGTCTAATTTTAAGTCCAGCCCTTGAATCAAATCTTATATTTATTGCTTGTGCCCCAAGCGCTCAATCTATGTATTTCAAACAAAAATTACTTGAGTAATTAGCTTCAACGACAAAGATCTTTCACTTAAGGTTAAATGGGTCGTGTTGTTATTAGACATAGTGAGTTGTCATGCTTAAACAGGCACGAAAAATTCAGTCATGTTTTGCATGGCCACACTGCAGCATATCATATCTAGGTTGAGACATAGGTGGCTTTTTGCCCTATTACGCCATGTTGAACTCATGCCAAATCCAAATGATTTAGAAAAACCAACATTTTTTATTTTTTCGAAAAAAGAGTTCCATGTCTCAACAATATAATGGAAGAAATAATGATACAATATTGTTTAAATTATTAATGATAGAAATGTTATATTTTTGCATCCTTGATTTACTATATAGAGCCATGTTTTTAATTTGTCTATAAAACTCATAAACATGTAAAAATAACAATTACTAAGGTATTCATTAGAAAGAAACATGAAAAAAAAAAACGTAACAGAAGCAATGGTTTAAAATGTTAGACTACAGTCACAGAATTCGGTTCACTTATTGGTGCAACTAACAAATATTTTCAAGATTTCAATAGCAATCAAGAGCCCCAAAATTTTTTAGAATTGCATTTTAGTTAGTGCCCGAAAGGGTTACTTTTTTATACAACTTCAAGTCATCTATGAGGTACATGACAACCACTTCCATAGAAGCCAAAACTAACTCCATGGTAAATTGTCCTTCTGGCCTAAATGAGGAACCAATGAGGCCCAGCTCATCTTCAAAAAAAAGTCCTACAAAAAACTCACCGAAGGTAACTCCAACAGAAGAAACTTTGACGTTCAAGTCAAAAAAAAAGTGACAAAAGAGAAAAGATTGAGAGAGTCTAAACTCTGTGTGATCTTTGTGTGTAGGTGTATAGAGAGAGAGATGTATACCTGGCAAATTATTTATGTATATAGCATATATGGGAGGTGCCATATGTTTCTGAGAGTGTAGAAACCTTACTTTATAGGGAGACTGTATGAGATCTTTTGAGATCATAGGAGTCGTAGTCATTGACTTTCTGTAGATTTAAAGTCATTTGAGATAAGAAAGTTCCTATTGCCATCATGGAGACATATGAAGGTTTGAATTATCAGGAGATTTGTTTTTTTATCGGGAGAGATTACAATAAATCCGTATCGAATCAGGAAAGATTTAAACTTGTTAAAAATTTCCTTCTTTATCGAGTAATAACAACTAGGACTTATTGTGTTGTAGGAGTTGACTCTATAAGGACTCAGAGATCGGAACAAAGAGATCGTAATGCCGAGAGGCTAAAAGGTCTAATAAATAGATTGTGCTAGGAGAATGATCAAGCAATGCTAGGACCGAAAGGGTCTTGTCAAAAGGGTCATATCAAGAAGAAAGCACCGGCCAAGATGGATCGAGATGTCATTTAGTATTCAATGGGTTATATGATTATGGGCCCACTAAGTTATGTAGAATGGGTTTGTTGGACAATATATTATCATATTCTCCCCACTCCTTATGTCATTCATTAGAATGGCGTTAGGATTATTCTTAAAAGGATGAAGATTTGGGGAACTGAATGGGTGCGAAAGTGAGATGGTTTTTAGTAAGTGAAGGGTATGATACTAAGCATTAAATGTGTAACGTGCTACTTTATTATTTGTGAATCTTCTTTAAATGCTTTTTATCATTCATTTTGCGATTGGTTACAAGCACAATAGTGGTTTTGGCAGTTTCCTTTGTTTAGAGAAAGAGAGTCTTGTGATTTTAGGGGTTGCAAAATTTCTAAAACGATCGCCATGGCTGAAATCAGTGAAATTAAAAGTGCAATGACTAACAAGGAGTTGGAAAGTGTTGTACAAATGTGGGTTTGATGGATGATTTTTGCATACGGTTGCACTTGGAGGATGAATGGGTGACCAAGGTGCATGAGATTTCTCTACCAATGTACAAGGAGTATGTTAGGTACAGTTTGAAAGAACCCTATTTGGGCATTTGAGCCGAGATTTTAAGGGGTTGGAACATTTTTCCAACTATATTAATCCCTAGTGCCTAGCGGTTAATCATAGGGTAGTCAATCTTTTGAATTTTTGCCATCCGGATATCAATTTTGAAATTTTATCCTCTATTTTTGCTTGCAGCGATGTTCTACTAAGGGGTTCTACTAGGGGCTGGTTCTATGTTTAGACAAGATCAAGTTTTGAATGGACATTCTTTTATGATGAGATTATAGCACTACTAGAAATAGAGCTTTCACCGACAGAAATATCTGTCAGTGAAATATAGATTTTCGTCGGTAAAACCATTGGTAAAAACTAACCCGCTAATTGTTAGCGACGATTTTTTTTCCCTTGCTAAAATTTACGACGGATTTGCGATGCTAATTTTCAATGCTAATAGAGGCACTCATAAATCCATTGGTGATTTGAGTAGCCTTGTTTGTTCTCTACCGTCGGATTTCAGAAGGAATGTTCCTATCGCAGACCTATCTGTCGGTAATCTGTCGCTAGTCTTCATGGCTATTAGCAACGGAATACTGATGAAATAATTAGTGACAGCTATTTTCCAACGGAAATCCGACGCTAAATATTCATGGCCTATCTCCGATAAAATAGCGTTGGAATTTTTATCGATGAATTTGTTCCCTTGTTATTCCGTTGCTGAATCTTGTCAAGCTTTTTCCGACAGAATACTCAATGATGAAATTATTCGGTCGGAAATCTGTCGGTTTTTTTCATTTTCCTTCCTTGCACCAGCTGAATGTATTTGATCCACTTGTTAAACTATTTCCAATGAACCTGTTTCATCTCAAACACATTTTTACAAACTATTTGACGAATAAATACATTTCATAGCTAAAAAAATCCAATGTAGCTCCAACACACAATACATAAATTCAAAAGTTACATAAATTCTCAAATAAATGTATAAAATGAAGTGCAATTCATCTAACATCGAACAAACTCAAGTACAAGCTGAACCATATCATCAGTCTCACAGTGGTGGGTGATCAGAATCTGGTGACTCAGTGCTATCAAGGTCCGGTGCTGTTTGTTTGAAACGAATTTGTGCAAGAATGTCACGAACCTTTGCCTTCATTTCGGCTCGCACTTCTTCCATAATTTAGCTACGCATTTGACTTCGCATTTCATTCATCATTCTATCAACCTTGTCCTTAGTATGTATATGAGATGAACCCATGCATGGACTTGATGTGGCTGCAGATGAATTAATCAGGCTTACATCATCACCTCTCTCTCCAAAACCATATAATGTCCCTTCATCCGACCCTCAGTTACCTCACACCATGAGCCCACATCAAACCAAGGCTGAGAAGTGGTATTTGAGCCAAAATTTTCCTCGATCTTTTGTTTGTACTTGCCCTTCAATAAACATATGTAATTAGATAGGTGAATTTAATAATGCTTAAAAGTTACATAAAAATAAATGAAAAATGCAATTGTCATACATTTATTGATTTAGATTTCTTGTCAACACAATGTCCTTTTCCCTTATCTCATCTATGAGTGCGATTAAGGAGGTCAAGATGGGAAACAGACCGGTGCGTTTCTTCAGCCTATGAACAAAAAATTAAATTATCATTACTAAATTGACAAACTTATCAATCATGAGCACACATTTGATTAATACTATATAAAAAGAGACCATTCTCTTTATGTGGGTAGCAAATAGGATAGAACCGGCTGTGTGCTTCGTAATCTCGCCTTCTTTCTCAGTATCTCGATTTTGCTTTGCCGTATTTGACTTTTGCTGCTACTTTAGTGTGGTCCAATGTTTATCAATCAGTTCATCCCATACAACCAATGTCAAGAAGATAGGTGGATGACCTTTCGTTTTGCTATATTTGTTATGCCAACAGCCTGCATTGCTTGCTTCCTCGCTGCACCAAGCATATCCGAATATCTCTGTCTGCACGAAGCTTTCCACACATGATAGATTGAAGGTGATTGTTTGGTTGGCTATACAAATTTTTGCTATGCTTGAAATAGAGAACTCATCAATAGGGTTAGTCCCGAATCCGAAAAACAACTTAACATATGAAGGGAAACATGAATGCGTGACTGTAAGCTGAAGATTTTGAATATAGAGAAAAAATGTAGATTTAGCTTTGAACCAAATATATCAGACCTCTCCCAATTTTTTAATCTTCTAGCATGGAATTCCGACATTGATCGGCTCAAATTTGTGATCACAACCCCATCATATCTGCCTACATTAATTAAATGACCAACCACTTTGTAATGAACATGATATCGCAATCCACAAATTTTCAGAGTTTTTGTGAATTTACAAACATTAAGGAAGATTTAACACTATTGCCAGTGATGTTTCAGTTTGGTGCTAAAATTTTTCACTCTCTGAGTTATTAACCAAAAATCAAAACAAAATCCAAGGGCTGTGTTCTTTATTTGAGACTTAGAATTTAATTTGGGAAAGAAGACAAATGACAAAGTTATCTACTTTTTGGAAAAGGCAAGGTTAATTAACAAACAAGACAAATAGAAAGGGCAATATTTCTGAATGCAGCAGAGCACAGACCAGACCTTAGGCTCTCTTTTTATGTTAACCCCCCTTTGAATTTAGGAAAAAATTTGGTACATATGATCCTATAAGTGTTTGTTGGAGAAACAGTGTGAAGAAAAGATAACTAGGCAAACAAAGAGAGAATATAAATAGATAAAGAGTGTACATCGGTTAGCTTTAGAGCCTATGTCCATAGGTAGAGGAGTAAACAAAGTTCCCCAGCTTTAGTGTCCAACTGCTCAGCGTTGACATTGTTTTGGCTGCATAAATGCCAATAAATTGACATTCCCATCGTGACAGTGCATATATAATTTGCCAATTCACTTGTATGATCACTTGTAATGATATTGCATGATCACTTCTAATCAATCTGTCTAATGATCTTGTGAATACACATGATATTGTGTTAATGATGTAGTTGAGTTTACTTGAGTTTACTTGAGTTAATAAGGGGAAGGATATAAATTGAAACTTGAAATTTCTCCCAAAGCTCTTCTTTGATATCCTTTGGCACCATGCGCCAAGTAGGCCATGCGCCAGCAATACGTCCCTTCATATCCTCAGTAATTGAACGAATGACTTTAGGATTCAGAAAGCTATTGACGAACTAGTTATTGCATTAGTATTCCTTACACACATAAAATGTAGATTAAGAAGAGAAAAATATACAATTAGAAGAAATAATTATCTTACATATGATTGGTCGCTTCAATAAAGGTTCTACCTTCCGGATTGAGTGGGACCTCAGTCCCATGATTTGGCCCTCTAACTTGAGGGGAAGAGAAATCGACATTTTCTTCAAGCAAATCAGCTGTTGACTCTTCACGTTGCACAATGGTGACTGGGATATTACATACAGGTAATGACCCTCGACTACTCTCACCGCCTCTCCTACTGCTTCCCCTAGTGGTTGATGCTCTGCCCGTACCATATTTCAACTCTGTCAAATGTTGAAGATGTTTATTCGTAAAGCACATTACTATTACTTGAACACCATATCAGAAGGGAATTGTTTTCTTAAAAGGTTAAACCAAATATTTTCTCATTGTGATATCATAACCACAATCAGAGATAGAGATCAATACCATGCAAAATCTAAACACTCTACCAAGCAAAATTGCAGAGGCTGAGACAATTTTGACTAGAGATGTACCTTCTCAAAATGGCATTCGACTCTTTGATTTATTCTACAATCAGCAACTTTCTTATATAGTTAATAGGGTTCAGAAAACCAGTAAGCAATTAGAATAACAGTTGCAGAAAAGCACATAGCATCATGTTCAGTCCAAATACTTCAATATACATAATAGTTAGAGAGTATTGTCCCAAAGGAGAGAGGGACCAAGACTTAAACTTCTTGCATCAAGATTCAAGCATCGTGTTCAAGCATGATGAGGTAATTAAAAAAACAAATGGGGCTTCAAAGTACCAACATTGTAATGGTCTATTTTTGAAACAACCAAGTAAGTATAGTTTCAATTTTTGATGTAATCATGCAAGATATCAACAACTACATATTTTTCGCATAATAGCACAGAACAAATACTGGTTGACACAACAATACATGTAGATTCGTGACAAGCATTTGTGTGTAATTGAGCTGCCAAAGTAAGGAAAGGCTTCTCTGCTTTAGGGATGACACCATTAGTATTACTTGAACAACATTACTTATACTGAAAGATAAATTACCTGATAAACGTGGAATGTACTTCAATTGTGATAGCCTTGGCTCAGTATTACTTTCCTATTGCAGGTGGTCCAAACAAGAGAAAAGCTCTTCAGGGCCGCTTGTTGCCTAAAATGGAAGCAACAAACGTGGTCAACTAACTACATTCAAACAATCCTAAATGAAGAAACACAACATATATCATAACAAAATGATTGTATTGTACAAGGTTTGAAGACTCAGTTTAATATGTAACAAGTACACAGAGAAAATGATAGGACTACTCATTGTTTTTAATAGAAATACCAACTAATGCTGGGAGCAACCAAATCCTCTCGTCCAGCTAAATAGAATACCCAAAGTCCCTCTACCATAACAACAATGTATGTAAAGCAAATCAGTTTTGTCACAAGCCTTGAGAGACGAAAGCAAACAGGCATGAAAGCTAAGGCATTGATATTACAAACACATAAAAGACATGAACGCTAGGCATTACGTAATGTTTCTCAAAATTATATAAATTGGCAAAGCAGCTTCATTTTACAAGTGTAATCATTTCATGTCATCGTCACCGCCATCAAAATCAATTTTCTCATTGTGCTCCATTTCAGAACAACACAACTATTCCTCTTCATCATCTTCTTCCTCATCATCTTCTTCTTCTTCTTTATCTACGCTTCTTCTTCTTCATCATCTTCTTGTTCTTGTTCTTCTTCATCTTCTTAAAAACTTAAATTTATAAGCGAATGTTGAGGAGATGAGTATGAGAGATGCTTTTCATGGTGAAGGGCATTGGAACTTGGTACAAAAATGGTCTGGTATGACACAAACAATAACCTAAGATTGATTTAATCTTTCAACAGAATTCAAACAATAGTTATCATCTTTTATGTTAATAGGTATAGGATTGAAGAGGACTGAAAAGTGTTGCAGACTGAGAAGGCAAAATTTACTACAACCAGTTGTCAAGCACAGTAATCTCATTCCTCAAAAACAAATCTTGATTCATGAACTCCATTCCAAGTGGGGAAATAGGTGAGATTTTCTAATTATTGTTTATTATTTCTCTATATAGAAACAAAAGCTTATTGACCCAGTCATAGTCCAGGGAAGCCAACACCATTTAGTTATCGATATTCCAATATGTAATGCCAAGTGCTCCATGGTTAACAAATCTCTGCACTTATAATTTATGGTATTTGCAGACCTGAGCAAAGCATGAAACTTCTATATCAACATTACAGATTTGGAGCTATCAAATTTCTTAAATCATTTGGACATAACACAAGTATTATAACTATTTAAGTTTTCTCATACCAAATTTCGACTTTCATTTCGGCCTAACAAGATTGTAACCCCTATTTTAGATTCCTCCCACAAAATTTGAACATTGGTTTATACCTAAAAAATATCAAAATGCAGATTGTTTTGATGTATGCATAGCAAAGATTGCTATGTTCTGCGAACAAACCCTAAAATATGAAATAGAGGGAGACAGAGATGGAGACGAACGTCGAGGAACGAATGACCGCGATGGCGACGATGACTTCAAATAAACTTCATCCGTTTCGTCGTTCACGACATGCAGGGATGAAGGTTTACCACCGTGAAAGGTAGAGTGATGTCACGGAGATAGAGACAGAGTGATACAAACGGACGGGAGCAAAGCAAAGCAATTTCTTTTTGATAAGTTAGGGTTTCTTTGGATTGATTTCACTAACGGATTACCGATGTGAATATTCCTATGGTAATTTCCGTGTGAAATCCATCATTAAGTTAAAATAAAAATGATGTTACCGACAGATTTCAGTCAGAAATAACTTTCGTGGAATATTAAAGCATCTCACCCTGGAATTACCATAAGAATTACCGACATAAATTATCCGTATCAGAATTTTATTTGTATTTCTGTTACAGATCTGATGGAAGTTTTTTTACTTCAGTCTGACATTAATCGCTCATAAAACTGTCGCAATTACCGACAGAAATTTTTCATCGGTAATAATCCGTCGGTGATGATCCGTTTTCTAGTAGTGTAGAAAAGCAATGGATGGAAAAGTTCTCTTTTGTGGAGTTCGAGAAGAAGGAACTGATGTTGATTTTGCCAAGGGCCAAAAGGAGCCTTTAATGGGCCTATGGGGAGCCTGCAATGGCATTAAAGGCTTCAGCCCATCCCATTTTGACTTCATCCATTGTGTAGGGGATTTCTGTTGGAAGATTGATAGGTCGATTCGGGTGGAAACCCTTCTTGACAACCAAATGCTAAAAATGATTAGCTTGTTGCTTAATAAGAAGGTGATGATTGAATGACCTCTCTTGGTGAAAAAGGCAGCAAGCAAGTTATTTAGAACTCTAGATATCATTAATAGAGGCGATCTCCAGGTTACTACTATCAACAAGGCTATACGGCCCTGAAGCAAAAAAAAAGTGTCGAGTACAGGAGAAGTACTTCAAGAGAGGGGCTAGTGCCATACGCCTTATTGTGACTCTAGATCCTAAGAAGAAGAAGAGGAGGTTGGTGATTTCTAATGCTATGGTGAGGAGTTAAAGGCCACCGAGAGAGAGGAATCCCTAGCACCAATTTTGGCTATGACGGATGCCAAGTGATCGAATGTTGAGGTTGGGGGTGCCAACATTAATGGAAAGAGTTTTGGGTGTTAGAGAGGATGAGACCAAACCAAGAGGTAAAGCTAAATCACCCAGTACCTTTCCAAAACATGTATATTTCTAGAAGGGCAAGGGGGTCATGCCCAGCTAGATAACTCCGCTTCCCCTAATTTTTGTAAGGTCTTTTGATCAAACTACGGACCTGAAGGAGAGAGAGACTATGGTGATTAATTGCGATAGTAACTACTTTAGTTAAAATGATATTGTTGAGTCGAGGAGGTTTACCAATAGATTGGACTTCCACTATGCTAAATCAGAGTTGAACCATTTAATGGTGGAGCAGAGTGATGAGGCCATGATTCGGAGAGTTTAGTATTTTGATAGTAGTTATTAAAATGAATAAGATTTTATGATGATAAATTTGGGAGAAAATAAATCTAGAAAAAATAGAAAAGCCCTTAATATTTAGAATACTGCAAAACATGTCGACCTGTTCTTCACACACATCGACCTACCCTCAAGTCCACCAATTTTAAGAACTACGTTGACCAATTTCTAATATAACCCTAGATATGTCGACCTGTTGAATGACACTTGTCGACCTGAACCATAGAAATATAACCTATTCTGATAAGTAAATAGATATTGAAATATCTATAAACACATTGACCTATCTCACACTTCAACCTGAGCTCTATAACACATCGACTTGAAAAATGTCATGTGGATAAATTTCAGAGACTATGTCAATCAATTTTAAAAAGTAGAATGACCCATCTTCAGAGCACATCGGCATGCACTAGGAAAAAATCTAAGGAGGTCGACACGTCCGATAACTTTTTAACCCATTTCAGTTGTTTCCTTAGAGACACACAACGACCTATACTATTGATATTGTCAATATAAAAGCAGCACATTGACCTATTTTATGACTCATGCCCACCAATTTTAAAAAGGCATAGAAACATGTCAATGTGAGATCAAAACATGTCAACCTGATGTAGTGTTATATAAATATCATACATCGACCTATTTTCTGATCTTATCGACATATCCTAATACATTGATCAATTTTAAAAGACAGGTCCCCCATTTTCTATCTATATAGTAATATGTCGATGTATATAGAAGACTTGTTGACCTGATGGTTATTGACTTCTTAAAATCATATATCGACCCGTCTTAAATCGTGTTGATGTGCATAAATATATCGACCAATTCATTTGCACAGATCCACCAATTTTATAGATACATAGAATTATGTTGATGTATAACTAAAGCTTGTCGACCTAGGATATTGATTTTTAAAGAATTTCATGTCAATGCCCACAAGAAACATGTTGACACATCAGAACACATCAATCAATTTAAACATGTGTATCCACCTATTTTATTTGGTACATTATCTTATCGACTTGAATATAATTTTGTGGACTTGAATATAATCTTGTCGATCTGTTTAATAAAAAATACACTACTAAATTTTTGAATTTAAGTCGATGTGCTATTTAAATTTATCAACCCAAGATTATCATAAACCAAATTTATGAAACAGATTTGAACTCAACGGTCACTCCCTTTCTCTGATTGTTTGAACATTTCTAGTTCTATCAAACTTAATGGTCAAATGCAGTATAAACAAACTTTGATTGGCTAAGATGAAAGTGAAGCTAGTAAAGGAATAGAGGTTCAACACGAAACTTGGTACTATTGCACAGACCATTGATGGCTGACATAAATTGTGTAATGTTCGGATGCAACAACCTTTAACAGATCTTTTCAAACCCATAATAAATACTAGAGAAGAGAAATAAAGAAGAAAAGAGAAAAGAAGTGAATGCTGAATTGAATTTATGAAACTACTTCTATACTTGTATTTATTGCTTGTGATTCTTTGTTCTCAATTTCCTAATCCTTTTCAAGTGTTTGAAGATAGAACTTAATTCTATCAAATTAGATGATTAAAACCTCCTATTTTTGACATTAAATTCTTTCTTACTGAGTGATCAATAGACCACAGAGTGTGTGACACTACTTTGGGTCGAGTGTGAGAAAAATCAATCTGTGAATGATTGAAAAGTTTGTTTCACAGGAATACTGCAAATATTTAATTTGAACATGTAATCAAATTTGTTTTATAGTGTTAATAGTGAAAAATTCAGGGAGAGTCTGGAGTGGATGTACACTGGATTTGGTGAAACTACTATAAAAACTTTTTGTGTTCTTTACTTTTCTCTTCTGTTAAGTCTCCAAAAAATATTTTTTACCTGTACATTCAACTTCAATTATTTAAAAAATTATCTGTATTCAACTATTCACCCCCTTTAATTAAATATAGTAGCTTACATAAGTTGTTTACTTGTGGTCTGCCATTATAATCGAATTTCGGTGGCTAAGGAAGAACCAATTGGTGGGTCATCTAGAGGGCTTGGCGAATAAGAAAGGGGAGGAGATCACACAGCTTTGAGCCACTTTGGCTAAAAAGGAGAAAGAATCAGGAGACGGTAAGGTAGCAATCTTGCAGCTTCCAGCTGCTTTAGCTTAAATGGAGTGAGAATGGTAAGAGGGCAAGGCAACCAACACCGCATTGCTTGAAAAAGAAAAAGAAATAAGATGGTTGAAAACTGATCGGGACCTGATATTCGAGCATTGTAATATGGCCATTATAGAATATGAGAGATTGGAGGCCTTGCTAAACGGGAATGAAATGGATTGCCTATCTGCTAAGAGGTCGGTTCAGGAGTTGAGGCAATCACTGATTGTCTTGGAAAAGAAGGTCGCAAACCTGGAATGTAAAATTGTTGAGCTTTAGGAAGGCCATCAATGTGAACTCTACAAGCTAAATGAGAAGTTACATCATGTGGAAGAAATCATCCATGATACGGGACTAGTAGAGAATTTGGTGGATAACACTTACATAGTCAAAGATCCTAAGATGGGGTTTGAGTCTGGTTAGAGATCCGTGGACGGGCTTTTCCCATGAAGTGGTCAAAGCTAACACCTACGTGGCCACTATGTGGGCTAGTTTCGAGGGTTTGCAAAAAAGAACTGCTCCTCCATCTCTTAAAGAGTGATATTATGCTTTGTTTCTCTCCTTAATGTATTTCATTCTTCAATGTTGTATGAACTTCCTCACTCGATTGCACTCCTTACGTAATGAAATAGATTAAATTTCTTTCTTTACAAATTTGTTCTTCTTTCTTTTGTACTTTGACTATATAGAGTATGAAATACTAAGTTGCTTTGTATGATGAACATATAGCGTATCCGTATAGAGTGACAGAAAGGGGAGCCAATCACCATCCATGCGTATAGCTTTCCACTACATATGAGACCGAGGAAAGGAGGGAGAAGCTTCCCACTACATATGAGACAGAGAAAAGGAGGGAGAGAATTAAATTCCTTCTGAGTAATGAAATTGTGTGCAATGAGTGTTACTTTCGTGAAATACTTAGTATTGAATGATATGTGTGGAACTTATGTTAAAGGCACACAACTGAGACAGAATAATAGGAGCCATTCGCCTAGGAGTTGGATCATGTTTGTCGGCTAAGGATGGATGGGGGACCCATGTGTAAGATGTAGAGCCGCAAGATAATGGGAGTTATCCACTCGAGAGTTAGATATCATATGTTGGTTAAGGATGGGTATAGGACCCATGTGTAAGGCAAAGATGATGGGAGATTCCGTATGCTAGTTAAAGATAGGTGTGAAACCCAGGCAAGGCATAGAACCGAGAGATTGTGGGAGTCACATATTCTGGAGTTAGATCTCGTGTAGAGGATAATGATGGATACGAAACCCATTGGAGGCATAGAGCCTAGAGATTGTAGGAGCCACCTATTCGGGGGTTAAATCCACTATGTTGGTTAAGGATGGGTATGAAACTCATACATAAAGTGGAAACCGACACTTGGAAGTTAAATCTCGTATAGAACTTAAGGATGGGTATGGAAGCTATGTGTAAGGTATGGAGACAACAGATGATGGGAGCCACCTACTCGGCAGTTAGATCTCGTATGCTAGTTAAGGATAGGTACAAAATCCATGTGTAAGAGGTGTGGAGCCAAGAGATTGTAGGGACGGAATGAAGTAAGGGGGCCTAAAGGCCTTGGATATTGTCCTTAGTCAAGATATTATAAAGAATGAAGTAGACATATTATTATGAACATGAACTTGAAATCATGATAGTATAGTAGAAACAATAAAAGACTATTATAACTAGCAATGATGTCACTAAACTGAGATCATCGAGGGTTCAGGTTGCATTTAAGTATTCCAATACTAAGATGTCTTGAACTTAATCTTCATATTCTTAGTGCTCAACAGGACTTCCAAATCATCCAAGTTGGTGGCCTAATCTGGCGTTGTAGGGGAGCATCAGTTTCACCACATTAAATGTAACTATCATAGTAGTATGATTAGGTGGGCTCCTAAAGTCACCAAAGTCACCAGAAGCTGGATGATGTTTTCGAGATATACCAATAGCCCAAAATGAGGTTGAAGGTTAGCAAAACTGATACCCATATGCTTGAAAGTGTCTTAATAGAGGATGTCAAAAGCTACTCCTTAGACAATGAATTTTCTTTTAACAGTAAATTACACTATTTCGATGATGATAACCAAACTGTCGTGCAGTCCTAGGGTAGCCCTCGTCAGCTCTTCGTCATCAAAGTTTATCATTAGCCTTTTTCTCTTTTGCCCCTCTCAATATTATAGTGAGTACCTCCTTAGATGTGGGTTCTCTATCCTCTGAAACACGGAAGTAACCCAATAGTCTGTAGGACATGGTGAAGACCTTCTCTCTACACCAGGAGAATGACTCCTTGGGGTTGATTCCAGACATCACTCATGACCGAAGACTATAGGCTCAACGTGATTGGTTTCTAGTTAATCCCTTTCTCCTTGCCCACTTAAGGGGTTTCCCATCCCCTTGTATTTATGAATCTTTGTAACCTTCCTTCCCTGATCAAGGATTCGAGTTCATCCCTCAACCTTTGACACTCATTCATTGTGTAGCCATGCTCTCGGAGGAAGTTGCAATACTGAATCTAGTTTCTTTTGGAATCATTTCATCATGAGGGAGGAGGCCAATTGACATAAAGCTAATTTTTTATCTGCATTCAGATCTAGCTAGGAGTATCATTCAAGGGAGTGTAGTTGGTGAGTTTACAAGTAAGAAGAGGCCTTGCTTAATTCCTTTCGTGGAAGGTTGTCGTGGTGGAGGTCGGTTACACTCATTCTTTTCATTCTCACTTCAGCATCTATGGAATGCCTCTACTTCCTCAACAGTGATATACTTCTTAGCTCAAATGTAAGACTCTTGGATGGAGATCGGAGGGTTTTTGATGATCGAGGTCATAATTGCTGAAGGCTACAATCTAGTAAGTAGTATTGCTATTACGATGGAATGATCTAGACTTGAGTCTTTCTTCATCTCAATCTTGAATCTATAGAGAAAGTCCCTTAAAGGTTTATTATCTTTCTATCGGAGGGATAGGAGAGAAGTGGACTTCCACTTAGTCGCTTGGCTAATTACAAACTGTGCCTCAAAACATTGATGAAGTTGGTAGAAGCTTTTGATGCTGGATGGTAGAAGTAAGTTAAACCATGTTAGTACATTTCCCTTCAAGGTCATGGGGAAGCATGAACACATGGCGGTATCTGACATGTCTCTAGAGATCAGAACCGTAACAAAATGAGCTACGTGGTCTCAGGGAATAGAAATGCCATCATACATCTCCATATAAGGAAGAAGGACATTGTAGGGTATTGGTTTGGTGATGATCTCGAAGTTGAACAACGATGATTTGAAGAAATTAGGACTGGGGTCATTTTGCCTTGCATTAACCATTTAGAGCTTAGTGACTAAAAGTTCTTCAACTTGTTTTCTCAAATTCGTTGGCTCCCATCGAGCCATCACTAAAGGCTCTGAGCATGCACAAGGCTGAAGTCTAGTTAAGCATGACTAAACAAAGTCCCTAGAAGGAGGTGGGGCTTCCTATTGAATAACATTGCTTATGTCCTCTAGGTTCTTGCTCATTCCTTGTATTCGGATTCTAGTTTCTCTATTTGAGAATGATGGACCACGTCGAGAGAAGTCCGAGCAGAGGGAGAGGTGAGGTAGACTGGAGGTTAAGCTACCATAGGTTGATTTATCAGAGGTTGAGTCATTGGAGGTTGAGTCATCGGAGGTTGAGTATCTCCTTGATGGGGCGGTTCCACTTGGTGCTATAAGTGAACAATTAAGGTGTCAGGCTGTGTAGCCAGGATTATTAGTGGGGGTAGGTCCATAAGGTTGGACATTTGTCCTCCTGCTTTGGATGTCATCTTGGAGGTGCTATCTCTGCTCTTGCTTTTTGGTGGCATCGTGGTGAGATCATCCTTTTGGCCTAAATGGAGAATTGATGTTGCTGTGTACACCGGCTTATCTTCAAAAAAGAGCCTTACAAAAAGCCCACTAGAGGTGGCTCCGGTAGAGGAGGTAGCTCTGGCATTCATGTTAGAAAGAGTGATAAAAGAGGAAAGATTGAAAAAATCGTAACTCTATGTAGTCTTTGCATGTAGTATATATAGAGAGAGATGTGTACCTAGCAAATTGTCTCTCTTTAGTATATATAGCATGTATGAAAGTTGCCGTATGTGTCTCGGAGTATGGAAATCTTACTTTGTGGGGAGACAGTATGAGATCTTTTGAGATAGCAAGAGTCGTAATTATAGGCTTTCTATAGATTTGGAGTCTTTTGAGATACAAAAGCTCCTATTGTTGTCATGGAGACCCATGAAAGTTTGATTCAATAGGAGATTTACTTCCTTATGGAGAGATATTCCAATAAACTTGTATTAGAGTAGAAAATGTTTAAACTTGTTTAAGATTTCCTTCATTATCAAGTAATCACAACTTGGATTCATTGTCTGGTAGAAGTTGACTCTATAAGGTCCAAGAGGTCGGAACCGAGAGGTCATAAAGTCAAGAGTGCAAAGGGTCTAATGAATAGACTGTGCTAGGACACTACAAAAAAAACACGGTTTTAACCACGGATTTTCGCGACGGAAAAAATTTATCGCTATTTTGCGACGGATTTAGCGACGTTCGTCGCTAATTTGCCATAAAATTTGCAACGAAAAGGAAGTCGTGGCTAAATTAGCGACGGACACATCATTTGTAGCAAAATTCGTCGCTAATTAGTGACAAAAAAATTTTCGTAACTAAATTCGTCGCTAATTAGTGATGAAAAAATTTTTGTAGCTAAATTCGTCGTTAATTGGGGACAAAAAATTTTTTGTTACAAATTTCGTCGCAAAATATGACAAAATTTTGCCACAGATTTAAAATTCGTCGCAAAATTTAATCTTTTTTAAATAGAATTTTATTTTTTTATTTTTCTTTTTATTTTATTAATATGTAATATTTAAGTTAAAAATTAATTTAGCGACGGATTTGTTTTCCGTCGCTAGATGAAAATCCCAATCCGTATATCCAGTAATTTAGTGACAGATTTTATTAATATATTATAATTTATTGATAATCATAATTTTATAGTTTTGAGATGCATTTTTAAATTATGGATTAAAAAAATAAAATAAAAATGAAAAGAATAATAAAATAATAAAATAAAAGAAAAAAGAAGAAATCAAAATATAATATTAAAATAATTTTTAATTAATTTATTATTTTATTTTAAATTAGTATTTTATTAGTTTTTATTTTATTAAAAATTATCATATTTATTATTTTTAATTAATATTATTTTAGGTTGGTGGTATAAATAAAAAAAGTTTTTATATTTATTATTTTAAATTGTTAATATATATTATTTTATTATTATTAGAAAAATGTGAAAAAAAGATAATAAATAATAATAAAAAAAATTATATCACAATAATATCTTTGGCTCGGTGGTTTACAGGTTGCGTGTGTGCAGGGTTTCGTGCAGGAGTTCGGAGTTTGAACCACGGTGGAGGCAGAAGGCGCGGCATTTTTCAACAATTAAGAGTTGATGCTGCGCGGGGGCGCTGGCTCGAGCGGGCAGGTGGGGGTGCTGGCTTGGGCGGGCAGGTTAGTGCTGGGGTGGGTGGGCACGTGGCTCTGCCAGCTCATGGGCAGGGCATATGGAATCAACGACGGATAATTTTTTTACGGGTTTGTTTTCCCCTAAATTAGCGACAAAAATTATCTGTCGTTAAATTTAGCGACGAATAATTTTTGTCGCTAAATTTTGTGACGAATTTTAGCGACGAAAACTTATTTGTCGCTAAATTTAGCGACGGATTCCAGATTTTCATCGCTAAATTTAGCGACGGATTTCTAATTTTCGTCGCTAAATTTTTGCAACGCGTTATTAGCGATGAAAAATTTTTCGTCGCTAAATCCATCGCTAAATTTGTGGCTAAAAGGCTGTTTTTTTGTAGTGGGAGAATGGTTAATCAATGCTAGGACCGTGACCAAAAGGGTCTTGTTGAAAAGCTCATGTCAAGAGGAAAGCATCAGTCGATATGGACCGAGAGGACGTTTAGCATCCTACGGGTTATAGGATTATGGGCCTGCTGAGTTCTATGGTAATGGACTTATTGGATCATGTATCATCAACCCTGAATTTCTTTTTGCAAAATTTCCCTCCCTATTTCTTTGCATCAAGTGTAAGGAAAAGAGAAAGAACAAGAAAGCAAACCCTAATTCATTCTATTTTAGCTTGACAAGAAGTATTGCTTTCCATGTGACAGACCTTTGGAGTGAAGATTATGTTCCAATTGGTGTAGTTGTGCACATGGTAACCGGTGAAGTTCAGGTTCTGCCGATCTTTCTTTTTCTTCTTCTGCTCATATCTACAAACCTCTTCCATCAATTTCACTCCTATTCTCTATGGATGAGCACAATTCAGTTAAAAATTAAAAAAAAAAAAACAGTTTTTTTTTTAATCACTTGTTATATTCCTAATGGTTTATTCAATTTTCGGTTTCAGTTTTGGATAAAAATAAAATTTAGTTTGATAATTTAGATAATTATTGATTTTAATAATTTTTATTTTTATCAAATAAAATTAATCAAAATAATTAAAAATATATACATTTTATATAATTTTTATTAATATAAATATAAATATAAGATTATAACTCAAATTTAAAAGAAAAAAAATACTACAAAAGCAATTTTACTGTATAATGATAAACTATTAGTTATTTTTTATATGAACTTAGTAAATTTAATTTAAAAGTCTTATATTTTATTATTTTACTTGAAATTTGAAATTTGAGGTTGACATTTGGTGAAACTATAACTATTAGTAAATTTTAAAATGTAAATGGATAATTTTTAGACTCCTATCGATTTAAATGATATATATTATATTTTATATAGACAGAAATAAAAGATATCATTGCTTAAGTCCTTTATAAAAATTTCAATAATTAGATCAATTTGGATAATCAAACCGAATAAATTGCCTAATTCAATCAAATTAAATTATTAGTTTTTCATTTATTAGATTATGTTATGGTTAAGAAAATTATAAGTGAATTAAATTTGTTATTTCAATTTTAATCATTTTAATTATGATTTAATCGAATACTCACTTCTATTCTCCCATGCGTTTCAAGTTAAAAACGTAAAGAACCAAAAACCCATTAACCACGAAACAAAAGTCCCCAAAATAACCTCAAAACAAAAGTCCCCAAAATATACAACTCACAAATAAGGAAGAGATATCCTGAATGGGGATTGGTTTTCTTAATAGAGAGGAAAAGGGTTGCGGGGAATCTCAAGTACAAGAAAAACCCTCCCTGTTTTGAAAGGAAAATGAAACGATGATCATCATGTTCAACTTTTTTTGTAAAGTGCAGCAAGTAGCTTTTGCTTTTTTAAGGAGGAAAAAAAAAAAAAAACCTTCAAGAAAAGAAATAAAAGCAAGAGAGTCTCTCTATCCATTACTACGGTGATCACATTTCTTCCGATGTATGCTTTCTAAAATCTTATAATTGGAACTGACACTAAAAGAATAAATCAAATATTCTTATAGAAAAGTGATGATATCTGTAATTTCAGACTAAATGCCCAACTAGTCACAGAAATATAATAGATATCCAATCTTCTTAAAACAAAATAATCTAACAAACGTGATGCTCAATACATAAACAGATATTTTGTATTTAAAGTTTTTGAATAGTTCAATTATTGATTATTAACTTAAAATCAAAATTATGAATGGAATATTGATTATTATTATTAATCAAAATAAAATATCATAGCATCCTAGAAAAATTATTCAGATTTTTCTTACTAATATTGAACATACAATTCTACAAATCTCTTTGTCCAACAATATCTATCTACATATATTAATGTGGTTTCCGAATAAGAGTGGTGATGCTTATTACGAAAATTAAAAAGGAAGATAAGGGTTTAAATGGGCGAATTTCATCTCACATTTGGAAAACTCTAATGAAAAGCTAAAACTATTATAGTTTGCCTTTAAGTAAGAAATTGGCTTTCCGGTCCATTTTGTGTTGGCCATCTTTTCTTCATTGTGAATAATTCTCTAGAGCCATTAGGTAGCAACTTTTGTAATTCATGGGGTACTTTTTCTTACTCGATATTATGATTAATTTTAATTTAAATGACAAAAACCAGACTGCTCTCTTTCTACGCGGTATATTTTATCGGATTTGATATGTCATATCAGTGTTATTGTTGTGTTTGAGAGTTAGTATTATGAAGGAAGTTTCACATGGTTCAACAATTGTTCAAGATCATGTGGGTATGGAACTAGGGACCCAATGTAACAGATTGCGTCAGTGTGAAAATTGCAGAGGCAAAAGATAGATTAGGAATTCAAAAGGCTTTGGGTGAAGTTTTAAAGTCATATTCTTTTTTCAATGGGGTGCAAGAAAAGTATCGAGTTTGCAACAGTGAGAGTTTACTCCAAATGAGAGCAACCAATCTATATTCAATGATTGTGCATTGATGCTGAAGTGGTACCTTCATTTATGGGCAATGGTTTGGATTCCTAGAGAGGCCAATGTTCTATAGCTCGCCGGCTTCCAAAATGGTTCTCGTATCCCTTTTTGACCTAAAATTTATAATTCCTTACTAAATCTTTTCTTTCACAAGCAAAAAATCAATATATATATATATATATATATATATATAATATAAAAAATTATGGCGACCAGAGCATCACTAGATAATCTTCTCAAGGCATTTTTGATTGAATTAAACTTAATTTTCACAAAAAAAAATTACTTCCATTATGCATAACAATATATTTAATATTACCTTCCTAATCACTATTTGAACGATTAGAATCACACAATTACTTTGTTCAATCCTAAAAGGTGACGTAAATTACAAGTGTCACTAAAATAATCCGTGGAAATAAACCAGCCTATATGGTCCCTGGATGCAAACCTAAATTTTACCAAGGCCATGAGTAAGTGCCTTGATAGAAAACGTTTGATAATAATAACATGGAAACGCTATGATAACAGCAACAATAGATGCTGTAATAAGAATAAACTACTAATAATTCATTATTTCAATAAAATATTACAATAGTTTGATTTTATATAAAAATTATTTTTACAAATATAAAAATAAAAAAATCAAATATAGACAAAAAAAAATCAATTATTTAATTATTTCAATACACAATATTCTTTAATAATTAATTTAATATTAATATACAATTTTTTTTTAATATTCTATTTTCTTGCCCGATGAAAATTGAAAAGTCACCATGCCAGAAGTTTTTAAAAAGACTATTTGCATAGCAAATATTTCAAAATTACACAGCATATTATGTTAGGTTCATATCAGAATATACCTGCAACATTAATATTCTTTCCTGCAAACTTCCATGCAAGTGCTTGGGTATATCATTGCCTTCCAAACCTTTAAGTGTGCAGCATATGTTTTGAGGGTGTAGTAATTGATAAATATACACCATACCAGCAAACTTGAAATCGAAGCCTCAATTATAACTCCATAAACACTTTTTATCTGTGAAGTGAACTACTTGCTTTAGACTCATGACTTTCGTTGTTTTCCTATCCACATCTTTTTTGGAATTTCAAGTGCACCTTTTGTAGTGCACTTCTTTGAGGTAGTATTTCCTTTGAAGTTGTTCACATTTTCTTTGAGAGGCCACGGCACTGTTTTCTGTCTTATTGGTCTCTTTCAGCAGGTTGTAGTTATTGAAAGAAGGACCCATCACTACAAAATTAAATCCCTATAGTGATGATAATTTTTATTGCCAGTAACGGTTAGTGATGATTTTTTATGACCTATAGAGACGTTTTTTATGAAACTATTAAAAAATGTATATACTTTTTGACGATATAAAATTGTCCACCAGGAAAAGTCTATCAACTATCAGCAAAGGTAGTATAGTCGTATGTAAAAGTGATGTTCAATTCTAACGGTTATTATTTGTGATCAGTAAATATGAGAATCTTTAAGAACGATTTGAAAGCAGTTTTTATATAACTCTTCTTTATTATCTATTTAAACATACCATTTATATAAATTCTACATTTATACTAACCCATATATTACACTACCTTTAAAAGTTATATTCAATTCTGACAGTTATTATTTGTGGTGAGTAAATATGACAATTTTTAAGAATAATTTGAAAACAGTCTCTATATAACTCTTCTTTAGTGTGTTTACTTAAGCTACATCTATGCTAATCATATATTTCATCATCTGTAAATATCATTTACCATTCTGACGTTTTCATTTGTTGTCAATAAATATGGTCCCCTTTAATAATGGTTTGAAAAGGGACTTTATATGAGTCTTCCATTTACATAAGTTCTATGCCTAAACTAACCTATATATTGAACTGTCTATAAAAGTAATGTTCAATTAGGATGATTATTAGTTGTTGTCGGTAAATGAGACACTTTTAAGGATGATTTGAAAATAGTCTGTATATGAGTCTTCTTTATCAATTGTTAAACCATACCATTTGTATAAATACTATAACTATACTAACTCATAGATTGTACCATATGTAAATGCTATCTAACCATTATCACTTTTCATCAATAAATATGTTAGCTTTTAAAGATGATTTAAAAACAAACAATAATTTATACTATCCACTAAACCATATCTTTTGTATAAATTTATAGTATATGACTATACTAACCTATATATTATACCATTTGTAAATGTTATATACTATTTTAACAGTTGTTAGTTTTCATAAGTAAATGTGATATTTTTTATAGACTATTTAAAAATAGTCTCTATATGTACTATCTATACTGACTATTAAGCCCTACCATCCACAGTTTAAAGACTTAAAAGTTAAGCTATTGCACCATTTGTGATACATGGTGATAAGATGTAATAACAGGAGATAATTTAGGATAATAGGTGGTACATTGCTATAACAGTTGGTAAGTTCGCAATGAGAGGTAGTAATTTTGCAATAACTTGTGATAAGTTTATAATAATTAGTAATAATATAGTATGGTAACTTCATGACAATAGTGCTTGAGTGCAACATAATTCAGTCTCTTGATTTCTTTATTTTTGTTTTCACTTGAATATTATTTCACACAACAACATTTAGTTGCATTTACATGTTTGAATCCAAGTCTCTACTAGTTCATAGCGAACTGATAGTTTCTTTTACTTAATTCTATTTGGCTTTCTCATCTTTTTTTTTTTCATTTTTTTCTATTTTTCCATTGTACTTGCACTTTACTTAATTGTCTCTCTTCTTTATTTTTTCAATTTGTACGATACACTATATATGAAATTTATGCAAAACTGTGTATCTATATATGGAATTTATTTGTGCAATTTGAGCATAGGCATACCACATAGGCAAGCTTGGGTCATGGGCATGTGTGGTCCCCCATGCTGCCTGCATGGCTTTACTGCGCAGGAATGTGAGGGGTGTAGGCATGCACGACAATGTTTTGACACCCAGACCGGAGTATACCAAGGGGTCACCGGTCGAAAATGCCATATGACGACATGATGACATCATAAATAAATTTAAATTATAATATATTAATAATTTAAAAAATTCATATATTTAATACCAAATCGTGTTCAACATATATAATATTAATAAGTCATAATTCATTTATCTAAATTCATCTAAACATTACATTACACATCATTCAAATACATCAAAACCTAATTCAAATAATAGATTTGAATATATCAAAGTTAAATGGTAAGAAAAGTTTAATGAGAAAAGAGAAGGAAAAAGGGGAAAACAAATACCCCAAGGTGAAGGAAAAGAAAAATAGAGGTGAGAGTGAGATAAGGAAAAAAAATAAAAAAAGAAAAAGTGAGATAAGGAAAAAAAATAAAAAAAAGAAAGAGTGAGATAAGGAAAAAGAAAGAAGAGTGAGATAGAAAGAAAGGAAGAAAAAAAAAGAAAGAAAATCACCCACACACAAGACATTGTGATCTAGTGGTTGTCTTGCAGTCTAAGATTCGAATCAGCATAATAAAACTTTTGCAACAATTGCAACAAAAAAAGGAAAAAGAAAATGAATTGGCTGGTTTAATTCGGTTCCTAATCCAACCTGAGTCTTGACCAGTTTTGACCTGCTTTCTCAAAATCCGGTTATGTTAGGAAACCCAAACCAACTGCTGATCCGGTCCCCGATCGGTCCTGTCCGGTTTGGTACGTAGTTGGTTTGATCCGGTTTGCACTTTAAAACACTCATGCACGGTCCTCTACGCTTCGCAGCTTTACCACACAAGCAAGTGCGTAGCGTGGGATCCACAGTATCCCGCATTGCCCCTATGACTCCACTGCACAAGAGCTTGTCTGTATGTTCCCCCATGCTGCCCACGCAGCTCTATTGTAAAGGCAAGCGCAAGGTGCCGACATGTGTGGTCCCCCACGCTGCCAACGTGGCTCTACCATGTAGGCAAGTATGGGGCATGGGTTTGTGCGTTCCCTTATGCTACCCTCACAACTCTACCATGCAGGCAAGCCAAGGTGTTGGCATGTACCATCCCTCGAACTGCCTATGCAGCTCTACCGCTCCAATTTCAAGTTTGCGGTAACTAGTGTGACAACTTGAAGAGGGTACAATATATTTCAATTTCTTGATTTCTTTATTTTTGTACAATATATGATTAAATATATGAATCAACTTATTAATATAGGTATGAATATAATTTACATTTACATTTTTGTGTCTGTCCATCACCAATCCTAAACTTCTCGAAGTAAAAGATCTAGCACATGCTATTGATAATGGCCAAATGTTAATGGATATGTTTATAAACATTGAATTGCATTATGAAATAAAATATTGACAACCACCAATTTTTTTCTTCTTCCTCTCTTCCTACACCTTTAAATTGGCTCACATTTAAATTAACAACCGCCAAATGATTTGTATTGTTCCATTTGCAAATGATATATACTATTCTATCAAATTGTCTCTATATACGCTGAGTCTTAAGCATTGAAAACTATCAAATAATCTCTATATATGTCAAGTCCTAAACATTGAAAATGCCTGCGAATATAGCCTTTAGGGAAGGTAAAAAATTTTAAGGTTAACATATGATAAGTTGCTATAATAAGGGGTAATTTGGATATAGCGATACATGGTAAAGTTATGGTAATTTTGCGAGAGTGATAAGAGGTGGTAAGTTATGGTATTTTGCAAGAGTATAATAGGTTATAACTTGTGGTAAGTTTGCTACGTAGTATCATAATATTATTATTGGAGTGAAACAGTAAAGTAGGGTGGAATTGTAATATTATTATTGGAGTAAAATGAGGTACTAAATTACTAAGAATAGTGATAACATGAGTAAAATACTATATGTATTGACTATTAGTAACATGAAGTAAAATACTATAAGTATTGATTATTAGTAATGTTGTATATTTTACTCTTAATATATATTATTATTAGGATTATTATTGTTTCCAATAAATTAAAAAAATTATTTTTAATGAGATTGTTATTTATATTACAACAACTTAGTAGTCATAAGTTAGCGCTTCCTTACTTGCATAAGGTTAGGATTCATAGGAGAAGAGAAACCTAGAGTTGGACGAAGCTGAATAGAAACTTATTTTTGTAAAGATAAAATTGTAGGTGGCTATGAAACTATTGGACAAGGGTGCAATGACTTAGTATGAGAATGTAAAGGGTAAAACTTCTACTCCTCCTAATTGGGGAGAATTTCTTAATGTTTTTGAAGAGAAGTACTACACCTGATTCTATAGGAACCAAAAGAGGGAGGAATTCTTCAAGTATAGCATAAGGAAATAGGACCGTGGCGGAATATGAGATAATGCTAAGAGAGCTAGCTATATATGTTCCAGAGTTTGTAAACTTCAAGAAGTCATTATGTGCAAAGTTTAAATCAGGGTTGAACTTGAACATAAGGGAGAATGTGTTGATAACAAAGGAGCATACATTTCAAGATGTTCTGATATTGGTTTTGAGAACTGAGAAGATGGTAATTGAGTAGAAAAATGTTAGAGATGGTCATGACAAGAAGAGAACGCTAGAGTTCACATCAGGCCAAAACTTTAAGAAGAATAGGAGCACGGGATCCTTCAATGGCGTCCCAATAATTGAGTCCATCGGCTCTCCAAAAGGCCAACAATTATCAAAGTTTGGTGTTCCTACTTATAGTGCTGCATCCGGGAGTAAGTCAATGGGGTCAAGGAAAGAGTCTTGTTGAAATTGCAAGAAGTTTTATCTCGGACCTTGTACTGAGCCTCCAAAGTGTTACTAATATGGAAAGGTGGTTCATTTTCGCAATATTTGTCTCGAACTAGGCTTAGGTAGACATGGAGATCATTTGAATCTAGACCACCTTCGTGGCTGAAGAAGTGATCAATCAAATGCCTTTATACCATCGACTAATATTGCTCCACAGATAGGGATCAGGAACAACATGGTGACCGCTCCTCCTTGACGTCCCCAACCAAGAATTCAACCGAGAATCTAAATAATGACTAATGAGGAGAGCCAAAACAATCTAAATGTAATTACATGTACATCGTTTTAAACTTAGATTTGGTGACTAAGAATGCAATATAAGTTTTATATAATTTTTATGTTGATGATTTGATATGTTAAAAGTGAATTTATGGACCAATTTGAACTTAAATTTTATGTAGATAGGTATAGGGATGATTATTTTGTTACATGATGGTAAAATCACATGTAGAAGTATAAATCCCCATCGTAGAAAAATTATAAAATATGTCCATGATTGTGTGATATAATAAGATATTATGAGGAGTCATATATGAAGTATTTATTTTGTAGATTAACTAATAATCATTTGATTGTTTATACTATTAGGTATAATAAAAAAATTTTGGTGATGATACTTGCATACTTATTGATATGGGTTCTAATAATTCATTTGTGAGCACAGTATTCGCTAGGCATTCCGATAGACTTTTGACTCTATTTGAGAAAGAATTGTTAGTTATCACTCTCTTAGGGGAACAATTGGTTAAGGATACAATCTATAAGGGTTGTGAAGTAAAGGTAGGTGAAGTAATTCTTGAGGTGGATCTGATTTTGCTAGATATGATGGACTTTGATATCATTTTGGGTATGGATTGGTTATACTATCACCGGGCATTCGTGGATTGCTTTACTAAGGAAGTGGAGTTCTGTAGACTTGGGTGCCCTTAGCTTGTATTTACTGGTGAGCGACGAATTTTGCCGAACTATATGATTTCGGCAATAGAAGCAAGAAGATTAGTACATAAGGGATCTGAAACTTATCTTGCACACATTATTGACACTATGGTTAAGGGTTCTAACTTGAGAGATGTTTCAGTGGTGAATGAGTTCCCTGATGTCTTTGTGAACGAGTTGCTTCGTTTGCCTCCAATCCGCGAGTTAGAATTTGTCATTGATTTGGTTCTCAACATCGCACCGATCTCAATCCCTCCATATAAGATGACACCTGTAGAGTTGAAGGAGCAAAAGATACAACTCCAAGAGTTATTAGAGAAACGGTTCATCCAGCCAAATACCTCACCTTAGGGTGTTCTAGTCTTATTTGTGAAGAAGAAGAATAGTATCCTCAAGTTATGCATAGACTACCAACAACTCAATAAAGTGACCATAAAAATAAGTACCTGTTGCCAAGGATTGATGATCTCTTTGATCAACTTCAAGGGGTTAGATTGTTCTCGAAAATTGATTTAAGGTTAAGGTATCATCAGTTGAGAATCAGGGATATGGGCACTACGAGTTTATGGTAAAGCCTTTTGGGTTGATAACTGCTCATGTGGCTTTAATGGACTTAATGAATAGAGTGTTCTACTCTTATGTAGACGAATTCATTTTTATGTTCATAAATGATATTTTGGTGTATTCCAAGAATGATAGGAAGCATTCCGAGCATTTCCAGATAGCGTTACAAACTCTTTGGGAGAAGGAGTTGTGCGCCAAATTCTCTAAGCGTGAGTTTTTGATTAAGGAAGATCGGCTTTCTAGGGCATGTGGTATCTGATGATGGGATATTTGTTGATCCAAGGAAAGTGAAAGCCATATTGAAGTGTGAACAACCTAAAAATGTCACTGAGATAAGGAGTTTTCTTAGATCGGCAGCGTAGTACTGGAGATTTGTCCAAGAATTCTCCAAGATTGCAACTCCATTGTCTAACTTGATTTGAAAATGAGTCAAATTTGAGTGGGGTGACAAATGATATGAGAGTTTTTAAGAACTCAAGATGAGACTCACATCCATTCCAATCCTTACCCTCCCTACTAACGGTAAGGATTATATGGTGTTTAATGATGCTAGCTAACAATGGTTGGGTTGTGTGTTGATATAAAATAAGTGGATGATTACTTATACCTCTCAGTAGTTGAAAAAGCACAAGTTGAATTATCCTACGCATGATTTGGAACTAGCTGCTATTGTATTCACATTGAAGATATGGCAACACTACTTATATAGGGGTACATGTAAGATCTTCACTGACCATAAAAGTCTCAAATACTTGCTTACTTAAAAGGAGTTAAATTTGAGACAATAGAGGTGGTTAGAATTAATCAAGAACTATGACTTAGTTATAGATTACCACTCGGACAAAGCAAATGTAGTCAAGAATGCCATAAACCACAAGTCTTCTTCTTTAGCATCTCATGGGAGTTCTTATCGCTTATGCTTGGTAAGACTTCATATAATTGGAGTCAGGTTGGCCAATGATGATGATGGTACACTTTTGATCAAATTCGAAGTGCAACCAACATTAGTGGACCATATTAGAGAGTTCCAAACAACTAATGAGAAGCTAAAGGGCATAGTGGAGGAGGTTTATAAGGGTAATGGTGGTAAGTTCTACATCCGAGAGGATGGCATGGTGGTATATGGGAAACGAATGATGATCTTCAGACGGCCATACTTGAAGAGGTACACCCTTCGGCTTATGCAATATATCCTTAGAGTACTAGGATGTACCGAATCATCAAGAAAACTTTTTGGTGGTCAGGATTGAAGAGGGAGATAGACAAATTTGTAGCTAAGTGCACCAGCCGATGTCTCTCAACCTTTATCAATTCCCAAGTTGAAGTGGAAACATATTACCATGGCCTTTGTGGTGAGATTCTTTCGTACTCTGAGCCATTATGATGTTATTTGGGTGATAGTAGATTAATTCACTAAGTCAGTCTATTTCCTTCCGATTCTGAACACCTACTCTTTAGAGAGATTGGTCAAATTGTACATTGATGTAATCGTGAGATTTCATAGAATTCTAGTGTCTATTGTCTCAAACTATAATCCTAAATTCATCTCCTGATTTTGACCAAAACTACAAGAGTCTTTATAAACTAAGTTAAGGTTTAGTACCGCTTTCCATCCTCAAACGGACAACCAATCAGAGTGCACGATTTAGATCTTTGAAGACATGCTTAGGGCATGTTGATGGACTTGCAAGAGAGTTGGGATAAACACCTCCCACTAATTGAATTCGCATACAACAATAGTTACTAGACAAGTATTGGAATGCCACCGTATGAGACTCTATACAGAAGAAAGTGTCGAACTCCATTGTGTTAGGATGAGGTTAGTAAGAGAAAAATAGAAAATATGGAATTAATTGACTCCACTGTAGACAAAGTAAAAATAATCCAAGAAAGAATGAAGGTGGCCCAAAACCGATAAAAGAGTTATGCCGATAAGAGAAGATTACGTTTGGAATTCGAAATAGGGAACATGGTATTTTTGTAAGTCTTACCTTTGAAGGGAGTAATCTAGTTCCGGAAAAGAGGAAAGTTGAGTTATCGTTACATTGACCCTTTCAAGATCATTAAGAGGATAGGAAAAGTGGCCTACCAATTGAAGTTACTCCTGGATTTGATGAAAATCCATGATATATTTTATGTCTCAATATTAAAGAAATATTTGTCAGATCCTTTACATGTTTTAGAAACTCTATCAATCGAATTAAGGGAAAACTTGACTTTCAAACATCAACACATAGCTATTCTTGATTGCTAAAACAAGACGTTGCGAAACAAACAAGTCCCTATTATTAAGATCCATTGAAAAAGCAATTGAGTTGAAGAAGAGATTTGAGAACCTGAAGATACTATGAAAACGCAATACTCCCATCTTTTTTACTTATGATTTTATCTTTAAATTTTGGGGATAAAATTTATTTTTAGGTGGTTATGAATTGTGACACCCACAAAAGATTAAAAAAAAGGGAAGAAAGGACAAAAAAAAAATAACAATCCCCAACCCACTTATTCTTTCTCCCACTCCCCCACTTCTTTACCCTTTTTCTTCTCACCCGAAACCTGCCCCTTCTTTACAACACTCCTCTCCGCTCTCTCTCTCCTTCTCTTCTTTCCCTCCAAGTTGATCAAGTGTCCCCAAACATCCATAAATTTGAACTGCAATCCCTTCAACAAACCCTTGGAAGGTTGAGTTTAGGGGAAAGATTCAAGTTTTTCTAAAAAAAGAAAAAGCTAGGATTTGGAATGGCTCAACAAGGGATGAAATTGGTAGTTTCAATAGAGATAATACTCTTTCCTAAGTTTAGGTTTTAATTATTTTTGTATAAAATTTGGATTTATATTGAGATTTGGGGTTTTATAAAGAGAGCAAAATATAGGGTTTGAAGGTGACATGATTAAGAGACAAAATTGGTAGTTCAGGTAAAGTAATTTTCCTTATTTCATCTTAAATTTGAGTGCTTTTACTAGTATATAAATATTATGTTGAGATTGAAAAAATAAAGTTTAGGAGTTTAGACCTAAAATATATATATTGTTAAAATTTGTGAAAATCTTGAAGGGGGAATTATTTTCTTAGATTGGTGATATAATTTGATAAAATTAAATAATAAATTTGTGAATTTAGAAAAATTGGAGTTTGAGTTGTGAGAAAAATATTGATTTTTCTTAATATTAGTTTATGATTAAGTGATAAATGTGTGTATAATCTTATATGTTTAAGACAACTAGAATCTAAGGAAAAGAAAATCATTCATTTGGGTTTAGATTGAGAGTGATTACTCTCTCAAGAGATAAGTAGATACATGATTATGATTTTAAATGAAAAATATTTTACTCGATTTTACAAATATTTTTAAAATTAATTTATAAATTAGTTTGTGAATGTGGAATGTCCCTCAAGGGAGTTTAGAATGAAAAATGCATTCAAATATTTTATTAAAATAATGTAATATATTTATTAATTCATATCAGATATGTTACCATAGTTTGGTTTTATATAAAAAATTATTTTTACAAATATAAAAATAAATAAAAATCAAATATGCACAAAAAACAATCAATTGTTTATTTATTTCAATACACAATATTCTTTAATAATTAATTAATATTAATATATAATATCTTTTTAATATTCTATTTTCTTGCCTAATGAAAATTGAAATGTCACCATGCCAGAAGTTTTTAAAAAGACTATTTGCATAGCAAATATTTCAAAATTGCACAGCAAATTGTGTTTGGTTCATATCAGACTGTACTTGCAACATTAATATTCTTTCTTGCAAAACTTCAATACAAGTGCTTAGGAATTATATCTTTGCCTTCCAAACCTTTAACTGTGTAGCATTTGTTTTGAGGGTGTAGTAATTGATAAATAAACACCATATCAGCGAACTTGATATCGAAGCATTATTTATAACTCCATAAACACTTTTTATCTGTGAAGTGAACTGCTTGCTTTAGACTCATAACTTTCATTGTTTTCCTATCCACATCTTTTTTGAAATTTCAAGTGCACCTTTTGTAAACTAACCTATATATTATACCGTCTATGAAAGTGATATTCAATTAGAATGATTATCAATTGTCGTCAGTAAATGAGGCTCTTTCAAGGACGATTTGAAAACAGTCTGTATATGAGTCTTCTTTATCGATTGCTAAACCATACCGTTTGCATAATTGCTATAACTATACTAACCACAGAATATACCATATGTAAATACTATCTAACCGTTATCATTTTTTGTCAATAAATGTGTCAACTTTTAGAGACTGTTTTAAAAACAAACAGTAATTTATACTGTCTACTGAACCACACCATCTATATAACTTTATAACTATGACTATGCTAACCCATATATTATACCATTTGTAAATGTTATATACTATTCTAGCAGTTGTTAGTTTTCATTAGTAAATGTGATACTCTTTAGGGACTATTTGGAAATAGTTTCTATATTTACCATCTATACTGACTATTGAGCCATACCATCCACTGTTTAAAAATTTAAGAGTTAAGGAATCAAACCATTTGTGATACGTGGTGATAAGATGCAATAACAGGAGATAATTTGGGATAACAGATGGTACATTGCTATAACAGTTGGTAAGTTCACAATAAGTGGCGTTAATTTTGTGATAACTTGTAGTAAATTTGTGATAATTGATAGTAATATAGTGTGTAATTTTATGATAATAGTACTCGGGTGCAACAAATTTCAATATTTTTATGTCTTTATTTTTATTTACAATTGAACATTGTTTTACACAACTACATTCAGTTGCGTTTACATGCTTGAACCTATGTCTCCAATGGTTAGTAGGGAACTGCTAGTTTCTTTTTACTTAATTCTACTTCACTTTCTCTTCTTGTTTCTTTTTTTCTTTTTCTTTTTTTCTATTTTTCTATTATATTTGTACTTTACTTAATTGTCTCTCTTCTTTATTTTTTTCAATTTATATGATACACTATATATGAAATTTATGGAATTTATTTATGCAAAACTATGTATCTATATATTGAATTTATTTGTGCAATTCGAGCATAGGCATACCACGCAGGCAAACATGGGAGACGGGCATGCTCGGTCCCCCGTGCTGCCTACACAACTCTATCGTGCAAGCAAGAGCGTGGTGCAGGCATGCACGGTAGTGTTTTGAAACCCAAAACAGAGTACACCAAGGGGTCAACAGTCGAAAATACCAGTTGACGACATATTGACGTCATAAATAAATTTTAATTATAATATATTAATAATTTAAAAAATTCATACATTTAATACCAAATCATGTTCAAAATATATAATATTAATAAGTCATAAGTCATTTATCTAAATTCATTTGAACATTACATTACAAATCATTCAATATAAAATAACATTCAAATATATCAAAACCTAATTCAAATAATAGATTTGAATATATCAAAGTTAAATAGTAAGAAAAGTTAAATGAGAAAAGAGAAGGAAAAAGACAAATAAATGACCTCAAGGTGAAGGAAAAAAAATAGAGGTGAGAGTGAGATAAGGAAAGGAAAAAAAAAAGAAAAGGTGAGAGTAAGATAGGGAAAAAACAACGGTGAGTGAGATAGAAAGAAAGGAAGAGAGAAAAAAAAACCACCCACACACAAGACATTTGTGGTCTAGTGGTTGTCTTGCAGTCTTACGTTCGAATCCGCGTGCTAGCACTTTTTACAACATTTGCAACAGAAAAAGAAAGTAAAGAAAAAAAACCAGATTGGTCGGTTTTGTCTGGTTCCTAGTCCAACCTAAGTCTTGACCGGCTTTGACCTTTTTCTCAAAATCCGATTATGTTAGAAAACCCAGACCAGTTGTTGGTTCGGTTCCTGGTTGGTCGGTCTGTGCTTTAAAACACTCATGCATGGTCTACCATGCTATGTGGCTCTACCACACACACAAGTGTGCGGCGTGGGCATGCATGGTCACCCCACTACTTGCGCGACTCCACCGAACAAGTGCTTGCTTGTGTGGTCCCCTATGCCTGTGCAGCTGTACGGGTATGTGTAGTCCCCCACGCTGCTAGCTTGGCTCTGTCGTATAGGCAAGCGTGGGGCATGGGTTTGTGCATTCCCCTATGCTACCCGCATGGCTCTACCATGCAAGAAAGCACAAGGCAAGGGCAAGCGTGGTCCCTCGCGTTGCTTACGTGGCTCTACCACACAGATTTCAAGTTTACGATTACTAGTATGGTAACTTGAAAAGGGTGCAATAGATTTTAATCTCTTAATTTCTTTATTTTTGTATAACATGTGATTAAATATATGAATCAACTTATTGATGTAGGTATGAATATAATTTGTATTTTCATTTTTGTGATCATTCATCATCAATCCTAAACTTCGCGAAGTAAAAGATCTTGCAGATGCTATTGTTAATGGCTAAATGTTAATAGATATGTTTATAAACATTGAATTGTATTATGACATAAAATATTGACAATCACCAATTTTTTTCTTCTTCCTCTCTTTCTCGACTTTTAAATTGACACACCTTTAAATTAACAGCTGCCAAACAGTTCGTACTGTTCCATTTGCAAATGATATATACTATTCTATCAAATAGTCTCTATATATGTTGAGTCCTAAATATTGAAAACTATCAAATAGTCTCTATATATGTTAAGTCCTAAATATTGAAAATGTCTGCATATATAGCCTTTAGGGATGGTTGAAAATTTTAAGGTTAACGTGTGATAAGTTACAATAATAGGGGATAATTTGGATATAGTGATACGTGAGTAAAACAAGTGGTAAGTTCTGATAATTTTGCGAGATTGATAAGAAGTGATTAGTTATGCTAATTTTGCTATAGCTTGTGATAAGTTTACCATAACTTGGGGTAAGTTTGCAATAAGTGGTAAGTTGTGGTAATTTTGCGAGAGTGATAACAAGTGATAACTTGTGGTAAGTTTGCTACCTATTATAGTATTATTATTATTGGAGTGAAATAGTAAAATAGGTTGGAATTGTAATATTATTATTGGAGTGAAATGAGGTACTAAATTCTTAAGAATAGTGATAACATGAGTGAAATACTATAAGTATTGGCTATTAGTAACATAAAGTGAAATACTGTAATATTGGTTATTAGTAATATTGTATATTTTACTCTTAATATATATTATTATTAGGATTACTATTGTTTCCAAAAAATTAAAAAAATTATTTTGTAGGATTGTTATTATATATTACAATAACCTAGCAGTCATAGGTTAGCATTTCATTGCTTGCATATCAAGTTAGGATTCATAGGAGAAGAGAAGCCCAAAGTTGGAGGAGGCTGAATGGAAACTTATTCTTGTAGAGATGAAGTTGTGGGTGGTTGTGATGCTATTGGACAAGGGTGCAACGACCTAGAGGGAGAATGTGAAGGGTAGAACTTCTGCTCTTCCTACTTGGGGAGAATTTTTTATGGTTTTTAAAGAGAAGTACTATACTTGATTCTATAGAGGCCAAAAGAGAGAGGAATTCTTCAAGTTAACACAAGGGAATATGACCGTGGTAGAATATAAGACAGAGTTAAGAGAGCTAACTATATATGTTCCGAAGTTTGTGAACTTCGAGAAGTCTTTTGTGCAAAGTTTGAATCGAGGTTGAACTTGAACATAAGGGAGAAGATGTTGATAACAATTGAGCATACATTTCAAGATGTTCTGGAATTGGCTTTGAGAGCCAAGAAGATAGTAATTGAGCAGGGAAGGGTTAGAGATGGTCATGGTAAGAAGAAAAGGTCCAGGTTCACATCGAGCCAAAACTCCAAAAAGAATAAGAGCACAGGATCCTACAGTGGTGTCTCAATTAATGAGTCCATTGGCTCTCCAAAAGGCTAATAACCATCAAAGTTTGATACTCCTACTTCTAGTACCGCATCCAAGAGTAAGTCAATGGGGTCGAGCAAAGAGCCTTGTCGAAATTGCAAGAGATTCTATCCCGAACCATGTACTAAGCCTCCAAAGTGTTACCAATGTGGAAAGATGGGGCATGTCTACAATGTTTGTCTCGAACTAGGCTTAGGTGGATATGAAAGTCATTTGAGTCGAGACAACCTAAGTGGCTCAAGAAGTAATCAATTAAATGCCTCTATACTATCGACTAATACAGCTCCATGGACAAGAACTGAGAACAACACGGTGGCCGCTCCTCCTCAATGTCTCCAACCAAGAATTCAAATAAGAATCTATGCAATGACTAATGAGGACGCCCAGAACAATCTAGACGTAATCACATGTACATCCTCTTAAACTTAGACTTGGTGACTTAGAATGTAATATAAGTTTTATATGATTTTTATGTTAAAGATTTGACATGTTAGAAGTGAATTTATAGACCATTTCGAACTTAAATTTTATGTAGAGAGGTATAGGGATGATTATGTTATTATATGATAGTAAAATCACATGTAGAAGTGTAAATTCCTATCGTAGGAAAATTATATAATATGTCAATAATTGTGTGGTATAATAAGATATTATGAGGAGTCATGTATGAAGTATACATTTTGGAGATTAACTAATAATCATTTGTTGGATTATACTATTAGGTATAATGAAAATTTTTTGTAATAATACTCGTGCGTTTATTGATACGGGTTCTAATAATAAATTTATCAGCATAGTATTCATTAGGTATTCCAATAGACTTTTGACTCCGCTTGAGGAAAAGTTGTTAGTTATCACTCCCTTAAGGGATCAACTAGTTAGGGATACGATCTATAAGGGTTGTGAGTAAAGGTAAGCGAAGTAGTTCTTGAGGCAAATCTGATTCCACTAGATATGGTGGACTTTTATATCAATTTGGGTATGAACTGGTTATACCATCACTGGGCATTCGTGGATTGCTTCACCAAGAAAGTAGAGTATCATAGACTAGGGTGTCCCTAGCTTGTGTTTGCCAGTGAGCAATAGATTTTGCCGAACTATGTGATTTCAGCAATATAAGCAAGAAGACTAGTACATGAGGGATGTGAAACCTACCTTGTGCACATCCTTGACACTACGGTTAAGGGTCCCAACTTGAGGGATGTTCTAGTGGCAAATGAGTTCCCATATTTTTTTTGGATGAATTGCCCGGTTTGTCCGGTTTGCCTCTAATCCGGGAGTTAGAATTTGTTATTGATTTGGTTCATAACACTGCATGATCTCAATCCCTCTATAAAGAATGGCACCTATAGAGTTGAAGGAACTAAAGGTATAACTCCAAGAGTTATTAGAGAAAGGGTTCATTCGGCCGAATACCTCACTTTGGGGTACTTCGGTCCAGCAACTCAATAAAATGACCATAAAAAACAAGTACCTATTGCAAAGAATTGATGATCTCTTCGATCAACTTTAAGGGTTTAGAATGTTCTCAAAAATTGATTTAAGGTCGGAGTACTATCAGTTGAGAATTAAGGAGGATAATATCCATAAAACCGTATTTAGAACATGGTATGGCCACTATGAGTTTATAGTAATACCCTTTGGGTTGACAAATGCTCTCGCAGCTTTCACGGACTTAATGAATAGAGTATTCCACTCCTATTTGGACAAATTCGTTATTGTGTTCATAGATAATATCTTAGTGTATTCCAAGAATGATGAGTATTCCAAACATTTTCAAAATAGTGTTGCAAATTCTTTGGGAGAAAGAGTTGTATGTCAAATTCTCTAAGTGTGAGTTTTGATTTAGGAGATCAGCTTTCTAAGGCATGTGGTATTCGAGGTTGGAATATTTGTTGATCCAAGAAAAGTAGAAGCCATATTAAAGTGGGAGCAACCTAAAAATATCATCAAGGTGAGGAGTTTTCTTGGATTGGTAGGGTACTACTGGAGATTGTAGCTCTATTGTCCAACCTGATTCGAAAAAGGAGTCAAATTTGAGTAAGGTGACAAATGTGAAGAGAATTTTCAAGAACTCAAGAAAAGACTCACATCCACTCCAATACTTGCCATTCCTACAATAGTAGGGATTATATGGTGTTTAGTGATGCTAGCTGACAATGGTTGGGTTGTGTGATGATACAAAATAAGTGGGTGATTACTTATGCCTCTCGGTAGTTAAAGAAGCATGAGCTGAATTATCCTATGCATGATTTGGAGCTAGCCGCCATTGCATTCACATTGAAAATATAGTGACACTACTTATATAGGGTTACGTTCAAGATCTTCACTGATCATAAAAGTCTCAAATAGTTGCTCACTTAAAAAGAACTAAATTTGAGACGATAGAGGTACTTAGAATTAATCAAGAATTACGATTTAATTATAGATTACCAACGGGGCAAAGCAAATGTAGTTGCTGATGCCCTAAGTCATAAGTCTTCTTTTTTTACACCTTAAGGGAGTTCTTATCTCTTATGCTTGGTAGGACTTTGTGTACTTGGAGTCAAGTTAGCCAATGATGATGATGGTGCCTTTTGGCCAAATTCGAAGTGCGACCAACATTGGTGGACCGTATTAGAGAGTTACAAACAACCGATGAGGAGCTAAATGGCATAATGGAGAAGGTTCACAAGGGTGAAGGTGGTGAGATCCATATTCGGAAGGATGACATGAGAAATGAATTTGTGTCCCCAAGAATGATGATTTTCGGAGGGTCATACTTGAAGAGGCATACTTCTCGGCTTATACGATGTACTCGAGAGTACTAAAATGTACCGAACCATCAAGAAAACTTATTGGTAGTAGGGATTGAAGAGATAGATAGTCGAATTTGAAGCTAAGTGAACCAGCCGGTGTCCCTTAACCTTTATTAATTCCTGAGTAGAAGTGGGAACACATTATCATGGACTTTATCATGGGATTGCCATGTACTCAAAACCGTTCTGATGTCATTTGGGTGAGAGTAGACCAGTTCACCAAGTCAGGCTATTTCCTTTTGATTTAGAACACTTACTCTTTAAAGAAATTGGTCAAACTGTACATTAATGTAATCATAAGAGTTCACGGAGTTCCGGTATCTATTATCTTGAACCGTGCTCTTAGATTCACTTCCCAATTTTGGCTAAAACTGCAAGAGTACTTAGAGACTAAATTAAAGTTTAGTACCACTTTCCATCCTCAAACAGATGGGCAATCGGAGCGCATTATTTAGTCCTTGGAAGACATGCTTAGGGCATGTGTGATGGACTTCGAAGAGAGTTGGAAAAGATACCTCCCAATAATTGAATTCGCATACTACAATAGCTACCACACTAGTATTGGAATGCTATCATATGAGACTCTATAAGAAAGAAAGTGTTGAATTCTATTGTGTTGGGATGAAGTCGGTAAGAGAAAGATAGAAAATGTGGAACCGATTGAGGCCACAGTAAAGAAAGTAAAAATAATCCGAAAAAGAATGAATGTGGCCCAAGACCGACAAAAGAGTTATGTCGATAAGAGAAGACAACCTTTGGAATTCGATATAGGAGACATGGTATTTTTGAAAATCTCACCTTGAAAGGGAGTAATCCGATTTCAAAAAAAAAGAAAGTTGAATCCTCATTATATCGGCCCTTTCAAGATCATTGAAAGGATAGGAAAGGTGGTCTACCAATTGGAGTTACCCCGAAATTTGATGAAAATCCATGATGTATTACATGTCTCAATGTTAAAGAAATATTTTGTAAATCCTTTACATGTTTTAGAAACTCCACCGATCGAATTAAGGGAAGACTTGAGTTTCAAAATTCAATCCATAGCTATTCTTGATCGCCAAAACAAGAGATTGCAGAGCAGACAAGTTCCTATTGTTAAGATCCAAGGGAAAAGTGATCGGGTCAAAGAAGAGACTTGAGAGTCCAAAAATACTTTGAAAAAGCAATACCCATATTACTTTGAGTTATGATTTTATCTTTAAATTTTGAGGGCAAAATTTATTTTTAGGGAGGTTAGGAATTGTAACACCCACAAAAGATAAAAAAGGGAAGAAAAGACAAAAAATAATAGCAATCCCTACCCTATTCATTCTCTCTCCCACTCCCCTACTTCCTCACCCTCTTTCTTCTCACTCGAAACCTACTCCTCCCTTATACTTCCCCTCTCGGCTCTCTTTCTCCCTCTCTTCTTTCCCTCCAAGTTGATCAAGTGTCCCCAAATACCCATAGATTTGAACTCCAACCCTTCCACAAATCCTAGAAGGTTGAATCTAGAGGGAATATTCAAGTTTTCCTAAAGAGAGAAAAACCTAGGGTTTGGAGTGGATCAACAAAGGATGAAATTCGTGATTCCAATAAAAGTAATACTCTTTCATAAGTTTGGGTTTTAATTATTTTTGTATAAATTTTAGATTTATATTGGGATTTGGAGTTTTGTAGAGAAAGAAAAATATATAGTTTGAAAGTGACGTGATTAAGAAACAAAATTGCTAATTCAAGTAAGATAATTTTCCTATTTCATCTTAAATTTGAGTGCATTTTACTAGTGTATAAACTTTATGTTGAGATTGAAAAAATAAAATTTAGGGGTTTAGATTTAAATTATATATAATATTAAAATTTGCAAAAATTTTGAAGAGAGAATTATTTTCCTAGGTTGGTGATATGGTTTGATGAAATTATATAATAGATTGGTGAATTTGTGAAAATTAGAGTTTGGGTTGTGAGGAGGGTTGTGAGGAGAATATAAATTTTCCCTAATATTAGTTTGTAATTAAGTGATAAATGTGTGTACATTGTCTTAATTTTAAGACAATTGGAATCTAAGGAGAAGAAAATCATTAATTTGGATTTTGATTGGGAGTGATTACTCTTACCTTCCCAAAAGGTAAATGGATGCATGATTATGATTTTGAATGAAAAAATAATTTACTCGATTTTGTAAATATTTTTAAAATTTATTTATAAATTAGTCTGTGATTGTGAAATATCCCAAAAGAGAGTTTAGAATGAAAAATGTATTCAAATATTTTATTGAAATAATGTGTTATATTTATTAATTCATATTGAATATGTCGTCATTGAACTCAAGATTTGAGAAATGTTTTGTCACGTCCCGACTTGTCCGTCGAGTATACAACAACCGTCGAGCATATAACAACCGTCGCGTTATCCCAAAACATGAGTGAACTACACTCTATATTCCGAGATACCGCAAGGCATTCTAATATTCCAAATATTTCAAAATAAATTTAAATCATTTTTAGGGCAACCCGGCCATCAAACCAAATCCCAAACATCTAAATAATTTCACATGTTCAAAATATACTTAAAATTCACCACATAATCCAAATGTCCCAATGAAACGTCTTGCCAAAAGAAAATTTTAAACAATTTAAATATGATTTCACGTCATAAAAGTAAGGATTTGATAATACTTGTCTATAGAAAATCAAGCAAGTATTATTCAAATCCAAACATAACGAAATGTACAAAAATTTCCTTCCATAGATCACATAACATAGTTAAAAAAAAAAAAATTCTCGTGACTATTACCTAATGAATACCAACAAAATATACTTTCTTCAATAGCACTAGGTAACGTTTCCGTCTCCAATCTAAGTTTTCTCTGAAAAATTAGAAAATAAGGGTGAGTATAAAAATACTCAGTGAATGAAGTGCAATGGTATGCTGAACAAGAATAAAGAGTGAGAATGGTAGTACCAAACACATATGTCATAGTATATTTCCAATACAATTATGAAAATCGATTGCACAAAATAAATTTTGGAACAAATTACCCATGAATCATAGGTTGTTCATCAATAATCCATTTTCATTTTCTTTCCAAATTTTCTTTGGTGTTACCAACACCGTTTTTCCTACCAATGGTTGTTGGTAGAATCCGTCAAAGGGTTTTTCATAATTTTTATAAAATACCCCATCTTTGGCGTTGGCTTGAAATTTAGTAATGTGCTATCACCTTATCACGGGAACAACTTGAGAAGACTCTTCACTCTGCCTACCTCCAAGCCAATTATAAACCAACCTTAAAACGCTGCCCAGATAGCTAAGTTTGTGGAAGACTTAGTGCCATGCCCCAGACCGGGATCGTGAACAGCCGCCCGTTGTCTTGAATGCCGGCTGTATTTTTACAAAAAATCGGGCAGAATCTCCGCATATTTCGGAGGTCTCTCAAATACAATTAATCCTGTATAAATCACAACGATCCTGTAAAATAATCAAATAACCATCCCGGCCTCTCCAAAATCAACCAATCTCACAGCCAACATCCAGAATAACGCAAAATTATAAAATTTTCTAGCAATCTAGCCACAGATCTCTACTGTCATGCCCCCGTCAAAGACATGGACAGTCGCTAGTCACCCCTCCTGTGATTTAGAGGTAGCACCGAGCGATCCTAGAGTATATTTCTAAAACATAATATATTCCCAAGTACATACATAATGAATAAGAAGTGCCTCAATGCAATGTTATGCTATGACATGAGAGTTCCACAATTTAAACGTCCATATTTATACAGTCATCCCAGAATTACACAATAGTCGTCTATAGATCTTAGAATGCATATATATTACCAATACAAATTTTGTAGCATAAATATATAATGACTTCACAAATCTAAACCAGATCTCCCAATGATACCGAGCGTCCTAAAACAACGCTCGTTGTCAAATAATATCTCTGAAACAAGAAAGGAAATGAGGAGTGAGTACTCAGGAAAAGAATACTCAGTGAGTGAGTGGGTCAATGCAATCGTCTAATATGAAGTATGAAACTAGAGTGTCAATACATAAGTATACGAATCATATTTCAAATCATCATGTTTTTCATTTCAACAATATATCATTAACATGCATTTTCAAGTCAAATATGCATCCAAAGCACTGTCACTAAAATTATAAAGTTGCCGGCCGAAAATATCTTGGCAGAGGTCTATCGCAACCTATGACAGGTGCACCAGAGGTGTTATATGCAAATTTATTTAAAGTGCTCTCTATCCCGGCGTTGGCGACGGATCTCGTCTAGGTGCTAGACTTGGAGAGAGTATCCAAATCCTCCCCCTTTCGGGTTTAACCTGGCTAGTACCATGTCGTTAATAAAATCACGACAACTCGTGGGATACCCCAGACCTAGGCATATCCGGACGCCACCAAAGCGTCTCTTACGGTGTCCTTCGTAGCTACGCGGCAATACATACCAAACCTCTCAAGACCAAATCTAAAATCGTATCAAAATGTGCCGAAATCAGGTTCACAAACCAAATGCAACATATAGCTAAAATGACATATTATACATTTCAACCACATGAATGCATAATTTCAATATTTCAACACAGTTGTTTTTTTGGATACTACATCGGTTCACAAAAATCAATTTCAAAATCAGTCAAAACATTTCAAACACGCTACAAATCATGCTCATTTATTAAATATTTTAAAAGAAGGTTTACACATTAAACAAAAGTATTGAAATAAATCTCACTCATAGTTTTGGGGAGGATAGTGCACTCCCCAATAAAACCATATCATGTAGAATCAAAATTCCCCTCAATCGAATCACCAAAAAAGCCAACTTAATCAAATCACGATTTTCATCAAATTTTTGACTTTTTTCAGGGTTTATCATTTTCCTTAAGTTCGTACAAACCTTAAATTCCTCAATTTATAAATATACACCAATCTTATCAATTTCATTCCATTTATAAGTAAATAACCAAATCAAAATCAAGCTAATTTCAAACATAAAACCGTTCAAAATCGAAAACAAGTCTAAAATACATAAATTTCCTACAACTTAGAAAAATCTTTTAAAAATCATACACTTTACAATTCTCCTATGAGTTTTTCAAACCATATGTCATTTTAATAATATCGAAACCTATTTTCATTTTCAAGTCAAAACATATTCTAAAATTTCTGCACATTTAATCACATGTTCTTAGGACTTAAATATAGATTTTAAGTCACAACAACTTCTATATAACTTTCGATTCTAAATTCAACCTAAATTCGACAAAATTAAATTTAAATATGGAAATAATTTCATTTCCCTCACCTAGGTTTACTCGAATCTCAAACCTAGCTTTCGTTCGCCCGTTAAATTAATTTAAAACCTATAATATTTTCAATTTTGAAAACACGTTAGCGACTAAATCAATTTCTAAACACTAAACCACATCTAACACAGCCATTACCTACAGTGAAGGATTTCTGCAAGGATGGCAGATGGCTCTCAAAGGAGAAAGCCGGTTGCGGGCTCACGGACCGTCGCGGGCTGGCAGGCTGGTGGGCTGGCCCACTGGTGGGCTCGCCGGTCAGCAGGCTAGCGAGCTTGCAGGCCGGTGCGCTCACGGGTTAGGGGCTCGCGCTCGCGAGCTGGAGCGCTTGTGGGCTGGAGTGCGCACTCGCAAGAGACTGCAGTCGCGCACTGAGGTACGCGCGCGCGAGGGAGGTTGCGCTGGGGGTGCACTCTGGCGTTCGTGTAGGGGCACACTGGCGCTCGTGCAGGGGGTCGCACAGGGGGGCTCGTGCGAGGGAGATCGCACAGTGCTCTAATGACGTCACGCGCTGGCGCGCTCGCGGTGGTGGCATGCGACAGAAGCGCACAGCGGAGGAGACCGAGAGGGGGATTGCAAGAGAGATCACGAACAGCGAAGGGAGAGAGAGAGAATAAGAGAGAAACCGAGAGATGGAAATGGAGAGAGAGAGAGAAGAAGCAAAAGACGGTGGTGGTGCGCAGCGGCCTCGGGCGAGGGAGGCATTTCGGGCTGTAACAGCGGCGTTTCGGGCTGTAACAGCGGCGTTTCGGGCTGTAACGCGGCGTTTCGGGCTGTAACGCGGCTTTTCGGGCTGAAACGCGGCGTTTCCTCCTTCCTCTCTCTCTTCTCTTCTTTTTTTTTTTTAAAAGAATATATATATATATATATATATATATTCATATCTACCTTTTCGCTAGCTTGCAAATTTCATAAAAATAATGGATTCACTACGATTTACGAACACGACAACTTAATTTATACCAAATATTCAATTTAATGACCCCAAAATAAAAAATCAGTATAAATAAAATTTTTTTCCTCTATGTATATAAATATTTCAAAACCAATACACTTGTTCGGACACCGAGTGTCGGTGTTACATTTTCTAACCCACTAAAAACAAGTTTCTTCCTCAAAACTAAAAGAAAGTTAAACTAAAATAAATGGAGGTACTGTCTCCTCATAGCCTCCTCGGGCTCCCAGGTCTCTTCTTTAACCTGATCGTTGTGCCATAGTACTCGGACAAGAGATACCTCCCTGTTCCGTAGCTGCCGGATCTACTAGTCAAGTATGGCCATCGGCTGAACAGGTAGACTCAAGTCCTCTTGTACCTCAACTGGCGGAGGCTCCAAAATATGTGAAAGATCTGGGATGTACTTCCTCAACATTGATACATGGAAGACATCATGGATTCAAGATAACTCGTCTGGCAACTCTAGTCTGTATGCCACGCTCCCAACCCTACTGAGGTTACGGAACAGGCCAATGTACTTGAGGCTCAACTTGCCCCGCTGTCGATATTGAATGAGTCCCTTCAAGGGAGAAATCCTAAAAAATACCATATCACCTACCTCAAATTCTAAAGGTCGGCGTCTTCGATCCGCATATGCCCTCTGTCTGTCTTGGGCGGCTTTCAACCGCTCGCGGATTACCCTGACATTGTCCTTAGTCTCTTCGACTAACTCAATACTAGTAAGGCATCTTTCGCGTACCTCATCCTAGCACAACGGGATGCGACACTTTCTGTCGTAAAGTGCGTTATAGGGTGGTATACCGATGTTGGCTTGATAACTATTATTTTATGCAAACTCCACTAGTAGCAAATGTCTATCCCAATTACCCCGAAAATCCATAACACAAGCCCGAAACAAATTCTCGAGCGTCTGAATGGTCCTCTCGACTGATCATCTGTCTGTGGGTGATATGCTATGCTAAAACTGAGTTATGTGCCCAAAGCTTCCTGTAGCTTGGTCCAAAGTCGAGAAGTGAACCTCAGATCTCTATCTGAGACTATGGATACGGGAACTCCATGCAGTCTGACTATCTCGTTAATATATAGACGTGCCAATGTCTCCAGTGGAGAGTCGCTGCGCATCGGGATGAAATGGATAGACTTGGTGAGTCGATCGACTACCACCCAAATGGTATCATATCTGGTCTGAGTTCGCGACAATCCCATAACAAATTCCATAGTCACATGTTCCCACTTCCATACAGGAATGGGAAGAGGTTGTAGTAAACCCGCTGGCCTCCGATGCTCAGCCTTCACCTATTGACAGGCTAAACATCTAGCTAAAAACTCTGCAATGTCTCTCTTCATACCTGGCCACCAATAGCTGCACCGAATAGTTCGATACATTTTTGTACTACCCGGGTGCAAGGCATAGGCCGAGGAGTGTGCCTCCTCTATTATGGACCCGCAGAGATCCTTATCGGCGGGTATAGCCATTCTATCTCGATAAGTCAGAAATCCATCACTAGCCAATCTGACTTTTATAACCACTCTTAGTAAATGCCTGGAGCTCGGTATCAGTACCCTACAGCTCCCTAATACAGTCTAACAGCGTCAGCCTGCCCTCAAACCTGGCTAACAGAGTGCCCTGATCATCACTAGCCAATCTAACTCCCAAATCCCGGAGTCCCATCAAACAAGTGAGGTATGCCATATCGTTCTCTTGAGACGATGAAGCTGATTTCCGGCTCAAGGTATCAGCAACCACATTGGCCTTGCCCAGATGATAATCAATGACAAGATCATAATTTTTTAGGAGTTCCAACCATCTCCTCTGTCTCAGGTTAAGTTCTCGCTGGGTGAATAAATACTTCAGACTTTTATGATCAGTATACATCTGGCAAGTCACCCCATACAAGTAATGGCTCTATATCTTCAATGCAAAGACTATGGCCGCAAGCTCGAGATCGTGTGTCGGATAATTCACCTTATGTTTCTTCAACAATCTAGAGGCGTAGGTGATCACCTAACTATTTTGCATCAAAATACAACCTAACCCCTGTCGGCTAGCATCACTGTATACTGTATACTCCCGACTACTGTTGGGAAGTGCCAAAATCGGAGCTGTAGTCAACCGTTGTTTGAGCTCCTGAAAACTCACCCCACAACGGTTATCCCATACAAACTTGATACCTTTTCTCGTCAATCTACACAATGGAACAATTATCCGGGAAAACCCCTCAACAAATCTACGGTAATACTCGGTCAGACCAAGAAAACTCCTGATCTCAGTCACTGTCTGCGGCTACTCCCATCTCGTAATGGTATCGACCTTCTGTGGATCGACAAAAATCCCTTCCGTAGAAACGACATGCTTAAAAAATCCAACCTGTCTTAGCCAAAATTCACATTTTGTGAATTTGGCATATAGCTGCTCATCGCAGAGGATTTGTAAAATGGTACGAAGATGTTGAACATGATCCTCGTCACTCCACGAATACACTAGTATATCGTCTATGAAGACTATGACAAACTGATCTAGATAGTCGTGAAAGACTCTGTTCATCAAGTCCATGAATGCAGCGGGGACATTAGTCAGTCCAAACGGCATGACTAGAAATTCGTAGTGCTCGTGTCGAGTGCGGAAAGTTGTCTTTGGTACATCTTGACTCCTAATCCGCAACTGATGATATCCCGATCGAAGATCAATCTTCGAGAAAACTTGGGCACCTTGCAATTGATGAAACAAATCATCTATGCGAGACAGCGGATATCTGTTCTTCATAGTCACCCGATTAAGCTGCCTGTAATCCACATACAATCTCAGTGAGCCATCCTTCTTCTTTACAAACAGCACTGGAGTACCCCAAGGTGACGTGCTAGGACGGATGAACTCCTTATCCAACAACTCTTGCAGCTAGACCTTGAGCTCCCTCAGCTCAGCTGGCGCCATCCTGTATGGCGGCATAGAGATAGGGGTTGTCCCCGGAGCTAAATCGATCTCAAAGTCAAACTCCTAAACCGGTGGTAATCCGGGTAGCTCCTCGGGAAAAACATCAGGAAAGTCTTGTACCACTGGGTCATCCTCCAGTCTCGGTCCCTGAGTAGTGGTGTCTATGATATAAGCCAGATATGCTGCACACCCGCGGAGAATCATGCGTTTGGCCTCCAAAACTGAAATGACACAGCGGGGTAAAACCCGCCTCTCGCCCTCAAAAATCAACACTATCTGATCGGGTCTTCGAAACTCCACCTGCTTCTTAAAACAGTCAAGTGAAGCCCGATACATATGTAGCCAATCCATCCCCAAGATGGCATCAAAATTAGTCATGGCGAGAGGGATTAGATCTGTCTTCAGCACTGTATCCTTAACTTTGATCTCACATTCTCTATACACTATGCCGCGCACAATTTGCTCACCCAGAGGAGTGATGACCAATATCTCCTCATTCAAAGGTGAGAGCGGCCTGTCAAAATGTCGGAAGAATTGATCACTCACATACGAATAGTTAGACCCTGTGTTAATAAGGATACGAGTATCTATTCCGAAGATAGGTAAAGTACCTATCATTGAACAAAATGCACATAGACTTAGAATAATTTCAAACTTTATATATATATATATATGTCAAAATAGTTGAGCCTCTAAGGCTTTTACAACTTCAGTGTACAAAGATGTCAGAGTAGTATCATGTCGACAAAAGGGTACACAACATAAAATACCTATACGACTATCATGATACAATGCTGACATCCCCAAAAGAAGTGGAAATACGAATAGAGATCCTATTCTACAGGATCAGAAGGAGGAGTACCAATGATGATGTCGGGTTCGCCTGGGCATCCTCCTGTATCATGGCATAATCTCAGGCCTAAGCACTAGGCTGCTATCGTGCTTGGGTATGCACTTTGTTACTCCCGGTGGTCACCCTGGGAGTAGAAGATGCTGGCCGAGCAGGCTACCCCTGCTGTCCCATGCGTGGTACACTAGTATGGCTCTGTGATGCCTAACCACTGCATCCTAACTCAAGGCAGGAACTCCTGATATGCCCCGACTTCCCACAGTGGAAGCAAGTGACCGACACTGAACAAGCTCCCATCGAATGGGACCTATTGCACCTGCGGCAATAAGGCCGCTGAGCAGTAACTGTGTACGTTGTTGGCCCCGGACTGGGATTGTGAATAACCGCCCGTTATTCTGAATGCCGGCTATATTTTTACAGAAAATCGGACAAAACCTTCCCATATTTTGGAGGTCTCCCAAGTACAATTAATCCTGTATAAATCACAACTATCCTGTAAAATAATCAAATGGCCATCCCGATCTCTTCAAAATCAATTAATCCTAAAGCTAATATCTAGAATAACGCAAGACTATAAAAATTTCTAGCAATCTAGCCACAGACCTCTACTGTCATGCCCCCGTCAAAGGCATGGACAGCCGCCAGTCACTCCTCCTATGATTTAGAGGTGGCACCGAGCCATCCTAGAGTACACTTCTAAGACATAACACATTCTCAAATACATACACAACGAATAAGAAGTGCCTCAATACAATGTTATGCAATGACATAAGAGTTTCACAATTTAAATGTCCATATTTATACAATCATCCTAGAATTACACAATAATCGTCTATAGATCTCAGAATGCATACACATTACTAATACAAATTTTACAGTAAAAATATATAATGACTTCTCAAGTCCAAACCAGATCTCCCAATGATACCGAGCGTCCGAAAGCAATGCTTCTTGTCAAATATTATCTCTGAAACAAGAAGGGAAATGAGGGGTGAGTACTCAGGAAAAGAATACTCAGTGAGTGAGTGGGTCAATGCAATCGTCTAATATGAAGTGTGAAACTGGAGTGTGAAAGTATAAATATACGAATCATATTTCAAATCATCATACTTTTCATTTCAACAATATATCATTAGCATGAATTTTCAAGTCAAATATGTATCCAAAGCACTGTCACTAAAATCATAGAGCTGCCAGTTAAAAATGTCCTGGCAGAGGTCTACCATGACCTATAACAGACGCACCAAGGGTGTTATATGCAAGTTTATTTAAAGTGCTCTCTACCCTAGCATTGGCGACGGACCTCGTCCAGGTGCTAGACTTGGAAAGAGTATCCAAATTCTCCCCCTTTCGGGTTTAACCTAACTAGTACCGTGTCGTTAATAAAATCACGACAACTCGTGGGATACCCCAGGCCTAGGCATATCTGGACGCCACAAAAGCATCTCTCACGATATCCTTCGTAGTTACGGAACAATACATACCAAAGCTCTCAAGGCCAAATCCAAAATCATATCAAAATGTGCCGAAATCAGGTTCACAAACCAAATGCAACATATAGCATAAAATGCCACATTATACATTTCAACCACATGGATGCATAATTTCAATATTTCAACACAGTTTTTTTTTTTGGACACTCCATCGGTTCACAAAAATCAATTTCAAAACCAGTCAAAACATTTCAAGCACGCTAGAAATCATGCTCATTTATCAAATATTTTAAAACAGGGTTTACACATTAAACAAAAGTATTGAAATAAATCTCACTCATAGTTTTGGGGAGGATAGCACACTCCTCAATAAAACCACAACACGTAGAATCAAAACTCCCCTCAATCGAATCACCAAGAAATCCAACCTAATCAAATCATCACGATTTTCATCAAATTTCTGACTATTTTCAGGGTTTAACATTTTCCTTAAGTTCGTACAAACCCTAAATTTTTCAATTTATAAATATACACTAATGTCATCAATTTCGTTCCATTTATAAGTAAATAACCAAATCAAAATCAAGTTAATTTCAAACCTAAAAGCGTTCAAAATCAAAAACAAGTCTAAAATACATAAATTTCCTACAAGTTAGAAAAATCTTTGAAAAATCATACACTTTTCAATTCTCCTCTAATTTCTTCAAACCATATGTCATTTTAACAATATCGAAACCTATTTTCATTTTCAAGTCAAAACATGCTCCAAAATTTCTGCATATTTAACCACATGTTTTAAAGATTTAAATATAGATTTTAAGCCACAACGACATATATATAACTTCTTATTCTAAATTCAATCTAAATTCGACAAAATTAAATTTAAGTATGGAAATAATTTCATTCCCCTCACCTAGGTTTACTCGAATCTCAAAACTAGCTTTCGTTCGCCCTTCAAATTAATTTAAAACCTATAATATTTTCGATTTTGAAACCACATTAGCGACTAAATCAATTTCTAAACACTAAATCACATTTAACACAGCCGTTACCTGCAGTGAAAGATTTCTGTGAGGATGGCATATGGCACTCAAAGGAGAAAGTCGGTTGCGGGCTCGTGGGCCATCGCGGGCTCGCGGGCTAGTGGGCTGGCGTGCTGGCCCGCTGGTAGGCTCGCGGGTCAGCAAGCTAGTGGGCTTGTAGGCCGGAGCGCTCACGGGCTAAGGGCGAGCGCTCATGAGTTGGAGCGCTGTTGGCTGGAGTGTGCACTCACGAGAGACTACAGTCACATGCTGAAGCACGCTCGTGCGAGGGAGGTCGCGAGAGGGAGATCACGAACAATGAAGGGAGAGAGAGAGAATGAGAGAGAAACTGAGAGATGGAAATAGAGAGAGAGAAGAAGAAGAAGAAAACAGTGGTGGTAGTGGTGGTACGCGGAGGCTTCGGGTGAGGAAGGTACTGCCACGGGAGAGGAAGAGGCGGGGAGAGGGGAGACAAAGAGTCGGAGAGAGAGAGACAGATTAGGGCTTTTAACCCTAATTTGACAAGGAGGAGTACGGCGTTTCCTCCTTCCTCTCTCTCTTCTCTTCTTTTTTTTGTTTTAAAGAATATATATATATATACATTCACATCCACCTTTTCGCTATATTACGAATTTCATAAAAATAATGGGTTCACTACGATTTACAAACACAATAACTTAATTTATACCAAAAATTCAATTTACCCCCAAAATCAAAAATCAATATAAATAAAAATTTTTTCCTCTATGTATATAAATATTTCAAAACCAATACACTTGTTCGGGCACCGAGTGTCGGTGTTATACTTAGACTATACTCATTTTCATTTTCTAGCACCATATTACAAAAATATTTATTTCATCATTCAACATTTGTGCTCATGTACGAAAGAGAGCAACACAATCAATGTTTCATTGTAACACGGTGCAAGCAATTCAAACAACAACAAAGGAGTCATGGATTTATCAACAATTCCTTTTGTACACACCACAATCACAATATATTTCAAATCCATTTCAAATTCAATTTACAAATAATAATTGGAAAATATTTTATCATCCATGCTAAACATAACCATCAACTCATCTCTTAGGAGGGTGAACACTCCCAAATTCATAATTAATTCTAAGGTAATCCCCTTCTCGAGTTCCAATTGAATTATCTTAAGACAATCATATGAATTAAATATTAAATCACATCTAATTCTAAGGTTTATAAGTTTTCCCAAACTTAGCACAAACCCTAATTTCTCCAATCCAATAACATATGTTCTAATTTCCATCAACCACATGTTATTTGTATCTATACACTATTTTCATTCACAATTTCTCCCAATCTCACATTTATAACCCTAGATTTAATTTTCCCAAATTTCACATTTTCAAATCTTCACATAGATCTTAAAACAAGTAAGGTTAACTTAAATCCGAGATGAGAGAGAAGTATTACCTCTAGGAAATTCACAAATTTCGTTCGAGATTAACTTTATCCAAACTCTAATATTCTCTCTCTACAAATCCAAAATTCCAACCATAAAAATCACATTCATAAATAATGGAACTAAATCCAGTTTAGAAGGAAGAAATTATCTCAATTTTGTGGTGGATTGAACCTTGAACATTGGTTTTCAAAACCATAGATTTTTCTCCTTTTTGCGCAAACCTTAGTTTTCTCCCAAAATCACCTTGTATTTGCTTGAAGTTTTGTGAGGTTTAGGGAGTAGGTTCAGTGAGGGTGAAATGGATTTCAAAAGCGATTGAGAAAGTGTGTTGAGAGGGAGAGAGATGAGAGTTTAGAGTTGAAAGAATAAGTTTGAGCGTGAGAGAAAAGAGGAAGAGAGAGCAGAGATCGATTTGGGAGAGTGAAGGCTTACTGTCTTTTTAATCTGTGATGTGAAATTCCTTTCTTGCCTTTGTTTATTTATAAGATTTGTTTGAGTTTGGTTGTCCATTTTTGTCATTTCACAATATTTCATACTCATGAGTAGATTTGCTATAAAGTACAGTTGTCTTATGTGTCTAAGGTTTTCAAAGGCCAAGTCGCCTTGTTTTTGTTTTATCAAGCCTCAAGTCCACTCAAAATTGACTAAAGGTGACCCAAATTTCTTATTTTGTAATCCATAAGTCATCTCACTTCTTTGGTAAGTTACCTTGCTTAACTATGGACAAGTTTCTCTGAGGCCTGAATCTGGTGGGTTTGTTTGTGTCGGCCACAAGTAGCCTTACTAGACACAAAGTCAGAAAGCACAAGTTGACTTGTCATTGGAGCAAGACAGCTTGCCTGTGTATTTTGGAAGCAAAAGTTGATCTGTCATTGGGGCAAGTTGACCTGCCTTTGTGCAGAATTAAGGATTCTAAGACCTAAGCTCCTCAAGTCACCTTACCACTTGCTCAGGTCGCCTTGGTGATTTCTATCTTTAACCAAAATTCAATTTGTGAACTCAAAGTCGCATGATCATGGGTCGAGTCAACTCGTTTTCATTTAGTTGACTCCAAACAATTTTTATTTGTCCCAAATCAACACCAAAGCCTATTTTTCTCCCAACCAAACTTTGTAAGATCTTTATTGATGAGTCAAAATCAATTACTTAGCCAAAAATTTAATGAAAATTTTCTAACACCGAATTTTCGGTATTACACATTTGAATGATTATGACACACTTTGATATATACTATGAGATTTTTGAAATGGTACTTGAATACATGATTTAATGGTTGTAGTCATTCCCCCATACTATGACCCAATGGAGCAACGTGGTTAGAAGCGTTTGCCTTAGGAGATAACCACGCTCGAGAGGTATCTCAAAGGCCATTATTATTATTTTTTGGACTAACTTGGTAGCACCTCAAGGGAGACCCGAGTCAAGCACCAAGGTTGGGGTTATTTGTGAGTTAGAAAAGTATAAAAACTCTTGATGATACCACCTTTGGTCACGGTAAATCATTTTCGGAAGTTATGATTTTGGCAACCCCATGATTTTGGAAAAGTTATAAATATGATTGGATATATATGATTTATCGATTATGAATATTGAATTTTATAACATATTATTCACTTACTGAGTATTATTGTTTATTCATCCCTCTTATTTTAATTTTCTGTAGAGGAAACTTAGATCAAAGTATTGTCGATATTAGTACCTCGCACTACAAAAAAACATAGTCTTAGCTATGAAATTTGACGATAGAAAAAAGTTGTTACTATTTTATGATGAATTTAGCGATGAAAAAGAATTTCATGGCTATTTAGTAACGAAATTTGCGACGAAAAAGTACTCGTAGCCAAATTAGCAACGAATAATTTATTCATGGATAAATTCGTCATTAATTGATAACAAAATTATTTTTGTTGCAAAATTCGTTACTAATTAACGATGAATAGAATTTTCGTGGCTACATTTTGCCACAAATCGAGGATTCGTCAATAATTAGCCTCGAAAGAAAAAATTTGTCACAAACTTTAGCAACGAACTCCAATAGTTGAGACTAAATTCGTTACTAATTTATTACAAAAAAATATTTGTAACTAAATTTGTCGTTAATTTATATAGGTATTTCAAATTTGTGACTAATTTTGTGATTAAATTTCTTTCACAATCTATTATAAAATATTTTCAATCGTATCTCTCTCTTTTACCCTTTTTAAATAATGGAATTGAGTTGAATATATAGTGAATATTACAATTCTCACAAAATTTATTATTTTTTATAATAAATAATTAAAAACTTTCTAATAAATAATTTTTCATCAGCCATTGCCATGGAATTTACCCTTCGTGTTCTTCGTGTTCTTCGCCCATTCGCTTCTTTCATCAATAGTTTAATTCCCTTCAAAAGTTTAGCCATTTATTTTCTATCATCATAGTCATTGGCAAGAAAAGTAGTAAATCAGAACTCTACACAATGTTTTGAAGCGGTCAGACAGTAGATCAAACATATGCATTTGGTGATCCATCGTTCTAGCAAGCAGACAGACAGTAGTTTCTAGGGATGGCAACAGTAAAACAGAGGGCTACTGAGAGCTGGCGGTCCATTTACAAACTTTCCTAAGATTTGAAAAAAATAAAATAAAAAATTAAAAAATTAAAAAATTAAAAAATTAATAAATTAAAAGAAAAAATAATAAAATAAAATATGAAATGATAATTTCAAAAATAAAAGAAAAAAGATTTAGCGATAGATTCAAGAATCCGTTGCTAACTTAATGACGAAAGTACAATTTCGTCACAAAATTTAGCAAAAGATCCTAATTTCTATCGTTTAGCGACAAAAAAATTTTGTTGCAAATTTTATCGCTAATTAGTTACAAAAATTTTTCGTCAATAAATTCGTTGTTAATTAACTATAAAAAATTATTTACCACAAAATTTAGAGAAGGAAATACATATCCATCACGTCACTAACTCATTACACTAATTTTTTGTTAAAAAGAGATTCAATACTAATGATTAATTTTTATTACTAATCATTAATTTTTTATTAAAAATAATGTTTATTATATTTCAAAATATAAATTATTTTTAACTTTCAAACTAAAATTAAGAATTTCCCTACAAACATTTAACTTTTTATTTTCCCTCTTTTATCTTTTTTTGTAATTGTATAATATAACATCGTTTTATTTTCTTTTATTTTTATTATTTTATTATTCATTTTATTGGGTAAATTAAGAAAAATAATTTATGATAAAATTAACTAATCATATTCATTTTATTGGATAAATAAAGAACAATAATTTGTTATTTTATCTTAATTTATCAAATTTATCTTTCTAGCTCAAAACATATTTTATTTCTTTATTTAATACCAATTTAATCAAAATCGAATTTAAAGAATAAGAAAAATTCAATGAGAATAGAAAAGAAATAAAAAATTACCCCAAGGTCAAGGAAAAAAATATACACTAAGAAAAGTTCAATGAAAAAAAATTTACCCCCAAGTGAAGAAGAAAAAATAGAGATGGGAGTAATAATAAAAAAAAGTGAGAGTATGATAATAAAAGGAAAAAAAAAAAAGAATTCACAGAATGCATTGTGGTATAGTAGTTGTCATAACTCAATAACACCTTGTATGCATAGGTTCGAATCCGGGTGAAGATAATTTTCGCAAATAAAAGAAGGTGGGGTGGCTACGCGGGAGCATGGTGGGGCTCACACGTAGGCGTAGGTAGGCTCGTTCGCATGCATGTTAGCAACGGATCTTCTTTTCTGTCATTAAATTTAGCAACAGAAATCGAAATTCATACCTAAATTTAGAAACGGATAACTTTTCTGATGCTAAATTTAGTGACGGATTCCGATTTATATTGCTAAATTTAGCGACGGATTCTGATTTTCATCGCTAAATTTTTGCAATGCATCATTAGCGATGAAAAATTTTTCGTCGCTAAATCTATCGCTAAAAAAATTAGCGTCGAATTTTTCTAAAATTTTCGTCACTAAATCTATCGCTAATGTCGGGTTTTTTTGTAGTGTTGAGACAAGATCATCTCGAAGAACTTATTGCGGGTACTAGTTTTCTTCCGATTTTTTTTTCATGGAGGATTTTAGATGGATCCTTTGAGATATTTTTGTATAAACTCTTTTAGAAACATATTTAAATTTTGTATTTTTAATTTTTTATTAGTTGGGATTGCATAACTTATCTTGAAAATCTTCAATTTTCTTTTTGAAATCTTACTTGGGAATTGTTTTCTGTGGTATTTGATATGGATCCCTTGTATAGGGATTTATTTTATATTTTGTGAAATTGATTGACATGGCTAGACTGGTATTGTGTATGTATTTGGATTTGAATAGCCAAGTTGGTCTTATGTATGCATATTTTGAATAGGAACGGACTGGGTTGGTCTTTTTGTTATGTAATGAATGCATGTTGAATTGATTGGAAATGTTAGATCATTTTGAAAAATAGATGGATATTGATGAATGTCTTGTGGTACTTTTGTGTCCGGTTAGGTTCACCTGTATTCTGAGATAACGTGATAGTTGTCACGTGCTCAATCTAAGGTTCAGGGTGTGACAGTGTTGGTGTGACAGTGCTGGTGTTACAACTAAAACCCGACATTCTTTTCAAACTTCTAAATTACCAACAAAAAAAAAAACCCATAAGAGCACTCATCATAATACAGTTCGAAACATGTGCCTTCAGCAACCCTAGCAGAAAAAGATAAAAATTAAATACTCTTGGGAAGGCTTACAACTTGGAAAAATGCATTTTATGATAAAACTCAAGGACACACATAAGTTGCTTTTGGCAAAATTCAGGCCATGACTCCTAGGATCTTTAGATGATCACCGCAAACAAAATCCAGGGACAAACACTCAACAATTAAGGGGAGAAGATGGGCAATTCAAAAGGTTACATTTGGTGGCAAAGCACAGCATACATGCAGAAGAGACATTGGACAAATGTTATGATATTTAAGAAATATAAAAACTTTTACTTTCTGGCCAAATGGTTATTTTCTATTTTCGCGTCCAATGGAAAATGAAAAGCCACCATGTGGGAATTTTCTAAAAAGATTATTTACATATCAAATATTCTGAAATTGAATAGCATATTATGCTACGTTCATATGAGACTGTACTTGAAACATTATTATTCTTTCCTACAAACTTCCATGATAGTGGTTAGGTGTATCATTGCCTTCGATACTTTTAACCGTGCAGTATAGATTTTGAGTGTGTAGCAGTTGATAAATATACCCTATATGCACAAAGTTGAAATTGAATCCTCATCTATAACTCTATAAACATTTTTCACGTGCGAAGTGAATTTCTTGCTTAGACTCATAATGATTGTTGTTCTGCTATCCACACCTTTTTTGGAATTTCAAGTGCATCTTTTGTAGGGCACTTCTTTGAGGTAGTATTTCCTTTAGGCTTGTTCTTTTTGCTTTGAGAGGCCACGACATTGTTTGTTGTCTTGCAGCTCTCTTTTTTGCAACTTGTGGATATTTAAAGAAAGATCCATGTCTGAGACCAAATGCAGCCTTTCCAAGTGGACTTTAGTTGTTGCAATATTACCCTTCTGCTCCTCATCACTGGTGGAAGAGAAGAACAAACAACTTAATCCACAAGCAATGCATCCTTTGCATATGCATAGCCCAACAAAATATTTCAGCTGAACTAAGTAGATAGCAGTCGGGTCTAGTTCAAGACAAAGTACCTAATGGTTTTAATCAAACCAACAAATAAGATCTTCATGCGAAAAATTCTTAGATCTTAAACGGGTTAAAATCATTTATCTCTTTTCGACGGTTAGGTATTCAAGATCGAGAGAATGTCATAAAATCATATCACCCTCTATTATTCATAATCCAAATGACATAGTGAAGAAAAATGATCAAGAAATTCAAACTCTTTCATTTCTCTATTTTCAAGTATTAGAATAGTCATTTTCTCTCTCTACCATAAAATGGGTTCTCTCCTTTTTTGTGTTCTTTCTAATTCACATCACTTCCATCCCACAAAAAAGAAAAGAAGTACCTTTTGGAAGAAGAGAGACAGAAGGGAGTTGGAAGGTTCAGGGGTGGTTACCAAAAAACCACCCCACCCTTTTCCCTTTTTTAAATTCAAATTCATAAGGAAAGATATTGGGTCGAGTCTACCCTCATGGGCGGACCTACCCCATTTTCTAGCATCTTCCACTTGCACATAAAGGCTAGACTAGCACATCGTGTGATCATTACAATCGGATCTCATTAATTTCATGCAGAAAAGTGGATCGTATGACCTATGAGAATACAAAGAGCTCTAGGGTTATACACTGATTAAAGATATATAACAGCTCACTTTCGATGAGATGATGAAGATGCTATATCTCGCTATACCCCAAACCTCTTTTACTTGACACAGTCAATGTATGTCTCATCCCTAAAAAATAAAGTAAGAACATACTTGACTGAGCCTCAATCATGTATTCATAATTACGTCTCTAAACACTAAATCATAAACATAATTGACCGGTATGTGAATACAAAGCAATATGTCGGTCAAAAATAATATTCCTTTCATACAAATAACTTTCAATCTTATCTTAGCTATTTTTCTAAATATGCACCACCAAACTAAATCAACCATAGTTTTTTGGTGACATATTAAAGTAACAATATCAAAATAAAATTTCAAAAGACAGACGAAAGTCCTAAAGGTATAAATTGAGGTTAGATATGAACTTTCGAGTCTTCACAATTTGATGAAGAGGGATGCACCATTTCACTACCTATATAGTCACATAAACATACACGGTATGATACATGTGCTACGATACTCTTTCTTCTAATATGGAAACATATGTATTCTTTTCTAAAATTAATGTATCATACAAGTTTTAGTCCAAATGTACACAATACTTGGCCTAAATTTTCCTTCTTACAAGTCCTCAAAACTCACAAAAATAAGGAAAAAACTCACAACTGGCTTTTAGACAAGTTCGATGGATTGTGAGAATCTACCTTGATTATCACATATGTATATACAATCGGTAATCTCACCTTAGTACTTTACTAAGGTAGCATATATATATTAATCCACCATAAATTAACATTGTCTCATATCTACATATCATACAAATATTAAAGGCGATTGCCCATGTGAGAGAGCCAATCTCAAAACTTGTTCGATATACCTTCAACAACACATACAAGAATTTTGGATACAAAAACAAAATTCAAATGTTAAAATATGAGCATTATATCATATATAATCTATATATGATTATAATTACAATCATAGTTACGATTATTGTCACGACCTATGCAATCCAAGCATTCTAACATGACTCAAAACATGTCTTTAGGTATTGGTTTTGTAAAATGACCAACCACCATCAAATGCATAGACATATAAATCAGTGTCATTTCCCTCTTTTCAATTATGTCTTTGACAAAATTGAATTGTGTCTATATATTTGGTTTTGTTATCATATTTGCAGTTTCTAATATAAGTAACAACTGATACATTGCCACAAAGCCGTGGCTCCCACTGAATTGTTTACTACTCTCAAATATTATAAAAATCTATACAACCAAGCTTCTCTCTAAACTATGGATGTACCAACTACAAAGTCTACTTCCATCATAGAAAGAGATACACATGTATGTTTCTTATTACTCTATGAGATAATACTATCATTGAGCAAACAAATATAACCAAAGGTAGATTTTCTCTTATCTAAATCACTTCCCCAATCACTATTTGTGTATCATTTCAATATTAGATCATTTCCTTAATAAAGAAGGAAATAATTTATGGTTTAGTGTAGGTATCTCAATATTCTATTCACATCAATATAATCATTCTTCCCTAGATTGGATAGATTGGATAGATACCTGCTGACCAAACTCATAATATGACAAATGTTTGGACGAATACACATCATAGCATACTTCAAGCTCCCAAATGTGCTTGAATGCTATATTCTGGACATTTTATTTATTCATAAGGAGTTTTAGGGTATTTTATATCGCTTGAATCATCGCCTTTAGCCATAGGAGTATTAATGTATTTGAAGTTTTTCAATTTTGTATTGTTCCAGGATCTTTATAATATGAAACTCTTGAAATAATCTCAATAATCTCTTAGAACGATCACTATGGATTTTAATTCCCAAATTTATCTCAACTCATATCCTTCCTCTCAAAATCAGAAGACAATCATTTCAAGATTTGAAAAATATACTCTTTATCACTCGTAGTTAACACGGAATAGAATTACAAATTTGCCATCAAAATTCTCAACATGGACACAATGGTTTTCATCCATCATGATGAAATCGTAAGGGATCATACCTTTGTGAAGTCTCAAATATCATTGTCTCAAACACTATTTAAGATCATAAATTGATCTACTCAATTTACATACTTTGTTTCCTGGCCTTTAAAAACAAAACCCTCTAGTTGTGTCATATAGAGTTTTTCCTTAGGTTCTCCACTGAGAAAGGTAGTCTTCACGTTCATATGACATAATTCTAAATCCAAATTGCCACTATTGCTAACAATAGATGAAAAGAGGTAAATTTCACTATTAGGAAAATATTTTCTCATAATTAACACTCTTTTACTGAGTGTAAATTTTTGCTACCAGTTGAATCTTATATCTTTCAATAATTCCATCTACTCTATGCTAGCTTTTGAGAACCTAATTATTCTCAATAACTTAATACCCTAGTAGAAGTTCAATCAATTTCTAAAGTATAGTTGGAGCTCATTGACTCCGATTCTTCTTCTATTACCTTTTCTATTCATCGTTGACAGGACTAGATTGATCTACATTTATGTTCTAAGGCTCTTTATCTTTTGGAGAAACAATAAATACGTGTCCTTTAATCTCAAAGTGACACTTGGATACGGTTTTCCTAACACTTTTATAAGTTTATAACTCAATTGGATCGTTAGAATTTAAATCTCCCCCACTATGATCAATATTATTCCAATGATCCACTATAAATAGAGCCATCTTTTGAATTAACTAATGGTTAACTAAATGCTCCAAATATAACAATAACCTCAAATGATTACCGCGGAAGAGTGGGTAACCATACCCAAGCCCAATGTCTTCGAAATGCCCAACGAAATCAAAGCTCTACTAGCCCTTAGTTCAAGACTAAACCTATAAGACGAGAATGTGAGGGGTGAGTACCTAAAGGGGGATGATACTGAGCAAGTGAGGGGATTGATATCGTACTATTAATATCGGTGTGAACTTGGAGTGTCAAAGTATAAGGTAATAATATCCACAGTGTGTAAATCGATCATATCATTTCAAAACCATATATCATACGCACACATCAGAAATCAAGATATGCATCCAATATTGACCTCAATGTCATGAAGAGCCGGCCAATGAAATATTCCCTACAAGGGTCTACCTTGACTAGTAACGGGCGCATTGGGGGTTTTCACAATGCATGGATATAAAAATAATAGCTCTCTACCCCAATGTTGGCCGCAGGCTGATCCAACAAGCCCGCAAATATCATAAGTACAATCATCAACATAGATCCGACATTTGGGGGATAGCTCTGGCCAAAGCGTATCCAGGCACAATGAGTGCCTCTGCCTAATGTCCTTTGTAGCTACGGAATATTGCTATACAGTGGGGAAATGTGGGGCACCAAGCCCAAAGCGTGGAATCATCACATGACATCCAACCCAATCACATGTTCAAATCCAAGTTATATGAAACCGTGTGCTAATAGATATCAAAATGATATAAATACCATATGTTATGAAAAGAGGCACAATATCATTTGTGAAAGCGTATGGATGCATATCAAATAAGTCAAGCAATTGGGACACTCCAATGGTCACAAAAATATGTGTAAAGCATATATGAAAATCTGAAAGCTCAGTTTATCACACATTTGAAATCGTGCTATAAAAAGCATTTAAAACAGGATTTTCCAATCTGTAACAGACGTCAAAGTCCCACTCACTATTTGGGGGAGGGTAATGCATTCCCCAATATTACCACGAAACATAAATCAATTGCTCCCCTCGTTCAAATCAAATAACTCTTATGAAGAAAAATCAGTCCGTAGATTTTCAAACCTACGCAATCATGGGAAATAAACTATAACGTTTTGCATAAAACTCCATTCCAAGCAAAATTGTAACATGTTGTAGGTAACTTCCTGAGCTATAACTTTCATTTTATACACTTTCTCAAATTCACATCATAGAATTCCCAAAAATCCTCACTTTACTTTAGTCACATTCCAATTTTAGCTTCTGTCCAATTTTAGTACAGAATCTATAACGTTTATTCTACTTATCAAACCTTAATGAAATTTTAACATATCATTCCAAAGACATAGATCTACAATTTTTGTGTTTTGAGTTTCACTCAATTATGCCGATAAAGGGATTGAAATAAATCATGATCAGAACAGACAATTTTCCATTGGAAACAAAATTTCTACCAACACACCTTTAGGAGAAAAAATATAACTTTTGATTCCCACTTGCATTTTGGCTGAAATTTTAATTAGTGGTAGAAAAGAAAGATAGCTACAACTTTTATTTTTTGAGTTTCTCCAAAATAGAGTTGGAAATTGTTCGTTTGTACACACTGATTTTATAGTTCGAAACAAAACAACTTTCTGTCATGCTGCAGGAAAAATGCCATAATTTTTGGCACAGATATCTGATTAAGGTGGTTCTTATCTCGTTGGAAAGATATGACTTGGATCTACAATTTTCTTAGGTAGAGTATTTTCAAATTCTGACTATAAGATATCTTAAAACAAAGGTGAATTCACGGACAGAAATAAAATCTAAAGCAAGACAGAACAGAAAATTTACCTCAATTTTTTTGCCTTCTAAAACTCAAGTAAGCTTTCCACTTAGTCCCAGCCCTTGGTCACCCTATGTACACCAAGTTAAGAGTCTTCCTTTGGGTTCAAAACAAAAATATAGTATTCTAGGATGCAGAAGAAGGCCTTACCTTGTTTTCAAATGTGTCTAGAGATTTGAAGAAATTTTCCAACACAATCTTCTCCTCATAGATTGGACTCACTCATTTTTACTCTTGGCTCTTGAAGGAATGAAGAATGCTACACATTTTTCTTTCTTCTTCCTCTCACTCACGTCCACTTCTTGGTGCAACAAATGAAGGGGTTGGAATCTTTTAACTATTACAAGCACACTTCATTCCCCAAAAGTCAAGGTTTGTACATCATCAATATACCTCAAATAAATGCCTGCTTTTTCATTCCATATCACACCATGCTCGTTTGTCTCAAAATGTCAAGAATTTCTTTTCCTCAACATGCTCTTCACGTCCACAAGACTTCATCACCATGCTTTGTCATTAAATGCTTGTCCAATTTGTCTCTTGCTTTGTTAAATTAATGGTTCAAACAATTTTATTAAATCTCCAATAATTTCCACCCTTGGATTGAAATTCCAAATTTTCAACACTCCATAACTTGCCCATACTTTGTTGTCTACCATCTTATTGCATTGAAGTCCCTATCTTTTGAGAAATTGCTTCTAGGTTCTTGTTAATTACAATTTGGTCCCTGGACTTATAAAAATTATAAATTGACCCCAAAATTTTTTATATAATTTCAAATTGGACACAAAATCTTGTGTTGGGCATAATTTAATTCATCCCGTGTTAAAACGTGGTCATTTAGTCTTTCCGAATGATTTTCAACCCAAATTAGGTTTGTCGGCGATTTCTTTGAAAATCGTCCATTTTTTTTTATTTACCCTTATTTGATATTTGTGAGCATTAGAATTGATATTTCATGGTTTCGGGCCGTCCGTAGTTAATTTCGGACAATTTAGGTTTTGGTATTTGCTTATAAACCCTCCAACTTTTGACAATTTGAAAACGACCTAAAAAATTCTCAAAATTACACGCTAGGCCCAAAATCACATATTAGGCCCAATGGGACCGATTTTGAAATTTAATATGGTCGTCTCGACCCTATTTGTCAAAATCAATCCGAATTTGGGTTTACGGACCAAATTTCTAGGCTTTTGCTGTTTTAACCCTAAAAATAATTATTTATCAAATTTAAAAATGTTTTCACTCTCAAAATCACATCTTATCATCATAGGACCATTTGTGGCCCATTTCGAAATTATTCACTTATGCCTAAAAATTGGAGCAAAAATTTTCTGGGGGAATTTTATCGGAAAAATTTCTGAGTAAAATTTATAAACAAATTTATGAAAAATCATCATATATAAAGATAAAATAGAATACATGAGCATACACATAGAGTCGGTGTTACACATATCATATGTTATGCCGTCATATCTCATGATCGTCGTCATTTAATTTACTATCTTTATTCAAGTCGCAATCATAGATTTTGATATTATAGTAGAGGGTAGACACGAACACCAATACTCATCTCGTACACATAATTTTGTACTACAAAATTAACATTCGTGATAGGTCAATATTAGCTATAAAATTGAAAGTTCACTAGATTCTCAATCATCATCTATGGTTCTAATATATCACTATCATAAATTTAATTTAAAGTTACAAAATCCAATAGATTTTAGGTGAGGATTTCTCAAATTTTTCCAATTTAAAAATTTCCCACTTAAATACACAAAGTTTTTAAATAATTTTACAATTCTTGATGAAAATTATTCAGATTCTACCAATCCAAAATTTTTACTTAAATATATAAAGTATTTAAATAACGTTTCAATTTTGAATGAAAATTACTCATATTCTACCAATTTAAAATTTTAATTCAAGAGGCCTTAGTTTTTTTTTTTGTTTGCATAATCATACAATTCAATAAATATAGTCAACAACAGCTTAAAAAAAACTTTATATTAAAAAAATTTAAAGTTCCTTTATTACATGATCTTGTTCCTAGCCAATAGTTATAACACGTAAAAGAAAACATATAAATCAATTATCTTGTTCAGGACAAATCTATTTGAAATATCATATTTACAATTCTCGTGAGGAACTGTTTATATTTTGGGATAATGTTTTCTTCATTTGGGTCTCTATATTCTTAACTTTCCACTTTTCTACTAATAATAGCCTCACATCGTCAAGAGTTATATGTCCGTTCTTGACAAATAACTCATCAACTATGCTAACCTAATAAGAAGGCAGAGAATTTCTCAATATATACACGTCATTCTCCAAAAAGATTTGACTTAATTGAAAAGTTCCAAATGTTTCTCTTCCATGATCTCCAAATGATCTGACAAACCATGAGATGAGTCTATTTTGTAAATCAACATTTGACATAATTTTATCAAACATTATGGACTTCTCAGATCTCTCTCCCTCCCCCAGAGGCTCGGAAGACTTTCAAGAATGCATCTGATTATCACTATTTTTCTTGAAAATGGGAACAATATTAAGTTTGACATACAACCAATTATAATATTATAATAAATCTCAGAGTATTTATTTTAAAAATTATTTGCTCAAATTTCAAACAATTTTATATTAGAAAAACTAATTTTCAAACATAAATAATGAGCAAAATTACAAATAAATAATAGGTGTGAAAAACAAATTTTCATCTAGTAGCCAAAATTAAGAAAATAATTTTCTAAACTCATATAAAAATTTTCAGAATTTTTTCAGTACTGAAAATAAATTTTGTGTGGTGCATATATTAAATGTATAGGTAAATGTTCAAGAATGGGTTATATTGGTAAATAGACATGTCTCTAATTATGCAAATTTATGTAGAGATGTGGTTATCTTGAGAAAACATATGCTCCAATCTGTCCAAAAAAATTATGGAAAGAAAAGCAGGATGATTAGCATGAAGTCTAAGCAAATATCCAAGGTGAGAATCTGCGACTAGGCAGTTGCCAAGTGATACTTCACGGGCATGGCAATTTAGTTCTTGAGATAGAAGACGATGCTAGAAAAATATCATAGCAAAAAACAAAATCAGGTGTTTGTAGAGATCTTACAAGCTACAGGCTCACATTGACCTCATTTTATTTCATGTTGGAAGCTGCATTAATTTATTAGGCATGCTATCTACTTCAAAAGAATGTATTCCATTCTTGGTCTGCAATTGTTACCCTCAACTAATTGTGCTGGTGCTGCAACTAAAACCTGTGCATTCTTTTTGGATTTTCGGAAATTACCAAAAAAAAAAGAAAGAAAAAGATTGGAGAACTAATCATAATGCAGTTCAAAACATGTGCCTTCAGCAAGCCTAACAGAAAAAGTTAAAGATTAAATACTCTTTTCAACTTAGGAGCAAACACTTTCTGATAAAACTCAAGGAACAAACACTTGGCAACTCAGGGAAGGAGATGGCCAATTCAAAAGGTTACGTTTGGGAGCAAAACACAGCATACAAGCATAAGAGGCAATGGACAAATGTTATGATATTTAAAAAATAAACAAACTTTTACTTTCTGGCCAAATGGTTATGTCATGCTCCGACTCTGGGATCTAGCATATGACAACTGCTGTGTTATATCAGAATACGAGTAATCCTAACCCGTACACCAAGATACCACAAGGCACTCATTGATATCCATCCATTTTCCAAAATAATCTAACCATAAAAATAAATCAACATGTATTTATTGTGCTATCAAAAGACTAGCTCGGTCCATCCCTGCTCAAAACGTGCATGCATCGGGCCAACCCAGCTATACAAATCAAATCCATAGAGAATAAACAAATTCCTACTCAAGGGATCCATATCAAATTATATCAAAACAATTCTCAAGGAAAAATTCAAGAAGATAAAAATGGGTCCTCATTTTAAGTATACAAATCATAGTCAAATTTTAAATCCATATAATATAGTTGAAAATAAGTTTGTAAAATAATTATATGGTATGTCTCCACTTGGGTCCACTAATAGCTCAATTCAAAAGAAAACAATTAATTGAAAAAGTTTGACAAAAACATCTTTGTGCGAACCTAACACTACATGTCCACAAGCCTGGAATAGGTTCTTCTGTGAAAATGGAAGTAGGAGAGGTGAGTATATACTATACCAAGTGAGTGATATAGAAGTTGTTCAATAATAAGATTTGTGTGGTGCATATATCAAATGTATATATTTCAAATCATCATGTCGTACTCAAATTCATCGAATAAAAAAAATAAACTCAAACTATTATTTTCAAAATCATCATAATCCACAATTATCATAGTTCAATTTTATATGTATCTAACTATTTCATATTTTGAAACACAAGGCAAATCAAAATCATTGTTTCCCACAAAGGTCTACCATGACTTAGGGTGGGATCGCCAAGGTATTTAATAATTTTACATTTAAAAATGCTCCATCCTTGACGTTGTCTGTACGCTCTCATTGGTGGTGCACACAACTATCTCATGCCCGTGGGTACTATATCCAGCCATGAGTGTACCATACGTGTTCGGTTACATCCCATAGTTTACCAACCCTACTAAATTAGCTCGTTTGATCACTCCGTAGAAGGAAATGACTAGTCATTCAATATGGATTCAAACTCTCACCCCAATCAAATCATGTGCACCGTTTCACAAAAATCATAAATCAAATTTATGTGCTATCAATTTTAACAATTTCTCAATAGTAATCATTATATTAATAGGTTCAACATCATCAAATTCATTTGACACATTTTTTTATTCAAATCATATAGGATGCATAAAAATTCAAAATCCAATTTTTAAGATATTTCACAGACACTAAATCATATAGATTAAAATTTTGAAAATAATTTAGAAAATTTAATAAAAATATTTTTCTTATTTAAGTATAATCATGGAATTACTCACTTTTTGGGAGGGTGAACACTTCCAATTCACAACCAATTCCAAAATAATCTCTTCTTGGGTACCAATTGACTTATCCTAAAACAATAAATATAAATTTGACGTTAAATCATACCAATGATTAGGGTTTATAAGTTTTTCCAAACTTAACACAACCCTAATTTCTAAAATCCATGTATCTATATTCTCATTTCATCTATTACATACATTTTACATTTATATACTATTTTCATTCACAATTTTCCCCAAACCTCAACATTCATAAATCCTAGGTTCATGTTCTCCAAACAGTTTTCTCAAATCTGAACAACAAATTTCAAATCTACAATGAGGAGAGAGAATCCAAGTTTAGGGAGAGGAAATTACCTTTATTTCATCATTAGGTTGAGTCTTGAGCATTGGGTTTCAAAAACCCTAGATTTTCTCTCCCTTTTTGAGCAAACCCTAGGTCTCTCCCAAAATTACCTTCATTTACGTGTTTGTTTGAGGGTTTAGAAGGTTTAAGGAAAGGGTTTGGTGAAGATGAAATTCATTTCAAGAGAGATTGAAAGAGAGCGTCGAGAGGGAGAGTGAGGGGGTGAGTCGAGAGAGGAAGAGAGAGCAAACATCGATTTGGGGAAGTGAAGATTTACTTTAAGCCTTTTTAACATGTGATGTGAAATTCCCCTCTTGCCACTCATTACTTTAAAGTTTTGTCCAAGTTTGATTTTCCCTTTTTTTCATTTCATAGCCTTTTATACTCATAAGTTGACTTGCAAATAGTACAAGTCTTCTTGTATGCCTAAGGTCCTCAGAGGCCAAGTCAATTTGTTACCTAACTAGGCTTGATCACTGTTTATCCGGGTCTCAAGTCGACTCAAAAATTGCCTCAAGTCGTTCATAATTCTTTCCTTTGTATCCCCTAAGTTGACTTAATTTTTATGAGTGGACTTGCTTAATGTGTAGACATATTTCTCTGTGACTTAAACCTGTCGAGTTGACTTGTGCTGGCCACAAGCAGACTTATAGACGTAAAGTCTGGAATCACAAGTCGACTTGTCATTGGGCAAGTTGACTTGCCTATGTGTAGGGTTAAGAATTTTTAGGTTTAATCTCCTCAAGTCGTCTTGGCATTTGTTCAGGTCGATTTGGTGAATTCTATACTTAAAATTCAATTTTTGAGCCCTAGGTCATCTTGTCATGTGCCAAGTTGGCTTGTTTTCATTTAAGGGATTTTAAATAAGTTTTAATTGTCTCAGATCATCAAGTTTTTACAAAGAACATTGAAAATTCGATAAAAATTTTCTAACTCCGAATTTTTTGACACTTTACCCCCTAAAAAAATTTCATCCTCAAAATTTTTTTAAAAAATTATACTTCTAAAAAGGTGGGGGTGTTGGTTTTATATATATATATTGACTCTTTAGTCTCCTGTCTTTCTAATGATGTAAATTGACACCTAGCTCCAAGATTTCGAATTTCTACTAAATATGATCTTATCATTTATAATATGGTCAAATACATGATTACAATTATTAACTTCAACATCACATATCTCAAATGTAAGCGACTATAGTTGTTTCATTTTTCTATGCAAGTCTCAATCCAACAATTACTACTGCAAGTGTTTATCAAATCTATAACCACTTTTTCAACTACTATAGTTTTTGAGATTGTATTACGGTCAATTTCAATGACTTACAATATCAATATACCTATTTATACTCATGTTCCCAAAATTTGCAAGTTTTTCTTCATCTCCAACAATCTTATTTAGACAAGTTTCCCTCATCACCACTAATTTGTTCTTGTATAAGCTTCTCCTTAAAATCATTTCCACCAACAAAAAAATTTTTTCCATAAATTATTTCAGAAACTTATTTTCAATCTCAATCATATTTTAAGCAACCATTTTTTACTAGTGATTTACCTCCCAAAATTCTTTTAATAGTCCCCAAATATCTAGAACTTTAAGAATTTTAGCACGTGGAAACTCAAACTCAATTTGTTAAACCCCCATCTAAACAGATAAATAAAAGAATAATCAAATGATCACATTTCCAAAATTAAACAAAAGTAGACCTCATATAACTTGATTTGACTCCAAAACAATAAGAAATCGATATGACGCTTTTTTAGGTAAAATGTCCATCAATAAGATCAAATAAAATACTCTTACACAATAGAAATCAATTATTTATATGCATTGGTGGCACCTGCAACCACATGAAACCTATCACCTCCTCGGTGCATCTCGTTCCTTACTCTCCCAAATGCAAGTTCCTAAATTCTTATGGGGAAGACAACTTTTATAGTTATGTATACTTCCATCTCAGATCCTTAGGGGAAAACACCATTGCAAACTCTTTCACATCACTTCCCTACTTGCATTTCTAGAAACTATCATTCTCTCGCAATTCTAATGTATCTTTTTTCATGGGCCTTTCCATCTCGAAAAATTCGATATCTCTGTGGATATTATATCCCATGAATCTACTTCTTATGTCTTTTCTCAGCAAGCACATTGGCACAACAGGGATGCTTGATCGATGAACTTGTGAATGTGATCCTCTTGCCTTTTCCAAATTTTTTTTTAATACCAGAATTTATGCCCATTAAAATCCCCCCTAAACTAGATCAATGCATTTCCAATAACAAACTAGAAACAATAAAGACGAAGTGTTCTATATTAGTTTATTCTAAGAGAAATAGGCCCATTCAAAATTTACGGAAAACTCAATCATTGATTATGGAAATGGTAAGCTCTCTTGAACCAAAAACTACAAGCAATGATGTATGATCCTTTATTATTCTTAGGAAAGACACTCGGCAGTGTTCGTAGCTCCTCATCTCAAATTTTATTTTATACCATCATATTTTAACACATAAGATTTCTTTGGAGTTTAGGAACTCTAGGACATATCTAGACTATTCCCTTAACTCTACTTCATATTCAATTGCTGTTCTGTTTCCTTGTACAATCTTGAAAAATTCCTTCCGCTTTTGGTCTCTATAGAAGCAAGTGTAGTATTTCTCATTGGATTCCCTAAGGGACTCATCCCAATTCAAAGAAGAAGAAGACCTAGAAGGAGAAGTTGGCGGGGGAACTAAGGTTTGATATGGAGCTTGCAATTGAGCTCCATTAGCATTCCACCACTCCATCACCTACTGGAGGGTAGCTAAGGAAGGAGTAGGAATCCCAGTCGGAAGAGCCAAATGTAACAGTGTCGAAGGAGAAGCTTGTGAAGACGATGTGGCCTCAAGTTGGGAAAGAGTGAGAGGAATCTCATCTGGATTCCTCATTCTTTGTCTAGGAGGTGCTCTACAAAAAAAAAAAAATCTAAACTTAACAATTGCTATAGAAATTAAATCAAGTATTTAACCCCCTAAAATAATATTCCTAACTTCCTAGGACCCAAGAAGACTTTTAAAATCATTTGAAATAATCTGAATATCAAATCTTTCAAAATAGTTTGAAAACAATTGAAAATCTTTATAATACCTGGGAAACTTTTCAAATATTTTAACACATTCTCAAATCGAAACCTACCCTCTGATACTAATAAAATTGTCATGCCTCACCCTCAAATTGAACATGCAACAACTAACGTGTTACCTTAGAATATGGGTAATCCTAACCCATTCAACAAGGTACTGTAAGACATTCATCAATATTCATTCATTTTCCAAAATAATGTAACCATAAAAATAAATCAGCATGCATCGATCCATCCCTACTCAAAACATGCATGCATCGGGCCAACCAGCAAGTCAAATCAAATCCATGGAGTATAAATAAGTCCCTTATCAAGGGATCCATATCAAAAGCCACCAAAATAGTTCTCAAGAAAAAATTCAAGGAAATAAAAAGTGAGTTCTCACTTTAAGTATACAAACCATAGTTAAATTTCAAATCCATATAACATATTAGAAAATAAGTTTTCAAAAGTAATTACATGATGTGCCTCCAGTTGGATCCACTAATACCTCAAATCAAAAGAAAACTAACCAAAAAAATATGATAAAAACAATTTTTTACGAATCCAGCACTATACATCCACAAGCCCCAAATCGGTTTTCTCTGTGAAAATAAAAGTAGGAGGGATGAGTATATATTATACTATACAAGTTGTACAAAAATAATAGTTGTGTGATGGATATATTAAATGTATATATTTCAAGCCATCATATCATACTCAAATTCATCCAATTAAAAAAATAAACTCAAACCATTATTTTCAAAATCATCATAATCACTATTGTCATAATTCAATCTCATATGCAACACCGACGCTCGGTGCACTATATATTGTACTCCTCATTATTTTGTATATAATATATTTTCATTTTCATATAGAGAAAAGTCACTCAGATCTTTTTCCAATTTAAAATTCTCTTGAAAATTTTTGGCAACATAGCCAAAAGCTAAAATTTTTACCTCCGAGCCATTTTAAAATCTATGCATGCAATTTTCACCCCAATGAAATTTCACATGCTAAACCAACTTAAAAGGTTAAGGAAACTTGAATTCGGTCAATTCTCAATCGTTTGTGAAGAAACGCCCGATGCTCAATCGTCGGGGCGAAAATTTGTCTTAACCGAGCCAAATTGAATTCTACCCGTGCAAAACTGCTAAAATTCTGCCAAGAAGCCTAAATTTGGCTAAATTAACATTTTATCAAGTTAAAATGAATTTTTGGAAAATTTGCCAAAATTCGCATAAAATGAAGTGAAATTTACCCTACCGTGCCAAAATGAAAACCACACGTGCAAATTTGATGCCGTGAGATATATACTTGCTAAATTCACTTTAAAATTGAAGGATCAAGGAGTGAAAGTGAAATTTAAGACGTAGTACAAAAATGCTCGGTACTCTAAAATTTTCCCTCAAGAAACCCTAATTTTTTGTAGAATTAAAAATTGTTCTAGCAAATGGTCACGTTTCCACCCAAGACTTATATTTTTGAAATCTATGTGTAAAACGGAGTCCGTAGTGTGATTTCACGTATTTCGAGGTCGAGGCCAAATTTTGACCGATCGATAATTTCGTTCACTCCGAGGGACGTTTGAGCTATTAAACGATCTCAGATTTATGTGAGACCACTCTATTTGATTCAGTGTGAAAAACTGAATCAAATGAGTAACTTTGAATTTCTCAGATTTCGGGTCAAATATTGACCCCGCCGTGCGTGACGCGAAAATCGAGGTATGAATTTTCACGCAAATCTGAGAAGGACCTTTTATGTAATTTAGAAAAAGGGGTTGGAGACAATTAATGATCAAGGGAAGTGTGTCAATGAGGTGGAAGGCTAGGATTCATTTAAAAAGTCAAGGGAACAATGAGAGCCTTAGAATTGAATTGGTAGCTGGATATTAAATGCTCCTTTGGTGGAGTTTAACCGTAGTTACACCTAGAGGAAACCATGGTTAATCAATTGTAAACAAAAGTTAAAAGATTTTTCTCTTCATTCTTCAAAAGAAACGTGAAGCTCTAAAGAACAAGAACTTATCTTCTTCCTCTAAGCCGTGGACTGCCAAGGTGAAATCTCTACACTTCCTACACACTACCCAATTTCTTTTACATAGATCATTTCTATACATCCTAAACCCCAACATATCCAAAAATCAAGGCCAACGAAGAAGGATTTCTTGGTGAAGAACAAAGGGACAACCAAGAGTTCAAGATGAGAGATCCAAGTTTTGCTTCAAGGCCAGCTGTCCATCTTCAGGTATGAGACCCTTTATTCTCCATAGTATAACATATCTTAATTTGGGGTCAAAATGAGGAGGTTTGCTTAGGAAACTAGGGTTGGCCGAAATGTGAAGTCAAGGAGGAAACCAGAAATTCTGAAATCTGAACATTCTGAACTTGTTGTAGTGTTTTAGATATAACATTTTCTGCACAAGAACAAATCTAGTGAAATTTTTACACATGAAACTAGAAATTTATAGCTTTAAAATGAGATAAGAAACGTTGCATTCTGAATAGAGATGGATTTTATATGATTTTTCAAAATTATTTGTTCTGCACTAATTCCCTATTCAGTCCTGCATTTTGCCCTGATTTTGACAGTAACACTGACCTAAGTTTTCAAGCCCCTTCTTGATAGATTTAGATCTTGTGCTAGTTGAAAGATTTGTAACCCATGTCTTATCATCCAACGAGGTAAGGATTACCTCAATCCAACCCCTCTGTCAAATGTTACAGCCATTCTTCTGAAACTCGTCAAAGGGTCCTCCATTTTCCAACACTAAAAACAGTAACATTGCACGACCTCCTTTCAGCCCTTGTTTGCAAAAACCTCAAAAAAGAAAAGTTGTAGATCTCCCTCTTATCCACCTACTATGAATATTGCAGCCAATTTACCCAAGTTAATCAAGAGTTATACAAACTCTCCCAAAATTGTGCAGAAAAGATTCTGTTTTTCGACCAAAACTGAAAAGAGATTTTGGTGGTCAATTTCAGATCCCTTCTATGCATAATTCTAAGAAACCCAAAACATGAAAAATGTAAGGTTATGTGTCTTCTAGGTACAGTAAAACGTTCAGGTAATTTGGAGTTGTGTGTTAAAAGTTGTGATGGTTGTGCTAAAATTTAGTCAGAATAGATTTCTAAAATGTAAAGTAGGCAAAATGGTGTTATTTCAGGGATTTGTACTAGGAATCTGAGGAAGTGCCCAACTAAGAAGTTGTAGCCTTGTGTCCTAACTCCAACATAGTAAACATCAGAGTCTTTGCATGATTAGATTATGAGATATGAGAAGTTTGCTAAAACAGGATAGAATAGAAAGTGAGAGTTGGATTGGTTTGAAAATGTGGACTTTAAGAAATCTTCCATCGAGATTTTGGAGATAAGTTTACACAAAAAGTGTGAGTTTTTATGTGAGCCAACCATAAAAATTGGAATTTCCCAATTCTGACCCCGATTGAGGAACTTGTGGTCAATTCCCTAAAATGGCTCAAGAATACAAATTGAAAACCCTAGATTTGTCTATAACTAGGGTTGTATCACATTTACAATATTATATATGTATCATATGATCTCTTAAGTGACTCATATTCTACATTATGTTTATATAGTCTCGTTGGTGATATTGAGGGGAGCATACTTTTGTGTGTGTCTTGAGATTTGTGCTGAGAGTGACGTACCCTCCCACATACTGTGAGTGGGATTTATTATATTATGCATCCGATGCACAATATCATGTTTTAAAATGTTTTCTGATACAAGCATGATTTAATGAACATGTAATGTGAAATTGTGAATGAATTACGAAATGTTTTTTTTTTGTGAATTCATGGAGTGTCCACAAATATGTTTTAGATGATTATATATGCATCCAAACGAGTTCTAAATTGTGAAACCGTGTCATTGTATTTGATTTATACATGTTTTATGAAATCATTCTTGTGGGAATGATTGACATTGCTCGAGAAATGTAGCATGACACGTGATTGATTTGATGATTATATTATATATGGGCCGAGAGCCCTGCCATGTAATGAATGATAACTTTGTGATGGGTAAATCCCATTCCGTAACTATGAAGGATGCATGTGTAGGGTGATCCATATTTACACCCGATACGCTTTTATGAAAGGTATCCCACATGATATTGGAAAATGATAAATGTATTGTGATTCGACACAGTACAGTCAGGTTGGGCTATGGTGTGCCGTAGTCTAGCACCTAATGAGATCCGTCACTAACGTCGGGGTAGAGAGCTTTTCTAACCTATTGCATACAAAACCCCCGATGCGCCTATCATTGGTCTCGGTCGACCTTTGCCAAAACTGATTTTGGCATACTCTATTCTTACATGATTTGATGACATAGATGCATATATGTTTGAAATGTATGTGAAAAGAATGATTTATGATAAATTGAACATTATACATGATTTCTTATAATATATGGAATTATTGAGAACTTTTACACTTCATTTTTCAACGACTCATTGAACATATGATATATACCCTCTCACTCACTGGGTATCTTCCTTGATACTCACCCCTCATTTCCTGTTGTGTACAGAGATAGCTATAGTAGGACGCGTTGAGACTTATCAGTGCACGAGGCTTTTGGTTGGAGATCGAGGCCGTTGATTTGGTACTCAATATGATATTAGGAATGATTTGCCGATTAAATTGTATAATTATTTATTGGGGTTGTAGATAGATCATTGTGTATAAAAAGGGATGACTGTATGAAAATTTATGCGCATCTTATTAAAACTCTAAATTCTATTCTATTGCATTGAGGTATGAAATATACTATTATATACATTTACTTTGGAAAACGTGTCATATTCTAGAAGTGTTCTTTAGGTTCATTTGGTGCCATCTCTAACTCACAGGAGGGGTAACTGGCGACTATTCATACCTTTGATTGGGGCATGGCAGTAGAGGTCTGTGGCTAAAACTGATAGTATTTAATGATAGCCTTACATTGTCCTGGTTTGTACGGGGTGAATTGATTGATATTATATGAATGTGATTGATTTGTTGTGAGGCTGTGTTGGCCCATTTATTTAAGTGGTTGGATGATCATTTGATAGACAAGTTGATTGGTATATGGGAGATCTCCAAAATATGGGGAGGTTCTGCCTGATTTTTTTTATAGAATATAGCCGGCATCCAAGGTAACGGACGGCTGCTCACGATCCCGGTTCGAGCGTGATATCATATATATCCAACTATTTCATATTTTCAAACATAGGGCAAATCAAAATCATTATTCCCAACAAAGATTTACCATGATCTAGGGTAGGACCGTCAAGTGATTTAATAATTTTACGTTTAAAAATGCCATCATCCTTGACGTTGTTTGTAAGGTCTCACTGGTGGTGCATCCAACTATCCCACGCTCGTGGGCACAATATCTAGCCATGAATGTACTATACATACTCGGCCATATTCCATGGTTTATCAAACCTACTACGTCACCCTGTTGGGTCACTCCATAGAGGAAAATGATTAGCCATTTAATAAGGATTCAGGCTCTCACTACAAGCCAATCATATGTACCATTTCACAAAAATCGTAAATCAAATTCATGTGCCAACAATTCTAACAATTTCTTAATAATAATTATCATACCAATGGGTTCAACATCAACAAATTCACATGTCACATTTATTCATTCATAGCATATAGGATACATAAGAATTCAAAATCCATTCTTTGAGATATTTCACATACGCTAAAGTATATAAATCTAAGTTTTGAAAATCATTTAGAAAATTCAATAAAAACATTTTTCTTATTTAAGTACAATCTTGAAATCACTCATTTTTTGAGAGAGTGAACACTTCCGATTCAGAACCAATTCCAAAATAAACCATTTTTGGTTTCTAATTGATTTATCCTAAGGCAATAAATATAAATTTGATGTTAAATCATGCCTATGACTACAGTTTATGAGTTTTTCCTAACTTAACACAACCCTAATTTCTAAAATCCATGTATCTATGTTCTTATTTCATCAATTACATACTATTTGCAACTATATATCATTTCCATTCACAATTTTCCCCAAACCTCAACATTCATAAACTCTAGGTTCATGTTCTCCAAATAATTTCTTCAAATCTCAATAACAAATTTCAAATCTATAATGAGGAGAGTGAATCCAAGCTTAGGGAGTGGAAATTACCTTTATTTCGTGGTTGGGTTCATGGTTGGGTTCAATCTTGAGTATTGAGTTTCAAAAACCCTAGATTTTCTTACCTTTTTTGGGCAAACCTTAGATTTCTCCCGAAATCACCTTTATTCACATGTCTGTTTAAGGGTTTGGAAGGTTTAAGGAGTGTACTCGGTAAAGGTGAAATTGATTTCAAGAGAGATTGAAAGAGAGTGTCGAGAGGGAGAGTGAGGGGGTGAGTTGAGAGAGGTAGAGAAGAGGAAAAGAGAGCAAAGATCGATTTAGGAAAGTGAAGGCTTACTCTAAGCCTTTTTAACATGTGATGTGAAATTCTCCTCTTGCCCCTTATTACTTTAAAGTTTTATTTAAGTTTGGCTACCCCTTTTTGTGATTTCGCAGCCTTTAACACTCATGAGTCGACTTACAAATAACACAAATCTACTTATGTGCCTAAGGTCTTCAGAGGCCAAGTTAACTTGTTGTCTAACAAGTACGCTTGATTTTCGTTTATCAAGGTCTCAAGTCGACTAAAAAGTTGGCTCAAGTTACCCAAATTCTTTCCTTTGTAACCCTCGAGTCGACTTACTTTTTAGTGAGTGGACTTGCTTAATGTGCAAATATGTTTCCGTATGGCTTAAATCTGATGAGTTGACTTGTGCTGACCACAAGCAGACTTATAGACACAAAGTCTAGAAGTATAAGTGAATCTATCACTAGGCAAGTCGACTTGCCTATATGCAGGGTTAAGAATTTTGAGACCTAATCTCCTCAAGTCGGCTTGACAATTGCTAAAGTCAAGTTGGTAAGTTCTACATTTAACTAAAATTCAATTTTAGTTAAATGTCATCTTGTCATGGGGTAAGTTGGTTCGTCTTCATTTAATTGACTTCAAATAAGTTTTAATTATCTTAAATCATCATCAAACCTTTTTTTGCAAAGAATATTGAAAATTTAATCAAAATTTTCTAACTTTGAATTTTTCAGTATCATAGGTTATTTTCTATTTTCTTGTCCAATGGAAATTAAAAGCCACCATGCGGGAATTTTCTAAAAAGACCATTTACATAGAAAATATTCTGAAATTGAATAGCATATTATACTAGGTTCATATCAGACTATACTTGAAACGTTAATATTCTTTCCTGCAAACTTCTATACCAGTGCTTTGGTATATCATTGCCTTCCCAACCTTTAAGTGCATAGTATAGATTTTGAGTGTGTAGCAATTGATAAGTATAACCTATATGTACAATGTTGAAATTGATTCCTCATCTATAACTCTATAAACACTTTTCATGTGCGAAGTGAATTTCTTGCTTTAGTGTACTTCTGTAGTGTACTTCTTTGAGGTTGTATATCCTTTGGGCTTGTTCTTTTTGCTTTGAGAGGCCGCGACACTATTTGTTGTCTTACAATTCTCGTTTTGCAATTTGTCGCTATTAAAAGAAGGATCCATCTCTAAGAACAAATGTAGCATTTCCAAGTGGGATTCTGTCATGCCCCGATCCTCAAAACCAAGCACGCGACAACCGATGTGTTGTCTCGAACTATGTACAACCTCGGGCATGCACTCTAAGACCCTACAAGGCTAACCTGTTATCAACTTGAAGTTTGTGCTCATACAATTCTCCATAATCATAAATCATCAATCATAAAATCTTCTTTAAAATAAAATAAATAAAGTTCCCATAAGTCATATACAAGTGACTGATCAAAATAAAGTTATACATATACAAAAGTATTAAACCTTATATAAGTAATCCATAATATAACGTAATACAGCTTCCATTGACCTTTCCCAAGAAGTTATCTACAACTACCTAAACCCAAAATAAGATTATTTTACCTAAATTGTATGACTCCAACCAAAATGGATGTCAAAGATTTCTAGAAGAAGGCTCTCTATCTGCACTAACTATCTACAAACCTGAAAATAGGGGAGAAAGAATGAGGTGAGTATAAATGTACCTAGTGAATGAGAAGTCTATGTACATGAAAATGATTGGAAGTGTGATCATATCTTAAAATCATTAACAACAAATTTCATTTAATCATTACAAAAGTATTCACAAGATCACAAAACATTCACAAGGAATTAATAATCAAAGTGTTCAAAGTAAAATATTTCTCTTTGTATCAAATGGGTTGCATTTTGTTCAAAATTTTGGGACTACCGAAAACATATTTTCCAATCCAAGACCCTGACTGAGGTCAAGGAATGGATCTACCTAGGTTTCTTTTATTCATTCATTTTTGTAAAAGTGTTCTGTTCTTGTTGTTGGCTTGGACATCACCATTGGTGACTCATGGCTGCCCAACCATAACCTGGGGTAGGTTAATGCCCTACATCACACTACCCCAATTCAAAAATCAGGCTCCACTCGTTCTACTTTTCCTCCCACCGATTAGGAGTGAACAATAAACTACAGCAGCTACAGGAACAATCGGTCACCGAAAATATTGTTTTCATTCATAAATAAATTTGAAAACCAATTGCAACCCATTCACATCTTTGTCTCAATATACCTCAATCAACAAATCAAAATAAATTGTATGACAAACATTTCTAACATTATCATTTCAAAAGAACACATCACACTTAAATTGAAGTATAAAACCATATTTCAAAGTAAGATTTTTCAAAACACATAAAACAATTCTCATTAACAAAACATAAAAATCTCACTCACAATTTGGGGAGAGTGTGCACTCCTACTATTTCAGGTTCTCAAACCTATCCTTGTTCGAAGGACTTTGCCTAGTTGATCATATAAATCACAACATAGAATTGAGGTTAGACACTTATTCAATACTACTATGAAGCTAAATACTCATATGAAAAAGGAAAATATATCTCTTTGCCTAAAACTTTCATTAAGCATATTTAAATCTCATTTCTATATCTTCATATTTTAGAAAAATAATTGTACTGTAAACTAGTATTCTTGGATTTCCAAACTTCTATTTTTCACTTAAAAACTAGACATAAAATAACAATTTTTATGTCTACAGCTTAGACTATTCCAATTCGATAAAGAATGTGAATCTATCTTATGTTACCTTAATTGTATAATTTCCAATCTACGCAGTCATGGTAAAATGGCTGTAATTTTCATTACACACATCCAAATCACATGATTCTTACCTCAAACTAAAGATAAGACATAGATCTAAAAATTTCATGTCCAGAGTTTAACCTAATTTAGCTTAGAAGGCATCTCAAAATCAAACCAAAGTTTCAGATCAAACAGGGTAGAAACAAGGGATTATTCTACAGAATGCCTCACTTTAAAAAAATCACTAAAAATCCAATTCTTATTAGATTTCAACGAATCATATCTCATTGTCAAGTATTGAAGTCTAGTTTCATATGCAGAAAACCTCACTTGATTTACTTTTGTGTAGAGAAAGTTATAAACAAAACATTATAACATGGTCAGAATATTCTGTTTGTAGAAACTCAAAAATTCTATTTTTGTTCTAACTCATCCATATATTCCTATGCTCAGATCATCAAATATGTTGTTCACCATGATTTCTATGATAAACAAGAACTTAAAAATCATGAATTTAAAGCTTACCTTGAACTTGGTACAAGGATTGCTTAAGAAATCAACTAATCACTCAAAATACTAAACCTCTCCCTTTATCCTTCTCTCTCTCTCTCTCTCTCCTTTCTTACTTTTTCCTTCTTCTCTTGGCTAAGCATACAACAACATACAAACAAAAGTGTATTCAAGAATGTTCAAGAAAGTAGAAGTGAATATCTTAAGTTTAGGCTTCAATATTGGGTTTTAAGAATTAGATTTCACTATTAGTGTACACCTAGCCCAATTTCCCTCTTTTTTTTGTTTTTTGTTTTTTTTTTTTTTTTTTTTGCTTTACTAAGTTCCATGATTCAAATTTACACCAACATTCATTCTATAGGTTAGAAATTATTCATGCAATTAAATCAAAAATTTTGGGTTTTACAGATTCAGTTGTTGTAATATTACCCTTCAGCTCCTCATCACTAGTGGAAGAGAAGAACAAAAAACATAATCCATATGCAATGCATCCTTGTGCACATGCATAGCCCAACAAAATATTTTAACTGAACTAACTAGACAACAACCGGGTCTAGTTCAACATAACGTTCCCAAAAAAAATACAAGTCTAGAGAGCACCACCAAGTACAATATATAATGTGGTGATCAATCAATGATTTATGAATATCTTCCTAGCCACACCATGAATCCTCAATTTTCAAATTGACATCAATCAATCAAAATGATGTTAGACAGGTGGCCTTCAAATTGCATACCAAATATTCAAAATCAATGTAAGTTTCAAGGATGGATTTATGGTACAAAGAGAGGCCAAAAGGGGTGTAAAAAGGAAGAAAAAAGCATGAGAACCATGGAAGACAAACGATGCAAAAAAAGCTGTGAATTTTGTAAAATGTCATGGCTTTTCTCTACCTGCAGCACGAACTATCACTCTATGCTGCCGTGTTTTCTCCAAAGCCACTAGAGTTTGATAGATTCCACATGAGACTCTTATTTTCTTCCTAATTTCTTTAATATTTTGTCAGATTCTTTCTTTTTGATTGTTTAGTGTTATTAGAGTATAAATATTTCTTATTTGGGTTTTGTAAGATATCTTTTGGCATATTATTATTATTCAAATCACGTTATTTCTCTTAGTATTCTTGATTTTTCCATCCATGAGGTAGATTCATTTTTGTAGCTTTTGAACTTGTGTTGAACAAATTCAACTATGTTTTCATTTTACTTCGATTGGTACTCAAAAAAATTAGATCTAACAAAGAGAGAATCAAGAGATGTCATCTGGGGTGAAGCAACGATCTTATGATGACAATCGTAGGTTGAAGGCCATTTGGGAGTCATAAGTATTTCCTATGATGGTTACAGCAACTTGTAGGGAAGATATGAGATCCACACTTCTAGGGTTTTGGGCAAACATAGTGATAGAGGTGTTCTCTGCAAATACCTACTCTGTCTGTCTGAGTTCGAGGTTTGAGTCATGTAGTGGTCCGGTGCTCCATGAGAGATGAAGCCTACAAATATCGCCGGAGGGCTCTAACGAGGGAGATTCCGATACTTAAATCAATAAGAGTGGTTTTAAAATTGGAAAACAAACTGAGAAGAGAGGTGCATCGACTTAATGTGTGTTTGTGTATGAGGTCTCAAGAGAACTTACCTAGGAGGCAGCTGATGTTATGGTTATATATCTGCGGTCCCCATTGGAAAATTTCATAAAGTATCGGGCGTGTTGAAACCCTAGTTTACTTATATAGAGATGCTTGAGAATCTCCAAGATTATACGAATTATAGTTAAATGTTGCTTGGAGATATGCTATCTCGTTAAAAAAAGAAAAGTCCTTATTGTTGTAAGGGCTTCTTGCTTTATTAGGAGTACCTAGGGATACTACAAAAAAATACGCTTTTAACCACAAATTTAGCGATAAAAATTTTGAAAAAATTCGTCGCTAAAAACATTAGTGACGGATTTAGCGACAAAAAATTTTTCGTCGCTAATAACACGTCGCAAAAATTTAGTGACAGAAATTAGAAATCAGTCGCTAAATTTAGCGATGAAAACATAAAATCTATCGCTAAATTTAGCGATGGATAATTTTTCATAACTAAAATTCGTCGCAAAATTTAGCGATAAAAAATTATCCATCGCTAAATCAGCGATAGAAAAAAATTCGTTGCTAAACTTAGTAACGAAAATAAAAATTCGTCGCTAAAATCCATTACTAATTTAGCAATGGATAAAAAAAATGTGCTCCTACCTGCACCCGAGCCCGCCTGCCCGCCTGAGCCAACGGGTCCTGCAAGCGTACCCGTCCACACGCCTGCCCTCACTTAATTCCTGGAAAATACCTCCGCTTTGCCCCCAATGTGTTTCAAACTCCTGCGCTTGCATAAATTTTTGAAACCATATAACCACCAAGCTAAATGTTAAAATCTGTTATATGTTTTTTTTTTTACTTATTATCTTTCCATCACATTTTTTTAGTAATAATAAAATAATATAAAATAGCAATTTGTTATAAAATAATAAAATTTTAGTTTAAAATAAAATAATAAAAGATTTTAAAAAATAAAATAATATTATTTTTTAAAAAGATAAAATAAAAATAAAATATAACATATTAATTTAAAAAATAATTTTTTATAAAATAATAAAATGCTAACTTAAAATAAAATAATATAATTCTTTAAAAAGAAAAATAAAAATAAAATATAACATATTAATTAAAAATAATAAATATGATAATTTTTATAAAATAAAAAGTATTAAAATGCTAAGTTAAAATAAAATAATAAATGACTTAAAAATATATGAATATTATCCTTAAAAAATTAAAATAGAAAGCTATTTTAAATTATTATAACATAATAAATTGATTTGTTCTTATGGTTTTTTTAAAAGATTTAAATAATACTATTCTTATAAAAAATGAAATAAAATAAATAAAATAAAATGTTAAATTAAAATATTATAAAATAATAATATGATTTGTTAATATAAATTAATAAAATAAAAAAAAAACAAAAAATTCGAATTAAAAAAGATTAAATTCGTTGCTAAATCCGTCACTAAATGAATTGCTGCCTATCAGTAGCCATTCGTATCATTATTGTCATTTTCCAAAAACTAATGTTTAATCTACTTGCCAAACGAGATGGATCGTCGGACATGAATGTATCATCTATTATCTTCCTTGTTGATGAAAACGATGAATAAATATGAACAACTGAATTTTTAGAGGCGATTAAATTATATGAGAGAAGCGAACATATGTAGAAGATAAAAACATAAATGGTGAATTCTACAACCATGACTTATTGAATATTGTCTATTACAAATTGATTGAATTATTTATTGTTAAAAATTCTCAATTTGGTGAGAATTATAATATTTACTATATATTTAATTCAATTTCATTATTCAGAATTAGTTAAAAAGGGGGACACAATTGAAAATATTTCCTAATCGAGTATAGAAAAAATTTAATTATGAAATTAGTCATAAATTTTAAAATATAGATAATAAATTAGCGACGAATTTAGTTACGAATTCTTTTTTGTGATTAATTAGTGACGAATTTAGCCAAGAATTTTGGAGTTCATTGCTAAATTTAGAGACAAATATTTTTTCGTGGCTAATTAGCGATAAATTTAGCGATGAAAAATTTTTATAACTAGTGAACGACAAAATTTGCCACGAAATTTTTTCGTTACGAAATTTAGCCACGGAACTTTTTTCGTCACTAAATTTATCTACAAATAACTATATTCGTGGCAAAATTTAGCCATGAAATTTTAATCGTCGCTAATTAGCGACGAAATTTGTAACGAAAAATTTTTTGTTGTCAATTAGCGACGAATTTAGCCATAAAAACGTTTTCATCACTAATTAGCGATAAATTTAGCCTCAAATAATGTATCCATTGCTAATTTAGCCACGACTTTTTTTCGTAGCAAATTTTGTTGCAAATTAGTGATGAAAAATTTTTCATCGCAAAACAGCGACAAATTTTTTCCATCATAAAAATCCGTGACTAAAAGCGTGTTTTTTTGTAGTGGGAGGCATGTTTCCTTATTCTGCAAGATTGTTTAAAAAGTGGGAAAGATTCTCCTTTGCATAAGGAAAATTCAAATTCACTTAAAAATTTGCTTCCTTCATGGATGTCTCGAACCATACTCATTACAAGATCAGTTGAACATTGAGGAATAAAGCGACTGAGGAGTGTTAGCACTAAAGACTAGGATAACTAAGTAGTGATGGGTGCATTCAGTTTGATGCCAGTTTGAGGTTTTGATCCTTTTTGGTAATGGATTTTGCGCCATGCACCATTATTTTCCTCCCACTCCTAAGGCTAGGTCAAAGAGTTAGTGCTAGGAGTAAAGATAATGCTTTCCTAACTTTTTCTTATCAACTCTAGAAGAGAAGTGGAACGGTCATAAGAGTTAAGTCATGGTTCTTTAAAGGTGGTTGCTTTCACAAGACGGAAAAGATGGGAAGTCTGTTATGTTATTATTGCGAGAGTTGGATGGTTGATCCTCCATTTAACGGGAGTGTGCCTATTCCATTTATGAAAAGTGTTGTCTCGTTTACTAGTTCTATTATTAAGGCATCGGCTATAAATGGCAAGGGCTTGCGATGAGAATTCATAGTTTGTGGATCCATTCCAAGAGTGGTGAAAAATTAGAGCTTATAAAAATTTAGGTGAAGCAACATGATACTTAGAGACCCAAAGCCAGTATGGCTCTTAACAAATGTTTGAACTAAAGATGATAGATTGTGTATGGTGGTTCTTTTGCATTTTGAATGCTATCGATATAAGATTCCACCAATGGTAGGGACTGCTGATTCGAGATGCCATCACATCACTTGCTTACCCAAGTCTATAATGATCAGCTTTGGAAGTTCTTGAAGATGCCTCACATCTTGTGGGGTTCCCATCTCCATTTTGTATTTCAAATTGGAGGGCTAGGGAATCCTAATTTTGTGAGGTCTGACGGAGATAGCCGATCCATATGCCTAGTAAGTGGCAAGTTAACAGTGCCTCTGGGCTTTGAGGTGAAGAGAATGGAGGAACTAGCCTCAAATTCGGCGTCTTTTAAGTGGTGTAAAAGAGGATGGGAGAACTTGATGTTAAGAAGAGAGCTTCTGCATCTTTTCGTTTCCTATCCTTTTGTCTCCCTAGCCGTAATTTTTGTGATGACTTAGGCTCCTAGATTCCAATGTAATTTTTGAATTGTCGTGTAAAGAAGTTATTGAAAAATAAATAAAAAGAGTTCCCTTTTGGTATACTTGATATTTCTCTTGTTTGTTCTTTCTGATATGCTTGATAGTCGTTCCTTTTTGCTTCTTCTAGATTGATTTTCTTTTTATGCCATTCTCATAGTTTGTCAGTGAAAGGTAGGGACATCCCATAGTTACATGTACATACATGATGGATTTGAAGTCATAGGTAGAGATTGCATTGGAAAGGCTTGCTTGAATGGCGCTGAGAGTGTTGATAGTGCCTCTATGTACATAGTCTCAGGTATTTCACCTTGAGAGTGCATAGCGAATCGGGTGTTGCAACTCAAGAGTGCATAGCGTACCAAACATTGTGTCAATGGTACTCGAAGGTGTTACAACTTGTAAAAATGTATAACGTGTTAGGTGTTGCGTCAAAGGCAAATAGAGGTGTTGCATCTTGTGAAATGTATAATGTACTAGGCATTGCGACGAGGGCACTCAGAGGCGTTATGCCTTATGAAAATGTATAACGTGCCAAGCGTTGAACCAAATGCACTTAGAGGCGTTGAGTCTTGTGAAATGTATAATGTATGGGGCATTGCGCTAAGGGAACTCAAAGGTATTGCGCGCTATGAAAATGTATAACGTGCCAGGCATTACGTCTAGGGTACTCAAAGGCATTGCACGTTGTGAAATGTATAATGTGCCAGGTATTGCACTGAGGGCACTTGTAAGTGTTGTGCCTTGTGAAATGTATAGTGTGTTAGGCATTTACCAAATGCACTTAGAGGCCGTGTCACACCCCGACCCACAGGTCGGGCATGCGAACAGACCGCCACGACTCCTCGAGGAACGGGTATGCCTTACTCGCACATCGAGGTGACGCAAGACTAATATTATGACTCTACTCGATATCATTAAGTCAAAATCATATAGCGGAAGAAAAAAAGATAGTTTTTAATAAAAATTTTCTTTTAAATATCTGCCTCCAATTTACATATAATATTTATATGCATGGTCCAATCGTAAATAAGAATGGATATGATCACTTACCCGATAGTGTCTCTTAGTAAAACTTATGGGATAGTACTTCAATGTATGTCAAATACAGATCACCTGAAAATATTAATATGAGGGGTGAGTATAATCCACATACTTAGTGAGTGAGGTGCAATGACTATATAATGACAATAAATGAATTTGTGAGAGTGACATATCAAAACATCATTTTCAAATTTATATTTCATTCCTTTGCAAATATATCATGTAATTCAAAATAATAGGCATCCTTATCATCAATCATGCATCAATGGGGTGTCAAAAATACATTCTACCCATAGTTTGGCCTAATTAGAGTAAAATCCACCAAGGGGCCACCAAAAGTGTCATAAGAATAAAACACATATATTTTCCTCCCTTCCCTTGGTGTTGACACGGTCCTCACGTGGTGCTCGTCTATTGGATCCGTTGGACAGAGACAGGGGACTCAAACCCCTGCTCCCGTGTTACCCCACCACGTCACCCCGTCAGGTAAACGCTCAATACCATGGTAGGGAGTACGCTATAGCCACTATACACCATCCCATAATCATACACATGTGCCATATGTCATCATTTATAAATCTTTACTCGTAAAAATAAGGTATTATCAAGTAACCATAATATTATGATACAAATTTTTACCGAACAACATTTCAAGATATGCCACAAACACTAAAACATTTCTAAATCATATTTCAAATTTCATTTATAAAATCATGATCAAAACTATTTCTCATTTAAAGTCAAAAATAGTTTGTCCCACTCACCTTGGTTGGGGAGGGTAGCCACTCCCCCTAACTATCCTCGTTTCTCGAACGAGTCATCTCTCGAATCTTAATTCTAAGTTAAACAATATCATTTATTAATTCAATATTATATAGTTGGATTACAACATGCATATAAAAATGACCTCTTTCATAAGGATAAATTTCAATTTTCATACTTAGAGAAATTTTTATAACCATATAACGCGCAGGTTTAGTAAAATCATGATATCTTCAAAAATCTTGATCGGATTCAATTGATTTAAATTTTTTCTTAACATTAAGACATATATCTCCAACTTTTATGTTCAAACCATCTTCAAATTTGGAATACACGAATTTATAAAAACAATTATCACTTTTCGAGTTAAGTTCCTAAAACCAATTCCACACAGTTTTGAGAAATTCCATATCTCCCAGTATACATCTCCAATTTAAGTGTTTCTTGTCTCAAATTGAAGGTAAAACATAGATCTAAAACTTTCTAGTTTTGACCATCCTCGGATTCTAAATGTATAATTTTATAAAATTTGGTTTTCATCTCGGTTTCAGTTTTAGAACTACTTCTGCACAGTTTTAGTAATATCATCATAACTTTCTGTATACAACTCCGATTCAAGTGATCGTTATCTCAAATTAACGATAAGGCAGAGACCTAAAACTTTCATGTTTAATATTTCTCCAAATTCGGAACAGAAGATACCTTAAAAATTTATAAAATTTACTAGTCGTACACAGGACATGAAACAGAATTTGTGAAACATGCTAGAATTCCAAAAATCATGAAAAATTGATTTCTTCATGAAATGTCTTACATGATATACCATTTTTAAAACTTAGGAAGTCTAATTTATAGAGAAATAAATATCTTAGATTTTTGAATTCTACAGAATGAGATATTCTAAGAAAGTTATACAAGACTCAATCTAGAAATCAACATTTAGCATACTAGTATGGATACCAAAGTAACTACTCATCAAATAATTTAATCTTAGTATAAGTTAGAATATGTTACCTCTTTTGTAAGATCTCTTGCTAACAATATGTATCACCATCCCCTTTGAATCTTTGAATTTTTATCACTTTAGAAAAAAATCAAATCACAATAAACATAAATTCCTATACAATACCTCTATACTTCCAATTGAAATTCAAGAATTCCCAAAAATGTTCTTACCCCTTTGGCTCCATAGTTGAACTCAAAATGAATATAGAACCTCACAATTTCGTCCAAGGTGAGTTTGAATGAAGAAAATAGGCCAAACTCTTTTTAAACAAGTTCTTTTATAACCTAGTCAAATATCCTTAACCATTGGATCATTCCATGTATTATCTTGACCTTCCACTTGTCCTAGCACTTAACCCAGGCAATTGTTGATTCAAGCAACCTCCATGCACTCCACCAAGTGTCTTTGGACGTCCATGTCAAGGGGGAGAAGTGTCATAATCTAGAACAAGTTATTCTAGTTGGTTTTCTTGCAAAAATTTCTACCCAATAAGCTTCCATGCATAAATTTCTATCCAATGAGCTTTCTTAAATGTGAAAAATCCTATGTGGCCACTAACCAACCTTATTTCCCTCTTGACCAATCATTTGGCTCCAATTGTCCATCCTTGAGTGGTTTGTAACTTAGTCCCTTAACTTTCCTCAATTACATTTAAACCCCTAACTTTTAACAATTGCATTTTTTGTCCCTATGAAATTTTGTTTGAAATTTCTTAAAGATGTGAAATTTCATTTAAATATCTTTTTTAAGTATGTAGGCCTTCTCTTAGCAATTTTTGACTTCTTTAGGCCTTGCCGGCACTTTCTGAGAAATTTTTCGACTTACCGATAAAATTTTCAGTTTTAGCGATTTTGAGGCGAGATCTCAAAATAAATAATTAGATAATTAAATAGATGTCTCAAAAGGATACTTATATATTTAGAATCATGAGGAGTAGTACATAATATACAGTCACTAAAAATTGATGTTACATTACGTCATATGAAAATGTATACCATGCCAAACATTGTACCAAAAGCACTTAGAGGCATTGCACCTTATGAAATGTATAGTGTGCTAGGTGTTACGCTGAAGGCACTCGTAGTATAATGTGCTAAGCAATGTGCCGAGAGGCAATTTTGCTTTAGAGTTAGCTAACTAGAACAATCAAGCTGTCTGACTAAATGATGTGTGCTCATTGTACTAAAATATTTTATTTATATTAAAGGGTCATTATGTAATAGACTTCGAAGGTAAGAGTATTTTGGAACTTATTGATGATAGATAAGCAAGTTTTCAGAGTTCCATGTGTAGGGTACGATGGAACTATCTAAATTGCTGAGTCTATATGTTCCTGGTTGTTGCATTGAGCATACTCGATATAGATGTTCCCATTGGGTGCAAGCTTGTCCCTGGCTATAGTTGTCCTACTACTTCCACTTTGCGGTGTACTAAATCTCCCAGTTTAAACATCTTAGTCTTGCCCTTTTTGTTGCAGTACTAGGCCATTTGCTGTTAATATGTCGTCGTTCAAGTGGATGCAATGTCTCTCGATTCTGATAAGAGGTCCAATTATTCCCATAAAGCAGACTCATTTGACTCTTTTTGATACTATTTTATTCATAACGAATGAATTCTTATCTCAACTGGTAGTACTGTTTTTTATCCATATGTTAGGCTGAATGGTGTTTCTCCAATAGCCCTTCTTGGTGTAGTACAGTATGTCCATAGAATTCCCAGAGTTCATCTACTTGGTGTCCTTTCGCTTCATCCAACATGGTCTTAAACCCTTGTAAAATCGTTTGGTTTATTACCATGGCGAGACCATTTGATTAGTAATAGGCAACCGATGTCAGCCAATGTTGAATCTCTAGTTTGTCACAAAACTCCTTGAAATCTTTGTTGTCGAATTGTCTTCCATTTTCAGTGATCAAAGAGCTAGGCAACCCGAACCTTATGATTATCGATGACCAGATGAACTTTTGTATCTTTTAGTTTGTAATTTGCACCAGGGGCTCCGTTTCAACCCACTTGGTGAAGTTGTTGATGGCAACAATGAGAAATTTCTGCTACCGGTAGCGCAAGTGATATTCAACTAGAGGAAATGAATAGTTAAATATGGATATTTTGAAAATTTTTGTAATGAGAAATCTTACAACAATCAGTTTAAAAATTAAAACAAAAAATCGAAAAACACTCTGAATTTTTAATAATAGTTCCACCAAACTAGGTATATGTCCACTCTCAAGCTCCTCCTAGATTTTTCACTATTAATTCATTAATACAAACTTGATTACAAATTCAAGTTAGACCTTCATCGTATTTTTACGCAACACTACTCTTCAATTCTTTACAGATTGGTTTTCTCACACTAGACCAAAACAATGACACACACTCTTTAGTCTTTTGAGATATCAATACAAGTAAGAAGGGAATGTCAAAGATGAGAGGATTTAATCATCAAATTTGACAGAATTGATTTCGACCTTAAAATACTCGAAAGAGAATAGGAATTGAAAAACAGACCGAAGCGAGCAATAAATACAAGTAAAGAATTTGTTTAGAAATTCAATTGAGCATTCACTCTCTTCTCTTCTTCATTTATCTTCTTTGGTATTTATTGTGGTGTTGAAGAGATCCGTTGAAGGGTTGTTGAATTCGAATGTTTCACATTTAATGTCCTGTGCAATAGTACCCATTTTTTTGCGCTGAACTTCCATTTTCCCATTGCCACCACTTCCATATTAACCAATCAAAGTTCATTTTTGCTGTGTATGAATATTAGTTTTGATCGAAATAGAAATATTCAGAAATTTAGAAAAAGAAGATGATTATTGAGTTTAAATCTATTTCGAAAATAAGTTTTTTGATAATTTCAGGTCAACATGTTTAAATTGCCCATCAACCTGAATTTAAAAATTTAGTGTTGTGTTCTTGGCTAAACAGGTTGACAAGTCTGTATCCAGGTCGACAATATCCAGGTCGACAGCATGCACCAAATTAAATAAGTGAACATACAGATTTAAATTGATTGATGTGTTCTAATTTGTTGACATGATTCTAGTAGACATCGACATGATATTCTTTAAAAACCAATATCCTAAGTCGACAAGCTTTATCTACCATTGATACAGTCCTGTGTACTTATCAAATTTGTGGACCTATTCTTATGATTGGTCGATGTATTGGATATGTGTTTCAAAGGATTACTTATCATCAGGTCGACATGTTCAGTGTAAACATCGACATGTTACTATACGGATCAAAAATTGGTAGACATGTCACATAAAATTGATCGATGTGTTGGATATGTTGACGAGATTAAAAATCAGGTCGATCTGAGATATTTAAGCAATATTATATCAGATCGACATATCTTAGTCTCACATCAACATGCTTCTGTACCTGCTAAAAATTGGTGGACATGTGTCATAAAATAGGTCGATGTGTATTTCATGTTGACAAGGTCAATAACATAGGTCGTTGTGTGTCTCTGACGAAATAAGGGTATCAGGTCAATAAGTCATTGGGCATGTCAATCTCCTTAGATTTTTGTCTAGTGTGTATCGATGTATTCTGAAGGTGGGTCATTATACTTTTAAAATTGGTCGATATAATATACTAAATTTGTTCACCTGAGGCTAATCAGGTCAATGTGTGCTAGAATTCAGATCGTTGTGTGGGACAAGTCGATGTGTTTATGGGAATGTCAACATATATTTATTTAGCAAAATGTACTATATTTCTATGGCTCAAGTCAACAAGGGTCATTAATCAGGTCGACATGTTTAAGGTTGGATTACAATTGGTCAACATAGATCTTAAAATTGGTAGACCTGAAGGGCAAGTTGATGTGTGTGAAAAGTAGGTCGACAAGTTGTACAGTCTTCTAATTTCTAAAGACTTTTTTGATTTTCTTAATACTATTTTCTCCCAATTTATCATAATCAAAACTTATTTATCTCAACAATCTCTCCTTTTTTATAATGACAAAATTTCCAATGCTTTATCTTAAAGCTTCTGTTCCTATTCCTATTGATTCAAGTTTTGATCCAATTCTAAGATACCATTCATTTTTCAAAGATCATTATTTTGGTTTATCACACATTACATGCTGCACTTCTCTTATCATCATCAATTTAAGTTCATTCTCACTGCACTACACCTAACCTCATATTTCTCATATTACACTACCGCCAGTATCATCATAATTCTAAGCACCATTACAGACAAGCATACTACACATACTCAGACAACAAATGCATTTACTATTACCAGTAGCACAGAATATATGCAGAACAAGCAAGCTCTACTGCATTCACTTCACTTAACTTATTAGGTTTTATCCTATTCTAAGCATCACTACATCAGCACATCATTTGGGAGCACATCACCAACAGATCAACATATCATTCCTATAAGTCCTTTAGCAACGGATCAGATCATTTCTATAGGTTCTTCACCAACAGATCAGATAGCATACTTAGGCTATACTTCACAACAGATCATATAGCATACTTAAACTACACAGGTTACACTTTAGATCAGATTTCTCTCCCACCTTTTGTCATCACTGAAAAGGGTTAATCAATTCAACAACATCTATACAACCAACATCAAGTAAACTAAGTGCTCCCACTCAATTTGATACACCAGCAGCCATCAACCAGTGGCTTTATACAATCATAGTCAACATTCACCATTTTTCATACAATTTCAGAATTGCATACATTCACAAGCACAGCTATTCACAAACATATATTAAGAATCTCATTTCTATTTTCAAGACAGAAATTAAATGCATTGAAATGGTAAACAAGTAGATATTGAAAGTGTATCAAATCATGTAAACAAGAAATAAACACAAAGTTAGATGTAATAATAAAAAATGTAAGCAACAAGGAATTTATAAGCCAAGTGTGAGTCTGAGACTAGCAGGGTGAGAAAGTCTGGGAGGATGAGTCAATTTTCTTTTGTTCTTTTCAAGAGATTTTAATCTTTTCTTTATATCTTGAAGTTCAATCATCAGTACACATCCCATTTGGCCTTGAAAAAGTTGTCTTTTCTCAAATTTCTCAAACTTCTCCCAAATCATGTCAAGAGTGATAGGTTGACAGCTGGATGCTTGTTTCTCTTCTATTATTCTTTCTTCCTTCTGTGCATTTTTAATTGCTTCTTTAGTTTCTTCTCCAATTTCTTCTATCTGTCTTTTGTTTGATCCTCCTTCCTTTTTAACCCATTCCCCTTCACTATTAGTCATCCATCTAGCTCGAAGTATAGAGGATGCATTTATTCCATTCTTTTTATTCAACTTAATTATCATGTCCTTATCCACTTCCACTTGTTTACATAACAATATCTCAGAGATCATACTGGCATATGGTAAAAGGGAGTTCTTGGACCTGTGTGCAGCAATCATGAAGTGGAGAACTATGAAATGCAAACCTAGATTCTTATCACTCATGATGCAAGCCATTAACCAAAAGTGTTCTCTAGAAATTTTTGTATAATTTCCTCCCCTAGGTCTCAACACATGTGCCATAATTAAATACAGAATCCGTTCATGGAAATCTAGTTCTGTGGCACTAGTTATCACAACTATCAAACTCTTATCACCAAAAATAATTCTAGCATTTTTCAAATAGTTAGACTTCATATACGGCTCACATTTCTTTTAAGGTATCCAAACAAGAGAATTCTCTCTATATACAATCCTAAGTGTAACTTCAATCACTTTTCCATTTATATACATCCACTATAAAACAAATGTACTATTCAGATGGATGAAAACCGTTTGCTAAACATACTAAAACCGTCCGCAAAACATTCTCTAACGAATGCACTTTCAGTCGAGTATACACCTTCAGTCGAGTATACACCTGTCGGGATAGATCTATCTCGACATTTTTTATGACCGTTGGAACATGTGATTAATTTATAATGACGGTTAGAAAAGCATAGATAAAAATACTATCTTTTATCATCGGTTTCAAAAATATCGGTAAAAATTACTATCTTTTATCGTCGGTTATTATATGTGCTAGGAAATGTTACTATCTTTTATTATCAGTTGCCACAATCGTTAAGAAATGTTACTGCCATTTATCATCAGTTACCACATATGTTAAGAAATGTTATTATCTTTTATCGTCAATTACCACTCAATTATCATATATTACTATAAGTTATTATTTGTATTATCGATTACCACAAGTGAGGAAAAATTACTGTTTTTATCGGTTGGAAAATGTTAGTATAAGTTATTGTAGGTTACTACAAGGTTACTGTAGGTTACTACATGCTGCTATCAGTTACCATGGATACTGTCGATTACCATATGGTTACTAATCGTCATGGTTACTATTTTGTACCATCGGTTACACAAGCATCAGAAAATGTTACTCTCTCTCTTTTGTCATCATATTAGGTTAGAAATGTTATTTTTTTATTCTCTATTATTACAAATGTTAAAAAAATTACTATTTTGGTTACCACTAAATTACTGCTCATTGCCACTGTTACCATATGATTACCACATAATATCAATAGTGACGTTCTCTTTTGTCTTTTTTTTTAGATGATAGGTAAATTAAAACATTAAAAAATAAAGAAATTACAAAAATAATATAAATATTATAAGAATTGCAATTGATATAAACTAGAATGATTGATACATATAAGACAAAAAAATAGAAAAAAGATTACATGTCTCACAACTACACGTCTTTTGAGATATTTTAAACCAAAACTATTCATTACAGTTTCTGAAAATATCTTTATCTACGATCACAATTTTTGAAGGTATCTTTATCCACAATCTTTCGTGGTAATTTGTTCATTAAAAATCAATAGTAAAATAATGAAATCATTACAAATAATAAATAATAAATGAAAATGAAAATATTATCAGAGAAGTAAGCAGAGAGCGTTTCCTTTCTCTAAATCGAAAATATCTTGATAGCATCGATGTTTATATTTCTTCACAACTGTTTAAAATAAAAAATTAAAAATGATATTTTAATATTAAATCTCAAATTAAAATAAAAATAAGATGTTTATTTTTAAAACCTGAATAATATCTTGGATGATTGAGCTTGTTCGACTGAACTCATTCTTTCTTGGAGTAGTTGTGATTCTTCATACAAGACTCATCCGTCATTCGTCAAATCTTTCAAATACCAAACGTGACTAATTTTTGATAAAATTTTATAAAGTATGAGTGAGAGATTTAAATGGGTTAGGGGAGAAGAGCTTTCAATGAAAGGATAGAGAAATTTTGATTGTGGAACTTTTGCCCACGTATGATTTATAATATATAATTTTTACAAACAAATTTTTTAAACTCCACTTTCGCGGTTTTTCTCCCGCCTTTTTTTTCATTACCGCGTTTCTTAATTTTTCACATATGTCTTGAAAAAATTACTTATAATTTTTACTACTTATTAACTAACTGCTGACTAACTAGTTACTACATTTGATTAAAATTATATCTATTTGATTATCAAAAATAATATATATTCTATATTTGATAATAATAAACTTATTAATATTATTAATTTAAATAATACAATGATATGAAATTAATAATTTATATAATATAGTGTTATAGTTTTGAAAATTTATTAAGTATAATTTGAAAATATGACAATATAATATAATTATATGTAATGGTGTAATTAATTATATTGGTATAATTAATGAAAAATATTAAATTTTGCATCTATTGTATTGGTAGAAATTGAGTCTCAAATTCAATCACAATTTATAATTACAAAACATAATCCGCTTTGAATAAAAATTTAATATTTCATAGACACTCCACAATTTCCATATACACAACTTCCACATATTACATACACACACACATATACCACTAATTTCAACCATATCTCAACCACTAATATTTTACACTTAAAATTAATATAGTGCATTTCAATTTCGATATATTGGTTTTTTGATATTTTAAAAATAATTCATGAAACTTATTTTCATCCATATTAAATGCATGAGAAGTTGGTTTATCTAAAATCATGTAAATTTGTGAATGATTATGTAGATCTGTGAATGAATCATATATGCCAAATATATCATGTTCAAAAAATTATCATATAGTTAGATATATTAGATTTATATAAATTTTCATTACTCTCTTCATGAATACACTTATCCCCACGGGTGTATAGTGCATCTTTATTTTTTGTGAGTTTAATTTTATCTTGTTTTACCCTTTTTTTTATTATTATATCATTAATTTTATTTTGTAATTTTTCTATTTGATTTTCTTTGTATTTTCGTTTCTGTTAACATTGTTACTACACTTATACCAATTGTACCACTTATTATAAGAATATCATTTGTTACCAGTTGTTACTATTTGTTACCACTTGTTACCATGTATTATACCATAATACACTATCACTTGTTACCAGTTGTTATTATTTGTTATCACTTGTTATCATGTATTATACCATGATACACTAAATAAAATAGAAGAAAAAATATAAAAATATAAAATGATTGGATAATGTGTAAACAAAATTACATATTTTATGCTAAAATAAAAAACTTAGGATTTTAATCCATAAAAAAATATTTTAAAGTTTTCACTTGATACAAGTCAAAAGTTGTAAGAGAATAATATCATGTACAAAATTAGACAATAAACTCCACTAATAACATTAATTAACAATAATATTTAAGATAATAATATCAAGTTATGCAACACTATCAACTAGCAACTTCCTTCTCTTCTCTTGTGCATTAGTTGTGTAGCACAATCACTGCTTGCTCAATTATTATTGTTGATACTTAGGTGCCAAGATAAAATTAATGTTGTTAGGGGTCGAGATAAAATTTATGTTGCACTGTCAACATTATTAATATTATTTTGTACAACATTATTAACATTATTGTTGATAGATATATTGAATAGATATATTAATCTAATTAGATGATTATTAAAGTAACCAATATTAAAAATACACTTATTGTCATGCCACATGTTAGGTTTATTACCCATTGATTCATTCATCTGTTAATATAAAGTAGTTTAAATTAATTCAAACTTTTTATTTCAATTTTATGAAAGGCAGCATATTTTCAATGATAGGGTGGTTTGATTAATTTTATCAAAACTTTGACATCTTGTAATCATATTGTAATGAGACAATGAATTTTATATTTATATTATGATAAACTAGTTTGATTTCGCTAATATAAATATAAATAAATTTAACAATTATGCTAATATATTTCTTCCATTTTGGCCCACTCCACCAATATATTCCTCCTATTTTGGCGTGCGGGCACCCCGGGTGCTCAACTAAAGTTGAGTTGCTGGTTGTTCTGGAGAAAACTTCAAATTAGATCATTGGGCAGAAAGTTGAGTTTTGAATAGCAGAGTCTGTACAAGTCATTTATTTTTTAATCACGCAACTCTAGAAAAGGCAAATAGTAGAACCAAACAAACAATTTGAGATTTATTCACAAATAAAAATGAAAAAAAAAATTACAAGAAAAAAATTTCAAAAAAAATTGCAAAACAAAAATTCGTGATTTGTAATTATCTTTATTAATATTATATATTTTGGTAAATATTTTTGTTTTTTTGTAAATATATAATGTAAAATGCAAAATGCAAATCATGACACTTTTTTCCTTTTTTTTCTTTTGTTTTTTATCTTTATTAATATTATATATTTTGGTAAATATTTGTAATTAAATATATAAAAATTATAAATTATTAATATATTATAATTTAAATTAATATTAATAATCATGATTTGAAAAATAAAAAATATTCATGGAAAATGGGCATTCATACAAAATGCAAAGAAAAAAAAATTCAAAAAAAACCATTGTTTAGAGAATAAAAAAATTGCAAAAAAAAAACCACGTGGAGAAGCAAAAAAAAAAAAACCAAAAATTGCAAAAATCCATGTGGTTATATAGGGTTATGTAACTTACCATCATTTACCATCACTTATCATCACTTACCATTACTTACCATCACTTACTTACCATCACTTATCATTACTTACTATCATTTACCAACACTTACCATCACTTACCATCACTTACTATAACTATATATCACAAACTTACTACTATATAAATTTACGTACCTACTTATCACCTACTTACCTACCTTTATCATTTACTTACTAAATTACCACTATCATAAATTTATCTTAACTTACCACCTAAACTATTTTTAAATATGATACAAAAATAATAACAATTTTAGTTTTTTATAGACGTTACAATATATAGGTTAGTATAAATAAAATTTATGCAAACAATTTGTTCTAACAATAAAAATTGAATATAATTTTAAAAAACGATAAAATTTGTGTGTTACCATACATCTAAAACCTATGAACCTATGGATTTTTATTTTTTTTAATTTTTGTATTTGATTTTTTTTTGTATTTTTGATTTTATTAATATTATCACTACATTGTTACTGCACTTGTTACCACTTATCACTTGTTATAAGAATATCGCTTATTACCGATTATTACTATTTGCTACCATTTGTTACCATGCATTATACCATGATACATCGAATAAAATAGAGAAAAAATGTAAAAATATAGAATGATCAGATAATATGTAAATAAAATTATATTTTCTACGCTAAAATAAAAAATTTAGCATTTTAAATCATAAAAAAATCTTTTAAAATTTATACTTGGGACAAGTCAAAAGATTGTAAAAGAATAATATCAAGATTATGTATAAGATTAGAATAATATCTCTTGCTTTATTAAGCTAATCCCGCTAATGTAAGTAGCATAAAGTAATCTTATTTTATCTAAATAACCCAAACTTTTCCTTTTAATTTTTTGAAAGGCAGCACATTTCAATGGTAAGGTGGTTTGATTAATTTTACCAAATCCACCTTATATTGTAATCATATTATAATGAAACAATAAATTTTATATTTATATTATGGTTAGGTGGTTTGATTTCATTAACATTAATAAATATAAGTAGCTTAAATTTAATTTAACGATTTTATATTATTTTCGTTTAAATAGAAGTAAGTAAAAATAGTAAAAAAAAAAAAAATTGGTACCAAAATTAAATTCCCGTTCGAAACAAAAAATAGATAAAAAGTTTTTAGCGGCTACATTGATTCCGAAATAACCACCAATATATTTATTCCAAGCGCGCTCCACCAATATATTCCATCATTTTGGCATGTGGGGCTGTTGATAAATTAATATTAATAATCATGATTTTATATTATTACTAACATATATTCTCCATTCAACAATAATATAATTTATAATTTATAGTAATATATATAGTAATTTGTATATATTATGTAATAATTTATGGATATTATTATTATATTATTAGAAAATAGTACATTTTTATCTAAAAATAATTCTAAATTTTTTATAATTTTTTTGCACTTTCATTATCACTAATTAATCTAACAACTATAATAATATTTTTCAAATTAAATATATGTATCATATCACTTGTTATCGATTATTACTATTTGTTACCACTTGTTACATGCATTATACCGTCAATTTTTGTAAGAGTTGAGTTATTTGAATTTGAAATAAAATGATAAAATTTTTTTACGTTTGATCAAATTTGATTGTTAATTTGTGATGTGGCGCTAAAAAAGAAATCATTGTTTTGAATTGTCTAAAATGAATTAAAAAATAATTAAATTAGAATAAAAAAACAAAATTTTTTCTGCATGAAAAGTGAAATTTGATTAAATTAGAAAATTGATTTTGACGAGAATATAAAGATTTTATTGTGGAGTTATCAATTTTTCAATATTAAAATGTTAAATTTGTAAATTAAATATTTTTAGAATTTATATAAAATTATATAATATTGATAATTAATATTGATAATTAATGTATTATTACCATTATATTTCTCTAGGTGCACTCTACTAATATGTTCCTCCATTTTGGACAACTTCTAATAGTGGAACAGAAAAAAAAAAAAAAAGAAAAGAAAAAGAAGAAGAAACAAAAAAAAGTTAAAAAAATGGAAGGGTGAGGGTAAAAAAAAAGAAGAAGAAAAAGAAGAAGAAATAAAAAAGAGTTAAAAAAAAGAGAAGGGTAAAGGATAAAAAAAACAAGTAAAAAAAAAGGATAAATATGTGAAAAAAAGAAGTAAAGAAAAAAAAGAAATCCAAAAAAGAAAAAAAAAACAGTAGTGCCCTACGGTTGCAACCGCAGGGCGTAGCCACAAGCATGCTCCCAAGTAGGGGCGCGCCCATGCTGTATTTTTTAACAGAAAAAAGCTTTTATCGAGATAGGAACCCTTGTCTTGTATTTGGAAATTTGACATGTCAACTATTATGCCACAACTTGCCATGTGTCTCCTTTTTCTTTTTTTCTTTTCATTCTCTACCACAAATTATGATAATTTATTATTATTTTATATTTTGGCAAATATTTATAATTAAATATATACATTTTTTTAATTATTAATATATTATAATTTTAATTAATATTAATAACATCATTTTATATTATAACACTAACATAATAATATCATTCATTCAAAATTATCATTACTTACCACTTATTATCACAATTACCAAGTTTCTTATCACAATTTATCATAAATTTAAAAAATCCTATAAATTCTATAAATTATCACAACTTATTTTTGAAATGGTTTATATAAATTCTATAAAAATCATAAAATAAGAAAAAGAAATACAAATACAATTAAATTAAATGAAATAAAATTAATAGAAATATAAAATGATAAAATGCAATAATTGAAGTATAAATTAAAAGAAAACTTAATTTATTACTATTTACCATCCATCTACTTACCACTTATTATTTATCATTTACCACGATTATATATCATAAACTTATCACGAACCCATTCTCTCCATTTGGAAGCTTGACATGTCAACGCCACAACTTGCCACGTATCCCTTTTTTCTTTTTTCTTTTTTTAGTCTATACCTTTCTCACTTTCATATTAATAAAAATGTTCATTGCAAAAATGCCAAAAAATAGTGGAAAAAAGGCGGCCAACAGATTTGAACTGTGGAGTTTGACTCTATCTCTATTTTTTTTTCTCTCAACCTTCCACAATTTTTTCTACTTTTCTTTTTTCTTTTTTTTTTATACAAAAATATTTAAAATTTTTAAATTGTTAATATAAGAGAATTTAAATTAATATTAACTAACATATATTTTCCAATAATTTATAATTTATAATAATATATACAGTACTAATATTATGCATGTATTATTAGAAAATTATATATTGTGTATTTTAAGATAATTCTAATTTTTTTTATAAATTTTTTATACTTTTACAGACATTTTGCAAATTATTACCACTATTTATCAAAATTACAACATGTTATAATATCTTACCACTACTTATCAGTTACCATTACTTATCACAAATTATAACATCATAGGTTATAACGTATTACAACACACATAACATACGTTATTATAAATTATTCCCTCCTACATTAACTCTAAAATTTTAAACTGTTTTTAAAAATTATATAAATATATATAGATATATAGCATTTACAAACAGTAGAATACGAGTTATCATAATTATAATGATTAAATATATTCAGTAGACCTGATTATTTTCAAACCGTCACTGAAAATGTTATATTTACCAACGACAAATGATAATCATCAGAAATTGAATATTATTTTACCGACCGCTATGTTAACTTTACTCATGGTTTATAAACTTTTCTCGACGTTATAATTTATATCGTTGAAATATGTATATATTTTCCTACGATTTTGAAAAAAAAATAGGCATAGACAAGAAAAAACCGCTGTTAAAGGTTACCGTCAATAAAACTTACCGTCAGTATAGGGATTTAATTTTGTAGTGATCCTAAATGCACATGAGATAAAGTGATTATCTAGTATAATTTGGGATTCATTCTCATCTCCATCAGAAATTATTTCAATATTATTGTAAAACAACTTAATAGCTTTCTCATTAAAGAACTTGCTCAGAATCATCAACCAATTTGGACATACATTATTCAGATGTTCTTTGTATTTGAAATTTGCCCATTTTAGAAACACTCAATCGATCAATATCTCATGATTCACCTTCTTCGTTGAAAACACTTTCTCATATAATTCGCTCTATTCAATCAATTTGAATTCATGAGTGTTGAATTACGGAATAGCCTCTGGTTGCAGAGGAAGTGTAGGAGGTTTCGCAGATGAGGGATTTGAGGAAGATACTTTAGCATCGAGTTTCGAAGGAGGTTTGGAGGAAGTAAATTCGTTTGTGATAGGTAACTTCATTTGAGGAGCCATGATAGGTTCAAATTTTGTACATAAAGGATTGTCTAGGGTTTCATAAGGGGAATTAGGGTTCAATAACGAAAAAGGAAATTCAAAATTAAGGGTAAATAATGAGATGCATTAATGTGTTAACCGTTCATATTTCATTCTACATGTCATAGGTTAACACTTTTTCGTACACATCGACCTATTTAAGGGTTTTTAAAAGTTTTTGAGTAGACATATTTTTTAGGACATCGACCTAACCTCAACTCATATGTAGGTCGACATACTTATTCTCGGGTCGATATATCAACCTTTGCTTTTCATTTTAAGTGTCAGGTCGACAAGTTTTTCAATCCAATGACTACTAGTTCGATAAGGATTTATAATCTTTTAATTTGTTGACACCTTTAAGAAATAGGCAACCTAGAGTTTGTTTTCAAAATTGCGATGTGTGCTCTATTTTTCAAATTTCTTTTCTATTTCTCTATTTTTTTTATTCCTAATTCTCTTCTAAGTTTATAGAATCTATTATTATCCAAAGGCTTGAAGAGGATGTTTGCAATTCGTTTTTGAGTCTCAATAAACTCAAGAATAATTTCGGTTTTTAGAACATGATTTCTGATGAAGTAATATCTCACTTCAATGTGTTTGGTTTGAGAGTAATGAACTGGATTCTTAGTTAGATTTATGGTACTTGTGTTATCATATTTAATTAGAACACAATCGAAATCTATGTCATAATCCTTCATTTGATGCTTAATCGAGAGGATATGTGTGGTGCATTGTCCAGTAGAAATATATTCAATTTTGATAGTTGATAAAGCCACATTGCTTTGCTTCTTGGAAGACCATGATACAAATATATTTCCAAAGAATTGATAAGTACCGCTTGTACTTTTTTTATTTATTTTGTATCCCGTAAAGTCAGTATCAAAAAGCCTATGTAATTGAAAACTTGAATTTCTGTCATACCAAACACCTAGATGTGTGGTGTCTTTTACATATTTAAAGATTCTCTTAATTGCTATTAAATGAGACTCTTTTAGATTTGATTGGAATCTTCTACAAAAACATATACTGAATTGTATGTGTAATCTCAAAATAGTGAGATGCGGAAGTGATCCAATCATGTTTTTGTATAATTTTTGAAAAACTGATTTGCCATTTTTATCTTTATCTAACTTTATACTTGTACTCATGGGTATAGCATTTTCTTTGCATTTACTGATCCAAATCTTTTAATTAGATCATTCGTATATTTTGATTGATCAATAAAGATTCCATTCTCTAATTGCTTGATCTGAAATCCAAGGAAATAATTTATTTCTTCCATCATACTCATTTCAAATTCTCCCTATATTTTACTTGTAAATTTTTCACACATTCTTACACTAGTTATTCTGAAAATTATATCATCTACATATATTTGGATTATTAAAATGTTATTTTCTTTTCTTTTGATAAATAAAGTCGTGTCTATCTTTTCTTTTTCAAAGTTGTTTTCAATTCGGAAGTTATTGAACTTTTCATACCAAACTTTAGGAGCTTATTTCAAACCATACAAGACTTTGGTTAGTTTATAAACATGTTCTGAAAATTTCAGAACTTCAAAACCAGGTAGTTGTTCTACATATGTAGTTTCATTTAAATAGCTAGTCAAAAAGATACTCTTAACATCCATTTGATATAATTTAAAGTTCATATAACAGGAAATAGCTAAAAGCATTCTAATTATTTCTAATCTAGCAATTGAAGCATATGTTTCATCATAGTTAATTCTCTCATATTGGCTATATCCTTTGGTCACTAATTTTGTCTTGTTTCTTATGATTGTTACATATTCATCAAATTTGTTTCTAAATACTCATTTAGTTCTAATCACAAATTGATACGATGGTCTAAGGACAAGATTCCATACTTTGTTCCTTTTGAATTGATTTAATTCATTATGCATAGCCATTATTCAATTTTCATATCCTATTGCTTCCTCTATATTTTTGGGTTCATTTTGAGAGATGAAAGCTATATATTCATATTAGTTTTGCATAACTGCTATAGTCTAACGCTTGAGCCAACATCTCCTATTATTTTTTCTGGATTTATATCTTTTCTGATTTAGGGATATTTAATTTCTTGTTCTTGTTGAATTTCATCTTTTTCTTATGGTTTAGTGATTTCATTAGTTTCTTCCTTTTGAAGATCCATATCTTCTGTAAGATTCAATACACTTAGCTTTTCTGTTACATCTTCATCATCTAATCTTTTTTTATTAGTGTCATTTTCTTTATCAAATTCTACATGTATTGATTTTTCTACTATCATGGTTTTTTGTTGTAAACTCTGTATGCCTTACTTGCTATAGAATACTCTAAGAAAATTGTTTCATCACTTTTGATATCAATTTTTTCTAAGACTTCTTTTCCATTGTTTATGACAAAATATTTGCATCTGAATATTTTAAAAAAGGCTATATTTGGTTTTCTATCTTTGTATAGTTCATAGGGTGTTTTCTTTATAATTTATCTAATTAATACCCTATTCAGAATGTAACAAGCAATACTCACTGCCTCTATCCAGAAGAATTTTGTAGATTATGCTTACAGAGCATGGTCCTAGCCATTTCTTGAAAAGTTATATTCTTTCTTTCTATTACCCCATTCTGTTAAGGTGTCCTAGATACTGAGAAATTCTGATCAATACCATAATTGCTGTAGAATTCTTCCATAATTTTATTTTCAAATTCTTTGCTGTGATCACTTCTGATACTTTTAATTGATATTCCTTTTTCATTTTGCATTTTCTTATACAATTTGATGAAAGTCTCACTAGCTTTCTCTTTCTTGGTAAGGAATAGAATCCAAGTGTATCTAGAGTAATCATCAATGATTACAAATTCATAATGTTTTCCTCCTAAACTTTGAGTTCTGGTTGATTTGAATAAATCAATACGGAGAAGTTCCAGAGGGTTGCTAGTTGATACACGATTTTTGGGTTTGAAGGAGCTTTAAGTTTGTTTCTCTTTCATACAGGTATCACACAACCTATCCTTTTTGAATTTCAACTTAGGCGAACCTTTCACAACATCATTCTGAACTAGCTTTGAGATTGTATCTATACTTGTGTGTCCTAATTTTTAGTGCCATAACCATGATGTGTTCTTATTTACTGCAACTAAACAAAATTCATTCGGAATTTCTAAATATTCTAAATCTATCACATAGATGTTTCTTTTTCTATGACTGGTGAATTTAATACTACTAGAGGTTTTGTTGATAATGGAGCATGCATCAATTCAAATATGACTGTATAGCCTTTGTCATATAATCGGCTGACGCTCAACTAGCTAAACTTAAAATCAGAAATGAGAAGAACATTTTGAATTTGAGAGTCAGTAGACTTACCTCCTATATTACCTATTCCGATGATTTTTTCTTTTGAGTTGTCACCAAAAGCCATATTTCCTCATTTTTTCTTCTCGCAAGATAAGAATTTTGAGATATCTCCAGTCATATGCTTTGAGCATCTATTTTCAATGCATCAGACTGACTTTCTGAGAGATTCTCTTGATTAAAAACAAACTTGCAATATGATTCAATCACACATTTACCTTTGGTATACACATCTTCCTTTAGTATACACATCTTCTTGGGACCGGCTGAGTTAGCTTTGAATTGATTTTTAGGAGTCCATTTTAGGTTCATTCTTGATGAATTTTGAAACCAGCAAGTGTAAGTAAAGTGTCAAAGATTTTTTCAATTGGCACAATGGTTATTGTTTACACTCGTGCTCTTTGTATTGATGAAAAATTTGTTTCTAAGTTTACAATTTTTTGACTTGTACCCAAATTTCATGCATGTGTGACATTTCAACAATTTGACATTTTCTAAACTGGGTATAAAGAATTTATATAATTTTTTCTGGATTTGTGTAGGATTATATCCTAACCCACCCTTATCAAACACTATTCCTTGTGCTCCAAGAATAGCATCTAGTTTCTTTTGATCCTAAATAAATTTTATCAGTACAGTGCTTTGTCTAATTTTTTTCTCCTTCTGTTCAGTTAGTTCCTTTATTAGAGCTATATTTTCATTTATCTGATTTTCACTATCTTTTTCTAGCTGTTTATTATTCAATTCCATTTCAATTTGAGCAACTTTCAATTCTAATTTAGCATTTTTCTATCTTAATTATTTGCTTCTGTTTTTGAATTTTCTAATATCTTAATTGTTTTAGTTAAGTTCCTTTTTAACAAATTATTTTTCATTTTTAGTCTTTTAATTCTTTGAGTGATTCTAGTAGTGCTTTACATAGATCAGTGATGGTAAAGTCGTTTTCATCCGAATCAGAACAAGAGGAATATGAAGTAGTGTTTACCTCACTACCTGAAAGTGCTTCATTGCCCATAAAGCATACATTAGCTTGTTCCTTTGCTTGTTCTTCTTCACTTGAGCTAGAGTCTTCATCACTCCAAGCTACAAGTTCTTTATTCTTTTTCTTCTCCTTTCTTTCTTTCTTATTCTTCTTTTTGTCCCTTTTCAATAGGGGACAGTCAGCTTTTATATGCCCTAACTTCTTGCACTCAAAGCACCTGATTTTTTCTTTCTTTTATGGCCTTTTGAAGAATGATTGATCTTATTTCTTTTTCTCATCATGAACTTCTTGAATCTTCTAACAGTGCTTCATCTTCTTCATCGTCTTCTTCTTCTAAGTTTGAGATGCTTTCATCACTATCAACTTTTAGAGCCACTCCTTTGACTCTTTCATCTCTTGCTAGCTCATTTACATTCAACTTCATCTCATGGGTTATTAACGACCCCACGAGTTCATCCATGGTCAAGGTTTCAAGATTCTTCGATTCTTCTATTACTGTAACATTAGGCTCCCATGGCTTTGACAAACTTCTCAGAATCTTGCCATCATATCTTCTTGAGGAATTCCCTTTCCAAGTAATCTTAATTCATTTGTTACTTTATTAAACGTTGTTATCATTTTGCTGATTGTTTTTCCTTCTTTCATTTTGAAGACTTCGTGCTCTTGTTTTACCGTTTGATTTTGCTCTTACGAACTTGATTAGTGCTTTCGTAAGTAGCTTCGAGTTTTTCTCAAATTTCTTTTGCTATGATGCATGATAAGACTCGATTGTATTCGTTGATGCTTAGGGCAAGGTAAAGGAGATTTATAGCCTTGTAGTTAGCTTGATAGACTTTCTTCTGCTCCATTGTCATGCTCTTTGTAGATTGGCACACGTACATCATCAATCTCTTTGGTGTGAAATTCAACTCCTTCTTCGAATATCTTCCAAGCATTTAGATCCTATGCAATTACGAAATTGTGCATTCTTGGCTTACGATAGTTGAAACTGCTTCTGTTGAAGAAGGGTGCATAATTTGTTGTGCAAGGTTCTATTGGTACATTATCTCCTTTAATGGCCATTTAGATCATTATTGTTAAGCTGTTAGCCTTTTTATCAACACACCCCTTTGAAACCAATTGATATTTAACTAGAGGGCGTGAATAGTTGAATATGAATATTTTAAAAATTTTTGTAATTAGAAATCTTACAACAAATCAGTTTAAAATCCTTCTGAATTTTTCACTATCAATTCAATGATATAAACTTGATTGCAAATTCAAGTTAAACCATCATAGTATTTCTACACAACAATACTCGTTAATCCTTCACAAATTGGTTTTCTCACACTATGCCCAAAACAGTGACAAACAATTTTTGGTCTTTTAAGCTATCAATACAAGTAAAAAGGGAAGTCAAAGATGAGAGGTTTTAATTCTCAAATTTGATAGAATTAATTTCAACCTTAAAATACTCAAAAGAGATCAAGTCGACATAAGCAATAAATACAAGTAAAGAATTTGTTTAAAAATTCAATCGAGCATTCACTCTATTCTCTTCTTCATTTCTCTTCTTTGGTTTTTATTGTGGCATTGAAGAGATCCATAGAAAGGTTTTTGAATTCGAACATTTCACATTTAATGTCCATCATTAATGTCATGTACAACAGTACCCATTTTTTGCGCTGAAACTCTAATCTCCCACTGGCGCCACTTCCATATTAATTAATCAAATTTCATTTTTGCTGCATTTGGACATTAGTTTTGATCGAAATAGAAATATTCAAAGATTCAGAGAATGAGAATGACCGTTGAGTTTAAATTTGTTTCGAAAATATGTTTTCTGACAATTTTGGGTCGACATGTTTAAATGATATATCGACCTGAATTTAAAAATTTAGTGTTGTGCTCTTGACTAAACAAGTCGACAAGGTTATATCCATGTCGACAAGAGCATATACCAAATTAAATAAGTAGACATATAGATTTAAATTGATCGATGTGTTCTAATATGTTGACATGATTCTAATGGACATTGACATGACATTTTTTGAAAATCAATATCCCAGATCGACAAGCTTTATCTACATATCAACACAGTCATGTGTACTTATAAAATTCGCGAACCTATTCTTATGAATTGGTCGATGTGTTGAGATGTCAACAAAATTAAGTGCAGGTCGATATGTGTGTTTCAAAGGATTACTTATCATCAGGCTGACACGTTTAGTATATACATCGACATGTTACTGTGCAAATCAAAAATTGGTGGACATGTCTCATTAAATTGGTCGATATGTTAGGTATGTCAACAAAATTAAAGATCAGGTCAATGTGTGATATTTAAGCGACATTACAATAGGTCGACATGTCTTAATCTCATATCGACATGCTTCTGTGCCTACTCAAAATGGTGGACAGGTCTCATAAAATAGGTCAATGTGCATTTCATGTCGACAAGGTCAATAACATAGGTCATCGTGTGTTTCTGAAAAAATAAGGGTATCAAGTTGACAAGTCATCGGGCATGTCAACCTCCTTAGATTTTTGTCTAGTGTGTGTTGATGTGTTCTAAACGCGGGTCATTATGCTTTTAAAATTGGTTGACATAATAATTAAATTTGTGCACCTGAGGCTAATTAGGTCGATGTATGTTAGAATTTAGGTCATTGTGTGGGGCAGGTCAATGTATTTAAGGGAATGTTGACATATATTTATTTAGCAAAATGTATTATGTTTTTATGGCTGAGGTTGATAAGGGTCATTAATCAAGTCAACGTGTCTAGCGTTAGATTAAAATTGATCGACATAAATCTTAAAATTGGTGGACTTGAGGGGTAGGCCGATGTGTGTGAAGAATAGGTCGAGAAGTTGTGTAGTCTTATGATTTCTATGGACTTTTATGATTTTCTTAAGCTTATTTTCTCCCATTTTATTATCATCAAAACTTATTCATCTCAACAATAAGGGAATGAGCTGAGTATGTCTATCCCACATAGTGAAATAGCCAAAGATTGGTAATTAGGCGGAACTTGGTGGATGGTTGATGGGGGACTAAGGAGAAGCACAAGCATTTGTCACACTTCCTTGATGAATGCATTTGCATTAGTTTTCATGGTAGGCTAGAAGTACCCTTGTCTTGGCTTTGTTCGCCACATTCCTTGTCTCGAGGTGGTCGCCGTATATCCTCTTGTATATTTCTCTGGGCACATAGTTCCCTTCTTCGGGAGTTAGACAATTAAGGTATGGATGAGTGAAGGATTTCTTGTAGAGGACTCCATTACTAATGGCGAATTACATAGCTTTCCATTTGATCTTAGTCGCCTTTGAAGGTGACTCTGGTAGTAGGCCATTGTTTGGGTAGTTCTGTATGGGGTTTCCACTCGGTGATGTGTGAATTGATAGAATTTGCTCTGGTTCATTGATGCTGGGGTACAAAAGACTCTCAACATATACAGTTCAACTTGTGACTACAAATTATGAGCTAGACAGCTTGGATAGTGCGTCAGCTTTAGCGCTCTCCAATCTAGGCATTTGTTATATGTCGACCTTATGGAATCCCTGTATGATTTCATGTAGCTTCGTAAGATACTTCACCATCATCGGTTCCTTAACCCCATAGGGACCTTTGACTTGTTTGACCCCAAGCTGGCTGTCTATAAACACCCTTACTCCTTAGGCTCCCAATGACACCACGCTTCGCAGCCCTATTAGGAATGCTTCATACTCGGCTTGATTGTTGGTAGCTTTAAAGTAGAAGCGAAGAGCGTATTTGGATTTGAAGTCATCTGGATCCATGAGGATAAGTCTGGCTCCACTTCCTGATGAGTTAGAGGATCCATCAACATGAAGCGTCCAGGGCAGTAATACATGCTCTTCTTGAAGATTGGTAGGTGTTTGTTCATCATAATGCGAAATTGTGCACTCGAGAATGAAGTCAGCAATGGCCAGTCCCTTGATAGTAGGTCTTAGTTCATAGTCAATATCAAATTCACTGAGTTCGATGCTCCACTTGATTAGCCAGCTTGAGGTATCCCTCTTCTGCAAAATTTGCTTTAGCAGCTGGTCGGTTATTACTACAATTGTATGTGCTTGAAAGTATGGGCGAAGGCGCTAAACCGCTATAACGAGGGCAAAGGCTACCTTTTTGATAGGTCTATAGTTTATTTTTGACTCCTAGGGCACACTCCTCACATAGTATACTAGTCTGCATACATTGGTATCTTACCTTGTTAGCACGGAACACAGGACATGGTTAGAGGTAAAGAGATAGAGATAGAGTTTATCATCAAGAATAGGTCAAGAAAGCAGCAGCAGTAATGAAAGGTCTTCCTTAAGTTTATCAAAGGCAGCTTGGCATTCGATGGTCTATATGAATTTTTTAGATTTCTTTAAGGTATCGAAGAAGGGCTTGTATTTCTCCCCAGTCTTCGACATAAATCGGCTTAAGGTGGCAATCTACTTCGTAAGGTACTATATCTCTTTTAGTGTTCTAGATGGTGTCATGTCTATGATGGATTGGATCTTTTACAGATTAGTTTCGATCCCCCGGTTTGTGATTAGGAAGCCGAGGAATTTACCAAACACAATCCCAGGAGTGCACTTTGTTGGATTGAGTCTCGTGTTGCAATGCTCTAAGGTTTGGAAGGTTTCCTCCAAATCTGCCACATGACCTTCTATGTTGGTGGTCTTGGCGAGCATGTCATCCACATAATCTTCTACATTACTGCCAATTTGCTTACCGAAGACTTTATTAACCAATCTTTGAAAGTAGGCTCTTGCATTTTTTAGGCAGAAGGGCATAACTTTATAACAATATGTGCCGAATTCTGTAATAAATCTCGTCTTCTGCTTATCTTTTGGGGCTATTCAAATTTAGTTATAATTAGAGTAGGCATCCATGAAGCATAGAAGTTGATGACCTGAGGAGTTGTCCATGATTTTATTTATGTTAGGGAGTAGATAACTATTCTTTAGGCATACTTTGTTGAGGTCGGTAAAGTCAACACATATCTTCCATTTGCTATTGATCCTCTTTACCTTGACTACATTGGCTAGCCATTCTGAGTACTTTACTTTTTTAATGAAACCTACCGTTAGAAGTTTTTGTACTTCCTCTTGGATTGCTCGTTGGCGTTCTAGTACAAATATTCTCTTTTCTACTTTACTAGCTTACAGCTCAGGTTAACAATCAATCTGCTAACAATCACTGAGGGGTGGATCCCTGGCATGTTTTTAGGTAACCATACAAAAACCTTAGAGTGGCAACGGTGGCACTCAATAATGGCCTCATGCAAGGATGGGGGCAGACGAGCTCCAATTTGGATAGTTTGCACAGGGTCCCAATTTGGACAGTTTGCACAAGGTCCACGGTGGTTGAGATCTCTTCTACCTCTTCAACAGGTTGGGGCCAGCTTATCGACGTGGAATCGTCTCTAAACTCAGCCGTTTCTATTGAGAAATTTTCTTTGTTTGCTCCAGATAAAGGTAGTTGAGGTCACAATGCCCTATGCTATTTTGAATTTGACTTTTATGTGTATAGAACTTGGCAAGACCTCTAGAGTGTTCATGCTGGGACAACCGAGGATTGTGTTATAGGGAGCAGGGGATCTAATTACACTAAATACGATATAACGGGGGTATGATTGGGAGAAGTCCCCAAGGTTACGGGAAGGGCTATAGCAGCTGTAGGGATGAAACCCATCTGCTAAAAGGCCTCACAATAAAGGATATGACAACCCATATCTTGGTTGACAAGGGCTCTCGTGACTGTGTATGAGCCAATTTCTACTGTAATAACAAGAGGATCGAGGTGATCTAGTGGAACTCCGATTGGCTTATCGTCGTCGAAGCCGATAGGAGGTCTTTTCCTTTTTTGTGACATGATTACCACAATGTTGGATTAAGAGCAAGTTTCTTCTTAGTTTGTTCCCATGGATGATGTCAATCTGATGGAGGTGGTTTTTCTCCACAGATACCTACTCAGCCCATCTGACTTGGAGTCTTGAGTCATGGAGTGATCCAGTGCTCCGTGTGAGATGAAGCCTACAAATACTGCTAGAGGGTGCTTCGGTGGGGAAGATTCCAATACTTAAGTTACCAAAAGTAGTTTTAAAATGTAGAAAACAAATTGAGAAAAGAGGTGTCTCGATTCTGTATTGCCGGTGTATTTATGTGTGAGGTCTCAATAGAATTTACCTATGATGTGGCTGATATTATGGTTTTATATCCATGGTCCTCATTGGAAAGTTCCATAAAGCATCGAGAGTGTTAAAACTCTAGTTTCCTTACTGAGAGATGGTTGTGAATCTATGAAATTGTAGGAACAATAGTCAAAGATTATTTTGAGATATACTATCTTGTTAAAAAGAGGAAAGTCTCCGCCATTGTGGGGGCTTCATGCCTTATCAGGAGTGCCTACTGAGATTGTTTCCTTATTCCATGAGATTGTTTTGGGAGTGGGAAAGATTCTCCTCCGCATAAGGAAAATTTGAATTCACTTAAAGATTTACTTCCTTCATAGTTGTCTCAAACCGTGCTCATCATGTGATCAGTTGAGCACCAAGGACTAAAGCGACCGAGGAGTGTGGGCATCAAGGACTAGGATAACCAAGGAGTTATGAACGCATTTGGTTTGATGGGTCCGGTTTGAGGTTCTGATCTTTTTTGGTAATGGGTTTTGGACCATGCACCATCGTATAGATTTAGGATAGAGTGAAAACTTGCAATGGATGGTACCCTTCGTCAATCTACACCCAAACCTACTCATAAAAATTATGGGCATGGTACTATAATACCTTATTTTTAAGGTGATTTGGAACTAATAAATTTTTAAATTAGTTGGAATTGTACAATAGGTTTTAAAATTGTACTAAAATTTGACCCTACAATAATTAAAACCATGTCTTAAATTCAAACAATAGATAGAAATATGGTGGAGAATATTGTTCGAAAGTAAATAAATGAAAGGTGAAGTGTCAGTGAAATCATGGGCCAATTGTTGAAGGATAAATTTTTACTTCCAAGATATGAGCAAAAACTTGTCCCATAAATATTAGGAAAATAGTTTGGCGTTTGGAGTTGAAGGGGCACTTGTGGCGGAAGGTGAAACTAATTACCCAAAGGTGTGCTGTAGGCCTGAGAGTGAAGAAGAATATGAAAGCAATCTGAGTCGGTTATATAATACGTTTAATGTTAAATTGGAAGACGAGGAAAGATGAATAAGAAGAAGAGAAGAAAAACGAGAAGAAAGGATGAAGATTGGGAAGATGATCGAGAAGATTGAGGATTTTCAATTTGTGTTCTTTCTTATTATTTTTGAAGGATTTTGAAGCTTCTGCCTCACCAGATAGCAGACGAGGTTGACTGCTGAAAAGATGATAATCGGCTACCCGAGATCGATTGGACTCTCATGGCTCGGGATGAATCAAGACTTTTATCATTAATCAAGATTGACACTAGTGAGAGACAATTGAGGACAAATGTTTAACGTACTTGTTTGCAAGTAAAAAGTTCTGCAATTTTTTAAAGAATTACCTTGATAAGATCCACAAGACTAAGAAAAGAGCTTAGAATAGTCTTTGGTACTATGTAGAGGAGGACCAAGGCAAGATAATATTTTTAATGAATTCATTTTTTGTTATTATTTAAGGATCACTTTAGTGACCATAGAGAGAGAGAAGAGTTTATATGGCGAAACCTTTGCTTGAGAGACTACATGGCGAAAAGTGTTGTTTGAGATACTAGCACTCGAAGTGTTGCTTGAGTAACTGGCACGCAGTACCAAATATTTATGATACAAAGCATACACCAATTTAGTATGAGCATCAACTCCAAACTATTTATTATGGTGGCTATTCATATTTTGTATGACTTTATTTATTTTCTCATATTTCTGGTACAGCCTATTAAATTTTTATTATTATTTTCAATACACTCCATTAATTCCCTATTATTTTCAACATATCATAATTTAATTTATAATTTCATAATTTAAGCTATATAAGATTGTATGAAACTATATGATTAGTGTCACAATTGATTATAAGTACATACCATTTTTTAACTGTGGGTTAGCAAAAAATTGAAAATGTTTACAAAGATATACATTAGCAATTCAAATTTGTAAAAAAAAAAATATATATATATATATATATATTATTGATAGTGTTACAATACATGATTTTGTATATTTCTACTTATTTTCATATTATAATTGATATATAATTTTACATTTGATATTATATTAGATTGTACATTGCTACACCAAGTTTTAAATTATAAAATTAATTTGACAGTGAATTTTTTATACTTACCATTTTTTAATTCTTCTTTGGTAAAAAATTTCAAATATTTAGAAAAATATAAACATTGACATTACATCAACGTTCATTTGAACAAATTTATATTGCCAATAAAAAAACAATTATAATTCATGATAATATTTCAATCCACTTCTTAATTTTTGTGTTTTCTTCTTTTAACTTTTATTTTAAGATTTGATTTTTATTCGTGTAGATTTCATTATCCTTCATTTGCACCTCTTTATTAGTGTTTTACAAAAGCCACAACAATATCTGATTCTCCTAAATTTCAGCGGCCAACTTGATACTCCCAAATACTTGGAATCAGAGGGGACAAGAATGATCCAATTCCTTCGTTCTGATTCATGTAATCCAAACAAGTTTTAGTTTTGAAATGCATTCGGGTGTCAAAACCCTAGTTTTCTTATGAAAGTGTTCTAAAATCGCAGACATCATAGTAAGAGATTTCCAAAGATTTAAAATACTATTATTCAAGAAAATTCAAATCACCATAGATTCCTTTCCTTATCTGCTGTAACCAAAGGTTTCCTTTCCAATTGCGGGAGGTTGACTCTGCATCTTAAGAGGAAGCGTATATAACTGCTAGCGAAATGGGGGCACAGAGCACCGAGCAAGTTTGGAAGATGAGACGTAAGAGGAGTTTAGTCAGTATATATCGAAATAGTGGGCCCGTGCCTATCCGTCTGGGGGATAAATCCCATATTGATGACATGCCTATGGGCATGCTATCTAATGGACTACGAACAAGAAAAGTTCTAAATCCATTGAGAATGGGCCTTTGGGTTATGTTTCATCACTCACTCCCGACTCGTAATGTTGTTCCGTAGGAAAGGTTTCAAGAGTATCATTAAATGGATGGGAATTTGAAAATATATTAATATATAGTATTAAATGCGGCACATATCATTTAGATTTTCACGAAGCGTTTCTGATACGTTTTATAAGTCGTGGCATCTAATTAGTTTGTGCACTTACCATGTCTACTTTTTGACAGTTTTTTCTTCTAATCAAAGAGGCAATCCATGAGTCACTTCCTTTGATATCCCTAAGCAATACTCATAGAAAGAATCGAGTCGAAAATGGCAATGGGTTCATCGTCCTTGGATTATCTGAGTATCGATGACATCAGAAGCGTTATGATGAAGGAAGAAATTTACAATGTCCAAACAACATGCTATTGGAAGACGATTACATTGTTTGGTCGGCTACGGATGAGGACAGGGCCAATAAGGTACTGGACTCTTGCATTTCGATATATAAACAATACATCAAGTATGGTTTAAAGGTGCCATATGCAATAGATATAGCCCAGGTCTTGCTCAGTTGGAATATTTTTTTGACGATATTGATTCCCAGTGCTTGGCACTTGGTAGTTTCTATCACTATAAAACAAATACACTATTCAGACGGACAAAAACCATCTGCTAACATACTAAAATAGTCCGTAGAACCTTCTCCAATGGATACTCCTTCAGTTGGCTATACATCAGTTGGGATAGATATATCTCGACAGTTTTGATCACCGTTGGAGCATGTGATTGATTTATAGTGACGATTAGAAAAGTGTTGGTAAAATTACTATCTTTTGTAGTCGATTTCAAAAGTATTAGTAAAAATTACTATTTTTTATCATTGGTTATCAAATGTGTTAGGAAATATTATTACTTTTATCGCCAGTTACCATGCGGTTAGCATAAGTTACTGCTTGTATTATTGGTTACCACAAGGGTTGAAAAAAGTTACAACAATACTATCGGTTACCTTATGTGTTACTATAAGTTACTATCTTATATCACATGGTTACTATCTTATATCGTCATGTGTTATATCATCGGTTATCACATGGTTACTATCTTGTATCGTCGGTTACACAATATTACTCTCTTAGGAAATGTTACTCTCTTCTATCATCATGTTAGATTAGTGATATTACTCTCTTTTATTATTGGTTATCAAAAGTGTAAAAAAAAATTACTATTTTTATTGTCGGTTACCACTAAGTTACTGCTCATTACCACAGTTACCACATGATTACCACATGCTATCAATAACGGTTTTTTTTTTAAGATGGTAGGTAAATTAAAGACTGAAAAATAAAAAAATTACAAAATAATATAAACATAATAAGGATTGTAATTAATATAAAATAGAATGATTGATACATAGAAGAACAAAAAAATAGAAAAGATTACATATCCCATAGCCACACATCTTCTGAGATGTTCCAAACAAAAAATATTCATCATAGTTTGAAGGCATCTTTCTCCTTATCGACAATCTTTCATATCAATCTATTCATTAAAAATCAATAGTGAAATATTGAAATCATTGTAAATAATAAATAATGATTGTAAATAAAAATATTACTAGGGAATAGAGTATTTCCTTTCTCTAAATCTAAAACATCTTGATATGACTATTCAAAATAAAAAATTAAAAACGATATTTTAATATCAAATCTCAAATTAAAATAATATATTTATTTTTAAAATCTGGGTAACATCTTGGATGATTGAGCATAGACTGAACTCGTTCTCTTTTGGAATGGTTGTGATTCTTTGTACAATACTCATCCATCGTTCGTTTAAATTTTTCAAATACCCAACACGATTAATTTTGATAAAACTTTGCAAAGTGAATGAGAGGTTTAAATGGGTTAGAGGGAGAAGAGCTTTCAAGAGAAAGATGGAGAAATTTTGATGGAGTTAGGTTAGGAGAGAAGAGAATGATGGAGAAACTTTGATGGTGGAGTTGGATTAGGGGAGAAGAGTTTTCAAGGGAATGATGGAGAAATTTTGATGGTGGAGTTTTTGACGTATTATTTATAATATATCATTTTCATAAACAAATTTTTAAAACCCCGCCCATTTTTTCTTTCGCGCTTTTTCTCCCGCTTCTTTTTTCATTACCGCGTTTCTTAATTCTTCATATTTTTTTTAACTTTGAATTAATACCGCCACTTGTCTTTGTTTAAAAAATCACTTACTAACTATTTATTATATTTTATGCAAACTACTTACTAACTACTTACTATATTTCATGCAAGCGCATCCTTGTGATAACCTTTGTTCCATGTTAATCATATCCATTTGATTAATTAAAAATAACATATATTTTATATTCAGTGATAATAAACTTATTAATATTATTAATTTAAATAATATAATGATATGAAATTAATAATTTATATAATATACTGTTATACTTTTGAAAATTTATTAAACAATTATTAGATAATATAGTGTTATAATTTGAAAATATGACAATGTATTGTAATTGTTTCTTGTTAGTATAATTAATGAAAAATATTAAATCTTGTGTCTATTGAATCGGCAAAAACTCGATTTCAATTTCGATTACAAGTTACAATTAAAAGCATGATGCATAATGTTTTTTTGGCATTTTGAAGTAATTGATGAAACTTATATGAAATTGGTTCTAGAAATTGGTTCATATACGTTGGATGATCATGTAAATGTCTGAATGAATTATCTAAATGTGTGAATGAAATCATATCATGCGATTGAAAATCATATGTGTAGAAAATCTTAATATGTTGTATTGGATTGTGAATGATTGATTATATTATATGCGCATGCGGAAGCATATAAATTAAAAGTTCAGAATTTTGATATAAATATCTCAATATGTTGGGTTCGAATAAATCAACTGAAACCACGTAATCTGTCATGCTCCAAACCAGGATCGTGAATAGTCGCCCGTTGTCCTGGATGTCGGCAATATTTTTACAGAAAAATGGACAGAACTTCCTCACATATCGAAGGTCTCCAATATAGAAATCAACATGTTACCTGTACAATAGGGCCAACCCGACCTCACAATACATAAATTCAAATCTCAATATCGGACCAACACATCCATACCACCCAATCCAGAACAATGCAAGGCTGACAAAACAAATTTCCACAGTGTTAACCATAGACTTCTACTGCCATGCCCCCGTCAAAGGTATGGAATAGCCGCCAGTTGCCCCTCCTGTGATTTAGAGGTGGCACCAAACGATCCTAGAGTACACTTCTAGGACATTACACATTCCCAAGAACGTACACAATGAATAGCAATTGCCTCAATGCAAGTGTTATGCAATGACATGAGAGTTTCATAATTTAAATGTTCATATTTATACAGTTATCCCAAAATTATACAATGGTCATCTATAGACCTCAGAATACATATATATCATCAAAAAAAATTTGTTTGTAACATAAATATACAATAACTCCTCAAGTCCAGACTAGATCTCCCAATGATATTGAGCGTCCTAAAAATAACGCTCCTTACCAAAAATTATCTCTGAAACAAGAAGGGAAATGAGGGGTGAGTACTCAGAGAAAGAATACTCTGTGAGTGAGTGGGTCAGTGCAATCGTTTAATAAGAATTGTGAAATTGGAGTATCAAAGCGTAAGTATACAAATCATACTTCAAATTATCATGCTTTTTTTTCAACAATATATCATTAGCACGCATTATCATGTCAAATATACATCCAAAACACTGTTATTAAAAATCATAGAGCTGCCAGCCGAAAGTGTCCTAGCAGAGGTCTACCTCGACCTATGACAAGCGCACCGGGAGTGTTATATGCAAATTTATTTAAAGTGCTCTCCACCCCAGCGTTGGCGACAGACCTCGTCCAGGTGTTAGATTTGGAGAGAGTTTCCCAATCCTTCCCCTTTTCGGGTTCAACCTGACTAATACCGTGTCGTTAATAAAATCAAGACAACTCATGGGATATCCTAGGTCCAGGCATATCTGGACGCCACCCAGGCGCCTCTCACGGTGTCCTTCACAGCTACGGAACAATACATATCAAAGCCCATAAGGCCAAAATCAATATCCTATCAAGAATGTACCGAAATTAGGTTCACAAACCAAATGCAACATATAACGTAAAATGACACATTATACATTTCAACCACATGGATGCATAATTTCATAATTCAACCAAATTTTTGGACACCCTATCGGTTCACAAAAAATCAGTTCTAAAACTAATCAAAATATTTCAAACACGCTACAAATCATGCTCATTTATTAAAATATTGTAAAACAGGATTTACATATTAAACAAAAACATTGAAATAAATCATACTCACAGTACTCAGCAGGGTGCGTCATGAGCACGGACGAACCGGGATCATGAACAGCCGCCCGTTGTCCTGGATGCCGGTTATATTTTTACAGAAAAACGGGTAGAACTTTCCCGCATATCGGAGGTATCCAATATAGAAATCAACCTGTTACCTGTATAATAGGACCAACCCGGTCTCACAATACATAAATTCAAATCTCAACAACGAACCAACAAATCCATACCGCCCAATCCAGAACAACGCAAGGCTGACAAAACAAATTTCCACAGTCCTAACCACAAACCTCTACTGTCATGCCCTCGTCAAAGGCATGAAACAGCCGCCAGTCGCCCCTCCTGTGATTTAGAGGTGGCACCAAGCAATCCTAGAGTACAGTTCTAGGACATGACACATTCCCAAGAATGTACATAATGAATAGGAATTGCCTCAATGCAAGTGTTATGCAATGACATGAGAGTTTTACAATTTAAATATGTCCATATTTATACAATCATCTCAGAATTATACAATAGTCATCTATAGACCCCATAATACATATACATCATCAAAAAAAAATTGTTTGTAACGTAAATATATAATAACTCCTCAAGTTCAGACCAGATCTCCCAATGATACTGAGCGTCTTAAAAACAACACTTCTTGCCAAATACTATCTCTGAAACAAGAAGGGAAATGAGGGGTGAGTACTCAGGGAAAGAATACTCAGTGAGTGAGTGTGTCAATGCAATTGTCTAATAAGAATTGTGAAACGGAGTGTCAAAACGTTAGTATACAAATCATACTTCCAATCATCATGCTTTTCTTTTCAACAATATATCATTAGCACGCATTATCAAGTCAAATATGTATCCAAAGCACTATCATTAAAAATCATAGAGCTGTCAGCCGAAAGTGTCCTGACAGAGATTTACCTCGACCTATGACAGGCACACCGGGGGTGTTATATGCAAATTTATTTAAAGTACTCTCTACCTCGGCGTTGGTGACGGATCTCGTCCAGATGCTAGTCTTGGAGAGAGTATCCCAATCCTCTTCCTTTTCGGGTTCAACTTGACTAGTACCATATCGTTAAAAAAATCAAGACAACTCGTGGGATATGCCAGGCCTAGGCATATCCGGACGCCACCCAAGCACCTCTCACGATGTCCTTCGCAGCTACGGAACAATACATACCAAAGCCCTCAAGGCCAATATTAATATCGTATTAAGAATGTACCGAAATCAGGTTCACAAACCAAATGCAACATATAGCGTAAAATGACACATTATACATTTCAACCACATGGATGCATAATTTCGTAATTCAACCAAATTTTTTGACACTCCATAGGTTCACAAAAAGTCAGTTCCAAAATCAATCAAAACATTTCAAGCACGCTACAAATCATATTCATTTATTAAAATATTGTAAAATAGGATTTACATATTAAACAAAAACATTGAAATAAATCTCACTCACAATTCTCAGCAGGGTGCGTCACGAGCACGGACGTTCCATGAGAAGAAATCAATCTCCCCTCAGGCGATCAAGAAATATGTCACTACAAAAGCAACAATACAAGGAATTTACATAAATCTCCACTCACTATCTCATTACATTATCACCACACCACAATGCCCTCAAGACCCACATGCATTCTTGTATTCCAAAATCCATTGAAATGTATGCTCAAGTCCCCAAACTCACTGCACTTATTTGGTTCCCATCTTATTCACATAAACACCCCTCATTGGTGCCACATTTTTGCACACATGCATCCACAATTCAGCCCACACACCCCAAAGCAAATTTATACATTTCACACTCCAAAATTCCTCCAATTTCCATGTCCAAAGGTCCAAAAATTTTACTGAAAAATATTGAACAGAATTTCTACCAAAATTTGTGACCATCTAGGTCCAAATTACTCTCATATGGGTGCTGAAAATTCTGCAATCTAGCCTAGGTTCATTCTCCACCAATTTGGACACAAATTTGGGATTAAAACAATCCATTTTCATATGCCAATATCCTGTCCTCCTAAACTAAGTTATGCCCATGTTTCTACTTCCTCCTAGGATCATTTTAAACACCAAAGGCAGTCCATTAGAATGCCCATCCAAAATTTCCCAATTTCCTTCATTTTTCCCCAATTCGGCCCCCTCTTGTTCTCTAACAATTCCACCTTATAATGGCCTGAAATTTAAGTATGAAATAGACAAAGAGGAGAGGAAAACACTTACCCAAAATTTCTGGACGAAGGTTGAAGGAAGTGCAGAATTTTTCCTTGGATTTGGACTTCCGACTCTTCAATTTCCACCAAGAAATCTTTGCCCTTTAATCTCCTTTCTTGGACAGATTGTTGTGAGGCTTGAGGGAGGTTGTTTGATGGTAGAAATGGTGTTGAATGCTTGAAGGTTGAAGCTATCCATGATAGGAAGAAGGGAGGAGGAAAAGCTCTCACGAAGGGGGTTTCTCCATGCTTCACTCACGGCTGCTTGGGCTGAAGAATGGAGGAGTGTTTAGGTTCTTTTTTTTTTCTTAAGTGACCCTTCTTCTTTTTCCTAATTGCATTTAAGTCCTTTCTTGATTTAAAATTTACACCAAACCCCCTAATTTTGGCAATCTATAACTTTTTAAGTCATGTCTCCCTCTCCACATGTTGCCACTTATCATGATCTCACATTCCCCCATAAAACACTTTTATACATTCCAAAAACATTAATTTCATGTCCTTTGATTTTATCCACAAGTTCTCGCTTTGACCTGAGACCGGTCAAAGTTACTATTCATTTCAAAATTTTCTAAAATCGTATACTGAATGCAGGTTTTCGTTCTGAGTCCAGTGCTGCAGATCTAGTGTGAATATGAGATCGTTTGACCATCCAACCATCTTCAGGAGTGAAGGTGAGCGCCGATTGGTCGAAATTTGACCTAAGCCTCGAAATTCGTGAAATGTGGCTATAGGCTCTATTTTATGCATAAAATCACAAAAATATAAGTCTTGGAAGAAAACGAGACCGTTTGCTCGAACAAATTTCCATTCTCCCTAAAAGTAGGGTTTCTTTGGCGAGAATTCTAAGGTCCCAAGCCTTCTCCAGGCCAACGCTCCAATTTCACCCCTTTTGCCCAAAGCAATCATCTTAGAAACATATTTGGCACACGTAAATCCTACGTCGTTAATTTTTTTTTTTTTTTTTATACGCGGGGATTTCATTTTGGCCAATAGGGTCAATTTCCCTACATGCCGAGCAAAATTTTGGGAATCCCTCATAATTACGATCTAATTTAGGAAAATCATAACTTAGCTTGATTTTGGCTTCCTTGTGAAATTTTAGCAATTTCGCAGGGCTAGAATTTACTTTGGCCTGATGGAAGAAATTTCTGCGCCTCCAGGCAAATGTGCACTGAGCGTTTCCCAGTAAACGTATGAGAATTTCTGAAATTCGGGTTTGCTTAACCTTTTTAGTCAATTTGGCACATGACATTTCATTAGAAATGAAATTGCACGTGTAAATCTCAAAATGGCCTGATAACCATTCATTTTAGGTCCATGGTGCACTATTCGTGCTACCCCTGGCTGAATTTCTGGCCCGACACGAAAATGCGTGCAAGTAGCCCATTGGCCAATTACGACACTCTGAACATCATATATATATATACATATACACGAATGGAGTACAGCACAATATACCAAAAGTCGGTGTTACATATCTCTCATACGGATCGCTCGATTAAGATAGTAATCACGAAACAAACCACCACTACCTTTTATGACGCCTCAATGCAAAGTCTAGTGACCCAAATGACGGAAGGAATTTTGCTACACGAAAATTTCTTAAACCCTCAATTGTTCTCTCTACTAATATTCCACCCTTTTTCATGGCAATGTGTTCTTCTTCTCGGGAACGTACAAGGAAATCTTTTTCTCTTGGAACACCATTTTTTTGTAGGCATTATGAAAGGAGTTAAATCACCCAACTTTCTTTATTTTGGTTTTTTCTTACTGAGAGTTCCCTTGTTCCCCAAAAAAAATTGTGATCCCTTTTCACCATTGTTACTCATCTTTTCGCAGGACATCATCAAAAAGGAATTGAATGACACACACCATTCATTACAAAGGAAAGGGGTGGAAGTTAATTTTTTTTTTTGGGGTTTTATGGGAGTTATGGGGGTTATGACTCAAATTCAAATTTAAATTAATTTGATGCTATCCCAATAACACCCCTACATAATTTGAATATCCCAAAAAATGCCCCATCATTGGCATAACTTCCAACATCTCCCACTTGCACACGAGGGCATTTTACATCCGTCACCATATCACAACTTATGTGATCTTTCACATCACCCTACTGGACTTTCATACAGGATTGGGCGTCGTTTGACTGGCAAGTACACCTGCAATAAAAAATTTCTCGATACACTTGTTAGATGATCGAGAAGCCATCGTTAGTATAAAAAAGAACTCGCTATACCCCCGACTCAACGCAATTATATCCATCAGTCCACTTTCCTCATCAAAAGTGATCCTTAATCATTTGCTTGACTGTGTATTTACTATTATGTTTGAATCCCAATATGGATTAGCATAACAGGTCGACCTGTGATTTCAACTTCATGATATGATGCTAATTGGTCTTCCTTTCATACACTAACTTTCAATCTTCTCTTAGCTGCTTTCCTAGACATATATCGGCAAACCGAATCAATCATGGTTTCTTGGTGACATGCTAAAATACCAACACTAAAATAAAACCTCAAGAGACATACGAAAGTCATAAGGGTACTAGAGATCCTATCTAATGGATCTCGGATCTCACACAGTGGGATCAGAGAACTTTAACAATACTATCATCTCAAATAATAGTTCCCACTATCCCTTGGTCGTCTTATCACACGCGGTATGAAAACGTGCCACAATGTTATTCCCTCATCTCTAAAAAAGGCACATGTCAGATTTTTTTTAACACTGTACAGGTATGGGTCTCAGTCTACATAAGACTTTACCCCAGAGATCTCAGAGAGAGTATCTCAGAAATGATATCACTTCACGTAGGTGATATCTGAGATCTTAACCTAGTTTCTCACAGGCAACATGGATATGGGTATGTCCATGTCGGTCATGTCACATATGACCTCATCCTGAACACATAGCAGGGTGACTTATATTCTACCAGGGCCACTCTCAAAACCTCTTACAACTAGAAACCGTCTCATCTCCGTTCCCGTAAAGTTGGAGGTGGTTACTCGTGTAAGAGAGTCAACCACGTCTGCCTAACACATCTTTTATCACAACACTACATAATATATGACAATAAACTAGTGCAAGAAATCAACTTGTGACTATATACAATGCACATATGTCATATATGTCAATAAGTATCACAATCAGTACATAGTGAGAAATGTTAAATCACATATAATCCCAATGATTCCATATGTCTTACAGAGGAATCTCTCACAATGGTTTAATGAAAAGATCAGCCATCATGCTATATAAAAATATACTTAAACATCACTACATCCTTCTTGGTCACATCTCTTACAAAATGGTGTATGGTATCAATGTGTTTGGTCTTTCTGTGATATTTAGGGTTTTAGTTGTAGGCAATACTGGTCTAATTATCACTGCAAATCATTATTGGCCTCCCACTATCTGCCACAACCCCTAAGTCATTTAAAAATCTCTGAAACCAAAACCCTCTCTTGAACTGCCATTGAGTATGCTACAAACTCAATCTCTATCGTAGATAGAGATACACAGATTTGTTTTTTGCTTCTCTAAGACATGGTACCATTTATTGAGTAAGATAGCAAAAACTCATGTCGATTTGCGTCTATCCAGATCACCACCCCAATCGGCATTTGAAAATCCAACCAAACGTAAATTACCTATTTCGTAACACAAGGAGAGGTCTGTAGTTCCCTTGCAATATCTCAGAATCCTTTTCACTACTCTCCAATGATCCCTTTAAGGATTCGATTGATACCTACTTACCATATTGACTGCAAAACTAATGTCTGGGCATGTATGCTTCATTGCATACAATAGAATTCACATTGTACTAGTATAAGAGATTCGACTCATCTCCTTTATTTCTTCTTGGATTTTAGGACATCTGCCAAGTCTCAGATTTTCACCTCTAACGATAGGAATATCTATTGGGTTGTCATTATTCATCTCGAAATGCTAAAAAATATACCTGTTGTAGGACTCTTATTAAAGAGTTAACATTCTTCTCAAGCGATCCCTCTGGATCCAAATTTTGAGAATGAATTAAAACTCACCAATTAACAATAACCATATTTCAATGGTAATAAGATACTCTCTATTATTCCCAACCAATAGAATGTCACGTACATATAAGAACATGATCATTAAAGAGTCATCGGAACGTATCAGCTAGACATAATGATTCTCCTTGATTATTATAATATTATAAGATATCACATTCTCATGAAATCTCAGGTACTACCGTCTGGATGAGTGTTTAGGTTGTATGTTGACTTTTAAAATCAACAGATCTTATCCACCTGATCTACTAGAACGAACCCAAAGAGATACTCCATGTAGATTACCTCATCCAGACTTCCGTTACGGAAAGCGGTCTTTACACATCTAATATGACTCTAAATCCATGTTCGTGACAATCGCTAAAAGATGAACGGATCGAGATAAATTGGACTACGACTCCTCGGTAGTCTACCCTTCATCCTTAAATCTCACAGATTTAAGGTTTTAAGTTTCGGGCACTATTAAGACCCGAAACTTTGATTTCAAATTTCATGGCCAAAACATGTCCAAAAAATTTAACAAAATTTATTTTCATGATCCATGGATCATAGGCATTCTTGTGATACTTTCGGATTCACGAAACTCATCCATGATCCAGATTCTAAATTTGTACTCTACACATTTTATGCCCAAAAAATTCCAAATTTTTTTTTTGTTTAAATAAATCTAATCTCGCTCTGATACCAATAAAAGATTTACCCAATAGTCCTTTTGCCCTTAGGCAAATCAACTAGATCCCAGATCCCATTGATTTTTATCAACTCCTTCTCTTCATCTATGGCCTTCAACAAATGGTTCTCCGTAGAACACTCGAGAGTCTCTTGGACAGTTTTGGATTTCTCATCATCCTCTAAAGTCACAATGAGGGTCTTACCCTCATTTGGGAAGCGATATTTAAGTACTTGCCCTCAATATTTTTACAAGAAGAGAGAACCTCTTCACCTTTAGATGGATCGCTCCCACTATGACAAAAATCCGTAATGGGTTATTGTATCCCAACGTTGGGCTCACTTAAGCCACTAGGCTTATCCACTAGGCTTATCCATCTAAATAGAAGGTAAAGTCCCGATGGATTTCACCTCAATGGATCACTCCCACTGGGACGAAGATCCTTAATCGGTTCTTCGGTCCCACTGCAAGATTTAGCTGAGCTACTAAGCTCATCCATCAAATAGAAGGTAGAGTTATAATTGACTTCTTCTCTTTTAGGGAAATCATCCTTAAGGAATATGGTATCACGAGACTAAATTTCAATAACAGTGCCGTCAGTATGGAATAAGAACACATACCTTTGGAGTGTTCTCAATATCTTATAAAAATATATTTCTTTTCTTACGGACCTAAGTCACCATGTGGATACAAGAAATCGTGATCATACGTGGCATAACCCTATAAGCTCAAGTGGCTAAGGTTAGAGTCCACGTTCAAAGCTCATATGGGGTACTGACTGTGGATTTTGATGGGACACCGTTAAGGACGTAGACTGCAGTCAATAAATCATCTCCCCAATTGGAGATAGACAAATTGACCTGCGTCATTATAGTCCTTAACATATCCAACAAACTCATATTCCTTTTCTCGCTTACTTCATTCTGCTGAAAAGTAGCGTGAATAGTTAGCTGTCTCGTAATACCTTTATCAAAACAGAGCTCTCTGTGTAGTTCAGATAAATACTCGTGCCCTCATTGGTTCTAAGAGTCTTAACTCTCAAGTCTAACTAATTTTCAATATCGCTAATAAATCTCCTGAAGTATTCCAATACCTGATATTTATGCAAGATCAAATAAGCGTGACCGATACGCGTGTAATCGTTTACGAACGTAATAAATTATACAACTCCATTTTAGGTTCTCATGCTCATATGTCCATAGATATCAGAGTGGATTGACTGCAATGGAGTTTTAGCTCTCATTGCATTACCAAATGGTTTTTTTGTCATTTTTCCGATTAAGCAAAACTCACATATGGGGAACTTGAATCTGGTTAGCGGATTCAATAAACCATTCGTTACTAATCGATTCAACATCTTTTGCTCTACATGTCCAAGTCTACAATGCCATTCATTTACATCTCAATCTACGCAATCGAATGTAAAGGCAATAGAAGAATAATAAGAAATACTATTAAAAGGAATAATATACAGTGCATACAGTCCATTAAGGACAAAACCAGAACAAATGAAAGAATTGTCGTAACTAATAGAAACATTAGAGTTTTCAAAAAAGAACATATCGTAGGCATTCAAGCAAGGTACTTAAATCAAATTTCATCAAATATCTTAAGCGTAAAGAACGTCATAGCAAGTGTCGATCCCTCTGATGAAGACAAATGCTCTGTTCCTTATGTAAATCCTCCTAACTTGAGGATTTACTCGACAGAACTCTACTTATGCGCTCCTGTCTCGAACTACGTGGTTTGTGACTCCTAACTTTACAATCCATAAAGGAGAGAATTAGCGAGTATCACAATAAATGAGTCAAAAACTCAAATCACGTAAAGAAGAAGAACGTTCCGTTTACTTGTCACACTCAATGAGTGAAATGACCAAGGCTACCTCAGGTGTAGAACTTTGTATTGGTTTTATCAAATTCCTTCTTCTTGCGCTTTTATACTTTGCTGTCGGATTTCTCAGATGGTTTCATCTTGCTTGGATCTCGGGTCCTCTTCTCATGCTTATGCTATTTGTGTTTGGTGCCACGGGAGACCTTGCTCGACTCTGCTGCATAAGCATGACCCGAATGTGGCCTACTTGCCTCTAAACGCTCCTCATTGAGCTTACAATGCCTACTCACATCATTGAAAGTATAAATACTCTCATCATAAGTGAGATAAGTTTTCATGATCTCCCATGATTTAGGTAAAAAACTATATCACATCCGGTACCTGTAACTCATCCGAAATAGACTCACCTGGATCCTTAATATCGGTGACCATACCGACATTTGCATTAAATGTTATTTCATTGTATGATCAATCCTTTTATTATAAGTTATAAACTTATAAATAGCATCCTCCCCTCAGAAGCTGTAAAGGGCACCATAATGCTCTTTTAGAGTGAGTCTAACCAACATAACCATAGGATATTACTCATAAATCGAGATCAAGTCATCGTGCTTTCCATTGATGAGGATTGCCCTAATTTGGCTATCATTTTCTTCAATATATGATAAACTTTCTTATCCCATCTAACATGAGGTATGGTACCCTCCCCGGAACCCACCATCTCAATCTCCAAATCTCATACAGATTTTGCTTTTCGAGAATAAACTGAATTTTCTAGTGAGTAAATTCACAATTGTCACCATTTAATTTATTCTCTATGCAAAAATCTTTTATGATAGTATTCTAGGCGACTAAAGAGACTTTAGTGACTTATTGATATTTACTCTCATATTTTGCGTACTCTTAGAATCAACAAATCCCAAATGATTCGAGTATAGACCCTAATTTGAGTATATGAGTCAATGGACATCATACACTACAAAGCGGAATCGCATCTTATCATTTAGAGTTGGACTCGGTACACAAAAACCCACTAAAAGTCTCATGACCCTCATAAATATGGAAAAAATCAATCTGACATGACATCACATGCCACTAGAGGTTCTACGCACCGCTGCTATGCACCAGCGGTGCATAACCAGGCGCCTTCACGCCTCCAATTGGGACTGGACGGGCAAACTACAAGAAAACATATTTATTGTGCAAAGCCTCTACACAACGGCTAATTGGCAGCCTGGTGGTCACGGGAGCTTAAAAGAGGTCACTCAACTCGGGTTCGAAACCAGGCACCTGTATCCCAAGAGGTAATGCCTCCATTTCGTGACTGCCATCACCACTACAAACAACTCCTTCTCATAAATAGATAACCTTTTACTTCTTGACCCTAATGCCTTGCTTAAGTATGCTATAGGCTAACCCTCCTGTATCAATATAGCACTAGACCATTAGAGGAAGCATCAGTCTCTATAATGAATGGTTTACTAAAGTCTGGTAACCTCATCACCAGAGCTGTGACCAGTGCCAGTTTAAGTTGATTGAAGGCATTTTTTGCACTCTCTATCCACTGAAAACTATCCTTCTTCAAGAGATCATTTAAAGGCCTTGCTATAGATCCATAGTTCCTCACAAACCTCTTGTAATACCCGGTCAATCCTAGAAATCCTCTCAGGGATTTGATAGACACTGGGGTTGGCCAAGAGGATATGCTTTCCACTTTCTACAGATCCATTTTTATACCTTCTGCAGTGACTATATGTCCCAGATACTCCACTTGATTTTGAGCAAAAGTGCATTTCGATTGTTTGGCAAAAAGCTGATGCTTCTTCAGTGTGCTTAAGACAGTTTTGAGGTCTTGAGCATGGGTATATATGTCTAAACTATAGATGAGAATGTCATCAAAGAAAACCAAAATAAACTTCCTTAAGTAAGGTTGAAAAATAGCATTCATCAGTGCTTGAAAAGTTGCAGGTGTATTAGTAAGTGCAAAAGGCAAAACTAGGAACTCAAAATGGCCATGGTGAGTTTGAAATGCTATCTTCCCCACATCAGAGGGTTTGACTCTGATTTGGTAATAATCAGCCCTTAAATCAATCTTAGAAAAGATTCTAGAACCAAAAAGCTCATCCAATAATTCATCAATATTAGGTATATAGTACCTGTCTTTAATAGTCAACTGATTTAGCTGCCTATAGTCTACGCAAAAACACTATGTATCATCTTTCTTTCTGACCAATAGGACTGGGGAGGCAAAGGGACTAGTACTGGGTCTGACAATGCCTTTGCTGAGTATTTCCTGCACTTGGTGTTCAATTTCTGACTTCTGTGAATAAGGGTACCGGTAAGGCTTCAACTTGAATGGTTGAGAGTTTAATTTGAGAGGAATGGAATGGTCGTGCTCCTTTTGGGTGGAAAAGAAATAGAAGTATCGAAGACTTCTCTATATTCATTTAATACTGCAGAAATGACTTTTGGAATGTGACACCCTGGTTGGTCATTTTGAATATCCAAGGTCATGCAGTTCTATACCTATTGCTCCCTGAATGTTCTTGTATCTTACCTCTTATCAGTTTAAGTAAGGGTTGATTTACTCTTCCTTCCAGGACCATTTCAGTTTCATTGTTGAATAACCTTACCTGTAGCCTCTTGAAATCGAATGTGATTGGACAGTAGTTGTACATCCAATCCACACCAAGTATTATGTTCCATCTCCCTAGTGGAATGACTCTCAAATCAAACGTGAACGTGTATAGCTAAATTTCCCATCTCACATTGTTAACCTTTGTAGAACTAGTAATCTTACTTCCATCTGCAATTTCTGCCTGCAGTGTGTCAGTAGACTCTATCTCAATCTTAGCTAGTTAGCTACTAGTTTGTGCAGGAAGCTATTGGAACTACCTGTATCTACCAATATGTTCATATTAATCCTACTTAGGACTCCTTGTAGAACAATAGTTTGCATATGTATAGAATTTGACAGTGCACAAAAGGAAACATGAACTCCTTCCTCTAATTCATTCTGGAGCAGACTTTCTTCTTCTAATACTTTGTCCCTAACCTCATTTTCCTCCTCCTCTTCTGTAGTTAAAATAACATTGAGATGTTTGAACTTGCACCTACGACCTGGAGTGAACTTCTCTCCACACTTAAAACACAAATTGTGTTGTCTTTTAAGTTGTGCTTCCTGCGGAGACAACTTAGACTAGGAGTTTCCTTGAGTGGAATCCTCTTTTCCAACCTTATTGATGTTAGATTTGAATAGAGAAGAATAATATGATCCTTGGCTTCTGTTCTTTTTTGCCATCTCTAATGATTGCTCCAGTAAGTTGGCAATTTCAAAAGCTTGTAAAAGAGTTTGAGGTTTCATGATCATTAACATTAGCTTAATGTCCTTTCGCAGTCCACTAATAAAACTAGATATGAAATATTGCTCAGTCAGTCGAGGATTCTTCTATAGCGTTAAAGACCATAATTCTTTGAATCTCTCTTGATATTCAGACAAACAACCAATCTGCTACAATTTATTGAATTCTTCAATTTCATCTTGACCTCCTTTGGCCTCAAATCGTAGACAAAGTTGTGTTGAAAAGTCTATCCAACTAATTTCCCATCTGACTAGCTTAAGACCTTGAAAACAGACCTCAGCTTTTCCTTCAAGGTACATTTCTATAGTATCAAGCCATGCCTATGCAGGAATTTGATAGACATTGAAAAATTTTTTACTTTTCTCAACCATACTCTAGGATTCTCTCCTACAAATATTGGAATTCAAGCTTTGATGGATTAGGACAATATCTTTTAGTCACCGGTTCTTTTCGAATTGTCTGAGAAACAGATTCTACTCTAATCCGACCTTCAGTTGGTGTAGGTAGTATAGGAGTTTTAGAATTTCGATCATTTTCTGTTTCTTCCATTTTATTTTGATTCCATCTTTTGTAATTTGAACCAAGTCAGGCTTCTATACTGGTCATAAAGGCCTCTATCCTTTGATTTTGCTCATCCAATCTTTGATACATACCTTCTATTTTTCATTCAATACTGTCAAGCTTCTTGTCAGACTACAGCTTATGTTCTTGAATTCCATTCGTCAGTTCCTACATTTTCTGTTCTTGCTTCCTGATCTGATCTTCCATAGTTTTGTATCTTGTGCTATCTGCCATTGAGTGCTTCGTTGCCAAGAATCTATTGCTCTGATACCACTTGTTATGAATGGAGCTTCAACTGGCCCCAAGACTGCAGGCTGTGGTGTTTAATATATTGTTGGAACTTAGTAATGAAATTAGAATGCAACAGACTGGTAGCTATAGGGATGAATTGCAGTGAATGGGGAAGACTGAGGGATAGAAATAAGAAAAGAAGAGAGTAGAATTAGGGAGGAAAGAGAGAGACAAGAGAGAGAACGAGAGAAGGAAAGCAGAGGAAAGAGAAGGACTGAAGCTATCAGATTTCTTGATTGCAGCAGGTACATGCTTGTACATTTTATACCTCCTTCGCTATTCTAACTGTCCAACCAACTGTCTAGTAAATCAGTCAGAGATTCCAACTGATTCAAACTGATTCTATAACAACTTGCTTTGCAATAACCTTTTATTTCCTATCCTTTCATCTCATGATCATTGCACCACTTTACTGTGCAATTGCAACCGCGCAGGCATATGTAGCACCCATGCAACTCCGCGGTTGCGTGCAGGTATGAAATGCCCATGCAAAAATGTACAAAAGATTGCATTTTTGCATGGGGTCAGGTTTGAACCTGGACACCCATTCAATTGTGAGGGCTACTGCACTGTTGAAGTCGTACAGCGTAGGTATGAAATGCCCATGCAAAAATGTGCAAAAAATTGCATTATTGCATGGGGTCGAGTTCGAACCTCGACACCCATGCAATTGTGAGGGCTACTGCACGATTGAAGTTGCGCAGGCATGAAGCAAAGAGGTGAAAAATATTACATTTTTGCAAGGGTTCGGGTTCAAACCTGAATATAAGAGTGGAATGTAAAGCTCCAACCAATACACCACAGCTCCCTGGATACAATTGCTCTCTCTCTCTCTCTCTCTCTCTCTCTCTCTCTCTCTCTCTCTCGCTCTCTCTCCCCCATAAAATAAAATAAAATAAAATAAAATAAATGAATTATAATTTATTAATATTATAATTTAGTAAATATTTGTAATGAAATATTTGAAAATTTACATTATTAATATATTATAATTTAAATTAATATTTATCATCATAATTTTATATTATCATACTAAAACTCATTCGCCTAAATTGTAATTTATAGTAATAAATAAAGTAATATGTATATATCATATAATAATGTAAGATTGATATTATTACATTATTATATTATTGAAAATGGTGAATTTGTATATTAAAATAATTCTAAATTTTTTATAATTTTTTTGCATTTTCATTTACCTACTAGAACATATCACTAATTAATCTAATTGCTGTAATAATTTTTTTCAAATTAAATGGACATATCGAGCCATTTTCACCAACAAATTTTCAAAATAAATTTTCAAATCCTCTTTTCCGCGCATTTTTTCATTACACAATTTAAATTCTTTTTGGGATTTCCCACTTTTTTTATATAATTTTGTATTTTTTAAATATATAGAATATATATTTTTTATATAATTTTGTATTAAATATATAGAATTTTTACTTGTTTCAATTTATTTATTTATGAAAGCTATTTGATTTATATAAATTCTATAAAAAAACAAAAAATTATATAAAAAAAAACAAATACAATTAAATTAAATGAAATAAATTAATGGAAATAAAAAATGGTAAAATATACTAGTTAAAATATAAATAAATATAAAGTTAGATTTAGAAAATTTACCTCTACAATTACCATGAAATTACAATCAGGTTACCATCACTTACTATCAAGTTACCATTAATTACCATTTAGCATGGATTACCATTTTAGCAAGAATCTCTCTCTTCTCAAATCTTTAACTTTACATATACTTTATCTATATTTTATTTACTTTATTTATTTATTTAGATTTATTTACAAAGGAAATAAAAAAAAATGTTGAAGGAGTGAAATAGAAATAAATAAAAAAAAATGGTTAAGGATTCCTGTCGCAAATACAAATTCCTCCTCCTACTTACTTCTAACCCACCTAGTAAATGGATCAGGAATTTACGATTCCTGACTGCTTACTAAACCCTAAACCTACTTCTCGTCCTTACTTAGTTTTGAGTGATCCTCACCACCACAGTCCTTGACTCACCACCTAAAATGCACCTCTTCATATTTTTACACTGACTAGGTTTACACCTAAAACTTCTCTCTTCCTTCCTTACTTCCTTCCTAATTTGGCCGCCAAGAATCTAAGTAAATAATTTTTTTTTACATTATTTTTTTTGTTTTGTTATTTTTTATACCATTATCAATTTTAAAATTTTTTAGTAAAAACAAAACTTCTCTCCGGGGGACACATAAAAAGCCTAAATGATATTAAAATTATATTATTATAATAAATTAAATTTTAAATTAAAAATTAATTGTTATAAAAAATTCAAAATATATTGTTAAAATTTAAAATATAGAAAATTTTAAAACATTTATAATATTTTTACAATTTATAAAATCTAGATACCGTATAAAATTTAGAGGAATAATATTATATAGTTTTTTTGAAACTTCATAAAATAAAAATAAAAGTTAATATATATATAATTTCGTATAGAAAAATGTTAAAAAATTGAAGTAAATATAATATTTATAAATAAATTATGCTTTTCGATTTTTAATTTTCAAACTATTAAAAAAATTCTGATATATATTTTTTTAAAAAAATGTATATAAGTTAATATTAAATTAATATAAGTAATTAAAATATTTAGTGAATATAAGTAATGCATGTTAATAAATATTAAATAAATATATATTAATAAAAATAAAAATTAAATATGGATTGAATCACATTTACAAATAATCAAAATAATCCAACTAATGATGGGTTGATCAAACTTATTTTTACTTTTTTTATTTTTACTTTGATACTGATAAGTGGTAAGTGGTGGTAACTTATGACTTATGATTTATTTACCATTTACTCACTATTTACTTATTTAGATACTACTGTACAAACTTACTTACCTACTAACCATTTACATACCATTATCTACTTATCATCTACTTACCACGTATTTACCATTTACTTATCTACTTACCATCTACTTACCATTACCTACTCATCATCTACTTATTATCTAAACCTTAAAACTTACGTACTTATCATCTACTTACCTACTGCTACTATCATTATCACCTACTTACGAAACTACCACTACCACTACCACTAAACTTTAAATTCTAAATTTACCACAACTTACAATCTAAACTATTTTCAAATATAAAGGGCATATGATAGAAAAATGATAACAATGAAATACAATTTATTCAAATGGTTTGTTCAGTGAGAATTGAATATTGTTTTAAAAGATGGTAGAATTTGTGTGTTACCATACATCTATAACTTATGCAAACGGTATTGTTAATATTGTTAAATAGACAATAAAAATGATTTATGTTCAAACTATTTTTAAACCGTAGCAAAAGATTATTATATTTATTGATCATAATTTTTAACCATCACAATTGAATAATTACTTTACAGACGGTTGTCGTAGTTTTACTGATAGCTAGTAAACTTTTCTTGATGAACATTTTAGTCGGTTGGGAAAATTCTATATTTTTTTACGCTTTTGTGCTACACCATCTCTATAACCTATAAAAACCGTCACTAAATGTTTCCAATACTAAAAGTTACTATTAGGACAGTGTTTTAATTTTGTAGTGTGTGATATCACTAATAAGTTTCTATCATTTTCGTTTTGATTTCAAAATTTTGGCATCGGTGTTCTCTTTAAAGTGGTGTGCTCATGAGGGGTCCATTGAAAGATGGTTCTCTCTGCAAACTAGGCCAGAATCCAACTGTGAGTTTCTATATAAAGAGACCATCGACAAGAGTTGGATGCACATGTATTTTTTCATCGAGTTCTCGAATAAAGACTTGATACCCATGCTACTGGAGGCCAATGGGGAGATGTTCTTTGGGTTAAAGGCTCCTTAGTCTTTTCATTATTCAAGATTCGTTCGCTCGGTTGATGGTTTCTGCAAAGCCAAGGATTGATGTATTTTGGTGGAAACCCTCTTCGACAATGAGATGTTGGCTTTGGCAGGAGAGAAGAAGAAAATTGAAACACCTCTTTTAGTAGAGAAGAAAAAGAAAATTCTCGTGAACAATCTTATTTCTCTCAAGAAAGAAGATTTCAAGGAGATTACCTCAAGCAGACGAATGAGGCCTTGGGTTGAAGAGAGGGGTTGTCAAAGGGAAGAGCACTTTGATGCCAGGGCTAACATCACTCCCATCTCGACCTTTGTGAGGAAGAAAAGAAAGGTCAACAGTCAAGTTTGTAAACTGAGGTCATGAGTAGCAACGACGAGTGGGGATCTTTAGATACCTTGATGACTACTGGTCCCGAAGGTCTTGAACTCAAGGTTCTGGAAAACATGGAGGTTTGGGTGGAACACCTGAAGGCGTTGAGGCTGTCGATGAGGACATCAAGGAGAGAGAAGTTGAGATTGTTGATGAGGATGTCATAGAGAGAGAAGAAGGAGAGGATGAGGACTCTGAGGCTCACCCTCTTAAAGGCCCTAAGGAGGAGGGTAGAGGGAGAAAGTATGAGAGACCTTAGAGGAATTCCCTTGACGACATTGAGGAGCTGGGTACAGGGTCTTCTTCGGCTGTTCGTTTGATACCAAGCAAACAAAAGGTATCCGGGAAAGTCATTCTCGAGCCTTTTATCCCTATTTTATCCTTTGATGGTCACAAGGGTTATGAGAGCGTGAGACCATAACTATTAGTGTGGGGGACCATCGTTATAGCTATGCAGACAGTTGTGAGGCAAGGAAGATAGCAGAATCGGTGGATTTTCACCATTTTTTTTTGGAGTTGAACAAATTGTCTCTTGAGTAGGGTAACGAGGCCATTATGTCCTTGGGTCTCATGGTATGTCTACTCTAGAACGTACTTTGTTTATCTCTGGTCTCTGCATATGATCTTTCTTGTTTCATGTAAACCATTATCTTTGCAGAGTTCTAAAGGTTAAGGAGGGAGTAGACAATAGAGCATTTGAAGTGTCAAGCTGACGGGATGGGTAAAGAGGTGTCTCGGTTATAAGATATTCTATCACAGAGGGAGAAAGAGATCAAGGAAGAGAGAGTATTTGTAGCTGTTCTAAATGATCAAGATAAGGAGGTGGAATAGTTGAGAGTAGAACAGGACGTGGGCTTTCAATAATACAAGGCTATGTCAAAAACTAGTCAGGAGCTAGAGGCAGAAGCTAGGATGCTTGAGATATGCCTGTACACCACACGAGGCTAGCTGAGATACGTGATCAAGCCTTGAAGGGCATCAAGTGGAGGATACAGGAACTACGGAGATGCTCACAAAGACCTTTGATTAGCATATGCGTACTCGGCGCAACTGGAATAATAAACTTCAATGTGCTAAGGAGGTTATCGACTGTGTGAGCTTTCGGGGGCAATGCCCCCAGATATAGGGAGTGCCAGCCGTGAAGCCCTTAATATCGAGCTTGTAATCGTCCAGGTAGGTGATGTTCCTTTAGAAGTCGTAATTAAGAACGTCATGGTTGGTGTGCCTCAAGCTGATTTAGGGGTCCCTGAATCTCTCTTTTTCTTCCCTTAGTTGTATTTTCTACTCTCTTATGATTCAGTTTTCCTCTTGTATGCCCCCAGAAGGATTAATGAAAGAATTTCATTGTTTTTCCCATGATCAAGGGTTCAGAAACTTGTGTTCTTAATATACTTCATTACATATAGTGAAAAGAACTTCATCGAGGGGATGTACCCTTTGTTAATAATCCATTCGTTTGAAAAGGAGTATGGATCGTACCTATCCAACAAGGAAATATATCACTTGTTGTCGATATATTCATCCAACAGAGTGGGCTGTACCTACCCAGCAGGGAGATACATCCCTTACTGTTGGCATGTTAGTTCGATAAAGTGGGCCATGCTTACCCGACAAGGAGACACATGTCTTATTGCTAGCAAGTTCGTTCTATAGAGTGGGTCATGCCTACCTAGCAAGGAGACCATCCTTTATTGTTGGCATGTTTGTTTGATTGAGTAGGCCATGCTTACTCGATAATGAGACGCATCCCTCATTGTTGGCATGTTCATTTGATTGAGTAGGTCATGCCTACCCGATAGGGAGACACATCCCTTATTGTCGGCATGTTCGTTCGATTAAATGGGTCCTACCTACCTGAGAGGGAAATGCATCCCTTATTGTTGGTATGTTCATTTGGTCACATGTGTTCAGTGCGAACGGTATGTCATTAGAGATTAACAAGGCATATTGTTACCAATAAAGTAATCATAATGTAATCAGTAGAACAAGCAATAAGGTATTCAACTAGTAATCATACGAGAGTAACAGCAGTAGAGATAGAGATTCAAGATTACTTGAGAGAGCTTGACGGGAGTTTTAAGTTATAGGACAGTGTTTCAATACCAGTAGAGGTCGTAAACTTGACTTTCATATGTTGCGTACTCGGCAATGCCTCTAGGATGTTCAAGCCGAGTTAGCCGAGGATAATGTTATAAAGCGAAAGTAGCTTAACCACATTGAACATTGTCATCACGGTTGTGTAATTAGGGGGAGTCTCGAGAGTTTCAGGGAGCGAGATGGTACCTTCAGGGTATATCCACTCACCCGAGAATCCTTTGATAGGACCGGTATGAGGCTGTAGATACGTTTGAGTAAAGCCAATTTGTTGAAAAACATTCTAATATAAAAGGCTGCAGCCAGCCCCTGATCCACACAGATTCTTCTTACTTCGTATTGCTCGATTTTAGTAGTTATGACAAGGGAATCATATTAGTCTGGATCGACCCGATCAGGTTTTCGTCACTGAAGCCGAGCATTAGCCTTTTCTTCTTAGCCCACTTCTCGACACGTGTAGCGAGGACTTTCTTGGATGCAAAGCTTGATGGCTCAACTTTGTGAAAAATTGAGAATACTACCTGCCTAATCCCATTAACTTGTGCATACTCTCGATCATGCAATGCCATTAAGATGTGGGTTGGGAGATAGGGATCCGAGGGAACATACTTGCTTTGCACTTGGAGTATCACTCCATCCAGTCGATTGTGGGCATTCATCTCAATCATTCTCATGCCTCGTAGCTTGTGAGCCTTGAGGGGGAAGGCCTTCCCTTTTCACACTTATGAACCTCTGGAGCCGACCACTTTGAACGGAGAACTCGAGTTCATCCTTGAGCTTCTGACACTCATCAGTTAAATGGCCATAGTCATGATGGAAATTGCAACATCGCGTTTTATCCTTCTTTGAGTCATCTTCCATGGAGCGAGGAAGCCATCGACTTGCTCCAGATTTGAAGTAGAACTTGGCTTGGCATCTCAGTCAGAGGGGTATAACTTATAAACTTTTGTTGCTGAGGGTTCCCTTGTTGGGCTTTCTTAGGTGAGGACTGCAGGGGTGATCGGCTACATTCATTTTGAGCTGATCGATTTTGATGCTAGTCGAATGCTTTAGCATCCTCAGTTGCGATATACTTCTCTCTATGAGCATAAAACTCTTGGATGGTAAACGTCGGATTCTTTAATGATGGATGTTTTCATCCCTAATGTAAGCAACACGGCCAATGTGATAAAATGGTCCAAGCTAGAGACCTTCAATATTTCAGTTTTGAATATATCAACATAGTCACTCAATGGCTTGTTGTCCCTCTGTCTTAATTAAAGGAGAGATGTGGATTTTCTCTTGGCGCCTCCGCTGATCACGAAGTGCATCTTGTGCATCTCAAATTGTTGCCAAGTTTGAGAGAAACCTTGATATTGAACGGAAAAGCGAGCTAAACCATGCCAACATATTACCTTTTAGAGTCGTAGGAAAATGTTTGCACATGGTCACATCCGTGATGTGTTTCGAGATCATCATAGTCACAAATTGAGCCACGTGATCCCGGGAATCAATAGTACCATCATATCTCTCCATAGGAGAAAGGAGCACATCGTGAGGCATCAATTCTATGGAAATCTTGGAGTCGAATGGCAAGAGACTAATAACATGTTGAGTAAGTTTTTCTCTTCTCATGTTAGCATGTCTGAGTTTATTTGCAACGAGTTCCACGACCTTTGTCTGGGTTATGTCAAGAAGTCACTAAAAGCTTTTGATGTTCCCTGGGTTTGAGTCATCATTGGTACATGTGACCCAAGCCATGCAAGGAGAACTATGCTCTTGGTTTGACAACACAACTGAGCTCCTCTAATTGCTTGCTCATGTTTTGTAGTTTGGATTTGAGTCTTTCCTTCTCGAGTCGAGTGACATTTTCTAAAGAGGTTGGAGCAGGGGGGAAGATCGGTTGGTCCTGTTGTACAACCCGTGGTTGATCTTCAGGCAAATTGGTAGCGGCTGTAACTTCAACAGGGTTGTTGGGTGCCGTTGATTGGATAGTGTTCCCTTCTATTATAGATGCGGCTTTAGAAGCAGTTTTGACCTTTCTCTTGGAAGGTATGAGGAGAGATGGGTTAAGAAGCGAGTTTCTTTCTAATCTGTTCTCACAAACAGTGTCAATCCGTTGGAAGTGAGTTTACGTCCACAGATAACAGCTCCACTGATTCGAATGGAATGAGTGGTTTTCTGTCAATCTTAACCAATAGAACCTGTAAAAAACCATAAAAGGGTGCTCTGACAGAGAAAACTCCGATACTCAAGTCAGAGTGTAGTTTTTAAAAGAAAGAAACAAACTGAAAGAGAGCTTTATATGCCCTTGGGTAATTGGTGTAAGCACTGAGAACAAGAGGATTTACCTGGTCGGTTGGTTTTACGATGTATATATTGTAAGACCGACAAAGTCAAAAAACAAAAAAAAAAAATTAATTAATTAATTAATTGGGAAAGTTACTTTCCCAATTCACTCTCTCTCCCGTCACTTTCCATTCTCCCTCAATTTCTCTCCCCCTCATTCTCTCCCGTGTTCTGTCTCTCACCCTCTCTCCTTCTCTCAATTTCTCCACCTCCCTCCCTCCATTTATATACTCACAAACTCTCTCTCTCTCTCTCTCTCTCTCTCTCTCTATCTCTCCCTCTCTCACGGATCTCTCTCTCTCTCCTGCGGGCACTGCATAGCCAGCAGTGCGCGGCTTCCCTCCCAGCTGCTACAGCCCGCGAGCACAACGGCTCCTGCTCGTGAGCAGCTCCGTCTCACGAACGCTCTAACACGCACCAGCCGCGATTCCTCTCCCTTGCGCGCTAACAGCCCACAGCTTCTCTCCCTCGCCTGTTCGCGTGCTGCCCTCTGCCGAGACACTTGCTGCAACCCCAAAAGAGATCCCAGCTCGGCAGTCATCGGTAAGCCCTCGAGAACTGTAGCTGAGATTTCAATTCATCCCCTGTACATGTGGTATGAATTTTCGATTGATATATTCTAGGGTTTCAACTTCCTTTGGTGATTGAATCTAAATACTAAATTTTGCTTCAATTCGGAAGCATTTCAGGTTTCGAATTAAATCAAACAGCGCACGAAGGTTTGGTAGGCAAATGCGAAAACCCTAAGTCTGAATTTGCGCTCCTTTCTCTGCACAGGTAAGGGCTAATTTCTGAAAATAACTCTAGGATTGCGAAATAATTGCAATATGGTAGAATTGGAATGTATGTCCTTGAATTGGAAAAATTAGAAGAAACTAAGACTATGTTGATTTAAGAAAATCTATGAGAGTTGTGAATATGAATTTTGTAAAGATGTAAATAGCGATAAAATTGGTAAAATGAGGATAGGAACAAGAAAATGTTAGAAATGAGGGTTAAACAAAATTAGGAAAGTTTGTGAACCCTTGAGTTTGGAGGAGAAATGACTTGAGAATTGTTATGGTTGCTTCAGGACAATCCATTGGAGTTTGAAAGAAGATTTCTCGAGTATGGATAGGGTGTAGGGAGTGAATACCCTCTCTAGAGGTGAGTGGATGGTTCATTGTGTTCATGAATGAGAAACCTGTTTTAAATTGCTTTATAAATGATTTTCGAAAGATTTTACGTGATTTATGCGAATTGTTTTGTGACTGTGGGCTGTCTGAACTGAATTATAAAGTATAAATACATCCGTTGTGTTTAAAAATGATTCTGTGTCATATGTTATTTGATATTGCTCTATGAATTGATTTGGCATGAGATTGTTGATTATTTGATGAAAAATTATAGCACATTGCTTGTGAACTGAATTGATTTAGAAATAAAAGGTGCCGCAGATGACTATAGTCATATTCCCACCACGGAGCGACCCGACGGGGTGGCGTGGTTTGGGGTTTGGATGTGCAGGGGAGTTAGACGTCCCTCCCTCTGCCGAAGTCGTACTATATCTGGTGCACCCCGGTGAGATACGAGCCAATGCCAAGGTAGACATTGGATAGAAAAACCTTTGGCGGGATTTCGTCTGGGTTTGGCCTCCCTAAGATGGAAGTGTTTTTCGATGGAACCCCAAGATTTTCTGAACTGATAATTGACATGGATACATATTTTGTAAATTATGATTTATTGAAATGTTTTATGCATATGAACTGCTATTTATGAGATATGCTTTGACTGCCCCACATTTACCTCTTATTTATGAACACAATCACACCATTGCACTCCACTCACTGAGTATACCCCTATACTCACCCATCTCTTTCCCTTTTTCAGAGGAGACTTAGTTGGGAGACTACTTGACGGACGTTGTGTAGTATTTTTGCGGATTGTATAGGTATTTGGCACATGCAGGGTTACTTTTGGAGATTTATAGATCTCAAACCATGGAAAGGGAAGACCGTACATCCCCTGTCATGCGGATTTCATTGATACTGGCCGAGTTGTTGGCAAGTATTGATAAAATCCGCTGATTTTTTGATTTGTTCTTTATTATCTTAATTACTTGATTATTTTGTAAAACCGTTTTTACCTGTACTGGGACATTTGGACTGTAAATCTTAATTTCGATACTTTTCTCTAATTTTGTGAAGTTCTGTACAACTCATACCGTTAGAACTCTACCAATACTGGCTTGTCTTCCTCAGGTAAGTGTTGGTAAAGTCCGACGGCTATGTTTTGGAACTTCTTTTTGTCATACGCTTTATTAAGGTGAAAATTATGAATGGCTAGGATGGCCACATCGCATGTGTGCTTGTACAGGATCCCACTCCCCGATGTGTGCCAATGTGTGTGTTTGAATGTTCAAGGATAAGCGGATGAGCTCCTTGCGTGTGTATTGTTATATGATTTCACGTTTTGAAGAGTTTTATGCTTTCGATGATTTATTGTAAATTTGATAGCCTTGCGGAGTCCCGGTATAAGGGGAGGTTCTACCCGTGTATCGAGACGACGCGGCGGTTGTCGCTTGGTCGATCCGAGGATCGGGGCGTGACAACTTTATTGGTATCAGAGCCAGGTTCACGATTTTAAAGGCATGATGGTTTCGAAATGTTTTGAAATATTTCCAAATGTCCCGAAAGTTCTAAAGGTTTTGAAATGTTTAGTTTTTGAAAAAAAAAGAAAAAAGGGTTAAGCTCTTTTAAAGGGTCTTTGAAAATTGTACAGAACTTTCCATGGTTTTCTTAGGGAATTAAGAATATTTTTTTAGGGGGTTAAGTTTTAGTCTTCACTTAACCCTTGACTTAATTCTAGTTTCTTATTTTGTATAGGTTGCAATGCCTCCGCGAAGGAAAATGAGGAATGTGAGCGAAATTCCTCTACAGGAGCACGAGGATGAGTCGTCCTCGCATGCTCTTCCTCCACCTACGTCCACACTCCCGGCTCCTTCTACCGGGCCTGCTCTTCCTCCTGTCCCTGCTCTTCAGGAAGTTATGGAGTGGTGGAGTACCTTTGGAGCATAGTACCGAGCTCCGCGGCCTACTACAGTTCCACCACCTGTTCCTCCTTCGGTGCCAGCTGTTGCACCCGGTGCCCCACTAGCACCCACTCCTCCGGTTGCCACTCCAAGCAGCCGCTCTCCAATTCAGTTGTCCAAGCTGATTAAAGAAGCAAGGCAACTTGGTTGTGAAACCTTCTCGGCATCTGGTGATCCTACGGAAGCAAAGAAATGGATCAAGAGGGTCAGAAAAGCGGTAACGGATATGGGAATAGAGGTAAGTTTGAAACTCTTGGTAGCCGTGAGATTGTTGGACGAAGATGCTAGCACATGGTAGGATGGAGTAGAGGAAAGGGCAGCTGCACCTCTCACTTGGCACGATTTCCTTAGGGAATTCGACCAGAGGTTCTACACCCGATTCGATCGGGACTTGAAGAGAAAAGAATTCCTTCGGCTTCGCCAAGGAAATCTATCTGTGAAGGAATATGAAGCGAAATTTAGAAGCCTATCCTCATTCGTACCAGAGCTAATCATCTCCGAAGAGTACAGACGCTTCAAGTTTGAGGATGGCTTGAACCTGAATATCCGAGAGAAGATGTCAGTCACGGATGAGCACACATACCAGAACGTGTTGCAATTGGCCTTGAGGGCCGAACAGATGGTGCTTGAAAGGGGAAATGTTAGGGACCACCAAGGGAAGAAGAGGTCCAGCGGATTTGTACCGGGCCAAAGCTCTAAGAAGAACAGAACTGCAGACTATCAAAGCGGTGGATTTATTTCGGGATCGGTGGGATTTCCTCAAAGCCAACAAATTCATAGATCGAATGCTTCTGGTGTTGAAAATGTTGGATCGGGAGCAAGACCCAGAGGAAGTGGAATACAGACTTGCCCTACTTGTAAAGGGTATCACACAGGTCCGTGCAGAGGACCTAAGAGGTGTTATCACTGCGGGAAGGAGGGACACCTCCGTTATTCTTGCCCTGAGTTGACAGAAGAAGGGCAAGGGAGTCGGCAAGTTAGAGGTCCCTTTAGCAGCTCCAAAACTGGTCCAACAGGTTCGGTGACACCTTCCACTAGTACCATCCCTAGGACGGGCACAGGAAGCAATACAGTAGCTACCCCCTCTCAGCGACCTCAGCCGAGAGCTCAAGCTAGGGTTTTTGCCATGACGAATGAAGAAGCTCAGATTGATCCCGACGTAGTCACAGGTATGATGAAAATTTTTGGAGTGGATGCACATATACTCATTGATACCGGATCGAATAATTCATTTGTAAGCTCAGGATTTGCAAGACATTCTGATAGGGATTTAGTTCCTCTTGATGAAGAACTGTTGGTCATTACTCCCTTAGGAGAGCATATGATTCGAAATTTTGTACATAAGTCTTGTGAGGTGAAAGTTGGTGAAACATCCTTGAAGCGGATTTGATTCCGTTGGATATGAAGGACTTTGACGCCATCCTAGGCATAGATTGGCTAAGTCTTCACCGAGTTTCAGTAAATTGCTTCACTAAAGAAGTGGAATTTCGTAGGGCAGGACATCCACTACTTGTGTTCGCTGGGGAACGGTGAGTATTGCCGACCTGTGTGATTTCAGCTCTTGAGGCACGGAGGTTAGTGCATAAGGACTACGAAGCGTATTTGGCTCATATCATTGACACTACGGTAGCAAGCCCTAACCTGAGCGATATCCTTGTGGTAAATGAGTTCCCGGACGTCTTTCCAGAAGAGTTACCGGTGTTGCCACCGATTCGGGAGTTTGATTTCACTATAGATCTTGTTCCCGGTACGGCACCAGTCTCCACTTCTCCTTATCGAATGGCACCGGCAGAATTAAAAGAGTTGAAAGTCCAACTCCAAGAGTTGTTGAGAAAGGGATTCATCCGACCGAGCACTTCACCTTGGGGTGCTCCGGTTCTCTTTGTCAAGAAGAAAGATGGCACTCTTCGATTGTGTATTGATTATCGACAATTAAATAAGGTGACCATCAAGAACAAATACCCCTTACCGAGGATTAATGACTTGTTTGATCAACTCTAAGGGGCCAGTGTATTCTCCAAGATAGATTTGAGGTCCGGCTATCATCAGTTGCGGATAAAGGAAAATGATGTCCCCAAAACTGCGTTTAGGACAAGGTATGGACACTATGAATTCTTGGTGATGCCTTTCGGCTTGACGAATGCTCCAGCAGTTTTCATGGACCTAATGAATCAAGTTTTTCACTCTTATCTCGACAAGTTCGTCATTGTTTTCATTGACGATATCCTTGTGTACTCCAAAAATGACGAAGAGCATTCAAATCATCTTCGGATTGTGTTGCAGACTCTCCGAGACAAGCATTTATATGCCAAGTTCTCAAAATGTGAATTTTGGTTGAAGGAACTTGGGTTCTTGGGACATGTAGTATCCAGAGAAGGGATATTTGTTGATCCGAAGAAAGTTGAGGCAATTCTGAAATGGGAACAACCCAAAAACGTCACTGAGGTGAGGAGCTTCCTCGGATTGGCGGGTTACTATCAAAGATTCGTAGAGGGTTTTTCCAAAATTGCATCTCCGTTGTCCGGTTTGACGCGGAAAGGAATCAAGTTTGAATAGACGGATAAATGTGAGCAGAGTTTTCAAGAACTCAAGAAGAGACTCACAACGGCTCCCATACTTGCCCTTCCTACCCTCGATGATGATTATGTTGTCTACAGCGATGCTAGTAAACAGGGGTTAGGATGCGTCTTGATGCAAGGCGGCGGAACTATCGCTTACGCTTCTCGACAGTTAAAGAAGCATGAACTGAATTATCCTACACATGATTTAGAATTGGCTGCGATTGTATTTGCATTAAAGATTTGGCGCCATTATTTATATGGACCCACTTGCAGAATCTTCACCGACCACAAGAGCCTTAAGTACCTGCTCACCCAGAAGGAGCTCAATTTGAGGCAAAGGAGATGGCTAGAGCTGATCAAAAACTACGATTTGGTGATTGATTATCACCCGGGCAAGGCAAATGTAGTTGCTGATGCCTTAAGCCGCAAGTCCTCATCTTCTTCTCAGATTCAGGGAGACGCTTACCTCTCGTGCCTAGTGGGATTTCGTGCTCTTGGAGCTAGAATTTCTTGTGATGGCAGCGGTGCATTATTAGCGAAATTTGAAGTTCGACCAACCTTGGTAGACAGTATTAAAGAATTCCAAACCACTGATGAAGAGTTAAAGCAAATAGTGAAAAAGGTTCGCAAGGGTGAAACTAGTGATTTCCATGTTCGGGAGGATGGTATAGTCATGTATGGGAAACGGATTTGTGTTCCCAAAAATGATGAGCTTCGGAAGGCTATTCTGGAAGAAGCACACTCTTTGGCTTATGCTATGCATCCTGGAAGTACTAAAATGTACCGAACCATCAAAGAAACTTATTGGTGGTCAGGCTTGAAATGGGAAATAGCCGAATTTGTAGCAAGATGTCTGGTGTGTCAACAAACCAAAGCCGAGCATCAAAAGCCAGCCGGAATGCTTCAACCATTGCCTATACCTGAATGGAAATGGGAGCATATTACTATGGATTTTGTGGTAGGATTGCCACGTACTCCAAGTCGTCACGATGCCATTTGGGTGATAGTAGATACACTCACAAAATCAGTGCATTTCCTCCCAGTTCAGAATACTTATTCCTTGGAGAAGTTAGCAAGGGTGTATCTTGATGAGATTGTCCGACTCCACGGGGTTCCGATATCGATTGTATCAGATCGAGACCCCCGATTCACATCTAGATTCTAGCCTAAGTTACAAGAGGCCTTGGGTACCAAACTGAAATTCAGCACTGCATTTCATCCACAGATAGATGGGCAATCTGAACGTACAATTCAAACGTTGGAAGATATGTTGAGAGCGTGCGTTATGGATTTCCATGGGAGTTGGGATAGGCATCTCTCGTTGATTGAATTTGCATATAACAATAGCTACCAAGCTAGTATTGGAATGTCTCCCTATGAAGCTCTCTACGGAAGGAAATGTCGGACTCTACTTTGTTGGGATGAAATTGGAGAACGCAAAATTGAAAGCATAGAATTGATTGAAACTACCAAGGAAAAGGTGAAGCTAATTCGGGAAAGAATGAAGGCAGCTCAAGATCGGCAAAAGAGTTACGCCGACAAAAGGAGAAGGCCATTGGAATTCACAGTGGGAGATATGGTATTCTTGAAGATATCTCCTTGGAAGGGCATAGTTTGATTCCAGCAACGAGGAAAATTAAACCCTCGTTATATCGGACCCTTTAAAATCCTTGAAAGAATTGGAGCGGTGGCATACCGACTAGATTTGCCGCTAGGATTGCAGAGGATTCATGATGTTTTTCATGTGTCGATGCTGAAAAAGTATTTGCCGAATCCCTCGCACGTATTGGAGGTTCCTCCAATAGAACTGAAAGAAGACTTGAGTTTCAAAGTACAACCGGTGAAAATCATTGACCGGCAAATCAAACAGTTGAGGCGTAAGCAGATTCCTATGGTTAGGGTACTGTGGAGAAATAATAAAGTTGAGGAACGGACATGGGAGACTGAAGAATTAATGCGGAAGCAACATCCGTAACTTTTTGATGTATAAATTGTATTTTGAAACTTCAAGGACGAAATTTATTTTTAGGGGGTTAAGAATTGTAAGACCGACAAAGTCAAAAAAAAAAATAATTGATTAATTGGGAAAGTTACTTTCCCAATTCACTCTCTCTCTCCCGTCACTTTCCCTTCTCCCTCAATTTCTCTCCCCCTCATTCTCTCCCGTGTTCTGTCTCTCACCCTCTCTCCCTCTCTCAATTTCTCCACCTCCCTCCCTCCATTTACATACTCACAAGCTCTCTCTCTCTCTCTCTCTCTCTATCTCTCCCTCTCTCACGGATCTCTCTCTCTCTCCTGCGGGCGCTGCATAGCCCGCAGCGTGCGGCTTCCCTCCCAGCTGCTACAGCCCGCGAGCATAGCGGCTCCTGCTCGCGAGCAGCTCCGTCTCGCGAGCGCTCTAATGCGCACCAGCCGCGATTCCTCTCCCTTGCGCGCGAACAGCCCACTACTTCTCTCCGTCGCCTGTTCGCGTGCTGCCCTCTGCCGAGACACTTGCTGCAACCCCAGAAGAGACCCCAGCTCAGCAGTCATCGGTAAGCCCTCGAGAACTCTAGCTGAGATTTCAATTCATCCCCTGTACATGTGGTATGAATTTCCGATTGATATATTCTAGGGTTTCAACTTCCTTTGGTGATTGAACCTAAATACTAAATTTTGCTTCAATTCAGAAGCATTTCAGGTTTCGAATTAAATCGAACAGTGCACGAAGGTTTGGTAGGCAAATGCGAAAATCCTAGGTCTGAATTTGCGCTCCTTTCTCTGCACAGGTAAGGGCTAATTTCTGAAAATAACTCTAGGATTGCGAAATAATTGTAATATGGTAGAATTGGAATGTATGTCCATGAATTAGAAATGAGGGTTAAACAAAATTAGGAAAGTTTGTGAACCCTTGAGTTTGGAGGAGAAATGACTTGAGAATTGTTATGGTTGCTTCAGGACAATCCATTGGAGATTGAAAGGAGATTTCTTGAGTATGGATAGGGTGTAGGGAGTGAATACTCTCTCTAGAGGTGAGTGGATGGTTCATTGTATTCATGAATGAGAAACCTGTTTTAAATTGCTTTATAAATGATTTTCGAAAGATTTTACGTGATTTATGCAAATTGTTTTGTGACTGTGGGCTGTCTGAACTGAATTATAAAGTATAAATGCATCCGTTGTGTTTAAAAATGATTCCGTGTCATATGTTATTTGATATTGCTCTATGAATTGATTTGGCATGAGATTGTTGATTATTTGATGAAAAATTATGGCACATTGCTTGTGAACTGAATTGATTTAGAAATGAAAGGTGCCGCAGATGACTATAGTCATATTCCCACCACGGAGCGACCCGACGGGGTGGCGTGGTTTGGGGTTTGGATGTGCAGGGGAGTTAGACGTCCCTCCCTCTACCGAAGTCGTACTATATCTGGTGCACCCCGGTGAGGTACGAGCCAACGCCAAGGTAGACATTGGATAGAAAAACCTTTGGCGGGATTTCGTCTGGGTTTGGCCGCCCTAAGATGGAAATGTTTTTCGATGGAACCCCAAGATTTTCTGAACTGATAATTGACATGGATGCATATTTTGTAAATTATGATTTATTGAAATGTTTTATGCATATGAACTATTATTTATGAGATATGCTTTGACTGCCCCACATTTACCCCTTATTTATGAACACAATCACACCATTGCACTCCACTCACTGAGTATACCCCTATACTCACCCCTCTCTTTCCCTTTTTCAGAGGAGACTTAGTTGGGAGATTACTTGACGGACGTTGTGTAGTATTTTTGCGGATTGTATAGGTATTTGGCACATGCAGGGTTACTTTTGGAGATTTATAGATCTCAAACCATGGAAAGGGAAGACCGTACATCCCCTGTCGTGCGGATTTCATTGATACTGGCCGAGTTGTTGGCAAGTATTGATAAAATCCGCTGATTTTTTTATTTGTTCTTTATTATCTTAATTACTCGATTATTTTTGTAAAACCATTTATACCTGTACTGGGACATTTGGACTGTAAATCTTAATTTCGATACTTTTCTCTAATTTTGTGAAGTTCTGTACAACTCATACCGTTAGAACTCTACCAATACTGGCTTGTCTTCCTCAGGTAAGTGTTGGTAAAGTCCGATGGCTATGTTTTGGGACTTCTTGTTTGTCATACGCTTTATTGAGGTGAAAATTATGAATAGCTAGGATGGCCACATCGCATGCGTGCTTGTATAGGATCCCACTCCCTGATGTGTGCCAATGTGTGTGTTTGAATGTTCAAGGATGAGCCGGATGGGCTCCTTGCATGTGTATTGTTATATGATTTCATGTTTTGAAGAGTTTTATGCTTTCGATGATTTATTGTAAATTTGATAGCCTTGCGGAGTCCCGGTATAAGGGGAGGTTTTGCCCGTGTATCAAGACGACGCGGCGGTTGTCGCGTGGTCGATCCGAGGATTGGGGCGTGACATATATCATCTGTATCCATGAGTTCCTTATGTATTCAGGGTATCAAAACTCTAGTTTTCTTATGGAGGTGTCCCGAGATCACGAAGATCATAGTAAGGGATTTCTAAAGATTTGAAATACTATTATTCAAGCAAATTCAAATCACCGTAGATTCCTTTCCTTATCGGCTGTAACCAAAGGTTTTCTTTCCAATTGCAGGAAGTTGACTCCATGTCTTATGGGAATGTGTATATTACCTCTAGCCAAATAGGGGCATGGAGCACCGAGCAGGTTTGGGAGCCGTGGAATCTAGTTGGTATGTACTAAGATGGTGGGTCGTGCGTACCCGTCTAGGGAATAACTGTCACGCTCCGATCATCGAATCGACCACGCAACAGCCGCCGCGTTGTCTCGATACACGGGCAGAACCTCCTCATATACCGGGACTCCGCAAGACTACAAATCAGTTCAACAACTCATCCAATACACAACTCCATCAGAAATAGGAAAAATCCTACAACAATACGCATACAAAAGACCAATCCGGTCCATCCCTATACACACGAGCATGCATCGACACGCAAATGGGGCGGGGGTTCCTGTCACGCCCCAAACCGGGATCGTGAACAGCCGTCCGTTGCCCCTGGATGCCTGCTATATTTTTACAGAAAATCGGGCAGAACCTCTCCATAAATCGGAGGTTTCCCATGTATAATTAAACCTGTATATACAAAATGAACATATAATTTAAAGAAATGGCCATCCCGGCCTCTCCAAAAGCAACAAATTCCATCTCCAAACATCCAGGACAACGCAAGGCTTTATAATTTGCAGCAATCCTAGCCACAGACCTCTACTGTTATGCCCAACTAGAGCATGAACAGCCACCACACTGAGCGGATCTATGTAAGATACACTAATTTTCCCAAGTAACATTCAAATATATACAATCGTCTCAATGCAAATAAAATATGAGAGTTAAATTATACAGTCATCCCAAAATAAGTACATGGCTAACTACGGACCTCTATATCAAGACCTCGCATGGTCGAAACTAAATTAAGATTTCATATTTCTATTTAGAGTAAATCTCACCGTCGTGAACACCAAATCCGCTCTAAAGTCTGTAACGTCTCTCTATCACAATAAACCTGTCTAAGGAGGGAAAAGAGAGAGGTAAGTATCATGAGAAGATACTCAGTGAGTGAGGGGGATAACATCAAGCATAAATAGTATGGGTGAACCATTGGAGTGTCAAATAACATTCGAAACAAAAATTTACATTTCGTAAAAAAACATGATATATTTAGCAATTTGAAATCATTTAATCAATCACACGATAACAAGTATATATGCATCCATTTAAAATCAAGTAATATCAGAGCGAGCCAAAAATGGTCCTGGCAAAGGTCAACCGTGACCAAGAATAAGCACATCGGGGGTTTTATTATGCATAGACTTTAAAACGCTCTCTACCCCGACATTGGCCATGAGTTCACTGGGGCTAACTCATCAACGTGTATACGACCCCGCCCGGTACTAGACAGTGGCATCACACACGTCCTCCTCCTACATGGGTTCAACCGGCCACGCTTATAGCCTTTAGAATAAATGACGTTTGCAGATACCTCCTATAGAAGCGTATCCAGGCAACCTGTGACTCTACAAACGCCTTTCGTAGCTACGAAATCATCATAGTATCACGACGGTACAATGTCCCAAGGCACAACGTCCCACAAGTAACATCATATCATCGCATAACTAGTGGGCATCCAACCCACATAGTTCATCAAAACATTTCAAATCTGCATGCCAATATGTTTCATTGAATCATTTCAAACAGTATATCAATGCGATGGTAGAAAAGGAATTTTAAAATTTCAAGTAATAGCACAATTATTGTTTCATTTCAATCCATGGATGCATAGTCATCGTAAATATAATTCAAGACACTCCAATAATCACAAAACGGATTTGAAATTCAATATTATACGTCAGATCAATGCATATCAAAAGCATGTTTTATCGAAAATACGGCAGAAAACACGTTTTACTATTTTATGCAAGATATTGGAGTCTCACTCACTTATCTAGGGAGGGTGGTCACTCTCTATTTTTCAACGAGTCTCCAAAAATAAACCTAATCAAATCGTCAAACTTTATATCAAATAAAACCCTAATAAGGGATTTTTAACAAATTTTATTCAAACTGTGAAGTGAGTGTGTTTCTCTCACCTAGGGTTCCTCGGGTTTTAGACCTAACTGTCATTCGCCCGTCGGGTTGGTCTAAAACCTGTAATATTTTTAAATTTTAAATATATTAGAAACAACTAAATTTCTAACATCAAATCCTAGAATTTCAACCAATTATAGTCGTTACCTGCAGTACAGAAGATGCAGGTGAGCTCTCGAAGGGAATAGCTGGTCGCGGGCTCACGGGCTGTGACGGGCTCTTAGGCCGGTGGGCTGGCGGGCTAGCGGGCTAGCCCGCTAGTGGGCTCGCGGGCTCTCAGCCCGGCTTGCTAGCTGCAGCGGGCTTCGCGGGCTGCAGTGGGCTCACGGGTCAACAATGGGTGCACGGGCCGCAATAGGCCGCGAGTTGCAATGGGCCGCTTCTGGACTGGGCCTTGGGCCGCTGGTGGGCTCACGAGCTGGTGGGCTGGCCCGCTCACGAGCTAGGGCTCACGCTCGCGAGCTTGATTGAGAGCTCGCGACAAGATCACGCTCTGTGAGGCGCGCGCGCTCGCACAGATGGCTAGTGTGCTATGCGTACTGTGCTCGTGCAGGGGCGCGCAAGCTGGGGTCGCGGGAGATCGTGCGCTGGGGTCACGCGTTGGCTCGTGGGAGATCGGGGGGCTGGGTCACGCGCTAGCTCGTGGGAGATCGCGCGCTGTGGCACGTTGGGATCGCGCAGGGAGGATCGCGCTTGCCCGAGGAGGCAGCGCTCGCATGGAGGTGTTGCAGCGGCGGTTGGGTACGGTGGCGGAAGGGAGAGACCGTGGCAGAGGAAAAGGCAGTGGAGGAGGAGATGGGGAAAGAGAGAAAGAGAGAGAGAGGGAGGGAGAGAGAGAGAAAGAGGAAAAGAGATTAGGGCTTTTTAGCCCTAATGAAATTTGATTTTTTTTTATTTTTTGCTTTTTCGGTATTACATTTTCTAACCCCCTAAAATTAAGTTTTATCCTCAAAACTAAAAGAGCACTAAACTGCAAATAAATGGGGGTATTGTCTTCTCATAGCCTCCTCGGGCTCCCAGGTCTCCTCCTTGACCTAATCACTTCTCTACAAAACTTTGACCAATAAAATTTCCTTACTCCGCAGCATTCTGACCTGTCGATCTAGAATAGGCTTGGGCTGAACTGGAAGATTAAGGTCTTCTCATAACTCAAGAGGTGGAGACTCAAGTACATGAGAAGAATCGGTCAAGTATTTCCTGAGTACTGAGACATGGAATACGTCGTGAATACGGGATAGTTTATCTGGCAGCTCCAATCTATATGCCACACTTCCGACTCTCTCAAGGATATGGAAGAGCCCAATATATCTGGGACTCAACTTGCCCCACTGCCTGAACTGTATAACTCCCTTCCAAGGAGATATCCTCCAAACAACCATATCTCCCGTAGCAAACTCAAGAGGTCGCCGCCTACGATCGGCATATGTCTTCTCTCTGTCCTGGACGGCTTTCATCCGCTCACGGATGGCCTTGATTTTGTCTTTTGTTTGCTCAATCAACTCGACGCTGCTGAGATATCGCTCTCCGACCTTATTCCAGCATATTGGGGTGCGGCACTTCCTGCCATACAGTGCCTCATACGGGGGCATCCCTATACTGGACTGATAATTGTTATTATATACGAACTCGACCAGTGGAAGGTGCCGGTCCCAACTACCCTAGAAATCCATCACACATACCCTCAGCATGTCTCAAGGGTCTGAATGGTCCTCTAAGACTGGCCGTCCGTCTGAGGATGATATACCGTACTGAAATTCAATTTAGTACCCAATACCTCCTGCAACTTGGACCAAAATCTAGATGTGAACCTGGAGTCCCTATCTGAAACAATCGATACGGGCACCCCGTGAAGTCGAACTATGGTATCAATGTAGAGACATGCCAACACCTCTAAAGAATAGTCACCGCGAATAGGGATAAAATGTACAGATTTGGTGAGTCGATTGACAATCACCCAAATCGCATCATGCCGTGTAGAAGTCTGTGGCAATCCCATCACGAAATCCATAGTAATATGCTCCCATTTTCCCTCAAGAATGGAAAGAGGCTACAGTGTGCCCGCTGGACGCTGATGTTAGGCCTTCACCTGCTGGCACATCAAGTATCGTGCCACAAACTCTGCTATATCCCTCTTCATGCCTGACCACCAATAGCTACCTCTGATGGTCCGGTACATCTTCGTACCCCTGGGATGCATAGCATATGCAGAAGAATGTGCTTCCTCAAGGATAGTACGTCGAAGATCACTATCGGCCGGGACACACACTTTGTCTCTGAATACCATGAGTCCTTCATGACGGACTCTGAAGTCTCCGCCCTCAGCTCTGCGGACTCTATCTGCAAAACCCTGAATCTCCTTATCTGTACTTTGGAGCTCTCTGATACGGTCGAACAAAGTCGGCCTGACCTCAAATCTGGCTAGTAAGCCTCCCTGATCATCGTTAGTTAAACTGACTCCTAAGGCTCGGAGTCCCACTAAACAAGAAAGGTAGGTTTTCTCTGTCGACTATGAGGATGATGCTGACTTCCGACTCAAGGCATCTGCTACAACATTCGCCTTACCTGGATAATAGTCAATAATGAGGTCATAATCTTTGAGGAGTTCTAACCATCTCCTCTGTCTCAAATTCAGCTCCTTTTGGGTAAATAGATATTTCAAACTCTTGTGATCTGTAAATACCCTATAGGTCACCCCATAAAGATAATGCCACCATATTTTCAACGCGAAGACTATGGCTGCCAATTCCAAATCATGTGTCGGGTAATTAACTCGTGTTTCTTCAGCTGTCGTGAAACATATGCAACAACCTAACCATCCTGCATTAGAACACAACCCAATCCCTATCGGCTAGCATCACTGTACACTGTATACTCCCAACTACTAGTGGAAATGGCTAAAATAGGAGCGGATGTCAACTGTTGTTTGAGCTCCTGGAAGCTCGTCTCATAACCATCATCCCAAACAAACTTGACCCCTTTCTGGGTCAATCTCAACAACAGAGCAGCTATCCAGGAGAATCCCTCTACAAATCTGCGATAATACCCAGCCAAACCGAGAAAGCTATGAATCTCGGTTACTGTTTGTGGCTGCTCCCACTTCACTATAGCCTCAACCTGCCACGGATCAACATAAATACCCTCCACGGAAACAATGTGTCCCAAGAATCCAATTTGTCTCAGCCAAAACTCATATTTCGAGAATTTAGCATATAGCTGCTTCTCACGAACTATCTGCAATACCACCCGAAGGTGCTCAACATGATCTTCATCACTCCGTGAATATATCAAGATGTCATCGATGAATACGATGACGAACCAATCCAAGTAGTCGTGAAAAACTCGGTTTATCAAATCCATGAAAGTAGCTGGGGCATTAGTCAGCTCAAACGGCATGACTAGAAAATCGTAATGACCGTATCGGGTGCGAAAAGCTGTCTTGGGCATATTTTCGGCCCGAATTCTCAACTAATGATAACCCGAACGGAGATCAATCTTAGAGAAAACCCTGGCTCCCTGCAGCTGGTCAAACAAATCATCTATACGTAGCAGGGGATATCTGTTTTTGGTGGTGGCTTTATTCAATTGCTTGTAGTACACAGCCAAAATGTACCATCCTTTTTTTTTTATAAACAGCACCGGAGCGCCCCAAGGTGAGGTGCTCGGGCGAATAAACCCCTTGTCCATAAATTCCTGTAACTGAGTTTTAAGCTCTCTTAGTTCAGTAGGCGTCATTTTGTATGGCGGAATAGAAATAGGATTGGTCCCCGATACTAGATCAATCTTGAATTCGAACTCCCGAACTGATGGTAATCCTGGAAGCTCCTCGAGAAACACATCTGGAAATTTTTGCACCATAGGGACATCTTCAAGCCTCGATCCCTCAATGGTGGTGTCGACAACATAAGCCAGATAAGCCGTACAACCACGGTGTACCAAGCATCTGGCCTTCATAACAGATATAATGCTGTGGGGCAATACTCGTCTCTCACCCCGAAATACTAACGGTGGCTGCTCGAACCTCCTAAACTCAACCTCTTTCGTGAAACAATCCACGGAAGCCCGGTGTAAACTCAGCCAATCCATCCTTGGAATGGCATCAAAATCCGTGATAGAGAGTGGAATCAGATCTGCTTCTAATATCGCCTCCCCAATACCGACCTCACAGCCCCTATAGACTGTATCTCGAATGATATACTTGTCAAAAGGAATGACTACCATAATCTCCTCATCAAGTGGCGAGAGAGGCCTATCAAAATGGCGAGCGAACGTGTCGTTCACATAGGAAAAATCCGACCCGATATCTATGAGAATACTGGCGTTGATATCAAATATTCGCATGATACCTAAAGTAAGAAAAAGATCAACAGAATTTAAAATGCGAAGAAAAAGTGAACGAATATATATATATATATCAAACTAGTTAAGTTTTAAAAGTTTTAACTAGTCAAAACTATACATCGACATCAAAATATACAAAAAAAAATCATACAGAAAGTACAACAAAAGTACTACACTGAGGGGTCTACGGGAGGATTACCCATAATAACATCAGGGTTTGCCTGTGTGTCCTTCTGTGTCATCGCAAACACACGAGCCTGGGCCCTAGGCTACTGTCGCGACGATCCTGGCACTGTATTACTCCCAGCTGTAGTCCGGAGAGCGGTAAGAGCTGAGTGCGTAGGTGCCCCCTGCTGGCCTGTGCCAGATGTACCATTACGACTCTGCAAAGTCGATCCTCCTCGACCTAAATCGAGGCAGACACTCCTAGCGTGACCTTACTTCCCATACTGGAAGCAAGTAACTGGTACTCTACATGTCCCAAAGACATGGTGGCTGCTGTATCTACGGCAGAAGGGCGGTCTCTATATAGTAGACTGCGTAGAGCCACTAGGGGCTGGTACCCCAAAACCCTGTGATCGAGGTCCCTGTCCCAGTACTACTGGTCTAAAGCTAGAAGAACCTCTGGGATATCCAGAACCTGTACCCCTCTTCGATGACTGTCCACCTATAACCCAGTCTTCCTCTTCTGGTGACTCTCCCTCTGTCTAGCATCTGCTCGGACGATCTCTTCTGCCCGATATGCTGAATCAATCACCTCTGATAATGTAAAAGAGGGAGTCACCGTCATATACTTCTTGATGCTCAATTGGAGGCCATCTTCAAACTTGAACCTCATCTGAGCCGGTGTAGCCATATCGGGGACAAAGGCCGCTAGTTGTCTAAACTCAGCCTCGTACTCTGAAACTGACCTCGTCCCCTGGTGCAAGTGCAGGAACTCCATCCTCACCCGGTCCTGCTGGAACGGGGTAAAGTACCTAGGGTCGAACTTTTGTAGAAAGTCCTCCCACCGCAGGGTCTGTGTAGCACTGTCACGGATAGCCTCCCACCACGAGAGAGCATCTCCGTCGAGGAGTCTCTCAACAACTCTCAATCTGAACTCCTCTGACAACCCCAAATCCGTAAGGATCCTACGAATCCTATTGATCCAATGTTTCGCCGCTACTGCATCACTGAATCCTGAAAAGTCTATGCATCTGAGCTGTCGAGACTCTTTCACCAACTGAGTGAGCTCGTGGATACGCCTCAAAGTAGCCGACGTCTCATCGGTCGGAGTAGAAACGGAAAGGCCGGCCACCGAAAGAGGAATCGGTGCCGAAGGAGCAGGTACGGCCGTAGGTGCGGTCGCTGGAGTCTGTAGTGGAGGTAGTGGCATCTATGTCCCATATCTATTGTACCACTCCTGCCACTACCTCAAGGCATCGAGTGGTGGTGGAGAAATCTCGGCTGTAACAGCCGGTGGAGGTGCTGGAGGTGGCACTGGTGAGCGTGCTCGAGTAGAGGAAGCAACCTCTGATACTCGTGGGACCTCAGGTACCCTAGGTATATCAGGTACTGTAAGACCCTCGAGTGAGGTGAATCTAGCACCCCTCCTACCATATCTAGGTGGCATAATTCTGCGAAAAAAATATATTGTTATTAGATAGAAACCAAGAGTTAGGGTTAGTTGTTAGTTGCTCCGTAAATAACCCCTGGAAAAATGAACTATAATTCAAAACATTTGAATGCGAAATAACGGGTTAGAAGCGTTATGTATCCAACTCTATAATCTAAAAGAACTTATATGCCTATGGTCAAGTATGAGACTTTAAATGATTGTATGAAACTCTCTAATACATTGAGAACTTTTCATATACTTGGGAAAACTTTTACTACTATCTTTTCCCCAACCTAGACGCTTTGATACCAATAGCACTGTCACGCCCCAAATCAGAATTGTGAACAGCCGCCCGTTGCCCCTGGATACCGGTTGTATTTTTATAGAAAATCGGACAGAATCTCTCCATAAATCGAAGGTTTTCCATGTACAATTAAACCTGTATATACAAAATCAACTTGTAATTTAAACAAATGGCTATCCCGGTCTCTCCAAAAGCAACAAATTCCATCTCTAAACATCCAGGACAATACAAGACTTTACAATTTCCAGCAATTCTAGCCACAGACGTCTACTATCATGCCCAACTAGAACATGAACAGCCGCCACACCGAGCGGACCTAAATTTTATGTAAGATACACTAATTTTCCCAAATAACATTCAAATATGTACAATCGCCTCAATGCAAATAAAATATGAGAGTTAAATTATACAGTCATCTCAAAATAAGTACATGGCCAACTACGGACCTCTATGTCAAGAACTCGCAGGGTCAAAACTAAATTAAGATTTCATATTTGTATTTAAAGTAAATCTCACCATCGTGAACACCAAATCCGCTCTAAAGTCTGTAACGTCGCTCTATCACAATAAACCTGTCTAAAGAGGGAAAAGATAGGGGTGAGTATCATGGGAAGATACTCAGTGAGTGAGGGGGATAACATCAAGCATAAATAGTATGGGTGAACCATTGGAGTGTCAAATAACATTCGAAACAAAAATTTACATTTCGCAACAAAACATGATATATTTACCAATTTGAAATCATTTAATAAATCACACAATTATAAGTACATATGCATCCATTTAAAATCAAGTAATATCAGAGCGAGCCAAAAATGGTCCTAGCAAAGGTTAACCGTGACCAAGAATAGGCGCATCGGGGGTTTTATTATACATAGACTTTAAAACGCTCTCTACCCCGACGTTGGCCATGAGTTTGCTGGGGCTAATTCATCAACGTGTATAGGACCCCACCCGGTGCTAGATGGTGGCGTCACACATATCCTCCCCCTACGTGGTTTCAACCGGCCGCGTCTATAGCCTTTAGAATAAATGACGTTTGCGGATACCTCCTGCAGAAGCGTATCCTAGCAACCTGTGCCTCTACAAATGCCCTTCGTAGCTACGGAATCATCATAGTATCACGAGGGTACAACGTCTCACAAGTAACATCATATCATCGCATAACTAGTGGGCATCCAACCCACATAGTTCATCAAAACATTTCAAATGTACATGCCAATACGTTTCATCGAATCATTTCAAACAGCATATCAATGCGACGGTAGAAAAGGAAATTTTAAAATTTCAAGTAATGGCACAATTATTGTTTCATTTCAAACCATGGATGCATAGTCATCGTAAATATAATTCAAGACACTCCAATAATCACAAAACAGATTTGAAATTCTATATCATGCGTCAGATCAATGCATATCAAAAGCATGTTTTATAAAAAATATGGCAGAAAACACGTTTTACTATTTTATGCAAAAGATTAGAGTCCCACTCACTTATCTATGGAGGGTGGTCACTTCTTATTTTTCAACGAGTCTCCAAAAACAAACCTAATCAAATCGTCAAACTTATATCAAATAAAACCCTAATAAGGGATTTTTAACAAATTTTATTCAACTGTGAAGTGAATGCGTTTCTCTCACCTAGAGTTCCTCGGGTTTTAGACCTAGCTGTCGTTCGCCCGTCAGGTTGGTCTAAAACCTGTAATATTTCTAAATTTTAAATATATTAGAAACAACTAAATTTCTAACACCAAATCCTAGAATTTCAACCAATTATAGTCATTACCTACAGTACAAAAGATGCAAGTGAGCTCTCGAAGGAAACAGCCGGTCACGGGCTCGCAGGCCGTCACGGGCTCGCAGGCCGTCACGGGCTCGCCGACCGGTGGGCTGGAGGGCTAGCGGGCTGGCCCACTGGTGGGCTCGCGGGCTCTCAGTCCGACTTCCTGGCCGCAGCGGGGTTCGCGGGCTACAGTGGGCTCGCGAGTCAACAATGGGTGCACGAGCAACAATAGGCTACGAGTTGCAATGGGCCGCGGCTGGATTGGGCCTTGGGCTACTAGTGGGCTCGCGGGCTGGCCCGCTCACGGGCTAGGGCTCAAGCTCGCAAGCTGGACTGCGCGCTCGAGACAGGATCGCGCTCTGTGAGGCGCGCGTGCTCGTGTAGTTGGCTCGCGTGCTGTGCGCACTGTGCTCGCACAGGGGCGCCAGGCTGGGTCGAAGGAGATCACGCGCTTGCTCCGGGGAGATCGCGTGCTGAGGTCGCACGCTGGCTCGTTTGAGATCGCGCACTGTGGCGTGTTGGGCTAGCGCAGGGAGGATCGCGCTCGCGCGAGGAGGCAGCGCTCGCGCGAGGAGGCATCGCTCGCGTGGAGGTGTTACAGCGGCGGCAGGGTGCGGTGGCGGGAGGGAGAGGCCACGGCGGAGGAAAAGGCAGCGGCGGAGGAGAAGGGGAAAGAGAGAAAGAGAGAGAGGGGGGAGAGAGAGAGAGAGAGAGAGAAAGAGGAAAAAGGATTAGGGCTTTTTAGCCGTAATCAAATTTGATTTTTTTTTTTTTTTTTTTTTGCTTTTTCGGTGTTACAGTTCCTGTACATGCATGCATACAAAATTGGCCATCCTGGCCGTTCCAAAATTCTCAGCACAATTAAAACATTTAAACAAAAGAAGTCCCAAATTGTACTCGTAGGATTTTACTAACACTCGCACGCAGAAACGAGCTAGCGTTAGAAAAATACAAGCGGTATGAGATGTGCAGAACTTTATAAAATCAAAAGAAAGCAACAAATCTCAATATTTCAAATCAAATGTCCCATTTGAACAATAAGTTTAGCCAAAATAGAATTTAAAAGAAAGTTACAAGTCCCAAACAAACTTCCATTACAAACTAGTAAGGATTCCATCAATACTTACTCCTATATATGAAACAAGTATTGATTTAATCTATACAAAAAATTATACAAGTCTTCCCTTCCATGGATTTCAAAATTAATTAAAATAACCTTACATCACTATCATATCTACACAAAATAGCAAAAATCCTTCACAAGCTTCGATTCCCGTGCAGTCTCCTCACTAAGTATCCTCTGTAAAATACGAAAAGATGTGTGAGTATTGGGAATACTCAGTGAAAGGAGTGCAATGATATGATCGTGTAATAAATGAGGGGTGAATATGGGAGAGTCAAAGTATATCTTGAACAACATTGTATATATAACAAAACATTTTCAATAAATCCAGGTAATTCACAAATTATGCATCCACATCAGATAATCTTTCATAAAATCACAAGGGTCCCACCGAAATCATTTCCGTCCTATGTTTGGCCGAACCAAGATGGAAGCCCGGCAAAGGGTTTTTTATTTCAGTATTTCAAACACTACCCGCTTCCTTGGCGTTGGTTCGGACCTCCCCGGGGTGCAATCCGGATAATCCGACGTGACAAAGAAGAGGCCGCGTATACCTCTCTCGAAATGAAACCCCAACCACGCCACCCCTTCGGGTCGCTCCGTGGAGGGAATGACTATAGCCATTACACTTGTGCACCATCATTTCACAATCATTCAATTTACAATCAGTGTGCCATGTTTCATCAAATAAATTTCAAATTCATGCTACAAGCATTTACAAATCCAATATCTAATGTAAATGGCACAGATTCATTTATAATTTCATAGGATACATTTGTAATTCAAACTTCCATTTCAGACATCCCACAAACACAAATAATTTCATATCAAACGTGTACAAATCATTCAAAATCATTTTACAAAGAATTTCAAATCAATTTTTACTCATTTACTACACAATGAATCATCCACTCACCTTTTAGGGAGGGTATTCACTCCTCATTTCTATTAGTTTTCTAAAATGACTCCTTTCAAGTCTCCAAAAGGTCCACCTAGACCAATAATTCACAATTTCAATTCAAACTCAAAGGAAAACTAATCTCATCAATCTAATAAGTTTCTAATTTCATCTAACACGTTCCTTCCGTATTAATCGATCTAAATTCACGTAGAAGTTAGACTTAACCCTAGAAATCACATATCAAACTTAAAAAAAAAAATACATTCTCTTCAAATTCCATATATTTTTAGAACATATATAAGACATCTCATTCTAAATTTAGGCTAAATCCGCTCAGTTATTGCATACATAAAAAAAATTCCTCACCTAGGGTTTTCGCAGCTCGTAACCCTAATGTCCATGCGTCTACAATTCAGTCTGGGCCTGCAGTATTTTTAGACTGACACAAAATTCAATAATTAGGCTTAAATCACTAAGAGAATCAAAACCCCTAACCTATTGATAAAAAATCGACCCTTACCTATGCAGTGGAAGAGTCGCGGCCTAGGGTTCTCGGATACCTCTCGCCACTACCAGCTTAGGGCTTCTGCGAAGGTTGTAGAAGGGTGGAGCTCACAGGGAGCAGCGCGCGCGAGCAAGCAAAGGAGAGAGTGACCGTCGCGCGCGAGCAGGAGAGAAATCGAGGCTGTCGCGTGCTCACGGGAGGGAAGCAGTCGCACGCGAACGAGCAAGGAGGAAAGCTATCGCACGCGAGTGAGCAAGCAAGGAGAGAACTGTCAACGCGCGGGGGACAGAGATGGAGCAGAGCACAAAATCGAGAGAGGGAGAGAGATGATAGAGAGAGACAGAGCGATGGAGAGAGAGACGGTGAGCGGTGGAGAGAAGGGGCAAAGGACGGCGGAGATGGTGAAGGTGGTGGCGGAGAGTCGACGGGAGTGAGAGGGATTCGGGAGAGAGAGAGAAAATGAGATAGAGAGAGACGGGAGGAAGAGATAGCGAAATTAGGGCTTTTTGCCCTAATTTCACTCTTGGAGAGGGTGTAGTGTTTTGGTCCAAAACGCTGCATTTCCTTCCCCCTCTCTATTTTTTTTTTTTTTAGGTATTACAATAACCCATATTTACAACATGTTTTTGGGCTTGTTGCATCCAATGGGATACGGATTCGAAAAGTTCTCAGTTACCTGAGAGTGGGCCTTTGTGTTATGTTCCATCAGCTCTTAACTTTGTGATCCAAGATCAATATCCTTTGGGAACAGTACACTCATTATGTCTTGTCTGTGGCTGATTTCTTTGGCATTTAAAATGACTGGCATCTACACAAGTAAGTTTATGAACAGCATCTTCTGAGCTGACTATCACCAAAGGATTCTCAATCTTCAAAGCTGACTATCACCAAAGGATTCTCAATCTTCAAAAGTGCTACAGCAAGCTTATTCAGCAAAATACAATGCCCCTTTGTCTTTAAGCGCTTCACTGAATCCAGATGGCAGATGTGAGATAATATCATCCCTACCAAGCAAATCATAAAGCACTTCAAAATACTTCCTTGAGTTTGCACAAAGCAAACATATCAAGACTATTAGCATTAATACCAGAAGAGGATAGTACTCCATATCTGTATTGGAATTCTTGATCCATGTTCCATGCCATTGTATTAAAGCCATCGATGAGCAATTCTTGAACTTTGTGTGCAATAAAGTTGAAAACATCTCCCATTGCTGCAATTTCATTAGTCATCAAACACGAAAATGGTTTGTCATTCAAGTCCTGGAAAGTCCACCATTCTATGAGAGATGACTTTGTTGTGCAAAAAAATCCCCCAGTAGAAGTTACCAATATCAAAAGCCGATCAATAAGATACAAAAAACAATCAGGAGAAATGTGGCTGTGATCACTACTCCAAATAGCGTTACGAGGATCCCTCAGAGTGGCAAAAAGACTGAACATCAGAGAATCTTTTTTAGGAGCTTCAAGAACTTTGCTGCACCCATCAGGAAGATTTAGTCCCATTATATGGAATTTGAAAGCATAAATCAATGCTTCCCATTTTGGATTTCCTTCAACCCACGTTGCAATTATTTCATACATTTCAACAGTCAACTTCTCAGAACGAAGCATGATCGTGATCACCCACTCCATGTTTTTATTTTTCAGTTCACAGCAACAATAGATATTTTTCAGAACTACATCCTTGAGCACATCATTAGAAACTTTGGTCCCTCTGAGGGTAATCAAGTCTTCAGTCAATGACTTGCACCAGTTCAGAGGAAAAGGGTTCTCGAAGATGCACATTTTCGATAAATCAAGAAAATTCTGCAGTGCCTTATCATCACCAAATGACTTCAAAAATTTTAAAGGAGTCAGAAATTTGGAAATTCCAAAGATATGCATCGCAGGCATAGTTTGGCAAAACAAAGAGATGGTGTGAGAGGCTACCCCCTCGGTCGGATACCTTCACTCAAGGTATTGTCTCTGTAGGCCGGTCATTCGACCCTTCGCATCCCTGCAGGGCCTTGGCGTCGAACCCGCAACCTACGCCTTTATACCCCCTCAGGAGGTCGTCTCTCACCAATTGATCTGCCGGCCTACAGAGACAATACGTTGAGTGAAGGTATCCGCCCGAGGGGGTAGCCTCTCACAAAAAAGGCACCTTTTTTTGTAAAAGGCTACCCCCCTCGGGCGGGTACCTTCACTCAACGTATTGTCTCTGTAGGCCGGCCATTCGACCCTTCGCATCCCTGCAGGGCCTTGGCGTCGAACCCACAACCTACTCCTTTACACCCCCCTCAGGAGGTCGCCTCTCACCAAAAACTTAATCTCTTCAGTTCAATTGGTGAGAGGCGACCTCCTGAGGGGATGTAAAGGAGTAGGTTGCGGGTTCGACGCCAAGGCCCTGCAGGGATGCAAAGGGTCGAATGGCCGGCCTACGAAGACAATACCTTGCGTGAAAATACCCGCCTGAGGGGGGTAGCCCCTCACAGATTGAATTGTGGCCAGTGGAGATATGAAGAGTTTTTAGCTTTTACAATACCCTTACACCAACCAAAGCGACTTCTTGACACCAATAACTGTGAGCAGCAGAAACATACTTAGAAGCATCAATTCTTACCATCGTTTTACTTGGCTGTACGGATACACTATCAACCATTTTGATCCAATGAGCACAAGGATTACGTAAATGGTAAGTAGTGATATGACTATCAAAATGTTTAGGCAGTCTAGGAAGAACTCCTCATATGCGCCATGATCATTAGTAACTTGGATTCCAATTTCAGGAGAATGAAGATACTCCAATACATTTATCATCTTCTCTTTCCACAAGGTCCAAAAGTGAACCATTGTCTCCATGGAAACTTGGTTTTGGGATACCATGCTCTCTGTGTATCTCAAAGGTCCAGATACCAACCCATTTTCCCACTTGTAAACTGTGGCATCTGATTTCAGATGAACATCCAGAATTTTCCTAGTGGATAATGTCTCACCTCTGAGATTCTGATCTCTCCTAGATTTGCTCAAGAGCTTTTGCATCTCAGAAAGTGTAGTCTCTTGGTCTGAAAGATGTCAGAGTTCCTTGAAACATACTCAAGAAAAAGATCTGAATGCTTCTTTGGAATTGCCTTCACTCTGGTCAAAAGCTCTTTCTTTTGATCAAAGTTCTTCAAGGGCCAACCGGTACTTCCACATGCCCAAAGGGAGTTAGTGAAGACAAATGAGAGAAAAAGCTTCATGAATCTTCGAAGCGGCCAGCCTTGTCTAGCAAAGCAACCTCAAGAAGCTGATCACCTTTATGAGGTGCAATGTCTGCAGCCACCATAAATTTTCCAGCATCTTCATCCAATGACAAGAGATCATCCAAACAATCCAGTCTTCAAAAATGAGCACTTGGATTCCATAGAATGGAACTTCTTCACAAAATACATCATGGATGTGTTATCTTGAACCTCATGAAAGTGAAATGCAGCTTCCTTAAGGAAAGCCTCTTCCTGCTTTTCTAGTTCTTGACTTGTTTGGATAGTACCATCTTTGGTTGCATTTTCTTTCCATTCCTGGATATATTGCAAACTGCTATAAAAGATTTTGCTATTGCAGCAAGCATGCAGGCATTTAGCATTGTGCTTGCCCTTTGCATAGACTTCAGCTGCAAGTTTATAACATTGTGCCGGAAGGAAAGAGTCTCCAGTGTCTTCCAGTCTAGATACTTGGCTGCTATACATATAGACCCTGCCTGTGTCAGCGAGAAGGTTCAGTAAATTACCAAAACCATTAATTGATGATAACTGCCCAATTTTATGAACTTCTTCACAAAATACATCATGGATGTGTTATCTTGAACCTCATGAAAGTGAAATGCAGCTTCCTTAAGGAAAGCCTCTTCCTGCTTTTCCAGTTCTTGACTTGTTTGGATAGTACCATCTAGGGTTGCATTTTCTTTCCATTCCTGGATATATTGCAAACTGCTATAAAAGATTTTGATATTGCAGCAAGCATGCAGGCATTTAGCATTGTGCTTGCCCTTTGCATAGACTTCAGCTGCAAGTTTATGACATTATGCCGGAAGGAAAGAGTCTCCAGCGTCTTCCAGTCTAGATACTAAGCTGCTATACATATAGGCCCTGCCTGTGTCAGCGAGAAGGTTCAGTAAATTACCAAAACCTTTAATTGATGATAACTGCCCAATTTTATGAACTTCTTCACAAAATACATCATGGATGTGTTATCTTGAACCTCATGAAAGTGAAATGCAGCTTCCTTAAGGAAAGCCTCTTCCTGCTTTTCCAGTTCTTGACTTGTTTGGATAGTACCATCTAGGGTTGCATTTTCTTTCCATTCCTGGATATATTGCAAACTGCTATAAAAGATTTTGATATTGCAGCAAGCATGCAGGCATTTAGCATTGTGCTTGCCCTTTGCATAGACTTCAGCTGCAAGTTTATAACATTATGCCGGAAGGAAAGAGTCTCCAGCGTCTTCCAGTCTAGATACTAAGCTGCTATACATACAGACCCTGCCTGTGTTAGCGAGAAGGTTCAGTAAATTACCAAAACCTTTAATTGATGATAACCGCCCAATTTTATGCACACGGCAAAGAGCAGCAGCAACAATTCAGAAAGGTTAAAAATGGAAGACACAGCAGTTGACTAAATATTTCAATTCACCTGTGTGAAGCCAGAAAAATGGCATCATGGGCACACATGCGCGCACAGACACACAAATATATAACAGCACTTATAAGAAGAGATATTTTATGCTCTAAGAACTGTTAATTACCAAAGGACTAATATTTTAAATGGGATGATGGCCTCCAAGCTGATCAGTCTTGTGTTCTCAGCATTTACGACTCATGAGAGCTAATTCTCTAAAATTTTACAATTTCTTGATGGGCTAGAGCCAGGTTCAAGCTGGCGTTTTTTCCATCTTTTAAAATCGGCCCTCCCTGGCCACATTGTTAGTGCTCAAGCCTAATTGCTAGGCTCGAAGTTCAGGCAAGGCCCAAAATTTTGTTCCTTCATGCCATAAGTGCAACACATATTCAGTTCTAGATAGGAGCCAAGTAAGCTCCTCCAAAGCTGTGGAAGTTTTAAAATTCTGTGAAGAAGTTTTGTTGCACTTCATTTGTGGCTTTGAAATTAGCACCTCCATCTGTGGATATATCAGATATTATACAACACTTCAATCTGTAGTAACAAAAGTTAAATCAGCCCCTACAAAGACCTATCATTCTCATCATCTTCATACCGATATCATCTGTGTATAAATTTACAAAAGCAGCCTACTGAAGCTTCGTGATCAGCCATGAAATGCACATGCATTTTAAACCTTGAGCGTTACATCAAAGTGAAAACCAAAAAGCTTTGAATTGTGTCATGGCCTCTGTACGTTCTTAACAGAAAGGAGCCATACCTGCTCTTTCATACTCCTTTGCCTCAATAAAACATATGGCAGCAGAATCATCCGACCAGTAGAATAAAATATTTCGCCAGCATTTTTGAGGTCAATGTAAGCTGCTCTTGGATTTGAACCAAGAATATGAATAGCAGCTTTCTGAAGGCCAGCAGCATGTGCACACTTTTCCTATCAGTGTCCTCTGCTCTTTCAAAGCACATTTTTGCCATCTCACAGTTACCCTCAGAATAGAGCTAGGGTAAAAAAAAAAAAAAAAAGTTTCAGTTTAGAAATGTAGCATTTATTATATCAAAATTAAATTATAAAAAAACCTAAAATTGGACATTGCTGCCTCAATATTCACAGAAAATAAAATAAGCATTCCAATTAAACCATTCAACCCTCGATGCAATAAAATAATTACCAAACAAGTCAAATTTGCTGACAGATGTAAACATATAAATATTCAATAGTTTTAACGTGACAGTTAATAGGCAAAAAGTGATCACGATGATAGATAGCTTAAAATGATAACTAATTTGTCAAACTTCGACTCTCACGTCCAAGGTTCGAATCCGCCCAAATACATTTATCATGGCTTAGACATAAAAAAAACTACGTTAGGAGGAGTTCCTTAAATGAGTCGCAAATCCCAAACTAGTTTACTCAGAACATAATTCTGGATACTGATCGGTATATTATAAAAAAAATACCTAATAAACCAGTAAAATTAAAAGGTTTTTTTTTTTTTTTCCTTCAAGTTGTTTGTACATTAGGGAGAAAAAGTACCTCAAGGTTGTTAATTTGTTATTTTCTTAGAGCCAAGAACTGTGGCATTGACTTAGAACCATATCAAAGTTTCTGAGTTGTGATGGTGGTGTCAAAAGCCCTGAGCTACTTAGACCTAACAACTACAAAAATCTAGTAGATTAGGTACCAAATTCTTGCAAATTGAAAAATGTGGACTAAGCTTGAAACCTTTTGAAATATTAAAATAAAAATGCCAAAATCACCTATAAGAATCAACTGCCAGGTACAAGCCCCCCAAAAATTACCAGCTTACCATGCATGTTCCTATAACCAAGAGAGCCCCCCAGTTGGTTGTATCTCATTGTATAAAAAAAAAAAAAAGAGCCATTTGCAAATGAATTATGGGACTGTCCACTCATCCTCAAATGAAATAATATAAACTGAAACTTAGCAGAATAAAAGGTAAAGTGTACGAGCCAAACCTTGATGCTTTGGGAGACCCATTCCCCTTTACTGCCAGAACTAGCATTTCCTCTACAAGCGAATCATCCAATTCTCTAACTTGCACAAGGCATAATTTCTTCCGGTAGTAAACACTACAAAAAAACACGGAATTTGCGACGGACCTTTGCGACAAATTTTTTTTGTTGCTATTTTGCGACGAATTTGGCAGCGAAAAAAAATTTCATTACCATTTTCCAACGATATTAGCAACGAAAAAAACTTCGTAGCTAACTTAGCGACGAAATCATTCCTCGTCGTTGAATTTGCGACGAAAACAAATTTCGTCGCTAAAGTTGCGACGAAAACGAATTTGTCGCAGATTTGAGCGACAAAAACTAATTTCGTTGCGCATTTCAGCAACGTTTCAGCGACTAACGTCTAGTTCATCTTTGCTCTCAGCGACGAACGATCAGCGACGAACAGCGTGTTCGTCGCTGAATTCGTTGCAAAAAATTTATAATGCTTCTTCCTTGTACCTCTCTTCCCCCACTTTCCTCTCCCTCTCTTCCCCGCGGTGGTCTCCCTCCAACGAGGTACTCTCTCTCTCTCTCTCTCTCTCTCTCTCTCTAGTTCCGGCGGCAATGCCGCCGGATCGTGGCGGGGGAAGGGCAGCGCCCCTCCCCCGGCCTGCTTTCAACGGTGGGGGAGGCGCCATAGCGCCTCCCCCGCGGAGATCCGGCCACAGAGGCCGGATCTCAGACGGGATGGCCCCGCCCGCATCTTCGCGAGGGGGCCGACCGGGGGAGGGGCAGCACCCCTCCCCCGGGCTGCTTTCAACGGCGGGGGAGGCGCTGCAGCGTCTCCCCCGCTGAGTTCCGACCACAGAGGCCGGATCTCGGACGGGATGGCCCCGCCCGCATCTTCGCGGGCGGGGCCTACCGGGGGAGGGGCAGCGCCCCTCCCCCGGGCTGCTTTCAATGGCGGGGGAGGCACCGCAGCGCCTCCCCCGCTGAGATCCGGCCACAGAGGCCGGATCTCATACTTACCATGATTAAATTTTTTTATTAAATTAAAAAAGAATTATTTTAACCATATTCAAAAAAATTATTTTTTTAATCAAAATTAAACATTTTCTAAGTAGGGCTTTTAAATATTAATTTTTATATTTTGAAAATTTGTTTATAAACTATATTTAAATTAGTTAATTTAATATAAATCTTGATTTTGATCTTAACGATTGCTACTTTCTTCCTATATTTAGAAATGGTAAATTTGAATTTCTTTAAAATATATATATTTTTTAGATTCGTGACCAAGCAGTATTTATATGAGTATCGAATTTCCTTCTCAATATTGTCAGAAGCAAAATATGAAGTTTTAGAATTTTTATTTTTCGAAATTGTAAAATTTCGGTAAAGGCAATTCTAGCTCCAATTATGTGAGCAATATTTATTCAATAAATAAATATAGTATAAAATTATCATTATTAGTGTCAAAAACATACACTATAAGTTGTAATTACTTGCATCAATGATTTTGGGATAACTAGATTGGTAATTCTATTCTATTCTATATCTGACGCCAATTTGATAATTGAGTCCAAAATTTTAGAAAAAAATTGCAATTTGGGTACATTTATTGAAAATGATTAGAAATTGGCTTTATCTTGGGTTATTTCTGAAAAAATTACAAAATTTGCACAAAATCCGAGAAATGCGTTCCCCCTCCCCCCCAAAGTACCATGATTAATTTTTTTTATTAAATTAAAAAAAAATTTATTTTTCCCATGAATGATAAATTATGATAAAGTAAAAAAAATTCCAAGAATAATTCTAAATAACATTAATGGTTTTGCATTGCAGATGTGTTTGCGTTGATCGGACGTGTTGTTCGATTAGAGGGGAGAAATTCATGTCTTCAAGCAGTCGAGGTATATATTTTTTTTCGTATATTTTATTTTATTTTCTTTGTTTTATATCCCTTATTCCTAGTTTCAATGTATGTATGTTGTGAATTCGCGAAATGCAATAGTTATAAATTATTTTGTTATTTTTCCGACTCAACGTTTTTATATTTGTTAAATTTTCTGAAAATATGTTAAATAATTTTAAAATGTTTTGTTATTAGATGTTCTTTATTTCTTATTAATGTTATTTTTTCAGTATAATATATAGTTTGTTAATAATTAATTTATTAATATTTTATAATATTTATTTTTTTTAACAGCGACAATGCAAAACGAAAGAAATTGGATGTATAATAAGAATTTACCTGATCGTCGTGGTTTAACTGATGAGTTTATTTGTGGGGTGGAACAATTCTTGAATTTCGCTACTAGTAAAGTTGAGTTTATGGATGGAAATAAGTTAAGGTGTCCGTGTAGAAAGTGTGGTAATGGCAAATTTCATGTATGTGATAAAGTTAGGGAACATTTTTGTAAATTTGGTTTTACTTTAAATTACTACAATTGGACTTGTCATGGTAAACCGTTTATATCTGATGAAGAGTATGTGCAAAATTTGGATTATTCAAGTAGAGGGGATAACAATTGTTATGATCAATTAAATCCATATCAGTAGATGGTATTTAATGCAGCGGGTCATAATTTTTTTCCCCAAACAAACTATGCAAGTTCTAGTTCTGTACCAACAAATCAAAATGTACCTACAAGTTATGCATCACCATTGGAGGGGGTAGAAGCAACATGTGTCGATGAGAATGTGCAAGATGAGAATTATTTGTCTAACCAATTTCAAGAAATGTTGAGAGCTGCAGATGAACCGTTATGGGTTGGTTGTGACACCTACACTAAATTGTCATTAACGGCTAGAATGTTAAATGTTAAGGCAGAGCATAATATGTCTGAGAATTGCTTCAATGATATTGTTCAAGTAATGGGAGAAGTATTGTCTCGTGATCATATAATGCCGAATGACTTTTATAGTACGAAAAAGTTGGTGAATGACTTGGGCCTTCCGGTGGAAAGAATTGATGTATGCATAAATGGTTGCATGTTGTTTTGGGGAGCTGATGAAAATGTACAATTTTGTAAATTCTGTAACCAAAGTAGGTACAAGAGTACTAGGACAGCAGGTCCTACTGAGCGACGTAAACCATTAAAGCAAATGTTTTATTTGCCCTTGACTCCTAGATTGCAAAGACTTTATGCATCGAAAGCTACTGCTGAATATATGACTTGGCATGCAAATCATCAAACAGAGGAAGGGTTAATGTGTCATCCTTCGGATACAGAGGTGTGGAAAAATTTTGATATGACATATCCTGAATTTGCAAGAGAGACTCGAAACATTAGGTTAGGTCTTTGTGCTGATGGCTTTGCTCCATTTGGAAAATCGGGAAAAAGTTATTCATGTTGGCCAGTGATATTAACTCCTTATAATTTTCCTCCGGGTATGTGTATGAAAACACCCTATATGTTTTTGACATTGGTTATACCGGGCCCGCAAAATCCGAAGAAGTTGATTGATGTTTATATGCAACCATTGATTGCGGAGTTAAAACAGTTATGGGATAACGGTGTTCTTACGTATGATGTTAACACTGAGCAGATGTTTGTAATGAAAGCAATTCTTCTTTGGACGATAAATGACTTCCCAGCTTATGGCATGCTATCGGGGTGGAGTACTGCTGGGGTTTTAGGATGTCCAATATGTATGGAGAGATCTAAGTCATTCAGATTGAAATATGGTAAGAAGGCGAGTTATTTTGATTATCATAGACAATTTTTGCCACGAATCATAAATATAGAAGAAATAAAGAAGAATTTACGAAAAATAAATTTGAAAAAACACCTCCTCCGTTGAGATTAACTGGTCAACAAATTTGAGAGCAAGTGTCTCAATTTCCATCTGCGATTGAAGACCCACAGGGTACAACGTACGGATATGGAAGTGTACATAAATGGACCAAACGGAGTATATTTTGGAATTTACCATATTGGAAGACTCATCTGATTCATCATAATCTCGATTTGATGCATATCGAGAAAAATGTTTTCGATAATCTGATTAATATATTGATGGATGTCTCTGGAAAAACGAAAGATAACTTGAATGCGAGAAAAGATATGCGGCTTCTTTGTAATCGGCCTACACTTGATGCGGATGGAAGTAGTAAGGGACCAAAACCAAAGGCAATTTATACAATAAATAAGGATCAGAGACGGAAAGTTTGTGAATGGTTGAAATCCCTTAGATTTCCTGATGGTTATGTCTCAAATCTTGGGAGATGTGTAGATATGAAAGAATGCAAGTTGATTGGTTTGAAAAGTCATGATTGTCACATATTTATGGAAAGATTGATTCCGATTGCTTTTAAGGAACTATTACCAGATTTTGTATGGGCCGTCATTACAGAGTTAAGTATTTTCCTGCATGATATTTGCTCGACAGTATTAAAGGAATCACATATGGCGAAATTGGAGAGAGATATCCCTATCATTTTATGTAATTTAGAAAGGATTTGTCCTCCTTCATTTTTTGATTCCATGGAACACCTTTTGGTTCACTTGGCTTATGAGATCAGAGTTGCAGGTCCCGTCCAATATCGATGGATGTATCCATTTGAAAGATAACTTTTGCACATTCTCATCATAATAATATTTATAGTGCATGTCAATGTACTCAATTTATTATATATCATTTTCTGATACACTTTTTATTTCATATCAATTAGATTTTTATATCATTTGAAGAGAAAAGTGAAAAATAAGGCACGAGTTGAAGCATCTATTGTTAATGCATACATTGCGGAGGAAGTGATAACTTTTGCTTCATATTATTTCGAGCCTCATGTCCAGTGTAAGAGACGGCGCGCTGGTAGAAATGATGAGGGTCCTGTTGATCCGGAGTTAAATTCATTCTCTATTTTCAACTATCTCGGTCGACCAAGTGGGTCATGTAAGGTTAGATATTTAACTGCGAAAGAATGGCGGGCAGCCCATACATATATTTTACTGAACTGTCCAGAAGTTACGCCATACTTCGAGTAAGTCCTTTTTTCTCAAATATTAAAAATGTGTTCTTTTTTTGATAAAATTGTTGACATAAATCGTTTTCTTTAATCGTAGGATTTTTCAACATTCACGGTCTGAACTATCGATGCATGAGTTCAATCGTGTGTGCAATGAAGATTTTGCAGCATGGTTCAAAACATATGTTAGTTTTACGAATTTTAAATTTTAAATCTATTTGATTATTAAAAAAATAACACATTTATTTTACTTCAGGTTCAATGTAATCAAGATCAAGTTGAACAAGAATTGTTACTTAATCTGTCATGGGGTCCAAATTCGACGGTGCGAACTTGGCCATCGTATTTTATAAACGGGTATAATTTTCACACTCAAGAATATGGAACCGGAAAAGCTCTATGAATAGTGGTGTTTGTGTTCAGTCATCCAACGATGGAGGTGTAAAAGATGAGTTTTATGGTTTGTTGGATGAAATTATAGAGGTTGAGTACACTGGAGCAGAGTTGCAAGTCGTTTTATTTATGTGCCAATGGTTTGACCTCGTAAAAGGGATGAATGTGCATCCAAAGTTTAAATTGGTTGACATAAATCATAAAAAATTTTATAAAAGATATGAACCATTCGTATTGGCACAACAAGCGATTTAAGTGTATTATGCTTCATATCCTAGTTTGAAACGTGACAAAATTGATTGGTGGGCTGTTTGTAAAACGAAAGCACGAAAGAAAATTGAGGAACGTTGGGAAGACATGACATATCAACAAATGGAAGTTGCCAATACGTTTCAGACTGAGGAATATATTATTCCAACATTACGAAATCCACATGGAGTAATGATAGATGTGGATCAAAATGAAATTCATGAGTCTGGCGATGAAGAACCTAATTTGGAGACAGATGATGAAGATGAGGATGAAGATGAGGAAGAATTTGATGTTGAAGACTCTGATAATGAGGATGATGATGACAATAATGACTTTGATTTTTGATCGTCGGTAAGTATTGTTTTTTTAAGATTTATTAAAATTGTCTAACATCATATGAAATTTTATTTTACTGTTTTCATGTGAAAATACATTTAGATTTGTATTTTAAATTTCTCAATTTGTATGTTATATTTAGTGCCTCATGTTTCAATTTCGAAATATTATTTGCTAATATATATTTTTTTTATAGATCATTTCTGACGACAATTTAAATATGGTATGTTTCTTCATATACTCTATTATATTTTTTTATAATCATGCAATATTCATTGCTTGCGAGAAAAAACTCTTGTTACAGTTTCAACGTGGAGGACATAGACGATCTTCTAATGCAAGACTAAACTCTTTGGCGTCACCGTCTGTTTCAGCTGCACTTTCCCATGCCCCTTCGCCTTGTACTGATATACCTTCACCGTTTCCATCCGTTGCACCTTCAATTGTACCTTCAATGCAAGATTCACACATTGAAGGGGAAGATACGCGAAAGGTGATATCCCCTTGCGGAGATTCGTAAGTATTAAATTTTGAAATATTATCACAATTTATTAGTTTATTTAAAAATTTTTTTTACTAACCATTTTTTTTATTTCTAATTTTATGATAAATTCACAAATTCTGTATATGTTATTTATGAGCTGAATAGAATCATTAACAACCATTGGGGAGGAGCATCGATGTCATACACAAGTACTCCAGATGATATCAAAGAGTTATGGTGAAGAGAATTCAAGGTAAATGAGACCTCTAAGTTTAAATATACAATTCAGTGTATAAATTAAATATAACAACTTGTTTTTTTTTTAGCGAAAGTTCAATTGGGATGAGACCGAGGAGCTTGAAATAAGAAGAATATTTAAAAAAAAAATGCGGTCATCACATCCGAGGTGTACTGAATCATGCCAAAAAGAGCCGAAAGAAGCCACACTGCATCACCGAAGAAAATTGGCTCAACATTTTAAATTTCTGGGATTCCGATGAGAGCCAACGGAGGAGTGAGCAAAATAAAATAAATCGAGCTTATAATTCTGGAGAATCATCTGCTACTTATGCGGGAGGCTCAATCAATATTGATGAACATAGAATTAGAATGGTAATTTGGTTCAATTACCATTCTTTTGTATTTAATTCATTTATTTTTTTATTAATTCATCTAACAGTGTTTTTTTTTAGACCAAGGAAATGGGATCACCGCCATCATTTAGAGAGACTTTCGCACGGACTTTTCAGAAAAAAGACAAGACCTGGAGTGGGGAGAGAGCTAGAACGGTTATGGTATGTAATTTCAAAATTTTAAATTGTTTTATAAAAACTTTTATTTGAACATATTATGCTCAATTTATCATCACAACATTATAATAAGAATTTAATAAATTTGTCTATTCCAATAATTTCTCAAATACTTAGATTGAACTTTTCATTTCAAATTCATATATATATATATATTTTTCATTATAAAATATAATTTGAAAATACATAATATCAAATTTGTTACGTCCATTCCAAATGGTTGGTTCATTATGTTACGTATAGTATAATTTTTTCCTTTATTTGATCTGTTATAGTTTCAAACTCGTAATAGTAGTCGAATTTTAATTTCAATTACAACACTCCTCATTATCTAAATATCATTTTAATGGATTAAGCAACAAAATATATAATTATAAGTATGTGTAATTTTAATTCCATAAGTGTATTAAATTTATAATATTTGATTGACAAAGATAATTTTTGTGTCTTATTACTTACTGTCAATCGCTTAATGAGAAATACAATTTTGTATTCTTACTTTATTTGTTAGATTTTTTAGAAAATTGTTCAACTGTTAATTGACACTTCTCAATTTCGTTGGATATTTTAGTATATTGTTATTTTATTTTTCTTCTAATTTCTTATACGATAATGCAGGAGAAATATGACCAGTTTCTACTTAGAAATTCATGTGGTAGTGATGATGCTGCAACGTCTGAGCCATCTGTTAATGATATGGCTTTATGGCTTGAGGCAACTGGTGGAGCAAAGAAGGGAAGGGTACTTGGGATGGGCTCGTTGAGCAGAACTTGCAGACTCAGTGGTCTAAGTTCTTCCGGCCAGACACCAGTAAGAGCAGAATTAATGCAAATGAACCAAGAGCTGAGCCACATGAAGGAGCTGTTAGCACAAAAAGACAATGAACTTCAAGTCATGCGCGTAGAACAGCAGCGAAGAGACAATGAAATTCAAGCCATGCGCGTTGAACAACTGCGAAGAGACAATGAATTTGAAGAGTTTCGCGCACAACAGAGGCTTATAATGCAGCATCTTCAGCTAGTCTCTGCTTCAAGTTCGATTCCCCCTTCTCTATCTCCTCCAAATGATGGTGATGATGATTTTGACATATTTGGTGATGGTGATGGTGACGGTGATGGTGGCGGTGACGGTAATGGTGATGATGATGGTGATAATATTTCTTGAAACAATTTTTATTTCACGTTTATATTTAATTAGACTTCTCATTAGAATTTCATTTATACTTCTACAAATTCGATATTCTGTAACTTATTTAGTACTGTTTAATATTATTTCATGACGATGGTAGTGTTTTTTTAATTATTATTTCATTCATACTATTATATAGTCAGTTATTTGAATTAGTAGATACTGCATAAATTTCGTATTCATGGCTGTTCGATGGTACCCTGGATGATTTGTTGATGATGATGTTGGTGGTTTAGCTCATAAACTGGTTGGTTGAGACTATCAGGGAGGAATATGATATACATGGAAATTTGGTGCAAATATTAAACAAATTAAATTTTTTTGTCGTAAATTTTCTATATTCGTCGCTAAATTCGTCGCTGATTTTGACATTCGTTGCAAAATTTGTTGCTGAATTTTTAAGATTTCGTTGCAAAATTCGTCGCAAAAGCTGACGCTGATTTTGTCGCAGAATTGCGACAAATTATCTCACAAATAAATTTTGTCGCAAATTGCGACGAAAATAAATTCGTCGCAGATTTTGTTGCAAATTTTAGCAACAAAAAACTATTGCTAGAAATTTGCAACGACAAAATTTGTCGCTAATTTGTGACAAAAAATATTCGTCGTTGTGTTGGTCGCTAAATTGCAACAAAAAATTTTTTGATGCTAATTTATCCGACGAATTTTCCAATTGAGAAATTTGAAACATACTATTTCGTCGCAAAATTGTTCAGAAAATTGCAATAAAAAATAATTGGTCGCTAATTTGTGCAACAATTTTTGCAACAAATATTTTATTGTTGGAAATTTTTCCGACAAAATGTTTCGTCGCAAATTTTGTCGGAAAATTGCAACTAAAAAGCTTTGGTTGCTAATGTTTGCGACGAACTATAATCTGTCGCTAATTGGCGACAAATTTCATATTTTTTGTCGGAAAATTTTGCGACGAGTTATTAGCGACAAATTCTGTTTTGTCGAAAAATTTGTCGCTAAATAATTTAGCGACGAATATTTCTTAAATTTTCGTCGCAAAATTTGTGGCTAAATACAAGTTTTTTTGTAGTGAAAACACCGGATTTGAAACTTCCTCCACATCCTCACAGATCCACAACCTATGCTTTGCACGAGTTATGGCCAAATATAGTAGTTTCAGTTCCCAGCACAGGCCACTGTGCGCTTTTTTGTGGTTGAAACTTGCAAAGGGCAGAGATGAAGAAGAATCAAGCATGTCTTGATCGATCATATATATTTGTAGATCATTCCCCAATGTTTTTTAGGAGGTGATGAGCCAGAAAACTTGTGCAGCAGCAAATCCTTAAAATATGTAGAAAAGTGACTCAAAGGCAATAATTGGTGATAAAAACATGCAACAAACTTCAAGAAATCTAGAAATAACAAATAATTTGTTTAAATTCATGCTATTATTTCCAACTAAGATGATCTACATTCGTGGAAGAAATAGTTATAAAAGAAAAGGAAGTTGTGGTTGAATACTCAATTTATACAAAATATGAATATATTTCTTTTTCTTTTTTTTTGGCTAAGATAAGTTAGTCCCTATTCACCTGAAATTCGAGGCCTTTGCATTCCATAGCTGTGAGAATGAGAGACTGCTTGCCGACTTGAACTAATATTTCATTACGAGCACAGTTGTCACTGACTAGTATAACCTGGTGAGGCCCAAATCCAGAAATCATTTTCCTATTTGCCTTGGTCTTGAACCGGCGATCGTACCAGCACTAATACACCATATCCTACCATAACTCCGCAGTTAAGTGTGTTTGGACGAGAGTAGTCTAGGATATGTGACCTCTCGTGGTGCACCCCTTAAAATTATATCAAAAAAAAAAAACTCATATTGGATTAAAGCAGGAAGTTGCCCGCCCAAAATACTTTTCTCACTTGTCTCAGGACTCAAGAATATCAACAGATAGAGGGAAGAAATGGAATCGAAGTTCAAGAATGCCCAGGGCTATCTTCAGAACACTGGCATGGGCATAAAAATTCCAATTCAAGTGAATGATGTCTGATACATACCCTTTCCCCGCTCCCCTCTTAGCATATGGCACAATCTCCTTGTTGAAAAGGCCTCGTATATCTGCAAATCTATAGTTATAGTTAAATCCCTTTGCCAATGTTTGGGCAGTATCACTCAAGAAAAAAGAGCCAGTTTCAGTATTTCTGCAAAGATGCTTAAAAAGAGCTACTTGTCTTATGCTAAGGTTCTGCACCTCATCTATATATACAAAATCCATTTCACTATAAAAAAATACCATATCAGAGCAACAAAAAATATGAAGAAAATTTGTCGCAGAAAAAGATTTGTGATGAAAAAAAAAAATCTGTGGCTAATATGACATCGCAAAATTTAGTGCTGAAAATTTTAAATTTTCATTGCAAATTTGCGACGAAAAAATTATATGACAAAGTTTTTCACAAATTAGCGACGAATTTATCAACGAACTTAGCGATGAATTTTTTGTCACGAATTTAGCATTGAAAATTTGACAACAAATTTAGCGATAGATTTTTTACAACAAATTTAATAATGGATTTTTAATGACAAATTTGTGACAGATTTTTAGCTACAAATTTAGCTACTGATTTAGCAACTGATTTTTTGTCAAGAATTTAGTAAAGAATTTTTAGTAATAAATTTAGTGATAGTTTTTTTGACACAATTTAGCGATGTATGTTTTTCACGAATTTAGCGACCAATTTTTTTTCCATGAATTTAGCGTCAGATTTTTTTATGATTCAAAAAAATTTTATTATTTTTCAAATATTTCCGTATTAAAAAAAAGTCATGTCCAACAAACATAAATGTCAAATTTAGTCACGAATATCTATCCAATAAATCTAAAAATTTTCTCAATATATTAAACATAATAATCAAATTTCAAACATATTTTCAAAACCAATAAACTTGATAGTGTCTATAAATATTCGAGTATCCAACAAAATATCAATAGGAACAAAATCAAACATATATCAATTTAGTATATAACAAATATACTCTATAAATGTTCAATATCTAATAATAAACATATAATATCGATCATCCTCCTCCTCCTGCTCAACATGATTGTATATAGGTTGTGGTGTCCGTTTGAGGTGCAAGTTTAGCTTTCCTGACTTTGTGCCGTCCACCGGGAAACTATCACTGTACTCCCTTTTAAAATTATTCTTGTCATTGTCAAGATGCATCAGCCTATGTGGTCCTACAGAGGATAAAAAGATATAACAAAATATTCACAAGGAAAAAGAAATTCATTTAAGTTGGAAAATAGAAGGTATATATCAGACAGATGACCAAAAAAAAATAAAAAAAAAAGGATCAAATAGTCACCAAAAGCAACTTGTACAATCAAGCAATTGTAACCCCAAGCTAAAAAAAAAAAAAAAAGGAGAGCAAAAAACACAGCGATTTGGTCCTCCCCAAATTGAATTAGGGCTAAAGCCCTAATTCATCCCACTCTCTCTCTCTCTCTCTCTCTCTCTCTCTCTCTCCCTCTCTCCCCCGACCCTTCGTCTCTCCCACACCGCGGCAACACGGCGCCGCTCCTTCGCCGTGAGCTCCGCCTTCTTCTTCTTCTTCTTCTTCTTCTTCTTCTTCTTCTTCTTCTTCTTCTTCTTCTTCCCTCTCGGTTTCTCTCTCTACCTCACTCTGTCTTCTCTCCCTCTCGCGATCTCCCACGATCGCCCTCTCTTCGCCTCGCCGCACACCGCCACAAGCCACGATCGAGCACTGCCTTCCGCCACCGCACGCGACTGCAGCGCCTTCTGCAGCGCGATCCCCTAGCCACAGCACAAGCCAGGCCGCAAGCAGGACCCAGCCCGCAGCGCGAGCCCAGGCCGCGAGTAAGACTGAGCCCACGAGCTCGAGCCCAGGCCACGAGCGTGAGCAAGCGCGCGAGCCAGCGCACGAGCGCGCGCGGACCCAGCACACGAGCGCGCGCGGACCCAGGGCACGAGCGCGCGCAAACCCAGTGCCGCGCGCGAACCCAACACACGAGCGCCCATGGGCGCGCACCAGCGCACGGGCTTGTACCAGTGCAGCGCACCAGCGCAGTGCACGAGCCGTAGGCCCACTAGCCGCAGGCCCACCAACCGTAGGCCTGCCAGCCCGCAGCCCGCTAGCCGCCAACCTACTGGCCCGCAGACCAGCGAGCCCGCTAGCTGTAGCCCACGAGCCTGCGACGGCCCGTGACGGCCCGTGAGCCCGTGACAGCCCACGAACCTCCACGCAGGTAAATGACTTAAGGTTTTGCTTCAGATCTAAGTATTTAAATCTAACAAATAAATTTTGTTTTGATAGGAAACCCTACAAACTTTGAAGTGACCGAAGCGACTTTCGGACGAGACTCGGCGCTTCGAGAAAACCCTAGGTGAGGAGATTTCAGCTCTAACTGATGCATTCAATGAATCTAGGATTAAATTTAAGATGAAAGGTTCTGTATATATTTAGAGTGTAAGTAGAATGCGAATAGAATATAAATTCTGAAATGATTATATGTGACTTTGAAGGTTAAGTATAGAATGTTACAGAAACTAGATGGTCTGATACGAAAGAAACATATTATAGAATCACAAAATTTTATCGAGTGAATTCGAATAGTTTCTTTAGAGTTAAATTTTGAAATATGCATGAAAGTATCTGGGTTGTAGGGTTGGATTGAAATGAGCCGTAAAGTGGAGGATATTATACATTTCATGTCTTTCAGATAAACCCTAAAAATGCTTGAGAAATTGATATTCAATTTTGATGATCTGACTAGGTTGATTTTTTTTTTAGACTCGAGAAAGCTGATTGAATTTGTTTTGAAAAATAGGGAGTGACCACCCTCCCTAGAACTGTGAGTGGGACTTTGACATTCGCTATTGCGTAGAATTTAAGTCCGCTCGGTGGCGGCTGCTCATACTCTAGTTGGGCATGACAGTAGAGGTCTGTTGCTAGGACTGTTAGAAACTTTATAGCCTTGCGTTGTTCTGGATGTTGGCTGTGGTATTTCTTGATTTTGGAGAGGCCGGGATGGCCAATTGTTTATTTTTACAGGATGAATGTCATATACAGGTGAAATTGTACATGGGAAAGCTCCAATTTATGGGGAGATTCTGCCCGATTTTCTGTAAAAATACAGTCGGCATCCAAGGACAACGGGTGACTGTTCACGATCCCGGTTCGGGGCATGACAGCAATACCATGTGATTTCACTTGTCAAACCTCAGCTCATCCTCATCCCACAAACAAGAAACTATGTACCCTTTTTGACCAATTCAAACCTCCCCCAACAACAAAATCCCCCCAATTCTCTATATTCAAAAACTAACAAATTAATGTTGTTTATGTTTGAAGACAACCCATATCAATTTCCAAAAAAAGAAATAAATAAATAAAAACCTGCCTAAAACCCCAAGTCACTTAAAAATGCAATTTTGAGCACCTTTGCTGACTTCAATCGACTTCAATAGAGAGGGAGAGAGAGATAGAGAGAGTTCAATGCATCTGGAATTTGCAAACCCTATAGCCAAAGAATAAAGGGTTTTGCTGAGAAATGAAATCAAGCGTAAAATGACCAGGTGAGTGAAAAAGCTGGGAGACTAAATGTGATTCTAATCCAAATAGGGTTTAAATTCCTCTTCTCACTACAAAATTAGAGCGTTGAGGTGACGGTCAAAAAACGTCTGCATAACTCATCAAATCCGTCAGTAATATTTTCTCCAACGGAACCACATTCAGTTGGGTATACACCAGTCGAGATAGATATATCGTGACGCTATGGGTTACTGTTGGAGTATGTCATATATGTATACTGACGGAAGAATAGAGTTGGTAAAACTAGTGATATATCGTTAGTTACCATGTGTTATCAGATGTAAAACTTGTGATGGTTACCATGTATTACCATATGTTACTACCTTTATCTTCGATTGCGATTGAAATATAAAATATTAGAAAATGTTGACGGCTAGATATGAGTTACAAAATTGTACCAAATATTGACGGTTACTATTGAGTTACAAAAATTATACAAATTGTCAACGGTAGGAAAGTGTTAATGAAATTAGTGGTTTGTATAATCACTTATCATGCGTTAGGAGATGTTACTACTCCATCATCGGTTACCATTGAATTACAAAATATTACAAAATGTTGACGGTAGAAAAGTGTTAGTAAAATTAGTGTTGTATTATCGGTTACTATTGAATTATAAAATTGTGTAATATGTGGACAGTAGAAAAGTGTTACGAGACGTTACTAATTTTTATCATCGATTATTGTTGAGTGACAAAATGTCACAACATATTGACATTAGAAACTGTTAATAGAATTAGTGACTTCACCGTCAGTTACTATGTGTTACCGTATGTTACCCTGTGTTACAGTCACCATATGTTATCACATGATACAAAATGTTGACGGTGTAAAATATTAGTAAAATTTGTGGTTTTATGGTCAGTTATTATGTGTTACCATATATTACTAATATTAGCATCGATTGCTATTGAGATAGAAAATATTAAAAAATATTGACACTTACCAATGAGTTACAAAATTGTACTAAATATTGACGGTTACCATTCAGTAATGAAATTGTATATAATGCCCACGGTAAAAAAGTGTCAGTCAAATTAGTAGTTTTATAGTCACTTATAATGTGTTAGATCTTACTACTTCATCATCGGTTACCACTGAGTTACAAAATGGTTGTTGACGGTAGAACGGTATTAGTAAAATTTTTTATTTTAATATCGGTTGTTATTAAATTACAAAATATTTTAAAATATTGACGATAGAAAAGTGTTAGTAAAATTAGTTTTTTATGATCGGTTACTATTGAGTTTCAAAATTGTACCAAATATTGACGGGTGAAAAGTGTTACGAAACATAGTTAGTATTGAGTGACAAAATACAGTTACTATGTGTTATTTTGTGTTACCATACTATGTGTTACTATTTTTATGATAGGCTATGGTTAGGATAAGTTACTGATTTTAATATCGCTTACCATGTGTTATAGGATGTTGCTACTTTAATTGTCGGGTTACGATTAAGTTAGGAAATGTTATTGATCTATCATCAGTTACCATATGTTATAAAATGTTACTACTTTCATTGTCAGTTACCGTCGGTTATTGTGTCTTACTATGTGTTACTATGGAATTACTTCATGGATGGGCGTAAGAAGGGCGCAAGCATATGCCTCAAAGGGGCAGACGAGCGCACGAAGGGCTCAAGAAGGGCTCAAGCATATACCTCACAGGGGCAGACGGGCGCAAGAAGGGCTCAAGCAAATACCTCACAGGGACAGACGGGCACAAGAAGGGCTCAAACATATGCCTTACAGGGGCCCTCGCATGATGGACGGGCGTAAGCATATGCCTCATAGGGGCCCGTGCATGCATGCTGAGCGTAAGAAAATACCATGCATGTCAGAGCGATTACTTCATTATTTTTTATTTTAAAAATATTATTATTAAAATAAATACACATTGATTATTATCAAATTAAATAATATAATGATATAAAATTAATTATTACCACATGATTTAAGTGTATATAAAAAAATTACAAAAATATCATAAATTTAAACAGAATTGTATTAACATGCCAAAATTGAGCAGTACATTATATTGAGTAATAGATATAAGACCAAGAGGAAAAAAAGATTCATGTTCAACAATAACATGTTTGTCTTGTACTAATAGTAAGAGGGTGAAACATAAATGAAACAAAAAATATCTCTTGGTGAAACCCAAAAGAAACAAAAAACGTTCATTCCATCACAAAAAATATTACCATTACAATTTGGAGGTCACAATCACACCATATTTCCAAAACTAAGCAAAGTAGTGAGCAACAAGTTTATGTCAAAATTTCTTCTTGTCAATAAAAAATGAAAAAAAAAAGTGAAATTAATACAATCATGTAGTAACATTATAAAGAATATAAAGAACAGTTAAAAAAGAAAATATTATGCGTGGGATTAACTTGGGCCTCTTTATTCGTCATGGCAGCATACGTTGTTTGATTTAATTTGTTCATTTCAACCAGCACACGTTGTTCTTTTTTTAAGTCCCAAACATCTTGACAGCATGTTGGACCTCTACATTTCTTCACAATTACTGAAAAAATAAACATAAGTTGTCAGTTGATACCATGATAATATCAAATCTCAAATTAAAATAATATATGGGGTAAAATTTTCGCAAGATTGAGTTTCTTCATATTAAACTTGTTGTTGGGATTGTTGTGATTCTTCATGCTGAGTAATAATATTCATCTGACATTTAGATCGTCCCATAGCTATGGTGGTTCGTAGAGCAGATAATTCTAGAGTAAGAGCTTTGAGGAGTTTTGAGAAAAGAAATGTTTCATACTTAATATAATATTTTTAGATTAGAATCCAATTACAAAGCGCGCCATTTTGTAGTGCTCTTTTTTTTCTTCACCCGCCTTTTTTCCGCACTTCTTACCACATTTTTTAAATTAAAATTCTTACCACTGCTTTTTTCTTCTTTTATATATTTCTTTTTTTCATATTTTTAAATCGGTAAAATTAGTTACATATTGATTTTATATAATTTTTAATTTCATATCGAGAACTTAAAACAGTGAAAAAGTCACTCAATCTAAAATTTATTATTAAATTCTTTTTAAATTAAATTTCATTATGACTTAATTGCTATCACTTTATTACCACTGGTTAGTATGCATAATTGTAAATAACAATTAAATAAAACTAATAACACATATCTCAAAAATCTTCATCTATTCAAAATATATGTTTATGAACCAAATTAAATGAAATTACATATAAATTAAATTAAAGAAATATATAGAATATATTTATATCGAGTTGAATGGTGTAGAATAATTTAATTAATTAATTAATTAATACACTATCTTTAAAATAAAAATGGATATCGAGATTGAAATTAATATTAATGTTGCCATTCGTTTAATTTGAAATTTATATAAAATTATATAATGTGAATAAATAATAAAAATTCCTCCATTTTTCTTTGAAATTTTATTGGTTCATATAATATTGATGATAAGATGTTTTGTTTAAATATTACTTTTATTTATATAACTTATTATATAAAATCGGTAATAGGAGTGGCATGCCAATGTTAGATTAAATGTATCTATAATAGTCGTATATATTAATAATATAATAGTAATTTATAATAAAATAGTAATTGTAATTAAAAAAATTACTAATATACTAGAACAAGATTATGTAATAAAATAGTAATATATGGGTAATAGTAATATATAGTAATAGATAACAATACATTGACACTCCAACAAATATAACCTAATATGGTAATATATATTAATATATAATAATATATAGTAGTATGTAATACTACTATATAATAGTGATAGTTATTTAATACTAAGTATATATTAATTGTAATTAAAAAATATACTATAGATTGTAATATATAGTAATATATAGTAACACATAATAACGTTGTAATTTATAGTAGCATATAGTAACAGATTATAATAAATAGTAATAAATTGTAATATATAGTAACATGTAGTAATATTAGTAACATATGTATATAGAGTTGTCGATTGGTTTGCGGTTAATAATTAATATTCTTTCTTTAATTTTGAAAAAATTTCCTGCAGAAATTAATATTAATTAATATTGTATTATATAATATTCTTAATAAATTATGTAATAGATAATATATCATTATCTAAAATAACAGTACATTTAAAATTTCAAGATTTGATACAATACAATTTGGGGATTTGGTACCAATAATTTGTTACTATATTTTATCACTTGTTACATGATATCTTACCATCCATAGATTGAATATTTGCCGATACAATTCAAGAAATGTATTAACCCCGTCAATATATTCATCATTACCTCTTGATTTAGAATATATCCATGACCTCTCTATTTTTTCTGTTTTGTAGAAGCAAAGAGAGAAATATTAGAGAAATATTTGTATATATCAAATAAATGAATGAAATGACATATGAAATAAATTGTGATTTTTGATTTGATTTTTTGGCCCAAAAAAAAGAAATAGAAAAAGAAGGAAATATGGTGTTGGCGCCATATTCGCGTCAAGAAGATTTGTCCATATCAACATATTAGAAAGTTAAAATTAAATAAGTACAAAGTATTTGCAACCACATTTTGCTCTTTAAAAAAGTTTTTGGTTTGTAAACAGACTATTGTAATTTGGCATTCAATCAAACTCGATTTTTTTGGTTGTCTTGATAATTGTCATCTTCATAATTAGTAATTGTCATGTTCATAATTGGATAAACTTTTTTTGTAATTTGTTATTAAATAAATATAGTATTAAAAATAGTTAATAATAATAGTGTAGTATTATTTAATCATTAAATATCAAATATTGTAAATTACACTAATAGAGCAATGTTTGGTGTATATTGCAGTTGTCCGATCCAACTCTACTTTCCTTACTTAACCTTGACATTATCATTATCTTCATATAGTAGATTAATAATATAGTAATTGTAATTACATAAATATACTTTTATTTAAATATAAAATAAAAAATTAAACAGATTATAGTATTATATAGATATAATAATTAAATATAGTAAATTGAAACTAAAATATTTGTTTCAGACATTACGCAATTATGCAATAGCAATTGATAGATGGAGGTAATTGATGGTAATTGATGGTTGGTATTAATTGATGGTAAGTCATGGTAACGGATGGTAAGTTAGTGGGCAAAATATCGACGGTTAGGGTTGGTTGTTGATTATCTTGCTTGATCCATTGGTTGGGATTCAAAGTCATCAGAAGAGGAGACATGTCACTCACACGTCTTTCAACAATGAGTTCCAAAGCACGCACAGCTCACAACACCAATGAGCACAACACTCTATGAACACCATCAACGATAGGCATTTGATCCGGTGAAAGGCATTTCATCCAATGGTGGTGAATTAATGGTAATGTCTCCGCATTGCTCAGCATTTCTCGGTAACATGTTGTCGCCATTTCAATTTTTTTCGGCATTTCCTACCATTTCTCCATGAAATTACTCACTTTGATGGTTCATCGAAGTTAGATTTACAGAAGAATACTTGTTGCAAGAATTAAGTCAGAGAGAGGAAGAGAACGACGGAGGAGGAGGAGAAAGAGAGAACGACGGAGGAGGAGGAGAAAGAGAGAACGAGCGAGGAGGAGGAGAAGAAAAAAGTAAGAGAAGTAAAAAGTGAAGACTGAAGAGTGAAGATAAGGATAAGGTAGAGAAGAAGAATTGAGGACTTTTTTTGAAAACAGAGAGGCCAAGAGCAGAGGTTTGAAGATATTATTTTTGAATATTTTGAAAATTTCGAACCAGAACTACAAACGGAAGTTTATTTCGGTAATGATGCTTTTGCAGGTTTGTCCGCCAATATATTTATCCTTTATTTGAGCTTATTTATGGTTATTGGTTATTAGAGTATTTAGGGATTTTTAGTAATTGATTTGAGATTTAGTGATTTATGTTATAAATTCTAGAAATTTAATATACGTTATTTACGTTTCTAGATACAGAAGAGAAGAAGAAAGGAATGGCTAAAAACAAGAAGAAGAGGAGTGCCTTGCTTGCGAGTAAGGTAATGAAATCTAACCTCGTCTGCATATATTAATAATTTTATTATTATTACTATCAATAATGTAAAAATTATTTCAAGAATAGAGTCAAAGTATTGAAGAATGGACGGAATTAAAAGAAGGGGAGAGGGACAACTACAACAAAGCGAGAGAAACAAAGAAATTACTTACACTAAGTAGAGCAATGGCATCACCTGCACCGGCACCGATTCAAACGATGTGCTCTCCAAAGCAATTAATGGGGGTAATTCTTTCGCTTAGTCAAGAGATGAAAGAAGAGGTAAAACATATGGGGTTTGGCAATATCTTGAAGCTCAGCTGTGATACATTAAGCCGAAAATTGTGTGAAGAATTGATAATGAGATTCGAACCGATAGAAAAACTTCTTTGTGTTTGTCCAAACCAAAACTTTAAGCTGACACCTATGAAAGTAAGACGAATCCTAGGAATCACTTCAACTGGATGTGAAATTTTGGGCTCTTCATCTTTGGTTGAATCTCTATACATCAGAAAGTATTTTTCAAAACTAAAACATATGGAGTTGAAAGAGAACATGCACATGGAAGATGCTTCCTCCCCAAAATTTAAACGCTACTTCTTGCTCTTTCTTCTCGGATGCTTTTTATGTCCTACCACAAGTGTTTTCCCTTCTTCTAGACACCTAAAGGCAACCATTGATGTGGATAAAGTGGGTCTATATAACTGGGCCGATTTTGTATTAAAATGGTTATGTGATGAGATTTGCCAATTTCAAGCTCTTCAGACAGGAGGAAGAGAAGACGAGAAGAGGAAGAAGAGGGCAATTGGTGGATGTATATTCTTGCTTATAGTATGTTCATAATTATAATTTCAATATTGAATAAAATTAATTTAATGTTATTAATATGAATTCAAGGTTTTTAAATATTGAAATTTGTTTTATATCAATTCTATATATATAGATATTTTACTTTGAGAAGGTGAGAGTTGGCAATTTGGGTGGTGAAGAAAACAAACTACCAATTGCTTATTGGACTAGCGAGCATGTAAATAGAAGGCTTGGGTGGGGACAGCATGAGCGAGAGGAGATTGCGCCCGTGAGGGATTCCGAGCTTGTGCGGCTAGCAAGGGCCTCCGCCCATGGTGCACGGAAGCACGGTGGCTTGCACGGGTGCTCACCCTGTGACCCATTGTTCAGGTGGCACAAGACTGGAACATTAAAGACATTGGTTTCAAACCCAAATGGAAATAAAAAAAAGCAAGTATACACATGAAATAGAACCAAAAAATAGAGTAAGAAGTCAAAACAGAGTATGGTTGGTTTGTGCATTCTGATAGAGTTCATAGGGGCCATAGAAGAAAGGTTGGAGATTGAAAGGAAAATTTGAGGAGAGCATAAAGAAGGAGTTGTAGAGATGGAGAAGATAAGAGATAGAGATGAGAGATAGAGACAAATAGGGAGAGAGATAGAGAGACAGAGAGAAGACTCGAAACAAATTATGGAATCTATCCTTTTTTCCTCTTTTTTCTAGAGCTTATCCCTTTTTATACATTTTGTTTAACACTCCTTACTTCCCTAACTGACCTAACAGTTTGGTTGATCAATAAAATTTAACCACGACCAACCTCACGTTCTTAATAAATATTACAATTACAACATATCATTACATTAGAAAATTAAAATTCAAATATTTACAAATACAACTAAACATTACATTACAAACCAAAATAGAATGAGAATAAAAAAATTACAAAACATATCAAAATACAAATAGAAAAATACAAAATAGACATAATTACTAGAATTTTTTAACATTGAAAAACAGAAGAGATCAACACATCAATATTGAAATACACATGAAATACAAAATGAACAAAACTACAAATACAAATGCAAAAAGCAAGGGAAGGGAAGCAAGTACACATAATTATTTCAGATTGTTATTTTTAACTTTTGGTCTAAATTTTTTGACACTCTTTCTTATAGCATCTTTCGACTTCGGATTTGCTATTACAGCATTAACAACTTGCTCAATGGTAAAAGGATAGGGAGTACTAATAGGGGTAGGAGTGTTACCCCTGGTAGTTGTTGTGGGTGTGTGAGGAGAACCAAATGTCGGAAACGGATGCCCAGGGGCAGGATTGTCACGTTTAGGCTGAGTGTCAAGAGTACGAGGGTAAGTATCAAGAGTAGGAGAACCAAATGTAGAAGGTGGGTGTAAAACAAATGGGTGGGCAAAGCCAGAGCGATGTGGTGGTGTAGGAGTGGCAGAGGAAGAAGGTTGAGTGGCAGGACTGGGAGATAAAGAAGGCTGAGTAGCAAAGCATGAAGGTCGGGCCGGGTTGCCTATCTGCAAATGGTCTTTGATGCATTCAATAGATTTGGAATTTGCCCCAAGGTCTGCTCCAACATTCAAAATTTGACACATCATTTTGCGATGTTGCTCTATATTCTGATCTGCAAATTCATATGTATATTGTTGCATTTCAAACAGTCGTATCTCAATTTCATCCACTTCACTACTCAGTCGACCCATTTCTATCCTATGTTCTCGTATTTCCATCCCAAGTCCTCCAACTTGCTCATTAAGCATGCCAATATCTATTTTCAGACCATAAATACATTGAAACAAATCATTCTACCTTACCTCGTCATTGGCATTCCGATGGTAGTCATTCCATCCTCCATCTCCTCCCTCGTTTCCTTCATTTTCATTCCCATCTCCTCCTTCATTCCCTTGATCTTTTTCTTCTTCTTCTTCAGCTTCGTTACCAATTCCTCCTTCATTCAATTCTTCTTCATTCTTTACTTTTTCTTCCCTATCCTCCCTAAGAAATCTGTTTTTCGGATGAACCCACACATCATCTTGCAAAATCCATTGTGTTTTTTGTAGCATTCGCAGATTTATACTTCTATCCCTCGAACTTAGTTTCACTCGGTTTTCTCTTATTAAACTTATGCCAACACTTTTTAAAATACCAGTGATTACACTACAGAACGACAAATTAGACTTCGAAACTCTTGTAGTCATAAAAAATAATAACTATCAGAATTGAGTAGAATTTATGAAAACGATATGTTTAAGTAGTGAGTTAAAATAGTCATAATGAAAATGTTCTCAAACTGTCTTTAAAACTCTGCATATTTACTGACTACAAAAGATAAATGTCTGAATTAGACATAGCTTTTAAAAACTGTATAATATTTGAGTTCGTATTGATATAGAATTTATATAGACAGTTTGGTTAGGTTGACAATAAAAATAGTCATATAGTGACCATTTTCAAACCGTCCCTGAAACTCCATATAATAACTTTTACAATTGAATAGAACTTATAAAATTTGTATGCTTAAGTAGACAGAAAAAAGAAAAATATCGAGACTATTTTTCAAACCGTCCTTAAAACTCCGTCATTTTTACTAACCACAAATGATATGCGTCAAAATTGAACATAGGTATTAAATACTGCACAATATATAAGTTAGCATAGATATAGAATTTATCTTGACGGTATGGTTAACTAGATTGTAAAAGATGAGTCATATAGGGACATTTTTCAAACCCTCTCAGAACTCTGTCATATTTACTTATCACAAATAATGACAATTAGAATTGAGTACAATTTATGAAGACAATATACTAAGTAGCAATAAAAAATAGTATTATCGAGACACTCTGACATATTTACTAACCATAAAAGATTAGTGTTTCAATTGAATATAATTTTTAACAACTGCATAATATATGAGTTAGGAAATATGAAAAACTTATGTAGACGGTATGGTTAAATAGATAGTAAAGAATAGACATATAAAGACAGTTAAATAACAGTCTCTAAAACTCTACTATATCTTTCAACCACAAATAACAGGTGTCAGAATTGAATAGAACTTACAAAACTGGTATGCTTACGTAGACTGTAAAAAGAGTTATATCGAGATTATTTTCAATCGTCCCTAAAACTCTGCCATATTTACTAACCACAAATGATAAGCGTTAGAATTGAACATGTGTCTTAAAAATTATACAATGTATAAGTTAGTATAGATATACAACTTATATCCACGATATGGTTAACTAGATAGTAAAAAAGAGTTATTTACAGACATTTTTCAAACCGTCTCTAAAACTCTGCCATTTTTATTAACCACAAATAATAATCGTCAAATTTGAATGAAACTTATAAAGACGATATGATTAAGTAGTGAGTAAAAGTAATCATATCGAGACTGTTTTCAAATTTTTTCTAAAACTCTACAATATTTACTAACAACAAAAGATGAACGTTTCAATTGAACATAACTTTTAGCGACTGGAAAAAATATGGATTACGATAGATGAAGAACATATACAGACGATATGGTTAAGTAGATAATAAATAATAGACATATAGAGACAGTTAAATAACAGTCCCTAAAACTCTACCATATCTACTGATAACAAATAATAATTGTCAGAATTGAATAGAATTTACGAAATTGATATGCTTAACTAGATTGTAAAAAAAGTCAAATCGAAACTGTTTTCAAACTATTCCTAACACTTTGCCATATTTACTAACCACAAATGATAATTGTCAGAATTGAACATAAGTTTTAAAGATTATACAATGAATAAGTTATTATAGATATACAACTTATATCCACGATATGGTTAACTAGATAGTAAAGAAGAGTTATTTAGAGATATTTTTCGAACAGTCTCTAAACCTTATCATATTTACTAATCACAAATAATAATCATCAGATTTATATGAAATTTATGAAGATGATATGCTTAACTAGTAAGTAAAAGTACTCATATCGAGACTGTTTTCAAACCGTTTCTAAAATTATGTCTTATTTACTGACCACAAAAAATAAGTGTCTGAATTGAACATAGTTTTTACAGACTGTATAATATATGAGTCAGCATAAATGTAGAATTTATGCAGACGCACTACAAAATTATATCTCTATACTTACGGTAACTTTTATTATCGGTAACCTTTAACAACGGTTTCTTCTTACCTATACCGACGTTTTATACAAAACCGTAAAAAAATATATACATATTTTAATAGTATAAATTATAACGTCGAGAAAAGTTTATAAACCGTGAGTAAAGTTAACAGAACAGTCGGTAAAAATGATATTCAATTTCTGATGATTATCTTTTGTCGTTGGTAAATATAATATTTTTAAAGACGATTTGAAAATAATCAGGTCTACTGAATCTACTTAACCATACTGTTTGTATAAATCTATAATTATGATAACTTGTATTCTACTATTTGCAAATGTTATATTTCTATATATATTTATATAATTTTTAGAAACAGTTTAAAATTTTAGAATTAATATAGAAGGGAATAATTTATGATAACGTGTGTTATGTGTATTGTAATACGTTATAATCTGTGATGACGTTATAATCTGTGATAAGTGATGGTAACAACTTAAGTAATGGTAACCTATAACTTGTGATAAGTAGTGGTAATAATTTGCGAGAAATTTGTAAAAATATAAAAAATTTATAAAAAAATTAGAATTATTTTGAAATACACAATATACCCTTTTCTAATAATACATACATAATATTAGTACTGTATATATTATTATAAATTATAAATTATTGGAGAATATATGTTAGTTAATATTAATTTAAATTCTCTTATATTAACAATTTAAAAAAATTTAAATATTTTTGTATAGAAAAAAAAAAAGAAAAAAGAAAAGTAGAAAAAAGCATAGAAGGTTGAGAGAAAAAAAGAAAAAATAAAAAAGAGAGATAACATTTTTTTCGTTATTTTTTAGTATTTTGACAACGGACATTTTTATTAATATGAAAGTAAGAAAAGTTGAGACTAAAAAAAAAAAGAAATAAAAGGGATACGTAGTAAGTTTATGATATATAGTTGTGGTAAATAGTAAATAGTAAGTGGTTAGTATATGGATGGTAAATAGTAGTAATTTAAGTTTTATTTTAATTTATATTTCAACTATTATATTTTATCATTTTATATTTTCATTAATTTAATTTAATTTAATTTAATTGTATTTGTATTTTTTTCTTATTTTGTGTTTTTATAGAATTTATATAAACCATTTTTTAAATAAGTTGTGATAATTTATAGAATTTATAGAATTTTTTTAATTTATGATAAATTGTAATAAAAAAGTTGGTAATTGTGAAAATAAGTGGTAAGTAATGATAAGTTGTGATAAGTTGTGATAAAATTATTGGTAATTGTGATAATAAATGATAAATAATGATCATTTTGAATGGTAATCGGTGATGATAATAAGTGGTAAGTAATGATAATTTTAAATGAATAATATTATTATGTTAGTGTGATAATATAAAATCATGGTTATTAATATTAATTTAAATTATAATATATTAATAATTTAAAATTTTTATATATTTAATTATAAATATTTACCAAAATATAAAATATTAATAAGTTAGGAATATAGAGAACAAAAAGAAAAACAAAAAAAAAAACACATGGAAACTGTGGCATAATGATTGACAAGTCAAGCTTCCAAACTCATAGACAAGGGTCACATGCATTTTTATACATATTTTTGCTCAAGCATGGGCGAGCGCCCCTGCATAGGCGCGCGGCTTGCAACTGCACGCCCTGCGGCTGCAACCGCGCGCGTGGGGGCATGCTTGCGCTCCTGCGCGCGCTTGTAGCCGTGCACCCTGAGGTTGCAACTACGCACACGCGGGCATGCCAGCGCCCCTGCTCACGCTTGCAACTGTGTGCCCCGCGGTTGCAACTACGAGGCTACTGTTCTCTCTTTCCTTTTTTTTTTTTCTTTTTTTGGTTCCCTTTTTTTATTTCTTTTTTTCACATATTTACCTTTTGCCTTTTTTTTTTTTACTTTTTTTTTACCCCTTCCCTTTTTTTTGTTTCTTCTTCTTTCTTTTTTTTTCCTTCTTTTTTGGGTTTCTTCTTTTTTTCACATATTTACCCTTTTTTTTGCTTTTTATTTTTACCCCTTCCTTTTTTTTTTCTTCTTCTTCTTGTATTTTAGAATTTGATATTATTTTCATTAATTTTATTTCATTTAATTGCATTAGTAGTAACTTAAGTTTTATTTTAATTTATAACTCAATTATTATATTTTATCATTTTATATTTACATTAATTTTATTTCATTTAATTTAATTGTATTTGTATTTTTTTTCTTATGTTGTACTTTTTATAGAATTTATATAAACCATTTAAAAAATAAGTTGTGATAATTTATAGAATTTATTGAATTCTTTTTAATTTATTATAAGTTGTGATAATAATGTTGGTAATTGTGATAATAAGTGGTAAGTAATGATAAGTTGTGATAAGTTGTGATAAGAATATTGGTAATTGTGATAATAAGTGGTAAGTAATGATAATTTTGAATGAATGATATTATTATATTAGTGTGATAATATAAAATGATGGTTATTAATATTAATTTAAATTATAATATATTATTAATTTAATAAATTTATATATTTAATTAAAATATTTACCAAAATATAAAATATTAATAATTTATCATAATCTGTGGAAGGTAGAGAATAAAAGAAAAAAAAAAGAAAAATGAGACACTTGGCAAGCTGTGTCATTTCCGTTACTTCCATTTTTATTTAATTGTGTCTCTTTATTATTTGTTTTAATTTATTTTTTCTAATTTTTTGTTTTTCAAATGATATTTATTTGTGAAAAATTACGTCTGCGAAATTTATCTAAAATTTATTTGTCAATGATAATATAAAAAATCTATATCATCTTCAAATATAATATTCATCTAAACAATTATATATTATATTTAAATACCTGAAATTTGTAAACTGAAAAAAAAAAAGAGAACAAAAGGTTGAATGAGAGTGAGATAAGGAAAAAAAAGGTGGTAGATAAGAAAAAAAAAGGAGAGTGAAATAGAAAGAAATATCATCTGTATTTTTGAAAAAAAAAAGAAAAAAAGAAAAAAAGAAGAAAAGAAAAAAATTGGAAGATGAAAAATATGTAATGAAAAAGGGCAGGAAAATTGTGTAATAAAAAAATATCCGGAAAAAGAGATTTTAAAATTTTATTTTGAAAATTTGTTTGTTATTAATTTAATTTGAAAAAGTGGTGTATCCAAGAAGGTAAAATTAAAATGTAAAAAAATTACAAAAAATTGAGATACATATTCACCATTTTTCAATAATATAATAATATCAATCTTATATTATTATATAATATATATATATTGCTATATATATTACTATAAATTACAATGAATTTTAATATGATAATTATCGATATTAATTTATATTATAATATATAAAAAAATTAAAAAATTTAAATATTTCATTACAAATTTTACCAAAGATAAATTACAATGAATTTTAATATGATAATTATCGATATTAATTTATATTATAATATATAAAAAAATTAAAAATTTTAAATATTTCATTACAAATTTTACCAAAGAGAAGAAATTTTATTTTATGGGTGAGAGTAGGATAGGAAAAAAAAATTGATAAGAGAAAGAGAGAGAAAAGGGGAGAGAAGAGAATGAAAAAAAAAAAAACAAAAACAAAAGTTTGCCAAAGAAAGAGACTAGAATCGAACCTGGGCATTGGATATGATATCAGAAGATTCAACCACTACACCGCTTGACAGATGTAGTATAGAGTGACCTTTGCCTTATATATTTTCTTCTCTTCCTCAACTTTTTGTATTCCCTTGTGCAGTTGCAACCGTGCAGCAGCATGGCTGCAACCGCGCAGGCATCCTCATTTCAGCGCAGTTGCAGCAGTGTGCCCTGCAGCTGCAACCGTGAGTGCAGGGGCATGCCAGAGCCCCTGCGCGCACTTGCGACCGTGCCCCCCGCGGCTGCAACCGTGGGCACTACTGTTCATCTTTTTTTTTAACTTCTTTTTTCATATATTTACCAATTTTTTGCTTTTTTTTATTTTTTTTTTACCCTTCACCCTTTCCTTTTTTTTAACTTTTTTTTTTCTTTTTCTTCTTCTTTTTTATTTTTATTTTTATTTTTTTTACCTTCATCCTTCCTTTTTTTAACTTTTTTTTGTTTCTTCTTTTTCTTTTCTTTTTTTTATTTCAGTTTTTTCCTCACCCTTTAATTTTCTTTTTTTTCATTCTTTTTTTTTTTTTCTGTTTCACTATTACAGGTTGCCCTTGTGTAGTGCACCAAGAGAAATATTGATAATAATACATTAATTATCAATATTATATAATTTTATATAAATTCTAAAAATATTTAATTTACAAATTTAACTTTTTAACATTGAAAAATTGATAACTCTACAATAAAATTATATTCTCGTCAAAATCAATTTTCTAATTTAATCAAATTTCTCTTTTTTGTGAAAAAAATATTTGTTTTTTTTTCTAATCTAATTATTTTTTTACCAAAAACAATTAATTCATTTTAGATAATTTCAAAACAATGATTTTTTTTTTTTTTTGCACCACATCACAAATTAACAATCAAATTTGATTGCAAAAAAATTTTATCATTTTATTTCAAATTCAAATAACTCAATTTTATAAAAGCTGGCGGTATAATACAGAGTAACAAGTGGTAATAAATAGTAATAACCGGTAACAAGTGAGATATGATACGTACATTTAATTTAAAAGAATATTATTATAGTTGTTAAATTAATTAGTGATAATGAAAGTATAAAAAAATTATAAAAAATTTAGAATTATTTTCAGATACAAATGTACTATTTTCTAATAATATAATAATAACATTCGTAAATTATTACATAATACATACATATTACTATATATATTACTATAAATTATAAATTATATTATCGTTAAATGGAGAATATATGTTAGTAATAATATAAAATCATGATTAATAATATTAATTTATCAATTGTCCCGCATGCCAAAATGATGAAACATATTAGTTGAGTGTATTTGGAATAAATATATTAGTGGAATTATCAACGTTATATAATTTTATATAAATTTCAAAAAAAAAATTATTTAATATACGAATTTAGTTTTTTAAAATTTTTCAGTGATAACTCCACAAATTCATACCAAAATCAAAAACAATTCAAACAATGATCTTTGCACCACATCACAAATTGACGGTTAAATTTGATAAAACTCTAAAATATTTTATCATTTTATTTCAAAATCAAGCGGCAAATTTTGTGAAAATTCCAAAAACATTTTATCATTTTATTTCGGAATCAATATACCCGCAAAAAACTTTTTATTTTTTTGCCCATTTTCCGTGAATATTTTTCATTTTACAAATCATGACTATTAATATTAATTTAAATTATAATATATTAATAATTTAAAATTTTTATATATTTAATTACAAATATTTGCCAAAATATATAATATTAATAAAGATAAAAAAAAAGAAAAGAAAAAAAAGAAAAATGTGTCATGATTTGCATTTTGCATTTTACATTATATATTTACAAAAAAAAGAGAAAATATTGTTTTATCGTGATAACAAATAATAACAATATGTAAGATAGTGTATTAATGTATGGTAATAAGTGGTAACAAATAATAACAATCGGTAACAAATGATAATATATCATAATATAATTCATGATAACAAATAGTAACAACCGGTAACAAATGATATTCTTATAATAAGTGATACAATTGGTATAAGTGTAGTAAACAATGTTAACAGAAATGAAAATATAAAGAAAATCAAATACAAAAATTATAAAATAAAATTCATGATGTAATAATAATAAAAACAGGTAAAACAAGATAAAATTAAACTCACAAAAATAAAGATACACTATACACCAGTGGGGATAAGTATATTCATGAAGAAGAGAGTAATAAAAATTTATATGGATCTAATATATCCAATTACATGATAAGTTTTTGAACATGATATGTTTGACATGTATAATTCATTCACAGATTTACATGATCATTTACAAATTTACAGATAAACCAACTTCTTATGCATTTAATGTGGATGAAAATAAATTTCATGAATTATTTTTAGAATGTCAAAAAACCAATATATCCAAATTGAAGTTCACTATACTAATTTTAAATAATATTACATGTGAAATATTAGTGGTTGAAATTAGTGTATGTGTGTGTGTGTAATATGTAAAAGTTGTGTATATGGAAATTGTGGAGTGTCTATATAAAAGATTAAATTTTTATTTATTGCAAATTATATTTTGTAATTATAAATTGTAATTGAATTTGAAATTCAATTTCTACCGATACAATAAATGCAAAATTTAGTGTTCTTCATTAATTATACCAATATAATTAATTATACCATTACATATAATTACATTATATTATCATATTTTCAAATTATATTCAATAAATGTTCAAAACTATAACACTATATTATATAAATTATTAATTTCATATCATTGCATTATTTAAATTAATAATATTAATAAGTTTATTATCATCAAATAGAATATATATTATTTTTTATTAATCAAATAGATATGATATTAATCAAATATAGTAACTAGTTAGTAAGTATTTGTTAATAAATAGTAAAAATTTTAAGTGATTTTTTCAAAACACATATGAAAGACACATATGAAAAATTAAGAATCGCGGTAATGAAAAAAGAGGCGGGAGAAAAAATGCGGTAATGAAAAAAGAGGCGGGAGAAAAAGCGCGAAGGCGGAGTTTTAAAATTTTGTTTGTAAAAATTATATATTATAAATCATACGTAAACTAAAGATCTACAATCAAAATTTCTCTATCCTTTCCTTGAAAGTTCTTCTCTCATAACCCATTTAAACCTCTCACTCATACTTCGCAAAGTTTTATCAAAAGTTAATCATGTTTGGTATTTGAAAGGTTTGACGAACGACGGATAAGTATTGTATGAAGAATCACAACAATTCCAAGAAAGAATAAGTTCAGTCGAACAAGCTCAATCATCCAAGATGTTATTCAGGTTTTAAAAATAAACATCTTATTTTTATTTTAATTTGAGATTTAATATTAAAATATCATTTTTAATTTTTTATTTTGGACAGTTGTGAAGAAATATAAATATCAATGCTATCAAGATATTTTGTATTTAGAAAAAGGAAACGCTCTCTGCTTACTTCTCAGGTAATATTTTCATTTACATTCATTATTTATTATTTATAATGATTTCATTATTTTACTATTGAGTTTTAATGAACAGATTGCCACAAAAGATTGTGGATAAAGACGTCTTCAAAAATTGTGATTGTGAATAAAGATATCTTCAGAAACTGTAACGAATATTTTTTGTTTGGACCATCTCAGAAGACATGTAATTGTGAGACATGTAATCTTTTTTCTATTTTTTTTGTCTTATATGTATCAATCATTTTAGTTTGTATCAATTACAATTCTTATAATATTTATATTATTTTTATAATTTCTTTATTTTTCAGTATTTTAATTTACCTATCATCTTAAAAAAAAAAAGAAACCGTCAATGTGATAATCATATGGTAATATTGGTAACGAGCAGTAATTTAGTGATAACAAAAATAATAAATTTTTTTAACATTTATAATAACTAAGAAAAAAAAAGAATAACATTTCTAACCTAATATAATGATAAAAGAGAGAGAGTAACTTTCTGACGCTTGTGTAACCGACGGTACAAAATAGTAACCATGACGATTAGTAACCATGTGGTAATTGATAGTAACATGTAGTAATCTATAGTAATCTTGTAGTAATTTACAGTAACTTATACTAATATTTTCCAACCGATAAAAACAGAAAATTTTTCTCGCTTGTGGGAACCAATAGTACAAATAGTAATTTATACTAACGTGTAATCGACGATAAAAGATAGTAACATTTCCTAACATATGTGATAATCGATGATAAATGATAGTAACATTTCTTAACAGTTGTGATAACTGACCATAAAAGAGGTAACATTTCCTAACACATGTGATAACCGACAATAAAACCTAATAATTTTTACTGATATTTTGAAACCGATGATAAAAAATAATATTTTTACTAATACTTTTCTAACTGTCATTATAAATCAATCACATGCTCCAACGGTCATCAAAACCGTCAAGGTAGATCTATCCCGATTGGTGTATAGCCGACTGAAAGCGTATCTGTTGGAGAAAGTTTTGCTGATGGTTTTAGTATGTTTAGCAAACGGTTTTTGTCCGTCTGAATAATGCATTTTTTTGTAGTGACGGTATAGTTAGATAGACAGTAAAAATGGTCATATACTGACTGTTTTCAAACCATCCCTAAAAGTGTTATATTTACTGATCACAAACAATAACAGTGAAAATTCAACATCGCTTTTTACAAACGGTTATCTAACCTTTACTGATGATTGCTAAACTTTTCATAACGAATAATATTATACCATCGTAAAATATATATATTTCCTAACGATTTCGTCACAAGTGTTGCTACACGCCATAAAAAACGGTCGCTATATGTTACCGCTTACAAATGTTACCATCACCTCAATTCTCTAATTTTGTAGTATCTCAAGACTTCTCAAGAAAATAAGAGAGAAGAAAAAAGGGGGGAACAATACACAACAGCCACACAATCCTTCCCTAGAAAACCCTAAAAACATTGATGTGTGTTTGCAAAGCCAAAGCAAAGAATAACATTGATGTGCGTTTGGAGAGAGAGAGAAGAAGATCGAGACAAAAACCTTAGAAAACAATTTCGACAACCAAACAAGAAATACAACTCTAGAAATTGATGAAAACTTGAAGAAAGCTTACCCGTACCAATTAAAAAGGGGTGAATCACGATAACGAGAGCGAGGGCGAGAGCAAATGAGAGAGAGAGTGATTTCCATGGACGGACTTGAGAGAGAGGCTTTGGGTTTTTTATCAACAAAAGTAGTCCGTCCCTAATTTTAGCAACGAATGCAAAGTGACAAATACTATGTCCGTCGCTAATTAGCAAGGAACTTCGCTAATGTTCGTTGTTAAAATTAGCGACGTACTTGTTGTTCGTCACTAAAATTAACGATAAATGATTTTGTGTGTCGCTAAATTAAAAATGAATGCACTATTTGTGTTAAAATTAGTGACGAAAGAGCTGCTAGTCGTTAAAATTAGCCACAAAAGTGATTATTTGTCACTAATTAGTAACGAATTTTACGATGAAATCTATTTTTATCTACTATTTAAAATGAATTTAGTAACAAATTAATTGTTTGTGATGAAATTAACAATGAAAAGGAAATTTTTAGAAATTTACATCAAAATTATAGATGAAAAAATATTTTTTGTGTAGTTTATTGATAATGATTATTTATTTAAACAAATTTGTTACTTTTACGAAAATTATAATTAATAATACTTAAAATAAATACAAATTCCTTTGCCTAATCTCCAAAAATGTTGCTCAACGTCAATTTAATTTTGTATTTAATCAAAAGATAAAATATATATTTATATTAGTAAGATCTTATTACTATATATGATAGTATTTTATTAGAGATTCGCTGAATAATTTATTATCGAAAATAGTCAATTTTGTGATAATTATAATATTTATTATGTATTCAACCTGATTCCGTTATTCGGAAAGAGTCCAAAAGAAAAATATGGTTGAAAATATTTCACAAGAGAGTATAGATAATAAAATTAGTCACAAATTCCCAAGTACCATAGCAAATTAGGGACAAATTTAACCATAAACAAATTTGTGTAGCAAATCAGCGATAAATTTAGCGACGAACCCTTTTAAACTTAGCGACGAACGCACCATTCATCGCTAAATTTAGCTAGTTTTCATTGCTAAATTTATTGACGAAGAGTTGATTTGTGACAAAGTTTAGCCACAAAATTGCAATTCGTCACTAAATTTGCCATGAACATAGTGATTCATGGCAATTTTGTTATGAAAATTTTTTCATAACTAATTAGTCATGAAAATTTTTTTTGTGGCTAATTAACTACGAAATTGTTCACGAAAATATTTCGTGACTGGTTAGCCATTTTCACGTGACTAATTTTGCTATGAATATTTTTCGTCACTAATTTTGTTGTAAAATAGCGACGAAATATGTTTTCATGGCAAAATAGCGATAAATTTTTTTCATCGCTAAAATTATGTTTTGTTGTAGTGTTTTCTCACCCTTATATCCCACATTATTAAGCCGATAGTGAAGATTAATAACAAGATCAGCCAAATCAAATTCTTCTCTCCCCAGCTTTGTCTCTTCATATTGAATAAAAATGTCATAAATTAATTTTCTTTTCCGTTGACTTAAACTAGGCATCCAACTCTTAGAAAATAGAACATAGTCCTCTCAACCGAGTTGGCTATCACAGGACACTCCAGCTTGCCAACCACCCTTCATATAAAACATGATCTCGGTGAAAACCATAGATGAATCAAGGGCCTTGGTTATCATTGGGTCAAAATAAGGCCACTAACATGATGTGAACTTCTCATAGGTAGCTTCCTTTGCTTGTATAAAACTTTGTGACAGTATTTTCACCATGAAATAATTCGTCATTGTAGAATCTTGCCAAGTATGAATCCCCTACATTTCCATCAAGCATCATTAAAAATTTTCTAAAAGTTACCGTGAGAGGATAAGATTTTGGTGGGACACATACAAAGCTATAAGGGATATCCATGAGTCCTGCTGGTTGATCAATATCCTATAGGTCAATAGCATCACTTTCGGCTGGAGAAATCCCACCATGCCTAATGCTGCATATAATTGAAAACAAACTAGGAAATTAAAAAGCCTTAGACCACCGGATATCAAGCCATTTACATGTTAGCATACCCGGAATGCATATCAGACTAGTAAATGCTAAACATGAAAATTATTTCCTAAACAGGCATTAGCAGAGAACTGGTGTCACATTGGGCTCAAGAAAGGTTCTCTAAATATGCTCCAGAGCTACCCTAACCCCGTTGGAATTGTTAAGAAGGATGCAACTAATGTGTAATGTAGACAATATATATATATATATATATATATATATATATATATATATATCAGAATACCAACTTCATGGCATTCATGGCAATAGCACAGTAAAATCATCAAAATAAAAGCAAGATAGATAAGAGCTAGAGGGATATGATTGTTCCTATATGGGCAAAACCCAGTAGTACCACTGCTCTGCATTTCCCTTCCGCTTGCAAGAGAGCATAGTAGCTAAAAGCCTGCTGAATCATGCTTAAAGCACAAAGCATAGTGAAGCGCAATTGAAACGTGCTGAAGTGGTAAAAAGCGCATAAAGTGCAAAGCAAGAAAAAGCGATGCTTTTATCTTTAGTCTCCTGCTCCTTCCGTTCACTTCCTCTTCCTCTTGTTTTCATCTTTAGTCTCTCTCTTCTCCTCTTCCCCTTCCTTTGTTCTTCTTCTTTATTCTTGTGCTCCATCATCATGCTCTCTGTCCTCTTCCTCTCTCTCTTTTTTTTTTTAAATTTTCTTCTACCTGCCTGCATGTCCACTTCTTGTTTGCCTGAATGTGTTGCTGTGTTGTTGAAGATGATAGTAATTTTCATTTGTGTTGTTCCGGAGGCAGAAGAAGGTAATAATTATTAAGAGTTTCATCATCTTTTGTCGCCTTTTATTTCTTGCTTTTTTCATTTTATTTTATTTTGTGCTTGTTGGTTTATAACTCTTATATGAAATTATTTGACATATTTGCACTTTGATCTCATTGAAAGATTTCGTTTTTATGTATATTTTAATATTATAACATATTACATGCGTAATTATTATATATATATAATGTTGGAGATAAATTGAAAGTGAAGAGCCAGATAGCAAAACTGGAAAATGCTTTCTTCATTGCACACCATAATAAAAATGACAGGGCCTATTATATAGGCTTACACCGAGCAAAGTCAAAGAAAGTATTGTAATCTACCCAAGAAATTATTGTAATCAAACACATACTCGTCCTATTATAATTCGTCCCAAACTTGAGCAAAAGATCTTTTACATACTTTTTTTTATGAAGAAAAATTCTATCTTCCTCCTGTTTTATTTCAAGTCCAAGAAAGTATTGTAATCTACCCAAGTCTGACATTTCAAACTCATTTTGCATACATGATTTAAATTTAGCAACCAAAATTTCAGAGTATCCCATGTAAATCATGTCATCAACACAAATCAAACCACTAGAAAATCTCCCCCTTCTTGCTTGTTTATATATAGTGTGGGCTCACTTTCACTTCTTTCACACCTGGTTTTTAGAAAGTACGAGTCAATCTTTTTGTACCATGCTAGTGGTGCTTGTTTGAGCCCATAAAGGGCTTTGTTGAGTTTATAAACTTTGTTCTCATTATCACTAACAACAAAACCCTTAGGTTGAGATATATAGACCTCCTTTTCCAACTCACCATTTAAAAATACAGACTTTATATCAAATTGATAAACCGGAAACTTAATTTTGTAGCAAGAGCTAAAAGGATTCTTACCGTTTCAAAATGAGCAACCAGTGAGAATATTTCATCAAAGTCAATACCTTGATGTTGTACATACCCCTTTGCCACGAGCCTTGTTGTATACTTCTCTATACTACCATCAGCATGATATTTCAGCTTGTATACCTACTTGAGACCAATAGGTGTCTTGCTATCTGGTAGATCAACCAATTCCCATGTCTTATTGTGCTCGATTGCTCTCATTTCTACAATCATTGCATCTTGCCATTCTTCCACTTTAACTGCTTCCTGAAAACAAGTGGGTTCTGTCACATAAAAAGCAAATGAGCATGATTCATAAATCTTCTGCAATAATCTGAATTTTCTTGGTGGTGTCTCATTGGAGGAGCTTGATGATGCTAAACTCAATGGTGATGTCATGCCCCCACCCGCAGGTCGGGCACGTGAACAGACCGTCGCGACTCCTCGAGACACGGGTATACCCTACTCGCATATCGAGGTGATGCAATGTTAATATTATGACCCTACTCGATATCATTAAGTCAAAATTTTCTTTAAAACATCTGCCTCCAATTTACATATAATATTTATATGTATGGTCCAATCGTAAACAAGAATGGATCTGATCACTTACCCGATAGCGTCTCTCAGTAAAACTCGTGGGATAGTATCTCAATATATGTCAAATACAGTATAAACTGAAAATATTAATAAGAGTGGTAAGTCAAACATCATTTTCAAATTTATATTTTATTTCTTTGCAAATATATCATGTAATTCAAAATAATAGGCATCTTTATTATCAATCATGCATCAAAGGGTATCAAAAACACATTCTACCCATAGTTTGGCCTAACTAGGGTAAAATCTACCAAGAGGCCATCAAAATGTCATAACAATAAAACACATATTTTTCCCCTTCCCTTGGTGTTGACACGGTCCTCACGTGGTGCTCGTCTATTGGATCCGTTGGACAGAGACAGGGGACTCAAACCCCTGCTCCTGTGTTACCCCACCACGTCATCCCGTCGGGTAAATGCTCAATACCGTGATAGGGAGTACGCTATAGCCACTATACACCATCCCATAATCATACACATGTGTCATATGTCATCATTTATAAATCCTTACTCGTAAAAACAAGACACTATCAAATAACCATAATATTAGGGTGTAAATTTTTTTACTGAACAACATTTCAAGACATGCTACAAACACTAAAACATTTCTAAATCACATTTCAAATTTCATTTATAAAATCATGATCAAAACTATTTCTCATTTAAAATCAAAAATAGTTCGTCCTACTCACCTTGGCTGGGGAGGGTACGCCACTTCCCCTAACTATCCTCGTTTCCCGAACGAGTTATCTCTCGAATTTTAATCCTAAGTTAAACAATATCATTTATTAATTCAATATTATATAGTTGGATTACAACATGCATATAAAAATGACCTCTTTTATAAGGTTAAATTTCAATTTTCATACTTAGAGGAATTTTTACAAACATATAACACGCAGGTTTAGTAAAATCATGATATCTTCAAAAATATTGATCGGATTCAATTGATTTAAATTTTCTCTTAACAGTAAAACATATATCTCTAACTTTTATGTTCAGACCATCTTCAAATTTAGAATACACGAATTTATAAAAAAAATTATCACTTTTCATGCTAAGTTCCTAAAACCAACTCCGCACAGTTTTGGAAGAAATTCCATATCTCCCAGTATATATCTCCAATTTAAGTGCTTCTTGTCTCAAATTGAAGGTAAGAATAGATCTAAAACTTTTTAGTTTTGACCATCCTCAGATTCTAAATGTATAATTTTATAAAATTCGGTTTTCATCTCCGTTTCAGTTTTAGAATTAGTTTTGCACAGTTTTAGTAATATCATCATACCTTTTTGTATACAACTCCGATTCAAAGATCTTTAACTCAAATTTACGATAAGTTAGAAACCTAAAACTTTCATGTTTAACATTTTTCCAAATTCGGAATAGAAGATACCTCAAAAAATTCATAAAAGTTACTGGTCGTACACAGAACATGAAACAAAATTTGTGAAACATGCTACACTTCCAAAAATCACCAAAAATTGATTTTTTTCATGAAATATCTTACATGATATACCATTTTTAAAACTTAGAAAGTTTAGTTTATAGAGAAATAAATATTTTAGATTTTTGAATTCTACAGAATGAGATATTCTAAGAAAGCTATACAAGACTCAATCTGGAAATCAACATTTAGCATGCTAGTATGAATACCAAAGTAACTACTCATTAAATAATTTAATCTTAGAATAAGTTAGAATATATTACCTCGTTTGTAAGATCTCTTGCTAACAATATGTATCACCACTCCCTTTGAATCTTTGAATTTTTATCACCTTAGAAAAAAATCAAATCACAATAAATATAAATTCCTATACAATACCTCTATACTTCCAATTGAAATTCAAGAATTCCAAAAAATGTTCTTACCCCTTTGGCTCCATAGTTTGACCTATTTTCTTCATTCAAGATGAGTTTGAATGAAGAAAATAGGTCAAACTCTTTTTAAACAAGTTCTTTTATAAATCTAGTCAAATATCCTTAACCATTGGATCATTCCATACATCATCTTGACCTTCCACTTGTCCTAGCACTTAACCCATGCAATTGTTGATTCAAGCAACCTCCACGTACTCCACCAAGTGTCTTTGGATGTCCATGTCAAGGGAGAGAAGTGTCACAATCTAGAACAAGCTATTCTAGTTGTTTTTTATGCAAAAATTTCTACCCAATAAGGTTTCATACATAAATTTTTATCCAATGAGTTTTTTTGAATGTGGAAAATCCTATGTGGCCACTAACCAACCTTATTTCCCTCTTGACCAATCATTTGGCTCCAATTGTCCATCTTTGAGTGGTTTGCAACTTAGTCCCTTAACTTTCCTCAATTACATTTAAACCCCTAACTTTTAATAATTACATTTTTGGTCCCTATGAAATTTTCTTTGAAATTTCTTAAATATGTGAAATTTCATTTGAATATCTTTATTTAAGTGTGTAGGCCTTCTCTTATCTATTTTTGACTTCTTTAGGCCTTGCCGGCACTTTCCAAGAAATTTTTCGGCTTACCGATAAAATTTTCAGTGTTAGCGATTTTGAGGCGAAATTTCAAAATAAATAATTAGATAATTAAATAGATGTCTCAAAATGATGCTTATATATTTAGAATCATGAGAAGTAGTATATAATATACAGTCACTAAAAATCGATATTACAGGTGAGGCATGGTTTCTTCTGGAGGTGTCATTAGTTGCTCCGATTGGAGAAGATCTTACCGAAGAAGAGGAGCTTGCAACATTGATTGAGTTCATTAGTATAGAGTCTACTGCTACAAATTCTTGAACTGCAACTTTATCTTTTTGTAACCGGATTTTGGGACCATTCTTTACAAAAGTAAAGTCCCGACATGCATTTTCATTAAACACAACATTCTTGCTAATCAATACTTTGCTACTCACAGAATTATATAATTTGTAAGCTTTGGATTGAGTGTTATACCCAACAAGGATAAACATTTTATATTTTTCCTTGAACTTACGACGTAATTGTTGATTTACCAAAGCATAACCTATACATCTAAAAATTCGTAAGTGACTTACCTTGGGCTTGTTACCTTTCCATACTTCATATGGTGTTTGATTATACACTGCCTTTGTGGGTGAAATATTCGGCAAGTACACAGCTATAGCAACAGCTTCAGCCTAGAATTGCTTTGGAACACCTCTTGCTTTCATCATACTCTGCCCATTTCAACAATAGTACGATTCTTTCGTTTCGCAACACCATTTTGCTCAGTGTATAAGGTGTTGTGAGCTCTTTGTGAATGCCATTCTCCTCATAGAAAACGTTGAACTCTGCTAACATAAACTCACCACCTCTATTCATTCGAAGAGTCTTGATCTGACAGCCACTTTGCTTCTCCACAAAAACCTTAAATTTCTCGAAGTTATCAAATGCTTCTGATTTAAATTTCAAGAAATACATCCAACTCATGCGATTATAATCATCAATGAATAGCAAGAAATATCGACTACCTCCTAAAAACTCAATGCTCATGGGACCACACAAATCAGCATGTACTAACTCCAAGTAGATGCTCTCCAAGCCTTTCCTATAGGAAATGATAGTCTACTTTGATTTCCATACACACATCCTTCACAAAAATCAAGAGTATCAATTTTAGACAAACCAACCACTATATCTTTATTGCCTAACAATTGTAACCCTTTAATATTCAAATGATCATATCGCAAATACCTTAAATTGGCTTCTCTGCTTTCTTTAACAACCAATATACTACTCGCATAGCTAATTGACACATCAAGTGGAAACATCCTATTTGAGGTCATTTGAACATCAACAACTTTTTGACCCGAGTTTTTATCATAAATGCTATAAGAATTATTATCAAACAGGAGAGAATATCCACAACTCATCAATTGTCCTACACTTAACAAATTATGAGCTAGGTAAGGGACATACTGCATACTATAGAGAAGCTTTATATTACCATATGAAGTTTTGATGGCAACTATACCTCTACCTTCAACTTTGATTGACTTGTCATTTCCAAGCCGAAATTCTGATTTTTGTGATTCATCAAACTCCTTGAACATCATTTTGCACAACATCTGCAGAAGAGTGAGCAATAAACAAGTTACTCCCCTCTTCCAATTTCTCAATAAAGTTGACATGCTTTTGTTCTTTCTTTTGTTTACTCCAATAGTTAGCTTCCTTGTGCCCATATTTTTTGTAGTAGTGGCACTGGATAGTGCTCTTGAACTGCTATTGTTCACCAATAAATTGACCTCGTCATCTACCACGGCCATTACCACGACCACGATAACCACCTCTTCTATGTCCTCAACCTCCTATATTTTTTGACTTTCCCTTAGAAGAAGACTCCCCCTTTACTTGAAAGGCCTTCTCCTCAAGCATTTCAGATGATCTGTTAAGCCTATCTTCATGAGCTAGCAAAGAACTCATTAATTCATCAAAGGAATAAGTAGATAAATCCTTTGATTCTTCAATTGCAGCAAGACATGATTAAATTTTGGAGTTAAACTTCTCAAAACCTTACCCACAATAGTTTGATTGCTTATGCTATCACCATACGATTTCATGAAATTTACTATTCCGGACACTCTAGACATATAATCTTGCACAGATTATTTCTCAATCATAGATAGAATTTCAAAATTACGATGAAGGGTTTGTAATTTGACAACAATTACCTTCTTGTTGCCCAAATATTCTTTCTTTAGAATCTCCCATGCCTATTTGGAGGTGTTAACTACTACAATTCTTGGGAAAATCTCATCATCAAGTGCCTGTTGAATTAAGAACAAGGCTTTCACATCCTTTTTATGTTTTTCCTGCAATCGTGCATCAGGTTGTTCTTTTGACTCTTCAAACCCATTTTCAACGAGATCCCATAGTTCTTGAGACATGAATAAAGTCTTCATTTTCAAACTCCAAATATGATAATTTTGCCCCCTTAAAAATTGGAATCAAGGGCTGTGTGTTTGGGTTACCGACATATGATGCCATAGTCAAGCAACTTCTCTCTTTCTCTCCTTTCTAATTTCCCCTTTTTGTTTTGCACAGTTTGTATATTAATCTGGATGAAAGAAGAAAAAATCACTGCCCTGTGTTATCTCTCTCTCACAATGCTCTGATACCAAAAATTGTTGGAGATAAATTGAAAATGAAGAGCCAAATAGCAAAACGGGAAAATGCTTTCTTCATTGTACACCATAATAAAAATGACAGGGCCTATTATATAGGCTTACACTAAACAAAGCAATACTAAATTTAAGCAACTAAGCAAAGGCAGTGGGAAACAAGGTCAACTGAACAAAGATAGTGGGAAACATGGTTTATTAACTGTTGGAATTAAAAAGATTGCTGCTAACTTTATTTCCACCAACTTTATTTCAACTGAACAAAGATAGTGGGAAACATGGTTTATTAACTGCTGGAATTAAAAACAGTCCAGAAAACTGGCACATGAATCACGTTTATATTCGGTATCATTGAGACTTCTATAAGGGCTCACCCGGTGCACAAAGTGCTCTTTGCCTTAATGTAGGAGTTGGGTAGGATGAACATGTCATGCCCCAAACTGGGATCGTGAACAGCCGCCCGTTGCCCTAGGATGCCGACTGTATTTTTATAGAAAATTGGGCAGAACCTCCCCATAAATCGGAGGTTTCCCGTGTACAATTAAACCTATATAATCAAAATCAATCTATAATTTAAATAAATGGCCATTCCGGCCTCTTCAAAATCAACAAACACCACCTCCAGCATCCAGAACAACGCAAGGCTATAAGTTTTTAGCAGTCCTAGCCACAGACCTCTACTGTCATGCCCAACTAGAGCATGAGCAGCCGCTATACCGAGCGGACCTAAGATTATACAATGTATAACACATTTTCCAAGTAACATTCAAATACGTACAATTGCCTCAACGCAATTGAAATATGAGAGTTAAGCTATACAGTCATCCCAAAATAAGTATATGGCCAACTACGGACCTTAATGTCAAGACCTCACAGGGTCGAAAATAAATTAGAAGTAAATCTCACCGTCAGAACACCAAATCCGCTCTAGAGCTTGTAACGCCGCTCTATCACAATCAACCTGTCTGAGGAGAGAAAATAGAGGGGTGAGTATCATGGGAAGATACTCAGTGAGTGAGGGGGATAATATCAAGCATAAATAGTATAGGTGAACAATTGGAGTGTCAAATAATATCATTTGAAACAAAAATTTACATTTCGCAGCAATTCATGATATATTTATCAATTTGAAATCATTTAATCAAACACACGATAGCAAGCATGTATGCATCCATTTAAAATCAAGTAATGTCAGAGCGAGCCAAAAATAGTCCTGGCAAAGGTCAACCCTGACCAAGGACAGGCGCGACGGGGGTTTTATTATCCATAGACTTTGAAACGCTCTCTACCCCGACATTGGCCATGAGTTCGCTGGGGCCAACTCATCAACGTGTATAGGACCCCGCCCGGTGCTAGACGGTGGCGTCACACACGTCCTCCCCCTACGTGGGTTCAACCGGCCGCGCCTATAGCCTTTAGAATAAATGACGTTTGCGGATACCTCCTGCAGAAGCGTATCCGGGCAACCCGTGTCTCTACAAACGCCCTTCGTAGCTACGGAATCATCATAGTATCACAAGGGCACAACGTCCCATAGTATCACAAGGGCACAACGTCCCAAGGCACAACATCCCACAAGTAACATCACATCATCTCATAACTAGTGGGCATCCAACCCACATAGTTCATCAAAACATTTCAAATCTGCGTACTAATACGTTTCATTAAATCTTTTCAAACAGCATATCACTGCGACGGTAGAAAAGAAATTTTAAAATTTCAAGTAATGGCACAATTATTATTTCATTTCAAACCAGGGATGCATAGTCATCGTAATTAAAATTCAAGACACTCCAATAATCACAAAACGGATTTGAAATTCAATGTCATACGTTAGGTCAATGCATATCAAAAGCTTGTTTTATCGAAAACATGGCAGAAAACAAGTTTTTACTATTTTATGCAAGAGATTAGAGTCCCACTCACTTATTTATGGAGGGTCGTTACTCCCCACTTTTCAACGACTCTCCAAAAGACAAACCTAATTAAATCATCAAGTTTTTTTATATCAAATAAAACCCTAATAAGGGAAAATTTATTCACACTGTGAAGTGAGTGCGTTTCTCTCACCTAGAGTTCCTCGGGTTTCAGACCTAGCTGTCGTTCGCCCGTCGGATTGGTCTAAAACCTGTAATTGTTTCAAATTTCAATTATATTAGAAACAACTAAATTTCTAACACCAAACCCTAGGACTCCAACCAAATATAGTCGTTACCTGCAGTACAGAAGATGCAGGTGAGCTCTCGAAGGGGAAAACTGGTTGCGGGCTCTCAGGCCGTCATGGGCTCGCGGGCCGGTGGGCGGGCTGCTAGCGGGCTGGCCCGCTGGTGGCTCACGAGCTCTCAGCCCGGCTTGCTGGCTGCAGCGGCTTCGTGGGTTGCAATGGGCCGCGGCTGGACTGGGCCTTGGGCCGCTGGTGGGTTGGCCCGCTCACGGGCTAAGGGTCGCGCGTTGGGTCGCGCTGGGTCGCGCGCTGGCTCACGCTGGCTCGCGCGCTCGCTCGTGCTGGGTCGCGCACTAGGTCACTGGAGATCGCGCCTTGGCTCGAGGAGGCAGCACTGGAGCTGGTGCAGGGATAGCGCAGCTCGTGCGCAGGCGCACAGTCGTGTGCTCAAGCGATCGCGTGCTCACGCTCGCGCGGGGAAACGCAAGCTGCAGTCGCGCGCGAAGGGGAGAGGGGAGCCGCTGCCGAGCACGGTGGTGTGTGCTCGCGGGAGGAGGAGAGAGCGACGGAGGGATAGAGAGAGAGCAACAAGAGGTAGAGTGAGAGTGTGAGACCGAGGGAAAGAGGGAGAGAGGGAGAAAGAGAGAGAGAGAGAGAGAGAGAGAGAGAGAAAGGGAAAAAGAGAGATTGGGGGAAAAAGAGAGATTGGGGCTCTTTTAGCCCCAAATCCCTAAAAACAAGTTTCGTCCTCGAAACTAAAAGAAAACTATACAGAAAATAGATGGGAGTACCGTTTCCTCATGGCTTCCTCAGGCTCCCACGTTTGTTCCTCGACATGGTCGTTCCTCCACAAAACTCTAACAAGAGGAACTTCTTTGCTCCGAAGCTTTCTGACCTGTCGATCCAGGATAGCCACGGGCTGAACAGGTAAGCTCAACTGGCGGAGCCTCTAAAACGTGTAAGGGGTCTGGCTGATATCTCTTAAGTACTGAGACATGAAATACATCGTGAATACGCGATAGATCTGCTGGCAGTTCCAATTTATATGCTACACTTCCGACCCTCTCAAGGATACGGAAGGGTCCAATATACCTGGGGCTCAACTTCCCTCTCTGCCCAAATCGAATGACTCCCTTTAAGGGAGATATCCTTAAGAATACCATATCTCCCACAGTAAACTCTAGAGGTCACCGCCTACGATCTGCACAGGATTTCTGTCTATCCTGGGCGGCTTTCATCCGCGTACGGATAATCCTCACTTTCTCCTTCGTCTCCTCTACCATCTCAACATTGGTGAGTCATCACTTACCAATCTCATCCCAGCACAACGGGGTACGACACTTCCTCCCATACAATGACTCGTAAGGTAGCATGCCAATGCTCGCCTGATAGCTATTATTATAGGCGAACTCCACTAAAGGAAGATGCCGATCCCAACTCCCCCGAAAATCCATAACGCATACTCTAAGCATGTCCTCTAAAGTCTGAATGGTCCTCTCTGACTGACCATCCGTCTGGGGGTGATATGCTGTGCTGAAATTCAGTCTAGTGCCCAAAGCCTCCTGCAGACTGGGCCAAAAACGGGATGTAAATCTGGGGTCTCGATCTGATACTATCGACACTGGAACCCCATGCAGTCTCACAATCATATCAATATAGAGGCGTGCCAATGCCTCAAGCGAGTAATCACTCCTAATCGGGATGAAGTGTGCGGACTTAATAAGTCGGTCAACTATTACCCAAATAGCATCATGCTGTGCTAAAGTCCGCGGTAACCCCATTACGAAATCCATCGTGATATGCTCCCACTTCCACTCAGGAATGGGAAGGGGCTGCAGTGTACCCGCTGGACGCTGATGCTCGGCCTTCACCTGCTGGCACACCAAGCATCTTGCCACAAACTCTGCTATATCCCTCTTCATGCCTAACCACCAGTAGCTACCTCTGATGGTCCGATACATCTTCGTACCCCCGGGATGCATAGCATATGCAGAAGAATGTGCTTCCTTAAGGATAGCACGCCGAAGATCACTATCGGCCGGAATACACACTCTGTCTCTGAATACCATGAGTCCATCATCACGGACTCTGAAGTCTCTGCCCTCAGCTCTGCGGACTCTATCTGCAATACCCTGGATCTCCTCATCCGTACTCTGGAGCTCCCTGATACGGTCAAACAAAGTCGGCCTGACCTCAAATCTGGCTAATAAGCCTCCCTGATCATCGTTAGTCAAACTGACTCCTAAGGCTTGGAGTCCCACTAAACAAGAAAGGTAGGCTTTCTCTGTCGACTGTGAGGATGATGCTGACTTCCGACTCAAAGCATCTGCTACAATGTTTGCCTTGCCCGGATGATAGTCAATAATGAGATCATAGTCTTTCAGTAACTCCAACCATCTCTTCTGTCTCAAATTCAGCTCTTTTTGGGTAAACAGATATTTCAAACTCCTATGGTCGGTAAATACCCTGCAGGTTACCCCATAAAGATAATGCCGCCATATCTTCAACATGAAGACTATGGCTGCGAACTCTAAATCATGTGTCGGGTAATTAACCTCGTGTATCTTCAGCTGTCGCGAGGCATATGCAATAACCCGACCATCCTGCATCAGAACACAACCCAATCCCTGTCGGCTAGCATCACTGTGCACTGTATACTCCCGACTACTAGTGGGAAGGGCTAAAATAGGAGCGGATGTTAACCGTTGTTTGAGCTCCTAGAAGCTTGCCTCACAACGGTCATCCCAAACAAATTTGACCCCCTTTTGGGTCAATCTCGACAACGGAGCAGCTATTCGGGAGAATCTTTCTACAAATCTACGGTAATACCCAGCCAAACCGAGAAAACTATGAATCTCGGTAACTGTTTGTGGCTGCTCCCACTTCACTATAGCCTCAACCTTCCGCGGATCAACATAAATACCTTCCGCGGAGACGATGTGCCCCAAGAATCCAATTTGTCTTAGCCAAAACTCACATTTTGAGAATTTGGCATATAGCTGCTTCTCACGGAGCATCTGCAATATCACCCGAAGGTGCTGAACATGATTTTCATCACTCCGTGAATATATCAAGATGTCATCGATGAATACGATGACAAACCGATCCAAATAGTCATGAAAAACTCGGTTCATCAGATCCATAAAAGTAGTTGGGGCATTAGTCAGCCCAAACGGCATGACTAGAAACTCGTAATGGCTGTATCGGGTGCGAAAAGCTGTCTTGGGCACATTTTCGGCCTGAATCCTCAACTGATGATAACCCAAATGGAGATCAATCTTAGAGAAAACCTTAGCTCCTTGCAGCTGATCAAACAAGTCAGCGATACGTGGCAGGGGATATCGGTTCTTGATGGTGGTTTTGTTCAATTGCCTATAGTCCACACAAAGCCGAAATGTACCATCCTTTTTCTTTACAAACAGTACCGGAGCACCCCAGGGTGAAGTGCTCAGACGGATAAACCCCTTATCCAGAAGTTCCTGTAATTGAATCTTAAGCTCTCTCAGTTCAGCAGGCGCCATTCTGTATGGCGGAATAGAAATAGGATTGGTTCCCGATGCTATATCAATCTCGAAATCGAACTCCCGAACTGGTGGTAATCCGGGAAGCTCCTCGGGGAATACATCCGGAAACTCCTGCACCACAGGGACATCTTCAAGTCTCGGTCCTTCAACGGTGGTGTCGACAACATAAGCCAGATAAGCCGCACAACCATGGCGTACCAAACGTCTGGCCTTCATAATAGAGATAATACTGCGGGGCAACACTCGTTTCTCACCCCGGAATACTAACGGTGGCTGCTCGGACCTCCTAAACTCAACTTCCTTCGTGAAACAATCCACGGAAGCCCGGTGTAAACTCAGCCAATCCATCCCTAGGATGGCATCAAAATCCGTGATAGGGAGCGGAATCAGATCTGTCTCTAATACTGTCTCCCCAATTCCGACCTCACAGCCCCTATAGACTGTATCTCGAATGATATGCTTGTCAAGAGGAGTGACTACCAAAATCTCCGCATCAAGTGGCGAGAGAGGTCTATTAGAATGACAAGCGAACGTATCGTTCACATAGGAAAAATTTGACCCGGTATCTATGAGAATACGAGCATCGATACCGAATATTCGCATGGTACCTAAAAGTAAGAAAAAGATCAACAACATTTAAAATGCGAAGAAAAAGTGAACGAATATATATATCAAACTAGTTAAGCTTCTAAATATTTAACTAGTCAAAACTGTACATTGACATCATGATATACAATAAGCTCATACAGAAAGTACACAAAAGTACTATACTGAGGGGTCTGCAGGAGGATTACCCATAATAATATCAGGGTTTGCCTGTGCGTCCTCCTGTGTCATCGCAAACACACGAGCCTGGGCCCTAGGCTGCTGTCGAGACGATCCTGGCACTGTATTACTCCCGGCTGCAGTCTGGGGAGCGGTAAGAGCTGAGTGCGTAGGTGCCCCCTGCGGCCTGTGCCAGACGTACCAGTACGACTCTGTAAAGTCAATTCTCCCCGACTTAAATCGGGACAGACACTCCTAATGTGACCTTGTTTCCCATACTGGAAGCAAGTAACTGGTACTCTACATGCCCCAAAGGCATGGTGACAGCTACATCTACGGCAGAAGGGTGGTCTCTGTGTAGTAGATTGTGTAGAGACACTAGGGGCTGGTGCCCCAAAGCCCTGTGGTCGAGGTCCCTGTCCCGGTGCTGCTGGTCTGAAGCTAGAAAAACCTCCGGGATATCCAGAACCTCTACCCCTCTTCGAAGACTGTCCACCCCGTGACCCAGTTTTCCTCTTCTGGTGACTCTCCCTCTGTCTCGCCTCCGCTCGGACTATCTCCTCTGCCCGATACGCTGAATCAATCACCTCCGATAGTGTAAAAGAGGAAGTCACCGTCATATATTTCCTGATGCTCAATTGGAGGCCATCTTCAAACTTGAACCTCATCTGAGCCGGTGTAGCCATATCGGGGACAAAGGCCGCTAGTCGTCTAAACTCATCCTCGTACTCTGAAACTGACCTCATCCCCTGACGTAAGTGTAGGAACTCCGTCCTCATCCGGTCCTGCTGGAACGGGGTAAAGTACCTACGGTCGAACTCTCGTAAAAAGTCCTCCCACCGCAGGGTCTGTGTAGCACTATCACGGATAGCCTCCCACCACGAGAAGGCATCTCCGTCGAGGAGTCTCTCAGCAACTCTCAATCTGAGCTCCTCTGACAAACCCAAATCCGTAAGGATCCTACGAATCCTGTTGATCCAGTGTTTCGCCGCTACTGCATCACTGGATCCCGAAAAATCTGTGCATCCGAGCTACCGTGACTCTTTCACCAACTGAGTGAGCTCGTGGATGCGCCTCAAAGTAGCCGACGTCTCGTCGGTCGGAGTAGACATGGAAGGACCGGCCACCGAAGGAGGAATCGGTGCCGAATGAGTAGGTACGGCCGCAAGTGCGGTCGCTGGAGTCTGTAGTGAAGGTGGTGGCATCTGTGCCCCATATCTACTGCACCACTCCTGCCATTGTCTCAAGGCATCGAGTGGTGGTGGAGGAATCTCGGCTGTAGCAGCCGGTGGAGGTGCTGGGGTGGCGCTGGTGAGCGTGCTCGAGTAGAGAAAGTAACCTCTGGTACTCGTGGCGCCTCAGGTGCCCTAGGTGTATCAGGCACTGTAAGACCCTCAAGTAAGGTGAATCTAGCACTTCTCCTACCATGTCTAGGTGACATAATTCTGTGAAAAAAATACATTGTTAGTAGATAAAAAATCAAGAATTAGGGTTAGTTGCTCCGTAACTAACCCCCTAAAATAAATGAACTATGACTCAGCATTAAATGCGAAATAACGAGTTAGAAACGTTATGTATCCAACTCCATCATCTAAAAGGACTTATATGCCTATGGCCAAGTATGGGTCTTTAAATGACTATATGAAACTCTCTAATGCATTGAGGACTTGTCATATACTTGGGAAGACTTTCATCATTTCTCAAACCTAGACGCTCTGATACCAATAGAGCTGTCACGCCCCAAACCGGGATCGTGAACAGCCGCCCGTTGTCCTAGGATGCCGGCTGTATTTTTAATGAAAATCGGACAGAACCTCCCCATAAATCGGAGGTTTCCCGTGTACAATTAAACATGTATAATCAAAATCAATCTATAATTTAAATAAATGGCCATCCCGGCCTCTCCAAAATCAACAAACACCACCGCCAGCATCCAGAACAACGCAAGACTATAAGTTTCTAGCAGTTCTAGCCACAGACCTCTACTGTCATGCCCAACTAGAGCATGAGCAGCCGCTATACCGAGCGGACCTAAGATTATACAATGTATAACACATTTTCCAAGTAACATTCAAATATGTACAATTGCCTCAACGCAATTGAAATATGAGAGTTAAGCTATACAGTCATCCCAAAATAAGTACATGGCCAACTACGGACCTTAATGTCAAGACCTCGCAGGGTCGAAACTAAATTAGAAGTAAATCTCACCGTCAGAACACCAAATCCGCTCTAGAGCCTGTAACGCCGCTCTATCACAATCAACCTGTCTGAGGAGAGAAAATAGAGGGGTGAGTATCATGGGAAGATACTCAGTGAGTGAGGGGGATAATATCAAGCATAAATAGTATAGGTGAACAATTGGAGTGTCAAATAATATCATTTGAAACAAAAATTTACATTTCACAGCAATTCATGATATATTTATCAATTTGAAATCATTTAATCAAACACACGATAGCAATCATGTATGCATCCATTTAAAATCAAGTAATGTCAGAGCGAGCCAAAAATAGTCCTGACAAAGGTTAACCGTGACCAAGGACAGGCGCGTCGGGGGTTTTATTATGTATAGACTTTGAAATGCTCTCTACCCCGACGTTGGCCATGAGTTCGCTGGAGCCAACTCATCAACGTGTATAGGACCCCGCCCGGTGCTAGACGGTGGCGTCACACACGTCCTCCCCCTACGTGGGTTCAACCGGCCGTGCCTATAGCCTTTAGAATAAATGACGTTTGCGGATACCTCCTGCAGAAGCGTATCCGAGCAACCCGTGTCTCTACAAACGCCCTTCGTAGCTACGGAATCATCATAGTATCACAAGGGCACAACATCCCATAGTATCACAAGGGCACAACGTCCCAGGGCACAACGTCCCACAAGTAACATCACATCATCTCATAACTAGTGGGCATCCAACCCACATAGTTCATCAAAACATTTCAAATCTGCGTGCTAATATGTTTCATTGAATCTTTTCAAACAGCATATAAATGCGACGGTAGAAAAGAAATTTTAAAATTTCAAGTAATGGCATAATTATTGTTTCATTTCAAACCAGGGATGCATAGTCATCGTAATTAAAATTCAAGACACTCCAATAATCACAAAACGGATTTGAAATTCAATGTTATACGTCAGGTCAATGCATATCAAAAGCATGTTTTATCGAAAACACGGCAGAAAACAAGTTTTTACTATTTTATGCAAGAGATTAGAGTCTCACTCACTTATTTAGGGAGGGTGGTCACTCCCTACTTTTCAACGACTCTCCAAAAGACAAACCTAATTAAATCATCAAGTTTTTTTACATCAAATAAAACCCTAATAAGGGAAAATTTATTCATACTGTGAAGTGAGTGCGTTTCTCTCACCTAGAGTTCCTCGGGTTTCAGACCTAGCTGTCGCTCGCCCGTCGGATTGGTCTAAAACCTGTAATTGTTTCAAATTTCAATTATATTAGAAACAACTAAATTTCTAACACCAAACCCTAGGACTCCAACCAAATATAGTCGTTACCTGCAGTACAGAAGATGCAGGTGAGCTCTCGAAGGGGAAAGCCGGTATCGGGCTCGCGGGCCGGTGGGCTGGTGGGCTGGCTGCTAGCGGGCTGGCCCGCTGGTGGCTCACGGGCTCTCAGCCCGGCTTGCTGGCTGCAGCGGCTTCGTGGGATACGATGGGCCGCGGCTGGACTGGGCCTTGGGCCGCTAGTGGGCTGGCCCGCTCACTGGCTAGGGCTCGCGCTGGGTCGCGCGTTGGGTCACGCTGGGTCGCGAGTTGGGTCGCGCGCTGGCTCACGCTGTCTCGTGCGCCGGCTCGCACGCTGGCTCGTGCTGGGTCGCTGGAGATCGCACCTTGGCTCGAGGAGGCAGTACTGGAGCTGGTGCAGGGATCGCGCAACTTGTGCGCAGGCGCATGGTCGTGTGCTCGCGCGATCGCGTGCTCATGCTCGCGCGGGGAAATGCAAGCTGCAGTCGCGCACGAAGGGGAGAGGGGAGCCGCTGCCGAGCGCGGTGGTGTGTGCTCGCGGGAGGAGGAATGAGCGACAGAGGGATAGAGAGAGAGCAGCGAGAGGTAGAGAGAGAGTGTGAGACCGAGGGAAAGAGGGAGAGAGGGAGAAAGAGAGAGAGAGAGAGAGAGAGAGAGAGAGAGAGAAAGGGAAAAAGAGAGATTGGGACTCTTTTAGCCCCAAATCCCTTTTTTTTTTATTTTTTTTATTGGGTATTACAGAACATATATATAAGCAGCCTTCCCCTTGCTTTTTTTGCAAAGAGACTGTTTTCACATCTCGAACTCGTGATGTCGAGGTCACCAAAGGAGCAATTTTGCCATTATACCAAAGTTCGTCCTCCTTTATCATCAAGACTTCTATACTTTGGGATATCCGAAGTGATAACCCAACTCCTTGCAAGTTCTAAATCCCTAAAGACAGATTTTAAAAAAAAGGGGCATTTTGTCGATAAGTGAAATTAAGGGAGAAGAATCAGAATGTAGTGAGATGATTCTCATGATATTTGAACAAGTAGTGATTAGATGACCAATCTTCCTCTTGCTTTCATCTTTAGTTTCTCTTTTCTCCTCTTCCTTTTCCTTTGTTCTACTTCTTCTTTATTCTTCTGCTCTATCATCATGCTCTCTGTACTCTTCCTCTCTGTCTTTTTTTTTTCTAATTTTCTTCTACCTACCTACATGTCCACTTCTTGTTTACCTTAATGTGTTGCTGTATTGTTGCAGATGACAATAATTTTTGTTTGTGTTGTTCCGGAGGCAGAAGAAGATAATTAATAATTATTAGGAGTTTCATCACCTTTTGTCGCCTTTTCTTTCTTTCTTTTTTCATTTTATTTTATTTTGCACCTGTTGTTTTATAACTCTTATATGAACTTATTTGGTACATTTGCACTTTATTCTCATTAAAAGATTTGGTTTCTATATATATTTTAATATTATAACATATTACATGCGTAATTATTATATATAAATATATATTTTGATTTTATATTTTAACTACGCTTTATTTGAAAAAGTCCACGCGATGCTTTACATTTTAGCCATAGAAGGTTTTGTTGCATTTTTACACTTTTTGCTTTTAACTACTATGCCAGAGAGGGTGTAAAGATTTGATAAGGGAGTAAGAAGAATGAATCTCCACATTTATGGTAGTCAAAAGAAGCAACCAAAGTAACTCCGGAGTGCTACAATGGCTTTAATAATGGAAGGGCATAACTTACTAGATTTAAACCATGTAAGACATTGTGTGCACCTCTTTGCTGTCGAAACTACAAAAGAAGCAACTAGAGTAACTCCGGAGTGCTACAATGAGCCTAATAATGGAAGGGCATAACTTATTAGATTTAAACCATGTAAGACATTGTGTGCACCTCTTTACAGTGGAAACATGCAGTTTGACATAAGCACATGACAAAGAACTGATAGTAAACAAAAGCTGGCACATGATGGTTTCCCCCTTTCCATTGTCATGGTTAATCTCATGTTCTGATTTACTGCCATGCTTTTCTCCCAATCTTTCTGAAGATTTATGGTGCTGCCATTTTTCTCTTCAACAACTTCAATTTCAAGATATTTTGCTTAATAATACCTAACAATCCGGTTACAAAGGCACTTCTGTCAAAAAGAATAATGTCAGTTCTTGGTCCGTAACGGCAAAAGGAAGCTTTTATTCTGTAGAATTATGCTCAGATAGCATATAGTTCATTACATTATATGATAGACAGTGGAATTTCAAATGTGACAAACTCTTCAACTCAGGACTATCAAAACAGTCTAGAGAATAGGCACATGAATCACTTTCGTATTCGGTATCATTGAGACTTCTATAAGGGCTTATCGGTGTACAAAGTGCTCTTTGGCTAAGTGTAGGGATTGGGGAGGATGGACGTACATGTACGTAAGTTTCTCCTTGCGTTTTTTGCAAATAAACTATTTTCACATCTCAAACTCGTGATGTCGAGGTCACCAAAGTAGCAACTTTACCATTATGCCAAAATTTGTACTCCTTTATCATCAAGACTTCTATACTGTGGGATATCCAAATTGATAACCCAACTCCTTGGAAGTTCTAAATCCTTGAAGACAAATTTAAAAAAATAAAAGGGCATTTTACCAATAAGTAAAATTAGAGGAGAAGAATCAGAATGTAGTGAGATGATTCTCACGATATTTGAACAAGTAGTGATTAGAAGACCAATCTTCCTCTTGTTTTCATCTTTAGTCTCTCTCTTCTCCTCTTCCTCTTCCTTTGTTCTTCTTCTTCTTTATTCTTTTGCTCCATCATCATGCTCTATGTCCTCTACCTCTGTCTTTTTTTTTTTTTTAATTTTCTTCTACCTGCCTGCATGTCCACTTCTTGTTTGCCTGAATGTGTTGCTGTGTTGTTGAAGATGACAATAATTTTCGTTTGTATTGTTCCGAAGGCAGAAGAGGATAATTAATAATTATCAGGTGTTTCATCATCTTTTGTCGCCTTTTATTTATTTCTTTTTTCATTTTTTTTATTTTATACCTGTTGTTTTATAACTCTTATATGAATTTATTTGGCATATTTGCACTTTGTTCTCATTATAAGATTTGGTTTTATATATATTTTAATATTATAACATATTACATGTGCAATTATTATATATAAATATATATTTTGATTTTATATCTTAACGACGCTTTATATGAAAAAGTCCACGCAACACTTTGCACTTTGCGCTTAAGCCCTAGAAGGGTTTGTTGCATTTTTACACTTTTTTCTTTTCACTACTATGCAGGGGAGGGTGTAAAGATTTGATGAGGCCGCAAGAAGAATGAATCTCCACATTTATGGTAGTCAAAAAAAGCAACCAGAGTAACTCTAGAGTGCTACAATGGCCTTAATAATAGGAGGGCATAACTTACTAGATTTAAATGATGTAAGACATTGTGTGCACCTCTTTGCTCTCGAAACTGCAAAAGAAGCAGCCAAAGTAATTCCAGAGTGCTACAATGAGCCTAATAATGGAAGGGCATAACTTACTAGATTTAAACCATGTAAGACATTGTGTGCACCACTTTACGGTAGAAACATGTCGTTCGACAAAAGCACATGACAAAGAACTGACAGTAACCAAAAGCTGGCACAAGATGGATTCCCCCTTTCCATTGTCATGGTTAATCTCATGTTCTAATTTGCTGCCATGCTCTTCTGCCAATCTTTCTGAAGCTTCATGGAGCTGCCATTTTTTCTGCAACATCTTGAAGGTCAAGATATTTTGCTTAATAATACCTGACCTTCCGGTTACAAAGGCACTTCTGTCAAAAAGAATAATGTCTAGTTCTTGGTCCGTAACGGCAAAAGGAAGCTGAAACTCTGAAGAATTATGCTCAGACAGCATATAGTTCATCGCATTATATGATAAACAGTGGAATTTCAAATGTGACCAACTCTTCAACTTTGAATCATCAAAACAGTCCAGAGAACTGGCACATGAATCACTTTCATATTCGGTATAGTCGAGACTTCTATAAGGGCTCACACAGTGCACGAAGTGTTCTTTGACTGGGAGGATGGACATGTATGTACACAGTTTTTCCTTTGCATTTTTTGAAAAGAGGATATTTTCACATCTCGAACTCCTAACGTCGAGGTCACCAAAGGAGCAATTTTACCATTACGTCAAAATTCATCCTCATTTATCATCAAGACTTCTATACTGTGGGATATCCGAAGGGATAACCCAACTCCTTGGAAGTTCTGAATCCCTGAAGACAGATTTTAAAAAAAGGGCATTTTGTCTATAAGTGAAATTAGGGGAGAAGAATCAGAATGTAGTGAGATGATTCTCATGATATTTGAACAAGTAGTGATTAGATGACCAATTTTCCTCTTGTTTTCATCTTTAGTCTCTTTTTTCTCCTCTTCCTCTTCCTTTGTTCTTCTTCTTCTTTATTCTTCTACTCCATCATCATGCTCTCTGTCCTCTTCCTCTCTGTCTTTTTTTTTTTCAATTTTCTTCTACATGCCTGCATGTCTACTTCTTGTTTGCCTGAATGTGTTGCTGTGTTGTTGAAGATGACAATAATTTTCGTTTGTATTGTTCCGGAGGCAGAAGAGGATAATTAATAATTATTAGGAGTTTCAGCATCTTTTGTCGCCTTTTCTTTCTTTCTTTTTTCATTTTATTTTATTTTGTACCTGTTGTTTTATAACTCTTATATGAACTTATTTGGTACATTTGCACTTTGTTCTCATTAAAAGATTTGGTTTTTATGTATATTTTAATATTATAACATATTACATGCGCAATTTTACTTTGCTTTGCACTTAAGCCCTAGAATGGTTTGTTGCATTTTTATACTTTTTGCTTTTAACTACTATGTCAGAGAGGGTGTAAAGATTTGATAAGGCAATAAAAAGAATGAATCTCCACATTTATGGTAGTCAAAAGAAGCAACCAGACTAACTCCAGAGTGCTACAATGGCCTTAATAATGGAGGGCATAACATACTAGATTTAAACCATGTAAGACGTTGTACACACCTCTTTGCTGTTGAAACTACAAAAGAAGCAGCCAGAGCAACTCCCATGCATGCACAGGCGCCTGCCTGCCTGGGTGCCCGCGCTCGCTTGCTGGGGCGTGCTTGGGTGTTCTTCATTATTTTAATACAAAAAATATAAATTTGTAATTGAAGAGATTCGAACCTTGGACTTGGATCTCGGCTTAACAAAAGACATTTACCACTGCACCACCGGGTGTTGTTGTGTAACTTTCTTCCTTCTCTTTGTTTTCTATTCTCACTTTTGTTTCCTTATCTCTATTTTTGGGTTTTTTTTTTTCTTTCTACTCACATTTCTTATATATAATAATTTTATTATAATATATAATAATTTTATTATAACGAATAAAAATATTTTGTAATTAAATATATAGATTTTTTAAATTATTAATATATTATAATTTATTGATAATTATAATTTTATAGTTTTGAGATATTGTAATCCATTTTTAAATTATGGATTAAAAAAATAAAATAAAAATGAAAAAAATAATAAAATAATAAGATAAAAGAAAAAAGAAGAAATCAAAATATAATATTAACATATTTTTGAATTAATTTATTATTTTATTTTAAATTAGTATTTTATTATTTTTTATTTTTTTAAAAATTATCATATTTATTATTTTTAATTAATATTATTTTAGGTGGGTGGTACAACTAAAAAAAGTTATTATATTTATTATTTTAAATTATTTTTATATATTATTTTATTATTATTAGAAAAATGTGAAATAAAGATAATAAATAAAAAAAAAAAATTTATATTATAATAATATCTTTGACTCGGTGGTTTACAGGTTGGATGCAGGAGTTCGAAGGAGTTCGGAGTTCAGAGTTCGGAGTTCGAACCATGGTGGAGGCAGGAGGCACGACATTTTCCAGCAATTAAGAGTGCCTATGCAAGGTGATGGCTCAGGTGGCACGTGCGCTGGCTCGGGCGTTCGGATGGCACGGGTGACACGTGCCCTCCCTGAACATTTTAACATTTGACGGAATTTAAAATCAGCGACGGATTCCAAATCTGTCACTGAATTTAGCGACGGATTTTTTTATTATTACAGATTTTTTTCCCCTAAATTAGTGACGGATTTTAGCGACAAAAATTATCTGTCGTTAAATTTAGCGACGAATTTTAGATTTTCGTCGCTAAATTTAGCAACGGATTTTTTTTATGTCGCTAATTTAATGACGGATAATTTTTCGTCGCTAAAGTTTGTGACGAATTTTAGCGACGAAAAATTATTTGTTACTAAATTTAGCGACGGATTTCAATTTTCATCGCTAAATTTAGCGACGGATTTCTAATTTTTGTCGCTAAATTTTTGCGACGCGTTATTAGCGACGAAAAATTTTTTTTCGCTAAATTCGTCACTAATGTTTTTAACGACGAATTTTTTTAAAATTTTCGTCGCTAAATTTGTGGCTAAAAGGCTGTTTTTTTGTAGTGTAGGTAGTACTTAACTTGATTTGAGTTCCCATTAATCTGAATAATTCCTGTCAAAATAAGCTCATGAAGACCTTATCCCTGTCAGTCACTATCACATTTGGTAGTCCATACAACTTAAACACTTGATCTACAAATATTTTAGCTATTGTCAGAGCAGAATAAGGGTGTTGCAAGGCTACAAAATGATCAAATTTCGTCAGTCTATCAATCACTACTATGATAGTGTCATGACCTTGTGAATCTGGTAGTCTTTCGATGAAATCGATAGTAATTTGAGACCAAACTTGTGCTAGTATGCGAAGGGGCTGCAATAATCCTGAATAGACCACATTTTTATACTTATTTTTCTGACAAATATCACACTCTTGCGCACATTGGATTACAGCAATTTTGAGAGATGGCCAATAAAATGTGGATTTGATTCTCCTTAGTATGCCTTGCTTTCCAGAATGCCCTCCCATAGCTGAACCATGCATCATCTGTATTGTTTTCTTCCTCAACTGAGATCTATTCCCAACATAAATCTTGTACTTACACCTCAAAATTCCATCCTTATACTGCATATCAGACTTGCTTCCTGGCTGCAACATCAACTAGGCTATTAAATTCTGACATATCTCATCCCCTTCATAGCTTTACACTACCTCTTCCATCCATTTAGCTTGTACCACAGAGATGGCAATCACCTCCTTTTCTACTGGTGTTTCATCCTCTTTCATTTCTCTCCTAAAAAGAGTTTCGGCCACTTTATTCTTCACCCCTCTTTTATATTGGATTTCATAATCATAACCTAGCAATTTTGTGAGGCATTTTATGTTGCAAAGGACTGGTTAATCGTTGCTCCAACAAGTACTTAAGACTTTGGTGATCTGTCATTATGATAAAATGATATCCCAACAAATAATGTCTTCATTTGGTCACAACCATCACTACTGCCATTAGCTCTTTTTCATATATAGATAGTCCCCTACTCTTTGGTTCCAAAGCCTTGCTCAAATATGCAATAAGCTGTCATTTTTGCATAAGCACAGCCCCCCACCCTTGAGAGCATGCATCTGTCTCGATCATAAAAGTTTTAAACAAATCTGGTAGTCTCATTACAGGAGTAGAAATCATGGCTTCTTTAAGCTTCCTGAAGGCTACTTCAGCCTCTTCATTCCACCTGAAATTATTTTTCTTAAGCAAGTCATTTAAGGGTTTTGCAATGAGACTAGAATGCTTCACAAATCTTCTGTAATAACTAGTTAACCCCAACAAGCATCTCCAGGCCCTGACAGAATATGGAGTTGGCCACTCAACTATACATTTAATTTTTTGGTCTTCCATTTTCATTCCTTCACCGGTGACAACATGGCCCAAATACTCCACTTGTCTTTGAGCAAAAATACACTTTGAAAGTTTAGCAAATAACTTATACTATCTAAGTAATGATAGTACCATTCTCAGGTGCTGCACATGAGCCAACAAGTTAGCACTATATATGAGGATATCATCAAAAAATTACTACAAAATAAAAGCATTATGTCGATGGTAACATTTACTGCTGGTACGTATTAGTGACGGTTCTTTAAAATTATACCGACGGTTATGGTTGAAACCGTAAAAAATAGTATTGATTTTTCGACGATTTTAAAATAGTCGTCAATAAAACAATTTGAAATCGTGGGTATAGGTAGCAAACCGTTTGTATAAACAACACTCCGTACTTACGGATATAAGGACATTTGAATTTATGTAATCCTATCCTTACGGCTATAAGTTGTGATGGTAAAATATAGGTTTTGTAGTCACGATTTTGAAAGGTGCCTGTATGTATAGGCAATACTATATGTACAGCCGTTGTTGTGACGATTGTGATGATGGGAATATAGTAAGGAATAGTAAATGTAAAAAGATATGGTAAATAGCGACAAATGTAGGAAATATAAGGTATGGGAAGTATAGAGATGTAAGGTAGGTAATTGTAGGATATGTAAGATATGGTAAGATATGGTAAATATATAATATTTAAGGTATGGTAAGTGTAGTAAATGTTACTATTTTTGTGATAACATAGTAAATGTTATTATATTTTTGTGGTTATATAGTAAATATTACTATATGTTATTATCTGTTAATTTGATTATTGTGGGATTAGTTTAATAGTAAATAATACATTTTATCATGAGACAAATAAATTTACTATCTTTCATTATTATAATAGTAAATATTACTATTTTATTATAAATGTACATAGTAAATGTTACTATATATTATTATCTTATTATCTGTTAATTTGACTATTATGATTAGCTTAATAGTAAAGACTACTATCCTTTGACGATCATGATGAGAGATAAATAAATTTACTATTTTTCACGTCTATTATTATAATAGTAAATGTTATTATTTTATATTAAGTGTTATTATATTTTATTGTGATTTCACAGTAAATGCTACTATATAATTTGATTATCGTGATTAGTTTAATAGTAAATATTACTATCATTTCCTTTTCATGAGAGATAAATAAATTTATTATGTTTCACATCTATTTTTATAATAGTAAATGTTTTTCTGATTTATAATGCTTTTGAAAACATTTTAGCGAGATTTGTCGGGAGCTAAAAATTTTCCCCTCCGTGTCATTTTAATACCTACACGTGCAATTTCGACCCCGATGAAATTACACGTGCTAAATTAACTTAAAAAGTTAATAGAATTTGATTTCAGGTAATTCTTAATCGTTTGCGAACAAACGTTCGATACTTAATCGTCGGAGATGAAAATTTGTCCTCATTGAGCGAAATTTAATTCTACCATGCAAAATTACTAACATTTTTCCAGGAAGCCTAAATTAGGTTAAATTTATGTTTTATCAAGTTAAACCGTAATTTCATGAAATTGCCAAAATTGCCCAAAATGAAGGGAAATTGACCTTATCGTGCCAAAATGACAACCACATGTGCAAATTTGATGCCGTGAGAAATATATATGCTAAATTCACTTTAAAAGTGAAGGGTCAAAGAGCAAAACTGAAATTTAAGCCATAGCACAAAAATATTCGATGCTCTAACATTTTTCGCCCGAGAAACCCTAATTTTTGGTAGAATTATTTGTTCGAGCAAACCGTCCCGTTTCCACCTAAGATCTATATTAAAACGGAGTATGTAGTGTGATTTTACGCATTTCGAGGTCGAGGTCGAGGTCGAGGTCGAGGTCGAGGTCAAATTTTGATCGATCGAGAATTTCGTTCACTCCGAGAGACGTTTGGGCTATCAAACAATCTCAGATTAATGCGATACCAACTCTATTTGATTCAGTGCAAAAAACTGAACCAAATGGATAATTTGAATTTCTCAGATTTCGGGTCGAATATTGACCCCGCCATGCGTGACACGAAAATCGAAGTAGGAATCTTCATGCAAATCTAAAAATGACCTTTTATGAAATTTAAAAAAAGGGGTTGGAGATAATTAATGACAATGACAAGTGTGCCCATGATGTGGAAGGTTAGGATTCATTTGAAAAGTCAAAGAACAAATATGAGCCATTGATTTTGGTTGTTGGGAGACAAATCAATTAATGAAGCATTAATTGAAGTTTGACTTGTTGGGGCTTGAGGAGGAGAGAGTAGAGAGAGAGAGAATCACCAACAAGCTATATTCATTCTCCCAAAACCGTGAAGAGCAAAGAGAAACAAAAAAAAAAAATAGAGAGAAAGACTTCTTCTCTTCTTCCTCCCTCCATAGCCATGAGCCATTCCTTGAAGGGAGGCTTGATTCCTTCAACCAATGTTCAATATTTTTACATAAATCCATCCCTCTTGAACCCTAGAACAATATATCCAAAAATCAAGGCCAATGGAGAAGGATTGCTTGGTGAAGAACAAAGGGATAGCCAAGAGTTCAAGAGGAGAGATCCAAGTTTGGCTTCAAGCCTAGCTATATATATTCAGGTATGAGGCCCTCCATACTCCATAGCATAACATATCTTACTTGGGGTCAAAATGAGGAGGTTTGCTTAGCGAACTAGGGTGGCCAAAATCTGAAGTCAAGGAAGGAAACAAAAAATTCTAAAATCTGGATATTCTGAACTGGTTATAGTGTTTTAGCTACAGAATTTTCTTCACAAAGGCGAATTGCATGAACTTTATACACAAGAAGCTAGACATTCAGAGCTTTAAAATGAGATAAGAACCATTGCATTCTGAGTAGAGATGGATTTTATATGATTTTTCAAATTTAGGTGTTATGCACTAATTCCCTGTTCAGTCTTGCACTTTGCCCTGATTTCGACAGTAACACTAACCTAAGTTTTGAAGCCCCTTCCTGATAGATTCAGATCTTGGGCTAGTTGAAAGAGTTGTAGACCCATGTCTTAGATTTCTAACGAGGTAAGGATCACCTCAATCCAATCCCTGTGTCAAACGTTACAACCATTCTACTAAAACTCATCAGAGGGTCATCCATTTTCCAACACTAAAAATTGTAGCACTGCACGACCCTCTTCCAGCCCTTGTTTGCAAAATCTCAAAGATGAGAAGTTATAGATCTCCCTCTTATCCACCTACTGTGAAAATTTTTGCCAATTCAGCCTAGGGAATCAAGAGTTATACAAAATCTCCTAAAATTGTGTAGAAAAGATTATGTTTCTCGGTCAAAACTAAAAAGAGAAATTGGTGGTCAATTTTAGACCCCTTCTAGGAAAAATTGGAAGAACCCAAAACATGAAAAATGTACTGTTTTGTGTCTTCTAGGTACTGTAAAAAGTTTAGGTAATTTGGAGTTCTGTATTAAAAGTTGTGATGGTTGAGTTAAAAATTAGTCAGAACAGACTTCTGAAATGTAATGTGGACAAAATGATGCTATTTCAGGGACTTGCACTAGGAATCTGAGAAAGTGCCCAACTAAGAGGTTGTAGCCTTGTGTCATAAATACAACATAGTCAAAAATCAAAGTCTTACCATGAATAGATTGTGAGATAAGGGAAATTTGCTAAAACGGGATAGAATGGAGAGTGAAATTTAAATTGGTTTGAAAATGTGGACTTTTAGGAATCTTCCACTGAGATTTTGAAGATAAGTTCAACACGAAAAGTGTGAGTTTTTATGTGAGCCAGCCATAGAATTGAAATTTCCCAAATTTTGACCCCGGTTGAGGAACTTGTGGTCAATTCCTTAAAATGGGGCAAGAATAGAAGTTGAAAACCCTAGATTTGCCTATAACTAGGGTTGCATCACATTTACATTATTATATACGCATCATATGATCTCTTAAGTGACACATATTCTACATTATGTTTATAGAGTCTCATTTGTGATATTGAGGGGAGCATATTTTTGTGTATGCCTCGAGATTCGTGCTGGGAGTGGCGTACCCTCCCACATACTGTGAGTAAGATTTATTATATTATGTGTCTAATGCACAATATCATATCTTAAAATATTTTCTAACGCAAGCAGATTTAATGAATATATGATGTGAAATTTTCAATGAATTATGAAATGATTTTGTGAATTCATGGAGTATTCGCAAACATGTTTATACGTGTTATATATGCATCCAAACAAGTTTTAATATACAAAACCATGCTATCGTATTTGATTTATACATATTTTATGAAATCATCCTTGTGGAAATGATTGACATTACTTGAGAAATGTGGCATGGCACGTGATTGATTTGATAATGATATTTTACATGGGCCAAGGGCTCTAGCATATGATGATGATAATTTTGTGATGGGTAAATCCCATTCCGTAGCTACGAAGGATGCATATGTATGGTGATCCATACTTGCACCCGATACGCTTCTGCAGAAGGTATCCCACATAACATCGGAAAATGGTAAATGTATTGTGATTCGACATGGTACTAGTCAGGTTGAACCCATAAGAGGGAGGGCTATGGTGCGCCGTAGTCTAGCAACTGATGAGGTCCATCACCAACGTTGGGATAGAGAGCTTTTCTAACCTGTTGCATACAAAACCCTGATGTGCATGTCATTGGTCGCTATTGACCCTTGCCAGGACTGATTTTGGCATGCTTTATTCTAGCATGATTTGATGACATGGATGCATATATGTTTGAAATGTATATGAAAAGAATGATTTATGATAAATTGAGCATTTTACATGATTTCCTACAATATGTGGTATTATTGAGAACTTTGACACTCCATCTTTCACCGACTCATTGAACACATGATATATACCTTCTTACTCACTAGGTATCTTCTTTGATACTCACCTTCATTTTTTGTTGTGTATAGAGATAGCTATAGTAGGATGCGTTGAGACTTATCAGCGCACGAGGCTTTTGATTGGAGATCAAGACTGTTGATTAGGTACTCAATATAATATTGAGAAGGATTTGCCAATGAAAGTGTATATTAGTTGATTGAGTTTGTAGATACTTGTGTATAAAAAAGGATGCCTGTATGGAAATATTTGTGCATCTTATTGAAACTCTCAATTCTATTCTATTACATTAAAGCATGAAATATACTATTGTGTACGTTTACTTTGGGAAACGTGTCATGTTTAGAAGTATCCTTTAGGTTCGTTCGGTGTCGTCTCTAAATCACAGGAGGGGCAACTGGCGACTGTCCATGCCTTTGATGGGGGTATGGTAGTAGAGGTTTGTGACTAAGACTGATAGTATTTTATGATAACCTTACTTTGTCTTGGTTTGTACGGTGCAGATTGATTTGTATTATATGAATGTGGTTGAATTGTTGTGAGGCCGTGTTAGCCCATTTATTTAAGTGGTTGGATGATCATTTGATATACAGGTTGATTTGTACATAGGAGACCTTCAAAATATGGGGAGACTCTACCCGTTTTTTTTTAATATATAGCCGGCACCCAGGGCAACGGGCGGCTGCTCATGATCCTGGTTCGGGACATGATAGTTTTATTGGTATCAGAGCGTCTAGGTTGAGAACTATATGTCTATGTAAGATGTTTCCCAAGTATGAATATATTTAAAGTTCTCAATGCATGAGAGTTTCATACAGTCTTATATATCCCTGTATATGGTCTTAGGAATTGAGTTCATTCATTTTAGGGGGTTAGTTACTCGTAACTAACCCTAATTCCTGAAACATATCTCATGGAGAATTCTTTTTGCAGAATTATGCCGCGTAGATGCGGTAGATCAGTGGGACGTGGAGCTAGACTTGCGCCACCTGAGACTCCTCCAGCACCTAATACTTCGAGGGAGCTTGAGACCCTTAGAGTACCTGAGGATGCTTCCTCGTCACGGGTGCCTACACCAGCACCACCCTAGCCGACGACTACAGCAGGGATTCTACCACCACCACTAAAGGCTTTGAGGCAGTGGCAAGAGTGGTATAGTCAGTATGGGGTGCAGATGTCACCACCACCTCCACCTACAGTCGTACCTACACCCGCGGCAACACCTACCCCAGCGGTACTGGAGCCCCCACCAGTGGCTGAGCCCTCAGCAGCTTCAGGTCCGAGTAAGACCACTTCTATGACTCTGAGGCGAGTTCATGAGTTGACACAGTCAGCTAAAGAGGCACGTTAGCTCGGTCGTGTAGACTTTTCAGGATCCAATGATGCTGCAGCAGCAAAGCATTGGATCAATCGGATTCGCAGGATTCTTACAGATCTGGGGTTGAGTGAAGACCTCAGACTTAGTATTGCGGAGAGGTTATTGGACGGAGATGCTCTCACTTGGTAGGAGACTATATGAGATGAGGCTATAGGGCCTTTAATGTGGGAGGATTTTCTACGAGAGTTTGATCGTAGATATTTCTCGGATTTCCAGCAAGACCGTTTGAGACGGAGTTTCTGCATTTGAGACAAGGGACTAGATCTGTTGCTAAGTATGAGGTAGATCTTAGGAGGATAGCTGCCTTAGTCCCCGACATAGCTACACCGCATCAGCTGAGGTTCAAGTTTGAGGACGGCCTCAATTTGGGTATTCGATGCTGCATGACTGTGACTCCCAGTTTCACCCTCTCAGAGGTGATTAGTTCAGCTCATCGTGTGGAGGAGATAGTCCGTGCTGAGGCCAGGCAGAGGAGGGTAGGGAGCAAAAAAGAAAGAGGACTGGGTCATATTCGGGGCATACCTCTAGGAGAGGCAGAGGTTTTGGCTCATATAGTGGCACTTCTGGGTTTAGACCATAGAGTTCGGGGCAGGGACCTCGTCACTAGGGGTTTAGGCCACCCGCCCCCAGCACCTCTACACAGTATATGGCGCAGCGGCCGACTCCTTGCCGTAGATGTAGCCGTTTCCATTCTGGACCTCACGGAGGCCTGATTACTTGCTTCCAGTATGGGAAACTAGGTCATATTAGGAGTACGTGCCCTGACCTAGGTTTTAGGGGTCAGGCATCACAAAGCCATACTAGTGTACCACGCATGGGACAGTAGGGAGTACCTGCTCATTCAGCATATACAGCTTCACGGATAGCCACCGGGAGCAACACCATGTAGACTCAATTGCGTCAGCAGCCTAGAGCTTAGGCTCACGTGTACACGATGACTCAGGAGGATGCTCAGGCGAACCCTGATGTAGTTACGGGTAACCCTCCCATAGATCCAATAGTATAGGATCTATATTGTATTTGTATTTTCTTTTGATATCATGTATGCCATGATAGTCATGTACAGTCATGACATGTTAAAGCCTTTGAGTACCTTGATGTACATAAATGTTTTGATATATATATATATCAGTTTTATCGGATTCTAAATTTCGTTTAATTCTTCTTGTCATTAGGTACCATGCATATATTTGGTGCTGACGCCCGTGTTCTCATAGACACAGGGTCAAACTACTCATATGTAAGTGATTCCTTCGCTAAGCACACTGATAGGCCTATCTCACCACTTGATGAGGAGATCTTGGTTATCACTTCTCTTGGTGAGCAGATTTTTCGGGATTCAGTATATCGTAGCTACGAGGTCAGGATAGAGGATACCGTGTTAGAGGCAGACTTGATTCCTCTCAATATGACCGACTTTGATGCTATCCTAGGGATGGACTGGTTGAGTACACACCGGGTTTCAGTTGATTGCTTTACAAAGCAAGTTGAGTTCAGGAGACCCAGGCAGCCACCATTGGTTTTTACGGGAGATAAGTGGGTATTACCCCGCTGTGTTATTTCTGTTATGGAGGCCAGACGTTTGGTGTGCCGTGGATGTACGGCATATCTGGCACATGTTATTGATAACACCATACAAGGCCCGCAGCTTAAGGAGGTCCCGGTGGTACAAGAGTTTCTGGACGTGTTTTCCAAGGAACTACCTGGATTACCACCAATTCGAGAGTTTGATTTTGAGATTGATGTATTTTCGGGGACTGCTCCGATTTCTATGGCACCATATAGGATGGCACCAGTTAAGGTCAATGAGCTAAAGGTTCAGCTGTAAAAACTATTAGACCAGGGATTAATCCATCCTAGCATGTCACCATGGGGTTCACCGGTGTTGTTTATGAAAATGAAGGACGCACATTTTGGTTATGTGTGGATTATAATAGCTGAACAAAGTTACCATTAAAAATCGATACCCACTACCACTATTGATGATCTCTTTAATCAGTTACAGGGTGCCAAGGTATTCTCGAAGATAGATCTTCGGTCGGGTTACCATTAGCTGTGGATTAGAGCCGAGGATGTACCTAAGACGGCTTTCCGTACCCGATACGGACATTATAAGTTTTTAGTCATGCCGTTTGGGCTGACTAATGCCCCCACTACATTTATGGACCTTATGAACCAAGTTTTCCATGATTATTTGGACCGGTTCGTTATTGTTTTTATTGATGATATCTTAATCTACTCGTAGAGTGATGATGAGCATGCTCAGCACCTTGGGGTGATTCTGCAGACTCTTCGTGAGAGACAGCTTTATGCCAAGTTCACCAAGTGTGAATTTTGGCTGCGGCAGATTGGTTTTCTTGGCCACATAGTTTCTATGGAGGGTATCTTTCTTGATTCGCAGAAATTTGAAGCTATATTGAGATGAGAGTAGCCACAGACAATGATAGAGATCATGAGTTTTCTTGGTCTAGCCGGGTATTACCATAGATTTGTAGAGAGATTTTTCTGAATTGCTGCTCTGTTATCTAGATTGACGTGGAAGGACATAAAATTTATATGGGATGACCGTTGTGAGGTGAGTTTTCAAAAGCTCAAACAGCGGTTGATGTCCGCTCCGATTCTAGCCCCTCTCACGAGTAGTCGAGAGTATGTGGTGTACAGTGACGCCAGCATGCAAGGATTGGGTTGTGTATTGATGCAGGATGTTAAAGTTATCGCCTATACTTCGCGACAGCTAAAGAAACATGAGGTAAACTATCCTACGCATGATTTTGAGTTGGAGGCCATAGTTTTTACGCTAAAGATATGGCGCTACTATCTATATGGGGTCACATGCAGGTGTTTACAGATCACAAGAGCCTGAAGTATCTGTTCACTCAGCGGGAACTGAATTTGAGACAGCGGAGATGGTTAGAGCTGCTAAAGGAGTATGATCTCATCATTGACTATCATCCGGGTAAGGCTAATGTAGTGGCTAATACCTTGAGCCGGAAGTCATATTCTTCTTCTTAAACTGTCGAAAGTAGTTATCTCTCGTGTTTATTGGGACTCCGAGCTTTGGGAGTCAGGTTGGTTAATGATGATCAGGGAGCTATACTAGCCAGATTTGAGGTTCGGCCGAGTTTGCTCGACCGTATCAGGGAGTTTTAGCAGAGTGATGAGGAACTCTGAGGTATTTATGGGAAAGCTAGTAGAGGTGGTATTTATGACTTTAGAGTCCGTAAAGATGGACTATTGGTTTTCTGAGATCGGGTATGTGTACCAGCAGATAGTGATCTCCGCAGGGCTATTCTTGAGGAGGCCGATTCATCTGCCTATGCTTTATATCCCGGCAGTACCAAAATGTACCTCACCATTAGAGACAGTTATTGGTGGTCAGGTATAAAACGGGAGATTGCAGAGTTTATTGCTCGTTGCCTTGTATGTCAGCAAGTAAAGGTCAAGCACCAGCGTCCAGTTGGCACTTTACAGCCAATTCCCATTCCTGAGTAGAAGTGAGAGTATATCATGATGGATTTCGTAGTAGGGTTGCCGCAGATTTCGGCACAATATGATGCCATTTGGGTGATAGTTGACCGACTTACTAAATCCGCATACTTCATCCCGATCAGGAGTGATTACTCACTTGAAGCATTGGCACGCCTCTATATTGATACGATTGTGAGACATCATGGGGTTCCAGTATCAATAGTATTAGATTGAGACCCTAGATTTACTTCCCATTTTTGGCCCAGTTTGCAGGAGCCTTGGGTACTAGACTGAATTTCAGCTTTGTATATCCCCCAAACAAATGGTCAGTCAGACTGAACCATTCAGACTTTAGAGGATATGCTTAGAACATGTGTTATGGATTTCTGGGAGAGTTGAGATCGACATCTTCCGTTAGTGGAATTTGCCTATAATAATAGCTATCAGGCGAGCATTGGCATGCCACCTTATAAGGCATTATATGGGAGGAAGTGTCGTACCCCATTGTGCTTGGATGAGGTTGGTGAGCGACGACTCACCAATGTTGAATTGGTAGAGGAGACGAAGAAGAAAGTGAGGATTATTTGTACGCGGATGTAAGCTGCCCAGCATAGACAGAGATCCTATGCAGATTGTAGGCGATAACCTCTAGAGATCACTATGGGAGACATGGTATTCTTGAGGATATCTCCCTTGAAGGGAGTCATTCGATTTAGGCAGCCGAGAAAGTTAAGCCCCAGGTATATTGGGCCCTTCTGTATCCTTAAGAGGTCAGAAGTATGACATATAAATTCGAGCTGCCAACAGACCTGTCGCGTATTCACGATGCCTTTCATGTCTCAGTGCTTAAGAGATATCATCCAAATCCCTCACACATTTTAGAGGCTCCGCCAGTTAAGTTTCGAGAGGACTTGAGCTTACCTGTTCAGCCCGTGGCTATTCTGGATCGACAGGTCAGAAAGTTACGGAGCAAAAAGGTTCCTGTTGTTAGAGTTTTATGGAGGAGCGACCAGGTCAAGGAAGAGACTTGGGAGCCCGAGGTGGCCATGAGGAGACAGCACTCCCAACTTTTCTAGTTTCTTTTAGTCTCGAGGACGAGACTTGTTTTTAGGGGGTTAGGAAATGTAACATTGATACTCGGTATACTGTATATTGTACTCTTTATTATCTCATATATGACATTTTCACATAGAGAAAATTCATTCAGAACTTTTTCCGATTTATAATGCTATTGAAAAAATTTTGGCAAGATTTGCCTGGAGCTAGAAATTTTCCCCTACGTGCCATTTTAAAACCTACGCGTACAATTTCGACCCCGATGGTCACGCCCCGAACCGGGTCGTGAGCAACCACTCGTTGCCCTAAATGTCGACTGTATTTTTACAGAAAATTGGATAGAACCTCCCCTTAAATTGGAGGTCTTCTATGTACAAATAAACCTGTTTAAACTTGTATAATTTAAAAACATCCTATAAATAAAATAAAATGGTCATCCCAACCTCACACCAACCCGCCAACCACAGCAGACATTCAGAACAACGCCAGGCTATGTAAATCACCAACAATCCTAGCCACAAACCTCTACTATCATGCCCAACTATAGCAGGAGCAGCCCCCACACTGAGCGGACCTAAGTTTTATATAATTTACAACCAATTTTCCCAAGTTAACATTCAAATACTACGATTTTGCCTCAATGCAAATGAAATATAAGAGTTTCGTAATTTAATGTACATAAATTATACAGTCAATCCTAAATAAATACATGGTCAATTACGAACCTCAAGGTCAATACCTCACAGGGTCGAAAATAAAAATACGGAGTTCATATCTCAACTTAATTTAAATCTCACCATCGAAAAACACTTAAATTCGCCAACGAGCTACCAAATCCTCTAGAGCTGAAGCGTCACTCTAGCACAATAATCCTGTCTGAGGAGGGGAAGAAGAAGGGTGAATATCAAGGAAGATACCCAGTGAGTGAGGGGATAAATCTCAAGTACTAATAGTATAGGTGAATATTGGAGTGTTAAATAATATCATTCATAACCAATAATTCAAATTTTGCATAAATTATGATATGTTCGCTAAAATGAACTCATTTAATTATTCACACGTTAACATACATATATGCATCCATTTAAAATCAAGTAAATCATAGAGTAAGCCGAAAAAATCCTGACAAAAGTTAACTATGATCAAGGACAGACATATCGAGGGTTTTATTATGCATAAAGTTCAAAAGTCGCTCTCTACCTCGACGTTGGCCATGAGTTCGCTGGGGCTAGCTCATCATCATGTATAAGATCCCGCCCGATGCTAGACGGTGGCGTCACACATGTTCTGCCCCTTACTTGGGTTTAACCGGCTACGCCTATAGCCATTAGAAATATGACATTTGCATATACCTCCTGCAGAAGTGGATCCGGGCAACCCAGTGTCTCTACAAGCACCCTTCGTAGCTACATAATCAATCAAATAATGTCATATTATCATATCATCTCAAGCTAGTAGGCATCCAACCCATATAGCCAAATCATCTCATCATATCCTCAAAACAATTCAAATTCGTGTGTCAATATATTTCGTCGAAATCATTTAAATGCAACAAACCAATGCAATGGTAGAATAGAAAACATTCCATTTCTCAAGTCATGACACAATTTCATTTCATTCCAAACATGGATGCATAATCGTAGAAAATATAAATACGACACTCCAATAATCACAAAACAGATTTGAATTTCAATTCCATACATCGACACAATGCATATCAAAAGCAAGTTTTATTTAAAAACAAGATAAAATCAGGTTTCACTATTTCATGCAAGAGATTAGGGTCCCACTCACCTTTCTAGGGAGGGTGGACACTCCCTATTTTCCAGAATCAACCCAAATCGACTTCTCAAATCTCTAAGAAAGTCAATCTAATCAGATTATCACAATTGTCATCAAATTTCCAATTAATCTTAGGGTTTATCATCTTTCCTAAGTTCGTATATATCTTAATTTCTTAATTTATAAATATGCACCAATGTCATCTTAAATGTATTGAAACCTAAATTTGATAAAATTTATTTCAAATATTGAAGAGATCACATTTCTCTCTCACCTAGGGTTTCGCAAATCTCAGACCTAACTTTCGTTCGCCTGACGAATTGGTTTAAAACCTGTAATATTTTCAAATTTGAACAATATTAGCAATTAACTCAAATTCTAAATACCAAACCCTAGAACTACAACCAACATAGCCGTTACTTGCAGTGAAAAAGCCGTGACCTAGGGTTTCTGCAGGGACTGCAGGTGAGCTCTCGAAGGAGACGGCTGATCGTAGGCTCGCGGGCTGGTGGGCTCGTGGGCTCGCGGGCTCACGGGCTTGCAGGCTGGCAGGCTCGCGGGCTGGTTTCGTGCTGTAGCGCTCTTTTGCTGGTGCGGGGAGGGTCACGCAGGGCTGCGCTCACGCTGGGGAGATCGCACAAGGGCGCGCTCGCGGGTTGCGTGCTAGTGGGTTGGAGTACGGTCGTGTGCAGGCGCGCGCTCATGCGCAGGTGCGCGTTTGCGTTGTGGAGCGCTTGTAGAAGATCACGTGCAATGGCGCACTCACGCGAGGAGGATCTTGCTCGCACGACGAGGATCGCGCTGCAAGCTGGTGACCTGCGAGCTGAGGCGCGCACTCATGAGGAGGATTGCGCTCGCGGGGAGGCTGCACTGGCAGGGAAGCTGCGCTCACGAGGAAGCTGGGCTCCCGGGGAGGGAGGAGCAACGGTGGAGAGAGAGCGGCGACGGAGGGGGAGGAAGGTGAGACAGCCGCGGGAAGGAGAAGAGGCGGAGAGAGAGAGAGAAAGAGAGAGATAGGGAAAAGTGAAAGAGATTAGGGCTAAAAGCTCTAATCCCATTTTTGGGGGGTGCTGCATTTTGGCCAAAATGCAGCACTTCCCTCTTCTTTTTTTTTTTTTTAACAAAATAGGATATACCTCAAATCGATAATATGGAGACTTTATATATATCAAAAATTTCAATTTAAATCTCCCAAAAATAAAAAATAAAAAAAAATTCTCTATATATATAATTGAGAAATATTTTATTTAATTCCTGAACAGAAGTACAATAGTACAGATACCGTAGTGTTGGTGTTACGCTGATGAAATTATATGTGCTAAATTAACTTAAAAAGTTAATGGAACTTAATTTTGGGCAATTCTTAATCGTTTGTGAGGAAACGCCTGATACTTAATCGCCGGAGATAAAAATTTATCCTCACCGAGCGAAATTTAATTCTACCTATGCAAAATTGCTAATATTTTGCCAAGAATCCTAAATTAGGCTAAATTTATGTTTTATCAAGTCAAACCGTAATTTCACAAAATTGCCAAAATTACCCGAAATGAAGGGAAATTGACCCTACCATGCCAAAATGACAACCAATGTGCAAATGTGATGCGGTGAGAAATACATATGCTAAATTCACTTTAAAAGAGAAGGGTCAAGGAGCAAAACTGAAATTTAAGGTATAGCACAAAAATACTCGGTACTCTAACATTTTTCGCCTGAGAAACCTTAATTTTTAACAGAATTGAAATTTGTTCGAGCAAATGGTCCCGTTTCCACCTAAGACCTATATTTTTGAAATCTACGTGTAAAACGGAGTCCGTAGTGTGATTTTACAAGTTGATATACAGTTACCGAAAATCGGTGTTACATGTTAAGTCGACTTATTTATGTTATATACTTAGACTTTTGAGACTTGAATTCTTCAAGTTGACTTAGTCCCCTATACAAGTCGACTTAGTTAAATTTTAGATTTAGTTTTCTAACATTTATTTTTCTCAAGTCGACTTGTTTACTTTTCAGGTCAACTTGTGATATTTTATACTTAGTTAAAATTTAAATTTTTGAATCCTAGGTCGACTTGGAACTATGGTGATGTCAACTTGATGATATGACAAGTTGACTTGTACAGAAGATAAGTCGACACCTTAAATTGAGTCTAGGAATTCTAGGTGTGTAGGTTGACTCATTTGTGGTGCAGGTCAACTTGCTCATACTATATTCAATTTTATCAATTTTTCTAGACTTTTAAGACTCCAAATAATTAATCCTAATTATTTTTAATTACTCCTAAATAATTAATCCTTATGTAAAAATTAGGCAAAATGGTTCAAAGTTTTGAAATTATACTCCTCTTCAACTTATACTTTCATATTTTGGACTTTTAAAACCTATGTAAAACTTATGTCAACTCTAGTTTTGGACACAAAACTTAATTACGACTCAATTTAACCAACTCCTAGTTTAACTCCCTTTTCAATTCTCAAACTTTTCTCTTTCCTTTTATCATCAACAAAATGGGGATGAACAATATGAGTCCTAAGGATTAATGTGTAACACCGACATGCTGTGTACTGTATATTGTACTCATCATTACTCTATATATGATACATCTTCTTATTCATATAGAAAATCACTTAAAAATTTTTTCAAACCAAAATGCCTTAGAAGAATTTTGGGCAAATCAAAAGTGCTCGATATCCTACATTTTCACCTGATAAGCCCTAAATTTATGGGCAAATCAAAATTTGACTGAGTAAACGGTTTCGTTTTCACTTAAAACCTATATTTTTGGAATCTAAACGTAAAACAGAGTTCATAGTGAGATTTCACTCGTTTTGAGGTCGATGTCAAATTTTGACCGATCGCGGATTTCGTTCATTCCAAAAGAGTTTGGGTGACCAAACGATCTCAGATTTATACGAAACTAGCAGCATTGGACTCAGTACAAAAACTTGGATCCCGTCTGTGATTTTAAAAATTTTTTAGATGAAAGTAACTTTGACCAACCTTGGACCATGAGTTAAAGAATAGATAAGTACAAAGGACAAACAATTAATATTCTTGGAATGTGTGAATCTACTTTTTTGGATTTTGTGTGGTTTTGACAAATGGCATCACATGATTGGAAAGAATTAAGTTTAGTTGAATTACTATGATTAAATTTAACTAGGGTAGGGTTAATTAAACCTAACTAGGGTTAAAACATGACTTAACTATGGTTGAGTATTTAAATTAAAACCAAGTTAAGTATTTTATTCACTCCGAACAAAAAAAAAAGTGAGATGCCCAAAGGAGAGCGAAAACCTTCTTTTCTTCTTCCTTTCTCCTTAACCGTGAACCCCATTGAAGATCAACAGTGATTTTTCTTCACAACCTCCCAACATTTTTACATGGTTTTGCTCTACCCTAGACCTAGTATCACATATCCAAAAACCAGCTCAAAAGAAGCACTACACATGGAGATCTAGGGAGGGATGAAAATTCAAAGAATGGAGCAATTGTGAAAGTCCAAAGCTTCAATCAGCTTGCTATTCATAAGGTAAACACCCACCACCCTCTAGTACAACATATCCAAAATTTAGGTAAAAAAGAGAAAGTTTGCTCAGAAAACTAGGGTAGACAAATTTGAAGCCATGACAGAATTTTTGGGTTTTCGAAAGTCTGAACAGGTTGTAATGTTTAGGCTATAGCATTTTCTGTGCATAGGCAAATTGAGGGAAATTTTTATACATGAAACTAGACCTTCAGAGCGTTTATATGAGATATGATTAGTTTAATTCTGATGCAAAATGAATTTTTAGTAAATTTTCAAAGTTAGATGTTTTGCAGAAGTTTCTGTTCTGATATCCTATTCTGCCGTGATGTTTGCCTGAATTTTGAGATGCCTTCCGGTCTGAACTAGCTTGAGCCCTAGTTATGACATTTGTAGCTCTAGGTTTTATGAAAATTTATGAAAATTCTCCAAAAACTATACAAATTGTCACTCTGTTTTTGATCCCAGATTGACAGCCTTCTAGGTTTTCTGTTTTGACCCTCTTCTGGACTGAACTAAGAAAAACTTTCAACATGAAAGTTGTAGGCCTATATCTCATCTATAACATATCCACAGGTACTTGAATTGGAGTTATGTGTAGAGAGTTATTGCAATTTTATTAAGTCAGCACATTAGCGACGAAAATTAGAAAATTTTAAAAACTTTCACTACAAAAAAATAGGTTTTTAGCCACAAATTTAGTGACGAAAATTTTAAAAAAATTTGTCGCTAAAAACATTAACGACAGATTTAGCGACGAAAAATTTTTCGTCGCTAATAATGCGTCGCAAAAATTTAGTGACGAAAATTAGAAATTCGTCGCTAAATTTTGCAACGAAAATCTGAAATCCGTCGCTAAATTTAATGACAAATAATTTTTCGTCGCTAAAATTCGTCACAAAATTTAGCGACGAAAATCTAAAATTCGTTTTTAATTTAGTGACAGATAATTTTGATAGCTAAAATCCGTTGTTAATTTAGGAACAAAAAATTATCTTTCGTGAAATTAGCGAAAAAAAAATTATTCGTAACTAATTTAGCGACGGAAAAATTATCCGTCGCTAATTTAGTGACAAAAAAAGTTCGTCACTAAATTAAGACGAAAAATTATCTGTCCTTAATTTAGCGACGAATAAAAAAATCCGTCGCTGATTCCAAATTCATCGGCATCCAAAATGCCCAAGGAGCGTACGTGCACATGTTTGGACGGGCCCTTGCCCACCCGAGCAGGCACTTTGCCTGCAAGCCACATCTGGACCCCCACATACCCGAGCCAGCACAGCCTGCAAGCTGCCTGCCCGCTTGAGCCAGCACCGCGGCCTGCAAACCCGCCCTCCCGCCCAAGCCAGAGCCAGCACCCCCGCCTGCAAGCATGCCCGCTCCAACGTCAACCCTCCTCATTTAATTATTGGAAAATGTCTCCGCTTTGCCTCGACCATGGTTCGAACTCCTGCACATGTATAAACCTATAAAAGCATTTAACCACCAACCTTCATTCACATTTTTCTAATAATAATAAAATAATATATAATAACAATTTAAAATAATAAATATAATAACTTTCTTTACTTAAACCACCAACCTAAAATAATATTAATTAAAAATAATAAATATGATAATTTTTAATAAAATAAAAAATAATAAAATACTAATTTAAAATAAAATAATAAATTAGTTAAAAAATATATTAATATTATATTTTGTTTTCTTCTTTTTTGTTTTGTTTTATTATTTTATTATTCTTTTTCATTTTTATTTTATTTTTTTAATCCATAGTATAAAAATGGATGACGGCATCTTAATAATATAAAATTATAATTATCCATAAATTATAATATATTCATAATTTAAAAAATATATATATTTAATCACAAAATATTTTTATTCGTTTGAATATATAAGTCAATATAATTATTATATATAAGAAATTTCAATAATGAGAATAGAAAGAAAAAAAAAACCTAAAAATAGAGATGAGAGTAAGAGGAAGAAAAAAATGAGAATAGAAAAAAAATGAGGAGGAAGAAAGAAATAAAAAAAAATATTATCACACAAGGCTTAGGGTGGGTGGTGTAGTGGTTGACATGTCTTCCGTTCAAATCCGAGATCCAAGGTTCAAATCCCTGAATGTCTTCCGTGCCTGCTTAAGCCTGCCTGCACCCCCGCATGCGCGCCCGGGTAGGCGCGCCCACGCAGGCGCCCATGATGCATGCGTAGGCACCTGTGCGGGCGCGCCTAGGCCCGTGCTTGACTGCACCCTTACGCCCGTGCATGCATGTGCAGGCGCCTGCACAGGTGCGCTCCCTGCCTACGCCCGGCGCCCGTGCGTGCATGCGTGGCGCCCCTGCTTGCGTCTAGCGCCTGTGCATGCATGCACGGGTGCCCGCGTAGGCTCGTTCCCAGGCTCGCCAGATTAATATTAATTAAAAAATATTATAAATGATTTGTATTATTGAATAAAATAATACAAGATACCTATACAATAATAAAAAATATTAAATAAAACAAAAAAAGAAAAATAATAAATTAATAAATTAATTAAAAAATATATTAATATTATTCTTAGAAAAATAAAATATAAAAAAATAAAATAAAATGTTATTTTAAAATATTATAACAGCTCATATGTTTTAAATAATATAATTTAAATAAAATAAAATATATGGTTTTTTTAAGATTTAAATAATATTAGAAATATAATATAATAAAATAAAATGTTAAATTAAAATATTATAAAATAATAATATGATTTGTTAATATAAATTAATAAAATAAAATAAAAAATATCACTGATTCAGCAACGGATTTGGAATCTGTCGCTGAAACAGCAACGGACTTTAAAATCCATTGCTAAATTAACAACGGATAAAATTCGTCATTGGTAAATTAATTTTTTAATTTAAATATTATATTAATATTTTATTTTATTTAATTATATGTAAAAAATTTAACGACGGATTGGTATTTTCGTCACTAAATTTAATGATAGAAAACAAATCCGTCGCTAAATTAATTTTTAATTTAAATATAACGTATTAATAAAATAAAAATAAAAATAAAAATAAAAAAAATTAAATTCTATTTTTAAAAAATTAAATTTTATATCCGTCTCTAAGTTAGTGACGGATATGAAAATTTGTCGCTAAATTAGTGACGGATATAAATTTATCACTAAGTCGGTCGCTAAATTTGCGACGGATATAAATTCGTTGCTAAATCCGTCGGTAAATTAATAATTGATTCTTTATTCGTCGCTAAGTTACCGACGGATTTCTCGATCCGTTACTAACTTAGTGACGAATTTCTAAATCCGTCGCTAATTTAATCTTTTTTTTATATAAATTTGTATTTTATATTTTGTTTTCTTCTTTTTTCTTTTATTTTATTATTTTATTATTCTTTTTCATTTTTATTTTATTTTTTTGAATCCATAGAATAGTTTAAAAATCGATAGCCACCTAACCTAACCATCCGTGCCATCCGATGACAAATGAAGATAAACAACTGAACTTTTAAATACGATTGAATTATATGAGAGACGCGAACGGATATAAAAGATGAAAAATATAAATGGTGAACTCCACTACCGTGAATTAATTAAAATTGTCTGTTACAGATTTATTGAATTATTTATTATTGTAAATTCTTAGTTTGTTGAAAATTATAATATTTATTATATATTTAATTCAATTTCATTATTCATAATTAGTTAAAACGGGGATACGGTTAAAAATATTTCCTAACAGAGTATAGAAAAAATTTAGTTATGAAATTAGTTTTAACTTTTGGAATATAGATAATAAATTAACGATAAATTTAGTCACGAATACTTTTTTTTATGGCTAATTAGCGACGAATTTAGCTACAAATATTTTTTGTGGTTAATTAGTGATGAATTTAACCAAGAATTTTAGAGTTTGTTACTAAATTTAGAGACAAATATTTTTTTGCGACGAATTAGCTACGAATTTAACAATAAAAAATTTTTGTAACTAATTAGCGATAAAATTTCCCACGAAATTTTTTCGTTGCTAAATTTAGCGACGAAAGTTGTCATAAACTTTTTTTGTCGTTAAATTTAGCTACGGAAAACTGAATCCGTGGCAAAATTTAGCCACGAAATATTATTCGTCGCTAATTAGCGATGAAATTTGCAACGAAAAATTTTTTGTTACCAATTAGTGACGAATTTAGCCACGAAAACTTTTTTCATCACTAATTAGCCACGAATGATGTGTCCATCGCTAATTTAGCCACGACTTCCTTTTCATCGTAAATTTTGTGGCAAATTAGCGACGATAAAGTTTTTGTCGCTAAAAAATTTTTTCCGTCGCGAAAATCCGTGACTAAAATTGTGTTTTTTTGTAGTGTTTGGAACAGAACTGAGACAATTGGTTTATCTGAAATTCTGTGATATGAATATGAAGGAATATTCAAAATAAAGGTTATAGTGCTATCTCTTAGCTTTAAAATGAGTAGGAAGCATGTGATTTGGAGTTGTGTAGTAGGAGTTATGACCATTTTCCCACGACTGCGCAAATTGTGTTGTGTGCAAAATTTTAGATTTTAAATTTGTGGACTATTTTGATGAAATGATGAATGTGAATGGATGTATTTGAGGTCAAGAGTGTGAAGCATATGTGTGTATGAAATTGAGAATGTTGTGTAAGATGATGTAAATGTGTGCTTAAATTGTCCCTTTGTGGACATTGAGCATGATTTGTTGTGCATTGAGAAATGAGGGAATTGATTTCCTTGTATGTGTACTATCGAGGTATGTGTATTGTCTTGGCACATAGGCGTGGTCATTGGATGGTGTATTAGAGAGTGGAGGGCACGGATAACCTATAAAAGAGGTTAAATTAATGTATTTAACCTTAAAGTCTTCATTTGCATTACATCAAGATTTCATATATGCTTTGTGCTGCCTTTGTAGTGACATGATAGCAGATTGATGAGGGGACACAATTTCCACACAGTTTGGTATTTTAAGGAGTGATTGACCATTCCATATACTATGAGTGGAATTTATTATATTATGTGTTCAATGCATAACAATATGTTTTAAAACGCTTTTCAATGCAAGTATGAATTATGATCGTATGTTATGATTTTTGGAATGGATTTATGAAATGTTTTGTGAATCATTGGAGTGTCCACAACATGATTTTATTATGAAATATGCATCCAAATGATTTGCGAAATGAAAAACGTGCCATTACATCGATATGCATATGATTTTATGAAATCAATTATGAGAAGTGTTTGATATGGTTTGATAAATGTTGGCATGGCACGTACATTATGATGATATTATGTTATCGGTCGAAAGTCTTTATGCATGCCGTGATTATATGATTTATGAGATACGCAAATGAGTTGGGTATGCCGTAGCTACGAAGGGCGTTTGCAGAGGCACCCATTATGCCCAGATATGCTTCTGCAGGAGGTATCCCCAAACATCGTATATGATATTATGACTCGACACGGTACTAGTTGGATTGAACCCAAAGGGGGAGGACTAGGTAACGTCCTGGTCTAGTATCTGATGAGGTCCATCGCCAACATCGAGATAGAGAGCATTTTCTAACTTTGTATATAAAAACCCTCGATGTACCTACCGTTGGTCATGGTCGACCTTTGCCAGGAACTGATTTTGACATACTCTATACTTGTGTGATTCTATTGATATGGATACATATGTATTTGAAATGTATGAAAAAGAATGATTTATGATGAATTGTTCATTATGCACTGTTTTCATACATTATGCAGACTCGTAGATTTATTGAATCATTTTGACACTTCATTTTTCACCAACACATTGAACACACTTATATATATCCTCTCACTTACTGAGTATTTCCCATAATACTTACCTCTCACTTTCTGTTCCATAGAGATAGCTATTGTGGGACACGTTACGACATAGCAGCGTATGAGGTTTTGTTGAAGACATCGGACCTGGGTATGGTGTTAACCATTCTTTCGCAGGATTATGTTTATAGATATGGAATGATATATATATATATTTGTATATTTGGGATTGTAGATAGACCATTGTACAAGTATATAAAAGGGATGACTGTATGTAAAAAATTGTACATAATATTGTAACTCTCATTTCATTGTATTGCATTGAGGCATGATTGTACTATTGTGTTCAATCACTTTGAGAAACATGTCACGTCTAGGATTATCTATTAAGTTCGCTCGGTGTCACCTCTAAATCATAGGAGGGGTGACTGACGACTGTTCATGCCTTTGATGGGGGGCATGGCAGTAGAGATCTGTGGAGAGGATGGATTAGCCTTACATTAGTTTGGATGTTGATAGGGATGTGGATTGGTTGGTTATATTTATGATTTGCTAGATTGGCCTTTATACATTGATATGTTATTGATTGACGGCATTTTGATATAGGATGGACCTCCGATTTATGGGGAGTTCTATCCATTTGTTTATTGATGGTTGGGAATTTAATATCAGCATCCAGGATAGCGTGGCGGCTGCTCACGCCTTGGATCGAGGATAGGGGTGTGACATATTGTCCATACAGGGCTTAATGGCCTATAGAGATTCATATGATACCATGTATCACAAGCACAAGCATGTATATATCTGCCCCCTTTTTGTCATTCAACCATGTACATATCTTCCCTTTACATCCAAAGATCAATCGTGTACATATATTATCTCCTCTTTAATTCATGACTATTTAATCAATAATACCATGCATAGTCATAACTATCAACACATAGGCTCATGAAAGCACAAAAGCATATACAGGCATAAGAACACGGGCACTTGTAAAGGTGAAGGAGCATATAGAATAAAAATTCAATCAAAAATTTGTTTGATTACATAGAATTTTCCTACTACATCAAACTAAGCCAAAATGGAGAAAACACAAAGAAAATCATTAAAGAAAGCAGCTCACGAGAAGGGGATGATGATGGATCTAGGGCTAAGAAGAATTGGAGGGTCCAAGTTGAGCTCTTCTAATGAGAGCTTCAATCTGGAGCATTTTCTCCCTCAATCTTAGAGTTGTCCTTGCGTGTCAGAATTTTGGTCAGCAACTTTATTCAATTGCCTTTGCATTTGGAATAAGATGTCCTACACCATGTCCAATGTCACGATAAAGGTAAAAAAGGATGCATCACCACTTGTCGGGATTATTTAAAGGGCTGCCTCTCTATGTTCATCACTATGACCTTCCCTAGGTGGCTCACTAGGCTCGACCTCATCTCTCTTCCTCTTCATTGAATCCACTATAGGCTTATCTTCATCTTCTCTCTCCCAAACCCCATCCTTGTAAACCCATTTGACCTTCTTCAAAGATGATTCCCCAATTCCATTCTTGACTAGCAATCTAGTACTGATCTCCTTCTTCAAATCTATGTTGTTGATTGCTATAAGATTTGTGGTTAAGGAGTAATAAGGTAGAATGGCCAAATTTGACATGGCTACAATAATCATGAAGTAAGGCACTAAGAAATATAATCCAAGGTTCTTCTTTTTCATAATACAAGCCATCAATCACCTAAGGAGCCACTTCTATTTCCTTTCCCTTAATATATATCTTAAACGTCCATGACTCCATACCGGTGGGAAAGTAATAATGTGTTTCTAAAAGGTGATTTCCTATCTCCTCAATTACCTCCAAATTATTGTAGAATTTCCTAACTAGGTTCTCATAAACTTTCTCATTTGGATTTAGGAAAGAATTAGGGCAAATATGTCTTAGATGTTCTTCATATGGGTATTCAATCTTCTTTACATAATCCCAATCTATCAATCTCCCTATGTTCAACTTCCATCTACAAAAGTTTTGAGAGAAGGACTTACTCTTTTTAGTTATTGGAAACTCACTTGCATCAAACTTGGCTGGGTTTTTAGTCTTTGGAGCTATGGGGATTCTTCGCCAGAAGAGAGTTGAATCACGAGTAAGAAAAAGACTAGGGTTTCGAAGAGAGAGAGGGTTATGAAAGAAACCTAGAGGGGATAAATAGGTTTCTTTGAATAATTTGATACTAATTTTGGATTAAAAACAATTTTTGATGGTTTTAATTATAAGAAGAATAAAGCGGAAGTAGATGGAATTAAAATAGAGGACACAAAAGATTTTATAGTGGTTCCTCCAACCCTAGTGTATATCCACTCCTAGACTCCACTTGTATTGAGTAAAATAGCTTTTGATGATGATTATGGATGATTAAAATTAATTTAAGATCATCAATTAAAGTTCTACTAAAAATAAGAAAATTGTTAAAATTAAAGTAATCCTAAAAAATTCAACCTGCCTATATAATAAGTCGTCTTACATGGTTAGATTGGTATATCTTGCGACTCTCACATAAGTTAAGTCAACTTATAGAATGTCAAGTAGACTCTATCCTAGCTTTGACCCGACCTGAGATTCAAAATTTTGAATTTTAATTAAGTTTGAAACATACTGAGTTGACTTGAGAAAGTCGATCTGACGAATACAAGACACAGAACTCTAAGTCTGCACATGACCAAGTTGACCTGTCATAGTGACAAGTCGACCTAAACTTATAGCTATTAAAATTATAAGTCAACTCACACTTAGAACAAGTCGACCTGCTAAGTATAAGTCTAAAAAATCTAGTCTACAACTTAAGTAAGTCGACTTACAGGGACACAAGTCGACTTGAGCACCTATTTTGAAAATTTGTCTATGTATGGAATATCACAACTCGATCTAAGAAAACTAACAAGTCGACCTGTTAAGTCAAGATCACAGAAGTGTACTCTACATTCTAATTGAGTCGACTAGCACACTAGACAAGTCAACATGAACCCATGATGAATTAATACTAAGTTGACCTGACAAAACAAGAAGTCCACCTGAAACAAAGGCAAATAGACACACAAGTCAACTTAATCATAAGTTTTGTCGACTTAAGGATTCAAGATCATAGAAACTAATATATGTAACATTAGTAAGTTAACCCAAGACTAAAATAAGTCGATCTGAGATTATATTATCTCGACACAACTAATTTGTCAGTTGACTCACATTATATGCAAGCCAACTCAAAAATAAACCAAGCAAGCTTATTTCTCACAACATGAGCATATAAAAGTCGACTTGACCATTCAAGAAGACGACTCAAATATTTGAAAATTCAAAATTAAGTTGACTCAGAGCTACAACTAGTCGACAGCATGTGAGTAACGTTCAATTGTTTACAAAAGTTGCTTTGACTTAAATGAAAAGCTCAACTACCTCACCAACTCCTGCGAAGCTTTCAATATTTGTAAAAACTCTCCAACAGCTAAAATCATCTTCATTGGTATAAATATAGCTACAGGAGACTGAGGCAAGGCATCGAAGCACTTAGAGAGAAATTTCTATTCAAGCCTCCATATTCTATTTCTTGTTTCCATTCATAGTATTGATTTATTTTTGTATTTCAAAGAAGTAAGCTTCATTTTGTAATATCATTGATTTTACTCTCAATGAGAAGGATCATAAAAGTTGTCTTCTAATCTTAGATCAATTATTGTACTTTGAAAGCTGAGTATGTGTATTTGCTTGTTTTTGTGAGAGGCAAGTGTAACCGTTTTGGAAAAACACTTATAAGGTTTGCTAGCACCCGTGAAGGTAGTGTATAAACCTTTGTTAGATAGTGGATTTGAAAATCTAGGTGAAGGGTGGGAGTGGATATACACCAAGAAGGTGGAACCACTATAGATTATGTATCTTCTGCTCTCTTCATCCTTTCTTTTGATTTCTCTTCATACAAATCAATTTTCCTTTTAAGCACAAAAAATTAGCCATAGTTTTTAAATAAGCTATTCACCCCTCTAGGTTATTACATTTAGAGTTAACAAGTTGTATTAAAGCAGGTGTTTGGATAAGAGTCCAACAACTTCTAGATTCAACAATTCACTTGATGGCTCACAGCAACACAGATGGAATTCTAGTAGAGAGGCTTGCTTAACTAATAGAGTTCCTTTCTTCAATGAAAGTAATTACACTTACTAGAAGCAAAGGATGAAAAACTTCATAATTGCTCAAGACCTTATGGCATGGAGAATAATGGAGGAAGCTTTAGAATTTCATATCATAGCTATAGATGGAGTCAAAATTCCAGCAAAATTAAAGGACATGACCAATGATAGCAGCTGGCCTTCCAAGATAATTGCAAAGCAATAAACTTGCTTCATCTCATACTAAGCATCTCCGAATACACCAGGACTTCTTCATGCTTAAGATCTAAAGAGATTTGGGAAAGATTAAAAACAACATATGAAGGAACCGATCAAGTAAGAAAATGTAAAATTTGGATACTTAAACAAGAGTATGAAGCTTTCAAAATGAAGGAAGGTGAAACGGTAAAGGAAATGGTAACATGTTTTAACACCATTAAAAATGAGTTAAGGTTACTTGGAAAAGGAGTTTTTGAAGAAGATATGGTGGATAAAATTCTCATGTGTATGCCTAAAGTTTGGGAGCCAAAAATCACCGCCATTAAAGAAGAAATCGGAAACTCTTTCTATGGATCAATTGGCGGGAACTCTCATCACCTATGAGACAAAAATGAACATCAATTTCAATCAATCTCAATGGAAGCTAAAGGAAAAACAATTGCATTGAAGGTAGATAATAAGAGCTCTAGTGGTACGAAAAGTGATACAATGATGATGAAGAGATATCAATGCTCTCAAGAAGGTTGAGAAAGCTTAAAATGAAGAAAAAGTATAGAGGAAGAAAAGAGTTTAAGAAAAAAGCATGAAGAAGGATGAATTGAGATGCTTTGAATGCAAGAAGTTGGAGCATCTCAAAATAGAGTGCCCCAATTAAAGAAAGAAAGAAAGTATGATAAGAAACCCGAGAAGAAAGAAAAGAAAAAGAAGGCATTGGCAGTTTGGAGTGATTCGAAAGAAAGCTCGGTTGAGGAGGATGCCGCTAAGAAACAAACTAACATATGCTTCATGGCCTCAGAGAATGATCAAGACAATGAGGTATATTTTTCTAACTCCGATTGTAATAATGATTTAAATGATCTTTAATTGAGGCACTAGATGACTTTAAAAGTCTAAGAAGTGCAATATTGAACTTATAAAGACCTTAATTGATCTAGAAAGGAAAATAAATAGGATGCAAAAGAAAAATGAACATCTTAGAATGAGAATGATGTTCTCGAATGTGAGAACAAGAAATTTCATGATCAAATAGACGAGATCTCTAGGGAAAATGGAGATACTCCTCGAAGTGACCGAAAATTAACAAAAGAAGTTGAGGAGGAAAAAGGAAAGAACAAAAGACTTAGCTCTCTACTCTATAAATTCATACAAGGACAAGAGAAATTGGATCTCATGCTAGGGGTACAACGGGCGGTCTATAACAAAGCTGGTCTTGGGTATGATCCAATCAATATGTAAAAGAAACTATATAGTTTCTTTGTCCTTAGTTCTAAGAATGACAAAACCAAGACTAGATGCCACATTTGTATGAAGAATGGACATATGGCTCAATCATGTAGATGGAAGAAAAAGGGTAATGCCTTACACCCAGATCAAAAAAGGCAAGAAATCAAACATCTTAATGATATGTCTATAATTAAGCATGAAGGAAAAGAAGCTATCACAAAAACAAGGAACATTAATGTAGATACCTAAGGATTTATTGAGCACTAACATTGGCAGATCCAAGAAAATATGGGTACTAAAGGCCACAACGTGAATATTTGTTTTTGTATAGGTATGTCTTCATTCTAAGAGTTCCAAGAGCTGGTGGTTCTTAGATAGTGGCTGCTCTTGGCATATGATGGGGAAGGCCACACATTTTTGCGCATTGGAAAGGAAGCAAGGAAGCAAGGAAGCAAAGTTGTCTTTGGAGACAACTCAAAGGGATCAATCATTGGCATCAACAACGTAGGTAATTCCTCAACCAAAATTGAAATGTCCTATCTATGAAACGCTTAAATCATAATTTACTTAGTATTAGTCAATTATACAATAAGAGATATATTGTTGTATATTAGTCAATTATACGATAAGAGATATATTGTTGTATTTTATTGCCTTGCATGTTTAGTTATAGATAAGTAATCAAATAGGATTAAATTTAAAGGTTCTAGAGAGGGAAACATTTATGTGATATACTTAGATGAGATTGAAAATGAAGAAGCAAGTGTAATGGCTCTTGATGTGAATAATTCCTGGTTATGACATAAGAGATCAGGACATGCTAGTATGAACCAAATATATAGGTTAAAGGAAAAAGATCTAGTTAGACGTTTACCTAACCTCAAGTTTGAATAAGATAGATCATGCGATACTTGCATGATGCTTGCATGAAAGGCAATATTAGAACTTCATTCAAGTCCAAGAATAAAGTGTCTACCTCTAGACCCTAATGGCTTCTCCACATAGACTTATTTAGTCCAACTAGAACTCAAAGTTTAGGTAGAAAATATTATGATTTTGTAATTATAGATAACTATTCTATATATACTTGGGTGATGTTCTTGGCAAAGAAGGAAGAAACAAATAATCTATTTATTAAATTTTGTATAGTACGAAATGAGAAAGAATGTTATATCTTGAGAATTAGAAGTGAACATGGTAAATAATTTGAAAATAGGACCATGAAAGAGTTTTGTGAAGAATAGAGCACAATTTTTTAACATCTAAAATTTCACAACAAAATGGAGTTGCAGAGAGAAAAAATAAGATACTAAAAGAGATGGCTAGGACTATATTGTGTGAACATAGCCTACCAATATTTTGGGCCGAATGCTACATATTAAATATTGTTTCAATTAAATCTATTCTTAACAAAACTCCTTATGAGTTATTCAAATGCAAGAAGTCTAAGATTAACTATTTTCACATTTTTGGATGTAAAACTTTACCCTCAATAATGGTAAAGACAATCTTGGTAAATTTGATGCATAAAATGATGAAGGAATTTTTCTAGAATATTCAACTTCTAGTAGAGCCTATAGAGTATATAATAAAAGAACAATGACAATTGAAGAGTCGATTTATGTTGAATTTGATGAATATGAGGATTCTAAGAAAAATGTTATAGATTAAGAAGCTGATGAAGTAAATGTGTTTGACCAAACATATCAAAACATAGAGTATCAAGAAAATTTAGAGATAGCTAAGAAAGAAAATGTTCTTAAGGATGAGGAAGAGATACCTAAAAATGATTTATCTGATTCTCAAGAAGAACCTAAATGCCCTAACTTAAGAAGAAGTATGAACCTTGAACATGTAATTGGAAACTTAGGTAAAGGAGTTAGAACTAAATCCGCACTACAAAATCAATGTGAGTTTGTAGCATGTATCTCCTAAATGGAGCTTAAAAATGCTGATGAGGTTCTTGATGATGAAAATTAGATATTAGCAATGTAAGAAGATCTAAATCAATTTATAAAAAACAATGTATGGGAGTTAGTAACTAGACTTGGAGACCAATCAGTAATCGACACTAAATGGGCATTTATGAACAAATTAAATGAACATGAAATAATCACTAGAAATAAAACAAGACTAGTAACTAAAGGTATAAACAAGAAGAAGGAATAAATTATGATAAAACATATGTCCCAGTGGCTAGATTAGAAGTTATTAGGATGCTCTTAGATTTTGCTTGCTTTATGAACTTTAAGTTATATCAAATGGATATGAAAAGAGTATTCTTAAACAGAATCATAAGTGAGTTAGTTTATGTAGAAGAACCTCTCAGAATCCAAAACTGCATAACCATGTGTGCAAATTGAACAAAGCATTATATGATTTAAAACAAATTCCAAGAGTTTGGTATGAGAGACTTAACACATTCTTAATTTAAAATAAGTTTGAGAGAGGAAAGGTTGACACAACTTTATTCATTAAGATAAAAGGCAAAAAATATTAATAGTTTAAATCTTTGTGGATGACATTATAACATCGATTTTCAGTGACTGTGTATCATGTACCACTCCTCATAGTTCTATATATATATTAACATCCTTTTGAGCCATCTAAAATAAAATTTTAATTATCTATTTATTTATTTTGAGGTTTCGTCTCAAAATCGCTAAAACCGAAAATTTTATCGTTAAGCTGAAAACCTTCTCGATAAACGTCAACAAGGCCTAAAGAAGTCAAAAATGGCTAAAAGAAGGCCTACACACTTAAATAGAGATATTTAAATGAAATTTCACATATTTAAGAAATTTCGAACAAAATTTTATCGGAACAAAAAATACAAATTGTTAAAAATTAGGGGTATAAATGCAAATAAGGAAAGTGGAGGAACTAAATTGCAAAACACTCAAGAATGGACACTTGGAGTCAAATGATTGGACAAGAGGACACAAAGACTATTAGTGGCCACATAGGACATTCCACTAACAAAGTTGGAAGAAAGTTGCTTGTAAAGAACAAAATTAATGCATAAAATGTGGTTGGATGGGATTTTAGTGGATTTCTTGTGCTTTCTTTCCTCTTGGCCAACTTGGACACCTCTTTTACATGCATGGTGGTTGCTTGCTGCCATTTCAAGTACAGAAGAGGAGTCTTGACAAGTGTAAGATGAGATAAAGCATGCAAAATGAATCAAGAGTCAAGATAGTTTGATTAGGTTTATAAAAAGACCAAAACCAACCATTTTCTCTTCTATTCACCTCACTTAGACAAATATTTTAGTAAGGAAAGAGGGATTGCTGAATTTTCAAGTGGAATTCTAGGAACATTGGAGAAAGAACACAAGTAAAAGGGTAAGAACATTCTTGACTCTATATCTCTAGTTGATTGAGATAATATAAGGATTGTGTAGAGATTGATATTTGATGAATTATGTTACTATGGTGCTAAGGTGATTAAGGTTTCAAGAAAATCAATATCAAGGTGATGGGTATTAGTTAGCAAAAGAGCATACAAAGGAAGGTAAAAGACTCAAAATTGAAGTCTTTACAAGTAGTGAAATTAAATGCATATACAAGCATGCTACATATGATTGTTTCAGATTTAAGCTATGTATAGTCTTGCCATGATATCTCCTTGTGTAGAACTTGAAATTTTAAACCATTTGCACCTGAGTAGACTAGACTCTCGAAGCTTTAAAATAAAGTATGGCATGAAAATTTCTATTAAAAATGTGATTTATAGTGATTTTGGAAAGGGACAGTAAAATGACATGTATTGTTTTTCATCCTCTGTGCACAGCCAGTATATTATATAAATTTTTAAAATATCTTCTGTACAAAAGTTAGAGAAACGTAAAACATCATAGTTTTATCTCTCTGTTTTATCTTTAAAATGGGATAAAATTCACTTGAATCGGAGTAATATACTGGAAGTTATGATATTTTTACTGAAACTGTGCAAATTTAGTTATATAAGTATGAACTACAATGAAAATAGATTTTTATAAATTCGGGCAGTAGGAATTTGGAGTTGCGTTGAATATGAAAAATATAGATATATGTCTTACCTTTAATTAATTAGCAATTTGAATCATTCAATTCCGAGTTATATAAAGGAATTTATGATATTTTTCCTAAGACTGCGCAAGAATAGAACTTGAAAATCTGAATTTTTGTAGATGTATGGGCTTAAACAAACTAGGGTGAATTGGAATTGGGTCTGATTAGATTGACATATATATGTATTGTTGTTTTAGGAGTAGACGACTATACTACACTCGAGAGGTGACTCAGTTGAGTATCGAGGTTTTAGGGGAGTAGAGTACCTTTCCCGTACATATGAGTGGGTCTTACTATTGCCATGTAATTAATAAGCAAAACCATGTTTTATCGTTTTCAAAGCATGATTTATGAAATGATTGTAAAATGGCTTTGTTAAATGATTGATAACATATTTTTTGATAAATGGAGTGTCCCAAAATTCTAAATTATGCATCCATGAATTTTGATGAAAAATATGTGTCATATTTTAAATCACGAAATGTATATTGATGATATATGCTATAATATATTATATTGGATTTTCATGATTTTTCTTGACATATATGGCACGGTTGGTTTATTGATGATTTTGATGCAAGACTAGATATTCTGACATTAGTACTTGAATTCCCCTTGATCGTAGATCGGGGATAGAACTTATAGCCATGATACTACAATATGATAGGCGTCGTCCCGCGCAGACTCACCGTATGTTATATCAGACCCGTCTCATTATATAGATTGTCACACGTTTGCGATACCACGAGACGAAAACACTCCACATGGTTAGGTGGCGTGTATATGATACTATATTTCGGAATAGCCAAGTTAAATCAAAAGGGGAGGACTGAATGATGTTTCAGTCTAGCACTTGGGGAGGCCTGAGGCCAATGTCAAGCTTTTGGGTTGTTTTTCATTTACATACAAAAACCCCTTGGTGGCTCGTCATTGGTCGAGGTAGACCTTTGCCAGAACATGATTTGGCATGACTCTATGATTTATGACATGCGATTTTGGGATGCATATGTTTAGATTGGATGGAAAACTATGTTGAAAATTGCTATGATTTTGATAATATGTCTTGCATGGATATACATATATATATATATATATATTTGACCTTGACACTCCATCCTTACCTCACTAATTAATTACCTATCATAGATTTCTCACTCGCTGAGTATTTGATTATACTCACTCCTCAATATTTTTAAATCTATACAGAGATAGTATTTAGAGGGACACGTTGATAGACATCGACTTACGTAAATTCCAGATACCATCGCTAAAGACGTATTATAGTATAGACTTCCAATGTATCTTTGAGGATATTTGTTGATCATGTTTGAATGACTATATGAAACCAAGAAACTTTCATTTATAGAATATATATATATTTGAGCACTTTTGTCACGCCCCCGACCCTCGGATCGAGCACGCGACAACCGCCGCGATATCTCGATATACGGGCAGAATCTCCCCATATATCGAGACACCGCAAGTCTATCAAATCAACCTATACAACCTGTTTAAAAGTTGCTTGTCCTCAAAAACATATTTCCAAATAAAAAAAATTTAAAATGCAATATTTTACCTCAATGCATGAATAAACAACAACTCGAGAGTTTTAAATTACATTAACATGACATAAATACAATCATCACAAATAAATGTACAATGGTCATTCTATAGACTTCAAATAAATATATCATCAAGTCTATCGCGAAAGAATGGTTATCCATACCCAAAAGTCCGATGTCTTCTAAAGTATATTAAGTGTGTCGAAATATCCCTCGACATGCCTCCCTGCCAATCTATATTTGGAATCATGGAAAATGAGGGGTGAGTATTTATAGGGAAATACTCAGTGAGTGAGGGGATCGACAATATATTATCAATTATATGTGTGAGTACAGAGTGTCAAACCATAATTTAAAATATGATGGCATTATATACAACCATGACAATTTCACAAATCATGAATCATATGTCATACATCGTAGTATCAACACAAGCATCCATCAATGTTTCAAAATCATATAGAGATGGCCAATAAAATATTCCCCGAAAATGGCCTACCACGACCAATAACGGGCACATGGGGGTTTTGCACAAGTATAAAACAAATCAAGCTCTCTTCCCCAATGTTGGCCACAGGCCTCAATAGTATCAAACACAACAATATCAATCATGTATAGAATCTGTCCGGAGCTAGACAGTGGCGTACACACGTCATCCTTTATATGGTTCATCCGACCGCAACTATACATATGACGTTTGGGGGATATCTCCTACAAAAGAGTATCTGGACACAATGGGTGCCACTACCAAAGCCCTTCGTAGCTACGGAAGTCCATCATGGATATCATCACATCATCATATCACAAGTGGGCATCTGAACCAGCATCACAAGTAAGCAAATTTGGCCCATATCAATTCATCAAAACCAAGTCAATCAATGTGCTAATGTAAATGGAAGTATATAAATCATGTCAAGTTCTTAAAAGTGGCACAAAGTCATTTCAACAAAAATTTCACGAATGCATATCATTTAAACAAATTATTGAGACACTCCAATGATCACAAAAGAACATTTGTAAAAATATACAAATCTCATGCTTTCACACACATCATAAACCATGTCATTTGAAAAGTTATAAAAACATGGATTTGTTAAATCAATAACACAGTGTCTACAATCTCACTCACCGTATACGGGAGGGTATGGCACTCCCTAAGAACACCACAACGTGTTGAAAATGTGTTCCCATCGATCGATCATCAGTGTATCACTACAATAGCAACACAAAATATATACACACTTTTTATATTCCAAATCACTTACCAAACTAGGACATAAATTTGTCACCATGCCTAGTACACCCATACTGACTATAAAACCTCAATTCTTTTCATTTCTAGCTTAAGTCTAACTCAATTATACAAAGACATAAAAATTTATTCTAAGTGAACTTAACTGCGAAATTTCAAATCTGTGTAGTCATGGAAAGCAGGCTGTAACTTCCACCACACATATCCAAATCATATGATTCTTATCTTAAATTAAAGATAAGACATAGATCTAAAAATTTCATAACTAAGGCTCAGATTGATTCAGATCAGAAGACACCTTAAAATTGAGAACAACTCCACATCCAAAACATGACAGAACATAATATTTCCCTGCAGACTATCTAACTTTGAAAAATCACTAAAAATCCAATTCTCTTCAAAATTAAACGAATCATATCTCATTTTAAAGCTATGAAAGTCTAGTTTCATATGCAGAACTTCACTCAATTTACATTTGTGCAGAAAAATTTATTATAGAAAAACTATAGTCTGGTCAGTTTGCCCTGTTTTGCAGAAATTTAAAATTTCAATTTTCTGCACACTTAAATCACCACAATGAAGGACAATTTCAATACATAAAAATTCTGCACACATCCCTCATGTTTCATTGGGTTCCTCCTAGACACTAGGTTAAGAAAATATATTAAAAACATCACATTAACGCATTCAAACAATGTCTTCAAAAATTCAGCAAGTGCATAATTTTTCTTACCTCAATATTTGATGTTTCAAGTCCAAACAAGATTCCTTCTCACAAAATCTTTATTCCTTCTTGCTCCTTGCTCACGGCCAACCCAAGTTCACCAAGCTAGGTGTCTCCTTTTGGCTCCAATTTTATATATGTTATGTTAGGGTTTGAGGAGAATGAAACTACACAAAAATTTCAAAGTATTGTTTGAAGAAAACATACATTTCTTCAAGGATATAGCTCAAGGCTCTCTTGAATTTTTCACCATGCTAAACTTCTCCTTTTGCTCTAATTTTTGGATATGTTGTAGTTGGGTTGTGAGGATTTCATTTATTTAAAAATATTTGGTGGTGTTGTAGGAAAAATTTTGGGTTTCCCTTCCATGGAGTTCACGGTTTTGAGGGAAGAATGGAGAGAAAATTGAGAGATTTCTTCTTTACCTTGGATGTGCCTCACGGTTTTGGGAAGCAGAATGACAGTTTTGTACGTATATAACCATAAAAAATAAAAAAATTTAAAACATCTCCCGCGGGAAAGTAATTCCGCAATTGACATAATATGTCGAATCTTCAAGACTCGACATGTACTGTTCATGCATGTCCAGTCTTGAAGACTCGACATGCCTCTTAACTGCCCACACGTTGAGTCTTTAAAACTCAACATGTCCGTGCCTTAAACCTTCCCCACCCTTCTTTCTTTCTTTCTTCTTCCTTCTGCTTTCTTCTCTCCTCCTCCACGGCGGATGATTGCTTCTGTTCTTATTGGTAGCTGATCTATAATATCGAAGGATATCTACAATCTCGTGATACTAAACTGATGGCGATCCAAGTATTTGGAAGACTTGCATAATCCATTCTTGCGAGAGTAAAAACTTCTTCTTCCTTTGCAAACCCTAAGATTTCATATGTTCACATTTATTAAATTTTTATGTACATTGTTAAATTTGAGTGTTTTTAGTTCATTGAACAATATTTTCTAGAGATTGAATAAAGGGTTTAAGGATGTTTTAAAGATAAAATTAGGGTTAGGGTTGTATAAAAAAATTTAAGATTTAGAATCGAATTAGGGTTTTAAAAAAATTTAGAGATTGGTTAACTTTGTCATGTTGATTTGTTTAGGTATTAGGGTTTTTTAAATTTAGAATCGAATAAAAATTTAGAATTTAAAAAAGGTAATTATTAGTAATTGTTTGTTGATTTGTTTGAAATTTATTTTTAGGACCGAATTAGGGTTTCTAATTTAGTCTTAAATTGTTTTTTGATGTTGAGTAGAAATGGCGAAGATGGTAAGATTGTTATGTTACATAAATGGTGAAATTGTGACGGTTGAGAATGGAATCGGTTATGACCGTGGGCCTTCGAAGTTGATTCGGGTAAAGAGAAATGCATCATTTAATGAATTGGTCTCTGCGATGTGCAAGGGTCTTCAGATAAATTTAAGGAGACAACATGTAGAGATTTATCATCGTTGTCCCGTGTCATACATGCAAAGGGGAATATATGGTACGAATTAGTACCAATTAGTGATGATGACGATGTTTTGAACTTGATGGAGTTTGCGGTGATTATGGGAGTGGGTACGACGCATGAATTATATGTAAAGACATACAATGCTAGTATATCTGTACAACAAGGTTATGATTATACGGATGAATATCCAGAGCTCGAATGTCGAGTGGATCTTGCAAGCGCAGGTATGGATAATGATGTAGACGAGGAAGAAATGGAGTTAGAAGGGACAGAAGAAGAGGCAAAAGAAGAGGACGATGATGAAAAAGAAGATGTTGGAGAAATTTGTCATGGTAGTGGTGGTAGTTCAGCAAACCAAATAATATTGAGATCCTCCAGAGCGACTGCTCCCATTGGTGGTGGTCGGAGATATGTCAATGGCGGAGTTGATGACTCAATTCCTTTCATTACAACTATACCGGGAGGAGATGGTTATGTGATTTTCATGGAAGATTATAGATTGAGAAGTGATAGTAGGAGTTTTAGCGATGAATTGAAGAAAGGAATGAGATTCGAGTCGAAGGAGGAGCTTATACACTTTGTGAAAATACATCATGTGGAGCATCACTATCAATTTCGTGTTGGGAGATCATCCCCTACAATATGGACAGCGATATGTACTCAAAGGGATAATGGTTGTAAGTGGAGGTTGCATGCACGTAAAACAAGACTTCTTAGTACCTTTGTGCTAACTATTGTAGAGGGACCGTACACATGTGTCAATGTTGGGTTGATGCAAGATCATAGACAATTGGATTCAAATTTGATGGCCCGATATTTTCTTAACTACGTACGGGAAGACCCAAGTGTGAAAGTCTCATTCTTGCGAACCGTTATGGCAGAAAAAACCACATATGTAGTTTCCCAAAGACGTGTTTGGGCTGCGAAAAGAAGGGCCATCGAAATGGTATACAAGGATTGGGAGGAATCATACAAAGAGCTGCTAAGGGTTTTGGATGCAATAGTCCAAAGGAATCCAGGATCACAAGTTTCATAGAAGTTGGGTCCGCCACGAGCAAATGGTGAAAGGGTTTTTGAAACTGTGTTTTGGGCATTTGGTCCTAGTATCACCGCATTTAGGAGTTGTCGGCCATTGATAAGTATAGATAGAACTCACCTGTATGGGAAATACAAGCACAAGTTGTTGATTGCATGCAGTATGGACAGGGCGAATCACAGTGTTCCGTTGGCATTTGCTTTAGTGGATGTTGAGTCACTTGCATTGCGATTGCAGTTTTTGATGTGTGTGCGAGACTTTGTTGTTGGAGATAGGCAAAGTCCCCTTGGCTTGATTTCAGATTGACATGAAGGGATAAGAGCAATTGTTGTTCGGCCAGAGTTTGGATGGTCACCTTCAAACACTGTGTGGCGCTTTTGCATGAGACATGTCATTAGTAATTTTAACACCCATCACAAAAGCCAAGCTTGTAAGAGAGTCACCACTATTGATGCTTTACAACGACAACAAAAAAAATTTGATGTTTATATGGCGAGGTTGAACGAGATTAAAGATGTTGGCCCCGAGCACTTTACGAACATTCCCCCTGAACAGTAGACCCTTTCGCACGATAGTGGCTTTCGTTTTGGTTACTTGACGACCAATATCAGTGAAAGTTATAATGCTATCCTCAAAGGTGCAAGGAGTTTACTTGTTTCAGCATTGGTACTTAAAACCTTTTATAATTCTGTTAACTACTTTAAGGCTAGAATCGCTGAGGCGAATACGGGAATGGCAAGAGGAGAGCGGTACACGAAGTATGCAAATGCCATACTAGGAAGGTGGATGAACACCGCTAACATCCATACGGTGATGGGATCTTCGAGATAGAGATAGGGCAACGACAAACTCGGTATGGTCACAAGGGAGGTGACAAACAGATCGTCGACGACAATAATAAACATTGCACATGCAGAAAGTGGCAAACTTATAGAATTCCTTGCTCGCACGTAATTGCTGCACTAACACGAACGACGATCAATGTGCATATGATCGTTGGTTAATGGTATACATGGGAACATCAATTTCGTGTGTACGAGTCTCATTTTTGGCCAGTGGGAGATAGATTTAGATGGCCCATGGGTTCGTATCCCATTATCATTCCCAATAGATCTCTTCGACGGATGATAGGAAGACCTAAGTCATGTCGATATCATAACGAGATGGATCTTCGCGAGTTATCTTCGCGGCCATCATGTGGTAGTTGTAGTGCAGATGGTCATAATCGGAGAACATGCACAAAACAAATTAAATGTGGTCTCTATGGCAGACAAGGACATAATCGATGACATTGTCCCACCCATCGGGTGAAGATTGTATTTGTCTTTTAATCACAATTCCCCATGTATTTGTCATTATGCCATAGTTTGTGAATTTTTCAAACTTTGGAGTCCTTTGTTTTTATTATAATGGTTAATGCATGTTCACAGATATTAATGCGTCATTGACTTTTCAAATATCTTTATTAATGTCGTATATTGTGAATTTGTTAAACTTTCGAATCATTTGTTTTTCTTTTAATGGTTAATGTACATTTTTGGGAGTTACGTATTATATTTGAATTATTAATTAATTTTTTAGTTTATTTCTTTGCAGATGGATCCTGGACCTTCTAATCCTAGTCTTCAACAATTACAACGACGCTACCGTTCTTCTACAGTTTGGCAGGGAGATGACATTAACGTTTCGCTTACTTATCAGGGACGTGAGGCCATGCTACGCTGTTGGGAGCACGGTTTGATCGACGAGCGAGTTCTCCCTTTTCTCAAGTGGTCAGGATTTTTGGGTGTTGCTTGACTGTGATTTGTTTAGCTAGATTGGCACCTGATTACGGCCCTAGTCGAGCGATGGAGGCCAGAGACGCACACATTTCACCTCCCTCACAGTGAGTTGACTATTACACTTCAGGACGTAGAGGTCATCCTGGATGGCCATCCTGTAGTAGCTAGGACTACGGGAGTGTCGTGGGGTGATGTATGTGAGAGACTATTAGGTATTAGATCTCCATAGACTACATTTAGAGGTTACACTTTGAGTATGTTGTGGTTGGTTGAGTTTTTTTTTAGTTGCCCGATGGAGTTGATGATGTGCATATTGCACAGTGGAGACGAGCTTATATTTTACTTTTGTTAGGAGGTATGCTGTTTTGTGATAAAACAGCATATTATGTACATTTATAGTTTTTAGTATTGTTAGAGGATTTAGAGGTTTCAGGTATTTATAGTTGGGGTTTTACGTGTTTGGCATATATGTATAGGCAACTTTGTATTGTCACGCACCCAGACTCACGTGAGATCGGTGGCGCTTTAGTTTTGTTACAGATTTGGGGGTAGGGGTGGGAGCAGTCCCCTAATATGGCTCATATTCGATGGTCATTGCACGGAGATGGGGATGGCCCACTTGCTTTGCGGTAGATGGTAGATTTTGATGTCACTGATTTCCCTACACACGTAGTCTCAGTGTATAGGGAGGGACTAAATAGGTAGGTCGTGGAGTAGGTCGTATGAGTACCCTACACGGATAAGTTACTAGCATCCCTCCCCAGCTACTATCAAAAGGGGAGGGATATTTGGCACGCGTGGTTCCTGTTGATCTGTTTTAGTATCGTGGAGTTGTACTTTCCAAACAGAGTGTTACGATAGTTTGGAGCATATCAATACATTCCGAGACATTGTGACATAGAAGATAGACTTCACAATACAAGTAGCCGAGGTACGCTAGAGGTCAATTGGACGGTGGAGCATGCAGTCTATATTGATCAGTGGATGCATCAACGCGACTATCTAGTGTTACTTAACACTTCGTGTGGATTTAGCCTCGATCCCGCCTACAGTAGTTGGTTTCGCAACATCTCCCACAAGTTCGTCGGTCGTCGGAGAGCTTCTTTGACCTACGTGGTAACTACTTTACATCTGTATTTCTCTTAGTCAATCAATATTTTTTATTTGTTTTTTAAACTAACTTTAACACATTTTATTGCAATAGGATATATTGCACGAGTTACGAGATACTGCGGGTGACGACGCTCAGGGGCTTGTTGATTCAGCCATCTTGGCATTGGCAGATGACATGACTTATCTTTTCAGACATAGACCCACTATAGATAGCGATGATGGTGGTGATGCAGACCGACCATGTGGGCGACGATGAGGATGAGGACGACGTACAACACCACCACCCTCAGCCAATCATGCTTCACCGCCGCCATCTTAGTAGTCCGAGGATGTCGCAAGACCTTCTACTACGTTCGGTGAGTCTTCAGATTTCTATACGCCTATGTTTGATGACTTCCCTCAGGTTTTCACTCTAGGGGCTCCTCAGAAGGGAGTTCATCCCAATAATTTTATGGGTGAGGGACTGGCATAGGTAGAGAGAGATGATACACCACCCTTGTTTCATGTCTCCCCATTGGTTTTCTCTGACCCTCACTAGCATGATGCAGGTGCCTCCCAGATCTCACAGATAGATGATCTGAGATTAGTATCTCAGTTTGATTATACTGAGAGTAGACTTGATATAGGTATTAGATATTATACTAGAAGAAGAAGACGTTGTTGATCATTTGTATTATGAACAATTTTTTAATTAATAATATCTTTTCTATTTTTTATATTCGTTATACTTTGTTTATTTTCATCAATCAGCTTTGGTGCTGTGGACATATATATTGTTGCTAAATTTTATTCCTATTTCGAAGTTGGGATGGTATTATTTGGAAATTTTATTTGGAGATTATATTTTAGGATTGGCATAAAATGACACTATATATTTTTTCCTATTTCGAAGTTGGGATGGTAGAATTTGGAGATTGTATTTGAAGATTGTATTTTAGGGTTGGTATAAAATAGTATAGAAAATTGGTGAGGCCAGGAGAGGAGCCATCTCAAGTCTTGAAGACTCGACATGTGGGCAGTTAAGAGGCATGTCGAGTCTTGAAAACTCGACATATTGTGTCAATTCTGGAATTACTTTCCCGCGGGAGATGTTTTAAATTTTTTTTTTTTATGGTTATATCCGTACAAAGCTCAGGAGAATGGCATAAGTATTTGCTTTATTTGGTTGCTCTACCTAATTCTAACCATCCATATTTTTCCCAAGATTAATTCTAGGTCTTAGGATTTTTTTATCACAACCAAGGACTCCTTCTTTCTCTCTCCCTCGTTCTCTCTCTTCCTCTTTCACACAACAAGCACACTTTCACTCTCTACATGCAAGCCTTCATTAAATGCTTGTCTCCCAAACACCTAAATCTAAGGGCTCACATTAATTCATCTTACTTCAAATTAATCTCCATCCTTGATTTATTTCTCAAAACCCAACATAATCTCTTCAAAAGTCAACAATTGTCTTCCCTCCCCTCTGTCTCTCTCTCTCATGGACGTCCACCTCACTCCCCCCACTTTTTTCTCTCTTGTTGTTCACGGTTTTGGGAGAAGGAACCATTTGCCAAAATACTTCCAATTTTTGTTAATTGCAAATGAGCCCCTTGACTTATAAAAATTTTATTTTGACTCTGAAAATTTTTATAATCTCAAATTAGACCGAAAACCTCATATTAGGATTAATTTAATTTATCCCACATCAAAATATGGTTGTTTAGCCTTTCTGGGATGCATTCAACCCGATTGAGGTTTTACCGGTAAATATTTGGAAAATTTGTGGTTTATCTCTACTAAGTAAGATTTACTCAAATTTGAGGTTTTTATACATTAAGTCATTCTCATCATTTTTGGACCATCAGTGGTGATTTTGAAAATTTTCGAATTTTCGAGGATTTGCGCCAAAATTTCTCTGGAGAAGTTTTAGCGGAAAAATTTATTAGATGATTTTCTATATAGTAACATGAGTAATATCATATAAACAATGAAGAGGAGTACAATCATGAGGACACCGAGGTGTCGGTGTTACAACTTATGTATTTTAAATACTAATAAAACATTTGTAATTGAAATTTTAATTAGCCTTGCGTTACCTTGAGGATACGTGGTGGGATTGGGCCGATGTCCGAGGTAACGGGTGATTGTTCACATCCTCGGGATCACGGATCGGGGTGTGGCAGTTTTCTTGGTATCAAAGCTAGGTTAGTTGAGCACTAAGTTTTATGAAGGATTTCAAAATTTTCTAAGTTTTGTTTTCAAGTCCTCAATATTTTGAAATAAAATTGAAAGTTTCCTTACAGTCAAAAAATCCCTTAAGATGATTTTAGGCAAATGAGTTCTTTCCATTTAAGGGGTTAGATACTCCATATCTAGCCCAATTTCTTTATCTATATATGATAGAGGTTCTTTCGTTCAGAACCATGCCTCCTAGACGCAGCATGAGGCGGACTCACGGAATTACACCTGCTGCTCCAAAGGTCACGTCGTCTTCACATCCTCCCCATCCAGTACCACCTTGGCCGGTTTCGATGGCCGAAATTCCAACACCTTTGTTAAATGCCTTGAGACAGTAGCACGAGTGGTGGAACACCTATGGGATGCAGATGTAGCCCCCGCCACCATCTATGAGAGTTCCTACTCCAACTGTAGCAGCACCTACCCCAACTGCCCCTATTTCTTTAGTACTTGTCCCAAGCGACAACACGATTCCAGCACTCCGCCGCATCTACGAGTTGACCCAGCTGGTCAAGGAGACTCAGTTGTTAGGTTGTACCTATTTCAACGGATCCAGTGATTCTACGACAGCAAAGCATTAGGTCAACCGGACCTGCCGAATACTGATAGATCTAGGGCTAGAAGACGAGTTGAAACTGAGAGTGATAGTGCAATTACTTGATGATGCTCTCGCCTAGTGGGAGACCATGGTTGATGACTTTACAAAACCCCCAGGTTGGAGAGACTTGGTGCGAGAGCTTGACAAGGGGTACTTTATAGAGTACTGGCTGGATCAGAAGAGGACGGAGTTTCTTCATCTCTACCAGGGGCAAGATCGGTGTCCGAGTTCTAGACAAAGTTGAGGAGATTAGCCGCTTTTGTTCACAACCTGGCCACACAAAGACAGTTACGGTTCAAGTTTGAGGATGGACTCAACTTGAACATCAAGAAATACATGTCAAAGACAAAAAGCTGCTCCTTCAAAGAGGTGTTGGAGTTGGCCTACTGCGCTGAGGAGATAATACAAGCTAAGAATAGGCAAAGGGAGAGCAGAGACCAGAAAAGGAAGAGAACTGGATTTCAATCTGGTCAGAGTTCAAAGAAAGGCTAGAGTCAGGGCCCTTAGAGAGACCCCATAGCTACATGGTCAGTTGGCTTCTCCGAGGGGCCACGCCCTAAAAATTATAGAGCCCCCGCCCCTAGTGCCGGATCAATGAGTCAGTTTATTGGGCCGAAGAAGCTCCTATGCTGCAATTATGGCAAGACTCATTCAGGATTCTGTAGAGAACCTACAAGATGCTACCAGTGTGAGAAACTAGGATATATTATAGCACTTGTCCAGATTTGGGATTTGAGGGGCAGCCAAGTCAGAGCTGCCCAAGTGGACTACGCGAGAGTCAACCGAGAGCACCTGCCGCATCAGTTCCTACTGCTACACGAACTATAGCCAGAGCAACACCGTACCCATTCCTCAACGATAGTAGTAGAGGATTTGGCTCATGTCTTTGCAATGACGAGGAAGCCCAAGCCAATCCCGAAGTGATTACCGGTAATCCTTCGTTAGACTCTCCCATATAGGTTCATCTCCTAATAATTATTGAGGCATGACATACTATGATGGCTCATGTAATTCTCGATAGCAAAGATGCTGGAAGCCTCAATCCTTTTGATATATATGTATATATATGATCTCATGTTGACTTCTCGAGTAAATAAAAGTTGATGATACTCTTCTCTTTAAATTCGCCATTAGGTACCATGAAAATCATTGGAGTTGATGCCCGATTTTTTATAGACACCGGGTCAAATAATTCATGTGTGAGCACCCAGTTTGCTCAGCATCTTGATAGACAACTCTCTCCATTGATCGAGGAGAATTGGTTACCATACCATTGGATGAGCAGTTGGTCTGGAATTCTGTTTACCGGGGCTGCGAGATATGGATTGGGGAGGTGACGTTAGAGGCAGATCTTATTCCTCTCAACATATCTGATTTTGATGCCATCTTAGGGATGGACTGGCTGAGTTTCCACCGAGCTGCTATGGACTGTTTCACTAAAATAGTAGAATTCCAAAGCTTAGGACAGCCATTACTGATATTTGCGAGAGGGAGACATGTACTACCCCGATGTGTTATTTCAATACTGGAGGCTAGGCAGTTGGTACGTCGATGATATACAGCCTATCTTGCCCATGTAATAGATACCATGGTAGAAGGCCCAAGGCTTGATAAGGTCTATGTGATGTAAAAGTTTGCTGATGTGTTCCCTGAGGAGCTACCTGGGCTACCTCCAGTCCAAGAGTTTGATTTTAAGATAGATATAGCTTCCGGGGTAGTACCAATTTTTATTTCGCCATACAGAATGGCACCAGCTGAGTTGAGAGAGCTAAAGGTCTAACTGCAAGAATTATTGGATAAGTGGTTTATTCGACCAAGCACTTTGCCTTGGGGTGCTCCGGTATTATTTGTAAAGAAGAAAGACGGCTCTTTTAGACTCTACATAGATTACCGTCAATTGAGCAGAGTGACCGTCAAGAATCGGTACCCACTACCACGTATCGATGATCTGTTTGATCAACTTCAGGATGCCCAAGTTTTATCAAAGATTGACCTTAGATCTAGGTATCATCAGTTATGGATCAACGACGAGGACGTGCCCAAGACTGCTTTCCGTACTAGATATAGCCACTTTGAATTTCGGGTTATGCTGTTTGGGTTGACAAATGCCCCAACCGCGTTCAAGGACTTGATGAACTGGGTATTCCATGATTTTCTTGACCGATTTGTCATAGTATTCATAGACGACATACTTGTATACTCACAGAGTGATGAGGAGCACTCCCAACACCTACATGCTGTATTGTAGACATTCCGTGAGGAGTTATACGCCAAATATTCTAAGTGTGAGTTTTGGCTCAGACATGTTGGGTTCTTGGGGCATGTTGTTTTTGCGGAGGGTATTTTCGTTGATCTACAAAAGGTTGAGGCCATCATAAAGTGGGAGCAGCCATAAATAGTTATTGAGGTCAGGAGTTTCCTTGGATTGGCAGGATACTATTGGAGCTTTATAAAAGGATTCTCCAGAATTGCATCTCTACTGACTAACTTGAATCGTAAGGACGTCAAGTTTGTTTAGGATAACCATTGTCAGGCGAGTTTTCAAGAGTTCAAACAACGGTTGACATTGGCATCGATTATAGCTCTTCCCACCGGCGGCCAGGAGTATGTAATGTTCAATGATGCCAATCGGTAGGGTTTAGGCTATGTACTGATGCAGGACGATCAAGTCATTGCATACGCTTTAGATAGTTGAAGAAGCATGATCTGAACTATCTGACCCACGATCTCGAGTTGGCAGCCATAGGCTTTGCATTGAAAATATGGTGGCATTATCTCTATGGGGTGGCGTGCCGAGTGTACACAAATCATAAGAGCCTGAAGTACTTATTCACGTTAAAAGAGCTCAATCTGAGATAGAGGAGATGGTTGGAGTTTCTCAAGAATTATGACCTTGTCATAAACTATCATCCTGGCAAGGCAACGCAATTGCGGATACTTGAGTCACAAGTCATCATCTTCCTTATCATTCGAGAGTGCTTACCACTTTTGTCTCATGGGACGCTGCTCTTTGTGAGTTAGTTTGACCAATGATGAGCATGGTACACTTCTAGCTAGATTCAAGGTGAGGCCAACTATGCTTGACCGCATTCAGGAGCTCCAAGGTTCAGATAAGGAACTCCAAGGTATTATTGAGAAAATCCGCAGCGGAGATGGTAGGGATTTCAAAGTTCAGAAGGATGGACTCTTGGTATTCTAGGAGTGGGTCTGCGTTCCCATTGACGGCGATCTTCGGAGGGCTACACTTGAGGAGGCCCACTCTTTTGCCTATGCAATACATCCAAGTAGTACCAAAATATATCGGACTATCAAAGGAAGTTATTGGTAGGCCGGGATGAAACAAGAGGTCGCTGAGTATGTAGCAAAATGTTTGGTCTGCCAGTAGGTGAAGGTCGAGTATCAGTGGCCAGCCAGAACACTGCAGCCCCTTCCCATTCCTGAGTAGAAGTGGGAACATATCACAATAGATTTTGTTATGGGACTTCTGCGGACTCCAATATGACATGATGCTATTTGGATAATTATTGACAGACTCACCAAGTCTGCATATTTTCTTCCCATTTGTAGTAGCTATCTGCTGGAGGGTTTTGCTCATCTATATATCAGCAAAATAATCACACTTCATGGGTGTCTTGTGTCGATTGTATCAGACAGAGATCCCTATTTTACCTCAAGATTTTGGTTGAAGCTACAGGAGGCCATGGGTACCAAACTACACTTTAGTACTGCTTTCCACCCTCAGACAAATAGTCAGTCAAAGAGGACCATCCAAATGTTAGAGGACATGCTGAGGGCATGTGTGAGGGATTTTAAAGGTAGTTGAGAGCCGCACCTCCCGTTGGTGAAATGGACAGCAAAATGACATGTTCTGTTTTTCATCCTCTGTGCACAGCAGTATGTTGTATAAATTTTTAAAATATCTTCTGTACAAAATTTAAAGAAACTTAAAACATCAAAGTTTTAGCTCTCTGTTGTATCTTTAAAATGGGATAAAATTCAATTGAATCGGAGTAGTATACTGGACGTTATGATATTTTTACTGAAACTGTGAAAATTTAGTTATATAAGTATGAACTGCATTGAAGATAGATTTTTATAAATTCGTGCAGTAGGCATTTGAAGATGAGTTGTACACGATAAATGATGTCTTAGCTTTAATTCGCAATTTGAATCATTTGATTTCGAGTTATATAGAGAAAGTTATGTTATTTTTCCTAAGACTGCACAAGAGTAGAATTTAAAATTTTGAATTTATGTAGATATATGGGCTTAAACAAAGTAGGGTAAATTGGAATTGGGCTTGATCGGATTGACATATATATATATATATATATATATATATATATATATATGTTGTTATCTTAGGAGACGACTATACTAGTTATTTTTCCTAAGACTGCACAAGAGTAGAATTTAAAATTTTGAATTTATGTAGATATATGGGCTTAAACAAAGTAGGGTAAATTGGAATTGGGCTTGATCGGATTAACATATATATATATATATATATATATATGTTGTTATCTTAGGAGTAGACGACTATACTACACTCGATGGGTGACTCAATTGAGTATAGAGATTTTAGGAGAGTAGAGTTCCCTTCCTGTACATGTGAGTAGATCTTATTGTTACCATATAGTTAATAAGCAAAACCATGTTTTATCGTTTTCAAAACATAATTTATGAAATGATTGTAAAATGGTTTTGTTAATGACTGGTAACATACTTTGTGATAAATGGAGTGTCCTAAAATTGTAAAATATGCATCCATAATTTTGATGAAAAATATATTGTCATGTTTTAAATCATGAAATGTATTTTGATGATATATACTATAATATACTATATTGGATTTTCATGATTTTTCTCGACATGTATGGCACGATTTGTTTATTGATGATTTTGATGCGAGACTAGATACTCGAGCATTAATACCTGAATTCCCCTTGATCGTAGTTCAGGGATAGTACTTATAGCCATAACACTAAGATATGATAGGCGTCGTCCCGCGTAGACTCGCCTCGTATGCTATAACAGACCCGTCTCATTATATAGATTGTCGCACGTTTGCGATGCCTCAAGACGCAGACACTCCATATGGTTAGGGGAGTTTTGGTCCATGTGCAAGCATAACTACTTAGGCTTGAAGATCAAAATATATGAACACGTGAAAGTCTCGCTCAATTTGAAAACCTGATCAAGGAAAGTGAACTCAAACCTCCAATACCTTCTTGAACATCACTCACTTCCCTTTCTCATGATCCACTATATCTTCAAAAACCCACATCTTATTAGTCTCTTTCTTTTGTCTTAGCATAGTAGACTTTGTAGTAAGCTAACTTTCGTGTAATCAAAATTTCATGGGTTCAGTTGTTTTTTTTTTTTTGCTTCACTTCTAAAACATTGACTTAGTTGTCTTTCAACATTTATGATCATTTACTTATGTTTTAATTTGATCTATGTAAAGACTCTTATGATCCATGTTTGAGTGTGAGCATGTGTGTGCTCATTGGTTTCTCTCTAACAGTAGGCCGATGACCTTAGTCTCGAGCCATTTTTTTTTTGCCCTTTAGTTTAATTTTGCTATGTACCCCATTTTGTTGATGACAAAAATGGAGAGAATGATTTGAACATTGGATATATATATGTGGTGAATGTTTGGTTATATTTATGTAGTGAATGCTTGGTTGTATATATATGGTTCCAACTGAGGTTGACGTCACGATTCGCAAAGAAGGTCCTTTAGCTATACTTACTAATTATAAGCCTGAAAAGATAAGAGAAAAAGATAGGAGTGAGTATAATCGTACTTAGTAAGTGAAAAATCTATGTGCAAGCCATTGTGTGGAAGTGTAATTATGTCCTAAATCCATTAATAACAAATTTTCTTTTTTATCATTTCAAAAATAATCACAAATTTACAAAAAAAAAAAAATCGCAAAGTATAACAACCAATCCATTCAAAATAAAAACATTTGTCTTTGCATCAAAATGGGTTATATTCAATTCAAAACCATAGAACTGCTGAAAAGATGTCTCATATCCAAGACCTGGGTCGAGGTCAAGGATTGAATCCACCAAGGGTTTTTATTCATTTCTTAATCCAAAAATATATTGACCATGGTGTTGGCTTGGACATCACCATTGGTAACTCATGGCTGCCCAATCGAAAACTTGGTAGGTGAACCACCCGCATCACACTACCCCAATCCCAAATCTGGCTCTACCCATGCTGCTCTTACTTTAACCGATCATGAGTGAGTAATAACCAAAGTAGCTACGTTTACAATCGGTCATCATAAAATATCATTTTCGTTCATAATAAAATTTTAAAACCATTTTGCAACCCATATCACCTTTGTATCAAATGAACATCAATCAACCTAGCAATGTAAATCATGTGGTATTAACATGTCAAATTCATATTTCCACCATCATCTTTTCAAGAGAACATATCACACTCAAACTAAATTACAAAACCATTTTCCTAAAAATAAAATTTGTAAGACATATAAAATCATTTCTCATTAAAAGAGACATAAAAGTTCCACTCACAGTTAGAAAATGGTATACACTCCCACTAGTCCGGATTCTTGGCTCTACCCTTAATTAAAGAACCTTCGCCTAAATGTTATATAAATCACAATATAAAATTAAGATTAAACATTTATTCAATGCAAATATAAAGCTAAATACATGATGATGCACATGAAAAATATGTCTCTATTATTTTGGCATCTATTAGCACTACTTAACACCCATTTCCATTCCAATCTCTATTATTCCAACTAATATTACTAGTTTCCAACTCCTATATGTCTCAAAGAAATGATCATATCTCAGACTAACTGCATATCTCTTATTTGCGCAATCACGGGAGAACGGTCATAACTTTTGCTACATATATCCAAATCATGTAATTCAAGTCTCAAATTAAAGATAGGACCTAGATCTACAAATTTTATATTCAAAACTTAACCTAATTCATCCTAGAAGGTATCTCAAAGTTGAAGCAAATTACTCAGTCAAAACATGGCAGAATAAAGTATTCCTCTACCAAACGCATCATTTTGAAAAATCAATAAAAATCTAATTTTCGTCAGAATCCTACAAAATCTAATTTCATATGAATAAATCAGCACTTAATTTGCCTATGTGCAGAACAAATTATGACTAAAAGATCACAGTAAGGTCAAACTATTCTATTTGCACAAAATCAAAGGTTCCATTTTTATTATAACCTTTCAACATGCTTCTAAGTTCAAATCTTTAAATATGTTATTTATCATAATTTCAATGATAAATCAAAATCTAAAACCATAAATTTAAGCTTTACCTTGCACTTGGCTCAAGAAACTCCCAAGTTATCACCATAATATCACCTTAAATAACAAGTTCCTTTTCCAAACTTGACGAACTCCAAGCATCCACTTTCCTTTAACTCACGGATTATTAGAATAAGTTGAAAATAGTTCTACAAATCTTAGAAAATCCAGATGTTGCTTGCATGTCTCTTGGTTGATTCAAATAGTGTGAAAAAAAAGGAGAAGGGTTATGAGGAAATAAGAGATATCCAAAAGCCCCTCCTCTACTCTCTCTCTTTCTCTGTTTCTCTCTCACAAATCTTTAATCAACCCACTCAAGAGGCTTCAAGAATAAGGTTACTCTCTCTCTCTTCTCGGTTAATACATTTACACAAAAACACCAACACATTCACTTATTTTTTTATTTCTTAAATGTAATCTCATCATAAGAAAAGCAACATTTATTGTCCCTTTTGACTTTTCTCTCCTACTCAAGGAAAGGAAAACGCAGATGAGGCTTTCTTTCTCTCTTCTTTTTTTCCTTTTTGAAAGTTGAGAACTCGACATTGGGCTCCAAAGTGGGTTCAAATAATTAGACTTCAAGTGTTTGGCCCACACCACTGGTTTATGCCAAGCCCAATTTCTATTTTTTAATTCATCCAATTTCATGATTTAAATTTATACTACTAAAGTTCATCCTATAGGATACAATACAATAGTACAAATAAACATTGGGTTCCGATTTTATACGTATACATGTTCAAAAAAGTAGGTTCGATTTAAATGAAAAGCTCAACTACCACGTCAACCTCTGCAATGCATTCAATGTTTGTGAAAGCTCTCTAATGGCTAAAATCATATCTTTGTCTATAAAATATAACTAAAAGATCAAGAAAAAAGCGTTTTTTGATCGCTCAAAGAATTTCCAAAACTTCAACGATATACTATGTTTTTCATTCCTTTAGTTGTAATCTCATTTGTACTACCACAAACACATCTAAACATTAAGAGCTTAATTTTGTGTTTCATTTTCATTCTATAATTTTTGTAAAGAATAGAAAATTGGTTCTTTTTTATTTAAGTTTGAATTGTAATGAGTAAATAGTTAGTGCGTTTACTTGCTCCTGAGAAAGACAAGTGTAAGTATTGTAAGTGTTAGGGTTAACACTTGTAAAGGTTGCTAGCACCTACAAAGCGAATAGGTTTTACTAGTTGTGAAATAGTAGCTTAGAAAATTCAGGTGAAGCCGAAAAGAGGATGTATACTAGGGAGCTGGAACCACTATAAATCTTAAGTCTTTGTTTCTCTCTCTCTCTCTCTCTCTCTCTCTTCTCTGTTTTTAGATTATTTCTTAACTCAAAAATAGCCAAAACTTAACCTATTCACCCCTAGGTTATCATACATGGTGCCAACAATTTTTATCTCTTTTATAAATTAGTTACATTTGAAATATCTATAACAATTTATCTAACATTTTCTCCAATATTTTTACACAATAGATTTGACTTATACATACCTCGCTTTTCTTTTTGGTAGGAAGACAACAATAACAATTCTTAGTAGATAATTGGGTTGGAATAGAATCTTCCTCAATAAGATGTGTACATGGTAAACAAAATGTTATGTGTGCTTAATTATATAAAGAACTATTAGATTTTCTAAATGCTAAAGAAAATGATTCTAGTAAGAGTACAACCACATAGAGGAAGAGTTGCATGGGTGAGATAAGATTGAGGCACTTATCGAGGATAGATATTTTGGCATACTTTAAGTCATAATATTACTTGATTTTTGCAAAAATGTTTCATTTGTCAAAAGGCCAAAGGCAGGGTACAGAATATTGATTTGTACCAACCTTTTTATCGGAAGATCTATCTATGGATTTTGTTCTTGGATTACCTAAAATATAACATGGTTAAGATTGCACTTTTGCTTTTGTTAATAATACTTTAAAATAGCTTACTTCAGACCATGTAAGAGCTTTATAGATATATGGTTACTTCGTTTTTCAAGGAAGTTATACATTTACATGGGGTATCTATATCTACCACTTCAGATTGTGATGTTTAATTTGTGAGCTATTTCTAGAAGACACTTTGGAAGCTCTTGGGAATCAAGTTGTAGTTTTTAAGTGCTTATCATCCACAAATTGATGGCCAAATAGAAGTGTTAAATAGACCAATAGGTAGTTTTCATAGAAGTCTTGTTGGTGATAGTCCAAGAAAATGGGAGTTTATTGTATCCCAAGCTAAGTTTGCTTATAATAGTTTATTTAGTCATTTAACTAAGAAGGCTCCATTCGAGATTGTCGATGACTGAAAACCCCATCAGGTTTTAGATCTTATATCAATGGCAAATTAGTCAAGTGTTAGTTTGGGTGCTGAAGAATTTGTTGCTGATATCAAGTCCATCTTAGATCAAGCTCAAGAGCACTTGAAACAAGCATCTCAACATTACAAGTAAAAGACCGATGCTCATAGGAAGGAAAAAGAGTTTAAAGAAAATGATCTTGTCATGTTTTACCTTAGAAGAGAAAGGTTTCCTATTGTAACATATAACAAACTAAAGCAAAGGAAGCTTGGCCCTTGTCAAATTCTAAAGAAGTTTGGTCCTAATGCCTATCACCTCTGGCTACTTAACGGGTTTGCTGTAAGTCCTATTTTTAATATCAGTAACTTGTATCGTTATCATGTAAATGAAGTTAAGGTTTCTTTGAAGACCTTACATTTTCCAACCAAATCTAATAGTTCTCATAATGAACAAATTGTTGTGATAGATGTGCATACCATTACTATTAGGCGTGGGAAGTATATATACTGAGTATCTGGTTCGCTAGAAGAGAAAGTCAAACTCAAAAGATGTCTCGGTTTTTCTTGAAGAATTCAAGAAGATTAATGGACTATTATGGAAGGACTTAACTTCAAACTTTAAGTTGAGATCTTCTAAAGTAGAAGAGAGTGATGCAAGAACATGAACAATCACTTTCTAATATCTTTTAGCTTTCTAGGACTCTATTTCGACCCTTATCTTATTATGGCTCTTGGAATTGTGTTTTTATCTAAGTTCATAGTATTTCTTTTCTTAAGATATTATGTTTTGTTCAAAGTCCTTAACAATCCAAAAATGCCCAAATACAATATATAATCCTTTGTAGTGTGTTTTGACCTTCTAGGAAGTTACAATATGTGTTAAGTCAAAAGTTACTTTGTATATCTCTATATTAACCCATGAGAATACAATACAAAAAATCACATTTGAAGAGATTTTATATAATTATTAGCAAGTGTTCTTGCCTGGATGAGTGACTTATGTTAAACATTCAAGTATGTAACTTCATCATGTTGAGTGGAATCCATGATTGGTAGTATTACATTCATTGCCATGGTTGATAGCCATCCTAGGACATTGTTCCCTTCATTTTCCTTAACACTATCTGTAACACCGACACTGCGGTATCCGTAATATTGTACCATTTTTGAAATATATATATATAAATAAGATATTTATTCAAAAAAAAAAGGGAAAAGAGAGGGAGAGAAGGAAGTGTTTTTGGCCGAAACGTGGTCTCCCCAAATCAGATTAGGGCTAAAGCTCTAATCTCTCCCTTTCTCTCTCTCTTTCTCTTTCTCTCTCCCTAACCCTTCACCTTCCGCGGCCGCCTTCTTCCTCTGCCGCAATCGCTGCTCGCCCCACCACCTCTCTCCACCACGAGCAACCGCCACCATCTTCTCTCTCTCTCTACCTCACTCACGGCCTCTCTCTCACTGTTTCTCTCTCTCTCTCCGCTGCTCACTCTCTCTTTATCTCTCGTGATCTCCTTCCCTCTCGATCGCCCTCCACCGCGAATCCGCCACCTTCACCGCGATCCGCCACCACCATGAGCGCACCCAGCTGCTGCAGCTCCTCTCTCCCGTGAGCAAGCCGCTGCAGCTCCTCCCTACACGAGCGCGAGCGTGCCACAGCGCAAGCTTTAACGAGCAACCGCGCGTTTGCGCTTGCTTGGGAGCGCACCTGCGCACGAGCGCCCGCCTGCTCCCGAGCGTGCTCCAGCCCACTGCGTACAACCGGCCAGCGCGCGACTATAGCCCAGCTCACGAGCGCATGTGCCGGCCCGTGAGCCCGCAAGAGTGCCAGCCCGCGAGCCCACCAGCCTGCGACAGTACAAGAGCCCATGCAGCCGCGAGCCCACTGCGACCGCGAAGCCTACTACAGCCCATAGCCTACTACGGCCCGTATCCCGTAGCCCACTGCGGCCACAGCCCGCAGCCCGTGACGGCCCACAAGTTTCTGTGGAGCATTGTAGATTTTGAAGCGATCATGGAGACATTCGGACGAAGGTCTGCACTCCGAGAAAACCCTAGGTGAGAAAATTTCTTACCCATTTGATTTATTTGAATGAATGTTAGGGTTAAGCTGAGAAATGAGGAGAAATGGTTGGCGTGCAGGCGCTGCGCGCCCTGGGTGCTGCGTACTGCATACAGGCACTGCGCGCCCTGCACACAGGCCTTGCATAGAGGCGTTGCGTGCCCTGCACAAAGGCGCTACGCGCCCTGCACACAGGCGCTGCACGCCCTGCACATAGACCCTACACATGGGTACTGCGCGCCCCATACATGAGCGCTACACGCTGCACAGAGAAGTGCTGGGCTGTGGCCCTGTTGGCCCTTTGGTGCGAGCGAGAGATTGGATTGGTGTGAGCCCTGTGCAAAATTGGTCGAGTACCAATACTTGAGTCTTGTAGACATGTTGTATACATGAACAAAATATGAGGATTTTGGGTAGCGTTCTAAAGGATTCGAACTATCTGATTGGCATTCGTGTATTAGAAGTGATAGCCTATTTCCTATAACTGCGAAGATTTGAAACTCGTTGATTTTTTATATATATATACATTCATAGGTATTGGGTATCTCGAGTTTGGGGAACCCTTTTCTTCGCTTTGTGGTATTATTGGGGAGTGTGCTACCCTCCTTCATATAGTGAGTGAGATTTATTTCAATACTTTTGTTTAATGTGTAAACCCTGTTTTAAAATATTTGATAAATGAGCATAATTTGTAGCGTATTTGAAATGTTTTGACTAATTTTGAAATTCATTTTTGTGAACCGATGGAGTGTCCAAAAACAATGTTGAAATATTGAAATTATACATCCATGTGGTTGAAATGTATAATGGGCCATTTTATGCTATATGTCGCATTTGGTTTGTGAACCTGATTTCAATACATTTTGATACGATTTTGCATTTGGTCTTAAGGGTTTGGTATGTATTGTTCCGTAACTACGAAGGACACGTGAGAGACGCTTTGGTGGCGTCCGGATATGCCTAGGCCTGGGGTATCCCACGAGTTGTCGTGATTTTATTAACGACACGGTATTAGCTAGGTTGAACCAGAAAGAGGAGGATTTGGATACTCTCTCCAAGTCTAGCATCTGGACGAGATCCATCGCCAATGCCGGGGTAGAGAGCACTTTAAATAAATTTGTATATAACACCCCCGGTGCATCTGTCATCGGTCGCGGTAGACCTCTGTTAGGACATTTTCGGCTGGCGGCTCTATGATTTTAATGACAGTACTTTGGATGCATATTTGACTTGAAAAGGCATGTTAATGATATATTGTTGAAATGAAAAGCATGATGATTTGAAATATGATTCGTATACTTATGCTTTGACACTTCAGTTTCACACTTCATATTAGACGATTGCATTGACCCACTCACTCACTGAGTATTCTTCCCTGAGTAAACACCCCTCATTTCCCTTCTTGTTTTAGAGATAGTATTTGACAAGGAGCGTTGCTTTTAGGACGCTCAGTATCGTTGGGATATCTGGTTTGGACTCGAGGAGTCATTATATATTTCTGCTGCAAAATTTGTATTGGTAATGTAAATGTATTCTGAAGTCTATAGACGACCATTGTGTAATTCTAGGATGACTATATAAATATGGATATTTAAATTATAGAACTCTCATGTCATTGCATAACATTGCATTGAGACATTTCTTATTCGTTGTGTATGTACTTGGGAATATGTTATGTCTTAGAAGTGTAATCTAGGATCGCTCGGTGCCACCTCTAAATCATAGGAGGGACGATTGGCAGCTGTCCATGCTTTTGACAGGGCATGGCAGTAGAGGTCTGTAGCTAGGTTGTTGGAAATTTTTATAGTTTTGTGTTATTCTGGATGTTGGTTATGGGATTGGTTGATTTTGGAGAGATCGGGATGACTATTTGATTATTTTACAGGATGATTGTGATTTATATAGGATTAATTGTACTTGAGAGATCTCTAAAATATGGGGAGGTTCTGCCTGATTTTCTATAAAAATATAGCCGACATTCAGAACAACTGGTGGTTGTTCACGATCCCGGTCCGGGGCGTGACTGTTGAATTGGTATCAGAGCTCCCTAGGTTGAGAGCTATATTGGAAGAGAGTTTTGAAAACATTCCCGAGTGTATTTGTGTTTAAAGTCCTCAATGCATGAGAGTTTCATATAGTCGTGAAATCCCAGTATATGGTCATAGGTATATGAGTTCATCCATTTTAAAGGGTTAGATACGGTTGTGTCTAACCTAACATGTTTTTTTTTGGATTTGATTCCATTCTTTGTGAGGGTAGTCAAGATGTGACTAGTCCAAATTTCTTGAACCATGCCTATTTTTTGAACGATACCTAATAAGAATCCTTCTCTTGCAGAAGTATGACGACCCGACGGAGGACCATTTTGCCCCACCAGAGGAATTAGACGAGCCGGAGGATCGTTCCTCGACTTGTATGCCACCACCGGTACCTACTCAGCCAGCTGCTCAAGCTAAGACTCCCGTATCCACACTCGATGCCTTTTGGCAGGTATACGAGTGGTACGCTTCGCATGGGGTCCAGATTCCGCCCCCACCACCTCTTACAGCGGCGCCTGCACCTGCAGTAGTTCCAGTTCTTTTGGTACCGGTTCCACTGCTGGTGGCCGGTCCTTCTACTTTGTCCGAGCCGAGTGAGACCACATCGGCTGGTCTTAGACGGATACATGAGTTGACTTAGTTGGTTAAGGAGGCCTGTCAGCCGGGGTGCACTGATTTCACGAGACTTGGTGATGCTACGGCAGCCAAGCATTGGATTAACCATACCCGTAGGATTTTGACCGATCTGGGGATTGGAGAGGAGCTCTGCCTGAAAGTGGCATAGCAATTATTAGAAGGAGAGACCCTCACTGATGAGGCGACAGAGCCACTGCGGTAGGACGACTTCTTTCGGAAGTTTGACCGCAGATTCTTCCCACTCTACCAACAGGACAGGATGAGATCAGAATTGGGATGGCTTACATAGGGGTTTAGATCTGTCTTGGAGTATGAGGTAGATATGCGAAGACTTGTCGCATTCGTACCGAATCTGGCCACACCTCAGTATTTGGGATTCAAATTCGTGGACGGTTTTAGCCTTAACAGAAAGATATATATAACTATTACTCTACAGTTTACACTGGCCGAAATGATAGACTCTACTCACCGCACGGAGGCTTTGGTCCACACTGAGACTAGGCAGAGAGAGAGCAGAGAGAGAGCAGAGAGTAGAAAAGAAAGAAAGAGAAGTCTCATTTTGCGCAGAACTCCAAGAGCGGCTGGGGATTCAGTTCGCACAGAGGTGGACTACGATCTGGATTTCCTGAGCTGGGATGGGGACAGTACTCCAAGGGGTTCAGACAGCCCGCTCTGACTCACCTTGCATAGTATACTGCTCAGCGGCATTCTTATTGCCGCAGGTGCAGTAGGCCCCATTCGATAGAAGCTTGTTCAGTGTCGGTCACTTGCTTCCACTCTGGGAAGCCGGGGCATATCAGGAGTTTCTACCCTGAGTTAGGACGCGGAGGACAGAGTTCACTGAGTTGCACTAGTACTCCTCAAATGGGATAGCAGGGGCAGCCTGCTCGGCCAGCATCTTCTACTCCCAGGATGACCACCGGGAGTAACACAGTGCAGACCCAAGCACGACAGCAGCCTAGGGCTCAGGCCCAGGTTTATGCCATGACGCAAGAGGATGCCCAGGCTACTCTGACATCTTTGTACACTGAAGTTGTAAAAGTCTTAGAAGATCAACTATTTTGACATATATATATATATCAAGTTTGAAATTATTCTAAGTCTATGTGCATTTTGTTCAATGATAGGTACTCTACCTATCTTCAGAATAGATGCTCGTATCCTTATCGACACGGGGTCTAACTATTCGTATGTAAGCGATCAATTTTTCTAACATTCTGATAGGCCGCTCTCACCTTTAGACGAGGAGATATTGGCCATCACTTCTCTGGGTGAGCAGATTGTGCACAGTATAGTGTATAGAGAATGTGAGATCAAAGTTGGGGATACAGTGCTGAAGGTGGATCTAATCCCTCTCGCCATGACTGATTTTGATGCCATCTTAGGGATGGATTGGCTACATATGCATCGGGATTCAGTTGACTGCTTTAAGAAGTAGGTGGAATTTCGAAGACCCGATCAGCCAGTGTTGATTTTTTAGGGCGAGAGGCAGGTTTTACCCCGCTGTGTCATTTCAGTTTTGGAGGCCAAACGTATGATTCGCCGCGGATGTACAGCATATCTGGCTCACATCATAGACACCACTGCTCAGGGACCGAGACTGGAGGATGTTTTAGTAGTACAGTACTTTCCTGATGTTTTTCCTGAGGAGCTACCCCGATTACCACCGGTTCGGGAGTTTGACTTTGAGATAAATTTAGCTCCGGGGACTACCCCTATCTCTATGCTGCCATGCAAGATGGCACCGGCTGAGCTGAGGGAGCTCAAGGTCCAGCTGCAGGAGTTGCTGGATAAGGGATTCATCCGTCTTAGCACGTCACCTTGGGGTACTCCAATGCTGTTTGTAAGGAAGAAGAACGGCTCACTGAGATTGTGTGTGGATTACAGGCAGCTTAATTGGGTGACTGTGAAGAATAGATATCCGCTGCCTGGCATAAATGATTTGTTTGATCAATTGCAAGGTGCCCGAGTTTTCTTGAAGAATGATCTTCAATCGGGATATCATCAGTTGTGGATTAGGAGTCAAGATGTGCCAAAGACAACTTTCTGTACTCAATACGGGCACTACGAATTTCTAGTCATGCCGTTTGGACTGACTAATGCCCCCACTGCATTCATGGACTTGATGAATAGAGTCTTTCACGACTATCTGGATCAGTTTGTCATAGTCTTCATAGACGATATACTGGTGTATTCGTAGAGTGACGAGAATCATGTTCAGTATCTTCGTACCATTTTACAGATCATCCGTGATGAGCAGCTATATGCCAAATTCACAAAATATGAATTTGGCTAAAACAGGTTGGATTTTTGGGGCATGTCGTTTCTGGGAAAGGGATTTTTGTTGATCCGCAGAAGGTTGATGCCATTACGAGATGGGAGCAGGCACGGACAATAATTGAGATCAGGAGTTTTCTTGGTCTGGCCGGGTATTACCGCAGATTTGTTGAGGGGTTTTCCCGGATAGCTGCTCCATTGTGTAGATTAACGCGAAAAGGTGTCAAGTTTGTATGGGATAACCGTTGTGAGACGAGTTTTCAGGAGCTCAAACAACGGTTGACTACAGCTCCAATTTTGGCATTTCCCACCAGCAGTCGGGAGTACACAGTGTACAGTAAAACTAGCCGATAGGGGTTGGATTGTGTTTTGATGCAAAATGGTAGGGTGATTGCCTACGCCTATAGACAGTTGAAGAAACATAAGGTGAATTATCCGATACATGATCTGGAGCTTGCGGCCATAGTCTTTGCATTGAAGATATGGCGCCATTACTTATACGGGGTGACTTGCCGGGTGTATACTGATCATAAAAGTCTGAATTATTTATTCACCCAGCGAGAACTTAAGCTGAGACAGAGGAGATGGTTGGAACTCCTCAAAAATTATGATCTTGTCATTGATTATCATCTCGGCAAAACCAATGTGGTTGTTGATACCTTGAGCCAGAAATCAGCTTCATCATCTCAAGAGAACAATACAGCATACCTCACTTGTTTGATGGGACTCTGGGATCAGATTGGCTAGTGATGATCAGGGCACTCTGTTAGCCAGGTTTGAGGTTAAGCCGACGCTATTGGACCGTATTAGGGAGCTGCAGGGTACTGATACCGAGTTCCAGGCTCTTACTGAGAGAGCCTGCAGAGGTGATATAGATGATTTCAGAGTCCGTAGTAATGGACTTCTGACTTATCGAGATAGAGTGGTTATACCCGTGGATGAGGATCTCTGCAGGTCCATATTAGAGGAAGCACACTCTTCAGCCTATGCCTTACACCCGGGTAATACAAAGATGTATCGAACTATTTGGGGCAGCTATTGGTGGCCATATATGAAGAGGGACATTGCAGAGTTTATAGCTAGATGTTTAGTCTATCAGCAGGTGAAGGCTGAGCATCAAAGGCTAACGGGTTTACTACAGCCTCTTCCCATTCCCGTATGGAAATGGGAACATGTGACTATGGACTTTGTTATGGGATTGCCGCGGACTCAGGCCAAATATGTTGCCATTTGGGTGGTAGTCGATCGACTCACCAAGTCCACCCATTTCATCTCGATGTGCAGCAACTCTCCACTGGAGACATTGGCACGTCTATATATTGACGAAATAGTCAGACTGCATGAGGTTCCTGTGTCCATAGTCTTGGATAGAAATCCGAGATTCACTTCTCGATTTTGGCCGAAGCTACAGGAAGATTTGGGCACGCGGCTCAGTTTTAGCACAGCATATCACCCACAGACAGATGGTCAATCAGAGAGGACCATTCAGACGCTTGAGGATTTGCTTTGGGCTTGTGTTATGGATTTTCGTGGTAATTGGGACAGGCATTTACCGCTGGTGGAGTTTGCATATAATAATAGTTATCAGGCCAACATCGGCATGCAGCCTATGAGGCACTTTACGGCATAAAGTGTCACACCCCGTTGTGCTGGGATAAAGTAGGTGAAAGACACCTTAGTAGTGTTGAGTTAGTCGAGGAGACTAAGGTAAAGGTGAGGGTGATCCGCGAGCGGTTAAAAGCCGCCCAAGACAGACAGAGGGCATATACGGATCGTAGACACCGGGCCTTAGAGTTTGAGGCGGGTGATATGGTATTTTTGAGGATTTCTCCCTTGAAGGAACTTATTCGATATCAGTAACAGGGCAAGTTGAGCCCCAAGTACATTGGCCCATTCCGTATCCTCAGTAGCGTTGGGAGCGTGGCATACAGACTAGAGCTGCCAGACGAGTTATCTCGAATCCATGAGGTCTTCCACGTATCAGTGTTGAGGGAGTACATCCCAGATCTTTCACATATTTTGGAGCATCCGCCAGTAGAGATACAAGAGAACTTGAGTCTACCTGTTCAGCCGGTGGCCATACTTGAGCAGCAGATCCGACAGCTACGGAACAGAGAGGTATCTCTTGTCCGAGTGCTATGGCGCAGCGATCAGTTCGAGAAAGAGACCTGGGAGCCCGATGAGACTATGAGGAGGCGGCACCCCCAGTTGTTTGCTATTTAGCCTTCTTTTAGTTCCGAGAACGAAACTTATTTTTAGGGAGTTAGAAAATGTAACACCGATACTGCAGTATCCGTAATATTGTACCATTTTTGAAATATATATATAAATAAGATATTTATTCAAAAAAAAAGGGAAGAGAGAGGGAGAGAATGAAGAGCTACGTTTCGGCTGAAAAGTGGCACTTCCCTCTCCCCAAATCAGATTAGGGCTAAAGCCCTAATCTCTCCCTCTCTCTCTCTCTTTCTCTTTCTCTCTCCCCGACCCTTCACCTTCCGCAGCCGCCTTCTTCCTCTGCCGCGATCGCTGCTCGTCGCTCCACCTCTCTCCACCGCGAGCAACCACTACCATCTTCTCTCTCTACCTTACTCACAGCCTCTCTCTCACTGTTTCTCTCTCTCTCCGCTGCTCACTCTCTCTCTAACTCTCGCGATCTCCTTCCCTCTCGATCACCCTCCATCGCGAATCCGCCACCCTCCACCGCGATTCGCCACCACCACGAGCGTACCCAGCTGCTGCAGCTCCTCTCTCCTGCGAGCGAGCCGCTGCAGCTCCTCTCTGCATGAGCGCAAGCGCGTCACAACGCAAAAGCTAGCGCGCGACCGCACGAGCGCACGACCGAGCGAGCGCTTCCCCTTGCGAACGCGCCTGCTCGGGAGCACACCTGCGCATGAACGCTGCCTGCGCCCGAGTGCGCTTCAGCCCACTACGCGCAACCCGTGAGCGCGTGACTATAGCCCAGCTCGCGAGCGCACATGCTAGCCCGCGAGCCCGTGAGCCCGTTAACCCACGAGCGTGCCAGTCCGCAAGCCCACCAAACCGCGACAATCCATGAGCCCGCAAGCCCACTGCGGCCCACAGCCCGCAACCCGCGATAGCCTGTGACAGCACATGAGTTTCTGCGAAGCATTGTAGATTTTGGAGCAATCGATGAGACATTCGGACGAAGGTTTACGCTTCAAAAAAACCCTAGGTGAGAAAATTTCATACCCATTTGATTTATTTGAATGAATGTTAGGGTTAAGTTGAGAAATGAGGAGAAATAGTTGGCGTGCAGGTGCTGCGCGCCCCAAACGATGCACCCCAGGCGATGCGCCCCAGGCGATGCGCCCCAGGCGTTGCGCGCCCCAGGCACTGCGTACTGAAAACTAGGCACTACACGCACTGTACACTGGGCGCTACGCGCCCTGCATATAGGCACTGCGTGCCCTGCACATAGACCCTACACATGGCACTGCGTGCCCCGCACATGGGCACTCCACACTGCACAGAGGAGCGCTGGGCTGTGGCCCTGTTGGCCCTTGGGTGCGAGCGAGAGATTAGATTGGTGTGAGCCCTATGCAAGATTGGTCGAGTACCAACACTTGAGTCTTGTAGACATATTGTATGCATGAACAAAATATGAGGAATTTGGGTAGAGTTCTAAAGGATTCGAACTACCTGATTAGCATACGTGTATTAGAAGTGATAGCCTATTTCCTATAACTGCGAAGCTTTGAAACTCGTTGATTTTATATATATATATATATTCATAGGTATTGGGTGCCTCAAGTTAGGGGAACCCTTTTTTTCGTTTCGTAGTATTATTGGGGAGTGCGCTACCCTCCCCCATACACTGAGTGGGATTTATTTCAATACTTTTATTTAATGTGTAAACCATGTTTTAAAATATTTGATAAATGAGCATGATTTGTAATGTGATTGAAATGTTTTGACTAGTTTTGAAATTGATTTTTATGAACCGATGGAGTGTCCAAAAACTGTGTTGAAATATTAAAATTATGCATCCATGTGGTTGAAATGTATAATATGCTATTTTATGCTACATGTTGCATTTGGTTTGTAAGCCTGATTTCGGCATATTTTGATATGATTTTGGATTTGGCATTGAGAGCTTTGGTATGTATTGTTCTGTAGTTACGAAGGATACTGTGAGAGACGCTTTGGTGGCGTCCGGATATGCCTAGGCCTAGGGTATCCCATAAGTTGTCGTGATTTTATTAATGACACGGTACTAGCCAGGTTGAACTCGAAAGGGGGAGAATTTGGATACTCTCTCCAAGTCTAGCACCTGGACGAGGTCCGTCGCCAATGCCGGGGTAGAGAGCACTTTAAATAAACTTGCATATAACACCCCCGGTGCATCTGTCATAGGTCGCGATAGACCTCCGCCAGGACATTTTCGGCTGGCAGCTCTATGATTTTAGTGACAGTGCTTTGGATGCATATTTGACTCGAAAATGAATGCTAATGATATATTGTTGAAATGAAAAACATGATGAGTTGAAATATGATTTGTATACTTATGCTTTGACACTCTAGTTTCATACTTCATATTAGACGATTGCATTGACTCACTCACCACTGAGTATTCTTCCCCGAGTACTCACCCTTCATTTCTCTTCTTGTTTCAGAGATAGTATTTGACAAGAAGCATTATTTTTAGGATACTCAGTATCATTGGGAGATTTGGTTTGGACTCAAGAAGTCATTATGTAAAATTTGTATTGGTAATATATATGCATTCTGAGGTCTATAGACGACCATTGTGTAATTCTGGGATGACTGTATAAATATGGACATTTAAATTGTGGAACTCTTATGTCATTACATAACATTGCATTAATGCATTTCTTATTCGTTGTGTATGTACTTGGGAATGTGTTATGCCTTAGAAGTGTACTCTAGGATCGCTCGGTGTCACCTCTAAATCACAGGAGGGGCGACTGGCAGCTGTCCATACCTTTGATGGGGGCATGGCAGTAGAGGTCTGTGCCTAGGTTGCTCGAAATTTTTATAGTCTTGCATTATTCTGAATATTAGTTGTGGGATTAGTTGATTTTGGAGAGGCTGGAATGTCCATTTGATTATTTTACAGGATGATTGTGATTTATACAGAATTAATTGTACTTAGGAGACCTCCGAAATATGGGGAGATTTTGTCCAATTTTCTGTAAAAATACAACCGGCATTCAAGATAACGGGCGGTTGTTCACGATCCCGGTCAGGGACGTGACACTATTGCTACTGGCCTCCCTACATTAGGATACTAGAAGTTTATCTCATTTTTTGAGTCTTTTGGATAAAAACGATGTCATGAAGGTGTCCAAAAGTGTCCTCATATTTATGAAGCATAAGTATCTAGTGGCCTTTACTACCTCATTGAAAGTACAATTCTTAGGATTGTTGCTATATGCATCTATAGATATTGATGATGATATTACCTGATTTTGGCAAATGAGGTTAGGTTATATAAGTGAAAGATGCATGACGAAACTAAGCAAGGTTGGCCTATTATGTGGTTACAAAACTAGAAAGTAGGAATTTTGTGATCACCATATTAATGGGTATTCATGGGAAATAATGTAGGGTGAATGTTAGTATAACAACTCATCAGACCAGAGGGACAGTGGATTACATCTCTTGAGATTTGAGGAGACCTTCCCATTAGTATCATAAGGTGGACACTACAAAAAAACATGGTTTTAGCCACGGATTTTCGCAACGGAAAAAATTCGTCGCTATTTTGCGACGGATTTAGCGACGAAAAACTTTTTCGTCGCTAATTGGCCACAAAATTTGCAACAAAAAAAAGTCGTGGCTAAATTAGCGACGGACACATTATTCGTAGCAAAATTCATCGCTAATTAGTGACGAAAAAATTTTCGTGGCTAAATTCGTCGCTAATTAGTGACGAAAAAAGTTTCATCGCTAAATTCGTCGCCAATTGGGGACAAAAAAATTTTTGTTGCAAATTTTGTCGCTAAATATGACAAAATTTTGCCACAAATTTAAAATTCGTCGCAAAATTTAATCTTTTTTAAATAGAATTTTATTTTTTTATTTTTATTTTTCTTTTATTAATATGTAATATTTAAGTTAAAAATTAATTTAGCGACGGAAAATAAATCCGTCGCTAGATGAAAATCCAATCCGTATATCCGATGATTTAGCGACGGATTAAAATCCGTCGCGGAATTTATTTTATTTTTATTTTATTTTAATAATTTCAGCGACGGATTCCAAATCCGTCGCTGAATTTTATATTCTTTTAATTATAATTTTATTTTATTTTTATTTTATTTTACTAATTTATATTAACAAATCATATTATTATTTTATAATATTTTAATTTACATTTTATTTTATTAAGAATAATGTTATTTAATTCTTAAAAAAACCATATATTTTATTTTATTTAAAATATATATTTTTAATTAATTTATTATTTTTTTTACTTTTTTTGTTTGATTTAATATTTTTTATTATTGTATAGGTAATTTTATTTTATTTGTATTAGTTTATTCAATAATATAATTTAAAATTAATTATTAATGTCTGCGTGGGCGCGGGCGCCGGCGCATGCACGCACGGGCGCCTGCCTGCCTGGGCGCCCGCGCCCTGCGTGCGCCTGTCTCGGCGCTCGCGGGTGCTTGCCTGGGCGCCCGCGCTTGGGAGTGCCTACCTGGGTGCCTAGGCAGGCAGGCGCGGGCGCCCAGGCAGGCAGGCGCGGGCGCCCGCGCCCCAGCAGGAGCGCGCGCACGCCCGCGCCCCAGCAGGAGCGCGCGCACGCCCGCGTGCCAGGCAGGCGCACGGGCGCCCAGGCAGGCGCGGGCGCCCTTTGTTTTAATTCTATAAAAACATGCAGGTGGAGGGATTTGAACCTTGGACCCTAGACTTCGGATTTGAGCAGATCACCATTGCACCATTCCTTGGTATTAGTGTTTTGTGATGATATTTTTGTTTTCTTTCTTCCACCTTTTTGTTTCCTATTCTTACTTTTTTTTCTTTTGGTTTTTTTTTCTTTTTATTTTCATTTCTTATATATAATAATTTTATTGAAATTTGAATAAAAATATTTTGTGATTAAATTTTATAGATTTTTTAAATTATTAATATATTATAATTTATTGATAATTATAATTTTATAGTTTTGAGATACATTTTTAAATTATGGATTAAAAAAATAAAATAAAATTGAAAAAGAATAATAAAATAATAAAATAAAAGAAAAAAGAAGAAATCAAAATATAATATTAATATATTTTTTAATTAATTTATTATTTTATTTTAAATTAGTATTTTATTATTTTTTATTTTATTAAAAATTATCATATTTATTAGTTTTAATTAAATATTATTTTAGGTTGGTGGTATAAATAAAAAAAGTTTTTATATTTATTATTTTAAATTGTTATTATATATTATTTTATTATTATTAGAAAAATATGAAAAAAATATAATAAATAATAAAAAAAAAACTTTATATCACGATAATATTGTTGGCTCGGTGGTTTACAGGTTGCGTGTGTGCAGGAGTTCGTGCAGGAGTTCGGAGTTCGAACCATGTGGAAGCAGGCAGAAGGCGCGGCATTTTCCAGCAATTAAGAGTTGATGCTGGCTCGGGTGGGCAGGTTGCAGACGGGCGGGCGGGCAGGTGGGGTGCTGGCTTGGGCGGGCAGGGTTGCAGGGTTGCAGGGCAGGTTGGTGCTGGGGTGGGTGGGCACGTGGATCTGCCAGCTCAGAGGCAGGGCATATGGAATCAGCGACGGATTTGGAATCCGTCGCTGATTCAGCGACGGATTTTAGCGACGGATTCCAGATCCGTCGCTAATTCAGCGACGGATAATTTTTTGACGGGTTTGTTTTCCGCTAAATTAGCGACGGATTTTAGCGACAAAAATTATCTGTCGCTAAATTTAGCGACGAATAATTTTTCGTCGCTAAATTTTGTGACGAATTTTAGCGACGAAAACTTATTTGTCGCTAAATTTAGCGACGGATTCCAGATTTTCGTCGCTAAATTTAGCGACGGATTTCTAATTTTCGTCGCTAAATTTTTGCGACGCGTTATTAGTGATGAAAAATTTTTCGTCGCTAAATCTGTCGCTAATGTTTTTAGCGACGAATTTTTTTAAAATTTTCGTCGCTAAATTTGTGGCTAAAATGCTGTTTTTTTATAGTGGGAGCTCTTTATATGTTTATTTTTGTTGATGATTTTTCAAGGAAAGTGTGGATGTATTTTCTAAAAAAACAAGAGTGATATATTCACTATTATTAAGTAATGGAAAGTTCAGAAAAAAAAAAAAAAAGGGGAATCACTCAAGCATCTCCAAACAGATAATTATTTGGAATTTGGCAAAGGCAAGTTTGATCTATTTTGCAAAAATGAAGGGATAGGTAGACATTGAAATGTTGTTAGAACACCAAAGTAGAATGGTATCGTAGATTAGATGAATATAACAATCATAGAAAGAGCAAGATGCATGCTCTCAAATGTTGGTGTATCAAAGACATTTTGGGCGGAAGCTGCTATTATTGTTTGCTAATTGGTTTATCTGTCTCCATTGACAAGAATTGAATTTAAGACTCCTAAGAAAGTTTGGTCAGGTAAACTTGCTGGTTATACTATTTTGAAAGTATTTGGTTGTGCTCCATATACTCATGTGAATGACAATAAACTTAAGCTAAAGACAAAGAAGTGCATATAGGCTATGTATCTAGGTAAAAAGGTATCGGTTGCGGCGTACTGATCTGAAATCAAGTTTATTGTGAGTCAGGATATTACCATTTATAAGTTTGAATTACTTCAAAAGGAGAGATCTAGAATTGCTACTACAAATAACCGAAGAGTTAGCAAGTAGTTAGAGTTTGAGATTAAAGTTCCTAAGACAATGCGTGATAGTGATATGGTCTAAAATGCAACTTATGATGACGATTGATCATAAGTAGGAACATCAAGTACAACACTTTATAGCTACGAGCAGACCACGGAGAAATATTAAACCACCCTCAAGATATGGTGACTTTGTTACTTGTGATGATGGTGAGTTTGATACCTATGTTTTATCTGTACCTGAGAATGTTACTAACAAGCCTTACATGTACCGTGAGGCTATTTCTTGTGATGAATCATCTCAGTGGCTTGCAATTATAAGTGAAGAGATTGAGTCTTTTCATAAATTAGAGATGGAAGCTCATGAAACCTCATGCCAAAAGATTGTTAGATGAAAATGGATCTTCAAGAAGAATGAAAGAATTCTAGGGTTGAGAATGGAAGATTCAAGGAACAATTGGTTACAAAGGGTTATACTAAATGGAAAGAGATCAACTATAATGAAGTGTTCTCTCTAATAGTGAGGCATAGCTCAATCCTAATTTTGCTTGCTATAATAGCTTATTTTAATCTTGAGTTAGAGCAACTTAATGTCAATATAGCATTTGACTAGTGAGCTTAACGAAAGGGTTCATAGTTCCTTACATGGAGAACCAAGTATGTTTACTTAAAAAGACATTATATGGCTTGACATAATTTTCTAGGTAGTGGTATAAGATGTTTGATATGTTTATAATTACATAAGGTTATATTATGAATATATGTGATAATTGTGTTTACCATAGGATGCTTGATGATGTTCTTGTATTTACTTATTATTTAATGTGGATGATATACTAATTGTTGCTAAGAGTATGACACATTGTTCATTTGAAAATTAACGGTGAATTTGAGATAAAAGACTTAGGTGAAACGAAGAATATTCTTGGTATGGAGTTTGGCAGATTTGGCATGCAATGAGGTTGTTCTTGTCTTAGAAGAACTACTTCTTGAAAGTGTTTGAGTGTTTGGGCACACGAGATATAGTATTTTTAAAACTAGATCAGACTTACTGGTTTGACCATAAATCATTTTCTAGTTCTATTCAGTTTTTACTGTTAAATCAGATGAAATCAAAATCATTTAAAATCAGTCAAAACTAACAAAACTAGTAAACCATTCAAACCAATCCAAAAAAAAAGTGAGATAAATTCAATTTTTTCATAGCGATATATAAACTTTATTTTATTTTAAAATATATAACATATAAATTATATATATAATATCATAGTAATGTCATCCGGTTCGTAAAATGGTCTGATCAATCTGACCAATGAACCATGAATTAGTAGGTTGGTCGAGTTGTTTTTTTGTTCAGTTTTAAAAGTATCGGTGAGATATGAATACTGTGACTACTTTATGGGCCCACTTTAGACTTTCAATTGAGTTGTCACCATAGACGGAGGATGAAGAGGAATACATGACTACTATTCCTTATGCTAATTTTATTGGCAGCATAATATATGCTATGGTGTGCACAAGACCTGATACTTCACAAGATATTTCTGTGGTTAGAAGGTACATGCTAATCCCGACAAGATCATTGACCAACGGTGAAGTGGATTTTTCATTACTTGAAGCATAGTATGGATGTTGGCTTGGTGTATAACGGGAATATCAACAATAGAAATTGTATTGCTGGATATTCAGATTAAAACTTTGCTTGAAACTTGGATGATATGAGATCTCAAATAGGTTATATCTTCACTCTTTCATGGTCAGCTATTAGTTGGAAGGTGACTTTGTAATCTACAATTGCATTGTCTGCTGCAATTTCCAAGGTGCTATTGTGGTAGAAAAAGTTCACACAGTTGATAATTCGGAAGACATGTTGACTAAGCTTATTCCTAAAGACAAGTTCAAGCATTGCTTGGACTTAGTTAGAGTTTGTAGTATCTGAAGCCTTTTAAGGGCAATGGCAGTGAAGATAGAGATTGATCTATAAGGTGGAGCTGAGAGGAATTTAAGTCGAAGGTGGAGATTTGATGAATATTTTCTTGAATTTGTATTTATTATATTGATATCCCACTTATAACATATGTTTCTTTAGGTTTAGGTAACTACCTTTTGTTAAGACAGTTTCTTAATAGTTTCTTGAGGCATCTATAGCATTCAAGTGTATGTGTGATTGGGAGGTTTTGTCAATTTTTTTGAGTTGAGAATTATTGATAGTATTCTTGTAATCTTTTGATTTCTCTCAAACTACATTATTCTCTATCATTGGTACCTATGGACTATGGCTTTTAATAGTTGATCCATGTTGAAATTGCTATGTTCTTGCATGTGGTTGATTTTCTTTGACTTCTTTTGTTTTTTAGATTGTTTAATTGATCAACAAAATTTGGATTGTACTTCTACATATGTCGTTTTATTGTCAACAAGTGGAAATTAGGTTACTTCACGCACACATTAGGGTGAAAATGTGATTTGTTGTATTCACCGATTTTTCTTCTTTTATTTTTAATTTTTAACAAGGTATTTTGATCCTCTATAAACATGATGATAACAATTAGGGTAATATTTTCGTATACATTTTATAGTAAAGTAATGAAAATATATTTTTCTAAACAGAATATTGCTAATTCTTTTAATTGAATTTCTTATATATATTTATATGTATATGCATATGTAGTAAGTTCTTAACGACTAGGGGAAACTCTATGTTGGCAGGTGGATTGGGACTATGACCTTGTCACAAGGACAAAAGCACCCATTACTCTTTCATTTGTCCTACTCTTTTTTTTTTATCTTTCTTTGCATTTGTCACGAAAAATGGGGAAAGCAATTTTGAAGGGAAAAAAAGGAAGATAGCTACGTGATTGGTGTTTAGCTGGTAGGCTGGAAAAGCTAGCCAATTGGTTCTTATGGAGGTACACAATTATTCTCGAAGGAATCGTTATTAGAAGGGAGAATACTCAGTCTACAAGAAAGGAAAGTACTTCCTTGTCAAAAATCTTCATTTATGAAATATTTCGTTTTTTTACTTATTTTAGAATGATTTGTTTAGGTAACGGAATTTTACATGATTGTCACTACACCTTATAAATAAGTAGGTTTTGCTTATTGTAAAATACCTTATTATAATTGAATCAATTAATACAAAATTGTTTTTTCATCTTGATAAGGTTTTTGTTTAAGAACATTGTTAACCAAGGGTATAGTCAAGTGCTAATCCTTGAATTACTCTAATACACTATGTTAGTCGGCATCAGAGTGGGAAAATCACCCAATCCAATATCAGGTGACCCAACTATAGCCGGCGATATTTCTCATGGTGAAGATCATGGACTTGAAACTTCTAGCATTTGCAATTTGGGTAGCATTGAGGACTTTAGAATAGCAAATAGATCTCAAATTCTAGTATTTGGAAGAATTCTTTGAAGTAATTGCAGGTCAACATAACGCTTTAGTCGTATTTGCCAACAAAAACCCAAATAACAAAACACTCTATAAGAAAGATTATTTAGCTTATACATAGCCTATCATCAGAAATATTCCTACATACTAGCGTAAACATGTCTTTTGGAAGACTTGAACCAAAAAAAAAAGTATTACTTTGTTGAACTAATGAGAAACGATAGATATGATATGAATGATTATACAACAATAACAACATTATGAGCTTTAATCCTAAGTTTTGGAATCAACCATTTGAAAGACAAATAAAGAATAATTTAAAATTTAAAATACAGCAGAGAAGAAAACCCTAAAATAAATAAATAAATAAATTTATCCCTATAAGCTTCAATGACAAAAGGGATGGTTTAACTTGTTTTAATTCTTCTACGCCACTCATCTCTATCTGAAATATCTCCTCAGTTAACCCCTTAACTATCATATTTTTACAAATACATTGCATCTATATTTTTAATGGATTATCTCAACATTTTACTAAATCTCCTATATTTAAATTCTTGATCGTTCTAACTGGTGCATATTTGGATTTTCGTTGCACATGTCCGAATCTCCTCAAGTGATACTTTCGCATTTTATTTAAAATTGAACTTATTCTCAACTTAATACGTATCTCTTCATTTCTAATTCTATTTTCCTAATTTATCATACATCTACCATAATATACTCATCTTAGTTACAACTATTTTCTATTCTTATTATTATTTAATAACCCAACACTCGATATCATGGTCTTACTATGGTTCTATAAAACTTCCCTTTCAAATGCAGCGGTACATGCGATTGCAAAGAATTCTAACTATTTTTCTCTATTTTATCCAATTCTCTTGGATTCTTCACATCTACATTTATATTACCATCGTTTTGAATGATAGACCCAATATATCTAAAACGTTCACTTTTTGGTATGTCATATCCTTTTAACTTAATATTTTTTCATCATTCTGATGATTGCCACTAAATATATATTTCATATACTCAATTTTGTACTGGGTCAATTTAAATCTTCTGGATTTTAGTGTGTCCCTCCATAACTCCAATTTGACACTAATATCCTTTTTAGTTTTATCTACTAATACTATTTCATTTATAAAAAATATACACTATGGTATTTTATCTTAAATACTCATTATAATTTCATCTATCACTATTGCAAAACGGATGAAATTTAATACTGAGCATTGGTGAAGTTCAACATTAATTGGGAAGCTATCATTTACTCCCCTGCAAGTTCTTACATCGATAACAACTCTTATATATATATTCGTTCGATGAGATTAATTTATCTGACGAAAATCTCTTTCTTCAACAACGCCTATCACAATATATCTTTACGAGCTTATCATATACTTTTTATAAATCAGTGAATACCATATATAAGTCGTTCTTCTGTACTTTGAATGTCTACAGTCCCTATGTAGCTCTATATGACGAATGATTATGGTGATAGAAATATCAGCGATTTTCGATTAAAAATAGAAATCCATTGCTTTAATAGAAGTCTAAATATCAAAGATTTTTTTTATTGGACTACCAAAATAGACACATTTTTCAAATATATGGAGATGTGATACTTGTCACATGCAGGTTGAAAGGTAAAGCTTCCACATGGTAAGAAGGATTCCACTATACAAGTAATTGTAACAGAAAAGCACCATCCAAACTTGGTATTGGATAAAGCAGCCGTTATAAAAAGACTTTCTTCCTCATAATTACAAGTAGATTTTATTGCAACATAGCATGATGAGAGAGAAAACACATACAAATTGGAGAAAGGTGGGAGAAAGCTAGCATTGTTTCCAATGAAAGAAATTCTAAGCTCAAAAGTTTTGAACTGAAGGAGTGAAGTCTCTTTACTATTAGATATTCAGGGCAAGGAGATGAAAGCAGCATTCAAGGAGTTGAAGAGGTTCATACCTTGTTTGTGAAGCAAGTGTTAGCAAGTGAAAATGGGACAAAAAGTAGAAGAACGTTCAGAAATACCCAAACTATTGTTTCAATATAGTGATACCAGAAGATTTATTAACAGTTTACTACCATTGAGGGGTATTCAGTACCATATTAATTTGATCATTGGTCGTATTTTGCTAAATTTACCTCATTACATGGTAAGCCCAAAGAAGAGTGAGATCTTTAAGGAGAAAGCAGAGGAGTTTTTGTGTAAAAGACATCAACAAAGCATAAGTCCCTATGTAATTCTTGGCTTACTAACCCCAAAAAGGATCATAATTAGCAGTAGCAAACTTAAGACCCAAAAGTAGGAGGTTGCAAAAACTTTATAAAATATTTGTTCAAGAAACAAACATAAATTTTGAAACTATATTAGAAATTTAAAATGTAAATAAGAAAATAATTCAACCATAATATTTCGAAAATCAAAAATTTTAATTGAAAATTTGTATCCTTTTTGTGAGGCAAAAAAATAGATTTTTCTTCAAGTTTGAAGACAATTTCAGTGATTAACCGCAGAAAATTGAAAAATAAAGATTCTGTTGTTCAATGAGTTAAAGAAATATAAATAATGAATGAGAGATGTGGAAAGAAGAGAGGTATGAGAGAGCCAAAGAGGAAGTGGAAAGGAGAGGGAAATAGAAAATGGATAGGGAGAGAGGCCAAGAGGGGAGACGGAGGAAGAGGAGAGGGAAAGTTCGGAGGAGGAGAGGGAAAAGAAGAAGTAGCAAAGTGGGGTTGTCAATGTCAACTTAATATTTTTCAGAGTTGCAATCTTATTTATCTTTTTTCTTTCTTGATTTTAAAAACTATAAAATATTTTTTATTGATTTAAACTATACAATAGTGATATCATATTTTGTTTCTATTATGTGGTGAGTTTTTGAAAAAAAAAATTACGTGACATTTAGTCAAATGAATGAATTTTAAAAATGACAAGTAAGATAAAATTACAATTAAGTGAGTGCAAAATAGATATGAGTTATAAATATTAATTGAATTTTTATAAATTAAGATAATGCAATTACCCACTCTGGTCCCTTCTTAGGTCCATCTATGATAGTTGGAGGATATGTGTGCATAGTCGAGCCATCAATAAGACTACCGTTGGGTATGAATTTTCAATTCCTTGGGTGGTAAGCTTGATTTGCTACATGGAGTTAAGGTGATTTCCAAGATTGTTTATTGAAATGGGTTTCATTTCATTCAGATCAGGCTTGGGAATAAGTGGAAAACGACTTTCAATATGAAGTAAGGGTTGTATGAGCTGTTTCTGATGTCATTTGGTCCTTATGCGAATAAGAAATCTAAGTACAACAAATTTTTATTGAGAAATTTGTTATGTTTTATTTTGATTATATCCTGATTTATAGCCAATCAAAAGAGGAACATTGATTGCATTTGTTCCAAATCCTAACAGTCTCGTAGGAAAATAAGCAGCCATATGTGAATTTTTGCTCTTGATCTATGTTGCTAGTGCATATGAGAATCAAGTGGATGAAGAGAAATGCCTAAAATCAGCTTAGAAGTTAGGAGTTTTCATGAGAATGGCATATCCAGGTTAGGAGTTTTCATGGGTTGGCTACATTTAACAAACTTCTCATTAGGATTTTCAATAGCATTATAGAACTTATCACGAAATGCCTTAAGAAAGTGAAATTTTAATAAAGAAGTTGATACTAGCTGCTAAAGAAAAAATTATATACTGCCACCTGTTTTAGCATTATTCAATTTTGATGCACTATTTAAAGTTTAGTGCTGATGTATTAAATTTAGATGACTAACATTGTCAAATCCACGAGAACTAGATAATTTCCGATTAATTTTGATTTTCTTAAATTCATGTATTACCACTCGTTTTAAAATTATCCAATTTTATGTCTTTTCCTCTTTTTTTTTGCTGGACAGATATTAAAATTTTTATTTTGGATGATGGTTTCAAAATCATTTTTTTCTTCTCCTTTTATCTATATTTTCTTGTTGAAGCAGAGTGCCTCAATTAACCCTCTCTCACTCTTATTAATCTCTCTCATCTTTAGAATTTAATCTCCTTTTATCATCATCCTTTGCCGAAACAAAACTTTTGTTTATATTCCCTCTATTTATTTTATGAATGTATTTTAAATATGATTAATATTTTGTGTATACAATATAGAAATATCAGTATTTTATCTATATAATTTAAATATATCAAATATTTTATTAGTGTATCATAGATAAATGAGATATTCTCTATCAATAAACACATGATACTTTCCATCGTTGGCATTAGAGTTTGGGGCCTATATATAGACTCCTCGTATACGATTACAAAAACACCGAATAAAACAAATAATTTCTCTCTTTGTTTTGTTTATGGTACTATAGTCAAACTTATAAACCTTTGTTTTTCTAGGCTCACGATATAACTCCCTCAATATAATAATATTGGGAAGCGAAACCCAAAACAAAAAACAGGCATAGTAACCAAGACAACCCAAAACCTTCATTGAACATCCCAAAATCTTGTCTAACCCGCCGACCCGTTGGATTTCAACTAAAATCACTGAAACCATTGACATCATCCCACCTACTACCACCACTGGATCCCCATCTTCCATTGCAGAAAGTAATATATACATATATATATATATATATATATACACATATACATATATATAAATATATATATATATATATATATATACACACACATATACATATATATATATATGTATGCATATATATATATATTCTTGCAATTGATGTCTGCCCTCATTGTCACTATTCAATTTCGAAAATGTTAAGTCTTTATCAACTTCAAGATTTGAACACACCATCGTGTCCTTCATCGCTAGCTCTATCTATGGTGAAAACTGCAGCCCCCAAAACCTCCACACGCGCCTTTACATGCTTATGTGCCACCTATCTATGGTTGTCAACTTGATCATCTGAACACACCACGGTATTCACCACCTCTTGCCCAATCTTTGATACAGCATTCCGCCCTTATTACTATTGCATGAGCCTATACATGCCATTTGTGGTCTCTAGCCTCATCACTACTGTACTCATTACCATCTGATTGCTTTGATTTTGCCACCATTTGCCGCAATCACTATATGTCCTTGATCATCCAGTCTTCGTGGTAATCATAGTTCACCACTTCATCTTCTGTCACGATTGCCTCAATCTTCACTGCATATTCGAAATCGAGTTAACGTTCAGCTACTACCAGTCCTTACTGTCGGCCTTCAACATTCAAACTCATTTTACCTTTTTGAACTCATTGTCCTCAAACCTAGACCCGACCTAGACAAGGGCTTGATTTGAAGTCTCTACCTGTCTCCTCAATTCGCCCAACTTGCATCAACTCGTACAATTCGCTCGCACTCACCCAATTCATCTATGCCAACTCCCTAACTTGCTCATGCCAACTTGCCCAGCTTACCTATGTCAACTCACCTAACTAACTAACTCGAGCTGGCTCGCCCAACACGTTTGCGTCGGCTTGCCCAACTCGCCTATGCTGACTTATTTGACGCACCAGATTCCTGCCTGAACTAGTGTGCTCACTCTTCAATAGTGAATTTTTTATTTAAGATGATCTCTCATACTGTTGCCTCTGTCAAACCAACCACAGACGTCGAATTGACCGACAAGGTAATTTGTCAAATTCTCAAAGCCATCCAACAAACCATTACTGAATCTTGTAATCCTATTAAACCTTCCCTTGTCCCTTCCGCAACTTCAGATAAAAATTGTTGGTATTTTGATTATGCTTGCTTCAATCACATGTCATCCGATTTTGTTCTTTTCTCCTCTCATACACCTGTTTCTTGCTCTCCACATATACATACTACTGATGGTTCTGGTATATATGCCAGTCACAATAATACAATACCTATCTCATCTTTATCACTTCCCATTACCTATATTATTCCTAAACTCCCGTTAAATCTCATATCAACCGGTCATTTATGCCAATATGGACTAGATGTATATTTTTCTTGTCATGGTTGTCATGTGCATGATTCTCACACCCGAAAGGTTCTTGAAACAAGTCGTCTAATTGGTCGTATGGTTTGACTTCAACAATCTCGATATATCGAATTGTTTCTTACATACTATTGTCTTAACTACTTTAATTTCTTCCACTTTAAAAAGCCTATGGCACTCTCGAGTTGATCATATATCCTCCTCTTGTTTAAATTCTTTAATCTGTAGTGGTTATTTAGGATCCATTCTTGATGAGAAATTTGATTGTTTAATATGTCTTCTTTCTAAACAAGCTGCCTTGCCCTTTCCTGCAAGTTAGTTTGCTTCTTCTGCTCTTTTTGATTTAGTCCATTCTAATATTTGGGAAACTAGTCCAACTATTTCTACGCGAGGATCCAAGTATTATGTACAACGTTGTCGCTTTGAATTACCAAAAATTTATCTAGATTATACTACCATGGTTAGGACCCAACTTTGACACACTGTTAAAGTCTTTTGTTTTGATAATGCTCAGGAATATCTAGATACTCGCATACTTCACTTTCTTCATTAGAATGGTACCCTCTACCATAGATCTTATCTTAGAACTTCTCAATAAAATGGTCAAGCTAAAAGAAAACATAAACATATTGACAATAAAACTCTTCTTATTTCCTGTTCCTGCCCTGAACGTTTTTAGTGGACGTAATACTTACTGTTGTCCACACAATCAGTTGAATACCTTCACCTATCATTGATGATAAAAATCCTTTTGAAAGACTCTATGGCGCCCCTATAAATTTTTATGATCTCAAAGTTTTTTTATATGTTTGATTTATCCTTCTTCAACCTTACGAGAAGAACAAACTTGAACCTCGCACTTATCTATGTTGCTTCCTGGGTTATAAGTTAGAACATAAATGATATCATTATTGGGATCCCATTTCTAATTGACTCCATATTTCCAGACGTGATCTTTTAGGGACAAAAGATGTTCTCTTCTCTATCCAAATGCCACCCCACCTAGATACACCTTCTCTTTACTTTACTTATCCTTATGTTGATTTTATTCCTAATGATTCTCAAGGTTCTTTTGATGAGCTCACTGCATCGGCTCCTGTTCCACCACTACCAATTGATGATCTTCGGTTCTAGCACCAACTTTTGATTCCTCTACAACTTAGCTTGAACCCACATCTTCAATTCATCATTCTACTCGAGTAAAACAACTTCCCTCTCATCTTCATGATTTTTATTGTTTTTGTTGGATTTATATGCACATACACATGCGGAAGCGTGTAATATTTTCGGAATCATAAAAGATTAGAGTTTTCGGGCATATCTCAAAAAGTAGATTACAAAATCCGTGGAACCACGAACCTCGATCAATCGACCTCGCCGTCGGGATGATAACCACAAAAGTCGAGCTATCACCGCAGCACCACGACACCTCAACCGAATCCGGTGACACAAATTCTCTTCGCAGAATTTTTCTCCTTCTCTCTCAATTGTCTCCTCACAATTTTTTTTTGTGCAATCATAGAATGAATTGTGCCTCCTAGGGTTTACCCTAATTTCCATATTCCTCCGTCACCACAAATGGTAGGGAATTAAAATCTCATCAGTTACCATTTGTGCATATGGAAAGTGGGATAATTTCCTTTTTCCAAATAAGGAAAGATGCCCCACGTGGGCATTCATTCCTTCATCTCCCACTTGCACACGAGGGCATTTTCATCCATCACGAGATCACAGCTCATACGATCTCCTGTATCACCCTTCTGGATTTTCATACTAGATTGGGTGTCGTGCGACTGGCGAGTACACCTGCAAATAAAGACTTCTCGATACACCTGTTAGGATGTTCGAGGAGTCGTCGTTAATAATAAAAAAAAACATCTCGCTGTACCCCAGACTCATCATATTTACATCCTTCGAGTCACTTTCCTCATCGAAAGTCATCCCCAATATATCCTCGAATGTGTATTCACTATTACGTTCGTATCCCAACGTGGATATACGTAACAGACCAGTCGGTGAATACAACACAACGATGTAATGTTGATTGGTCTTCCTTTCCCAAACTCGAATCCATCGATCTCAATTCAGCTGCTTTCCTAGACCTGCCCCTTAGACCTCAATTTATCTTCCGGGCCATAGGTAAACAGACTAAAGTAGCAAACACTGAATCAAGACTTCTAGAGATAGTCGAAAGTAAAATAAGGGTACTAGAGATCTCACCCAATGGATCTCGGGTCTCACACAGTGGGAACGGGGATCATGAATAGATCATCGTCTCATGTAATTACTCCCACTATCCCTAGTCGTCATCACACGCGGTATGAAACGCGTGCCACAGTGTTAATCCCTTATTTCTCAAAAGGGCATATGTCAGATTTCTTAACACTGTGCAGATACGGGACTCAGTCTACATATAAGACTCTACCCAGAGATCTCAGAGAGAGTGTCTCAGAGACAATATCACTATCGCAGGTGATGTCTGAGATCTCAAATTTGGCTACTCACAGGCAATATGGATGTGGGTATTTCCATGTCGGTCATATCCCAAATGACCTCATCCTGAACGCGTATCAGGGCGACTTTTGTTCTAGCTGGGCCACTCTCAATGCCTCTTACGACTAGAAACTGTCTTATCTCCACTCACTCAGAGTTGGAGGTGGTCGCTCGTGTGAAAGAGTCGACCTCACCTGTCTGACATATATTTTATCATATCAAAAATATACATGATATAGATAAGTGTATTATTTAAGAAAATTTAAATGTGACTGAATAATGCACAAAATCATATATAAAAATATAATAAGCATCACATCGTCAGTTTAGTACAATGAGAAAAATCAAAATATTCCCAAACCCAATGACTCTCTATGTGCTATAAATGAGTCTCTAGTGATGGGTTTGGTGAAGGGGTCAGCCACCATGCAATGTGTCGAGATGTACTTGACGGTCACTTCACCCTTCTCGATGATGTCTCTAACAAAATTATATCTGGTGTCTATGTGTTTGGTCCTACTATGATACTTAGGGTCTCGAGTGTAGGCGATAGCAGCCTGATTATCACAGCAAATCATCACTGGCCTCCCACTATCAGCCACAACCCCTAAGTCATCTAATAGTTTTCGGAGCCAAACACTCTCCTGAACTGCGACTGAGCAAGCCACGAACTCAGCCTCCATCGTAGATAAAGTTACACAGGTCTGCTTCTTGCTGCTCCAAGAAATGGCACCGCCATTGAGCAAGAATGCAAAACCTGATGTCGATTTGCGCTTATCCAGATCACCGCCCCAGTCGGCGTCTGAATATCCTATGAGGCGCAAATCCCCTCTCCCATAACACAAGGAGTAGCTCGCAGTTCCCTTGAGATATCTAAAAATCCTTTTCACTACTCTCCAGTGACCTCTTCCAGGATTTGATTGATATCTACTCACCAGACCAACTGCGTAACATATGTCTGGTCGTGTACACAACATCGCATACATCAAACTTCCCACTGCGCTAGAATAAGGGATTTTACGCATCTCCCTTATATCTTCCTGAGTTTTCGGGCACATCTCAAGACTCAGACCATCACACTTGGCGATTGGAGTGTCAATGGGATTACAATCACTCATCCCAAAGCGCTCGAAAATTTTCTTAATGTAGGTCTCTTGTGAAAGAGCCAACATTCTTCTCGATCGATCTCTCTGGATCTTAACTCCAAGGATGAACTCAGCTTCACCCATGTCGATCATGTCGAAGCTCAATGACAACCAAACCTTGATCGTCATCATATACTGAATGTTGTTCCCAGCCAACAGTATATCGTCCATATATAGGGACAGGATCACAAAAGAGTTATCAGATCGTATCAAGTAAACACAATGATCCTCATCGATCATTGTAAAACCATAAGATATCACCTCCTCGTGGAATCTTAGGTACCACCGCCTGGATGATTGCTTTAGGCCATATATCGACTTCTGAAGTCGACAGACCTTGTCCTCATGACCTACTAGAACGAACCCAGAGGGCTGCTCCATGTAGATCTCCTCATCCAGATTTCCATTAAGGAAAGCGGTCTTTACATCCATCTGATGCAACTCTAGATCCATGCTTGCGATAATCGCCAAGAGTAGACGGATCGATGTAAATTTGACTACGGGGGAGAAAGTCTCCTCGTAATCAATGCCCTTTGTCTGTGTGTAACCCTTGGCTACTAGACGGGTTTTGTATCTTTCTACCGATCTGTCGGCCTTTCTTTTGATTTTGAGAACCCACTTGTTCCCTATGGCCCTTCTATCCTCAGGTAGGTCAACTAGGTCCCAGACCCCGTTGACCCTCATTGATTCCATCTCCTCTTTCATGGCCTCTAGCCATTGGTCCTTCATAGGACTCTCGAGAGCCTTCTCAAAGGTTTGAGGTTCTTCATCATCCTCAGGAGTCACGATGAGGATCTCATCCTCTATCGGAAAATGACGTCGGGGTATATGTCCCCGACTACTCCTACGAGGAGGAAGAGCCTTTTCACCTCGAGATGGGTCACTCCCACTAGAAACAAGATCCTTTTCAGGCTCTTGGTTCCCACCCCTGGGCTTAATTGGGCCGTCAGGCTCACTCATCTCATAAAAGATGAAATTCTGGTCGATTTCGCCTCTCTTAGGGAAATCATTTTCTAGGAACGTAGCATTACGAGATTCGATCTCGGAGACCGTGCCATCCGTACGTTCACCTAGGAACACATGTCCCTTAGAATGTTCAGAGTACCTTGCAAAGATACATTTCTTTCCTCGTGGGCCTAACTTGCCGTGTGGGTGCGAGGAATCGTGAACGTATGCGGCACAACCCCATGGTCTCAAATGGCTAAGGTCAGGCTGCCTCCTTATCCAAAGCTCGTATGGGGTACTAACTACGGACTTGGTTGGAACACGGTTAAGAACGTAGGCGGCAGTCAATAATGCATCTCCCCAATAGGAGATAGCCAAATTGGCCTGCGCCATCATCGATCTTACCATCTCCAACAAAGTCCTATTCCTTCTCTCAGCTACCCCGTTCTGCTGGGGAGTAGCAGGAATAGTCAACTGTCTCGTAATGCCCTTCTCGAAACAGAGCTCTTTAAATTCCTCAGACAAGTACTCGCGTCCTCTATCGGTTCTGAGAGTTTTAATTCTCAAGTCTAACTGGTTTTCTACCTCGCTGATAAACCTCCTGAAGCAATCTAATGCCTCAGACTTGTGCGAGATAAGATAGACATAACCGAAACGCGTGTAATCATTTATAAACATAATAAAATACGTGGCTCCGTTTCGGACTCTCACATTCATAGGTCCACAAATATCGGAGTGGATCAATTGCAATGGGGTACCAGCCCTCATCGCTTTTCCAAATGGTTTCCTCGTTGCTTTGCCTGCTAGGCAAAACTCACATAAGGGCAACTCGATCCGGGTTAGCGGGCCCAACAAGCCACTCGTAGCTAACCGGTTATTCTCTCTTGCCCTATGTGGCCAAGTCTACTATGCCAAATCGAAATATCATCAACTACGCTATCAGATGTATACGCAATAGAAGACAAATCAGAAATTTTATTAAAGGAAACCAAATCCAACGCATAAAGTCCATCATGGACTAAACTAGTACACAAAACAGAGTTATCGTAAATGACAGAAACACTCAAATTTCTGAAAATGACAGAGTATCCTAAACGATCTAAACAAAGGACAGAAATGAGATTCCGTCGAATCTCGGGAGCATACAGCACATGATGCAGGTATAGGACTTGGTTACTTGGCAGCATCAGCTTGCATGTACCAATCCCCTTCACAACCACAAATGCTCAGTTCCCCACGTACAGCCTCCTCGCTTGGGGACTCAATCGGCGGAACTCCACATATGCGCTCCTATCTCGAGCTACATGGTCGGTGGCTCCTGAGTCTACAATCCACAAAGGAGAAGAGTTAGTAAGCATCACAGTGGATGAAACATAACTCATACCATGTAAAGAAAAAGGACATACCTTTCGCTCGCCACACTCGCGAGCGAAATGCCCAGATTTGCCACAAACGTAGCATCGAACTTTGCTTTTGTCGAGCTCCTTCTTCTTACATGTCTGCCCTCTATCAACGGTTTTCGCTGCTGGCTTCCTCTTAGCCTGGCTAGGTTTCTTGTCATATTTGCGCCATTTACGCTTGACGCCCTTGGAGCCCTTACTCGACTCCGCCACATAGGCATGACCAGAAACCGACCTAGCCACCTCCTGGCGCTCCTCCTCGAGCTCACAATGCCTACGCACGTCCATGAAAGTACGAATACTCTCAGTGTGCGTGAGGTAGGTCTTTACAACATCCCAAGAGTCAGGCAAGGACTGGATTACTCCCAGTACCTGAAGCTCATCAGCTTCATGGTATGATCGGGTCTCTTCTTATAGGTGATAAACCTATAAGTCAGCATCCTCAGCTTAGGAGCTGACCGGGAGCCAAGGTGCTCTCTCAGAGCACTTCAAACCGACATCGCAGTAGGATACTGCTCGTACACTGGAATCAGATCATCGTGCATGCTGCTAAGGAGGATGACCCTAGCTTGGCCATCCTTCTTCTTCCATGCACGATACGCCTCCTCATCCAGTTTCGCCTGAGGCGTATCACCCACCCCGGGGTCTGTCATCTCGTGTAATAGAACCTCCGCTAGGTCCTGCTTCTCGAAGACAAATTGAACTTTACGGTGCCAAATCTCATAATTGTCACCGTTCAACTTGTCTCCCTTAACGAGATCAAGTACGATACTTTTTGTCGCAGCCATTGTCTCTGTCACATAAAAAGAAAGAGAAGTTAGTGACTAATAATGCTTATTTTCACAATTTCGTGCACCCTATGAATTAATAATCCAAAATGAATCGAGTATTGACCCCAAAGTGAGCATATGAGTCAACGGACACCATACACCACAACCCGGGACTTCATCTCATCATCCGGACTTTAATTCGGTGCACAAAATCCCACAAATAGTCACAAATATGCACATAGGACCCCCAAAAAAATTGAAAAAATCAATTTTGGACGACCTGACGTGCCGCCGGAGTTCCCCACGCGCCGCCACTCGCCGGCGGTGCTCTCCACGGGCCACGCGCGCCCAGTCGCGGCGCGCAGCTCACGCGCCATCACGCGCTGAGCCACCTTGAGCCGAGTCAGACCGGGTCGGTCAATGGGTCAGGGTTGACCCGACCGATCCGGTCAACTTTCCGGGTCTGACCCGGTCGGGTCGGTTTGCGGGTCGGTCCAGGTCAGGGTCCGACCCGACCGCCACCACCATCCCGCTTCACGCGCCTGTGTGGCGCGTGAACCTCACGCGCCTGCTGGACGCGCCTTCTGGCGTGTGTGTGTCACGCGCCCGCGGGTCTGGGCCGGTTCTTTTTCGCTCGACGGGTCCTGCAACGGGTTTTTCGACCCGATTCTCTGAAAACCCATTTCCGGCTAATTTTTTACGACAGTTTCTGCCGGAAAATATATTTGGACTTCCCAAAAATATTTCGAACTCGTTTTCTGAATGATTCAAACCCTAAACACGGCGAATCATATATCCAAATTTTGGCCCTCCGCGGCCTCGTCGGAAATCCCAGTTTCCGGCAACCAATCAATGCAAAATGCATGTCAAAACGTAGATCAATGCACATGGAACACAAATATGCCATTTATTTAGATCAACAATCCCTCTACACGGATAGATCTAGGTTTTTAAGTTTTGGGCACCCCTAGGGCCAAAAACTTCAACTTAAATTTTCATGACTTAAACATGTTCCAAAAATTCAGAAAAAATTATATTTGAGATCTACGTGACATGGGTAACGTCACGGTGTATTCGGATTCACGAAACTCATCCGTGATCCGAAACCCATTTTTGCAACCCCATATTTTTTCTACCCGAAAATATTCCGAAAATAATTGAATAAATCCAACCCTACTCTCTGATACCAATGTTGGATTTATATGCACATACACATGCGGAAGCGTGTAATATTTTCGGAATCATAAAAGATTAGGGTTTTCGGGCATACCTCAAAAAGTAGATTGCAAAATTCGGGGAACCACGAACCTCGATCAATCGACCTCGCCGTCGGGATGATAACCACAAAAGTCGAGCTATCACCGCAGCACCACGACATCTCAACCGAATCCGGTGACACAAATTCTCTTCGCAGAATTTTTCTCCCTCTCTCTCAATTGTCTCCTCACAATTTTTTTTTGTGCAATCATAGAATGAATTGTGCCTTCTAGGGTTTACCCTAGTTTCCATATTCCTCCGTTACCACAAATGGTAGAGAATTAAAATCCCATCAGTTACCATTTGTGCATATGGAAAGTGGGATAATTTCCTTTTTCCAAATAAGGAAAGATGTCCCACGTGGGCATTCATTCCTTCAGTTTTTCCACTACCCTCTCTCTGAACATCAAACTCATCACAAGGCACGCTCTAACCTTGTTTGGCAACAAATAATGAGAGGAATTGTAGGATCTTCACTAGATTCATACTTGGGATCTATTTGATTTACAACCACACAAAATTGTTATTGGGTGAGAATAGATCTATAGGATCAAACAAAGTCTGATGGGTCTGTAGATTGCAACAAAGCTTAGTCGGTAGCCAAAGGATTCACTTAGGAATATGACATTGATTATGAGGAAACTTTCACTCCTATTGCTCACCATACTTCTATTCATAGTCTGCTATTAAGAAATGACAACTCTTTCATATGGACATGGAAAATGCCTTTCTTAAGGGTGATTTTGATGAAGTATAAATGTAGCCCCTCTTATGTATGATCATCCTCCACACAAATTTTGTAAACTTTGGCACGCAGTTTATGCCTCATTTGCCAATTTTATCGCAACTGTTTTGTAACTTGGCTTCTTCCCAATTCCTCATGACTCAGCCCTCTTTGTTTGCAAATCAGAAAAGAGTATGGATCTTCTCCTATTTTATGTGGATGACATGATTATTACTATTGATAATCTAATAGGTATGTTCACTATGAAGAAGTACTTTAATGAACACTTTGAGATGAAAGATCTTGGACATCTAGGTTACTTTCTTTGTCTCAAGATATCTTCTGGCTATGAAGGATACTATCTTACTAAAGCTAAGTATGCTTCCGATCTCATCTTCAAGGCCGGTTAGACAGATAGCAATATTGCCTGTACACCTATTGATCAAAACATCAACTCATTTCCTTTGATGGTTCACTACTACAAGATGCTGCTCTTTATCATCAACTGATTGGTAATTTTATCTATATCAGTGTCATGTGACCTAACATTGCTAATGTTGTTTAAACGGTCAACACCCATTTGCCCTTGGTTACAACTCCAAAAGGTTTGATCAAGAATATCCCTCCTAATCCAAAAAATGAAGATTATATATATATCCACGCATCCTTAAAAAATGACAGGTAGCACTTTTTAAGTTATTATTTTAACAATCATCGAGTTGTCACTTATATCATGTGACGTGTCAATGAACAAAACTTGATTCTATTGCCCTATAGGTGATTGCGGGGGTACCAAGCACAAAACACGCCCACACATAGCAACAGTTAACTAGGCCCATAAGAGCAGACCCACCCAACACCTACTTTGCAAAAGACTGGATAAGCCACAAAAGATTCTAGATGAATTTTTTTTTTATTACATAAGGATTTGAATTGAAAGGGAAATGTTGTAATCATCATTTCTTGGGGACAAAAAGCATCAAAAAAACATTTTAGATGATGATGAATCTAAAAGAGTCACGAGGAAAAGAGTTTTCTTAACAAGAGAGGAAAAGGGTTGCGAGGAATCTCTAGTACAAGAAATACCCCCTCTGATTTGAAAGGGAATTGAAACGATGATCATCATCTTCAACTTTTTTGTATACTGCAGCAAGTGCTTTTGTTTTTTTCAAAATAGTCTCCGAAAGGACGCAAAAGTACGAAAAGAAAAACATTTGACAAATAAAAATGCCGCAAAAAAAAGCGAGAGAGAATCTGCGTCCGTTACTACAAGGGTCACATTTCTTCCAACGTAAGCTTTCTGAAATCTTGTAATTGGAGTTGACAATAAAGAATAAAACAAACTAGAATATTATAATAAGAGACGCTAACCGGAAAAGTGAAGATATTTGTGATTTTGGACTCTCTGCCCAGCTCGTCGCTCAAAAATAATAGATATCTCATATTCTTAAAAAATAATAATCTAACGTGATGCTAAACACATAAACAGAAATTTAATATTTAGAGTTTTTGAATATTTCTATTATTGGTTTATCCGTAAGAATTTAGCATCTGTAGTTTAATTTTATTACGCTTGTAACTTTATGTGCATTGCTACTTAAAATTAGAATTGTGAACAGAATATTAATTATTATTAATCAAAATACAGTATTCTAGCATCCTAAAAAAATTATTTATACCTTTTTTGCTAATGTGGAACATAAAATTTTACAAATCACCGTCCTATGGTATCTATCTAGATATATTAATGTTGTCATTGTAAGAAATTGTCTTAGAGGATTAATGCTGGGGATGTTCCATGTCCGTTTTGTGTTGGCCATCTTTTCTTCATTGTGAATTCTCTAGAGCCAATTGATTTCACTAACCTTTGTTTGGTGGGTGTGAAAAGGAAAGGCCTCTCCATTAAGTCACTAACCTTTTTTAATTAGGCATTGGCAGTAAAAAATTACGCTTAAAAAGAAAAACTTTTGTGGGTAAAAAGGTAAATTTATCTCTTAAACTTTTGAGAATGCTAAATTATAAATTTTAAAAGACAGATTACAAATTAAGGGGGACAGATCATTTTGGGTCAATTCTATACAGTAAAATTACAGAGAGGGGGGGGGGGGGTTTGCCCCTGCATCCCCTCTCGGTCCGCCCAAGGGTTGGTGGCAGTTTCAGATCTCCACCAATCATTCTACCATCGTCGAAGAATGTTGGCATTTAGATGACAATCTATTATTATAGTGCCACTTGAGGAAAAATATAGGTGCATTCAGTATCTCTCTTTTTAGTTGAAAAGTCGGAAGCTTTCATTCCGTCAAGTTTAAAATTCAGCACTTTCTAATAAACCTCAAGGACACACATAAGATGCTTTTGGCAAAAACAGGCCATGACTTTTAGGATCTTTTAGATGATCATCGCATATGTAATGGGCAATTTTGAAACAAAATCAAGGGACAAACACACGGCAATTCAGGGTGAGGAGGTGGGGCAATTCAAAAGGATATGTTTGGGAGCAAAACATGCATGAGGCCAAGAGGCTATGGACAAATGCAATAAATTAAAAAAAAAAAAAAAACAAAATTTTACTTTCTTGCCAAATGATTATTTTCTATTTTCCTGCCCAATGTAAATTGAAAAGCTACCGTGCCCGAATTTTCTAAAAAGACTTTACATAGCAAATATTCCAAAATTGAAAAGCATATTATGTTAGGTTCCTATACGCCTGCAATATTATCATTCTTTTCTGCAAACTCCTGTATCAGTGCTTAGGTATATCATTGCCTTCCAAACCCTTAAGTGTGCAGCATAGACTTTTGAGTGTGTGGTAATTGATAAATATACACTATATGTACAAAGTTGAAATTGAATCCCCATCTATAACTCCGTAATCTTTTTTTGTCTATTAAGTGAAATTCTTGCATTAGACTCATAACCTTTGCTGTTTTGCTATCCACACCTTTTTTGGAATTTCAAGTGTACCTTTTGTATTGCACTTCTTTGAGATAGTATTTCTGTTGGGATTTTTCTTTGTGCTTTCAGAGGCCACAACACTGTTTGCTGTCTTACAGGTCTCTTCCTGCAACTTGAGGTTATTGAAAGAAGGATCCATGTCTGAGACAAAATGCAGCCTTTCCAAGTGGACTTCAGTTGTTGCAACATTACCCCTCAGCTCCTCATCACTGGTGGAAGAGAAGAACAAACAACTTAATCCGCATGCAATGCTTCCTTTGCCCATGCATAGCCCAACAAAAATATTTAAACCGAACTAAGTAGACAACAACCGGATCTTGTTCAAAACAAAGTTCCCAAAAAAATAAAATAAAATAAAATATAAATATAAATCTAAAGAACACTATCAAGTCCAATATATAATGAGGTGATCGATCAATGATTTATCAATATTTTCCTGGTCCCACCATGAATCCTCAATTTTCATATAAGAACTTGTAAATTTCATAACAGAACTATGAGACACATTTTGCATTACAATTTTAATAGGTGTAAGCATGCATCAAAATGATGTAGGATGGGAAGCCATCAAAATTGCATACCAAATCGAACTCAAGGGTAAGTTTCAAGTCACCGCTTTTTTCTGCCTGCATCATGAGCTCTCACTTTCTGAGATTTCTGCTGTGGCATTTTTTCGGAATCCACCAGATTTTGACAGAATCTACATGAGACTCTTTTATTTTGTTGCTAATTTCATTAATAATTCGTTAATTTCTTTCTTTCTGATTGTTTAGGGTTATTATAGTATAAATATTTCTTATTTGGGTTTTGTTAGATATCTTTTGACATTTTATTATCGTTCATTTATCTCAACCCTACATGATTTTTCTATCTACGACATAGATTCATTTTTGTAGCTTTTGGATTTGTGTTAAACAAGTTCAACTGGATTTTCATTTTGCATCAATTGGGATAATAAATTTGATCTAATGAGGAGAGAATCACGTGATATCAATTGGGGTGAAGCAACGAATCTCACAACGATAATTGGAGGTTGAAGAACATTTGGAATTCATGAGTATTTCCTATGATAGTTACAACAACTTGGAGGGAAGATATGAGATCCACACTTCTAGGGTTTTGGGCAAACATAGATTTGGGAAAAGAGTGAGAAACATGAAATGGACGGCGCCCATGGTCAATCTACACCAAAACCTACTCATAAAAACTATAGGTATTTGATGTGGGACAAATTTCAAATAATTATTGGATTACGCGAGATCAATTCAAGAAAAGGAAACAGGTTCGATAACATTTGATCATGTTAGTCACTTTTTGGCCTTTTAAGTTTTTTTTTAGTTGATTTTCTAATTTTTCTAGTTTCCAAATTACTTTAGTTTCTTAATTTTTCTAATTTCCAAATTTTTCTAGTTTCTAAATTTCTCTAGTTTTCTGGTTTTTATAGTTTCCTAATTTTTAGGGTTTGCATTCCCTATAAGTACTTGTAGTGCTTCATTATTTGGAATAAATCATTAATAATATTTCTTTTAGAGTATTAATTCTCTTTTGAAAATTCTAGGGTTTTTGTCTTTTTTACAAATCCTATTATCTTCCTTCTATCTCTCCCGTGTTAGGTGGCATCAAAACCAAACTTTTCCTTGCGATGGCCAACTAGGACAGTGAAAATAGTACTCTTTATGATGTGCTCAGAAAGTTACAAGCCATAACGGCTACAATCCAAACTCTGTCTGCACAAGTGGAGCAGATAGAAATAGGACTGCAGACACTGTAGGCAAACCAGGGCAATATAGGAGGTGAAGGTGGCACCAGGAAAATCACTCAGGGACCACACGTCAACCCTATGCTATCCCAACAATCTCGTAGGGTTTAGACCAACGAGAGTGATTTTTCAAATGAAGGTGTGCAAACTCCAGCGGTGAGTGCTATTTTGGAAAATACTAACTATGTTAAGAATTTTGCAACAGACAATGTGAATTTTAGTAGGTTGCAGTCTATATACGACATGGTGCAGTTCACACCAGACTTGGGTCAGACCGATTGCATGAGTGGTCTTTATGAGCCCATCAATGATTTTCAATCTTGTTATGGTAGGTTACAAGGTCATTCAATTCTTAAGCTTAGTTGTTTATTTGGGTCTGATGCATAACCTTTTTATGCCACGGAGAATTTTTCACAGAACAATCCATATAATTACCCAAAAGGGAAAAAGTTCAACATGATTATGGTAGTCATGATTACAGCTCTTACAACAGTAGTTGTGTTGATATTTGCCATGCTTAACATATGTTTCTGGGCAAGAAAACCAAAGGAGAGAGTTGAGGATATGAATGCACACATTGGAGGCATCACTCAAGGGCAAGTTCTTCTCAAGTAGGGGGGGACTGATGTCAGACAGATTTCAAACAATTATTGGACCGCGCGAGATCGATTCAAGAAAAAGAAAGGGGTCCGTTAACTTTTGATCGTTTTAGTCACTTTTCGGCCTTTTAAGTTTTTTTTTTAGTTAGTTTTCTAATTTTTAGGGTTTGCATTCCCTATAAATACTTGTAGTGTTTCATTATTTAGAATACGTCATTAATAATATTTCTTTCAGAGCATTAATTCTCTTTTGAAAATTCTAGGGTTTTGTCTCTCTTGCAAACCTATAGTCTTTCTTCCATCTCTCCCGTGTTAGTATGGTACTATAATACCTTATTTTTAAGATGATTTGGGAAGAGATGAATTTTTAAATTAGTTGGATATGTACAATAAGTTTTACAATTGTACTAAAATTTCTGACCCTAGGATAATTAAAACTGTCTTAAATTCAAACAAGAGGCAGAAATATGGTAGAAAGAATTGTAAGAAAGTAAAGAAACGAAAAAGTGAAGAATAAATTTTTACTTCCAAGATATGAGCAAAAGCATGTCCCATAAATACCCTGAGGTGTATTGTACACCCGAGAGTGAAGATGAATATGAAAATGATCCAAATCGTTTGTGTATGATAGGTTTAATGTTAAATTGGAAACTGAGGAATTGTCTAAGTTTGTTTTTATGAAGACCTAACCAATCAAGAAGAAAGTGAATATCAAGCCAAAGAAGAAGAACAAGAAGAAGAAGAGTAAGAACAAGAATATGAGGAACAAGAGAGGAACGAAGAGGATGATGATTGGGAAGATAACTGAGAAGATTTATGATTTTCTCTCTCTGTTCCTCTTTTTTTTTTTTTTAAAAAAAAAGAACTTTGAAGCTTCTGCCGGACCAGATAGCAGAGCAGGTTGACTGTAGAAAGGAGATAAGGGGCTACTTGAGCTTTATTGGACTCTTGTGGCTCGGGATGACTTGAAACTTTTGTCATTAATCAAGATTGACACTTGAGAGACAATTGAGGACCAATGTTTGATTAATTTGTTTGCAAGTGAAAAGTTCTGCAATTTTTTAAAGGATTACCTTGATAAGATCCACGACTAAGAGGAGGAGCTCAGAAGACTCTTTGGTACCATGCCGAGGAGGAAGGATAAATAATAGTTTTAATGACTTCTTTTTTTGTTATTATTTAAGGATTACTTTAGAGAGAGAGAGAGAGAGAGAGAGAGAGAGAGAGAGAGATGAGGTTACATGGTGCAACAATTGCTTGAGAGAATACATGGTGAAAAATGTTGCTTGAGTTACTGGCACTTGGTACCAAATATTTATAAAACAAAACATACACCAATTTCATATGAGCATTATCCTAACTATGTATTAAGGTGGCCATTCGTATTTTATAAAAGACTTTATTTTCTCATATTTCCGGTATACCCCTATTAAATCTTTATTATTATTTTTAATATACTATATTAACTCTCTATTATTTTCAACATATTATAATTTAATTTATATTTTCATAATTTAAACCTTATTATATTGTATGAAACTATATGATTAATGTCACAATTGATTATTCGGACATACCATTTTTTAACCGCTGGTTAGAAAAAACTTAAAAATATTTACAAAGATAAACACTAGCATTCTCTTGTTATAGAAGAAATTCAAATTTGTAAAAAAATAATATTGATAGTATTATAATACATGATTTTGCTTTTTTCTATTCATTTTCCTATTATAATTGATATATAATTTTATATTTGACACTACATTAGATTATATATTGTCAAGGTGTATATGAGCTGTAAATAGATTAGGAGAATTAGTTTGTAATCCCTTAAATTGAGGGATGCAGTTAGATAGTTTTCCAAATTTAGAAATAATTTAGTTTTCTATTTTTTTCTTTTGTAATCTATTGTATAATATCATGTATTATCAATTCAAAATACAAGGAAATTCAGAATTCCTTCCTGATATCTGATTTCCCAAACGGTATCTGAGCCCTAGAGCTTTTTCGGGATTTCTTCTTCTTCAAAAGGCCTTCATTGTTGTAAGTTCTTGTTTCCTTTGGGTTCCTTTTTTCTCCTACGTGTTCCGGCCTTCATTGCTGTGAATTTCCTTTCTTCACCATGTCAATATCCAAAACCACCATCTCTGGCAATTCTAACCCATCCGAACTCTATTCAAAAAATTGGAGAATTATTGAATATTTAGGCTTCCAACTGGCTTAATGGGAAGAAGTACCTCAAACAGTCTCAAATTGTCCGAACATACCTGAAGTGCAAGGGAAGACTTAGTCACTTGTTTGGAACTGGACCAGAAAAAAGGGATCCAGCCTTTGAAGCATGGGATGAGGAAGACTCCATGATTATTCCTGGCTATGGGACTCCAAGGATCCAATGATGAGTGACAGATGTATGTTCTTAAGCAAGATTGGTGGCCAAATGGTACACTTAGACTTATAGGGAGGATTATCAGGAGACTTTTGCTCTAGTTGCAAAAATGAATACCCTGAGATTTCTGTTATCATTGGCTGCTCACTTCAATTGGCAACTCCTGTAGTATGATGTTAAGAATGCATTCCTCCATGGTGACTTAGATGAGGGGAATCTACATGAACATCCCACCGGGATTTGAGGAAAACACAGGTAACAATGTGTGCAAGCTGAGGAAGACCCTTTATGGGTTAAAACAATCTCCTAGAGTATGGTTTGGAAAATTTGCAAAAGTCATAAACGAATCTAGGTATTAAACAAAGCTCAGGTGACCAGACTCTTTTCATTAAGCATTCGGCTACAAGGGGAGTGACTACTCTTCTAATTTTTGTGGATGACATCATAATGACCAGAAATTATAAGAAAGAGAAGTATGAATTGAAGTTGAGGCTAGTAGAAGAGTTTGAAATAAAGGAACCCGGGAAACTAAAGTACTTCCTCGGTATTAAGGTGGCATACTCCACACAAGGAATCTTCATATCTCAGCAAAAGTACGTGACTGATTTATTGGCAAAAACAACGAAGATTATGTGTAAGCCGATCTCTACTCCAATGGATCTAAACCATAAGTTAAAAGAAGCTAAAGAAGAACCAGCTTTTGCTAAAAGAACGCACCAGAGGTTGGTTGGTAGACTGATATACCTTGCTCACACTCAGCTAGACATAGCATACATTGTGAATGTGAACAGTCAATTCGTCCCAAGAGAACCTCATCTTCAAACAACCTACAGGGTGCTGCACTGCTTGAAAGGCAATCCGAGGAAAGAAATTTTGTTCAAGAAGAATGACACTTTTACTCTAGATGCTTACAACAACATTGTAAGTTCGCAAGTGGATAGAAGAACAACTATAGGGTATTGTGCTTTTCTTTTAGGTAATCTAGTAACGTGAAGGAGCAAGAAGCAGAATGCAGTGGCAAGGTCATCTGCAGAATCAGGATTCAGCGTTATTGCTCAAAGATTAACTATTTTAGCAGAGGATCATTCTATATGATTTTAGAGTCATATGGGAAGGTCCTATGGTGCTCTATTGTGACAACAACTCAGCTATTAATATAGCTCATAATCCTATATAACACGAAAGGACAAAACATATTGAAATTGATAGACATTTTATCAAAGAAAAATTAGAGGAAGAGTTAGTGTGTATGTCCCATGTTCCATCAAAGCGACAATTAGCCGATGATTTGACAAAGGGGCTGAACAGTTCAAGTTTCCCTGATGTTATATCCAACCTAGGAATGGAAGACATCAATTCCTTAGCTTGGGGGGGAGGGTCGAGGTGTATATTAACTATAAATAGATTAGGAGAATTAGTTTTTAATCCTTTAAATTGAGGGATTCAGTTAAATAGTTTTTCATATTTAGGAATGATTTAGTTAAATATATTTTCTCTTGTACTCTATTATATAATACCATGTGTTATTAATTCACAATACAAGGAAAATCAAAATTCTTTTCTCATCTCTGATTTCCCACATACATCATTGGAACAAGTTTTAAATTATATAATTAATTTGACAATTAATTTTTGCTACTTTCTATTTTTTGATTCTTGTTTGGCAAAAAATTTCAAATATTTAGAAAAATATATATACTAACATCACATCAACATTCTCTTGAACAAATTTATATTTACAATAATAAACAATACAAATTCAAGATAATATTTCAATCCACTACTCAGTTTTTTTGTTTTCTTCTTTTAACTTTTGTTTTAAGATTTATTTTTTATTCTGGTAGATTTCATTTTCCTTCATTTGCACCTCTTTATTAGAGTTTCATAAAACCCACAACAATATCTAATTCTCATAAATGCTGATTCCAAAGCCCACTTGACACACCAAAACACTTGGAATCGGAAGGGACCAGAATGATCCCAATTCCCTCTTTATGATTCATATAATCCAAATAAGATCTAGGTGATACATAGCATAATTTAAACCGGCTCGAGTCCCAAATTCAGAGCTTCACCTCAAACCCCTCCACTGATCAACCTATTTCTTATTCTCTCTCTCCAATTAGGGCTTAGAAGCCATGAACTTCTTTTCCTAATGCCACCTTTCATTAGCATTATACAATAATTTCTTGCTTCAGTGAATGGGTTGTATTTGTAAATAGACATGTCTCTAATTATGCAACTCTATGTATAGATGTTGCTATCTTGAGACAGCATATGCTCCAATCTGTTCAAAAAAAAATGCAGAATGAAAAAGCAGGATGATTAGCATGAAGTCTATGCAAATATCCAAGGTGAGAATCTGCAAGTCGGCAGTTGCCAGGTCATACTTCAAGCGCATGGCAATTTAGCCCTTCGTATACAACACAATGCAGGAAAAATGTCATAGCAAAAAACAAAATCAGGTGTAAAACTTGGCCATGTCGAAAGTGGTCATCCGAAGATATTATCAAGATAAGATAATGAAGATAGTTTGTAGAGATCTTACAAGCAACAAGCTTACACTGACCTCATTTTATGTGATGCTGGGAGCTGCATTAAATTATTAGGCATGCTATCTGCTTCCAAAGAATGTATTCCATTCTTGGTCCTGCAAGTGCCACTCTCAGCTGATAGTGCTGGTGCAGCAACTAAAACCTGGGCGTTCTTTATGGACTTCTGGAAAATCCAAAAAAAAAAAAGAAAAAAAAAAGAAGTATAGATAAGAGCACTCATCAAGATACTCTTCCCCCACTTTCACCTCAAATTTGAAATCAAACTATGAGCTTCAAGGAAATTCACTGACCTTGACCCATGACATTTTCAGTTCATGGCTCCTTTGGCTTCCATCTTTTAAATGTTTAACAGACTTTGCAGAATCACTTATCTCCTTTGAAGTACCATTGTTATAATGGGAATCATACTCTACATCATCTTCAGTGATTTTCTGTTCCAGATTCAATGCTTTAGCAAGGTTTAGCGAGGCTGGAAGCTTAGCTCTCTTACCTTGAATATTGTTGCTCAATGAAAGTCCACCCTTGCATGGCTTGGAACTTTGTGATCCAAGATCAATGTCCTTTGGGAACAGTACTCTCATTGTGTCTTCTCTGTGGCAGAGATCTTTGGCATTTATAATGATGGCATCTACACAAGTAAGTTTATGAACAGCATTTTCTGAGCTTACTATCACCAAGGGATTCTCAATCTTCAAAAGTGCTACAGCAAGCTTATCCAGAAAAGTACAACGCCCCCGCTTGTTTTTAAGCACTTCACTGAATCCAGATGGCAGATGTGAGACAATATCATCCCTACCAAGCAAATCATAAAGCACTTCAAAATACTTCCTTGAGTTTGCACAAAGCAAACATATCAAGACTATTAGCCTTACTACCAAAAGTGGATAGTAGTCCATATCTATATTGGAATTCTTGATCCATGCCATTGTATTAGAGCCATTTATGAGCAGTTCCATAACATTGCGTGCAATAAAGTTGAAAACATCTCCCGCTGCTGCAGTTTCATTAGTCATCAAACAGGAAAATGGTTTGTCATTCGAACCCTGGAAAGTCCACCATTCTATGAAAGATGACTTTGTTGTGCAAAAAGATCCCAGGGTAGAAGTCACCAATATCAATAGCCAATCAATAAGATACAAAAAACAATTAGGAGATATGTGGCTGTGATCACTACTCCAAATAGTGTTATAAGGATCTCTCAGAGTGACAAAGAGACTGAACATCAGAGAATCCTCTTTAGGAGCTTCAAGTACTTTGCTGCCACCATCAGGAAGATTTAGTCCTGTTATATGGAATTTGAAAGCATCAATCAATGCTTCCCATTTTTTATTTCCTTTAACCCATGTTGCAATCATTTCATACATTTCAACAGTAAACTTCACAGATCCAAGCATGATCATGACTACCCGCTCGATGTTTTTATTTTTCAGTTCACAGCAACAATAGATATTTTTCAGAACTACATCCTTGAGCACATCATTTGAAACTTTGGTCCCTCTGAGGGTAATCATGTCTTCCGTCAATGACTTGCTCCAGTTCAGAGGAAAAAGATTCTCAAAGATGCTCGTTTCCGATGAATCAAGAAAATTCTGCAGTGCCTTATCATCACTAAATGACTTAAAAAATTTAAAAGAAGTCAGAAATTTGGCAATTCCAAACATATGCATTGCAGCCATCATTCGGCAAAACAAGGAGACGGAATTCTGGCTAGCGGAGATATGAAGAGTACTTAGCTTTTCCAGTACCCTCATACCAACCAAAACAACTTCTTTACACCAATAACTTTGAGCAGCAGAAACATACTTAGAAGCATCAATGCTAACCATCGCTTTACTTGGCTGAACGGATACACCATCAACCATTTTGATCCAATGAGCACTAGGGTTACGTAAATGGTAAATAGTGTTCTGATTATCAAAATGTTTATGCACACCGAGGTAGTCTAGGCAGAACTCCCCATATGCATCATGATCATTTGCAGCTTGGATTTCAATTTCAGGAGAATGAAGATACTCCAATAAATTTATCATCTTCTCCTTCCACAAGGTCCAAAAGTGAACCATTGTCTCCACGGAAACTTGGTTTTGGGATATCATGCTCTCTGTGTATCTTGAAGGCTCAGATACCAATCCATTTTTCCACTTGTAAACTGAGGCATCTAATTTGAGATGAACATCTAGCACTTTCCTAGTAGATAATATCTCACCTCTGAGATTCTGATCTCTCCGAGAGGTGCTCAAGAGCTTTTGCGTTTCGGAAAGTGTAGTCTCTTGGTCTGATAAGATGTCGGAGTTCTTTGAAGCATACTCAAGAAAAAGATCTGAATGTTTCTTTGCAATTGCCTTTGCTCTGGTCAAAAGCTCTTTCTTTTGATCAAAGTTCTTCAAGGGCCAACCAGTACTTCCACATGCCCAAAGGGAGTTAGTGAAGACAAATGAGAAAATAAGCCTCGATGAATCTTTGAAGCAGCCAGCCTTGTCTAGCAAAGCAGCCTCAAGAAGCTGATCACCTTTATGCCGTGCAATGTCTGCAGCCTCCATAAAGTTTCCAGCATCTTCTTCCAATGACAAGAGTTCATCAAAGCAATCCATAGTCTTTAAAAATGAGCGTTTGGATTCCATAGAAGGGAACTTCTTCACAAAATACATCATGGATGCATTATCTTGATCCTCATGAAAGTGAAATGCAGCTTCCTTAAGGAAAGCCTCTTCAAGCTTTTCAAGTTCTTGACTTCTTTGGATAGTGCCATCTAAGGTTCCATTTTCTTTCCATTCCTGGATATATTGCAAACCACCATAAAAGTTTTTGCTTTTGCAGCAAGCACGCAGGCATTTAGAGTAGTGCTTGCCCTTTGCATAGACTTCGGCTGCAAGTTTATAACATTGTGCCAGAAGGAAACAGTCTCCAGCATCTTCCAGTCCTGATGCTTGGCTGCGGTCCATATAGACCCTGCCTGTATCAGCGAGAAGGTTCAGTTAATTACTAAAACCTTGATGTGATGTAAACTGCCCAATTTTACGCTCACAGCAAAGAACAGCAGCAACAATTCAGAAAGGTTAAAAATGAAAGATCCAGCAGTTGATTAAATATTTCAATTCACAGTGTGAAGCCAGAAAAATGGCATCATAAAGGACACACATGCACACAGACACACAAATATATAACAGCACACATAAGAGGAGAAATATTATGCTATAAGAACTGTTAATTACCAAAAGACTAATATTTTAAATGGGATGACGGCCTCCAAAATGATCAGTCTTGTGTTCTCAGCATTTATGACAGTCATGTGAGCTAATTCTCTAAAATTCTACAATTTCTTGGATGGGTTTAGGACCAGGTTCGAGCTGGCATTTTTGCGTCTTTAAAAAAATAGACCCTCCCTGGCCATATTGTTAGTGCTCAAGCACAACTGCGAGGCTCAAAATTCAGGCACGCCCAAAATTTTGTTCCTTCTTGCTATAAGTGCAACAAACACTCGGATCTAGATAGGAGCCCAGGAAGCTCCTCCAAAGCTGTGTAAGTTCTAAAATTCTGTGCAGAAGTTTTGCTGCACTTCATTTGTGGCTTTAAAATTTGCACCTCCATCTGTGGATAGATCAGATATTTTATTAACACTTCAATATGTAGTAACAAAAGTTAAATCAGCCCCTACAAAGACCAATCATTATCATCATCTTCATACCAATATCATATGTGTATAAATTTACAAAAGCAGTCCACCGAAGCTTTATGATCAGCCATGAAATGCTCATGCTTTTTAAAACTTGAGCGTTTCACCAAAGTGAAAACAAATAAGCTTCAAATTGTGTCATGGTACTCTGTACGGTCTTAACAGAAAGGAACCATACCTGCTCTTTCATACTCCTTTGCCTCAATAAAACATATGGCAGCAGAATCATCCCGACCAATAGAATAAAATATTTTGCCAGCCTTTTTGAGGTAGACGTAAGCTGCTCTTGGATTTGAACCAAGAATTTGAATAGCAGCTTTTTGAAGGCCAGCAGCATGTGCCCACTTTTCCCTAACAGTGTCCTCTGCTCTTTCAAAGCACAGTTTTGCCATCTCATAGTTACCCTCAGAATAGAGCTAGTGTGAGGAAAAAAAAGGTTCAGATTAGAAACTGTAGCATTTATTATATCAAAATTAAATTACAAAATAAAAGGCCCAAAATTGGACAATGCAGCCTCAGTATTCACAAAAATAAAACCAGGATACCAATTTAACCATTCAACCCTCAATGCAATAAAATTAATATCAAACAACTCAAATTTGCTAACAGATGCAAACTTGTAAATATTCAATCGTAGCTTCAATATGACAGATAATAGGCAGAACGTGGTCACAATGGTAAATAGCTTAAAAATTATACCAAATAAACAAGTAAAATTGAAAGGTTTTTTTTTTTCCCTCAAGTTGTTTGTACATTAGCTAGAAAAAGTACCTCAAGGTTGTTAATTTGTTATTTTCTCAGAGCCTAGAACTGCAGAATTGACTTAGAGCCATATCAAAGCTTCTGAGTTTTAATGGTGGTGTCAAAACCCGTTAGTTACTTACCTAATCACTACAAAATTCTAGCAGATTAGGTACCAAATTCTTGTAATTGAAAAATGAGGAATAAGCTTGAAACCTTTTGAAACATTAAAATAAAAATGCCAAAATCACCTATAAGAATCAACCGCCAGGCACAAGCCCACCAAAAATTACAGGCTTACCATGCATGATCCCAGAACCAAGATAGCCATTTGCAGATGAATTATGGGAATATCCTCTCATCCTCAAATGAAATAATATAAGATAAGACTGAAACTTAGCAGAATAAAAGGCAAAGTGTACATGCCAAACCTTGATGCCTTGGGAGACCCATTGCTCTTTACTGCTAGACATTTGCATTTCCTCCACAAGTGAATCATCCAATTCTCTAACTTGCAGAAGGCATAATTTCCTCCAATAGGCAAACACCGGATTTGAAACTTCCTCCGCATCCTCACAGATCCACAGCCTGTGCCTTGCACGAGTTATGGCCAAATATAGCAGTTTCAGTTCCCAGCACAGGCCACTGTGCGATTTTTGCAGGTTGAAACATGGAAAAGGCAGAGATGAAGAAGAATCAAGCATGCCTTGCTCGCTCATATATTTGTAGATCATTCCCCAATGTTTTTTAAGAGTTGATGAGCCAAAAAACTTGTACAGCAGCACATCCTTAAAAAAAATGTAGAAAAGTGACTCAAAGCAATCATTGGTGATAAAAACATGCGACAAACTTCAAGAAAACTAGAAATAACAAATAATTTTTTTAAATTCGCGCTTTTATTTCCAATTAAAATGATCTATATTCATGGAAGAAATAGTTATAAAAGAAAAGGAGTTGTGGTTGAATACTCAATTTATACAAAATATGAATATATTTCATTTTTTTTCTTTTCGTCTAAGATAAGTTAGTCCCCGTTCACTTACCTGAAATTCAAGGCCTTTGCATTCCATCACTGTGAGAATGAGAGCCTGCTTGCCAACTTGAACAGATATTTCATTACGAGCACAATTGTCTCTGACTAGAATAACCTGGTGAGGCCCAAAGCCAGAAATCATTTTCCTATTTGCCTTGGTCTTGAAAATGCTACTGACTGCTGCTTTAGCAAACTCAGATTGGATTAAGGCTGGAAGTTGCCCACCAAAAATACTTTTCTCACTTGTCTCAGGACTCAGAATATCAACAGATAGAGGGAAGAAGTGGAATAGAAGTTCAAGAATGCTCTGGGCTATCTTCAGAACACTGGCATGAGCATAAAAATTCCTATTCAAGTGAATGATGTCTGATACATACCCTTTCTCTGCTCCCCTCTCAGCATATGGCACAAACTCCTTGTTGAAAAGGCCTCGTATATCTGCAAACCTATAGTTATAGTTAAATCCTCTTGCCAATGTTTGGGCAGTGTCACTCAAGAAAGAAAAGCCAGTTTCAGTATTTCTGCAAAGATGTTTAAAAAGAGCTATTTGTCTCATGCTAAGGTTCTGCACCTCATCAATATATATAAAATCCATTTTCTCACCCTTATATCCCACACTATTAAGCCGATAGTGAAGATCAATAACAAGATCAGCCAAATCAAATTCTTCTCTCTCCAGCTTTGTCTCTTCATATTGAATAAAAATGTCATAAATTAATTCTCTTTTCCGCTGGCTTAAACTAGGGATCCAACTCTTAGAAAATAGAACATAGTCCTCTCGGCAGAGCGGGCTGTCACAGGACACTCCTGCTTGCCAACCACCCTTTATATAAAACATGATCTCAGAGAAAACCATAGACGACTCAAGGGCCTTGGTTATCATTGGGTCAAAACAAGGCCAGTAACAAGAAGTGAACTTCTCATGGGTAGCTTCCTTTGCTTGTATAAAACTTTGTGAGAGTCTCTTTTCACCATGAAATAATTCATTGTTGCAGAATCTTGTGAAGTATGAATCCCCCACACTTCCATCAAGCATCATTAAAAATTTTCTAAAAGTTACCACAACAGGATAAGATGCCGGTGGGACATATATAAAGCTATCAGGGATATCCTTGAGTCCTGCTGGTTGATCAACATCCTGCAGGTCAATAGCACCACGTTCGGCTGGAGAATTCCCACCATGCCTAGTGCTGCATATGATTGAAAACAGACTAGGAAATTAAGAAGCCTTAGACCACTGGATACTTAAGTAGCGTATGGTATCAAGCCATTTACATATTAGCATACATGGAATGCATATCAGACCAGTAAATGCTAAACATGAAAATTATTTCCTAAACAGGCATTAGCAGAGAACTGGTGTCACATTGGGCTTGAGAAAGGTTCTTTAAACATGCTCAAGAGCTAGCCTAACCCCATTAGATTTGTTGAGAAGGAAACAGGCCAATGTGCAATTCAGACATATATACATATATCAGAATACCAACTTCATCATATTCATAGCAGTAGCACAATAAAATGATCAAAATAAAAGCCAGATAGATAAGTGCTAGAGAGATATGATTGTTCCTATATGGGCAAAACCCGAGAGTACCACTGCTCTGCATTTCCCTTCCACTTGCAAGAGAGGGTGGAAAGATTTGATAAAGCAGTAAGAAGACTGAATCTCCACATTTATGGTACTCAAAAGAAGCAACCAGAGTAACTCCAGACTGCTACAATGGCCCTAATAATGGAAAGCAAGGGCATAACTTACTAGATTCAAACCATATAAGACATTGTGTGCACCTTTTTGCAGTAGAAACACGCCATTTGACAGAAGCACATGACATAGAACTGACAGTAACGAAAATCTGGCGCAAGATGGATTCCCCTTTTCCATTGTCATGATCAATCTCATGTTCTGATTTACTGTCATGCTCTTCTCCCAATCTTTCTGAAGCTTTATGGTGCTGCCATTCTTTCTGCAACATCTTCAAGGTCAAGATATTTTGCTCAATAGTACCTGGCCTTCCGGTTACAAAGGCACTTCTGTCAAAAAGAATGATATCCAGTTCTTGGTCTGTAACTGCAAAAGGAAGCTGAAATTCTGTAGAATTGTGCTCAGACAGCATATAGTTCATTACATTATATGATAGACAGTGGAATTTCAAATGTGACAAACTCTTCAACTCCGGATCCTCAAAACAGTCCAGACAACTGGCACCTGAATCACTTCCATATTCGGTATCATCAGGACTTCTATACTGTGGGATATCCGAAGAGATTACCCAACTCTTTGGAAGTTCTAAATCCCTGAAGACAGATAAAGCCAAAAAACAAAAAGGAATTTTGTCCATAAGTGAAATTAAAGGAGAAGAATCAGAATGTACTAAGATGATTGTCATGATATTTGAACAAGTGGGAATTAGATGACCAATCTTACCCCTCAAGATATTTTATGTTGCACTGTTCAAGAAACTCTTCAGTGTACAGTTTGAAAATGCTATCAAGACATTTAACAAGTACTGGTACATTCTCCCTATATAATATATCCCAAATTTTCAAGACTTGAGTGTACTTCAAATCCTTCTCAATGTCAATTGTGCACACAAGGTATAGGTTTTCAATTTTGTACTGTTTCAGCATCTTCAACAAGCTTTTACAAACAGACTCTTTACGTGTTTTTGGAGGACGCCATCCACAAGAAAGTCTCAGTATAAACATAATGACTAATTTCTTCATCTGAATTGAGTGCAATCTCCCAAATGATCTACAGAACCTTTCACTAAATAGAACCTGTCAATATAGATGGGTGTAAAAGCTAAATAAGAGACATGTTTTTCAAAAAAAAGAATACAAACGATCAGATAGTCCTGAAGCCAAGAATTGCATAACAGATAAATAATTACAAAAAGTTAGGTACCTTCCATCTAGAACATTTGAAAAGTATACTATCTCCATTAAGCAGATCATCGATTTTGATGTGCTCCTTCTTGACCTCTAGTATTGCTTTTGCCAAATCTTTATCTTCATCAGCATTAAACAAACATCCACGGTTCTTAGCATCACATACTACATCTTCCCAAATCGACTTGCTATTTGCCATTGCCCTTGCATTTCCCAAAATCCAAAGACATCGCCTGCAGACAGAGGAAGATTTGAGTTTCTTCAAGTAAGCAAAGCTCAAAAGTTCATCAAAGATTTCAAATATAGTCAAACCTAGCCCTTGTCAATGCAACATTAGCTCTCTGGGGATTGGATAAGAAGCCAATAGATCCATGGCTATTAGATTTGACAAGTGATATGATCACAATATCATCCTCACCACCCTGGAAGCCATCAATTGTCTTCACTTTAACTGTAAAACCTTGAAAATTCTCAAATTTTCTCCCAAGCTTCTCTTGAATTGCTGTAACTTGAGAAGCATAGGGAGAAATTACACCAATGCTGACCTTCTCCTTTGATCCATTCCATGCTGCAGGTGGCAATCAAGAAATTAACAACTTAAATCAAATACGATGCACAAATTGAGAGCATGCTTTAGCTAATTATACTTGAGGAAAAAGAATAGGATGCGACTAACATTCAGGAAAAGGTCATGATAGTTCAATGGAGCTTGATGAAGAAAACATGTGTTTAAAATTGAAGTTAGCATTACTTCTACTGGTTGTACCAAACATTTTGCAGGATAAAAGAGCTTGAGCATGGAAAATTTCCAATGAAGGGAAGCAAACAGGTCAATTGAACTACAGGCCAATAGAACTATTATTTCTAAAGCAAAGAGCAACTCACAAGCATACTGCACTCGAACCAGGGGGTTCATGAATGAAATACCTAATGAACCAAAATACAAACGCATCAATCAATATTTCATGTGACAGAGCAATTTCAAATACCTTTGTGGATATTCTGGATTAATTTAGTGACTACGCCAACCTCAACCATATTTCTACGGCTGTATCCAACTTCATCCTGTACTTCTCTTCCACCATAAATATTGATGAACGAATATGGACCAAACATTGGTCCTGGAAGATATTGCTTTGCATATTGATTGCACCTAACACTTGGAGCATCTAGGATCTGGTTGTGATAGATTTTGGAATTTGGAAAGCAACTTATCAATGGATGCATCCTGTACTGCATATTCAGAAGGTGCTTTGAATGGCCGAACATACTTAGCCTTTCAAAAAGACTTCTTCCAAAACCAGCTTCATTACAAAGCTGTGCCAGTGAGTTTCGAATATTTAGGCATCAAGATTTTGCAGAAAAAGAATAGTTATAATGTTAGTAATAAAGATACCATTCTATACAATAAGAAATCAATAGCACTTGTATACCTTGCTATGCAAAGTAGCTGGTAACTGGTACTCATCACCAATTAGAATAGCATGCCTTATGCCCAGGAGTTGTAAAGGAATTGTTGACTCACACTCTTTCATCTGAGCAGCTTCATCGATGACCAACAAATTTAGAGGTTTCATTTTCATCAGATGCAACTTGAAGGACGAAGAAGATGTGCAGAAAATCAAGGATGCCTGCTGAAAGCAAAATTTCTGTATGTTGAACATACCACTGGGAAACTTGAGCTTAGTTAGGGAGCATTGAAGGTTTCTTAGAACAGAAAGGCATTGTGTTCTTATGCATTGAAGAGTTACTGCAGAAGCGAAAGAGTTGGGAGAATGTTGAACTCCTGCGGGTCGAGAAAATATTCCCTCTAGGCCTTCAGATGGTAAGTCAGCTCGAGACAACAAACTTTCGAATGAGTCAAGTAATTCAAGAATATGAATCATGCCCTGGAAATTACTTTCCAAAATGAAACTTTTGGGTACATGAGTGCAAATAATCTTTATGCATCTTTTCAGTGACATAGCAGAAGCATTAAATCGTTCTTTCACGAACTGAAGAAATGATTTCTTGTTTATTTTTTGCCTTGTCTCTTCAGCTTTTTTTAATTCATTTTCCAAGAAAACTTGGTAATAAGATGCACAATTTTCAAGAGTATCAACCATGGAAGCCATAGAATGCTTCCAATGAGTTGATGGTCCAAAGCACTGGGCAAGCCTGTCTACACGATAATCAACAAATATCTCTTCAAGCTCTCCTTTGACTTTAAGCCGATCCTTGTTCCCAAATAGGAGAACATCACCCAGTGAACAAATAGAAATAACCCTTGTGGAATTGACTCCGGATGACTCCTTCAGCAGCTTCACCACACGAGTTGCAAGCTCAGTGATAGCAATATTAGTCGGGGCACAACTAAGTATCCTATAATTCATCCCCAAAATGGACCAGAGCAACATACTAACAGTTTTAGTTTTCCCCGTACCAGGTGGGCCCCATATAAGTTCAACAGAAGACTTGTGGTTGCAATTCAACTTATAGAGACTAGTTAGTACAGCCTCCTTTTGCGAGTCGTTCAGAGTGGGTGATAATCGAGAACTAAGTTTTTCAGCCCACATAGCATTACTATATAAAGAACAACTATCACAGATTTCCTCCACCTGCAATCCAAATTCGTGAAGAATTACACTATGTTGGAACATGCTACACTTGGAATAAATGAAACAAACACCGGTCATGGCCATGAAGCAATCCACAAACGCCTCAATACCACAAATATCCATGTTACATGGAACAACTAATGATTAATAAGTTTTGCCAATAAATGATGCAAAATTAGTAAATATGGATGTTATGTACGGGTATTTATATAATCTATATGCCAATGCCTCACCAATAATTATGCAATGTATCTCTACATTGTTCAAAAGTGTTCCAGAAATGTCTGGTGTTTAAAACAATAATGTCAGAATGGGAGTGCCGCTGACACATCCTGATGATCGTCCAATGAGTATTATGATGCATATATTGTGTATTCTATGTTCAGAGTATCCATTTTGTTGTGTCCATATCTCCTAACTTGTCTTTCATTGGCCCAAAAAAGAGGGAAGATGGCAACTCAACTAGTGATGCCGCATTAGAATCAAAGAGCCACATATATTTGCACAAGTTCATACTACTTAAATATGGCAGAAAGATTTACATTGTAAGGTAAATCTCTTGTAATGTTAAAAATAGATTTATTTTCTCTTTCCCAAATTATTTTGGATTGCTCAGCAGCAATTTATTTAGAGTCTCTATCTGCTGCCATCAATAACCAGAACCAAATAAAACAACCAAGATACTTTGTACTCTTCAAATAAAAGAAAAAAAATTTCTTACCATCGAGTCAACACACGATATAGGCTTAATAATGTTCATATTCCCATTCAAGTGCAACGACTTCCATATTCTGTTGTTTGTGGTGATATTTATGAGGAAAATCACATAAAGCGTTTTACTCATTGTGTCAATGTCCTTAGATGCTTTAACTTTCATGCAATATTCCTCCTCATTTGTAAGTTTGGGTATCCAAGCCAGTGTCCATGTCCTTCCGGGATGCTCTATATCAGAAACGCTCTCAACCTTCGCATCTATTATAATAAAAATATCTCCAGGCAGTGTCCTGTAAGGCTCCTTTCCACCCCCAATATGTTTGTTTTTCCAAGAATCCACATTAAGTTTACATAAAGATGTGCCATATGGTTTGCACTCCTCAAGAGATATGACTTGGGCATAAGGCGCTCTTGAAATAAGCTCCATGGCAGAAGAGAGTTCAGCTCGTGTTTCCTCCAGTAAAGGGAAATAGTAGGATCCAAGATAATGACTCACTGATTGAAATGAAAGCGGAATCTTTTCCACCTACAAAAAAAGTTATGATCAAAAAGTACTACGTTATGCTGCAACAGCATTGCAATATCTCAAGAATCGTTTTGGGGTTACTAATATCATGGGTGCCCTTCTATCATCATAGTGACAAGTAAGGTAGTAATAATTAAGACAGTCGATCTTTGGAATATAATGGTGAAAGTTAAATGGACCGGGCCTAAAGAAGCCCGGCCCGCCAGAAGGTTTAAAGCAGTAGTTATCAGATATCACACTAAGACACGCTTTACCAAACCACACCATTAATTTGGCAAAAAATAAATTATTGCTTTAAAAATGATGGTTGGTCTTCAAAATATAAAAAGCTCCGTCAAATTTTGATTTGGGAATTGAAAGGAAAATACAAAATAAGACTCTGATTAATTATCATAATTGGAAAAGAATATTGGGGAGAGAACGAGACCTTGGACTTGTATAGATCTTCATTGCGAATGTCCTGTAGAGACCAAGAGAACACCAAATCAACTAAGCCTGACTCACTCCCTTTTCCTTTCTTCTTAGGTGAAGCCACTGATCCTTCCATCTCTCTCTCTCTCTCTCTCTCTCTCTCTCTCTCCCTCTCCCTCTCTGACTGTACTATATTGCACTTTCACCTCTTTATTTCGCTCCGATCATGAAAATCAGAAAAGCCCCTTCATTCATCGGATGATAAACAAGAATACTCATCAGTCAAGGGAGGGAGAGGGGGAGAGGGGAGAGAGAGAGAGAGAGAGGGAGGGAGGTTTCTTTAGTATGAAGGAGGAGGAAAAGTCGGAATGCGAAGAGACTACTCATCAGTCAAGGGAGGGAGAGGGAGGGAGAGAGAGAGAGAGAGAGAGAGAGAGAGAGAGAGAGAGTTTTCTTTAGTACGAAGGAGGAGGAAAAGTCGGAATGCGAAGAGACTAATGCAGTGAAGCATCGTAGCGGTGATGCTTTTATTATATTATTATTAATTTTCTTTTCTAAAATGCCCTCTAAAGAGAGAATAATTTGCTATGACGTGGGACGCGGCCTTTAGTGATGTCTTTAGGCTTACGTACTCGAGGTAGAGGGAGAGAGAGAGACAGAGAAGGGAGTAGAGTAGCTTGTGTGTTGCAACAGCCGTAGCCGGAGACAAATACTCCTAGGCTTTTGGAATCATGGAGACGCGGCCGCAGGTCATGTTGTGGCTTCCTTGGACCTTCCCTCGCATTTCCCGCGGCATGACCGTACAATTTGACTTGGAAACGCGGCACTTGCGTCTTCTTGTGGGTTTTTTTATTTTATTTTATTTCCAAATTTACAAAGGTACTCCATAGTTTAACTCTAATTACACTTATCTCTCTTTTTTTTTAATAACACATTGCGAGGCGTCCATCACGAGGTTAACGTTGCAGCCAAGGGCGAAGTAAGGGAAGGGAAAACTCTTTCCATCCGTGACATTTTAAGAAAATGAAATTGCATACGGGACAAAAAAAATATAACACTAAAAATTTTAATAAAATACTAATAAAATTATATAGATCACTATTTATTTCTTTAAAAATAAAATTTGTGGCGTTCACATTTTCCTTATATATATCTCTTGATATAAATTCTTAATTTTTTTGATATCTTACATGTTCTCACATTTTAAAATCTAAATATCCGTTAATAGATTTTTATCCTACTACAAAAAAGGCCATCCGTTAGGCTTCATAATAGCTCTTCTTCTTCTTCTTCTTCTTCTTCTCCTCATTGATTAATTCTTCTTCAAATATTCTGACGTATCTATGCTATCTCAAATCATTTCTCTTGCATGGCAATGTAATCATGTTTTGTGATGAAGAAAGCATTGTGATTGATTCATGGACAAGCTTGTAGTCATCGAGAGAGTTAGAAAATGTGACAATTGGAGTTTGTCGTGAAGTTGCGATGAGAAAATCATGAAGTATTTGAAGGGTTTAATTGTGAGAATTCTGCAAATCGAGATGGAAAAGAAAGATGATTCCACACTATTGCAGTTTCAATTCTCAGTAAGTATTCTTCCTTGTTCTTTCCCTTCACTAAAACCCATTTCTAGACCCCGGCTCATCATCCTTGACTCCCTCTTCAAAAACATGGCCAACACTAAAATAAGTCATAAAACCCTGCCTGACTAGAGCTTAGCCCATGTGTTATGGCAAAATTTTGGCCTCATTTTAAGTCCAACATTTTAATCAAATCTTGAATTTTATTGCTAATACCCCAAGCGAACTCATACTCAATCTATGTATTTCAAATAAAAATTGCTTGAGTAAGTAGCTCCAACAACAAAGATCTTTCATTTAAGGTTAAATGTGTCAGTGTTGTTACTAGAGACTGTGAGTTGTTATGCTTAAACAAAAGCTAATGTTTTGCATGGCCACACTGCAGCATATTGGATCTAGGTTGAGACACATGTGGCTTTATGCCCTATTAGGCCATGTCAAACACATGCCTAACATAAACAATTTAGAAAAACTAACATTTTTTGTTTTTAGGAAAAAGAGTAGCATATCACAACAATATAATGGAAAAAATTATAATACAATATTGTCCAAAATGATCATTGAGTTGGCAAGCAAGTGGAGTTTGAGGTTGAAATTCTTAAGATAGTGTATAATAATGGTATTGTCCAAAATACAACTTATGATGAGGTGCATGAATGTGAGTAGGCATCTTAAGTACAACAACACTTTATAGATACATGTAGACCATGCAAAAATATTAACCACCCTCAATGTGTGGTGACTTTGTTACTTGTGTTGATGTGATTTTGATACCTATGTTTTGTCAGTGGCTAAAAATGTTACCAACGAGCCTTGCATATACTATGAGGTTATTTCTTGTGATGAGTTATCTCAGTGGTTTGAAGTTGAGTGAAGGAATCATTGAGTCTTTTCATAAGAATCATACATGAGCTTGTAAAACCTCCCAAAAGCCAGATGATTGTTGGATGCAAATAAGTATTCAAGAAGAAGGAAGAAATCCCAAAGGTTGAGAATACAAGACTGAAGACACAATTGGTGGTCAAGAGGATCAACTATAATGAAGTGTACTCTCTACTAGTGAGGCATAGCTCGATTCAGATTTTTCTTGCAATGTTAGCTTATTTTGATTTTGAGTTACAACAACTTAATGTTAAGATGATATTCTGACATGGTAAGATTCAGGAATAGATTTACATACAGTAACCGGGAAGATTCATAGTTCCTAACATGGAGGATCGGGTATGTTTACTTAAAAAGTCATCGTATGGCTTGAAACAATCTTCTAGCTAGTGGTATAAGAGGTTTGATATGTTTATGGTTACATATGGTTACCTTAGGAGTGTGTGTGATAATTATGTTTACCATAGGATGTTTAATGATGGCTCTTACATTTACTTTTTAATGTATGTGGATCTCGTGCTAATTGCTACTAAGAGTATATCAGATATTGTTTAAGTAAAAATGTAGCTTAAGGCTAAATTTGAGATAAAAGACTTAGGTGCATTTAAGTTATTCTTGTATAATAAAAACTACATTTTGAAAGTGTTTTGTTAGCAAAATGAGTTTTGATAATTAGTAAATGATGAACTAAAATAAGCTAAAGACGACAAAAGATTGTTAGACTAATAAAAGATTAGTTTGAGCAAAATAGGATAAGTATAGGAATGATTTACGACACTTATATCACTCACAGTTCAGGAAAAGTCGACTCATCTTTGTATATAAGTCGACTTACTCATATTTGAATTGACTTAAGTGTTAGATAGAATGACAAGATAATCGACTTATGTAAAAATATAAGTCGACTTACATATATGACATGACAATAGAAGCTAACTTTTAAAATTTTAACGATTGAGAAGTAACGGTTAAAATGAAAATAAGACACTATAGTTTGAACAAGTCAACCTACTATAAGTCTCAAGTCAACCTACACATGCACCAATTAAAAAAATTCATGAGAATCAAATTGACACACAAGTAGCTCACTAAACATAGGGCACTAGATACATGTCACATGTCATAACATTAGTGTGACACATACGGTGACACATGCCACAATGCATGTCATGTCATGAGCCAGAATGCATGTCATAACACAAGTCATGACACATACCATGACACACAACAAGATAGATACCAGGGCACCTTCACTCACATGCTGGCCTAAGTTGACTCACTTGAACTCCAAGTCGACTCATTTGTTTAAAACCTAGAAAAATCTAGGTGGTCATAAGTTTGTGTCAACACAAAAACATTGTGGAGTTGACACAACTTGTTCATAACATAGAATGGCTTATGAGATATTAAACCAATTTGATTGGTATATCATTTCAGGTCAACTCATGCATTCAGAACATAGAAAATTCACAACATGGCATGAGCATGACTCAAACCACGAGCGACGAGCCACAACATAGTCCATGACACATATCATGACACAAGCCAGAATATAGGACACAAAGCGTAAGGCCAAGTCAACTTGCTCAATGTAGTAAGTCAAGTTACACAATAGGTTGAGTTGACTTACGCATCACCTCAAGTCATCTCGTTTGTCTAAAACTTAGAAAAATTTCTAAGTATTAAGGATCGTGTCGAAACAAGATACTTGAGGTGTCAACACAAACATGTCCAAACAATAGACAAGTCAACTAGCACCTTAAGAAGTTGACTTGCATGATGCTTACTCTTTACAGAGCAACTCACTAGTATAAGGGATGAGCAAACCTAAGTACACTATGCCAAATGATAAACACTCTAAGCCAAAAATATACTAAACCATCACACCACACTTAGCAAGCTAACCTACATAAAGCACAATGCACATATACTCAAGTAGGTACAGGTGCAAAGTTGACTCATTAAAAATTCCAAGTCGACTGACACAAGACATGGAGCAAATATTAACTAAGTACAGAAAGATTGTGTCGACACAGCCAAACTCCACAAGAAAAGTACTTAGGCAAAACAAAGAGGCAGTCGATTCTCTAAGCAACCCAAGTCGACTTGCACATGCACCAAAAAAAAGGTTAAGTACAAGAAAGTTTGTGTCACACAATAGATAAATCAAGTACAAAATTCTGAACAGAACCTAAAGGCAGTTGACTGATCGAAAGAAAGTGGTTGACTCACACAAATGAAGAATAAAGAGAAATTCAAATCTTGGTCAACTCATGAAGAAGAAGAAATCAACTCGCTATATCTATTGGTTAGTTGCTCAGAAAGGCTGTTCAAGTAATAATTGAACATCAACTATCAGCAGCAGCTACATATGTGCATTAAATGTTCTCCAATGACTGTATCATTATCGAGGGCTCTAAATACAATTTCAAAGCTGAAAATCAACGACTGTTAGAACCTTTAATGATGTGTTGCTTTCAGTTGTATTAAGATTTTCATTGTACTTTTATTTTCTTAAGTTGTATATGTCTGAGCTTTAAAAGATCACATCTGAACTTTAAACATCAACTTGTATCTTCACTTTCACTTCAAGAGACTAAAAGGAAAGGGTCTAGCTTAGAGTGTCTAAGGGAAAGAGCTAGGTTTGCTAGTACCTATTGTAAAGCTAATGGTAAGAGTTCGAGTAAAATAATTGTGAGATTTCAGTAACAATTATGTAAATTAATTGTTTGTACTATTTTGGAACAAAATAGTAGATTGAAAAATCTAGATAAAATCTAAGAGTGGATGTACACCGGAGAAGGTTGAATCATTGTAAATTGCTTGTGTTGAATTCTTCTTTCTCAATCTTCAACTCTCTTCCAAATGTCACTCAAAAATGCCTCACAACCTATTCACCCCTCTAGATTGTGACTACTAGTTCTTCATTTGATATCAGGAGTGAGTTTCTTGGAAAAGGGTTTTGAAAGAAATCTAGAGAGGTGAATATGTTTATTTGAATTATTTTGGCACAAATTATGGATTTGAATATGGTTTGAAGAATGGTGGTTGAAATAGAATCAGTAATTTTAATATTTGTTGAGGAATGTAAGGATGACACAAAAATTTTTATAGTGGCTCAATCAAATGCGGTATATGTCCACTCTCAAGACACCTTTCAGATTTTCACTAATATTATAAAGATACAAACTTTATTAATTGTTCAAGTTAGACTGTTATGGTGTTTACCCTCAAACATTAACTTTTCAACCTTCCTCAAGTTGTCACTTTCTCTCTCTAAGCCAAAAACAGTTAATATCTCACCGGTCTTTTGAAATTTTGTATAGAGAAGAATAAATGTTACAAGTAGCAAGGCTTTAACCCTTAAATATAATTATCTATAAGTTTATAACAGATTTACACTCAAGAAAAGAATGTTCGAGTGAAAAGTAGAGTATGTTTCTTTTAGGAGTAGAGTATATTGATTTTGCAATACAGTAAATTCTTGTTCGTTTTGATTGATCAGAGAGCATTCACTTCTTCTTCTTTTTGCTTCAGTATTTAAGGATGAACCTAATAGTGTCATTGTGAAGTTGGCTGAACTTGAATGTTCATCATTAATGAGATTTACTATCTTCATTTAATATTTTCAACCGTTCCTCATTTTCTGCCAATGGCATTTTCTGTGTTGCTACATGTTTCATCCTTGGCCAATGAAGTGATATGCTTTTTCTTTTTGATACACATCTATCATTAGTTTTCAAATACTGTATTAAATGCACAAATGAATATTGTCATTGTGTTTGAAAATTTTAATAGTACAAGTCGACATGTTTCCATGCAAGTCGACCTATTTTCAATCTAGCACGAGTCGATATGTTCGTGTACATGTCAACAGGAGCATGTTGGTTTATGACTAATCATATTCAATAGTAATAGGTCAACAAATGCCTTAGATATATCAATTAGTAAATCGATAGATTCTTTGAATTGGTCAACATCTTTCTCAAGATAGGTTGACTGTGATTTATTTTCTACAAATTTTCGCATACTCTATTTTTCAGTTACTTACCTTATTTTTTAAATTCCATCATCCCCAATTCTCTCCTTAACTCGTAAAATCTAGTTTTATCTAATGGTTTTGTGAGAATATTAGCAATTTGTTTTTGTGTTTCTACAAACTCAAGAGTTATTTCATTTTCAGCATATGGTCTCTCATGAAGTGATATGTCACTTCAATATGCTGGGTTCGAGAATGATGAATTGGGTTTTTGGTTAGTTTTATAACACTAGTATTGTCACATTTTATAGGAATACAATCAAAATTTATACCAAAATCCTTCATTTGATATTTGATCCACAATATTTAATGTACACATTGTCCAGTAAAAACATATTCAGTTTCGGTAGTCGATAATGTTACACTATTTTGTTTTTTAGAAAATTATGATACTAATATACTTCTAAAGAATTGACAAATACCTCTGATACTTTTTCTATTTAATTTATGGTCTATAAAATCTGCAATTCAGAACTTATGCAATTGAGAATTTGAATTTTTGTCATACCAGAGACCCAAGTTAATCTTTTTTTTTAAAGATATTTAAAAATTTTTTTAACTGCTACCAAATGAGATTCTTTCGAATTTGATTGAAATCTTGCACAAAAACATACATTATATTATTTGTCCAGTCAAGAAGCAATAGGGTATAAAAATGAACCTATCATATTTCTATATAATTTTTGACAAACTGATTTGTCATTTTCATATTTATCGAGTTTGACACTTATGCTCAAAGGTGTGGTATTTCCTTTGGATTCACCAAGGCCAAATTTTTTAATTAAATCATTAGTATATTTTGATTGGATAGTGAGTATGCTCTTTTCAGATTGTCTAATCTGAAATCCTAGAAACTAGTTCAATTCACCCATCATGCTAATTTCAAATTCTCTTTACATATTTTCTATGAAATCTTTGTACATACTTACCTTTGTTTCTCCAAAAATTATATCATCTACATATATTTGGATAATTAGAAGATCTTTTTCTTTTCATTTTATAAATAGTATGGTATCAACCTTTCCTTTTTCAAAGTTATTGTCCTTCAGAAAGTTATTTAGTCTTTCATACCACACTCTAAAGATTTGTTTTAATCCGTTTAAGGTTTTGGTTAATTTGAAAACATGTTTTGGATATTTTGGGTCCTCAAAGCCTCGATGTTATTTTACATATATAGTTTCATTTATGCATCCATTTAGAAAGATATTTTTAACGTCCATTTGAAATAGTTTAAATGTCATATAGCAAGAGAAAGTTAAAAGCATTCTGATGGCTTCCAATCTAGCCATTGGAGCATATGTTTTATCATAATTAGTTCCTTCCTCTGACTGTATCCTTTTGCTACCAGTCTACCAGTTTTGCTTTGTTTCGTGTGCTTGTGCCATATTCATCAAGTTTATTTCTAAATACTCACTTAGTTCCAATTACAAATTGATCTTCTAGTTTAGGAATTAGATTCCATACTTTGGTTCTTTCAAATTGATTTAATTCTTCTACACAGCTATTATCCAATTTTCATCGTTTAAGACTTCATCTATATTTTTTGGTTCTATCTGTGATATAAATGCTACATATTTACTTTGATTTTGCATTGCATATCTGGTTATATCTCCTGAATTTATGTTTCCTATAATATTTTCTGTGTTAACACTTTTTCTAACAGTAGGATATTTAATTTCTTGTTCATGATGAGTCTTCTATTTCTTTTCATGTTCCACCTCAGTTTTTTTATTTTGAGAATTCACATTTTCTGTAAGTTCTAGTTTCTTGAAGTATTCTGTTAAATCTTCACCATCAAATCTCCTTCTATCTAATTCATTATTTTTATCAAACTCTACATGTATTGATTATTCTATTGTCATGGTTCTTTTGTTGTATACTTTGCATACTTTACTTGAGATTGAATAGTCTAGAAATATCCCTTCGTTACTTTTGACATTAAATTTGTCCAGAGCATCTTTACCGTTATTTAGGATGTAGCATTTATACCCGAAGACTTGAAAATATGTTATATTGTGTTTTCTTCCTTTATAGAGTTCATAGGAAGTTTTCTTTATGAAAAATTAGAACTTTGTTCAAGATATAGCAAACAGTGTTAACTACTTCTGCCTATAAGTGTTTATGTAGATTATACTCATAAAGCATTGTTCTTGCCATCTCTTTTAACATTCTAATTTTTTTTCTACTACTCCATTTTGTTGAGGTGTCTTAGGAGTTAAAAAATTATGATCAATTTCTTGATTACCACAAAATTCCTTCATAGTCTTATTTTAAAACTCTTTCCCATGATCACTCCTAATACTTTTAATTGAAATCCATTCCTATTTTGAATTTTTCTGCATAATTTGATAAAGATTTCACTTGTCTACTCTTTCTTAACTAAGAACAGTACCCAAATGTATCGGGAGAAATCAGCAATAATCACAAAACCATAGTGTTTCCCTCATAAACTCTAAGTTCTAGTTGACCACAAAAGATCTATATGCAGAAGTTCTAGAGGTCTATTAGTAGACATTATATTTTTGGCTTTGAAGGAGATTCTGGTATGCTTTCCTTTCATACATGCGTCACATGGGTTATCTCTTTCGAATCTTAATTTTGGAAGGCCTTTTACAATATCTTTCATAACTAATTTTGATATTGTATCTATATTGTCGTGTTCTAATCTTCTATACCATAACCAAGAGTTATTTTGATTTATTACAGTTAAACAGGATTCGTTTATGGTTTCTAACTGACCTAAGTTTATCACATAAATGTTACCTCTCCTATAACCAATAAACTTAATGTAATTGGAAATTTTATCGATGATAGAGTAGATATCTGAATCAAATATAATTCTAAAACCTTTATCACACAATTGATTAACACTCAGTAAACTAAATTTTAGACCAGAAACAAGAAAAATATTTTGAATTCGAGTATCGGTGAACTTATCTCCAATATTATCTATACTGATGATTTTTCCTTTGGAGTTATCTCCAAAGGCCACTTTACTCCAAAGGCTACATTTCCTTCTTTTTTTTTTCTTTTTTTTTTTCCTCCAGTGAGAAGAATTTGAAAACATCTCCAATCATCTAACTTGAGCAAGTTGTCGATGCACTGCACCATAGTGACCCTCCAAGAGATTCTCTTGATTTCAGACATACCTAAATGAAGAATCAATCACATTTTTGCCTTTGGTACTCATATTTTCTTTGGTCCATTTGAATTAGTTTTGATTTGACTTTTAGACACACTCATTTCATATTCATTATCAAAGATTTTTTGAGTTAACATTTATTAGTTGAGTGTCTATTCTTTTTGCAATAAGCGCATCTAAGTACATTGGACTTTATATTCTTTATTGTGTCTGAGGTGTTTTTCTTTAGTCTAAAATTGTCTAACTTATGACCAAATCTCAGGCATGTGTAGAATCTTTGTTGTTTAATAGCTTTAGAATTACGTGTGAAAAATTTATACAACTTTTTTCTGAGTTTGAATTGGATTAAATCCTAATCTAGTCTTATCAAAGACTGTCGTTTGAGCTCCAACGATGGCATCTAGCTTTTCTTGCCCCTGGATAAACTTCATTAGAATGCCACTTTGCCTAATGTCTTCTCTTTCTGTTCCATTAATTTTATTCTTAGAATTTCATTTTCATTGATATAGTTGTTTTTGATTTCATCATGTTCTGTTTTGTTTTATAGTTTCAAACATTTGTTCTTTTCAATGAGAAGGTTCTCATGCAATTGACTGAACTTTTCTTTTTCACTTTTTATTTCTTCACTAAGTTTAGTATTCTTTAATTCTAGATAAGTATTTTTCTTATTTAATTCATTAGTTTCAGTTTTAAGTCTATTAATTCCTTTTCAAGTTTAGACAAGTTTTTCTTTAAGGAGTTATTTTTTATCTTCATTTTTTTAATTATTTAAGTGATTCAAGGAATACTTCATGCAATTCAGTTGCCGACAAATTATTTTCACCATAATCTGAGAAAGAAAAGTAAGAAGGTAAGGTTACCTCATTGTTAGAAAACTCTTCAATGGCCATGAAACACAGATTGGCTTGTTCCACTACAACCTCATACTCACTGGAACTTCAGTCTTCATCGCTCTAGGCAGCGAGAGCCTCTATCTTTTTCTTCTCTTTTCTTTCCTTCTTGTCTTTCTTATTGGCCTTCTTCAATTGAAGACAGTCCGCTCTTATGTGTCCAAACTTCTTGTATTCGTAGTATCTGATTTCTTCTTGCTTTTTTGACCTTTTGAAGTTTGGTTTGCTTCTATTTCTCCTTTATATCATGAATCTTTTGAATCTCTTGGCCAGTAAAGCCTCATCTTCTTCATTTTCTTCATACTCAGAATCAAAAGAGCTCTCATCACTTTCAGTTTTGAGAGACACTCATTTTCCTCTTTCATCTTTACCTAACCCTTTGATATTTAGTTTCATCTCATGTGTTACTAATGAACCCACGATCTCATCCATGGTTAGAGTTTCAAGAATTTTTTATTCTTCAATTATATTAACCTTGTTTTCCCAAGACTTTGGTACACTTTTGAGAATGTTGTCTACCAAATCTTCCTATGGAATTCCTTTTCCAAACAACCTCAATTCATTCGTTACTTTATTGAACTATGTCATCATTTCATTGATAGATTCTCTTTCCTTTATCTTGAAGGTTTCGTATTCTTATTTCAATAATCTGATCTTATTTTTGCGAACTTGATTAATACCTTTGTAAGTAGTTTCAAGTCTTTCCCAAATTTCTTTAGCTGTTATTCACGATGAGACTCAGTTGTATTCGTTGACGCTCATGGCAAGGTGAAGAAGAATGATAGCTTTACAGTTGGCTTAATATGCCTTCTTCTAATCTGGTGTTATGTTTTCCAACTTCACTGGTACATGATACCATCAATCTCTTCAATTGGAAACTCGATTCCTTCTTTAATAATTTCCCAGATGGTTAAATCTTGAGCTATAATAAAGTTGCACATTCTTTGTTTCCAATAGCTAAAGTTACTCCCATTGAAGAAAGGACCCCTATTTGTTGAGCAAGTCTCAACTAGAACAAAGTCTCCATTTAGTGCCATTTGACGTTTTTGAGAATGCGGTAGAGGTAATGTCATGCCCCGAACCAAGATCGTGAGCAGCCGCCCGTTACCCTAAATGCCGATTGTATTTCTACAGAAAATCAGGTAGAACCTTCTCATAAATCGGAGATTTCCCATATATAAATAAACCTGTATAATTTAAAATCAACCATCAATTTAACAAATGGCCATCCCTGCCTCTCCAAAATCAATAAATCCCATCGCAAACAATCAGAACAATGCAAGGTTATGAAATTTCTAGCAGTCTTAGCCACAGACCTCTACTGTCTTGCCCAACTAGATATAAGCAGCCACCACACCGAGCGAATTTAAGTTTATACAAATGTATAACAAATTTCTCAAGTAGAAAGTTTAAAACGCTTACAGATGCCTCAATGCAAGTAAAATGAACCAAAGCGAGAGTTATGCACACAACTGCCCATAAGTTATACAGTCATTCCATAATATACACTGTCAACTACGGATCTCAATATCAAGACCTTGCAGGGTCAAAACAAAGTACGAAATTTATATTTCAAATTTAACTTAAACCTCACCGTCGTATATACCAAATCCCAGGGTATGCTATCAAACCCTCTAGAGCCTGAAATGTCACTCTATCATAAAAATCCTATCTGTGGAAGGAAAAGAGAGGGGTGAGTATCATGGGAAGATACCCAGTGAGTGAGGGATTAATCTCAAGTACAAATAGTATAGGTGAATATTGGAGTGTCAAATAGTATCATTCATAAATAATAATTCAAGTTTTTTGCAGTAAATCATGGTATGTTCAATAAAGTGAACTCATTTATTCAATCACACGGTATCACACATATATGCATCTATTCGAAATTAAGTAATATTAGAGCAAGTCAAAAATGATTCTGGCAAAGGTCAACATGACTAAGGACAGGCACATCGGGGGTTTTATTATGCAAAGAGTTTTCAAAATAACTGTCTACCCCGATGTTGGCCATAAGTTCGCTAGGGCTAGCTCATCATCGTGTATAGGATCCCCCTCGGTGCTAGACGGTGGCGTCACACACGTCCTCCCCCATCGTGGGTTCAACCGGCCGTGCCTATAGCTATTAGAATCAATGACGTTTACAGATATCTCCTGCAGAAGCGTATTCGGGCAACCCGTGCCTCTACAAACGCACTTCGTAACTACGGAATCATCAATATCATCATCATAGTATCACAAGGGCACAACGTCCCATAGGTAAGAATCATATCATCGCATAACTAGTGAGCATCCAACCCACATAGTTCATCGAAAACATTTCAAATCCGTATGCCAAGACATTCATCAAACTATTTCAAATCCAAGCCAATGCGACGGAAAAATAGAAAACATATCTAGTTATCAAATAATAGCACAATATTATTTCATTTCAAATATGGATGCATAGTCATCAGAAACATAAATTTACGACACTTCAAATGTCACAAAACAAGTTTTGAAATTTAATATCACATGTCGAGTCAATACATATCGAAAGCATGTTTTATTGAAAATACGACAGAAACAAGTTTTACTATTTTATGCAAGAGATTAGAGTTCCACTCACCTTTCTAGGGAGGGTGGTCACTCCCTATTTTCAAAAATAACCAATCTGATTTCTCGAGTCTCCAAAAACATCAACCTAATCTCCTTTTTCTTCGCAATACAATAAAATCTTAATTTACCCAATCTCCTTTCTAGATTCCGTTAGCTCGTCAGATTGGTTTAAAATCTGTAAGATTTCCAAATTTGAACGATATTAGCAACTAACTCAAATTTCTAACACCAAACCCTAGAATTTCAACCAAATCGTAGTCGTTACCTGTAGTGAAGATGCAGGTGAGCTCTCGAAGGAGAAAGCTGGTTACGGGCTCTCGGGTTGGCCCGCTGGTGGACTCAAGGGCTCGGGCGCTCACGGGCTCGAGCGCTCGTGGGCTGGAGCGCGCTCGCGTACAGGCGCACGCCTGCGCTCATGCGCAGGTCCACTCGAGCTCATGCGCAGGTCCGCTCCTGAGCAGGCGCGCGCTCCTGCTTGCACTGTGGAGCGCTCTCGTAGTCGAGCGCTCGGGCTGTGGAGCGCTGGCAAGGGAAATGCGTGCTCGTGCTGGTAGAGGGAGGGTCGTGTTGTAGGCTGGCACTCGCAAGCTAAGGCGCGTGCTCGCGCGAGGAGCATCGCACTGTAGGCTGGCGCTTGCGAGCTGAGGCGCGCGCTCACGCGAGGAGGATCGTGCTCGCGGGGAGGCTGCAGTCGTGGGGAGGGAGCAACGGTGGAGAAAGAGAGCAGCGGTGGAGGGAGAGAGCAGCGGCGGAGAGAGAGAGCAGCGGCGGAGGGAGAGAGCAGCGGCGGAGGAGCAGAGGCGGAGAGAGAGCGCAAGCTAAGGCGCGCGCTCGCGCGAGGAGCATCGCACTGCAGGCTGGCGCTTGCGAGCTGAGGCGCGCGCTCGCGCGAGGAGGATCGCGCTCGCGGGGAGGCTGCAATCGGGGGAGGGAGAGAGCTGCGGTGGAGGGAGAGAGCAGTAGCGGAGAGAGAGAGCAGCGGCGGAGAGAGAGAGCAGCGGCGGAGGGAGAGAGCAGCGGCGGAGGAGAAGAGGCGGAGAGAGAGAGAGAAAAAGAAAGTGAGAGAAAGAGAGAGAAAAAGGGATTAGGGCTTGCCCTAATCCAATTTTGGGAGGGGGGTGCTACGTTTTGCCTCAAAACGCAGCACTCCGCTGGCCCTTTTTTTTTTTACTCTGATTATTATTATTATTATTATTTATATATATATATATATATTCATTTTACCCTAATTTTCACGGATATGGCAATAATTTAAATATACCAAAAATTCAATTTAAATACCTAAAAATCAAAAATCAATATAAATAAATAAAATTTCTCATACAAAAATATGGTATCACAGAATCGGCGTTACATTTTCTAACCCCCTAAAATCAAGTTTCGTTTTCGAAATTAAAAGGGGACTAAATAACAAATAAATGGGGGTACTGTCTCCTCATAGCTTCCTTGGGCTCCAAGGTTTCCTCCTCGACTTGATCACTCATCCACAAAGCTCTGACCAATGTGACTTCCTTGCTCCGTAACTTTTTGACCTGCAGAGCTAGAATAGCCACGGGCTGAAGTGGAAGACTAATGTCCTCTCATAACTCAATTGGTGGAGGTTCAAGTACATGAGAAGGATCGGCCAAGTACTTCCTGAGTATTGAGACATGGAAGACATCATGAATACATGAAAGTTTATCCGGCAGCTCTAACCTGTATGCCACACTCCCAACCCTCTCAAGGATACGGAAGGGCCCAATATATCTGAGGCTCAACTTACCCCGCTGCCTGAACCTTATAATTCCCTTCCAAGGAGATATCTTCAAGAAAACCATATCTCCCGTAGCAAACTCAAAAGGTCTCCGCCTATGATCAGTATATGTCTTCTGTCTGTCCTGGGAGCTTTCATCCGCCCACGGATGACCTTAACTTTATCGTTTGTTTGTATCAACTCAACGCTGTTGAGACGTCGCTCTCCGACCTCATCCCAGTATATCGGGGTGCGGCACTTCCTGCCATACAGTAGTGCCTCATACGGGGGCATCCCTATACTGGCCTAATAACTGTTATTATATACGAACTTGACCAGTAGAAGGTGTCGATCCGAACTATCCCAGAAATCCATCACACATGCCCTCAACATGTCCTCAAGGGTCTGAATAGTTCTCTCTGAGTAACCATCTGTTTACGGGTGATAGGCTGTACTAAAATTCAGCCTTGTGCCCATTGTCTCCTACAACTTGCGCCAAAATCTGGATGTGAATCTCGGGTCCCTGTCTGATACTATCAACACAGGAACACCATGTAGCCAGACTTCGTATCAATGTAAAGACGTGCCAAGGTTTCCAAAGGATAGTCGTTGCGAATAGGAAGAAAATGCGCGGACTTGGTGAGTCGATCTACAATCACCCAAATGGCATCATGCCATGATGAAGTCTGCGGTAGCCCTATCACAAAATCCATAGTAATGTGATCCCACTTCCACTCAGGGATGGGTAAGGGCTATAATGTACCAGCCGATCGTTGATGCTCGGCCTTCACCTGCTGGCAAACTAAACACCTAGTTACAAAATCCATGATTTCCCGTTTCATGCTAGGCCACCAATAACTATCCCGAATGGTTCAATATATTTTGGTACTACCCGGATGCAATGCATAAGCGGAGGAGTGCGCCTCCTCGAGTATGGCCTTACAGAGATTTGAATCAGCGGGAATGAAAACTCGCTCTCTGTATACAACTAGTCCGTCATCGCGGACTCGAAAGTCTCCACTCTCGCCTCTGCTGATCTTCTCAAGAATATTCTAGAGCTCCTCATCTGACCCCTGAAGCTCTTTAATACGATCAAGTAAGTCGGCCTCACCTCAAAACGAGCTAATAGTGTTCCTTGATCATCACTAGTCAAACTGACCCCGAGTGTACGGAGTCCCATCAAGCAAGAGAGGTAAGCACTCTCTGCCATAGTGGAGGGAGAAGAGGAGGATGATGACTTTCGGCTCAATGCATCTATTACCACATTTGCCTTTCCAAATGGAAATCAATGATAAGGTCGTCTTTCAATAACTCCAACCATCTCCTCTGTCTGCGGTTCAACTCCTGCTGGGTGAACAAATACTTTAGACTTTTGTGATCTGTGAATATCCTACAAGTCACCCCATAAAGATAATGCCACCATATCTTCAACGCGAAGACTATGGCTGCCAACTCTAAATCATGTGTCGGTAATCTGGGAAGCTCCTTGGGGAATATCTCTGGAAACTCCTGCACCATAGGGATATCTTCAAGTCTCGGTCTCTCAATGGTGGTGTCGATAACATAAGCCAGATAAGCCACACTACCATGGCGTACCAAGCATCTGGCCTTCATAACAGAGATAATATAACGGGGTAATACTCGTCTCTCGCCCCGGAAAACTAATGATGGCTGCCCGGACCTTCGAAACTCAACCTCTTTCGTGAAACAATCCACGAAAGCTCGGTATAAACTCAGTCAATCTATCCCTAGGATGACATCGAAATCCGTGATAGGAAACGGAATCAAATATGCCTCTAATACTATCTCCCCAATACCGACCTCACAGCCCCTATAGACTGTATCTCGAATGACATGCTTGTCAAGAAGAGTGACTACTATAATCTCCTCATCAAGTGGCGAGAGAAGTCTATCAGAATAGTAAGCGAACGTGTCGCTCATATATGAAAAATTCGACCCGATATCTATAAGAATACGAACGTCGATATCAAATATTCGCATGGTACCTAAAGATAGGAAAAAGATTAAAGATATTTAAAATGCGAAGAAAAATAGACAAATTCATATATATATATCAAACTAGTTAAGTTTCTAAAACTTTAACTAGTCAAAACTGTATATTGACATCATGATATACAAAAAACTCATACAAAAAGTATAACAAACACTGAGGGATCTATGGGAGGATTATCAATAATAATATCAGGATTTGCCTTTGCGTCCTCCTACGTCATCGTAAACATACGAGCCTGGACCCTATGTTGCTGTCGCGACGATCCTGGTACTATATTACTCCTGGCTGCAGTCCGAGGAGCGGTAAGAGCTGAGTGCGCAGGTGCCCCCTGCTGGCCTGTGCCAGACGTACCAGTACGACTCTACAAAGTCGATCCTTCTCGACCTAAATTGGGGCAGACACTCCTAACGTGACCTTGCTTCCCATACTGGAAGCAAGTAACTGGTACTCTACATGCCCCAAAGGCATGCTGGCCGCTGCATCTACAGCAGAAAGGCTGTCTCTATATAGAAAACTGTGTAGAGACATTAGGGGCTGGTACCCCAAAACCCTGTGGTCGAGGTCCCTGTCCCGGTCCTACTGGTCTGAAGCTAGAACAACCTCCGGGATATCCAGAACCTCTATCCCTCTTTGAAGACTGTCCACCCTGTGACCCAGTCTTCCTTTTCTGGTGACTCTCCCTCTGTCTAGTCTCAGCTCGGACGATCTCCTCCATCCGATATACTGAATCAATCACCTCTGACAATGTAAAAGAGGGAGTCACTGTCATATACTTTGTGATGCTCAATTGGAAGCCATCATCAAACTTGAACCTCAACTGAACTGGTGTAGCCATGTCGGGGACAAAGGCCGCTAGTTATCTGAGCTCAGCCACGTACTCTGAAACTGACCTCGTCTACTGGCGTAAGTACAAGAACTCCGTCCTCATCCGGTCATACTAGAACGGGGTGAAGTACTTGCGGTCAAACTCTCGTAAAAAGTCCTCCCATCGCAGGGTCTGTGTAACACTGTCACGGATAGCCTCCCACCACGAGAGGGCATCTTCGTCGAGGAGTCTCTCAGCAACTCTCAATCTGAGCTCCTCTGACAACCCTAAATCCGTAAGGATCCTACGAGTCCTATTGATCCAGTGTTTCACCGCTACGGCATCACTAGATCCTGAAAAGTCTATGTATCCGAGCTGCTGAGACTCTTTTACCAACTGAGTGAGCTCATAGATGTGCCTCAAAGTAGCCGATGTCTTATCGGTCGGAGTAGAAACAGAAGGTCCAACCACCGAAAGAGGAATCGTTGTCGTAGGTGCAAGTATGGCCACAGGTGCGGTCGCTGGAGTCTATAGTGGAGGTGGTGGCATCTACGCCCCATATCTACTGTACCACTCCTGCCACTGCCTCAAGGCATCGAGTAGTGGTGGAGGAATCTCGACTGTACCAGTCGGTGGAGGTGCTGGGGGTGGCACTGGGGAAGGTGCGTGAGTAGAAGAAACACCCTCCGGTGCTCATGGAGACTCAAGTGCCCTAGAAGCTTCAGGCATTGAGAGACTCTCCAGTGGTGCACCGCGCCTACCACGTCTAGGCGGCATAATTCTACAAAGAGAGCACCGATTCATTAGATATAAACAAGGATTAGGGTTAGTTACCGGGTAACTAACCCCCCAAAAGAGAATTCGAGTTATGAATGAAGGCATTCGAATGCGGAATCACGGAATGTATGCCTCGTATCTCGTACCCTTTACAATAAATGGTCTTATATGCCTATGACCGTGTTCGAGACTTTAAATGACTGTATGAAACTCTCTAATGCATTGAGGACTTTTAAACGTACTTGGAAAGATTTTTACTACTATCTTTTCTTTAACCTAGATGCTCTGATACCAATAGAACTGTCACGCCCCGAACCGAGATCGTGAGCAACTGCCCGTTGCCCTGAATGCAGGTTGTATTTCTACAGAAAATCGGACAGAAACTCCCCATAAATTGGAGGTTTTCAATGTACAAATAAATCTGTATAATTTTAAATCAACCTATCAATTTAACAAATGGCCATCCCGGCCTGTCCAAAATCAATAAATCCCACCGCAAACATCCATGACAACGCAAGGCTATGAAATTTCTAGTAGTCCTAGCCACAGACCTCTATTGTCATGCCCAACTAGAGTATGAGCAGCCGCCACACTGAGCGAACTTAAGTTTATACAAATGTATAACAAATTTCCCAAGTAGAAAGTTTAAAACACTTACAGATGCCTCAATGCAAGTAAAATGAACCAAAGCGAGAGTTATGCACACAACTGCCCATAAGTTATACAGTCATCCCATAATATACACGGCCAAAAACGGACCTCAATATCAAGACCACGCAGGGACGAAATAAAGTACGAAATTCATATTTCAAATTTAACTTAAAACTCATCGTCGTATATACCAAATCTCAGGATATGCTGTTAAACCCTTTAGAGCCTGAAATGTCGTTCTATCACAAAAATCCTATCTGAGGAAGGGAAAGAGAGGGGTGAGTATCATGGGAAGATACCCAGTGAGTGAGTGGATTAATCTCAAGTACAAATAGTGTAGATGAACATTGGAGTGTCAAATAATATCATTCATAAACAATAATTTAAGTTTTTTGCAGTAAATCATGGTATGTTCAATAAAGTGAACTCATTTATTCAATCACACGGTATCACACATATATGCATCCATTCGAAATCAAGTAATATTAGAGCAAGCCAAAAATGATCCTGACAAAGGTTAACCATGATCAAGGACAGACGCATCGGGGGATTTATTATGCAAAGAGTTTTCAAAGTAGCTCTCTACCCTGACGTTGGCCATGAGTTTGCTAGGGCTAGCTCATCATCATGTATAGGACCCCGTCCGGTGCTAGACGGTGGCGTCACACACGTCCTTCCCCATCGCGGGTTAAACCCGCCGTGCCTATAGCCATTAGAATCAATGACGTTTGCGGATATTTCCTGCAGAAGCATATCCAGGCAACCCATGTCTCTATAAATACCCTTCGTAGCTACGGAATCATCAATATCATCATCATAGTATCACAAGGGCACAACGTCCCACAAGTAAGAATCATATCATCAAATAACTAGTGGGCATCCAACCCACATAGCTCATCAAAAATATTTCAAATCCGTATGCCAATACATTCATCAAATCATTTCAAATCCAAGTTAATGTGACGGCAAAATAGAAAACATATCTAGTTCTCAAATAATGGCACAATATCATTTCATTTCAAATATGGATGCATAGTCATCAGAAACATAAATTTACGACATTTCAAATGTCACAAAACAAGTTTTGAAATTTAATATCACACGTCGAGTCAATGCATATCGAAAGCATGTTTTATTGAAAACACGACAGATACAAGTTTTACTATTTCATACAAAAGATTAGAGTCTCATTCACCTTTTTAGGGAGGGTGGTCACTCCCTATTTTAAAAAATAATCCAATCTGATTCCTCGAGTCTCCAAAAAGATCAACCTAATCAAATCATCTCAATTTAATATCAAATAAGGGCTTAATAAGGGATTTTTGACTTTTTCTTCCCAATATAATAAAATCTTAATTTACCCAATCTCCTTTTTGGATTCCGTTCGATCATCAGATTGGTATAAAACCTGTAAAATTTCCAAATTTGAACAATATTAGCAACTAACTCAAATTTCTAACACCAAACCCTAGAACTTGAACAAAATTGTAGTCGTTATCTGTAGTGAAAGTGCAGGTGAGCTCTCGAAGGAGAAAACCGGTTACGGGCTCGCGGGTTGGTAGGCTCGCGGGTCTTCGGGCTGGCAACCTCGCGGGTTGGCAGCCTCGCGGGCTGGCCCGCTGGTTGGCTCGCGTGCTCAGGCACTCACGGGCTAGGGTTGGCGCTCGCGAGCTGGAGCGCTCATGGGCTAGAGCATGCCCACGCGCTCGCGCTTGAACTGTGGAGCGCTCGGGTAGTCGCGCGCTCGCGTTGTGGAGCGCTGGCAAGTGAAACGCGCGCTCGTGGTAGTGCAGGGAGGGTCGTGCTGCAGGCTGGCGCTTGCGAGCTAAGGCGTGCGCTGGCAAGCTAAGGTGTGCGCTTACGCGAGGAGGATCATGCTGCCGGCTGGCGCTCGCGAGCTAAGGCGCGTACTCGTGCGAGGAGGATCACACTCGTAGGGATGCTGCGGTCGTAGGGAGGAAGCAGCGGTGGAGAGAGAGAGCAGCAGCGGAGGGGGAGAGCAGCGGTGGAGAGAGAGAGCAGCGGAGGGGGAGAGCAGCGGTGGAGAGAGAGAGCAGCGGTGGAGGGAGAGAGAGCAGCGACGGAGGAGAAGAGGCGGAGTGAGAGAGAGAGAGAGAGAGAGAGAGAGAGAGAGAGAGAGAGGGATTAGGCTAAAAGCCCTAATCCAATTTTGGGAGGGGGTGCTGTGTTGTGCCTCAAAACGCAGCACTCCACTGGCCCTTTTTTCTTTTTTTACTATGATTATTATTATTATTATTATTATTTATATATATATATATATATATATATTCATTTTATCCTAATTTTCATGGATACGACAATAATTTAAATATACCAAAAATTCAATTTAAATACCCAAAAATCAAAAATCAATATAAATAAATAAAATTTTTCGTACAAAAATATGACATCACAGAATCGGCGTTATAGGTAAGGATTTTTAGTCTAAAGTTGTGAAACCTAAAAACTAGATACTTATTCTAATACCAATTGAAAAAAATCTAGAGATGTGAATATGTTTATTTAAATTATTTTAGCACTAATTGCAGATTTGAATATGGTTTGAAGAATAGTGGTTGAAATTGAGTCAATAATTTTAATATTGGTATAGGAATGTAAAGGTAAGACAGTGGCTCCACCAAATGCGATGTGCGTCCACTCCCAAGACACCTTCCTAGGTTTTCACTAATATCACAAAGATACAAACTTGATTAATGGTTCAAGTTAGACCATTACTGCTTTTACCCACAAACATTAACTTTTCAACCTTCCTCAGATTGTTGCTTTCTCTCTCTAAACCCAAAATTGAGAATATCTCACTGGTCTTCTAAAATTTTGTACAGAAAAAAATAAATGTTATAAGTAGTGAGACTTTAACCCTTGAATGTAACTATCCATAAGCTTATAATAGATCTACAATCAAGAAAAGAATGTTTGAGTGAAAAACAGAGTGTATTTCTTTTAGGAACAGAGTATATTGATTGTGCAATACAGTAAATTATTGTTTATTTTTGTTGGTCATAGAGCATTCGCTTCTTCTTCTTCTTCTTCTTATTCTTCTTCTTCTTCTTCTTCTTCTTCTTCTTCTTCTTCTTCTTCTTCATGCTTCAGTATTTAAGCATGAACCTAATAGTGCCATTGTGGAGTTGGTTGAAGTTGAAAATTTGTCATTAATGAGGTTCATTAGCTTTATTTAATATTTTCAAACGTTCTTCATTTTCTGCAGACAGCGTTTTCTTTGTTGTTGCATATTCCATCCTTGGCTAATGAAGTGATTTGCTTTTTCTTTTTCCTACACATCAATTGTTAGTTTTCAAACACCGTATTAAATGCACAAATGAATATTACCATTATGTTTGAAAATTTCAGATTTTTGGGTTTAAGTCTTGTTTCACATAGGTCAACATAATATTGGTTGATAGTCGACTTAATTTTGAGTTCTGTCAACTGTGAGTAATGAGTGTCGACCCATTTTAGATATGAAATCAACATGAACTCTGAAATTCCTATCTATGAAGTATGCAGTTGACTTATTTTTTGGAGTAGGTTGACCTATTTTGAGGTGTATGTGGACCTATTCATCACTATTGTCAACATGATAACTATTCTTCCTTTTGCTAGTAAAGGCTAAAGTTGACACTTTGAATCCTAAGTCGACTTTATGCATTGTATTGACTAATTTTAGTAACTCAAGTCGACCAATTCAAGCTTTCATTCGACTTATACATATGGTAGGTTGACATTCCTTAGTTGTTTATGGTTGAAGGTCTGCTTATTCGAACGTAGGTCAACTTACAAGGTTCCTGAATTGACATGCTGAGAATGTTGTGTCGACATTTTACTATTTTTCCTTTCAATTTGTTGACATTTTACACTTAAATTGGTCGACATGTGCACATAGGTCAACTTACTATAACTACAGGTCGATACAATTCTATTTCTTGTTTAATTAGTTGTTGACCGCTTATATTGGTCGACCTATTCTAGTGGGTCGACATCAATTGAGGATATGTGAGACTCACAAAAAGAATATCAGCATTGAATATTTATGGGTCGACATGTATGTCATCCTATTCCCAGGATAGATCGACATTTTATAGGCATGTCAACCTCCTTAATGTTTTTAGATTGATCTAATCATATCCATGTTGATAGGTTTAATAATGGGTCGATCTATGACTTTAATAGGTTGACCTATAATCTTAAATAAGTCAACATACTACATATGAAATGTGAGCAAGTCAACATCTTGAAGTGGGTAGGACGACATTAAGTATTTTTTTCTCATTTTTGATTCAATAGGTCGACTTGTAGTTTTTAATGGATTGCCTTGCTTAGTCTCTGAGGTCTAATTGGTTTTGTGTCAACACACTCTTTATATTAAGTCGGATTGTTTATATTTCCATATTCTTCAAGTTATGTTTATTTTTGTTATACTTTATTGATCCTAATCTGGTCAACAAGTTTAATAGCCTCAAGAAAAAAGATCCATCATGGCACTTCACGGAAATAATGTTCCATTCGAAGTTGGGTTGATTGATAGGGCGTCATTCTTCAACAGCAATAGATATAGCTACTGGAAGCAGAGAATAAGGATCTACATCATAGCTAGGGATGAAATTGCTTGGGAAATTAAAGAAGAGAAAACTAAATTCCTGACTGAAGAAATTGACGGTATCAAAGTCCCTGTTAAGATAAAGAACATGACTGCCAAAGAAAGAAGAGCTAGTCGAGTAAATTGTAAGGCACTAAACCTTCTCCACTCTAATCTAAGTTTCAACAAGTACCACAAAGTTTTGTCATGCATAACTACCAAGCAAATCTAGGAAAGGTTAGAGGCCATGTATGAAGGGACCTATGAAGGGATTAACTAGAAGCAAGGTAATATGTACTTCATGGTAGCAAAAACAGAACGGAATGAGATAGATTCTCCTTCCTCAACTATTTACTCTTCTGATTCTGATGATGAATTTTCTGAAAAAGAAGTGCATGAAACTTTAATAGGATGTTTTAAAGAACTTAAAAAGATGAACCATGAAAACTCTTCATTAAAGAAACTATTAGGTAAAATAGAAGAAGAAAGAAGCAAATTAAGAACAGAGATTGAAGATTTGAAGAATGAAAACGGTGCATTAAAAGAAATACTGAAAGAAGAAAAGAATGATTTGCTTGCTGAGATAGAAAAGAAAAATAAGAAGGTTAATGAGCTGCAAACTGAAGTTGAAAAGATAAAAGATAAAAATGCTTGTACACAAGATAATTATCAGAAGGTTAAGATGCACTTAGAATTGGAACAAGAAAAAGAAAAGAACAAAAGGCTAAGTTCTTTGTTGCACAAATTCATTCAAGGTCAAGAAAAACTTGATATGATGTTAGGAGTCCAAAGAACAGTGTATAACAAATCAGGAATAGGTTATGACCCTGCTGCCACCCAGAAGAAACTTTATAGTTTCTTTATGCCTACTTCTAAGACTCCTAAAATAGAAACTAGGTATCATTACTGCATAAAAATTGGATATAATGCATATCATTGTAAGCTTAGGAGGCAAACTAGTAACAAAACTAAAAGCTCTGCACCTAATAAAAAATTCATGAACTATCTTAAGAATGGGCATAGCATAAATGAATGCTAGTCTAGGATTAGAACATTAAGAACAACAAAATTAAGATGGGTGTCAAACGAATCATTAAGAGCTGACAATGCTAGATTTAAGAAAATCTAAGTGCCAAAAGGAAGACGTAATGAACAACATAAAAAAAGTTGATGGCATTAAGTCTTCAAAGTGTATGATTGTGGATAAAATTAGGACATGCAAGCATGAACTTAATATCTAAATCATCGAGAAAATAACTAGTGAAAGGTTTGTAGAAAATGAATGAAAGGTAATTTGTATGATGCCTACATGAAAAGCAAACAAGCTAAAATTCCCTTTAAGTTAAAAGACATAGTATTAATTTTCAGAATATTAAAACTAGTCTGGCCCAACTAGGACTTAGAGTATAAGATGAAAACACTATAGCCTTAATAGACGATTACTCTAGCAATAGTTAAATGTTCTTCTTAAAATAAGAAAGAAGAAGATAGTAATGCATATAAGAAAATCCAAAATAAGAAAGGCTGTATGGTCTCTGGGATAAGAAGTGTCAATGGAAAGAATTTGAAAAATAGATTGATACAGATCGGGGAATTGTGTTTAGTGTGTATTCAATAATTTCTCAACCCTTACGAGTCCTCAACAAATTTAGATGTAGATGAAATGAATAGGACAATGCATCGAGAGAACAATGATGTAGGTTACTTTCTAGGCATAAATGTTGAAAAATAAAAAGGATTCCCTTAAAAAAAATTAATGCTAAGAGTAATGAAATCATTCAACTTCTAACAAAGTATATAAAATTTGCAATAGAAAGGAGCAGGACAGCAAAGGAATTATCTATGAATCTAATCCATATAACAATAAACACATATTTTGATGATGAAAGTGTAGATGATCCTATAAGTCAAATAAGAAAGAAGAAGGTAAAAATGATCATCCTAAACAAATTCAGATATAGAGAAATCGATGTGAGCCACTAGTCTTAAATAAAGCCAGAAATTTAAATAAGGCCTTGCAGGATGAAAACAAAGTACTAACAATGTAAGAAAAGCTAATTCGATTTGAAAGAAATAGAGTGTAGGATTTAGTTCCTAAGCCAAAGCAACTCTCAGTTATAGGAACTAAGTGGCTGAAAGACTAGATGATCATGGAACCATAGGCAGAAATAAGGCAAGATTAGTAGTTCAAGGGTATAGTACTAATGAGTAGATTTTGTTGCAGACTTATGCCCTAATAGCAAGGTTAAAACCAAATAAATTACCACTTGCCTTCTATTGTTTCATGAACTTCAATTTATGTCAAATGGATGTAAAGAATACATGGCTTACTCAATGAAAAAGCACATAAATAGAGAGAAAAACCCCCTAACTTTGTAAATTCAAAACATCTGACCATGTGTCAAAAGTTTCCAAAGCTTTGTATGGTCTAGAACAAACTCAAAGCGCTTGATATGAAACTCTTAACAATTTCTTAATAGAAAATGAGTGCAAAAAGGACAAAGTTGACACAACCTTGTGGGTGAAGAGGAAAGGCAAAGAAATTCAAAGAGTTCAAAACTATGTATGTGATATAACATTTAGAGCAATAAATGAAACTCTTTGTCAAGAATTTACTAAGATAATACATGTTAAGTTTGAGATGAGCATACATACTTCTTAGGACTGAATGCAAATCGAGCAAACAAAAGGGTGTGTTAGATTATTCTAAAGAACTTTGAACTAGATGTAGAAGGCAAATCAATTTGTACTAAGATGTATAGTGTAATAGGTTCGTTAGATTGTTCCACACAAGTGATTAATAATGCAAAGAGTACTTCTTGTAAGATTGTGTTAAGAATTATGAAGTTTCATCTATGATTTAAAAACCCTTATCTCATCTAGGCTATTGTTCATATAAGTTGGCTAGACACGATTCCCATGATGACTCCTTGAATAATTTGATACGCTTGTGTAATGGCTTGTTGCTTGTTTGCGATCTTGAAATTCTAAGAATGACAAGTTGACTAGTTTGAAGCATAAGTCAATTTGCCTATAAGGCTTAGAGCACTTAGATTTTAGACCTCACATAGCAGGAGTGGACTCACCATGTATAGGTAGTCGACTTGCTTCAATTCACTTAGACTCAGAATGACATCCAAAGCTTTTGTATCGACACAACTTCTCCTATGTGTCAACACAACTTCCTAGTTCCTTAGGTTTATATTACCTCTTTGGCACCACAAGTCGACTTACTCCGAATGACGAGTTGACTTGCTGTAGTTTACAAAACTACAAAATGTTAGGCAGTAGGTTACATAAGTCGACTCGCAAAGGACCCAAGTCGATTTGTGATGTTAGACCTACAAGACTATAAATAGAAAAAACAATCCCAATTGACTATAACTCATTCTAAATTTTAGCCATCACCTCTTACTTCTCTCGCTCTCCTAAAGGTGACTCATGCGATCAAAAAACCATCCAAAACTTAAGCATAAACTCATCGACCTAGGAAAACCAATGTGTGGTTAACAAAGATGCCAAGAAGAGAGAATCCTTCCAAAATCACTCCAAGTTCAAAGATTTCCAATCCCTAGCCCAATAGAAAGACTTCTCCTCTAGAGCCATAAATCACTCTAAGCTTATAGATTGGAATATCTCAATGCAAATAAATTTCTCTATTATGGACATATAAGAGAGTCTTGCCTTACAAGTCTCACAAATCCATTAGATCCATCCTATAATAGGTGTAATACCGACACTCGATGTACTGTTTATTATACTCATCATTATTCCATATATGATATATTCTCATTTTCATATAGAAAAAAGTCATTCAGAACTTTTTTCGATTTATAATGCCCTTGAAAATTTTTTGCGAGATTGTCGGGAGCTAAAATTTTTCCCTCCGTGCCATTTTAAAACCTACACGTGCAATTATCGTCGAAGGCAAAAATTTGTTTTCACAAAAAAAAATTAGGCCTAATATGAGATTTTGGGCCTAATGTGAAATTTTGAGAGTTTTTGGGGCCAATTTAGAATTTTTACGAGTCAAGTGACTTATTTACAATTTACATGAATTTGGAAAAAATTTAAATAAATGTATTATTCCAAAACATGACCCAACAAGTATTTGTGGATGGTGGAATGTGACATGGTAGAGAGAGAGAGAGAATTTCTTAACTTTTGGGGACTTAATCCAATGGTGGGAATGAGATGAGAAAAATGTGAAAATGCTTGGGGCCATTGGATCAAGTAGTTGGAGGACAAAACATTTAATGGAAACCTTGGATTGTGTGGTGTGAGAAGACAAAAAGCCAAATTGTGTGGCTTGTTCATTCCATTTGCTTGTCAAACTGTAAGAGGCAAGGAAGAAACACAAGAAGCTCTCTATTGTTCTTCCTCATAGCTGTGGACTGCTAAGGTAAGATCTCCAAATCTTTTTACATATTAAGCAAATTTTATTTTATAGATCTTTTCCATACATCTTGAGTTACAACATATCTAAATTTGGGATAAAAATGAGGAGGTTTGGTGGATGAACATAGGGCAGCCGAGAAGGAGACTTAAGAAATTTTGGAATTTTTGAAATTTGGGTATTCTGACCTTGTAGTGGTATTTTAGCCATAACACTTTCTGTACAAAGGCAAATTAAGTGAAATGTTTACACATGAAACTAGACATTCCTAGCTTTAAAATGAGATAAGAACTGTTGCATTCTGAGTAGAGATGAATTTTTTATGATTTTGTTTAGTTAGGTATTCTGCAGAATCATGTCATGTTCTATTTCTGTTCTGCCCTGCTTCTACCTTGGAATTTATTCTGATTTTGAGATACCTTTCGGTCTGAATTAGCTTGAGCTCTTGTTATTAGATTTGTAGCTCTAGATCTTATCTTTTTAACGAGATAAGAATTATCTTAATCCAACTCTTATATCAAAAGTTAAGATAATTCTCCCAAAACTGTGCAAATTTTCACTCTATTTTCGGTTCCAGATCAACAGCCTTCTTTGTGACCTATTTCAACCCCCTTTGGACAGAATTAAAAAAACCTCTCAAAATAAAAGCTGTAGTGCTGTCTCCTATCTTTAAAATGAGATAAGAATCATGTGATTTGGAGTTGTATAGTGAAACTTATGGTCATTTTCCCACGATTGTGCAAATTGTGGTGTGTGCAGAATTTTAGATTTAAGCTTGTGGACTATTTTGGTACAATGATGAATGTGAATGGATGTATTTGAGGTCAAGAGTGTGAAGGGTATGTGTGTGATCATGAATGCCTTGTATATGTGTATATGAGGTGAAGTTATGAGATATGCATATCAATAAGTATGAGCTTAAGGTGTAACGACTATGCTTGAAGGATGAACATTTGAACGTGCTGAAATTGTTGGAGCTTAAGTGTACTTCATGTGTGAAGAATGTATGTATATATTATGATCGTTAAATGTGTACATTGATGGTTGAATGGGCAAGGTGTGGTATGTTGGAAATTGTCAAGGAAAATGAGTTATATAAGTGCACAAAATAACTAAAAATGAGGTATGTTTGTGTGATATATGTGTGCTGGAATTTGAGTGGAAAATTTCATGTATGTGGTGTTTGTGTGTGCAACCATGAGAAGATAAGTATGTGAGTCTGAGAGTGCCTAGACAAACCTTAATAGTTTTCTGTGATTTTTTATGGATAGCTTGTAGACATCCAAACTATAACATGTTAAAATTTTTGGGTCATTTGAAATTAGTTTGATACGGAAACTAATAGCAAAACTGGGACAGCCAAAATCTAGAAATTTTGAAATTTTGAAAACTCCTATGGGGCAGTGAGGTTCCTTGGACTGGCAGCCATAGTTGCCCTTGGTCTTTTTCAATAACATTTTGCAGAGACCTTGTACACATCCTAAGGACCAACATATCCAAAATTTAGATCATTTGGAGCCCATCTACTTAGTGAACCACTAAGAGAACTGAACTAGCTAAGGAATGATTCAATTTCTGACCTTGGGGATGCAAAACCAATGTAGTTTCTACCTCGTTGCATTACTACAACAAAACCAACTTTAAAATAAGAGCACAAGAAAATGAAGGGATCTGTCAAGAAAAACCGTGAGGTCATGGAGGAAAAATTGGACTTAGCCGGGTTGGAAATCGAACAAAAAAAAAAGGCTAGGAAAGGAGAGTAGGTTAGATTTTGACAATACATTGTTCTTCCCTGTTTTATGGCAATAAGTTTGCCTCTAAGTGTAGCCCCTTTCTCAGCAGAATTGGATTTTGTGCCAGTTATATGAAATGTAGATCTATGTCTTATCTTTCCAATGAAATAAGAATTGCCTCAATTTGACGTGTGTGTCAAAAGTTACAGCCATTCTTCTGAAACTCGACAGAGGGTCATCCATTCTCCAACACTAAAAACAGTAGCATTGCACGACTCCCTTCCAGCCCTTGTTTGTAAAAATGCAAAGATGAAAGTTATAGATCTCCCTCCTAACCACCTACTATGAAAATGTTAGCTAAGTTGCACAAGGGAATCAAACGTTATATAAAATCTCTCAAAACATGCAGAAAGGATTTTGCTTCTCGGCCAAAACTGAACAGAGATGTTAGTGGTCCATTCACACCCCTTCTAGGCATAATTGGGAGAAATCCATAACATGAAAAATGTAGGGTTATGTTTTTTCTAAATGTTGTAAACATTTCAGGAAATTTAGAGTTGTGTGTTAAACCTTGTGAGGGCTGTACTAAAATTGGTCAGAACAGATTTCTAAAACATAATGTGGGCTAAATGGTGCTATTTCATGGACTTGCACTAGGAATCCGAGAAAGTGCCCAACTAGGAGTTGTAACCCTGTGTCTTAGCTACAACATAGTCAAATATCATAGTATTTGCATGAGTAGATGGTGAAATATGAGAAATTTACTAAAATAGGATAAAATAAAAAGTGAGAGTTGGATTAGTTTAAAAATATGAACTTTAAGGAATCTTCCACCGAGATTTTGGAGATAAGTTCAACATGAAAAGTGTGAGTTTTTATGTGAGCCAACCATAGAAATTGGAATTTCCCAATTCCAACCCCAGTTGAGGAACTTGTGGTCGATTCTCGAGAATGATGTTAGATTAGATTTTGAAAAAAAAACCTAGGTTTGCCTATAACTAAGGTTGCATCACATTTACATCATCACATATGCATCATATAATCTCTTAAGTGACACATGTTCTACATTATATTTATAGAGTCTCATTGGTGATATTGAGGGAAGCATTTTTATGTGTCTCGAGATTCGTGCTGGGAGTGGCATACCCTTCTGTATACAGTGAGTGAGATTTATTATATTATGTGTCTGATGCACAATATCATATTTTAAAATGTTTTCTGTTGCAAACATGATTTAATGAATATGTGATATGAAATTTTCAACGAATTATGAAATATTTTTGTGAATTCATGAGTATCCACAAACATGTTTATACGTGTTGTATATATATCCAAACAAGTTTTAAAATACGAAACCGTGCCATTGCATTTGATTTATACATATTTTATGAAATCACCCTTGTGGAAATGATTAACATTGCTTGAGAAATGTGGCATGGCACGTGATTTTACATGGGCCGAGGGCCCTAGCATGTGATGATGATAACTTTGTGATGGGTAAATGCAATTCCGTAGCTACGAAGGATGTATGTTACGGTGATCCATATTTGCACCCGATACGCTTCTGCAGGAGGTATCCCACATGACATCGGAAAATGGTAAATGTATTGTGATTCGACACGGTACTAGTCAGGTTGAACCCATAAGGGGGAGGGCTATGGTGCGTCGTAGTCTAGCACCTGATGAGATCCATCGCCAATGTTGGGATAGAGAGCTTTTCTAACCTATTGGATACAAAACCCCCGATACGCCTATTATTGGTTGCAGTCGACCCTTGCCAGGATTGATTTTGGCCCGCTTTATTCTAGTATGATTTGATGACATGGATGCATATATATTTGAAATGTATGTGAAAAGAATGATTTATGATAAATTGAGTATTATACACGATTTCTTACAATATGTAGAATTATTGAGAATTTTGATACTCCAATTTTCACTGACACATTCAACACATGATATATACTCTCTCACTCATTGGGTATCTTTCTTGATACTCACCCATCATTTCTTATTGTGTACAGAGATTGCTATAGTGGGACGCGTTGAGACTTATTAGCGCACAAGGCTTTTGTTGGAGATTGAGGCTGTTGATTAGGTACTTGATATGATATTGGGAAGGATTTGCCAATGAAATTGGATATTTATGTATTGGGATTGTAGATAGACCATTGTGTATAAATAGAGATAGTTGTATGTAAATTTATGTATATTTTATTAAAACTCTCAATTCTATTCTATTGCATTGAGACATGATTTGTACTATTATGTATATTTACTTTGGGAAACGTGTTATGTTCTAGAAGTGTCCTCTAGGTTCGTTCGGTGTCACCTCTAAATCATAGAAGGGGTAACTGACAACTGTTTATGCCTTTAATGGGGGCATGACAGTAGAGGTCTGGTGTAGGACTGTTGTTAACCTTACGTTATCCTGCATGGTTGACAGGGATTTGGATGATCTGAGGAGATTGTTGATTATGGCCGGGCTGGCCTATGTATATAGATATGTGACAGGTCGATTTATGGTATTTGATAGACTTCCGACTTATGGAAAGGTTTTGCTCGTTTGGTTATAGACAGTTAACATTCGGGATAACGGACGGCTGCTCACGGCTCCAGTTCGGGGCGTGACAATAGGCTAGGAAACTTTTCTACAACAATAAAGCAGAATTCAAAAGGAATTGACAAGATATGAGGGAGAGTGAAATAAGAATAGCTGAATATACCAAAAAATGTATATTCAAAATCTATGTTAAAGAAATAGAGATCATTGTTACTTCCAAAATCCTATACAGAATAAATAACCAAGATTGGGTAACCTATAGGGAATGCGAAGAGCACATAAGCACTAAGCCCTTGGACAATGCAAGGGTTGTCTTTAAAAACCTTAACCTCTAAGTAATCAACACCAAAACTGTATTCTTAGATTTTCATGAGAGGACACTCCATTTGATAGTTACCCATGTGATAAGTCCTAGAGTTAGCAATTATACTGCAATCATTAGAAGTCCTAGAGTAAGCAATTATACTGCAATCACTAGAAAATATTTTTGGATAATAGCTTACTTAATGAAAAACAAGAATCCTGGTCTCCATTTCCTTGATCTCTTTTGTATGATGGCCGTAAGAAAATTTGAAACAAAAAACCTTCCTTACCCTTCACTAATTACTAATCCTCTACATAAGTATGATATAGGTCCAACAAGAACAATAGGTGCAAAACTAAATCCCAAACATAGTATTGGAACCTCCTCTTTGATTAGTGCAAAATAGATAAAAGGTGATGCAGTTTGGAGAAAGAGAGAAAGAAAGGAACAAAGGGAAGAAGCAGGAAGAGCCCAGCACCAGAACTCTTGAACCCATAGAGCCTACTATAGAGCATAGTCAACCTAGTCATCCTGTGCACACTCATTTTGACACATCCCAATCTCTAGCACTAGCAATGTATCATAAAGGGGCTGTTAGAACACATGCCTTGAGACCCAGAGTAGAGAAGACTTTCTAAAACAAGTAGTGGAAGCTGGAACTTCTCACTCCTAACCCCAAAGGATTACATTGGAGATTGGAGGGGTAGTCTAACTATGCTAGAAGCTCTCACATGCAAGATCAACTCAATAGGATTGTGGGTTTAATTAATTTTCTAACTAGAAGATAAGGAAGTAAAGAATCTAGGCCATCGAGATCCTCTTGAATATCTCTTTTTTCCAAATTATCCCTGAGTCTTCACATTCCTTAACAACCAGACCAATTATATCTTTCTCTGAATCTTTAAATATTAAGAGGGAAAACTTATGCATTTAGAAACATTTAGATGAATCTTTCATTAGGCAATATTTTGGCATCATTTAAAGGGAGAGATTGTTGACAAAATACGTATTGATGATAGGTAAATGATAAGCTAAAGTAAACTAAATATGAGAAAGGAACATTAGGCTAATGAAATATCAGTTTGGAGCAAATTACGATAAGTATAAGAATCATTTAATATACTTATGTTACTCACAGCTCAGGAGAAGTTGACTCATCTTCATATATAAGTTGACTTGCTCATATTAGAATTGACTTAAATATTAAACAGAATGACAAGGTAGTCGACTTATGTAAAAACACAAGTCGACTTACACATATAACATGACAATAGAATATAACTTTCTAATGGTCAAGAAGTAACGGTCAAAATGAAAATAGGACAAACTATAGTTGTAACAAGTCGACCTACTATAAGTCTCAAGTCAATCTGCACATGCAACAAAAATTCATGAGAAAGTTGACACAGAAGTAGCTCACTAAGCATAGGGCACTAGACACATGTCATAAGCCATAATATTATTGTGACACATGCCACAATACTGTAGTGCTATAAGCCATAATCCATGTCATGACACAAATTATAACATATGCCATGACATATAGCAAGACACATGCCAGGGCACTATAATTTACTCACATGCTGGCTCAAGTCAGCTTGTTTGCAACTGCAAGTCAACCCATTTGTTTAAAACTATCTAAGTGAACATAAGTTTGTTTCGACACAAAAACATTTTTGGTGTCAACACAACCTGTTCAGAACATAGAATGGCTTATGAGACATAAACCAAGTTAACTAGTTCATTACTTCAAGTCAACTTATGCATTCAGGATTTAGAAGATTCACAATATGGCATGAGCATTACACGAGCTACAAGCCACGAGCCATAATAGAAGCCATGACACAAGCCAGGACGTAGGATGCGAAGTATAAGGCCAAGTCGACCTGCTTAACGTAGTAAGTCGACTCACACAATAGGTCAAGTCGACTCACGCATCACCCTAAGTCGACTTGCTTGTCCAAAACTTAGAAAACTTTCTAAATATAAATGGCTGTGTTAACACATGATGCTTGAGGCGTTGACACAAACATGTTAATATTGTAGACAAGTTGACTAGCACATTAAGCAAGTTAACTTACATGATGCTTGCTCTTCATAGAACAACTCACTAGCTTAAGGGATAAGCAAACCTAAGTGCACTATGCCAAATGACATACAATTTAATCCAAAATGTACTAAGCCATTACACCACGCTTAGCAAGCCAACCTGCATAAAGCACAATGCACGTACACTCAAGCAGGTACTGGTGCAAAGTCGACTAATCAAAAAGCCCAAGTCGACAGACATAAGACATGGAGCAAATATTGACTAAGTACAAAAGGCTTGTGTCGATACAAGGAAGAGTTTATGTTGACACAACCAAACTCCACAAGAGAAGTACCCAAGTAGTACAAGAGAGTTTGTGTCCACACAAGAAACTGTTTGTGACGACACAACACAGGATTCAAGTATAATATTCAGAACACAACCTAAAGGCAATCAACTAGTCAAAAGAAGTAGTTGACTTACACGGATGAAGAACAAGGAGAAATTCAAATCCCAATCAACTCATGAAGAAGAAGAAATCGACTCACTGTGTCTATAGGCTAGTTCTTGAGAAAGACAATTTGAGTAATAATTGAATATAAACTACCTGCAATAGCTACATTTATGTGTTAAATGTTCTCCAACGACTATATCATTATTAAGGGCTATAAATACAACATCAAATATGAAGATCAACAACTTTTGGAACCTTAAATGATGTATTGCTATTGGTTGTATTAAGATCTTTATCGTTATTTCATTTTCTTAAGTTGTATATGTCTGAGCTTTAAAAGATCACATCTGAAGTTTAAACTTCAATTTGTATCTTCACTTTCACTTCAAAATCTTGTAAAAGACCAAAAGAAAGGTTCTTTCTAGTCTAGGCTTAGAGTGTTTAAGGGAAAGAGTTAGGTTTGCTAACATCTATTGTAAGTTAGTAGTGAGTATTCGAGCAAAATAATTATGAGGTTGGATAAGCATCTGTGCAAGTTAGTTGTATGTACTATTTTGGAACAAAATAGTGAAATGAAAAATCCAAATAAAGTCTGGGAGTGGATGTCATGGAACCACTATAAATTTTTTATGTAATATTCTTCTTTCTCTATACTCAACTCTCTTTCAAATCTTAAAAAAGCCTAAAAGTAGATCACAACATATTCATTCTCTCTAGGTTATGACTATCAGTTCTTCATGCTTGAGTCTTTGGCAAGCAAGATATGAAGACTGTGACTACTCCATTGGGACCCCACCTTAGACTTTTAGTTGAGTTGTTACCACAAACAGAGGATGAGGAGGAATCCATGACTATTATTTCTTATGCTAATATTATCGGTAGCATAATGTATGCTATGGAGTATATAAGATCTGATATTTCACTAGCTGTTAGTGTAGTTAGAAGGTAGATGGCTAATCCCGACAAAGATCATTAGTAAGCAAGGAAGTGGATTCTTCGTTACTTGAAGAGTAGCATAAATGTTGGTTTGGTGTATGATCAGAATGTTGACAATGGAAATTGTCTTGTTGGATATTCAGGTTCAAACTATGCAAAAAACTTGGATTATAGGAGATCTCAAACAAGTTATATCTTTACTCTTTTAGGGTCAACAATTGGTTGGAAGATGACTTTGCAATCTATAGTTGCATTGTTTACTATAGAGGTAAAGTATATAGCTATAATTAAGGTAGAGAAGGAAGTGATATGACTTCAAGCCTTGGTTCATGAACTTGGTGTTGAGTAAGCTTTAACTATTGTGTATTGTGATAGTTAAAGTATAAGACACTTAACCAAAAATCAAGTATTTCATGAAAGAACAAAGCATATCGAGGTTAGGTATAATTTTGTTTGAGAGATCATCTATAAGGATGCTATTGTGATGGAGAAAGTTCACATAACTGATAACCCGACGAACATATTGACCAAGCTTGTTCCTAGAGATAAGTTCAAGCATTGGTTGGACTTGATTGGAGTTTGAAATATCTGAGGCCCTTTAGGGGCAAGGGCAACAGAGATAGAGATTGATCCTTGTAGTAGAGTATCGAGAAATTCATGCCAAAGGTAGAAATTTGATGAATGTTTTCTTGAATTGGTATTTATTATATTGATGTCAAAGTTATAAGAGATGTTTTTCTAGGCTTAGGTACCATCTTTGTTAGACAGTTTCTTGAGTTATTCTATAGCCTTCAAGTGTATGTCTGATTAGGTGGTTCTAGGGATGTCTTTTAGAGTTCTTGATAGTATTCTTGTAATATTCTTTTTTCCCTCATATTTCATTATTCTCTATCATCGTTACCTGTGGACATAGGCTTTCAAGAGCTAAACCACATTAAAATTGTTGTGTTCTTGTGTATGGTTGATTTTTTCTCACTTCTTGTTAACAAAATGAGTTTTGATGATAAGTAAATAATGATCAAAAGTAGGCAAATGATGAATAAAATAGATTAGAATAATGAAAGAATAATTTGGAAGAAGTTAGAATTAATTTTGAAATATTTAAAGATAGATATCTAAAACACAAATCTGAAGAAATCGATTTACCCACAAGCCTAAGTCGACTTGCTAAGTGTATAACTGCCTTTGAGCTTGAGCAGACTGTTAGGCTAGCTAAATCAATGAGAAACATCAGTTGACTCATCATTGGTTACAGGCAGACTGAATTCAGATAGTAGGTTAGTCAAGTCGAATCACTCTGAATACCTAGTCAAATTAAAGAACTCAAGTTAAGCATAACTGCACAAGTTAACATGCGTAAAAGCGTTAGTCGACTCACTACACAATAGAGTCAAATAATTGAAATCCTAACGGTGAAAAATATAAAAGACCATCAAAATGAAACTAGGATACACTATACTCAGGTCAAGTCGCCATGCTAACAGTCACAAGTCGACTTGCACATCCAATACTTAGACAATTCCATGGAAAACAAGTTGATTCACATGTTGGCTAACAAAGCATAAGGCACTAGGAACATGTCATGAGCCATAACACGTGTCAAGACGTAGAGCAGACCTTAGAAGTTAAGTCAACCACTAGGCTATGTTGACTTACACATGATATCAAGTCGACTTACACATGTAGGACTTCAAAAATTTGTGAGACTTAATATGAGTATGATACGAGTCACGACTCATGCCATAACTTAGGTCAGAATATAGAGCAAAAGTTATATACTAGGCCAAGTCAACTTAAAGTCAACTTACACTATGCATGAAGTTGACTTACATATTCTGGATTTAGAATATCTTAAATGAGTTCAGACTCAAGTCGACCTAGGAAAGTCATGAAGTCAACCTACACATGAGCAAAACATAGAATACATCAAAGAACATTAAACCAAGTTGACTCACACATTTGTCCAAGTCAATTTGCACAAGAATTGCACTTCATGGAACACTCCATTAATCGGCTTACATGATTTAGCAAACTAACTTGCATCGTGCCAAAATGATATATACACTAAGTCAAGTTTCACAAGTCGACTTATTGTAAATAGCAAGCTGACCTACATGTATCACAACGCAAAACACATTAAAGCAAGACAAGTATAAGTCAACTTGACAACAACCCCAAGTCGATTTGCATATGGCATAGAGCAAAAATATCCAAAAAAACCACTCACTACAATAACTTCTCTCTCTCCTGTGCCGAATTTTGGTGATTTTGAGACGAATTCTACAAATCCTTCACGGCCATCGCCTTTCTCTATTGGATCACTGCCATCGGTAGTCTAGTGCTGATGGTGGTCGCCGGGTGTTTCTTGCCACATCACTGTTGGCCGAGATTGAAGGGAAAGGTCGTAAAAAGCTTCCATAGAGCCGAACTTGAATAGTCAAAGTTTGCAAAAGTCAAAGAGTAAGGTAAGACGAATTGATTCCCCGTAAGTTGGTGTTCTGATCTCTATCGTGAGCGTCGCAACACAACCGTCCGCCACAGATTACAGATCGTCATTGCAGACAATCGCGACAGAGATCCTCGAAAGGCAGCGAAGTGCGAACGTCGAATCGGCTTCAATCAACTTCGGCGGTCAACGATCTTTGTAACTTTAAATAGATCTTCCTTCGATGAATCATTCTACACCATCGATGGCTGTGAATTTTGGCATCGGCAGTGAATTTTGGAGGACAAAGGAAGGCAAAAGAATGGAAAGTTTTCGATTAAATTGGCAATCTAAGGAAGGAATCGACCTGATCAGATATTAGATCTGCACTCTCTGGCACCTAGTCAATTTTCTCTGGCATTTAGTTAATCTTCTCTGGCATTCAACTCTGATTTTTGTTAACAGCAGCGGTGGGTCGAGAAATGGACGGTACAGATGCTGCGACGGAAGATTAGGGTTTGGAGTTCTATTTTATCATAACCGATTCTTTTCTGAACTAGTTCTTCCCTGGTCCAGCATGAACTAGCTCTTCTTTGAACCGGTTCTTAACCGCCCAAACAAAAGGAGTTTTCTGTAGCAGATAGTAGAGGACTCAGGTGTCAGGGGCCTCCCCCCACACCCAAAAGGGTGACAAGCTATGCTTCAGCTCTAGGAAAAGGAATGCAGACTCCTTTGGAGACGAGGGACTTCTCGAAGCATGTTCTCCTCAAAAAGTTGAACCCAACCACTGGGAAGGGTAAGATGTTAGTCCTGATAGATGAGGGCACTCGCCCATACAGTTGTTGTTTGATTGGAAACCTAATTGGATAGAGGTTGCCGTTTAAGGAGGTTAAGCGCATCTCTATGTTGATGGAGAGTAGATGGGGACTGTCAGATGTTGCTATGGTTGGCCCTGGGTGTCTCTTAATGAGATTTAGCTCTGATCAACACTTTGAGAAGATCCTAGCTAGGAGCCATTGGCAGATTTTCATGTTCCATTCATTGTCTGTAGATACTCTATAGGGATGAGTACCTTGGAGTTTAAACCCAAGAGGATTCCTCTGTAGGTTAAACTATATAATATCCCATTTTGTTTGTATAACAGAGCCAAGTTGAGCTATGTAGCTTTTGCGTTTGGGAGGCTACTGACTATGGATGGTGTTACGGCATCTGGGACTAAACTTAGGTATGCTAGAGTCTCCATTGAGATTGAGGTGGGGAGCCCCTTGATGAGGGAGGCTGATTTTGTATTTCTAGATGGGAATGAGGTTACAGTGAGGGCGGAGTATTCCTATAACCCACCCTAATGTTCTATTTGTTTGGTTTTTGGATATTCTCAGACTAAATATCCAAAGGATTCCATCACTTAGGATTCGCAGCCATCTGAGCCTTCTTCTTTGAGGACGAATAAGGAGAGATTCTAGAAAGTTAGTCGGTGCCAACGTGATCGGGGAAAGAAGGGCAAGAGAGAATCAGCTGATCAGAAGCAAAGTGCAAAGGCCTCTCAGGAGGATCCGGGTCAGTTCCAGTTGTTCCTCAGGAGGAGGTGACACTTCGTGTGGATATAGATCAGGGATTTGTTGCTCCTTATATGGATAGCCTAGCTTTGTTTGTTTGGGAGGAGGTTGGATCCCCGGATATTGATGATAGTCAGGCTCTAGTTGTTCGGGAGGAGTCTCCGCTCCGTACTGATGAGATTGTATTTTAGGAGTATATGCTAGCTACTGACTGCATCAGCATTCCTAGTGCTAGCATTGAGTTAGGTCATGGTGACGCGAAGGATGTTGCGGAGTCCAGGCCTACTCCCAGCGATAGTTCGCCATTTTCTTCCTCTCGAGTTCTTTCATCTCCCGGTCCTCCCTTGACTAGAAAGAACAAGAAGGGGAGGAAGAAGCGATTTTGAGAGCCTGAGGGGTGTATCCCCTCATTTTCATTCCAGATGATAGGTTACTAGAATGTTAGGGGTCTCAATGACCCTATTCATATTCGGGCTGCGAAGGAATTTGTGAGATAGAATCAGCTACAACTGGCTGGCTTTATAAAGACCCGGGTGCAAACTTCTAATGAGGTACGAAGTCAACAGTCCGTTTTACCGCATTGGAGATTTGCTATAGCTAATGCGAGTAATTCTACCGGTCGTATTTGGTTTTGTTGGGATCCGACGAAGGTACGGGTGGATGTTTTGGTTTGTGAGAGGCAGTGGATTCATTGTAGGGTTCAGCCTCTCCATTCTAATTTCTGCTGTCAGATTACTATAGTGTATGGATCTAATTTGGCAGGAGATCGTTGTATACTTTAGAACTTTTTGACTCAGTTGAGTTAGAGGATGGAAGTTCCTTGGTGTGTGCTAGGCTATTTTAATGCTGTTAGATGGCTTTCTGAGAGGAGCAAAGATTTAGTTGGTTGGTCTATCGCAGATTGTGTTCTCGATGATTGTATCTAGTAGTCAGAATTAGAGGATTTGAGATATTCTAGTTCCTATTTTTACGTGATGGAATAAGCAATTGGATGATCTCATTAGGAGGAAGCTGGACAGGGTATTGGTTAACTCTACTTGGCTATCTGCTTGGCTAGCTTCTTATCCTTTCTCCGAGGCTATTTTTCTCCCTTCGGGTGATTCGGATCACTCCCCGTATGTGGTTAGAGTGCAGAGGGTGGACTAGCATCGTCAAGTGCCATTCAAGTTCTTTGAATTTTGGATGGAGCACTCCCAGTATCGTGAGATAGTATCGAAGGCTTGGGAGGATATGTATTATGGGATTCTGATGTGTCATCTCTATAGGAAATTGAAGGGGTTCAGACAAAGATTGAGGTAGTTGAACCGTCAGGAATTTAGTAAGTTGTCTGCCCGAGTTCAGGATGTATGGGATAATCTTCTTTGGATTCAGTAGGAGCTGTTTTCAGGGGGAGCGATCGAAGGATTGGGTGAGAAGGAGAGGTTAGCTACTTCTCACTACCACAGACTAACTAGCATGGAGGAGAGTATGCTTAGACAGAAGGCTCGGATCCGATAGCTTCAGTTGGGGGATCAGAACACTACTTTCTTCTTTGGCATGGTTAGACGTAGGCATAATCAGAATACTGTTTGTTCTCTACTCAGGGAGGATGGCTCTCGGATCTCTAATCCGAATGGCATCAGGTGAGAAGCTGTCAGCTATTTCAATGGATTGCTTACCGATAGGCCTTGAGTGAGTCAGTTGGATTCTGGTTTTATCGTTTCCATGATCAGATATACTCTTTCGGAGACCCAAATCTAGGCTCTGGCAACCCCGATGACGGCGGATGAGGTGAATGAGGCAATGTTCTCTTTGGAGAGGTGTAAGGCTCCGGGCCCAGATGGGTATAATGTGGAGTTTTTCCGTGACAGCTGGGACACAGCGGGGCCAGATGTTACGAGAGCTGTTTTGGACTTTTTCTCTTAGGGATGCCTTTCGAAGGAGGTAAATGGCACTATCATTTCACTTATCTCAAAAAAGGATAACCCGACCTCTTTGATAGATTTTATACCAATATCTTGCTGTAATACGGTGTATAAGTGCATATCTAAGGTTATTGTAGCGAGACTGATTCAGGTATCGTCAAGTATCATTGGAAGTGAGCAGTCTGCTTTCGTGAGGGGTAGGAGAATTAGGGATAACATTCTACTGGCCCATGAGCTTCTCCATAGTTACCACCTGAATCGTGGTTCTCCTAGATGTACGATGAAGGTGGATATCATGAAGGCATATGACTTGGTGGAGTGGGATTTTCTCAAGCAAGTTCTAGAAGGTGTGGGCTTCCTGATTTGGCTGGTCAATAGGATTATGACTTGTGTATTCTCAGCAAGCTTTGCGATATCTATTAACGGTGAGCTAATGGATTTCTTTCAGAGCACGAGAGGTCTTAGACAGGGGGATCCTTTGTTACCTATGTTGTTTGTGCTTGTTGTGGAGGTCTTCTTGGGCATGATGCACCGAATCACAGAGGGGTCTCTCTTTGAGTATCATTGGCGATGCCAGGAGGTTGGTCTTTCTCATTTATGCTTTGCAGATGATCTGATGCTATTCTCTCGAGGTAGTATAGCTTCTGTGCAGTATATTTTGGAAGTTCTAGCTCAGTTCGGGGCTCTTTCTGGGTTGCGTCTGAACCTCCAGAAGAGTGAGATCTTTTTTGGGGTGATGGAGCAGAGGGTTAGGGAGGATATTTTAAGGACCTTAGGATTTTGACAAGGTTAGCTCCCGGTCCGATACTTGGGAGTGCCTCTCTTATTGACTAGGCTCTCGGTTGCTGAGTATGTCCAGCTTGTTTAGCAGTCATGGCTTGGATTTAGCATTGGACGAGTAGTCATTTATCATATGCTAGCCGGTTGTAGTTAGTAAGTTTCATTTTCTTTTCGATACAGACATACTGGTTTTTGATGTTTCTCCTTCCAAAGGTGGTATGCAAGGAGCTCGAGCAGGTCATGTCTTGATTTCTATGGTTTGGTCCTTCTTTAGACCACCATAAAGCCAAGGCAGCCTGGTCCCTTGTTTGTTGTCTAGGAAAGAAGGAGGGTTAGGGCTGAAAAGAGTCATGAATTGGAATAGGGCAACTCAGCTAAATCATCTCTGGCATCTTCTTTCAGATCCTGAGGATAATGTTTGGAGCAAATGAGCAAGGATCTATCTTCTGTGTGGGCATAACTTTTGGTATGTTTGGGTTCTGGACTAGTGTTCATGGGTTTGGAGGAAACTCCTCTCTCTCCGTCACTTGATTCGGGAGCTTGTTTCTTAAAGGATGGGTGATAGGAGTCGTATTTCCTTATGGTATGATAATTGGTTGTCTCGAGAGCCCTTGATAAAGGTCCTAGGGAGACAGGCCATGGAGAGGTCAGGTTTTGCTAACACTTGCACCATTTGGGATGTCTTTGCTAGCAGCTATTGGAGGGAGTATGTTCAGGGGCAGCAGATTTAGAGATCAATACATGCCTTCCTAGACATTATTCAAGCATTCATCTCGGAGTCAGACATTCCATCCACTGATCATGATAGGATAGTGTGGACGATCACGTCTAATGGGGACTTCTCTATTATGTCTACTTGGAGGCACCTCCAATGTTCATATGATCATGTCACATGGGCTGATTTAGTATGGTTTCCAGGGGTGATTCCCCAATTTGCTTTCATCTTGTGGCTTGTCTTTATGAAGGGGTTACAAACGAGTGATCATTTATTTAGACTCAGACTTTCTACCACCTCGACTTGCCACTACATGCCTTCCTAGACATTATTCAAGCATTCATCTAGGAGTCAGACATTCCATCCACTTATCATGATAGGATAGTGTGGACGATCACGTCTAATGGGGACTTCTCTATTATGTCTACTTGGAGGCACCTCCGATATTCGTATGATCATGTCACATGGGCTAATTTAGTATGGTTTCCAGGGGTGATCCCCCAATTTGCTTTCATCTTGTGGCTTGTCTTATGAAGAGGTTACGAACGAGTGATCATTTATTCAGACTTAGACTTTCTACCACCTCAACTTGCCACCTGTGTTCTAGTCAGAGGGAGACTCTTGATTACTTATTCTTTCGCTACCCTTTCTTGAGAGAGGTTTGGCGATTAAAGATGGCTTAGTATGTTCCCGTCACCTCCCCTATCTCTTGGTCGAGCATTCGTACACTTCTGCTTTTGCCAGCAAGGCACCCCCTTCGGTGGAACAGGTCTTCAAATGCCACCTCAGCATGTGTATTTACTATATTTGGATGGAAAGGAACAAGAGAAGGGTAGGCGAACGACAATTACCTCTATGGATTATTATAGCTTTTGTTAGCGCAGTCATACCTGCAATTGATACTAGGATGTAGTCCTCTTGATTGTTTAGCCATGTTGGCTTTCTGATCTTTTAGGTATCGTTGGCCATTTCCCGATACCTGTGTATTCTTTCCTTTTGATTTATATAGATTCTTTTATATAAAAAAAAAGTCCAATTACAATCAAGCCCAAGTTGTCTAAAAGCATTAGGAAAGTCGACCTGCACAAACTTCACAAAAATAACAATGTAAAGCACAAGTCGACCCATATGAGCCATAGTGTGTAAACGTTTAAGTACAAAAAAGTAGAGGTCGAGCTAAAAAGATAGATAAGCTGACCTAAATGAACATCCAAGCATAAATATCTAAACAAACTAAAGCACAAGTCGACTCAACTTATAAAGGTAGTTGACTTGCATGAGGATTGAACAAAGCAAAATTCAAATATCAGTCCACTCAAAAAAAGAGGAAGTTGACTCGCTATGATTACTGGTTAGTTGTTCAAAAAAACTGTTCGAGTATTAAATGGAACCCTCAATCATCTCAACTGCATTAAATGATTCTCAACGGCTATCTCTTCATCCAAACTATAAATACAACACATAATCTGAAGATTAATAGTTTCTAAGATTTTTATTAAAACTTAGTTGTATAGAATCTTCAATGAGCTTTTAATTTTCTTGTATTGTATTTCTATGAGGTTTAATGATCATATATGAAATTTAAGCATCAAGCTTTATCTTTTGTTTTCACTTCCAAAGAGAACAAAAGAAAGAATTTTTTTGTTCTGTCTTAAATTATCTAAGTGAAATAGTTAAGATCTACTAGCACCTGTTGTAAACTAATGGTAAGTATTTGAGTAAAACAGTCGTGAGATTTGACCAACACTTGTGCAAACTAGTTGCTTGTACTATTTTGGAAGAAAATAATGGATTAGAAAAATTATGTGAAATCTAGAAGTGGACGTAAACTAAGAAAGGTGGAACCACTATAAAATCCTTGTGTTGATTTCCCTCATTCTCTCATCTACTCTCTCCTAAATCTCAGAAAACTTAAAAAGTGCCAAATAACCTATTCCCCTCTCTAGGTTGTCATTGCTGATTTTTCAATTGATATCAGAGCGGATTTTCTAGTAAAAAGGATTAACATCCTTAAAAGCAAAGATCGAAAATGACACTTAATGGTAATAGGGATGAAACAACCTAGGAGATTATTGAAGAGAGAATTGAATTTCCAACAGATGAAGATGTTGGGTGTTAGAATGAAGAATATGATAGCAAAAGAGAAAAAGAACATATCAAGCTAATTGTAATGCTGTCAATTTTCCAAATTTAGTTTTAGGTTTAAATGAATATAATATGATTTCATCATGTATAATTGCAAAGGAAATTTGGAAAAAACTAGAGGCAATGTATGAAGGCACAAATTAAGTTAGGAAGAACAAGATTAGAATGCTAAAACAAAAACACAAATCCTTTAGGATGAAAGATAGAGAAACAGTTAGAGAGATGATCACTAGGTTCAATACAATTACAAATAAGCTTAGGTTGCTAAGTAAAGGGACTAGTCAGGAGGATATGGTAGACATGGTTCTCAGGAGCATAGCTAAATCCTAGGAAGCTAAAGTGACTGCCATGGAGAAGTTGAGGAATCTGGAGACTTTAACTATGGATCAGTTGGTAGGATCTCTCACTACTCATGAAATGAAATGAAACTGAATTCAATGGAATTAGAAAGGGAAGAAAAAGTAAAACCAATGGCTCTCAAAGTAGAGTATGAAGTTAACAGTTCAAGTGAAGATGATGATGAAGACATGGCTCTCTTAACTAAAGCATTTGAAAGGTTTATGATAAGAAAGAAAAACAGAGGAAGAAGAGAGTTTAAGAAACCATAAAAGAAAGAGGAGATCAGATGCTATAAATACAAGAAACTTGGCCACATCAAAACTGATTATCTACAACTCATAAGGCAGAGAAGAAGAAAGCCCCGGCAGCCTAGTGTGATGAGGATAGTAGCTCGAGTGAAGAAGAAACTGAACAAGATTAGACCAATCTATGCTTCATTATACTAGAGGAAGAAAGGAATGAAGGGATAACCTCTTACTTCTCTGATTTCGATAATGAGCTATCTATAAATGAATAACATGAAACCTTAATGGAGTCCCTTAAATACATTAATAAAATGAACAAAAAGAACTTCTCATTATAGAAGCTATTAACAAAAATGGAGGAGGAAAGAAATAAATTAAAAATAGAAAATGAGAAACTAAAAATTAAAAACAAAATTCTAGAATAAGAAAAGAATGGTATGCATGCTAAAAGAGAACATAAAACTAAAGAAGCAAGTGGTCTACAAACTAAATTGGAAAATATAAAGAACGAAAGCTTGAATGCCTGTAATAAATAAATGAGAATAACAAAGAAAAGTTAAAGGATGAACTAAAACAAGAAAAAGAAAAGAATAAGAAACTTAGCTCCCTGTAGTATAAATTCATTCAGGGTTAAGATAAACTTGACTTGATGTTAGGAGCTCAGAGAGCAATATTTGACAAAGCAGAACTAGGCTACAATTCCATTGCAATGATTAAGTACATAAACTTTGAATTTATCATTTAAATTATGACTTTATTTTCGATTATTTTTTGTCTAATTGGTGGATTTTATGTTATTTATTGTTGGGGGATCGAAAATTGGAGGATTGGATCAAACTGGGCTTAAAGCAACATTTTCGAAGTCAATTGTTGTAGACATCAAAATTGGGCCTGATGAAGAGAAAAGAAAGAAGAAGCCTGTCAAGAGTAAAAGATTTTAGTTTTAGCGAAATTCTTTATTTTCTATTTAGTAGGATTTTTTGTTTAAGAGAACTAATTAACTAGGAGCGCAACTCTTTTCCTATTTTGGAGGAACTACTCCTAGTTTTAGGATTTAGGGGAATCATTTTAAATCTTAGGGCATCAAGGAAATTAAAAGCACGTTTGTTTCTCTACGAGGGAAGCAGCTGCTTGCTTGTGTTTTACTTTTCTTCTATGAACAAACCCTATTTTCTCTATTTTGTTGAAAAAAATTCAGGAGACCATGTTTTCCACCATGAGTGGATAAACTTTTCTTTCTGATTCAACGAAAATTTTCATTTCAATTGTTATCACTGTGAGGTTATGTGCTTGATTTGAATTTCTTGCATTTAGTTCAAGTATTTATCAATTCTCGTTTTTTTTTTAAATAAAAGATTGATATTGGTTAATCTTACAATTTAATTCATTATTTTTTTATTACTATCCATGAGTTTAGTGATCCATAATTGTAATGAATGATTGGCACGAATAGTAACTAGGTTATTTATGTATATAGGCTAATAGACAATATGCATGTTTAACCTAAGAGAATCAATGGAACAAAATTAAATGATTACAGATATCTCAATTATTTAGATTTTGCTTCAACTATTTTCACAAAGTGTATTATTATCATTATATTGGTATGAAACGCTATTGTGTTCAGTCAATTAATGATAATTTTTACTAGAACCCACTAACTTGGTCAATTAATTTAGGAAAATATAAGATTTATTATGACTATTCTAATAAATCTAAGGTTAAATGTCTAATTGCAAGATAAATATTTGTAATCTATAATCACTAAAACAATTGGATGTAATTGAGCCTAAGGATTAGAGTTTGGTAAGATTGCATTTTTCTTCAATTTTTATTATTTATTGTTAATTTTGTTTAGTGTTTCAGAATTTGTTGAATTTAATTTAGAAATTTAATTATTTGAAAACTTTCCATTTGATTTTAATTATTTTAGCTAAGGAATTAATTGATTAGTTCTCTTAGAATTTGACCTGGTACTACTAGTGCCACAAATTTATTTATATTAGGAAATCAATATTAATTTTGACAAATTCGACAACCTTGTGATGCAACCCAAAAGAAGTTGTATAGTTTCTTTACGTCTGGCTATAAGAACACTAAACCACAAATCAGATGTCATCATTGCATGAACTCGAGCATAGTGTACATCACTGCAAGTTTAGGAAGCAGACTAACAACATAATCAAAAACTTGGCATCTAATCATAAATGCATGCACTATCTTAAAAATGGACACAACATAGATACATGTTGGTTTAGGAATAAAACATCAGGAAAAACAATATTGAAATGAGTGCCAAAAGATTTAATAAAGACTCATAATGCCAAATCCAAGAAAATTTGGGCATGAAATACTTAAATATCCTTCTGTACAAACTTACCTTAAAGTCACAGCCTCTGGGAACACCTGCTTCCTGGACAATGGATACTCCAAACACATGACAGGAGATTCTAGAAGGTTCAGCTTCCTGGAAGAAAAGAGGGAGGCAAGTTTGCTTTCGTAGACAACTTAAAGGGCAAAATAATTGGCATTTGCAACATAAGTAAGTCATCTACTCAAATAGAGCATGTTTTACTAGTTAAATGTTTGAAACAGAATTTACTTAGCATTAGTCAATTATGTGATAGAGACTATATTGTTGTTTTTAATTGTGAATGTTATAATGTGATAGATAAACTAGGTAATGAAGTTAAATTCACAGGAACTAAACAATGAAATATCTATGTAATAAACTTAGAAAACGTAGAAGATGTAGATGAGACTTATTTAATAGTAGTAGGCCATAAAAATGCCTTTTTGTGACATAAGAGATTAGATCATACAAATATGGATTTAATTTCAAAATTAGTAAGAAAAGATATAGTTAAAGGATTTCCAAAACTAAAATATAAAAAAGACGTATTCTGTGATACCTGTACAAAAGAAAAACATTTTAGATTATCCTTTAAGCCAAAGAATATAGTGTCAACCAGTAGACCTTTAGAATTATTTCACATAGATTTGTTTGGACCAATTATATCTAAGAGGTTAGAGGGAAAGCACTATGGTTTCATAATTATAGATGATTATTCTAAATATATTTGGGTGCTATTCATAGCTAGAAAAGAAGAGGCAAGCAATGCCTTCATTTAATTACAAGAAAGTCCAAAATGAAAAGTACAGAACAATCAAAAGCATTAAGAGCGACCATGACAAAGAGTTTGAAAATAGGATAATACAAGAGTTTTGTGAGGAAAATAGAATATATCACAACTTTTCAGCCACTAGAACTTCATTACAAAATGGAGTTATGGAAAAAAAGAATAAAACTTTAGAAAAAATTGTTAGAACCATACTATGTAAACATAATCTATCAAAATATTTTTGGGTAGAAACTTAAACACAATCTGCTATGTATTAAATAGAGCCTTAATAAGACCCATCCTAAAAAAACAACCATATGAACATTCTAAGGGCAGGAATAACATACTTCCATATATTTGGATGCAAATGTTATGTTCTTGACAATGGAAAAGAACCTTTAGGAAAATTTGATGTTACAAGTGATAAGGGTATCTTTCTAGAATACTCAACAAACAATAAAATTTATAGAGTATACAATAAGAAAACTATGATAGTTGAAGAATCCATTCATGTGCAATTTGATAAGAGTGCTCCCATAGATAAGAAAAGTTTTGACGATAAGGTATTAGATGAACCTATCATACAACAAGAAGTAATAGAAAGTGAAAATATCAAGGTAGAAGTCTCTGAAATAAAAGAAGAAATTAAAAAGAATAAAGAGACTCCTCAAGAGCAAGAGATCAAATTTCCCGCAGTTACGAAGAGTGTTAATGTACAGAATGTTATAGGAAATTTGAAGTTTAGAGTTAGGAAAATATTAGCTCTTCAAAACCAATGTGAATATATGACATTCATCCCTCAAATAGAGTCTAAAAATATAGATAAAGTATTAGAAGTTGAAAATTGGATTCTGGTAGTGCAAGAGGAGTCAAACTGATTTGAGAGAAATGATTATGAGACTTAATTCCTAGGCATAAGGATCAATCAATCATATGAATAAAATGGGTCTATAGAAATAAATTAAATGAGTATGGAATAATTACAAGAAACAAAACAAGATTGGTAGTTCAAGGATATAATCAAAAAGAAAGAATAGATTTTAATGAAACATATACCCCTGTAGCAAGATTGGAAGCTATAAGGATGCTATTTGTCTTTGTCTGTTTCATGAATTTCAAACCATATCAAATTGATGTTAAGAGTCCATTTTTGAATGGTAAAATTAATAAGACAGTTCATGAAGAACAATCTCTTAGATTTGAACATAAAAAACATTCAGGCCAAGTGTACAAACTATCTAAATTTTTGTATAGTTTGAAACAAACTCAAAGAGTTTGGTATGAAAAGTTTAGCAACTTCCTGATAGAGAATGAATTTAAGAGAGGCAAGATTGATACAATCTTGTTCATTAAGAGAAAAGTCAAAAAAATATTGATAGTGTAAATCTCTATAAATGACATAGTATTTGGACCAACCAATAAAAATCTTTGCCACGAATTTGTTAAAGCCATGCATGTTAAGTTTGAAATGAGCATGATAAGAGAGTTGAACAATTTCCTAAGATTACAAATTAAGCAAACAGAGAAAAAATATTCATTAGCCAATCCAAATTTAACAATGAGTTAATCAAGAAATTTGGATTAGGGAAAGCTGAAGGAAATACAATTTCTATGAGCACCACAGTTGAGTTAGATAAGGATGAAGAAGGAAAGACCGTGTGCACAAAGTTATATAAGAGTATGATAGGTTCACTACTATACTTAACTGATTTAAGGCCTGACATTCTTTATACTGAGCTTGTATGGTAAATTTCAATCAAATACTAAGGAGTCACACTATCAGCAGTGAAAAGGATCTTTAGATATCTTAAGAATACATGCAACTTAGGAATTTTGTATGCTAGGAATTCATCTTTTCAGTTGCATGGATACTCTGATGTTGATTTTGTTGGATACAAATTAGATATAAAAACACAAGTGACACTTGTTAATATTTTGAGAGTATGTTAGAATCCTAGTCTTCTAAGAAACAGAAGATTGTTGCCACATCGACCATTGAAACTGAGTATGTTGTAACTGGTCAGTATTTTGTTCAGATTATTTGGATCAACCATTAATTGAAGGATTATGGATTAGAGTTAGAATGTATCCCCATTAAGTCTAATAACATTAGTCAATAAATCTAACTAGAAATTTAGTCCACCTCTCCAGGATAAACACATTGAAGTGAGACATCACTTCATTAAGGATCATATACTGAAAAATGATATCATTCGTGAATACATTGAAATTGACAAACAAATCATAGACATATTCACCAAACCCTTAGATAAAAATCAGTTTTATATCTTAAGGAAAAAACTAGGGATGATAAATTTTGAAGAATGATCATTGCTTAATTGATTTGATGTGTGTGTAACTATTTTTGCTTATTTATGCATGATCTTGAAAATCTGAGAATGACAAGTCAACTTGTTTAAAGTGTGACTCAACTTGCCTTCAAACAGATAACATAAATATTGAATTTTTAGACAAGCAAATCAACTTGTTTAAGTGCATGAGTCGACTAGCCTATATGACTCAATGTTCTAGATCTCATTTAGGACATTACAAGAAGGTCATAAGTCGACCTAGGATGGCTAAGCTTGGTTAGAATATAGGAACCGATATGGCATGAGTCAATTTACTAGGTATGTGTAGTTGACTTGCTCTTAGAATCTTTGGTTCAAAAATATCTCTCAAAACTTCTTGTCGATTTACCCCTTGTCTAAGTCAACCTATCCTCAATGCCTTAGGAATATAACTTCATTTAGGACTCAATAAGTCAACTTATCCCACATAACAAGTTGACTTATAATCAAATCTTTAGGTTTAGAACACAAGTTTGAACTTACTAAATTGACTTGCTCAAAAAGATAAGTCGACTTACTGTAGTTTAGAAACTACAAATTTTTAGACAAAATGTTTCACGAGTCAACTTGCGAAGGCTTCGAGTCGACTTACTATAGGCAGATCAATGAAACTATAAATACCTATCTAAACCTTAAATTGACACAGCACCCTTTTAAAACACTTGAAGCTCTATTAGACAAAGGTAAAATCTTTCTCTCTCTCAAGAACAAACAATTCTCTCACAAAAACCCCAAATCTACAATCAATATATCGAGATCCAAGAACCTTTCAAACTTCAATCATACCGAGTTCCAATCGAGAGAAAAATATAAGTTATTTGAAGAAAACTTAGCTACCAATCATTCTAGACTAATCGACTGGGATTCCTTAGAGAATATTAATTTCCCTTATGGTGAGCATTAATAGCCTCATTTACCCATTCTCTCCATACTATGATAGGTTAATAAGATTACTTTATAAGAATATGGGGGATTTCAAAGGGAATCAACAAAATAGGAATGAGAATGACATAACCATCGGAGATTATATCCAAAGATGCATGTTCAAGACCTACATTGAAGGAATGGAGATTGTAGTCATCCCTAAACTCCTATGTAGGATAAGTAACCAACAGTGGGTAACCTATGATATATGTAAAGAATACATGAGTACTGAGCTCTTAGACCATGCAAAGGGTTGTTTTAAAAAACCCTAACATTTAAATAGTTAACACCAAAATTGTATCATTAGATCAACACGAAATGTTACTTCATTTGATAGTCATCCATGTCTTCAGACCTAAGGCAGGCAATCATATTACAATTACTAATGAAGATTTCTAGCTAATGACTTGCTTAATGCAAAACAAGAATCCTGGTCTCCATTTTCTATTTCCTCTATGATATAGATACCTATAGAGAGATTGGGGTTGAATTGAATCCCAGATATAGTATTGGAACCTTATCTCTCATTAAGGCCAAATGGGTAGAAATTGATGGAGAGTGGAGAAGAAGAGAAGGAAGTGAAAATAAGGAAGAAGTTGGAGAACCCAGTACTAGAGCTTGTGAATACACTTCAGAACCTAACCAACCTAGTCGGATTTCGCCCACTCATTTTGACTCATCTCAGCCTCTAGCACTTACAATTTATCATGAAGGGGCTACTAGAATACACATCATCACATTGCATTACATTAGAGACATTCTCAGATTTTATGCATAGGGTGGATAATTGCGTGCAAAGCCAGCTCTCTGGTATGCAGACCAAGCTTTCTAATGTATAGGAGTAGTTTCACAAGTTAAAGACAAAGTGGATGTGTTGTCTAGCTCGAGGAAGGGCAAACATACACCTCACTAAGCTATATGTCCAAGATCCAACATTTCTGCATGTTTTTCTTCCTTTGGGATTTATGTAATGAACTTGTTTCGAGTTACTTATATGCTTGCTCGCTTGTACTTGGTTTGATTTATGTGATGAACTTTCTTTGATGCTATGAGTTAATGTATTTGACTTTTATGTGGCTTTGAACATGCTTGCTTACTTGTTTATGTCTATGTATTGCCATATCCATGATTGCCATTGCTTTACCTGATCTATGCTGATCTATTGCCTACACATGCTTATGTTTATACTTAGACACACCCCTATTGTTGATGACAAAAAGGGGAAGAATTGTGTAACACAGGAGAAATGACTTAGAAAAAGGTGTATAAATTAAGGGAGAGCACACATTAAGGAGGAGAAATGTGAATTTAGAAACACTTAGAAAATCTTTCATTATGCCATATTTTGTTATCATAAAAAATAGGAAGATATTTGACAAAATGAGTTTTGATGATAAGCAAATGATAAGCAAAAGTGAGCAACGATGAGTAAAATAGATTAGAATAATGAAAGATTAATTTGGAAGAAATTAGAACTAATTTTGGAATGTTTAAATACAGATATCTAAAACATAGACTTGAAGAAGTCAGACTTACCCATGAGCTCAAGTCGACTTACTAAGTGTAGAACTGTCTTTAAGTTTAGACAGACTATTAGGCTAGCTGACTCAAGGAGAAACGTCAATTGACTTGTCATAGGTTACATGCAGACTAAACTTATATAGTAAGTTAGTTAAGTCGACTCACTTTGAATGCATTGTCTACTCATCGATCTCTCTGTGAAAAATGACTACGTTAAGTATAATGTACAAGTTGACCTGCCCAAAAGTGTAAGTCGACTTACTTACTTAATGACACAATAGAGTCAACCATTTGAAATTCTAATGGTCGAAAATATAAAAAGCTAACGGTCAAAATGAAAATAGGATACACTAAATTCGGGTCAAGTCGACTTGCACATCAACACTTAGAAAATTACATGGAAAACAATTTGACTCACAAGTTGGCTTACAATGTACAAGGCACTAGGAACATGTCACAAGCCATAGCACGTGTCAAGACATAGGGTAGGCCTTAGAAAAGTCATGCACCAGGCCAAGTTGGCTTGCACATGATATCAAGTCGACTCACACATGCAAAAATTAGAAAATTTGTGAGACTCAACATGAGCATGACACAAGTCACGACACATGTCATGACACAGGTCAGAACATAGAGCAAAAGTCACATGTTAGGCCAAGTCGACTTATACTTTACAACTTAGGCTCTAGTCGACCTAAAAAAGTCATGAAGTCAACCTACACATGAGCAGAACATAGAATATCTCAAAGGACATTAAGCCAAATCGACTCACACTTTGTCCAAGTAAACTTGCATAAGAATTGGACTTTACGAAACACTCTACTAGTTGACCTATATGATTTAGCAAACCAACTTGTAGTGTGCCAAAATGACATATACACTAAGTCAAGCTTCACAAGTCAACCTATTATAAATAGTAAGTCGACCTACATGTATCCCAACAAAAAATACACTAAAGTAGGACAAGACAAGTTGACATGATAATAAGCTCAAGTTTACTTGCATGAGGTATAAAGCAAACATGTTCAAGTACAATGAAGGCCGAGTCGACCTACACAAGCTTCATTGAAAATAAACTTAAGTAAATTGAAGATCAAGTCGACGTAATGTAACACACAAGTCAACCTGATGTAAAGCACAAATTGACTCGCACAACCCATAGTTTGAAAAATACTTAAGTACTAAAAAGCAAGGGTCGACTCGAAAAGATAGATAAGTCAACTTGAATGAGTATCCAAGTATAAACATATGATTAAACTAAAGAACAAGTCGAATTGACATATAAAGGCAGTCGACTTGCATGAGCACTGAACAAAACAAAATTCAAATATCAGTCAACTCAAAGAAAGAGAAAATCTACTCATTGTGTCACACCCCGACTCTCCCGTTGAGCATGTGAGGATGATCCAACATCATTCTCGGAAGGAGGAAGGTCACCAATGTTCCTCATTCTTCATTTAGGTGGCATGATTTTGATTCATATAAGAAGGGACGCTATTTTTTTAGCTCACCAAATTCAGCTTTGGGCTAAATGTTTAACCCTCTAAAAATAAAATTAATCCTAATTCCTAAGAATCCATGGAAGGTTCTTGTACATTTTTTGAAAATTGTTTTAGAATCTGAAATTTCAAAAGAAAAATGTTTTTAAAACCTTTATAAAACTTTTGGGAACATTTGGAAACATTTCAAACTTTTTAAAACATTTAAAATCATAAGCCAAGGCTCTGATACCAATAGAATTGTGAGATGTTTGCTTCATCTTAAAATTTGACCATGATTTGATTTATTAAATAGATTTTTGGTAACAAGGTGTTAAAAAATGACTATAGTCTAAGTCTTGCCATGGACCGGGCCATTAGGGCGGCATGGCTAAGGCTGTTTAATTTAGCTTGGTGGTAGATGGGTTGGAGAGCCTCCTCCAGCTGTCGTGATAACGTGGACACACCCCACGAAGCTCTGGGCCAATACTAAGGGGATGTGATTTTGAGAAATCATGGTTAATGTTTTTGACATATCTTAAAATTGTGATTAATAAATGTAAATTTTTTGAATTGCATATACAAATCATGGTTGTTTGGAAATAAACTTGTTTCATGTAAATGTTTTTGATTTCTGCAAATGCATTTAATATGTAATTGATTGCCACATTCATTTTCACACCTTATTTATATGTTGCATGCCATCATTGGGTATTTTAAATACTCACCCCTCTATTCTATATTTTTCAGAGGAAGTTTAGGTGGGAGACATTATTGGAGACAATTGAAGATATTTTTTTTGCTGTATTGTTATAATAGGTTTTGATAATATAGATATTATTTTTGAGTTGATGTGATATGATCCGTGGAAGGAGGCTTTGTACTCTTCATTTTGGGCTTGAATTTAATCGATACTTGCTTTATTTTCTTTGGAGCAAGTATTGGTAAATTTTTGCTTTTTTTTTTTGTGAAACTTTGTAAACTTTTGCTTATATTTGTCTTTTGCAAAACTTATGGTTTCATTGGGACATTTGGACTTTATTGTGAATTTTGAGACATTTGAAATTTGTGAAAACTTTATTAAAAATTCTTTGAGATGGCCGAGATGGCTTTATGCATGCATTTGATTTTGATTGATTCGGACAGCCTCATGCAAGCCTATTATAATAAAATGGACTGGGATGCTCCTTTATATATTGTTGAGTTATTTAAAAAAAAAAACAGGTTGAACAGGTGGAATGTCTTGCGTTGTCCTGGTATATGGGGAGATGCTGCCCATATGCCGAGATAATGTGGCAGTTATTGTGTGCTCGACTCGAGGGTCGGGGCATGACACATTGTGACTATCGGCTAGTTATTCAGAAAAGCTATTCGAACATTAAATAGAACCTCCGACCATCTCAACAACTATGTTTGTGCATTTAATAATCCTCAATGGCTATCTCTTCATCAAAGCTATAAATACAATAATAATCTGAAGATCAATAGTTTCTAGAATTTTTATTGAGCTCGATAGTATAGAAATCTTCAATTAGTTTTTGATTTTCTTGAGTTGTATTTAAGTGAGTTTTAAGATCACATCTAAAGTTTAAATTTCAAGTTGTATTTTTTTTGTTTTCAATGTTATATATTGTAAGAGACTGAAAGAAAGAGTTCTATCTTGGCTTAGATTGTCTAAGTGAAATAGTTAGGGTTTGCTGGCATATGTTGTAAACTAATGGTGAGTGTTCAAGTGTAACACTTGTAAAGTTTGACTAACACTTGTACAAACTAGTTGTTTGTACATTTTGGAAGAAATAGTAGATTAGAAAATTCAAGTGAATGCTGAGAGTAGACGTACATCAAAGAAAGTAAAACCACTATAAAATCCTTGTGTCGATTTCTCTCATTCTCTCCTTAACTCTTTTCCAAATCTCAAAAAACTTCAAAACAAACTATTCACCCCCTCTAAGCTATCACTACTGGATCTTCACTTCCTTTCTTCTTTAAATTGTTTAATTAATCAGCAAAGTCTAAGCCACGCTTCTATAGACATCGTTATATTCTCAATAGGTGGAAATTAGGTTACTTTATGAACATTTGTTATGCTGAAAACGTGACTTAATGTATTCATCGATTTCTCTTCTTTTATTTTTAATTTTTAACGAGATATCTTGATCTTTCATAAAGATGATAACAAATAGGGTAATATTTTCATAAACATTTTTATAATAAAGCATTGAAAATGTTCTTTTCTAATTAGAATATTGCTAATTCTTTTAACTGATTTTCTTTTATATATATGTATATGTATATGTAGTGAATTCCTAACAATCAAAGGAAACTCTATATTAGCAAGTGGATTGGGACAATGACCTTGTTGGAGGGACAATGACCTTGTTGGTAGGACAAAAGCATCGTTTACTCTTTAATTTATCTGTCTCTCTCTATCTTTATCTCTCTCTCTCTCTCTCTCTCTCTCTCTCTGCATTTGTCTTGGAAAATGGGGAGGCCAATTTTGAAGAAAAAAAGCAAGATAGCTATGTGATTAGGTGTCTAATTGATTGGCTAGAAAATTTTGTCAATTGGTTCTTATGGAGCTATGCAATTATTCTCAAAAGAATCTTTATTAGAAGGGAAAATACTTGATCTACAATAAATAAAAGTACTTCCTCTTCAAAAGTCTTCATCTATGAAATTTTTTGTTTTAGTAGATATTTTTTTAGCTATTTTAGTAGTGAATTGTTTAGGTAATAGAATATTACATGATCGTCACTACACCCTATAAATGAGTTTTGATTATTGTAGAATACTATATTATAATTGAATCAATTTATACAAAATCATTTTTTCATTTCATTAAAGTTTTTGTTTATGAACTTTGTTAACTAAGGGTATAAGCAAGTGTTATTGTTTTAATTACTCTAACACACTATGTTAGCTGGTATCAAAGCAGGAAAAATCACCTTGTCCAATATTAGGTGACCCAATAGTAGCTGGCAACATCTCTCATGGCAAAGATCATGAACTTGAGACTTCTCAATTTGTATTGCAAGATCAGCGGGTAGCATTGAGATATTTAGAATAGCAAACGGATCTCAAATTCTAGCAATTGGACAATTCTTTGAAGTAATTGCATGTCTACATGATGCTTTAGTCATATTTGCCAACAAAAACCCACTGAAGATGATTTAGCTTGTAGATAGCCTGTCAGTAGAAATATTCCTACATACCAATGTAAACATGTCTTCAATGAAGATGGGCAAAAAAATGATTACTTTATAGAACTAATGAGAAACACTGGATATGACATAAATAATTACAACGATATAGATATCAATGATTTTGGATTGCTTTAATAGGAGTCTAAATATCAAGGATTTTTTTTATTGGACTACAAAAACTAACACATTTTTTTGAATATATGGAGATTCCATAAGGCAAAATGATGACATTTGTCACATGCAGGTTGAAAGGTGAAGCTTTTGCATGATAAGATAGAATACACTAAGAAAGAATTGTAACAGAAAAGCAGCGTCCAAACCTGGTATCTGATAAAGTAGCCACTATAGAAAGACTTTCTTCCTTATGATTATGAGAATATTTTGTTGCAACATAGCATGATGAGAGAGAAAACAAGTACAAATCGGAGAAAGATCACAAAAAAACTAACATTGTTTCCAACCGAAGAAGTTCTAAGCTTAAATGTTCAAAGGGAAAGGGGCGAGTTCTCTTTGCTATTACATATTCAAGGCAAGGAGATGAAAGTAGCATTTGAGAAGCTAAAGAGGTGCATACCTTGATTATGAAGCAAGTGTTAGCATGTGAAAATCGGGCAAAAACTAGAACAACCTCAGAAATACCCAAACCATTTTCTAGCATAGTGATGCCCGAATATTTACTAACATTTTACTTCCCTTTAGGGATACTCAGAACTATATTAGTTTTATCTTTGATGCTAATTTGCTAAATTTACCTTATTATATGACAAGTCCAAAGAAGAGTGAGATCTTTAAGGAGAAAGCAAAGGAGTTTGTGTGTAAAAGACATCAAGAGCGCATGAGTCCCAATGTAGTTCCTGACTTACAAACCTCCCCAAAAAAAGATTGTAGTTAGAGGATATGTGTGCATAGTTGAGCCATCAACAAGACTACTATTGGGTACAAATTTTCATTTCCTTGGGTATATGATATGTTTGATGTGTCACATGGAGTTAAGTGATTTTGAAGAATGATATTGAAATGGGTCTCACTTATTCAAATGAGGCTTCAGAATGAGTAGAAGACACCTTTCAAAATGAAACAAAGATTGTATGAGTGGTTTGTGATGTCATTTGTCTTAACTAACATGTTATGCAAATAAGAAATCAAGTACTACAACCTTTTTTCTAGAAATTTGTTATGGTGTATTTTGGTTATTTTCTGATTTATACACTATTGAAAGAGGAACATCTATTGCATTTGTACCAAATCCTAACTATTTTGTAGGAAAATAATCTATATGTGAATTGATTTATGTAGTTTTATGAGAACAAGGTTTTGCTCTCGCTCTATGTTGTTAGTGCAGATGAGATTCAAGTGGTTGAACAGAAGATTTGGGCTATTAGAGGATGATGCATCCTAAAAACATTCATAGAAATTATGAATTTTTATGGAGTGGCTACATATAACAAGATTTTCATTAGAATTTTCAATAGCTATGTAGAACTTCTAAAGAAATACCTTAAGAAAGAGAAATTTGAGTACCATCCTCTATTTTAGCATTATTTAATTTTGATGTACTATTTAAAGTTAAGTACTGATGTAAATTTAGATGAATAAGATTGTCAAATCCATAAGAATTAGTAATTTATTTCGATTTTTCTAAATTTATATATTGCCACTTGTTTTAAAATTATCTAATTTTATACTTCTTTGTTGCCACTTGGATATTAAAATTGTTGTTTTAGATGATAGTTTTTAAATCATTTTTTTCTTCTTCTCCTTTTATCTGTATGCTCTTGTTGAAGAAAGAGAGTGCTTCATTTAACTCTCTCTTTTAATCTCTTACATCTTTGGAGTTTAAACTCCTTTGATCATCATCTTTTGCCAACACAAAACTTTTGTTAATATTCTCTCCATACATTCTTTCAATGTATTTTAAATATGATTAATATTCTATCTGTACATTATAGAAATATCAATATTCTGTCTATACAATTTAAGTATATCGAACATTTTGCTAGTATATCTTAAATAAATGAGATATTTTCTAATCTTGGTAAACCCAATAGTTAGAGAATACTTTCCATCATTAAAGTTAGAGTTTGGGGACTATATATATAAAGCCCTCTTATATAATTACAAACACTCCGATTAATACAAATGATTTCTCTATTTCTCTCTATTTTGTTTGTTCTCAATTTTGTTCATGGTTTAGAGCCAAAATTCTAAACCCTTGTCTTTCTTGCCTCACAATACAACTAGCTTTATATAATTATATTGAGTAATAAGAAACCCACAACCAAAAACTAATATTGTATCCAAAAAGCCAAGCATCCAAACAGCCAAAAACCTTCACCGAACATCCAAAATCTTGTAGGACCCACTAACATGTCGTATTTCGCCTAACATCATCGAAACCATTGACCTCACTACTATTTTCCACCACCACCAACCAATCATTGATTGCATTATACCAACCATCACCACTGGATTCCCCATCTTCCATTGCAAAGAAGTATAAAAAAAATTTTGCAATCAAAATTTCTTGTAGTTGATGTCTGCCATCATCCACCAATGTTCAATTTCAAACCTATCAAAATTGTATCATTTTCAAGGTTTGAACACACCATCATGTTCTTTATCACAAGCTCTACCTATGGTTAAAGATTGCCCAGCCTATGTTCGGTCACTGAATCAATCATCTAAACATACCACTATGTTCACTACCTCTTCCCCAGTCTTCGATAGCATTCTGCTCCTGTCACTGCTGCATGTGACTATATGTGTTGTGCGTGGTTTATGGCCTTGTCACCACTGTGTTCATTGCCATCTGATTGCTCCAATTTTGCCACAGTCTGTCACAATCACCATTAGTCTTCGATCGTCCAGTCTTTATGGTAATCATCATCCACTGCTTCGTCTTTTGTCTCCATCACCTCAATCATGATTGCCTATTTGAAATTGAGTCGATGTTCATCCACCACTAGCTGTTCTCATCTTACCTTTTCAAAACTCATCATCCTCAAACTTGGACCTGACCTAAATAAAGGCTTGATTTGCGGTGTCTATCGTCGCCTTGATTTGCATGATTCGCTAGCAAATTATGCTCTGTCTCAACTAACTTGCTCGTTTACATTGAGTCAGCCAACTCAACTACTTCAACTCAATCATACTAATTCACCAAACTCATCTATGCCAACTCGCATAACTCACTTGTGCCAACTCGCCCAACTCGCCAATACCTACCCACCTAACTTGCTCAATCCAATTGCCTAAACTAGTTCGCTTACTCTTCAATAGTGTATTTCTTTTTTAAGATGAGCTCTCATACTATTGCCTCTATCAAACCAACCATAGATGTCCTACTAACGGATTCGATACTTTGTCAAATTCTGAGAATCATCCAACAAGTTATTACTAAGTTTGATAATCCTGTTAAACCTTATTTTGTCTCTTCCATGACTTTAGGTAAAAATTCATAGTATTTTGATTCCGCTTGCTTTAATTACTTGCTATTCGATTTTGCACTTTTCTTCTCTTATACACCTACTTTTTACTCACCTCTTATACATACAATCGACGATTCCATTATATATGCTACTCACAATGTTTACAACATCTATCTCATCTTTATCACTTTCTAACACATATATTATTTGTAAATTCTCATTATATCTCATATCGATTAGTTGATTATGCAAACTTGGACTAGATATTCATTTTTCTTGCCTTGGCTTTTGTGTGTAGGATCCTCAGACCAGAAAAGTTCTTGGAATAGATGGTAGGATTAGTCATATGCTTAGGCATATCAGTCCATGTACCGTCTCATATCTTACACACCGCTGCTTAATTACTTCAACTTCTTCCACTTCAAAAAGCCTCAAGCACTCTCAGTTTGGTTGTATATCCTCATCTCATTTAAATTCTTTAATCTCTAGTGGTTATTTAGGATTTATTCTTGATTATAAATTTAATTGTTTAACATGTTCTCTTACTAAATAACATGTCTTGCCCTTCCATACAAGTAAGTTTGTTTTTCTGCTCCTTTTGATTTAGTCTATTCTAATGTTTAGGGACATTGTCCAACTATTTGTATGGGAGGATCCAAGTATTATGTTAACTTTGTGAATGGTTATTCTTGTTATACATGGAATTATCTTATGAATAGTTGATTTGAATTACCAAAAGTTTATCTAGATTTTATTAAGAGAACCGAATTTTCTTACACTATTAAAGTGTTTCATTATGATAATACTCAGAAATATCTAGATACTCACATACTCAACTCTCTTCATCATAATAGTACCTTCTATCATAGATCTTGACCTAGAACCTCTCAACAAAATAGTTAAATCAAAAGAAAATATAAACATATTGATAATAAAACTCTTCTTATTTCCTCTTCCTACCCTTAACGTTTTTGGGGGAGGTATACTTAGTGTTATCCACATAATCAACCATATACCTTCACCCATCATTGATAACAAAACTTCTTTTGAAAGACTCTATAGTATCTATCTAAACTTTATGATCTCAAAGTCTTTAAATCTGTCTATTTTGTTCTTCTTCAACCTTATGAGCATAACAAACTCAAACCTTGGGCCTGTCAATGTTGCTTCCTAAGTTATTAGTTAGAACATAAAGGACATTATTGTTGGGATCCCATTTCTAATTGACTTTGTATTTCCAAACATGTCATCTTTTGGAAACAAAATATGTTCTCTTCTCTATCCAAATTCCAACCTACCATGGACACACCTACTCTTTATTGTACTAATCCTTCTATTAAGCTTTTTCTTGATGATTCTCCAAGGTCTTCTAATGAATGCACTACATTGACACCTTATTTTGTCCAACACCACCAAGTGATGATCCTGTAGGTGTAGCACCAAATTTTGATTCCTTGACCACTTAGCTCGAACCCACATCTTCTATTTGTCATTCTATTTGGGTAAAATAACTTCCCTCTCATCTTTATGATTTTTATTGTTTTTCTACTACCCTATCTGAACATCAAACTTATTGCAAGGTGCGCTTTAACCTTGTTGGGTAACAAATAATGATTGAGGAAATACAGGCACTTCACCAGATAAACGCTTGAGATTTAGTTGATTTACTACCACACAAAACATCTATTGGGTGCAAATGGGTCTATAAGATCAAAACAAAGCTTATGGGTTTGTGGATCACTACAAAACTCAATTGGTAGCCGAAGGATTTGCTCAAGAATATGGCATTGACTAGGATGAAACTTTCACTCCTATTGCTCGCCATACTTCTGTTCGTAGTCTCCTTGTCGTTGCTGCTATTAAGAAATGGCAACTTTTTTAGATGGACATGAAAAATGCCTTTCTTAAGGGTGATCTTGATGAAGAATTGTACTTGCAGCCATTTCTTGGATATGATCATCCTCTACATGAAGTTTGTAAACTTTGGCATGCCCTTTATGGTCTCAAGTAAGCATCTTGTGCTTGGTTTGCCAAGTTTAGCTCAACTATTATACAACTTGCTTTGTCTCCAGTTCTTATGACTCTGCTCTCTCTTTGGTTGTAAATTAGAAAAGGTATGGTTCTTCTCCTATTTTTGTGTGAATACGATAATTATTATTAGTGCTGATCCTATAGGTATCTCCACTTTGATGAAATACCTTAGCAAACATTTTGAGACAAAAGATCTTAAACATCTCATTACTTTCTTAGTCTTAAGATATCTTTTGACTCTGATAGATACTGTCTTACTTAAGTTAAGTATGTTTTCAATCTTATCTCCTAAGTCAGTTTGATAAATAGCAAGATTGCCTCTATACCTATTGATCAAAACATCAAACTCACTTCCTACGATGGTTTACTACTACAAGATATGGTTTGTAGTCATACCCATCTCAGTGTCACACATCATGACATTGTTTTATGTTGTTCATGTGGTCAATCAGCATCTCTCAGTGCCTCGTACCATCCGTTATGCAATTGTTCTTTACATCCTTCAATATATCAAAGGCTCATATTTCATGGATAACATTTCTCTATGAGATTTACATTTCAGCTGATTGCTTATTCAGATGCCGATTGGGCATGTGATCTTATTAATGGACGATCTACCACTCGATTTTGTTTCTTCCTTAGCAAATTCCTCATTGTTTGAAGAAGCAAGAAGCAAAATAGCCACTCTCTCTAGTGCTGAAATTGAATATTGGCTTTTACTAATACTATGCAAAACTTACCTAGATTCAATGGCTCCTTGAATATATCAATTTTACTCATTCTTTGCCTCCCAATCTATTTTATGACGGTAAGAGTGTTATCCAAATTGATCATAATGATGTCTTTCATGTGGGTACCAAGTACAAAAGCAAATTGTCATTTTATTAGAGATTATATCAAGATGGGTGACGTTTAACTTGTATCAATCATGTCTGTCCAACAAACCATTGATATCTTCACAAAAGCATTACGTCAAGAAAGTTTTTATGACTTGGTTTCCAAACTTAAATCATTTCCTTACTTGGTTACTTGAGTTTGAGAGAGATGTTAATATTCTCTTCATATATTTCAATAATATATTTGAACTATGATTAATATTTTGTCTATACAATATAAGAATATCAATATCATATCTGTATGATTTGGATATGTCTAACATTCTATCAGGTGTATATGACATTATCTATTTTTATAAATCCAATAGTTAGAAAATATTTTCCACCATTTTGGAGCCTATATATAATTACATACATCGAATAATACAAATCATTTCTTCATCTTTCGATTTGTTTGGATCAAATTAGTTTTTCTATCTCTATTGTATTTTTACAAATTTTTTTTTTCTAAAACACATATGACCAAAAAAAAAAAGAAAAGTGTTGTAGTAAACGTATGTTAAACCATTAAAATCAGAAATAATTTTTAAAAATTTTCATAAAGAGGATTAATTTATTTTTAAATCTTATAATTGGAATTTTTAAATAATTATTATTTTATTTTTAAATCTCATAATTAAAATTTTTCAACAATTATTAATTTAACGAATGATCCGGAAAAGTTATCATCATTATTACCGATTAAATTGATATGCGATTTTCAACACGGTAACTTAAAGCTCTGCTTGCCTTTCATTCACGACGAATAACTTGCGGCCTTAGTTCTACGTGTCGATTTTTTAGTGGCCAATCTGATTTGCAGATGTTTGAAAGATAAAAGGGGATAAGCTATAAAAATGCAGAGTTTACAAATGCTGCCCCGTTCTTCACACACCCAAACCTTATCTGCAATGGTGATTTCCACCACTTCCCTAGACTTGTCACTAGCGCCATTCACCTCCAACGCAAAAACCTACATCTCTTCGCTTACTCCAGTATTCAGAATCCCTCGCTTTCTCTCTTTTCCCTCCTCGAATTCCCGGTTTCATGTTACCAATTCCTCTGGATATCCACCATCATCCTGTGTATCAGATGCCAACACCCGTTTGCCCACTACTTTTGTTGTGAGTCTTGATTACAAATCCGAGAATTTGAATGATGCTCTGTGCACTTTATTCAGAGATTCTCAATCTGACGAAATTGGATTCCAATTCTACCTGGAAGTGAAAGGAAATCAGGAATTTAGACCCGACAATCTAGCACTGGATCACTTGTTGAAGTATTTGGTAAGATCAAACAAATGGGATTTGATTTTCCCTGTTTTAGAAGATTTCAGGAAATCCCATGTTCTGCCTGATAGTTTTAGTTGTTCTAAACTAATTACTGCTTGTATTAAAGCCAAAAAATTTGGAATCGCAGAGAAATTGCTTGATTATTTTGAATCCTATGAAGTGAGTAATGCTTTGGTATTTGATTCAGCTTTGAGGGGTTATAATAGACTCCGCATGTTTAGCTGTACAATTGCCGTTTTTGAGAGAATGAAATCATCTAAAAAGATTGAGCCAGATTTGGGATGTTATTCTAGAGTAATGGAAGCTTATCATAGACTCGGAAATGCCCAGAGAGTGGTTGAATTGTTTCGAGAATTCGAATCAGCTAATTCAGAATCTCCAATATCATTTTCAGCTCAAATGTACAGAATTTTATGCCATTCATTAGGAAGCTCTGGAAGAGCTTTTGAAGTTCTTGAATTATTCAAACACATGCGCAGCAGTGGAATTTCCGGAGACCCTTCAATTTATTCTGCCCTGATTTGTTCTTTTGCAAGCATTAAAGAAGTGAAGATTGCAGAAGAGGTTTTTAAAGAAGCTCAAGACAAGAAAATGCTGAGAGATCCAGAAGCTTTCCTAAAGCTTGTGTTGGTCTATATAGAAAATGGGTCATTGGAGAAGACCCTCGAAATTGTGAAAACAATGAAACTTGTCAATGTAAAGGTTTCAGATTGTCTATTTTGTGCCATTGTAAATGGGTATTTTAGAAAAAAAGGACCTAAGAATGCACTTAAGATCTATGAGGAGCTACTACTTCAAGGTTGCCAACCAGGTCAAGTTACCTACGCATTGATCATCAACCTTTATTCGCGTCTTGGGCTTCATTCCAAAGCTGAAATTGTTTTTGCTGAAATGGATCAAAATGGGTATGAAAAATGTGTTGTGGCTTATTCAAACATGATTGCAATGTATGGGAGGGTAGGGAGGGTAAAAGATGCAATGAATCTTGTCGCGAGAATGAAAGAAAAAGGGTGTCAACCAAATGTTTGGATTTACAATGCACTGCTAAACATGCATGGAAGGAGCAAGAACTTGAGGCAAGTTGAGGACTTATGGAATGAGATGAAGAAGAAGAGGTTGGTTTTAGATAAGGTTAGTTATACTAGTGTTATATGTGCCTACAGTAAGGCTAGAGAGTTTGAGACTTGCATAAAATTTTACCGTGAGTACATGAGAAATGGGGGTGTCATAGATAGAGCAATGGCTGGAATTATGGTTGGGGTTTTCTCCAAAACGAATCAGCTCGATGAATTATTGAAGCTCTTGCAGGATATGAAGTCTCAAGGAACTGCTTTAGATGGGAGACTGTATAGGTCTGCGTTAAATGCTTTGATGGATGCTGGGTTGCAGAGGCAAGCAAACTGGTTGCAAGAGAGCTTCAGGACAGTATAAACCTACAAGCTTCGATGTGATTACAAAGGCATGGATACTGAAATCATTTGAGTGTTAGAGGACATTTGACGTAGTTGTCACTGTAAGTAATGATTTGTTTTAGGAATTTCATCTAACTTACCAGCGTTATCTTTATTTTTCATTTATAAAATTTATTTTTAATCAGAGAGTTAAACTCACACTTGTGATAATATTTGATTGCTCCGTCATCCTTAACGAGAAAAAAAAAAAATTTAGTCTTTATTAATTTTCAGGCTATATATATATATATATTTCTTTTTCCTTATTTTAAAATGATAGCATAATTAAGTTAATAACAGACTTATGTGTAATGGAATATAAGTCCAACAAATCTTCAAATTTTAATTGTATCAATTTTGTAGTATTTTCATGTCATTTCACTTTATTTTTATTTATTTGTTTGTAGGAAGCATTTAAGGACTAAAACATGGATCGAAGGATTTAAAGAAAAAAGAGCGTGTGCAGATCAAATTCTCTGATTGCGGCAATCTGCAAGTGCAGGATATACACGACACTTGGACCCGTGCATCTGCAACATGTGAGCGAAACTGCCTTCACACCAACTTTACATTTTCCAGCACACCTGTATCCATGAGCACAACTACCCTAACATTGACTCTGAATATACTAGCATGCTGCACCGATACACAAGTGAAAATTTCTAAATTTCTCACAAAGAAATCTGAAATTCTACTTTCTAATTTATTCTTTAATGCTCTAAGTGAGATATTTCCTATATTTATCTCTCATTTTGGTTTTGATAAGAGATCAATCTATCATAACCCTCTTGCTTTATCAGGGTTTGAGATTGGCCATGGTACTGAATGTTGGATTATGCTCAAATGAGTTTTATAGACCATAACAAAATCTATATTATTATATGGTACTGAATGTTAGGATATTAACAAATAACAAGAATATAAAATGACTATAATTGAAATGAGAATACTCAGATAAATGTATAATAAAACTATAAAAGATAAGATTAGAAATGAGAAGATACGTACTAAATTATGAGTGAATTTAATTATAAATAAAATGCGACAGTATTACGTAAAGTGGTTTGTACATGTGCAATGAAAATCGAAAGGCGCACCAGTTAGGAGATGCGAAATCTTAAATATAGGAAATTTAGTGAAATACTATCTATCTTGTTTGCGCATGCGTGCCTAGTCGCCCTCGCTTGCGCCCGCTTGGCATAGCTTGTTAGCCCGTACTCGGTTGCCCTCGCTCGCAATCGCTCAACTCGAAATCGCTCAAACGACCTTGCTCGCATGTGCTTGGTTACCCTTGTACAAGCTCGCTCAGTCGACCTCGCTCTTGCTTGCTCAGACTCTCTTGCCCGTGCTTGCTCGACGTCCCTTGCTCCCACGTGCTCAAACTCCCTTGCACCTGCTCGCTCGGTTTTCCATGCAACACGCTTTGTCTATCTCGATCTCAGTTGTGCATGTGTGCAGGTTGCCCTCGCATGCGTATGCTTTATTGCCCTTGCTTGCACGTGCTTGTACAGCTTACTCGCCCGCCCTCAATTTGTCACACCCTGACCCTCGGATCAAGCACACGACAACCGTCATATTACCCCTGCATATGGATAAGCCTTGCCTGTACACTGGGATAACGCAAAACATTCATCATGTTTTCAAAACAACACAACAACATACAGAGAGCCTACTCGGTCTATCGTTGTTTTAACACAACAACATGCAAAGGATCTACTTGATCCATCTCTGTTTCAAAAAGCATGCATAAAGCCAACCCGACCATTTCTAAATTCTATAAAATTTTACAATTTTAAAAGAAAATCTAACAAATAAAATATAAAAAATTTAAATACAGTTTAAAGTTTAAAACAAATTCAAATGGGTGACTAGGCATAGTTTTAATTACAATTTAAAAAAATACCCTCCATATGGGACCAACTAATCACCTCCAAAAAAATTTATTCAAAGCAAAAATTTATACCCACCGTAGGAATATCCTCAAAAACTAACTCGAGTTCGGTAAAATCCGACACTAGGATCGACTACATCTCCTAACTTAAGCTTTCTCAGAAAAATGAAATAAAGAATTCAGTGAGTGGAGTGTAATGGTATAATTGTGAAACCAAATGAGGGGTGAGTATGAGAATATCAAATCATATAATTCAAACAATTCATCAAACAATATAATTCCAACAATCATGGTAGTTTAAAAGAACAAATGCATCCATAATTTTTATATTTTCTAAAAATCATTGTGTCTCTCTAAAGAAACTACTTCCTCTCAAGGTTTGGTTGAACCCAAGTGGAAGCCCGTCAAGAGGTTTTCAATTCGTTTGATTTATAACACTACATCCCATGCCTTGGCGTTGACTCGTACCTCACCGGTAGTGCAAGCGGATAGTACGACGGGGGCGCAAGAGGTCGCGTTATCATCCTTTGCCAATAATCCCTAACTACAACACCCTATCTAGTCGCTCCGTGGAAGGAATGACTATAGTCATTCACATCACATACACTATCCTTTCACAATCATTCAAATCTCATTCAATATGTCATGATTTCAATAAATGGTTATCAAACTATATCACAATACTCATGAATAAATTATGTAACAACATATGATATATTTTCATTTGTAAATAAAATGGATGCAAACATATTTCAACTTCTCGTTTCGAGACATCCCACAATCATAACATATATTACAAAATCATATAAAATCATTTAAAATCATTTATAAAATAATTTTAAAATGATTTTTCTCATTAGAGACACAACGATCCGTCCACTTATCTCTTGGGAGAGTAATCACTCCCAAATTTCCTATTAAATGAGAATTATTCCTCCTTCAGCTTTTTCAATACCTTAACCTAATTTATTGTTCATAATTTAATCATTAAATCATATATCAATACTAGAAAAATCAATTTATCGTTAATATTTTCACAATTCTAGTTTTTTAATAAATTTTTCAATCTGTGCAATCATGGGAAAATTGTTATAACGTTCACTATGCACATCCAAGTCACATGATTATTATCTCAAATTAAAGATAAAATATAGATCTAAAACTTTTATATTCAAAACTTAGCTTAGTTTAGCCTAGAAGCTATCTCAAAATAGAAGGGAAACAAGCAACCGGAACAGGGGCAAAACAGGACATTTTTACACTATGAAATTTTTTGAAAAATCATAACAATTTCAATTCTTATCAGATTTCAACGAATCATATCTCATTTTCAAGATATGGGAGTCTAGTTTCTTATGCAATAAACCTAACTTGATTTGCTTTTTTGTAAAGAAAGTTATGAAAAAAAGATCATAGTATGCTCGTTATGCAAAAATCAAGAATTTCAGTCCAAATATGAAACTTTGCATTCTACTTTAGCAACTCATCCTCACATTCAATCTAGGCCTAGAATCAAGTAACAATTTTCATTCATCCACGGTTTTGTTGAGGTCTTTTGAGATTGAAGTTCCTTTTCTTTCGTTGGTTTCATAATTCTATTATTTTGTTTGACTTTCTGCATACTTTAGTGTTACAAGTCATTTATCTTAAATGTCCATTTTAATCAATTTTTGTTATTATATGGCATCAAAATAGTGCCTAGATCACATGTTAATTCAACCTTACGTATGAAAAACAGACATGCAATTTGATAGATGTACCTAGCCCACCAATGAACTAGTAAAGTTCTAATGAATAAGTGTAAAACTTAAAGTTGGTCAGAGGTCCCTATAGGTGATAAATGACAAGGTCATAAGAACTTCTAGATATACTTGATCTAAATCTTAAAATGACCAGGCACGAGAGAAGTGACTATGAAAAAGAATCAAAGGTCATAGATCTTGCCAGCATGAAAAATGTATGTGAATGCATTATGTATACACATATCCAAAACATAGAACAAATTGAAAAATCGAACAAAATTAGGATTTCAATAGCTTACCCTAGTACTATAATTATGGCCAGAGATTGAACTTTGAGATGAAACATACCCGAAAGTAAAATGCAAGCACTTGAGTATGAGTGTGAGTAAGTAAGAGAGAGAGAGAGAGGGGGGGGAGCTACTCACACCATGAAATGCTGGGAGATCCAATACAGAGAGTGAGAGGCGAGAACAATAATCGAATGGGGGGAGGTAGAGTGGGAAAGCAGAGGAAGAGAGATGAAGTAAGTAAGGGTGGGAGAGAAAGAAATGGGAGAGAAATGAGAGAGAGATCGAGGGTTGGGTTTTCGGAATAAGGAAATTAGGAAAGTGAGGGGAGGGAAGAGAGAATAGTTTATAAGTTTGTTGACTCTTCTCTCTCTCTCTGTTCTTTTTTTTTTAATTCTTCCTCGGTGTTACAACACTTAACCTCCTAAAAGAAATTTTGTCCTTGAAATTTAAAAGAGATTATACATTAAAAAGATGAGGGTGTTGTTTTCGCATCGATTCTTCCGTCTCCCAAGTTTCCTCTTCTACATGGTTATTTCTCCACAACACCTTGATCATGGGAATTTGTTTAGTTCTCAACTCTTTGAGTTGTCGATCAAGAATCTTCACTGGTTGTACCTTGAAACTCAAGTCTTGATTCAACTTTACCGGAGGAGCTTCTAACACATGTGAGGGATCCGACAAGTATTTCTTCAATATTGAAACGTGAAAAATATCATAGATTCTTTGTAACTCTAGTAACAATTCAAGCTCGTAAGCCACTTTTTCAATTCTTTCGAGGATTTTGAAAGGACCGATATAACGAGAATTTAATTTTTCTCATTTCTGAAATCGGATTATACCCTTCCAAGAAGACACCTTCAAAAATATCATATCTCCAACTTCAAATTCCAATGGTCTCCTCCTCTTGTCGGCATAGCTTTTTTGTTGATCTTGATCTGCCTTTATTCTTTCTCGGATCATTCTTACATTTTCCTTGGTACCTTCAATCAACTCTATGCTTTCAATTTTTCTCTCACCAACCTCGTTCCAACATAACGGAGTCTGACATTTCCTTCCGTAGAGAGCCTCGTAGGGTGACATCCCGATATTAGATTGATAGCTATTATTGTATACAAATTCCATCAATGAGAGATGCCGATCTCGACTACCTCAGAAATCCATAACACATGCCCTAAGCATATCATCCAAGGTCTGAATCATATGCTCAAATTGTCCATCACTCGAAGGGTGGAAAGCTGTGCTAAATTTCAATTTAGTTCCCAAAGCAGCTTACAACTTGGGCCAGAATCGAGAATTGAACCGAGGGTCACGGTCCGATACAATAGACATCAAAACACCGTGAAACGTCATAATCTCGTTGATGTACAACTTGGCCAACCTTTCCAAGGGATAAGAGTTCTGAATCGGCAAGAAATGAACTAAGTTAGTGAGATGGTCCACAATTACCCAAATGGTATCATGATGGCTCGGAGTACGTGGCAAACCCACCACGAAATCCATAATAATGTGTTCCCATTTCCAGGAATTGGTAGTGGTTGGAGGACACCGATCGGCCTTTGGTGCTCGGCTTTGCTAAATATCTAGCCACAAACTCGACTATCTCTCTTTTCAATCCGAACCACCAATATGACTTTTTGATGGTTCGGTACATCTTGGTACTCCCCGGATACATGGCATAGGTAGAGAAATGTGCTTCTTCAAGTATGGCCTTTCGGAGATCCTTATCATTCGGGACTCAAATGCGTCTTCTATAAGTCACAATACCATTCTCCCGAATTTGGAACTCACAACATTCCCCCTTGTGGATCTTCTCAATTATACCTTTTAATTCTTCGTCGATCACTTGAATCTCTTGAATAAGATTTACCAAAGTAGGTCTCACCATAAATTTGGCTAAGAGTGTACCATAATCATCTTTAGCTAACTTGACTCCAAGTGTTCGGAGTCCAACTAGATAAGAGAGATATGAGCTTCCTTGAGATTCCACACTAGAAGAAGAGGACTTTTGACTCAAGGTATCGGCAACCACATTAGCTTTCTCAGGATGGTAGTCTATCATTAGATCATAATCCTTGATCAACTTTAGTCATCTTTGTTGTCTCAAATTAAGCTCCTTCTGTATGAGCAAGTACTTCAAACTTTTGTGATCGATGAAAATCTTGCATGTGACCCCATATAGGTAATGCCGTCAAATCTTTAAAGTAAAGACAATGGCAGCTAGTTCTAAGTCATGAGTAGGATGGTTCACTTCATGCTTCTTTAGTTGGCAAGAGGTATAAGCGATCACCCTATCACCTTGCATTAGCACGCACCCTAACCCTTGCTTGTTAACGTCACTATATACGACAAAATCGCCGTCGCCACTAGTAGGAAGAGTAAGGATGGGAGCAGATGTCAACCTCCGCTTAAGCTCTTGGAAACACCTTCGTACCTTTCATCATATTCAAACTTCACTCCCTTCCTAGTCAAATTGGACATTGGAGCTGCTATTTTTTAGAATCCCTCTACAAATCTCTAATAGTAACCTGCTAACCTGAGAAAACTTCTTACCTCAGTAATATTCTTGGGTTGCTCCTACTTCAGAATGGCCTCCACTTTCTTGGGGTCCATAAAAATTCCATCCCCAGAAACCACATGGCCCAAAAAGCCAATCTCCCTTAGTCAAAGAGAATTGGGCATACAACTTCTTCTCTCTAAAAGTTTGCAATACAATTTGGATATGTTCAGAATATTTTTCACCATTTTTGAAATAAACCAAGATGTTGTCGTTGAAAACTATGACAAATTGTTAAGGTAGGGATGAAATACTTTATTCATGAGGTCCATGAAAGCTGTAGGAGCATTTGTCAATCCGAAGGGTATCACCAAAAACTCGTAGTGTCCATACCGCGTCCTAAACGTAGTTTTGTGGATATCATCGCCCTTAATCCTCAATTAGTGGTAACCCGATCTCAAATTTATCTTTGAAAACACACTAACCCCTTGAAGTTGATCGAAAAGATCATCAATTCTCGGGAAAAGATACTTGTTTTTTATCGTTACCTTATTAAGCTACTGGTAGTCAATACAAAACCGAAGGATTCCGTCCTTATTTTTCACAAAGAGAACCGGAGCACCCCAAGATGAGATACTCCGCCGAATGAACCCCTTGTTTAACAACTCTTGGAGCTGGACCTTCAACTCCTTCAACTTTGCGGGTGCCATTCGATATGGAGGGATTGAAAATGGTGCGGTGCCGAGAGCTAAATCTATGGCAAAGTCGAATTTCCAGACCGGTGGCAATCCCGACAACTCTTCTGGAATAATATCGGGAAACTCATTCACTATAAGAACATCATTCAAATTAGGACTCTCCACCATTGTGTAAATAATGTGAGCTAAGTAAACCTTGTACCCTTTGTGTACTAGTTTCTGTGCTTCAAGGGCCGAAATCACACAATTTGGTAATACTCGACGCTTACCAGCAAAGACAAGTGTCGGACACTCCGGTTTTCAGAATTCTACTTCCTTCGTGAAACTATCCACTGATACCCGATGAAAATGAAACCAATCCATACCCAGGATGGCGTCAAAACCACTCATCTCCAATGGAATCAAATTTGCTTCAAGAGTTACCTAATGACCTTCACCTCACAATTCTTATACACGGTTTCCCTAATCAACTATTCTCTCAAAGAAGTGATAACCAATAACTCTTTCACAAGTGGAGTTAGAGGCCTATCAAAATGTTTAGCAAAACTCGTGCTCACAAATGAATTATTAGATCCAGTATCCATTAGTATACGAGCATCAATATCAAAGATTTTTATCGTACTTATTAATATAGACCATAAAACAATTATTAATTGATAAATAAAATACATGATTCATATGAGACTCCTTATAACATTTCATTATACCACATAATCATGAATATTTTGTATATTTACCTACCCTAGTAATCCACACTATTGATATAGCCATAATATCTACTTAATGGAATTCTACAAGTCAGTAATTCTAAACACATTTCCTTTATTCAATCTTGCGCATATACTAATGACCATACAAAAATCATATCATCACATACCTCAAATCATAACCACATATCACATACATCACATTTCTAAATTATCTAATTTAAGTTCCAAAGGGTTTTACCTGTGACCATATCTGGACTGGCTTGAGCCTCTTCATTTGTCATGGTATAAATACTGGCCTAAGCCGATGGTTGAGGACGTTGAGTAAGATTGGCTACAGTTGTAACACCGACTTTCGGTGTATACTCATATATCCTATTTTATCTTTATATATGATGATTTTTCATAAATCTGTTTATAAATTTCACTCATAAATTTTTTCGATAAAATTCTCCCAAAAAATTTTTGCTCCAATTTTTAGGTATAAGTGAATAATTTCGAAATGGGCCACAAATGGTCCTATGATGATAAGATGTGATTTTGACAGTGAAAAAATTTTTAAATTTGATAAATAATTGTTTTTAAGGTTAAAACAGCAAAAGTCCAGAAATTTGATCCGTAAACCTTAATTCGGATCGATTTTGACAAACAGCGTCGAGACGACCATATTAAATTTTGAAATTGGTCCCATTGGGCCTAATATGTGATTTTGGTCCTAGCGTGTAATTTTGAGAATTTTTTGGGTCAATTTATAATTTTTATAAGTCTAGGAACCAAATTGTAATTAACAAGAACCTATAAGCAATTTCTCAAAAGATAGGGACTTTAATGCAATAAGATGGTAGAAAACAAAATGGACAAGCACTTAATGCCAAAGCATGGTGTGGTATGGAATGAAAAAGTAAGTATTTATTGAGGTATGTTGATGATGTACAAACCTTGACTTTTGGGGAATGAAGTGTGCTTGTAAAAATTAAAAGATTTCAATCCCTTCATTTGTTGCACCATGAAGTGGACGTGAGTGAGAGGAAGAAGAAAAAAAATGTGGAGCTTTCTTTACTTCTTCAAGTGCCAAGAGTGAAAATGAGTGAGTTTAATTTAGGAGGAGAAGATTGTGTTGGAAAAATTTCTTCAAATCTCTATACACATTTGAAAACAATGTAATGCCTTCTTTTGCATTCTAGAATACTATATTTTTGTTTTAAACCGAAAGGGAGACTCTTAACTTGGTGTACATAGGGTGACCAAAGACTGGGACTAAGTGGAACACCTGCTTGAGTTTTGGATGGCAAAAAAATTGAGGTAAATTTTATGTTCGGTCTTGCTTTAGATTTTATTTCTATCTGTGAACTCACCTTTGTTTTAAGATATTTTAAAGTTTGTATTTCAAAATGTTCTAGTAAAGTAAATTGTAGATCCAAGTCTTATCTTTCCAACGAGATAAGAACCACCTTAATCAGATATCTGTGCCAAAAGTTATGGCATTTTTCCTAAAGCATGATAGAAAGTTGTTCTGTTTTGGAAGATAAAATCAGTGTGTACGAACGAACCATTTTCAACCCTATTTTGGAGAAATGCAAAACATAAAAGTTAGCTATCTTTCTTGTCTACCACATATTAATATTTCAACTAAAACGCATGAGGGAATCAAAAGTTATATTTTTCTCCTAAATGTGTGTTGGCATAAATTTTGTTTCTAACTGAAAACATCCTGTTCTGATCATGATTTATTTCAACCCCTTTATCGATATAATTGAGTAAAACACAAAACACAAAAATTATAGATCTATGTCTTGGGAATGACATGTTAAAAGTTCATTACATTTTGATAAGTAGAATAAACGTTATAGCTTCTGCACAAATATTGGACAGAAGCTGAAATTGGAATGTGACTGAAACAAAGTGAGGATTTCTGGGAATTCTGTGATGTGAATTTGAGAAAGTGTATAAAATGAAAGTTATAGGTCATGAAGTTACCTATAACATGTCACAATTTCACTTGAAATGGAGTTTTGTGCAAAACGATATAGCTTATTTCCCATGACTGCACAGGTTTGAAAATCTGCGGACTGATTTTCTTCATAAGAGTTATTTGATTTGAACGAGGGGAGCACTTGATGTGAACCTGTTGGGTATAAAAACCCTAGAACCCACGAACAAGTTAATTTAGCCCAAAAAATTGTCCCAATGAATTATTTGAACCGGTGGAATTAAAAATCTCAACCCTTGCCCTAAAAGAGGAAAAACTAAGGTATATGACCTTAGACCCGTTTCTCACTAGATCAAAAACCTTGGTATAAAGATGGAATGAATGACGCCACAACCTAGATGGTTCAAAACCTAGATTGATAAGTCAAAGAACTAAACAAAACTCCTATCTTGAATAAGTTCAAAGTTCTCAAAAGAACAAAACATGTGTGAAGAATCCTCATAATTTTATTAATTCTCTCTAAAGTGTTGTCTTTTACACAATATATAATGACCTATTTATAGCCTAAAAGTAAAAATATAATTGACAACTAAAAATTTAGTAACTCCCTAAACAATAAAGAATTAGGAAACTAAAATATAAGTTACAAAAATAAAAATTAGAAAACTAAATAAATCAAACTATTTTGACCAAGTTTTACTGCTATTTTTTCTTTATTTTCGTCCTCCCTTGGTTTTGGGTAGTTTTGGGCCTTTTATTCTTCCAACTGGACTTGTATGAGCATAATTAAGGCTACTTTTGGTTCTTTATTTATTTGGGCTCCAATTTCTTATTGTAAAGCCCTCTGAATTAAGTTATTTAGTGTTTCTTTAAATCTTTTAACTCGGGCCTTTGTCACCGGCCCAACTGGGACTTGAGTGGGATCTGTGAATTCCTTGCAATCTTGATGATCTCATCAGCACTTGATTTACGATTCGTGGTAATATTGGGGAGTGCGTTACCCTCCGCCAAATAGTGAGTAGGATTTTGACGTCTGCTACTAATTGGAAAATCTTATTATAAATGATTTTTATAGCACGATTTCAAATGTGTGATAAACTGAGCTTTCGGATTTTCATATATGCTTTACACTTATTTTTGTGACAATTGGAGTGTCCAAATTACTTGACTTGTTTGATATGCATCCATGCGCTTTCACAAATCCTATTGTGTCATTTTTTCATAACATGTGGTATTTATTTGATTTCATATCTATTGGCACACGATTTCATATAACCTCGATTTGAACATATGATTGGGTTGGATGCGCTATGATGATTCCACACTTTGGGCTTGGTGCCCCCCATTTCCCCGCTGTATAACAATATTCCGTAGCTACGAAAGACATTTGGCAGAGGCACTCATTGTGTCCGGATACGCTTTAGTCAGAGCTATCCCTCAAATGTTGGATCTATATTGATGATTGTATTTGTGATATTTGTGGGCTTATTGGATCAGCCTGCGGCCAACATTGGAGTAGAGAGTTATTGTTTTTACATACATGCATTATGAAAACCCCTAATGCACCTGTCACTGGTCGAGATAGACTCTTATTGGGAATATTTGATTGGCCGGCTCTTCATGACATTGATGTAAATATTGGATGCACATCTTGATTTCTGATGTATGTGTATGATATATGGTTTTGAAATGATATGATCGGTTTGCACATTGTGAATATTATTACCTTATGCTTTAACACTCCAAGTTCACACCGATATTAATAGTACGATATCAATCCCCTTACTTACTGAGTACCATCCCATTTTAGGTACTCACCCCTCACTTTCCTATCTTACAGGTTTAGTCTTGAACTGAGGGCTAGTATAGCTTTGATTTTGGTGGGCATTTCGGAGACACTGGGCTTGGGTATGGTTACTCGCTCTTCCGCGATAATCATTTGAGGTTATTGTTTTATTTGGAGCATTTAGTTGACCATTGTATTTATATACCTAGGATGACTGTATTATACTTATGTTGACTCGTGAAAATAATAACTCTCATTTGATTTGATATATTGATGCATTGAGGCACATTGTGATGACTTGGGAATTGATTTGGTCTGTGATACATTAGATTGGATGTTGTTATTAGTCTTACGGTGTCACGATACGCGGGACGTTGTGCTCGTGTATCGAGGTGCCGCGGCGGTTGTCGTATGCTCGGCCCGGGGGCAGGTCAGAGCGTGATAACTCGGTTGGTATCAGAAGTTTTGGTTAGAGCGATGTTTTAGGAAACGATTTTGAAAATATTCCCAAATATTTAGTATTAAAGTCCTCGATGCATGGGAAAAGTTACATTACAGTCATGAAATCCCAATACATGGTCATAGGCAGATGAGTTCATCCGATATCAGGGGGTTAGTTACAGACCGTATCCAACTTAACACATCATTTTCATTGGTTTATAAACCAGTTGTTCATTCATTGTAGGCGGTTAGTTATGCCATAACTAACCCTAATCCTTATATTTTTGCCTAATCAGTACCTTTTTCCTCGCAGAAGTATGACGACTAGGCGAGGCACTTGTTTTGGTCCTACTGAGCCCACGAGCGCACCGGAGGACGCGTCTTCTTCGCACGCTCCTCCTATAGTACCTATTCCACCGGCTACTACAGCTGCAAGTCCACCACCACCACTGGACGCTTACAAACAGGTGTTTGGGTGGTACATAACACATGGCATTCAGATGCCACCTCCACCACCAGCACCGATGGCCGTGCCGACTCCTACGGCCATGCCACCTCCAATTGTACCAGATTCACCACCAACAGTTGGTCCTTCCACTATTTCAGGACCTACTGACACTATCTCCTCCACCTTGAGACGCATTTACGAGTTGACCCAGCTGGTGAAGGAGGTGAGGCAGTTAGGCTGCACAGAGTTTTCGGGGACGGATGATCCCACAGCAGCGAAGTATTGGATCAACCGCACTCATAGAGTGTTGACTGATCTGGGCTTGAGTAAGGAGTTCGGATTAAGAATGGCAGAGAGGTTGCTAGACGGCGATGCCCTTACTTGGTGGGAGGCAGTAAGTGATTATGCCACTAAGCCCCTGAGTTGGGAAGATTTCCTGCGGGAGTTTGACCGCAGATATTTTCTGAAGTTTCAGTAAGACCGCAAGAGGGCGGAATTCTTGCACTTACGGCAGGGCACACGATCGGTCACGGAGTACGAGACCAAGTTGAGGAAACTAGCTGCGTTTGTCTTAGACTTGGCGACCCCAAAGCAGCTAAGGTTCAAGTTTGAGGACGGCCTCAACTTGACTATCAGAAAGTATATGACAGTTACTCCTGGTCTTTCCTTTGTAGAGATAGTTGACTCGGCACATTGGGTGGAGGGGATCATTCGTACCGAGGGCTGATAGCGCGAGTGCAAGGAGTAGAGGAAGAAAAGGCTCGGGTCTTTTATGGGCCAGAGCTCGAAGAAAGGCAGGACCTCAGGATTTTACGGAGGTCCTTCTCAGCAAAGATAGGCACAGTTTGGGCAGGGATCACGATCCCAGGGATTTAGAGCCCCAGCCCCTAGCGCCAGCACTCAGACGATAGTTTTGTAGCATCCCTTTTGTCACCAATGAATCGGGCACCACCCATTCGGAGCATGCAGAGTCCCAGTTACCTATTTCCAATGCAGAAAGCAAGGGCACATATGAAGTTAGTGTCCTGATCTGGGAATGGGTGGTCAAACAGTCTCGGTTCAGTCGAGCATTCCACGAGGAGGACAGCAGGGATCACCTGCTCATTATAGCTACACGGCTCCACGTACAGCAATTGGGAGCAGCATGGCACCAGGATCATCGCAGCAACGGCCGAGGGCTCAGGCCCGAGTATATGCGATGACTCAGGAGGATGCGCAGGCATATCCTGACGTGGTTATTGGTACCCCTCCTACTGATCCTCCTGTTTAGAGATTTCTTATGTATCCTTTCTTTTGAGGCCATCAATATTTAAAGCTTTAGAGGCTTACTATGTTGGTTGTATATATATTTTGATATATCTATGAGTAGATATCTATTAATCTCTTTTACTTCTCTCACATTACGAGTTATGAAAATTTGAAGAGTCAACGCTCGTGTTCTCATTGACACCGGGTCGAATTATTTATACGTGAGAGCGACTTTTGCCCACCAATTGGGTAAGTCCTTGTCCCCACTTGATGAGAAGATATTGGTTATCACTCCTCTCGGCGAGCAGCTTCTTAGAGACTCAGTCTACAAAGGGACTGAGGTCATGATTGGAAACGCCATACTTGAGGCAAATTTGATTCCCTTGGATATGTCGGATTTCGATGCCATCCTAGGGATGGACTGGTTAAGCAAGCACCGAGCCTCCATTGATTGCTTCACCAAAGAGGTAGAGTTTCAAAAATCAGAAAGATCACCTTTGAAGTTTTCTGGCGAGAGGCGAGTGTTATCTCGCTGTGTTATATCGACAATGGAAACCAGGAGACTGATACGTTGGGGCTACACGACATACCTAGCTCATATTGTAGACACCACCGTTGAAGGGTTGAAGCTTGAAGATGTCCCTGTGGTGCAGGATTTTCTAGACATATTCCCGAAGAGCTACCTGGACTACCACCAGTTCGGGAGTTTGATTTCGAGATCGATCTAGCTCCAGGGACAGCACCCATATCTATTCCGCCGTACAGAATGGCACCAGCAGAGCTTACAGAGCACAAGGTGGCTACAGGAGTTACTAGACAAGGGTTTTATTCGTTCAAGCACTTCGCCTTGGGGTGTTCCGGTGTTATTTGTAAAGAAGAAGGATGGGACCATACGGCTTGTGTGGATTATCAACAGTTGAACAAGGTCACTATCAAGAACCGATATCTACTACCGCGGATTGATGACTTGTTTGATCAGCTTCAGGATGCGAGAGTTTTCTCGAAGATCGATCTTCAATCTGGATATCATCAGTTACGGATTAGGGCCAAGGATGTGCCCAAGACTGCATTCCGTACCCGATATATGTACTATGAGTTCCTGGTCATGTCGTTTGGGCTGACCAATGCACCAACGGCTTTTATGGATCTGATGAACCCAGTTTTTCATGATTACCTGGATCGGTTCGTCATCGTATTCATCGATGACATCCTGGTGTACTCGCGGGGTGATGAGGAGCATATGCAGCACCTTAGGGTGATTCTACAGATTCTCTGTGAGTAACAGTTGTATGCCAAGTTCACCAAGTGTGAATTTTGGCTGAGACAAATCAGATTTCTTAGACATATTGTCTCTACGGAAGGTATTTACGTTGATTCACAGAAGGTTAAAGCCATACTAAAATGGGAGTAGCCGCAAACAGTGACCGAGGTTTGGAACTTCCTTAGTCTGGCTAGGTATTATCGGCGATTCGTGGAGGGTTTTCATGGATCGTTGCTCCACTCTCGAGACTAATATGGAAGGATGTCAAGTTCATTTGGGACGATCGCTGTGAGGCGAGCTTCAGGAGCTCAAACAGCGACTGACGACAGCACTAATCTTAACTCTCTTTACCAGCTGCAGAGAATATGAGGTTTACAGTGATGCCAGCAGGCAGGGGCTAGGCTGTGTATTGATACAAGATGGATGGGTAATCGCTTATGCTTCGAGACAATTGAAGAAGCATGAGTTAAACTATCCGACTCATGATTTAGAGCTGACAGCCATAGTCTTCACATTGAAGATATGGTGGCATTATCTTTATGGAGTGACCTGTAGAGTTTTTACGGACCACAAGAGCTTGAAGTACCTATTTACTCAGAGAGAGTTGAACCTCAGGCAGAGGCGATGGTTAAAACTGCTAAAAGACTATGATCTGATTATTGACTATCACCCGGGCAAGGCAAACGTTGTGGCAGACGCCTTGAGCCGGAAGTCTCCTCTTCCTCTGCATCACAGATAGCAGAGAGAGCATATGTCTCTTGCTTGGTGGGACTCCGTACTTTGAGAGTCAGTTTGGCTAACGACAGTCAGGGTGCACTACTAGACAGATTTGAGGTACGACCGACCCTATTCGACCACATCAAGGAGCTTCAGGGTTTAGAAAGGAGCTCCAGGGCATTCACGATAGGATCTGTCAAGGAGAGAGAGGAGATTTCTGAGTCTGTGATGATGGATTCGTGGTATTCAGAGAGTGGATTTGTATCCTAGCTGATGATGATCTTCAGTGTACTATCCTTAAATAGGCGCATTCGTCAGCATATGCTATATATCTCGAAGATACGAAGATGTACCGGACCATCAGAGATAGTTATTGGTAATCGGGTATGTAGCGGGAGATAGCTGAGTTTGTGGTGCGATGCTTGGTGTGTTAGCAGGTGAAGGCCGAGCATCAGCGACCAGCTGGTACGTTGCAGTCTCTTCCCATTCCTGAGTGGAAACGAAAATATATTACTATGGATTTTGTGATGGGGTTGCCGAGTACTTCTGCACGACACAATGCGATTTGGGTGATTTTCGATTGACTCACCAAATCTATACATTTTATCCCCATATGTGGCGATTCCCTCTGTAGGCATTGGCACGCCTCTATATTGATATCATAGTTCGGCTTCACGGGGTACCTGTATCGATTGTTTCAGACAAGGACCCCAGATTTACATCTAGGTTTTGGCCTAGGTTGCAGGAGGTATTGGGCACTAAACTGAACTTCAACACGGCATATCATTCTCAGACGGACGGACAATCAGAGAGGACGATACAGATGTTAGAGGACATGCTTAGGGCATGCGTGATTGACTTTCGTGGTAGCTGGGATCAGCACTTGCCACTTGTGGAGTTTGCATACAATAACAGCTACCAGGCGAGTATCGGAATGCCTCCATACGAGGCATTGTATGGGAGGCGATGCCGCACACCTCTGTGTTGGGATAAGGTTGGTGAGAGGCGCTTCAGCAACATCGAGCTTGTTGAGGAGACAAAGGGGAAGGTGAAGACCATCCTGAGAGGATGAGGGTCGCCTAGGATTGGCAGAAGATGTATACAGACCGTAGGTGGAGACCACTGGAGTTTCAAGTTGAAAACATGGTATTCTTAAGGATCTCACCCTAGAAAGGGGTGATCTGTTTCAGGCAGCGGGGTAAGCTGAACCCTAGGTATGTTGTGCCCTTCCGTATTCTTGAGATGATCGGAAATGTGGCATATAGATTGGAGCTGCAGGAGGAGTTGTCGCCTATTCACGATGTATTCCATGTCTCTGTACTTAGGAAGTATATGTCGGATCCCTCAAATGTATTGGAGCCTCCACCAGTTGAGTTACGGGAGGATTTGAGCTTACCTGTACAACCCGTGGCCATCCTTGACAGACAAATCAGGAGACTGCAGAGCAAGGAAGTCCCGTTAGTTCGTGTTTTGTGCCGTAGCGATCAAGTTGAGGAGGAGACTTGGGAGCCTGAGTAAACGATGAGGGGACAGTATCCCCATCTATTTACTAAGTAGTTTTCATTCCCCTGTATGGCCTTCTTTTAGTTTCGAGAACGAAACTTATTTTAGAAGGTTAGAAAATGTAACACCGACTCTCAGTGTATGTTCATGTATCCTATTTTATCTTTATATATAATGATTTTTCATAAATCTGTTTATAAATTTCACTCAAAAATTTTTTCGATAAAATTCCCCTAGAAAATTTTTACTCCAATTTTTAGGCAAAAGTGAATAATTTTGAAATGGGCCACAAATGGTCTATGATGATAAGATGTGATTTTGAGAGTGAAAAAATTTTTTATTTTGATAAATAATTAATTTTAGGGTGTAAAGAGCAAAAGTCCAGAAATTTGGTCCATAAACCCTAATTCGGATCGATTTTGACAAATAGAATCGAGACGACTATATTAAATTTTGAAATTGGTCTCATTGGCCCTAATATGTGATTTTGGACCTAGCATGTAATTTTGAGAATTTTTGGGGTCAATTTATAATTTTTATAAGTTCGGGACCAAATTGTAATTAACAAGAACCTAGAAACAATTTCTCAAAAGATAGGGAATTCAATGCAATAAAATGGTAGACAACAAATTGGACAAGCACTTAATGCCAAAGCATGGTGTGGTATGGAATGAAAAAGCAAGCATCGATTGAAATATGTTGATGATGTACAAACCTTGACTTTTGGGGAATGAAGTGTGTTTGTAACAATTAAAAGATTTCAATCCCTTCATTTGTTGCACCATGAAGTGGACGTGAGTGAGAGGAAGAAAAAAAATGTGGAGCTTTCTTCATTTTTTCAAGAGCTAAGAGTGAAAATGAGTGAGTCCAATTTAGGAGAAGAAGATTGTGTTAGAAAAATTTATTCAAATCTCTAGACACATTTGAAAACCAGGTAAAGCCTTCTTTTACATCTTAGAATACTATATTTTTGTTTTGAACCCAAAGGGAGACTCTGAACTTGGTGTACATAGGTTGACCAAAGGATGAGACTAAGTGGAAAGCTTGCTTGAGTTTTGGAAGGCAAAGAAATTGAGGTAAATTTTATGTTCGGTCATGCTTTAAATTTTATTTTTGTCTGTGAATTCATCTTTGTTTTAAGATATCTTACCGTCAGAATTTGAAAATGCTCTAGTTACGTAAATTATAGATCCAAGTCTTAACTTTCCAACCAGATAAGAACCACTTTAATCAGATATCTGTGCCAAACGTTATGGCATTTTTCCTGAAGCATGACAGAAAGTTGTTCTGTTTCGGACTATAAAATCAGTGTGTACAAACGAACCATTTCCAACTCTAGTTTGGAGAAACACAAAACATAAAAGTTGTAGCTATCTTTCTTGTCTACCACATATTAAAATTTCAGAGAAAACTCACAAGGGAATCAAAAGTTATATTTTTTCTCCTAAAGGTGTATTGGTAGAAATTTTGTTTCCAACTGAAAACTGCATGTTCTGATCATGATTTATTTCAACCCCTTATCAGCATAATTGAGTGAAACTTACGAAAATTGTAGATCTATGTCTTCGGAATGACATGTTAAAATTTCATTAAGTTTTGATAGGTAGAATAAAAGTTATAGCTTCTCCACAAAAATTGGATAGAAGCTGAAATTGGAATGCGACTGAAACAAAGATTTCTGGGAATTCTGTGATATGAATTTGAGAAAATGTATAAAATGAAAGTTATAGGTCATGAAGCTACCTATAACATGTCACAATTTCGCTTGGAATGGAGTTTTGTACAAAACGTTATAGCTTATTTTCCATAACTGCGCAGATTTGAAAATCTGCTGACTGATTTTTTTCATAAGAGTTATTTGATTTAAACGAGGGGAGCACTTGATTTACAATTCATGATAATATTGGGGAGTACGTTATCCTCCCTCAAACAGTGAGTGGGACTTTGACGTCTGCTACTAATTGAAAAATCCTATTTTAAATGCTTTTTATAGCACGATTTTAAATGTGTGATAAATTGAACTTTCGGATTTTCATATATGCTTTATACTTATTTTTGTGACCGTTGGAGTGTCCAAATTACTTGACTTGTTTGATATGCATTCATGAGCTTTCACAAATGATATTGTGCCACTTTTTCATAATATGTGGTATTTATATGATTTTCATATCTATTGGCACACGATTTCATATAACCTGGATTTGAACATGTGATTGGATTGGATGCCCTGTGATGATTTTACGCTTTGGGCTTGGTGCCCCCCATTTCCCCACTGTATAACAATGTTCCGTAGCTACGAAAGATATTTGGCAGAGGCACTCGTTGTGCTCAGATACGCTTTGGCCAGAGCTATCCCTCAAATATCGGATCTATGTTGATGATTGTACTTGTGATATTTGCGGGCTTGTTGGATCAGCCTACGGCCAATATTGGGGTAGAGAGCTATTATTTTTACATACTTGCATTGTGAAAATCCCCAATACACCCGTCACTGATCGAGGTAGACCCTTGCCAGGAATATTTCATCGGCCAGCTCTTCATGACATTGATGTAAATATTGGATGCATATCTTGATTTCTGATGTGTGCGTATAATATATGGTTTTGAAATGATATGATCGGTTTGCACACTGTAAATATTATTAGCTTATGCTTTGACACTCCAAGTTCACACCGATATTAATAGTACGATGTCAATCCCCTCACTTGCTAAGTACCATCCCCCTTTAGGTAATCACCCCTCACTTTCCCATCTTACAGGTTTAGTCTTGAACTGAGGGCTAGTAGAGCTTTGATTTCATGGGCATTTCGGAGATATTGGGATTAGGTACGGTTACTCGCTCTTCTGCGGTAATCATTTGAGGTTATTGTTATATTTGGAGCATTTAGTTGACTATTATATTTATATACCTAGGATGACTGTATTATACTTATATTGACTCGTGAAAATGATAACTCTCATTTGATTTGATATATTGATGCATTGAGGCACATTGAGATGACTTGGGAATTGATTTGGTCTATGATATATTAGATTGGATGTTGTTATTAGCCTTACGGTGTCTCGATACGCGGGACGTTGTGCTCGTGTATTGAGGTGTCGCAGCGGTTGTCGTATGCTCGGCCCGGGGGCAGGTCGGGGCGTGACAACAGTGTTGCTTCTCGTCCTTATTCTCAAAGTGATACTAGTGTGAGGTATTGAAGTAGTACTCGAGCCACCTTTGGAGACACTAAAAGGACCCCAAACTTGTTGACTCTCTTGTCTTTCCATATTCAATTCGGGACAAGAGTACCGAAGATGACCTTCCTTTCCATAATGACAACATCTTCTAGGTCCCCTATATGGACCCAAGTGATATCTCTAAGAATTTGAGCAAGGATCTCATTTACTTCCTCTTGATCTTTCTCCCAATCCTACAGTAGCGCTATGAGCATTTGGTTTTATGAACAATTGGCTTTGAGCAGTACCAATCGACCTCGAGAAAGAACCATCACTATAAAAGCCAATGCCTTTGCTTTTCTTGGAGCCTTGGTGTGGTATGAACCCATCGAACCTCTTCTTCTTCCCATGTACCCTAACATTGCCTCTTTCAAGCACCATTTGCTCGGCCTTCAAAGCCAACTGTAGCACATTTTGGTATGTGTAATCCTCCGTAACTGACATCCTCTCTCGGATGTTTAGATTCAAGCCATCCTCTAATTTGAAACGCCTATATTTCTCGAAGGCTATTATCTCTGGAAAAAATGAGGATAAACTTCTAAATTTTGCTTCATATTTCGCCACCAACATACTTCATTGATGAAGTTGGAGGAATTCTCTCATTTTTAAATCCCAATCAAACCGGGTGTAAAACTTTTCATCGAATTCCCTAAGGAATTCGATACCAATAAAGTTGTCACACCCCGACCCTTGGATCGATCATGTGACAACTGCCGCATCACCCCAACATACGGGTATACCCTGCCTGTATACCGGGATAATGCAAGGCATTCATCTTGTTTTCAAAACAACACAACAACATGCAAAGGATCAACTTAGTCCATCCCTATCAACATGCAAAGGACCTACTTGGTCCATCCCTATTTCAAAAAGCATGCATCAAGCTAACCCGGCCATTTCTAAATTCAATAAAATTTCACAATTTTGAAAGAAAATCCAACAAGTAAAACATAAAAGATTTATGTACAGTTTAAGGTTTAAAACAAATCCAAATGGATGACTAGGTAGAGTTTTAATTACAATTCAAAATAGTCCCCTCCATATGGGTCCAACTAATCACCTCAAAAAAATTTATCCAAAACAAAAATTAATACATGCCGTAGGAATCTCTTAAAAAGCTAACTCGAGCTCGGCAAGATCCGAAACTAGGATTGACTAGATCTCCTAACTTAAGCTTCCTCTGAAAAATGAAAGAAAGAATGGTGAATATAAAAATACTTAATAAGTGGAGTGCAGTGGCATAATTATGACAACAAATGAGGGATGAGTATGAGAATGTCAAATCATGTAATTCAAACAATTCATCAAACAATATAATTCCAACAATCATGGTAGTTCAAAATAATAAATGTATTCACAATTTTCATATTTTTCAAAAATCATGGATATCCCTAAAGAAACTACTTCCTCTCAAGGTTTGGCCGAAAGAGTGGAAACCCACAAAAGTTTTCAATTCGTTCGATTTACAACATTATAGTCCCCTTTCATGGTGTTGACTCGTACCTCACCGGTGGTGTAACCGGATAATACGACGGGAGCGCAGGAGGTTGTGTTACCATCGTTTGCCAATAATTGCTAACCACGGCACCCCGTCAGATCGCTCTGTAGAGGGAATGACTATAGCCATTCACATCACATACACCATCCATTCACAATCATTCAAATCTCATTCAATATGCCATGATTTCAACAAATGGTTATCAAACCATATCACAATACTCATGAATAAATTATTTAACAACATATGACATATTTTCATTTATAAAAAAAATGGATGTAAACATATTTCAAGTTCTCGTTTCGAGACATCCCACAATCACAAAATATGGTACAAAATTAAATAAAATCATTTAAAATCATTTATAAAAGAATTTTGAAATAATTTTTCTCATTATAGACACAACGGTCTGTCCACTCATCTTTTGGGAGGGTAATCACTCCCAAATTTTCCACCAAATAACCTTCAACTCTTCCAATACCTTAATATAATTTATTTGTCATAATTTAATCATTAAATCACATACTAACACTAGAAAAATCAACTTCTCTTAAATATTTTTATAATTCTAGTTTTCCAATAATTTTTTTGATCTACACAATCATGGGAAACTGGCTATAACTTTCACTATGCACATCCAAATCACATGATTTTTATCTCAGATTAAAGAAAAGATATAGATCTAAAACTTTTATTTAGAACTTAGCCTAATTTAACCTAGAAGGCATCTCAAAATTGAAGGGAAACAAGTAGCTGGAACAGGTGTAGAACAAGACATTTCTGCACCATGAAATTTTTTGAAAAATCATAACATTCCAATTCTTATCAGATTTTAACGACTCATATCTCATTTTCAAGATATGGGAGTCTAGTTTCATATGTAATAAACCTAACTTGATTTGTTTTTGTGCAGAGAAAGGTATGAGAAAAAGATCATAGTATGCTCATTATTCAAAAATCAAGAATTTCAGCTCAAACATGAAACTTTGCATTCTACTCTAGCAATTCCTCCTCACATTCAATCTAGGCCTAAAATCAACTAACAATTTTCATTCATCCATGTTTTTGTTGAGGTCTTTTGAGATTGAAGTTCCTTTTCTTTCATTGGTTTCATAATTCTATTATTTTGTTTGACCTTCTACATAATTTAGTATTACAAGTCATTTATCTTAAATGTCCATTTGAATCAAATTTTGTTATTATATTCCATCAAAACAGTGCCTAGATCACACATCAGTTCAACCTCACGTATGACAAACAAACGTGCAATTTGATAGATATGCCTAACGTACCAATGAACTAGCAGAGTTCTAATGAATAAGTATAAAACTTAAACTTGGTCGGAGATTGTCATTTATCATTTACAAGGACCTCTGGCCATAAATGATAAATGAGAGAAGTGAATATGAGAAAGAATCAAAGGTCATAGATCTTGCCAATGTGAAAAATGTATGTGAATGCATTCTGTATACACATATCCAAAACATAGAACAAATTGAAAAATCGAACAAAATTAGGATTCAATAGCTTACCCTAATACTGTAATTATGGCTAGAGATTGAAATTTGAGAAGAAACATACCCGAAAGTAAAATGCAAGCACTTGAGTATGAGTGTGAGTGAGAGAGAGAGAGAGAGAGAGAGAGAGAGAGAGGAGCTACTTACACCATGGAATGTCGGGAGATCCAATATTGAAAGTGAGAGGCGAGAACAATAATCAAAGGGGGGAGGTAGAATGTGAAAACATAGGAAGAGAGATGAAGTAAGTGAGGGTGGGAGAGAAAGAAATGAGAGAGAGACAAGAGAGAGAGATGGAGGGTTGGGTTTCCGAAATAGGGAAATTGGGAAACTGGGGGAGGGAAGAGAGAATAGTTTATAAGTTTGTTGACTCTTCTCTCTCTCTGTTTTCTTTTTTCTTTTCTTTTCTTTTAATTCTTCCTCAATGCTACACAGTTGCCCTCACTCATAATTGTTTGGGAGCCTTGCTTGCATGTGCTTGGTTGTCCTCGCACCCGCTTGCTCGATCGGCCTCGCTCTTGCCCGCTCGGACTCCCTTGCCTGTGCTCGCTCGGTATCCCTTGCGCTTGCATGCTTAGACTCCCTTGAGCCCCCTCCCTCGGTCTTCCAAGTAGCATGCAGTGTCTATCTCGGTTGCACTTGTGAGCTCGATTACCTTCGCTTGCGCACCCTTGGCATACCTTTTTAGCCTGCGCTTGGCTGCTTTCGCTTGCAATCGCTCAGATGACCTTGCTCACATGTTCTCGGTTGCCCTTGTACCCGCTCACTCGGTCAGCCTTGCTTTTGCTTGCTTTGACTCCCTTGCCCGTGCTTACTCGGTGTCCCTTGCGCCCACGTGCTTAGACTCCCTTGTGCTCGCTCGTTTGATCTCCCAAACAGCATGCTTTGTCTATCTTAGTCTCGATTGTGCATATGTGTCCGGTTGCCCTCGCTTGTGTGCTCTTGATCACCCTCGCTTGTGCACGCTCGTCGCATCTTGCTCGCCCACGCTCGGTTTCCCTCGCTTGCAATTGCTTGGGAACCTTGCTCGCGTATGCTTGGTTGCCCTTGCACCCGCTCAATTGATCACCCACGCTCTTGCTCGCTTGGACTCCCTTACCCGTGCTCACTCAGTGTCTCGTGTGCTGGTGCCATGCACGCGAGCGGGTGCATCCACGCGCCCACACACGAGCCGATGGCGCACAACCAGGGGCAGCCACCATGGGCCACCGGCCAACCATGGAGGCGGCCACCGTGTGCCTTGGGCATGCATCCAAGTCGAGGCAAGGGCTACCTCGCATGTCGCATGCTGCATGGGCACGTGGGTGCCCATGCAACGGGTAAGGTTTCGCTTGTCTGGAGCTCTTCAAAGAGCTCCCCCTATAGAGTTTCTTAAACCTTTCTAGTTCCAGCAGGAAGAGATATTGAAATGTTTAAAAAAACGTACGTCAGTTTTTTGATACAAATGATTTTTTTTTATGGATCTCTACATGACAATTCACAGAAAAATCGTGGGCATCACATACTTTTGTTTTAGATTTTTTGGCTAAACAAAAAAAATTAAAAAAATCATTGAATATTTCACCATTAAAAATTTAATAAAAATTAATTTTAATTCAAAATAAATATGAAAAAATACTGAAAAATAAGGAAAATTATAAAAAAATGATTTGAAAAATATCTTTAAAATTTTGGAACAATTTGACACCAGAAATATTAAAAAAAGCCCAATCATCACACACCAAGCGCCCGTAGCACAGGCACCGCACGCGCACAACACTATGCTCGCAGCCCACAAGCCATGCGTGCGTGCTGCACGGGCATAGCGTGCGCAGCCCATTGGCCTTGAACGCTATGACACAGGCACCCCGCGCGCAATGCCCAGGCCATGTGCGCTTTTGCGCTTTGGTACGGCCATATCGCGCAGGGCGCACAAGCCATGCACACGCGGTGCACGGGCATTATGGGCACAACGCACCGGCTATGCGCGTGTTGCACGGATAGTGAGCGTGCAGCCCATAGGCCATGCGCGCATTGCACAAGCACTATACATGCAACCCAATGGCCTTACGCGTTGTGGCAAGGGCACCCTGTGTCGTAATGGTAAACCATTGAAAATATGGATGAAAATTACTCGTAAATATATGAGTGTCAAGAGTTTAGTTGAAAAAATGATTTTAAATAGGAATGAGTGGCGTAAAAAAATCTGAAACAGTTAAATCATCTATTTTATTATTTTAATTTTCTATGAATAGTTTTTTTCATTATTTTTTTTATTAATATTCTTTTTAATGTTATCGTTTCTATTTTTGGTTTCAAATTTTAATTTTATACTTTTTTTTATTATCTTATATTTGTCTCTTAATCGATTGATTCCAAAATTTAGGATTAAGACTTAACTTGTTGTTGTTGTTATTATTTGTCTAAGTGAGATATTATTTAGTAATTTTGTGGATTCTCTTGCAACCGCATTTTCCTAATTTTAAGAAGGGATCTATAAATATGAAGATAGAGGCTTTGAGAGCATCTTTAGTCAGTTTTTAAGAAGAAGAAGGCAAAGAGGCCATGAGAAAGAAGTCTTCCGATCACAAGGGTATTTTTCTACTTTTCTTTTATTTAATGTTTTCTTCTAATTTTGATTGTATACTTTTTTTCTTAAGTGACTAAGTCTCTTTCTCACTAGACCAATGTTGGTTTGAGTGCTTATTGTGAGAGTTGTTGATATTTTTCTCAAAGAATTATTTGATTATCATGTTCTTAATGTTTTTAATTAATTGATCCTATTTTACATTAGTTTGGCATTCATAATATGATTGAAAGGAATTATTATGAATCAATTTTAGTGATAATCAATATATGTTGGATGTATAAAAGAGAATTGACGTATGACATATACAATTTTTTAAAAAGTTGTTCTTAATATACTGTTTTATAATTATCAGATGTCCCCGAAGGGACCTGTTTTATAATTATATTCTCACTAGTGATAGAAGAATTATTATAGAACAATAAATTTAGTATGACTTTCAAAAGCGACTAAGCTAACTTAGTATTTCTGATTACACAAAAAAGAATAATTTAATACTTATTTTTTTGAAAACAAATCATATAACAAATAAAATTGGATATCCCATAATATTTTTATCTTATTGATTTTATATCTATTAATTTACACATTGCATTTAGGTTAGTAGATTTTAATTAGCATGTTTCACCTTCAAAATATTACAAATAATTGGCTAGATTAACAACCAGATGGCAGTTCTCATGGAGACTCTCTCTATTTAATCACTCTATTATTTAATTGATTCATATACCGGCAAAATCTCACATCAAGTTTTGGCAGTATTGTTGGGGACCTTTTTGCATCTGATATTAATTTTAGCAAACAAAGTAGTATTTTAGAAATTTTCTTTTTCCATTTTATTTGAGTTTTTCTTTAGTTCTTTTTGTTTTACATACGTAGTTATACGGAGGCCACCAATTTCAAGTTAAATATAGGTCATCAATATCTATTACAAAAAAATACGGTTTTAATAACGAATTTTAGAGACGGAAAAAATTTATCGCTATTCTGTGACGAATTTAGCGACGAAAAATTTTTTCGTTGCTATTTTACAACGATATTAGTGAAAAAAGTATTCGTGACTAAATTAATAACGGATATTTTATTCATGATGAAAAAAAATTTTATCGCTAAAGCCGTTGTAAAATAGTGATGATTTTTTTTTTCGTTGTAAAATTTGTCACTAATTAGCGACGAATAGAAATTTCGTAACTAAATTTTGTCACGAATAGTGTTATCTGTTGCTAAATTTAGCAACGAAAACATTTCGCCGCCAAATTTATTGACGAAAAAATTTCATGACAAATTTTGTCGTTAATTAGTTACAAAAATTTTCCGTCGCTCAATTCGTCGCTAATTAGTCACGGTAAAAATATTTATCACAAAATTTAGCAATAAATTTAAAATTTCGTGGCTAAATTCGTCACTAATTAGCCACAAAAAAATATTTGTGAAAAAATTCATAGCTAATTAGCTACAAAAAATATTCATAACTAAATTCAGCGCTAATTTATTTCCTAAATTTCAAAATTCATGGCTAATTTCCAAATAAAAATCCTAGACAACTCTATTAGGAAATATTTTTAACCTCATCTCTCTTTTTAATCTATTTTAAATAATGAAATCGAATTAAATACATATTGAATATTACAATTATCACCGATTTAATAATTTTCAATAATAAATAATTCAACCAATTTATAACAAATAATTTTCAATTAGTCACGGTGTCGAGCTCACCATTCCTATTTTTTGTCTTCTACATCTATTTGCTTCTTTCATATAGTTCAACGGTTTTTGAAAATTCAGTTATTCATTTTCATTTGTTATTATCATTAGCAAAAAATACAATAGATTATACATTCACATTCGACGATATATGTTGGCTAGCAAGTAAATCAAATAGCAGTTTTTGGATGATGGCGGTAGTGAAATGGAAGACTACTAACAGGCAATTGTCCATTTATAAATTATACTATGGTTTCAAAAAAATAAAATAAAAAATAAAAAACAATAAAATAATAAAATAAAATAAAATAAATTTATTATTTAATTATTATATTAATTCTAAATTTTATTTAATTATATTTAAAATTTAGCGATGGATTCCAACTTTTGTCGCTAAATTTAGCATTTTATTTTATTATTTTATATTTATATTTTTTTAAAGAATAGTATTATTTTATTTTTAAATTTTTTTATTATTTAGCGACGAATTCAATATTTTTCGCTAAATTTAGCGATGAATTCAAGAAATCTGTCGTTAAATTAATTTATTATTTGATTATTATATTAATATTATATTATATTTAATTATATTTAAAATTTAGCGACGGATTCGGTTTTCTGTCGTGAAATTTACCGATGGAAATCGAAAATCCGTCACTAAATTAATTCATTATTTAATTATTATATTAATATTAAATTTTATTTAATTATATTTAAAATTTAGTGAGGGATTCCGTTTTCCGTCGCTAAATTAATCTATGATTTAATTATTATATTATATTTAATTATATTTAAAATTTAATTACGGATTTATAATTTTCGTGACTAAATTTAGCGATAAAAATCACTAATCCATCGCTAAATTCTAAAATAACATTTTATTTTTTTAATATTTTTTAATTCATATATTTTATATTTATTATATATTTTATTTAATATATTATATATTATTATATTTTCTATTTATAATATATATTTTATTTTTTAATTATTATATTTATATGATTTGTTAATATAAAAACTATAATAATAGAAAAATAAATTAAATTAAAATATGATTTGGTAATATGATTTTTTTAAAATATGTTAACTTATGCTCACATTTTATTAATAATAATAAAATATTATAAAATAATAATTTGATTAATATTAGTAAGATTTGTTATTATAGCATTTTATTTTATTTTAAATAAATAATATTAATATATATATATATATATATATATTTATTATTTTATTTTAATTTAACATTTGATGATTTTTAATTTTATAAAAAATTATCATATTTATTATGTTTAATTAATATGTTATATTTTATTTTATTTTTTCTTTTAAAGAATAATTTTAATATATTTTTTAATTTATTTATTATTTTATTTTATTTTTGTTAAAGATTAATATTAATATATTTTTTAAATAATTTATTATTTTATTTTATCTTTTGTTAAAGATTAATATATTATTTCATATATGTTAAAAAAATAACAAATAAAAAAAAAAAGAAATAGTTAGATGAATCATTGTGATCTATTGGTTTGAGTTGTTTGTATTGTCCCGATGTGTGCAGGTTCGATTCCATGCCGTCGTATGGGATTTTTCCAGCAATTAAAGGAGGGCGCGGGAGCGGGCAGGGTCGGGTTCGACAGCGGGTCGGGGCCCGTGAGCAGGTCCGTTCAGGGCTCGTGGTGCAGTCGAGACTAAATAAATAAATTAAAAATAAAATAATATTTAGTGACGAATTCCTGAATCTATCGTTAAATTTAATATAATTAAATAAAATATTAATATATTAATTAAATAAAATATATATAATAAATAAAAATATAATAATATATATTATAATTTAGCGATAGATTTTTTGGATATGTAATTAAATTTAATGATGGAAATTCTAAATCCGTCGTTAAATTTAATATAATTAAATAAAATATATATAATACATAAATAATATAATAATATATAATATAATTTAGTAACGGATTCGTTTGATCCATCACTAAATTAAATATAATTAAATAAAATATTAATATATTAATTAAATAAAGTATATATAATAAATGAAAATATAATAATATATAATATAATTTAGGGACGGATTTTTTGAATCCGTCACTAAATAAAATAAAATAAAATAAAATATTAATATAATAATTAAATAAAATATATATAATAAAAAAATATATAATAATATATAATATAATTTAGTGATAGATTCTGAATTTCCGTCATTAAATTTAACGATAAAATTTTTCGTTGCTAAATTCTTCACTATTTTAACGATGAATTTCTTATTTTCGTTACTAAATTTTTACGACACGTCATTAGTCATGAAAAATTTTTCGTTACTAAATCTATTGCTAATGTTTTTAGTGACGAATTTTTTTATTATTTTTGTCATTAAAATCGTGTTTTTTTTGTAGTGATCGTGGTACAAAAATCAACTTTTTGAGTTCTTTCCAAGGATGCAAATTTACAAGTTGCTATATTTTTGGAATATTGTGACAGTAAAGCTCAAAGGTGTTTTCCCTAACGTTATAAAACTAAGCTATTCCCATTTTCGCTAAGAGATAAAGCAAAGACCTAGATACAAGGATTGTTGAAGGGATCAATTATGAATGGTCCATTTTGGTATACCAGTTTTTAAGGAAATTCTATCCACTAGGCAAAACTGCCTAAATGCTAGCATGAATCACAAGTTTCAAGCAAAATGAAACTAAGTCTTTGTGTAAAACTGGGGATCAGTTTAAAGAATTGTCAAGATAGAGCCCTCACCGCAATTTCCCATATGTAATATAGTTTGATATTTTTCTAGAAGGGATTCGGGAACAATTTGAAGACATTGAGTAATGCATCGAGTGGAGGTTCTTTCACGCTAAAATTTATCAATGAAGCACGAGAGCTTATTGAAAAATATAGCAACCAACCCATTATAGCAGCAAAAAGATTGAACGCCTACAACGTAAGCCAAGGTATATAAGATAGACTCGTTAGCCATTCTCAATGCAGCAAAAAAAAATTAATAATAATAATTTGATGCACTGTCCAAATAATTGGAGAATGCAAACGTAAATGTGGAACAAAATTTAGTATGTGATTATTATGGTGGACCATATAGAGCAATTGACTATAATGGGACAAGTCGTGGTACCTCCGGCCTCGAAGAGGAACAGAAAAACTATATGAGAAACTATCGAATGCAAAGAAATAATCATTACTATGCATCATTACTATGCACTTATCACCCAGTTAGATTGGGTTATGCTGGCTCGAGGGATCGGACATATAATTTGCCAAATTCTTTGTAAATTTTACTACTGCGTCGTCAATGTAGTAAAAAAACAATAAATAATAATAATAACAATAGTTTATGTTTACACTCTAATTTCTCTCAATTAAGGTGTATTTCAAACTTTCATTCAAGAATAGCAAATCCGAAGATGAGATGAATTTTCAGTGAGTATATTCTACGTCATTGAAATATACTTTTTGTAAGGACCGTAGTCGCCCTGCGCTGAAAAAATTTTTTTATCACCCATAACATATATATATATATATTGACTGTTCTTATAGAAAAGAACCGGCAACAACTGTTAAAACTATTACCATAATTAGAAAAGTATTGACTGTTCTTATAATGTCAAGAATTTTAGTTATTACTTTTTTAAAATTGTTGGTAAATATGTCCACGTAGCGACATTGACCACAAAAGTAAAAAACAATTAAATTTAAATTTAAAATTAAAATCTAAGAGATTATGAGCGGTAAACCCATTATCTCTACTCCCACTAAAATCTCTCCATTATCCTACATGAGTTTTATGATGTTCTTGTATGATCGTCAATTGAGAATTGATGCATAGTTATCATAGAGAGAACACATATTATTCTCTGGAGAGAATTGAGTTTTGATTAAAAAGGTATACTTGATTGAGAGTTTAGAGAAAATTTCGAATAAAGAATTTTTGCATCATTTTAATCACCGGAGTTAGGGTTGTGGCGTTATGATATTGCGGTGATAACTCGTTTGGCGTGGTTATCATCCTGATTGCGAGATTGTCACGAAAGATTTCATAATTCCCGGATTTGCTGCTTTTATTCATTAAAATATATCTGTAAACACAATCTTTTAATTTTTCAGAAAATTTATCATGCTTTCGCTTATATCAATTAAATCTAACATTGATATCAGAATAACGATAGATTTATTAAATTATTTTTTAAAAGTTTTCGGGTATAAAAATGTATGGTAAAAAAATTTAGCGTTCAGATTATGAATGAATTTTGTGAATCCAATTATATCACGATATTACACATGATTTGTAGATCACAAATATAATTTTTCTGTAATTTTTGGAACATGTTTAGACTATAAAATATAAGATCGAAGCTTTCGGCCCTAAATGGTGTCTGAAACTTAAAACTTTAGATTTGTCGTGTTAGATGACAAATTGATCTATGAAATTGGTTTATATATATTCCTCATGATTTGATCCACATTTTATATATATTGTGTATTGCCATCCCTGGAAATTGGGTTTTCCGACACGACCACAAAAGGTCAAAATTTTGGACACATGATTCGTCAAGATTAAGACTTGAATCTCCCAAAAATCGAGTTGAAGATGACTTCGGTAAATCCAATTTTATTTTTCGGACAAAATCGCTATAAAAAAGCGACCGGATAGGGTAAGCTACATGCTAGGTCAAGACAACCTTGTTTCAGACCCGTTGGGTAAGGAAGAACCGGCCCAAACCCGCAGGTGCGTGAGCTACATGCGCGCAGAGGCATGTGATGCCCATGGGTGCAAGCATGCGTGCTAAGGCGTGTGAACAGGGTCGGATGGTCCAAGTCATCCTGACCCAGATCTGTATCCAACCAGTGTCCCGACTCGATCCATAACCAGGGATGTAGGTCAAGTACATGTGTGTGAAGGATGTGTCGCGCCTCTAGCACATGCACAAGATTGCTGCCAACACTTGGAGGCGCGTAACAGCACGCCGCTAGTGCGTGGCAACGCGTGGGATGTTGGGCAGCGGGCAACGCATCAAGCCATCCTAGATTGGATTTTTTCAATTTTCCGAGTCTCTCATCCATATATGTGAGCATTTGTGGGTTTTTGTATACCGAATTCTAGTTCGAATGGTAAGATATAATCTTTGATTGTGGTGTATGATATCTGTTGACTCATATGTTTAGTTAGAATCTACACTCAAAATATTTAGGATTTATTGATTCGTAGGGTACGTAAAATAATGAAAATAAGTATCATATGTCACTAACGTCTCCCTTTTCTGTAGAACAGAGACAATGGTTATAACAAAAATTATCATGCCGATTTCGTGAAGGTAGACTGTCACACTCCGACCTGCCCCCGGGCCGAGCACGCGACAACCGCCGCGGCACCTCGATACACGAGCACAACGTCCCGCGTATCGAGACACCGATTTTTAACATTGTTTTGGCAAGCGGTGGTATAAAAGATCTACAAACCAAATCTTTTGATTCGATAGGGATTTGGGACGGGACTTCAACCAAAACTGACCATCTTCACCCTCTAGCTATACTTAAAATATATGAAATTCAAAAAAAAAAAAAAAAATCGTGTTTCCCTCCACCCAAATTAAACTAATTCCTAGCTCCTCAACCATCACAATAAATTCCTTATTGTAAAAATGAACATAAAAATTTTCAATCCAAGGGTTTAGGAGAGAGAAACTAAGCTTTGTTGAATGATTGAGGACGATCATAATTGGTATGCCTTCGCAAGATAAGAGTCTTTGCGGTGCTCACACTTCAGATTGAACAAAATTATTTCACTTCAAAGAAAGGGAAGAAAGCTGTAACTGAAATGAAATTTAAAGCTTCTAAAGAACGGATATCACAAATGGTATCAAGAGAAGAATATGAAAAATTTTATACGAACAATAAAGAGAAAAATTAGAGATTTAGTTCAAAGGTTAATGCGTTAAAGATTAACATCAAATAGTCTGGTGAAGGACAAGGAATTCAAAATTACAGCAGAGAAGTTTTGACTAAATTTTCACAACCAATGCAAAAATAAAAATAGTAAAGCCATTGACGCTTTCTGACAGCCAACAAGGTACCATATGATTAATTAATTTGTGCTGTGAGATAGTAAAGATGAGGTATAGGAGTGACTGATGTTCATGATTACATAAATTATTGTAACGGAAAAAAAAAGGCCTCACTCTCCTAAAGCAACTACAAGAGAAGTTTCAGACTTGTTTCAGCAATTTTAAGTTAGGAATCCACCAAGTACAGACATGAATATGAGACAGAGAAATGATGCATGGCCGGGGCAATATGAAACAGGTAAGGAGGATATCGGTATCAGAAACAGAACTTTTCTCATTACCTGTTCATGAAGTTCAATCAAACAATAAAACTTTCAAATGCTGAGCTCAAATCATAAGCAGACATATTTAATCGAGTCCATTCAAGAGGTCATACTGTCACTATATAAATATTACCAAACATAGAAGAAAATTCATCCATTACCAGCATTGATGCAGCATGCTCAGAAATTCGCCCTTGCTTCTTGGTAGCATGAGCATATTTTTCTTCCAATACTGTGGAAGCAGTTTTATGAATATGAGCCACTGCTTCGTTACCTGCTTCAGCCAATTCATCCCAAGGATACATGTTCTGGATGGCAGCAATTTTTGAAACGGGATCATGCACCGTACTTGAGGACTCCAGACCATCATTTGACTCATCAGCCAATCACACTCCAACAGGAAGGCAGTAAATTCTTACATTGTCAAGCATTGGCATATCTCTAAAATCAGTAGATTTTTCTTCCACAGAATCCTCTGCTATTTGATATTCAGGCCTCAAGTTCCAACCAGCAAGGGGTTCTCTAGGAAAAGCCAACTCTAGAGAGCAGTTATCCACCGTTAGCTACAGCTTTTGTTGGAGGAATTAGTTCAGAGTGCATTGATCTCACTTATTAATAGAAGAGGAAGAAGAAGAAGGAAAATATAATAATAATAATCTTCACTCAACCAGATGCATTTTTATTTTTCATAAGATAGTACAAATATTTTTGTCATACCTCTACTGTTCTGATCATGCGAATAAGGAGAGGTAGCATCCACTTCTAAAGATCCACCCTCAAGTATGTTCCAGAGACTTCAGCAAAACCAACTGCAGGTGTCCTGGTTGGCAATTCGATATTGTCTGATAACTGCTGTGCCTCTGGCAGATGTGGAATTGCAAGAGCATGGCCTTCATGTTAGTCATCAGTTTCTGAGTACTGTCTTGTCAAAAAGTTGAAAACAAAATGAAAATGCAGGGCCAGTCTAGATAATACACCAGTTTGTTGGAGAGCCTGCTCTTTAACAGAGCTGATAATAAATATAGTTAGAATAACAGGATTACAACTATATCATTGAATCATTGTCCCATGAGAGGGAAAATACCAAAAATTTATAAGCATCTTGGCATGAAAAATGAATGGATTACTAACAAAAGAGAGACCGGAAATACTTTAATGTATTGAACAATATCTTTATTTCACAAGAGTACCGAATTGAGAACAAGCACAGGAGACTGACACAACAAGTTGTAATGGTGATCATAAAACTAAAAATATAATGGAGATACTCCACCTTTTTTTTTTCTTTTTTCATTTTCTATTCCTTTTTGGGTAACAAACAACATTCGAAAAGCATCTAAAAAAAATGTTAGCCAAGCACAAAAGAGAAAACAGAAAATAAGACACCCAGAGGATCTACAAAACCCACAATACCATTAAAATCTCCCATCATTCTGGCGGCACAGCCATAGCTTCGTCAGAAAAATATGATCTTTGGCAGTCTAGGGGGAAATGGCTCCATCAGGAAGACTAGGTTTTTTTTGGCTAATAAGAATTGTTCTTAGTAGTATTTTGAGTTCTTATAGTTATTTTAGTAGTCTGTCAAACTTAGCGAGAAGCTGCTGGAAATTTTTAGGATCATAGAAGTTTCTGTTTTCTTAAAATTGTCTTGTTTTTGTTAGAAACTTCTAAATATTTCAGATTCTTCATCATCAAATTATTATCTTTTTGGAATCCAGGAGGTAATTTCATGTACACTTTGACGAGGACATCAAGGCTGTAAGGAACTCGCATGATCCAATTCAAGTTCCAGTTGGTCCGGTGATGAGGGCTCGAGCTAAAAGATTCAAAGAAGATTTGAATAACTTAATCCGAAAAGTTTTACGGCAAGAAATTAGAGTCCAAGTGAATAAAAAACCAAGAGAGACCTTAATTATTCTCATTTATGCCCAATTGGAAGAATAAAAAGGTCCAAAACTATCCATGACTAAGGGAGGATGTGAATGAAGAAAAATAGAAGCAAAGAGTTAGTCAAAATATGCTTTGACATAATTTTTGGCAATTTCTTTGCTTTAGTCAAAATATGGAAAGACTTAGTTAAAGTACTTTATTTTTATTTATTTTTTTATTTTTATTTTTTTGTATTTTTAAGAAGTTACTTAAATTTTAGTTGTCATTTTAAAAGTTACTTTTAGCTTATAAATAGACTATTACACATGATATAAAACAGAGCTTTTAAGAGAATTAATAATATTGTGAGATTTATTCACACGATTTTGTTCTTTTACGAACTCTTTGAACTTATTCAAGATAGCTGTCTTATTTAGTTCTTTGACTCATCAATCTAGGCTTTGAACCTGTTATGCACTAAGTGAAAGAAACTATACTGGAGCTTAGAGACAGGGAAGGATACTTAGAAAAGAACAGAGCATTAGATGCTCCCTTTCATTGATGGATCAAACATCAAGTTACAAAAGGAAATTCAATCCGCAAGATGCAAGACTGCCCAGCTTTGTAGCCGATACAATTACTATCTTTTTCCCTCCTTTCTCTTCTCATTTTCCTCCCTTTACATTTATACACTTTTAACACCCTCTAACCCATTAGATTCTTCTATTGGGCTGTTATTCTACTTCAGCATACACACATTCCTTCTTCTTCCGGCGGTTGTATACTTGCAACAACTTGGGGGCCGGTGCATCATGCTTTCTTGGGTCCAATTCACCAGCCACGTCCCCTGCTGAGTCATCAATCATAACATTGCCCTCTTCTGAAACTACATCCTTGTCCTCAAGGCTGAAACTAGGGAACTGTACTTTGAGGTCAGCTTGATCCATCCATGTTGCTTCTTCCACTGAACCTTCTTTCCAGCGGATCAAAAATTGATGTATTGTCCTTCCTTTCTTTTTGATTATGCACTGATCAAGCAGTTCTTCAGGTTCACATGGGATGCAGTCAGTCGCAAGAGAAATTGGCAATTTCGTGATTGCCATATGGTCCCCAATAACCTTCTTCAGTTGGGAAACATGAAAGATTGGGTGTATTCTAGCATTTTCAGGTAACTGTAGCTTGTAAGCTACCTGCCCAACCTTCTGAAAAACCACAAAAGGGCCATAATATCGAGCTGCCAATTTAGAGGGAATGCTACAACGAACTGAGGTTTGTCTATGAGGTCTTAGCTTCAAAAGAACCTTATCACCAACATCATAATGGACCTCCCTCCGATGAGCATTTGCTGTCTTGACCATCCTTTGTTGAGCTCTTCTTAAGTTGTATTGTAGTTGACGCCATATCTCATCTCGATCTAGCAACTCCCTTGCCACTGATTCCACCATAGTTTCCCCCGGTAAAAATCTTTGGATTATAGGAGATGGTCTACCATAAACCACTTGGAACGGGGTCATACCAGCAGCGGTGTGGTAGCTAGTGTTGTAACAAAACTCTGCCCATGGTAGCCACTTTGCCCACCCTTTCGGTTGCTCTGAAGAGAAGCACCGTAAGTAAGTCTCCAACCCTTTGTTTAAGATCTCGGTTTGCCCATCTGTCCCGGGATGGTAAGCGCTACTCATTTTAAGCTTAGTTCCTTGTAAGCGAAATAGTTCAGCCCAGAAGTTGCTTAGGAATAAGAGATCCCTATCACTCACTATTGATCGTGGGACCCCATGCAGCCGAACTATTTCACGAATGAAGGATTCAGCCACTGTTTTGGCGGTAAAAGGGTGTCTTAACCCTATAAAATGGCCATATTTAGAGAGCCTATCTACCACAACCAAAATGCAGTCCATCCCTTGCGAACGTGGCAACCCATTTATGAAATCCATTGCTATGTCTTCCCATACCATCGTCGGAATTAGTAGAGGTTGTAACAGTCCAGCCGGAGCTTTGGCTTCATACTTATGCTGCTGACAAGTTAGGCAAGCAGCCACAAATTTCAGGACCGTCTTCATCATGCCTTGCCAATAAACATTGGCTGCAATTCTTCGATAGGTCCGCAGAGCCCCGGCATGACCAGCCCATGGAGTTTCGTGAAATTCCGCTAGAAGCAAGGGAATCCACTTCGAGGTTGTTGGAATCACAATTCTATCCTTGTACAAGAGCTTACCATTTTTCAGAGAGTAGGGTGGCTGTCCATCTGGGTCTTGTTCCAATTGTTGCTTAATTTTTGAGAGTTTGGGATCCTTGGCTATATCCTTCTCGAGCTCCTCCCATTCCACCCAATGCTGCCATGAAATGGCATTGCAAACAGCCTCATTCATCCTGGACAACGCATCAGCTGCACGGTTGGAAATTCCCGGTTTATACACTACTTCGAAATCATAGCCAAGTAGCTTAGAAATCCAATCTTGTTGTGCAGGAGTGATAATCCGCTGCTCCAGCATGTGTCGCAGACTTTTTTGGTCAGTTCGGACTTGAAAATGCCTACCTATTAAGTAGGGCCGCCAATGTCACACATCCAGCACAAGGGCCATCAACTCCTTTTCATAGGCCGACTTGGATAACGACCTTTCAGATAGGGCTTTACTGAAATAAGCCACAGGCCTTCTGCCCTGCATCAAGACAGCCCCCACTCCATGACCTGAGGCATTACACTCCACTACAAATGGTTGGCTGAAATCAGGCACAGCGAGGACACGGGCATTAACCATTGCTGTCTGCAGAGTTTCAAAGGCCGTTTGAGCTTCTTGAGACCAAGTGAAGTGTGGTTGGACCTCCTTTTTTAACAAATCCGTAAGGGGTCTTGCTATCTTGCCGTAATCACGCACAAACCGCCTATAATACCCGTAAGTCCCAAGAATCCGCGCACTTCTTTTGTGGATTGTGGTCTTGGCCAATTCACGATACACTTGACTTTTATGGGGTCCATTCTTACCCCATTGGCTGAAATCAAATGCCCTAAATATTCTATAACTTGGCATCCAAAATGACACTTCTTGCGGTTCACCACTAATTTGTTATCCTCCATAACCTTTAGGGTGCATTCTAAATGGGTCAAGTGTTCCTTCCAAGTCTTACTATAGACTAATATATCATCAAAAAATACAATGATAAATTTTCGTAAATGAGGGCAAAAGATATCGTTCATTGTAGCTTGAAAAGTTGCCGGGGCATTCATCAATCCAAAAGGCATCACAACGAATTCATAGTGTCCGGAGTGTGTGCGAAAGGCTGTTTTTAAGATATCCGATTCATTCACACGTATTTGATGATATCCAGATTGTAGGTCAAGTTTAGAGAAATAAGTAGCTCCTCCTAGCTCATCAAGCAGCTCATAAATCATGGGAATGGGGTACTTCTCTAGTATGGTGGCCTTGTTGAGCTCTCGATAATCAACACAGAACCTCCAGCTGCCATCCTTCTTCCGCACCAGGAGGACAGGGCTAGAAAATGGACTGGAGCTTGGTCTGATGACTCCTGCGGCAAGCATTTCAGCAACCAGTCGTTCAATCTCTGATTTCTGATGATAGCCATATTTGTAGGGGCGTACACTAATGGCTCCAACTTCTGGCCTTAGTGGTATTTGATGATCCGTAGGTCTTGAAGGGGGCAGCTTTGAACCAGTTTCGAAGACCCCTGTATACCCTCTCAGTATATGTATAGCTGCTCCTATTGGAGATCAGTAAGGTGTTGTTGAGGTTTTTCACTGCTGCCCTCATCAACTGCCATCTCTCAAATCCAGACCCCGAAATCCACATCAACCAATTTTCTCATGGAGTGTAGTGAGGACGGAACCCTTATTAAGGAAGGATCTCCTTCTAGACAGATGGTTGCACCCTCCGCAGCAAACTTCATGGTCATGTTCTGCCAATTTACCCTTACTTCCCCAAGCGTTTCTAGCCAAGCTACCCCTAGGATTATGTCAACACCATCCAAGGGAAAAACATAACAGTCGACCATAATTTGGGTTACTCCTAAGTCCAGTTTCAACCCTCGACAAACCCCTGATGACCCCATTCTTCTACCGTTACCCAACCGCACAAAGAAACGATCAGTAACTTCTACCCTCAATCCCAATCTTCGCACTGTCTCCTCAGCCACGAAGTTATGACTAGCGCCACTATCTACCATTACTATCAGTTTAGTTCCATCGATGTTACCTGGCATCTTCATTGTCTTTGGCCCACTGATTCCTCCAACAGAGAACAACAGTAGCTCGAGTACTGCCAGTTAAACCTCACGATCCTATCCTGTTGCTTCTTCGCTGAGTCCGTCCATGACTTCTGGCTCACAACCGAGAGAGGGCTTTTCATCGTCACCCAGTATCAAAGCTCGCAATCCTTTGTTCGGACAATTGTGCAGAGGATGATACGGTTGTCGACATTTGAAGCAAAGTCCCTTCGACTTTAACTCCAAGTAGTTGTGATGGGAGAGTTGTCGAGTTCCTCTGTTAACCGATGGGATCAGTGATCGTTGGTTGGGTTGTGGGTTTCGATTGATTGTAGATAAGTTAGGGTTGTAAGGGTTGGGGTTGATTCGATCATTTGCAGAGGGGAAAGGGAAGTGTGGTGAAGGGAGGTGGCTTCGATCTGTCGTGGTGAAGTTAGGGCTAGGGGAAATTAGGTCTTTTGATAAGGATGAAGTGTGGTGAATGTGGTTAAGTAGTCTTGGGTCGGGTTTATGGAAAGGGCGAAAGTGATTTGCTCCGGATCCACTCGAATGGCTTGCTCCGAACGAACCCGATGGCCAAAGTCCGCGACCTGTACTCGTCTCACCCGCCATAAATCTCAGTTCTCTCTCGATCTCCCGTGCCAACTTCATCGTCTGTACCAAGTTTAGGGTTTCGTGGGTTCGAATCCGAACCCTAATCTCTTCCTTGAGTCCGTTGAGAAACATCCCCAGGTAAAGTTGGTTGCTGAGGCCCTTCACCAACGCTGCTCGAGCTACGAATTCGTTGATGTAATCTTCTACTCCAGTGATTTGTTTGGTCGAAGCCAGCCCTTCGTAGGGGTTCGCGATCAGTCCACTACCGAAGCGATCCAACTGCTCCACCGTCAATTCCGGCCATGTGATCTTCGAATTTTGTTCGTGTAACCACCGAACCCAATGGAGAGCAGCGCCTTCCATACAAACAAGAGCTAAGGTCACCTTCATCTCCTCCTTTGTTTTATGGATGAGGAAGTATTGTTCAGCCCGTGCAACCCACACTGTGGGGTCATCTCCATCGAAGCTTGGAAGTTCCACCTTTTTCGCGTATAATTGATGTTCAGCAGCGGGTACCGAGTTGGTCGAATCAGGGTGTGCTTCGTTTGGTGGGACTCCTCCAACCAAGGTAGCTGTACCAGTGGCGATTCCGCTTGCCGGGGCTGAGGATGCACAAACGTCTTCTTTCTCCGCTGGCCTTCGTTTCATCCAAGCCGAGATCATTTCCTCCAATGTGTCAAGTTTGTCTAGTCGTGAGCGCTGGTGGACTAGTTCATCCAGAATGCCTGCTACACTCTTCTCAACAGCCTCCATTCGAGACTCCATTCTGGTATGAGGCATGGAAACTCCGCATGCACTCTGTTTTGAGGGATCCGGCAGGTCGGACCAAATTGTTATGCACTAAGTGAAAGAAACTATACTGGAACTTAGAGACAGGGAAAGATACTTAGAAAAGAACAGAGCATTAGATGCTCCCTTTCATTGATGGATCAAACAGCAAGTTACAAAAGGAAATTCAGTCTGCAAGATGCAAGACTGCCCAGCTTTGTAGCGGATACAATTACTATCTTTTTCCCTCCTTTCTCTTCTCATTTTCCTCCCTTTACATTTATACACCTCTAACACCCTCTAACCCATTAGATTCTTCTGTTGGGCTGTTATTCTACTTCAGCATACACACATTCCTTCTTCTTTCGGCGGTTGTATACTTGCAACAACTTGGGGGCCAACGCATCATGCTTTCTTGGATCCAATTCACCAGCCACGTCCCCTACTGAGTCATCAGTCATAACAGAACCACTTGGATTGTAGTGTCATTCGATCTATCTTTATACCAAGATTCTTATTTTAATGAGAAACAAGTTTAAGGTCATATATCTTAGGATCTTCCTCTTTTAGGGCAACGAGCTGAGGTCTTTTTTCCCTCGGTTCGAAAATCATTTGTTGGGACGATTTTTGGACTATATTAACTTGTTCGTGGATTTTCGTGTTTCTATACCCTACAAGTTCACATCAATTGGTATCACAGCTAATTTAGATTTTCCTTCGAATTGTCCTTATTTTTCCTTTTATCTTTTTTTGTTCTTGTTTGTGTCTTGATACTCTAATTCCAATTTCGATTCATTGTGAAGGCCAAAACTCCTCATTCGTTGGTTTTTTTGGTGTATTTCACTTTTGATTTTTGTGCTGCCATATTTTATTTTTTTAAAAAAAAAGAGCCACGAAAAAAAAAAAAGAGGCTGTGAAAAAAAAGGGCCAAAAAAAAACAAGCTGTGAGACAAAAAGGGGGGGCCACAAAAAAGGGAGGCTAAAAAAAAAACGGAAAAAGGCCACAAAAGAAAAATAAAAAAAAAAAGGATCAAAGAAGGCAACTTCCAAATTTTTGCATCTTGATAATTGCTTATTTTGTGATCTTGTTCAAATTTGGTAAGTCTTATAAATTGTTATTACCAAATTTGATACTTCTAATTAAGATTTTCTAAACTTCCGTGGCATTAGATTTAGAATATTTTCTTATTTATACCCTTTCCTAATTTGGTGCACTTTTCCTAAATTTAAAACTTTCCTTTTTTGTACACTTTCTTTAATCTCTTTCCTTATTTGTTCACTTTTCTTATCTATTCCCTTCCTTATTGTTTCTTCCTTAATTTGAAAATTTTCAAATTCATACTTTCCTTATTTATCACTTTTCTTTCATTTTGTTGTTTCTTCCTTCTTTATTCACTTGTATATTTTCTTTCACATAAGTCTTTGAATTTCACAATACAATTATTTTTGAGTCGTGTTCTCGAGTTCAATAAAGAGCTTGATTAAGTGAAATCAAGAGGTAAAAGACTAGAGAGAATTCATTAAAGATAAAAGTCAAATTTAAATTGAGTGAAACACGAGTGGAATTGAGTGAATAGTTTTATTTCGAGTGAAACACGTGAGGGAGTGTGGTGAGATTCTTTTCTATTTGATTCTAACCTTATCTTGCTGATTCCAATCATGTCTCAAAATCAAGAGGATAGCACAAATGAGGAGCTTCAATCACACATTGGGCCGAATCTACAATTACAAGCATTTATGGGGAGATGAGACGGATGATGAAGAGGGAGTTAGATCTTATCCATGAAAGGTTGGATAGGGTGGAAGAGGGGACACAAAGGGGACAGCCACCAATAGCTCCGAACCCCCCAAGGAGGAATAGGTTTCATCAAAAGGAAGTTGAAGTTGTGGATGAGTTTGAAGAGAATGGGTAAAAGTAGGAGTTTGATAGGTTATCAGTGGGTAGTCATAGGAGATTTGGTCGGGATAGAGAAATTAGGGATCGGGTAGACAACAATCTAGGGAATATCAAGACGGTAATTCCGACGTTTCAAGGCAAAAGTGATCCCGAATCACACCTTGAATGGGATAAGAAGATGGAGTTGATTTTTTATTATCACAGCTACTCCGAATTAAAGAAGGTAAAACTTGTTGCCATTGAATTTACTGATTATGCAATTGTGTTGTTGGATCAATTGTGCATCAATAGGAGGCGGAATGAGGATCATCCTATTGAAACTGGGGATGAGACGAAGAGAGTGATGAGACAACGATTTGTGCCAAATCATTACTATTGGGATCTATACCTCAAACTACAGAGTCTCCAACAAAGTAGCCGAAGTGTAGATGAATATTATAAAGAGATGGAGATGGCCATGATTAGAGCCAATATGGAAGAGGACCGGGAGTCAACGATAGCCAGGTTTTTGAATGGTTTAAATCGAGAGATTGTCAATACGATCAAACTATATCATTATGTGGAGCTGGAGGATTTAGTACATATGGCAATTAAAGTTGAGAGGCAACTCAAGAGAGGCAATACACAGTCAAGACCAGCCCCACAGATGCTGAGTACAACATCTTGGAAGACAAGCTACAAAGAAAGAAGAAAATTCATCTATGTCCAAGGTTAAAGCCGAGCACAAACTAGCTACCTCCACCACGACTTCTCAAGGTAAGACAGCTGCCACTTCAACTCGTTCTAGTTAGATTAAATGCTTCAAATGTCAGGGACGAGGACACATAGCTTGCCAATATCCAAGCAAGCGAGTCATGGTGAATCATGGAGATGGTGCAATCGAGTCCAAAGATGAAGGTGATCTTGATTACATGCCACCATTAGAAGACGACCCCATGGGAGATGAAGAGTTCGGAGCTGAATGTGGTGAGATGTTAGCGCTAGCTACATGCCGAGTCTTAAGCTTACAAGCCAAAGGAGGAGAAGAAAAAGTACAACGGAAAAATATCTTTCACACATGTTGTCATGTGTAAGATAAGATATATATTTTGATTATTGACAATGATAAGGTATATATTTTAATAAAATTTGGCAAACTAAGAGAATGCCCCAAATATGAAAAAAGAGTGTAATTGTACCGCTATATAAGAATAAATGAGACATACAGGATTGCTCCAACTATAGAAGAATTAAACTTATGAGTCATACCATGAAATTATGGGAGAGTAATAGAGCATAGATTGAGATTGAAGATAACTGTATCTCAAAATCAATTTGAATTTATGCCAGGAAGATCTACCACGGAAGCAATCCACTTGTTAAGATATTTGATGGAGACATATAGAGTACAAAAGAGAGATCTACACATGGTATTCATTGATTTAGAAAAAGCATATGATAGGATTCCTAGAGAATTATTGTGGTGGGCGTTGATGAAAAAAAAGATATCTTTGAGATACATTAATCTCATTAAAGATATGTATGAGGGAGCTACAACCGACGTTAGAACTTGCGGGGGTTTGAGCGATAATTTTCCTATTAACATTGGACTCCATCAATGTTCGGCATTAAGTCCCCTCCTTTTTGCAATAGTGATAGACGAAATTACAAAAAATATCCAAAATGAAATACCATGGTTTATGCTTTTTATAGATGATATAGTGTTAGTTGATAAAACTAGAGAAAGTGTTAGTGTTAAATTAGAATTATGGAGACTCACACTAGAATCTCAAGGTTTCGATTGAGTAGATCGAAAAGCGAATATATGAGATGTAGGTTTAGCGATAGTTATAGGAATGATGAAGACGATTAGATTAGATTAGATGGGCAAGATATCCCCAAAAATGACCGATTTAGATATCTAGACTCTATTATTTAAAATGATGGCAATATAGATGGAGATGTAAACCATAGGATTTAATCGGGTCAGATGAAATGGAGAAAGCTATCCGAAGTTCTTTGTGATCGAACGATACCATTACACCTGAAGGGAAAGTTCTATAGAACCACGGTTAGACCTACACTATTGTATGGTACTAAGTGTTGTTGGGTTGTTAAACAACAACATGAACAAAAGATGGTTGTAGCAGAAATGAGAATGTTTCAGTGGATGTGTGGAAAAACTAGAAAAGATAAAATTAGGAATGAAGAGATTCGTAACAAGTTGGTAGTTAGTTCAATTGTGGATAAAATGCGAGAATGTTGTTTGAGGTGGTTCGGACATGTGCAAAGAAGACCTAAAGATGCACCAGTAAGGAGAATAGAGAATTTAATTATAGGAGATTTAGTAAAGCGTAGAGATAGACCATTGAAAATTTGGATGCAAATTATCTGTAAAGACATGAAAGTTAAGGGATTAGAAGAGGAAATGGTTTTAGATAAGAATGGATGGCATGGATGGCGTAATAGACTCCGCACAAATTAAATCAATATACTTATGATATTTATCTATTAACTTTTATTTATTTTTATTTTATTTTTCTCTTATTTTATCTTCTTTATTTTCTTTTCCTTTTCCTTTTTATTTTTATTTTTATTTTTATTTATTTATTTTTATTATTATTATTATTATTTTTATCTATATATATTTTATTCTTGTTTTTCTCTTTTTTTTTTTATCTTATATAAATTTGTCTCTCAAATGATCGACCCTAAATCTTGGAAATAAGGTTCGGTTTGTTGTTGTTGTTGTTGTTATTATAGTTTTACTAATGTTACTAGTATTACTTTAGTTGAAAAGTTGATTGTCAACCACTAAACATTTTCAACCATATAAGTTACAATGGTTGAATGATAGTGCAGAAGTAAAGGTTACCAAACAAGTTATTGTGTCATTTTAGATCGGTAAATATGAAGATGAGATATTGTGTGATGTAGTGTCTATGTAGGCTAGGCATGTTTTGTTAGGAAGGCCATGGCAATTTGATTGACATGTACAACATGACGGCTTCACTAACAAGTATTCATTCATATTCAATTAATGAAAAATCATACTAATTCCGATGACACCAAAACAAGTCTATGAGGACCGAGTGAAATTGTAAAAATTGAGTGAACAAAAGAAAATGAGATATCAAAATGAGTTGAGAAAACATAAAAAGAGAGAGAAAAAAAAAAGAGAGGCTGAATTTGGTGAGGAAGAGAAAAGAGAGAAAAGTTTGGCCAATGAGGTAAAATCAGAGAGAAAACAAAGGAATTTCTATATCAAAACAAGTGAGGCTAAGTGAATATTGCTTTAAAAACGGCCAATGATTGTACTCATGTACAAAGAATCCCCCTTTAAGCACTGACCAACTTAACCCTACTTTGCCTAGTGTTGTTTCTCTCTTGCAGGAATTCGATGATGTGTTTCTCGAAGAATTACCCCAGGATTTGCCACGTATCCAAGGGATTGAACATCAAATCGATTTCATGCCCGACGCATCAATTCCAAATCGTCCCATATAAGAGCAATCCAGAAGAGACGAAGGAGCTTCAAAGGCAAGTCGAAGAGTTGATGGAAAAGGATATGTGAAAGAGAGTATGACTCCATGCGAAATTCCGATAATTTTGATACCTAAGAAAGATGGGATATAGAGGATGTGTTGATTGTTGAGCCATCAATAACATAACGATAAAATACCGATACCCTATTCCTCAATTAGATGATATGTTAAATGAACTATATAGTGTTTGTGTGTTTTCTAAAATTGACCTTAAGAGTAGGTATTATCAAATACGAATAACTGAAGGAGACGAATGAAACACCGCATTTAAACTAAATATGGAATGTATGAATGGTTAGTGAAGCCGTTTGGATTAATCAATACTCCTAGTATATTCATGCGCTAAACGAATCATGTTTTGCATGCTTTCATTGGTAAATTCGTAATTGTTCATTTTGATAACATTTTGATTTATAGCAAAAGTTTGCAAGAGTCTTACATTTGCATTCGATTTTGGATGTGCTTAGAAAGGTGAACTTATATGCTAACCTCAAAAAGTACACTTTTTGCACCGATAAGTTTGTTTTCCTAGGTTTTGTTGTGAGTGTTAAAGGTATCGAGATTGATGAAGCGAAAATCAATGCCATCCAAGATTGGCCGACCCCCTCAAATATCGGTGATGTTAGAAGTTTTCATGGGCGTGCTAATTTTTACAGGAGGTCCATGAAAGATTTCAGTATCATTGTTGCACCGCTTACACAAATCATCAAGAAAAACGTTGCATTCCAATGAGATAAAGAACAAGAGAAGCTGTTTCAGCTTGTTAAGCATAAGTTTACTCATGCTCATTTACTTGCTTTACCTAACTTTTCTAAAACGTTTGAAATTGAATGTGATTCTTCTGGTGTAGGTATAGCCACTGTTCTTATGTAGAATGGAAGATCACTTGCATACTTTAACGAGAAGCTAGGTGGAGCTGCATTTAACTATCCTACCTACGACAAATAGGTGTACGCCTTGGTTCGAACTTTGGAGACATGGCAACACTATTTGTGGCCGAAGGAATTTGTGATTCATACAGATCATGAATCCTTAAAATATTTGAAAGGTCAACACAAGCTGAACAGGAGACATACTCAATGAATGGAATTCATTGAGACTTTTTCCTATGTCATTCGATATAAACAAGATAAGGAAAATGTGATTGCGGATGCATTTTCACGCAGGTATGCCTTAATCTGTACTCTCGATACTAAGTTTTTTGGTTTTTAGCATGTTAAGGAACTTTATCACGATGACCACGAGTTTGGAGAGATTTATGGAGTTTGTGAAAAGTCTATAGAGGGTAAATTTTATGGGCATGAGGATTACTTGTTTAGAGAAAATAAGTTGCGTACCTAATTGTTCATTGAGGGACTTGTTAGTTTGAAAATCCCATGGTGGAGGATTAATGAGACATTTTGAAGTCACCAAAATCTTGGCTATTCTATAGGACCATTTTTATTGGCCACACATGAAACGAGATGTTGAGAGACTTTGTGGTAGATGTGTTACTTGTAGCCAAACTAAATCAAAGATTCAATCTAATGGTCTGTGCGCACCCTTACCTATTCCTAGTTCACCTTGAATTGATATTTCGATGAACTTTGTTTTGGGTTTACCTAGAAGTTGACGTGGATAGGAATCGATATTTGTGGTTATAGATCAGCTTTCTAAGATGGCTCATTTTATCCCTTGTCATAAATCTGATAATACTTCTCATATTATAGATTTATTCTTTAGGGAGATTGTGAGGTTACATGGTATGTTTAGGACAATTGTTTCAGATTGGGATGCTAAATTCTTGAGTTACTTTTGGAAGACATTATGGGAAAAGCTAGGAATGAAATTTCTATTTTCTACTACTTGTTATCTTCAAACCGATGGTCAAATAGAAGTAGTTAATATAACTTTATTCACTTTGTTGAGAGCTGTCATTAGTAAGAATATTAAGATATTAGAGGATTGTTTGCCATATATTAATAGAACTTTATCCGCTTTCAATGTTACTAACTTGAGTCCTTTTGATGTAGGTGACGATTTGAGAACAAATCCTTCTCAAGAGGGGGAATGATGAGGACATCAAGGCTACCAGGAGCTTGTAGAGGACATCAAGGCTACCAGGAGCTCGCATGATCCAATGCAAGTTCCAGTCAGTCCGGTGATGATGGCTAAAGCTAAAAGATTCAAAAAAGAGCTGAATAATTTAATCCAAAATGTTTTACAGTAAGAAGTTAGAGTTCAAGTGAATGAAGAACTAAAAGAGGCCTTAATTATACTCATTTAATTCCAATTGCAAGAATAAAAATGTCCAAAACTATCCATGACTAAGGGAGGATGTGAATGAAGAAAAAAAGGAGCAAAGACTTTATCCAAATATGCTTTGACACAATTTTTTGCAATATCTTTAGTTTGATCAAAATATGGGAAGATTTAGTTAAACTAGTTTACTTTTACTTAGTTTTTTTTTTTTTTGGTATTTTTAGGAAGTTATTTAAATTTTAGTTGACATTTTAGAGATTGCTTTTAGCTTATAAATAGACTATTACATATTATGTAAAACATAACTTTTGAGAAAATTAATAATAATGTGAGGTTTTTTCACACGGTTTGGTTCTTTTGAGAATTCTTTAAACTTACGAAAGATAGGTATCTTATTTAATTTTTTGACTTATCAATCTAGACTTTGAACCACCAAGGTTGTGCTGTCATTCGATCCATCTTTATACCAAGATTCTTGTTCTAATAAAAAACGAGTTTAAGATCTTATACCTTAGGTTCTTCCTCCTTTAGGGCAACAGGTTGAGATTTTTATTCCATCAGTTCGAAAATCATTCGTTGGGACGATTCTTGGACTATATTAACTTGTTCGTCGGTTCTTGGGTTTCTATACACATAGGGTTCACATCATACTTCCTCTTCAGTGTGACTATTTAAAAATGCATTCTTGACATCTAGCTCATGCAACTCCTAGTGTAGGTTGGCCGCAAGTGACAATAGAACCCTAATAGAATTTAACTTTGCTACAGGAGCAAATGTTTCTTCATAATCAAAGCTATAGGCTTGAGTGTAACGGTATGCCACTAACCTTGCCTTGTATCTTTCAATCTGAACATTTGCACGAAGTTTGACTGTGAAGATCCCCACTTTCTTCTCTAAAAGTTTGACAATCATTGTCCCATGATGTCTAAAGATATACCAGTGTGTTGTTAGAAAACCTATCTTCTTTCTTTTCATCTATTGCTTTCTTTCTTTCAATTTAATTGCTGCATTTATATTAATTCTCTACAAATCCAGAAATCCCTTGAAGAATAATAGCTTCCTTAGATTAAATTTTCCAGCAGTAAATCCTAATTCCCTACACCTCAACCTTTACCCAAATTTTCAACCTTAATTCCACCACAAATCCCTAGTTGACAGCTTTCTTCCTACGCTGTCGTACGTCAGTACTCCTTACCATGGTTAGTGATATCAGTATCATACTCCCAAGGTCTCCCCAAGGACGTAATTGACGTCTATGGATCAGATATCACAGAAGATTTCCTCTGAATAGGGCCCTAATTTAATGGAACTTGCATCTTTCTAGGACAGTCAAAGATGTCTCATTGACCCAAGATATTGGTAATGGTTTAGGGTGTGACTCTGCAAAAAGATTCATTCTCTTCGAAGCACCTTCAGCGACCAGATTTATGGTGCTTCCTCCATTAATCACCAATTCACGTATTTTTACTCTAAATTTCACAAAAGTGTAGAAGATATTAGTAACTTTTCACTCGTCATTGTTCATTGCAAAGGAATAAATGCATCTCATTCCACTCAAGTATGCCACATGTCATGGGTAACTTTTCGCTATCCAAATTTCCACTAGTGCAAACTGGTCCCTAGTTTCAGCACTCTGAATCCCACATAATCCCAACCTATTAAGTATGGAATATAAAGTAATCAAACACAAGATCACAATATACAGGAACAACCCCCAACCTTTACTTTCTTTCGACCCAAAGTACAAGGATTTCACTGAGGAACATACAAACCCCAATCCAGCACATTCCCTTGTTGGAATCCCATCCATCCTTTTCTATGCTGCCTTTGCAAGACTTATTGATATACAACAGATGTTGGTTGACACTCCCAACTGCCTAGGGATAGAAACAACAAGCAACTTCCCCCAACCTTGTCTACATTATTATATTGCAGCTGACACCCCCAATTGCTTAAGGACAGGCTACCAAAAAACCTGGCCAAACATGTCTAGATCTATTTTGCAAACTGCCATGCAGTTATTTGTCCCAACATTTCATGCAAAAATGCCCAATGCAGTTATCCAGACATCCAACAGCATAACAAACTTGAACGGCACCAACCACCAATCTCGTCTCTCTAACAACACTAGCACCCGCCTGCTTGTTGTCACTTTGAAGATAGCCAATTTCCCATCAAAAAACTGCCTCCAGATGGAGTCCAACTACCAACATAAATGCCTTCTGCAGCCAACCACCAATGAAACCACTTTTAACTGCAGCCAACCACATACACATGCGGCACACATGTGCAAGCCTGCAAACAAACTTGCACCAGCACTGCTTAGCCAACATTCTGCCATGCGTTCACGTCCCAAAGCTTGCTCAAGGCCTTATTATTCACCACCTACAAGTGTTGTCTATTCCAAACCAACGTTTGCTACATTCTTATCCTAGCATTTCCTCCTCATGCTATTGCCAAGCTGCCCAGCTTCACTTTGGCCTTGGGTATGCACATGCTTGTGGCCTCATGCACTTACCCAAGTGCCAAGGGTGTTTAAGCCCATTTGCTGGCAAATAACTTCTTCACCACCAGAGAATCAACAATTTCACCCTCACAATCTCCATGGTCCTTATCTATCTCTCGATCGAAGACTGGGGTTCAAGTAGGACAATTTTGGAAGTCAGTGTGTCCTCTCTAACAGCAATGAAGACACTAAATGGATGTATTTCAAGCACAAGAAACCGATTCTTGAGGGTGAGCTGTATTAGGGCGAGTAACTAGTGGATGAAAAGCCTCTTTTGAGAGTTGAATGGGAAGGCCACGTATTATTGCTAACCCTACCTCATGATATGAATTTAGAGTGTTTAGGTTTTCCAACAATGCAAGAAACTCTCCCATAGCAGGAGATTTATCATCATTTTCAATCTCAAGGACCTTTTGAAATGCATCTTCCACAGAGTCAAAGGAGTGCAAGTGCACCTCTTTTGAATTTCAGACTTTAGACCAAAGATGTACCTACTGAGGGTAACCAATGGTTCTTCCTCAATGCTATATCTTCATATGAGTTCCTCAAAATGGGTGGAATATTCAGCAATACTAGAGAAAAGTTGCATATGCTCAAAATATTGTTGCAAAAGTTGGGCTAGATAAAATATAGAAAGATATTTTTCCTCAACTTTTGTTTGTTTCTGGCCAAAGAGCAGTTCCTCTCTTGGACGTTTAGGTGGTGTCCAACATTTTGTTAATAACACTTGCTGAAACCTACCACCTTCATCCTAGTGAAGCAAAGTCATTGACTATGGAACATCCCATACCAAAACAAAAAAAAAAAAAAAAAAAAAAAAAAAAAAAGAAAAAACTCCCGTTTCAGCTATCGAATCTATGAAGAAATTTAGATCGGGTCTCTCATCAAATTCAGCAGCCTCTGCTTTGACCTTTTTGGTAACGTCACCATAAGTGTTATTTTCACTCCAATCTTCATGCTACCAAGGATGAGGATCCCTAAGATGTCTTCCCAAATGTTGAGTATTCGATGTTTGTCTAGGAGAAATGTTTGTGTTATCATTGATAGAATTAGCCTCTTCATCCAAGGTATCAACCGAAAGATGTCTAAGAGCATCTTCTGGAGTAACACGCTCAACCAGATTTCTTTGGACTTAAACCCTAGACCTTCTAGGTGAAGTAGGTAAAATTCCTTTGGAGATTCAAGGGGTAATAGGGCAGTAATTTGATGTTCCAACAGTTAAACTTACAGTGGGGCCTCTAATCCTTCAAAGGATTGCTTTTCTTTTCCCTTAAAAAATTACCTAACTTGTCAAGCTAGATTCTAAATATTTTTGTCAATCCTACTGACAATGGCTTGAAGACCAAGTATATAATTTCTCATGGATTATGGATCTGTTTTGGGGTTTGCGATCTGACTAGCACTAGGGTTCATTGATGCAATTGAAGTGAAATAGAATGGTAAGATTAAGTAAAATAAATTAAACAACAAATCTGAATTTAAAGTGAACAAAAGAGTTTAACTTGAAGCTCAAGACATTCACACTCACGACATGAATGGAGGAACAAAAGTATGTGTCCTCAAAAAATTACTCAAGAAATGAATATCCTCAAATATCTCTGGCTATTTACGCCAATGAATTCTCACAAATCATTCATCAACTTGTAAATGACAAGTATGTAAGGGTCTAAAAACTAATCACAAGTTCCTAATAATGACAAAATCCTAATTTTAGTGGAGTTCTAGGCTTACCTCTACCAAAATCCAATTTCAAATCCCAAATTTGAAACTGCAAGTCCCTCTTAAATGTAGTGTGATCAGGCAGAAGCAGATAGAGCAACAATAAGGAGCATAATGGCATCAGCTTTCTTCTTTTTATTTTTTAAACAACTGGATAGTAATAGAGGAAGGGCTCAACTCTGCTTTCAAGCTCATGCCTTTGCTCTTTGGGACTTTCCAGGCACAAAGGAGGCTAACTTTGTAGAATTTTAAGAGAATCGATGGAAGATCATGAACTGATAAGATTTGTGAACTCATATTGTCCAGCAGTCAGCCTCTGGAATGTGATTTTGAGTGTGAGAAGAAGCTTTGGTTCAGTCTTCCCCATTCCGCTGAAATTAGATTGTTGAACCAGTGGAGATACAATTCACCGAGGATGGAAACTGAATTCCACAACACAAGTTGAGTAGAACTTCTGGGACTTGTCTTCTTAATCTTCTTCTACCTTTCTACAATTTCCTTTTTTTTCGGATGATAGAGTGAGATGGTTGGGCAGTTGACAGCGATTCAATTGCGGCACTGGTTGGTGAAGAAGAAAGTAGTGGGTGGAAGTTGCCTGAAGGGCGGAAACTAGTTCTTCAAGGGTTATGGAGGAAACTAATAATTTCAACTATGATGGATGATTGTTGAACATGTTTAATAGAAGCAACTCTTAAAATGAAAGACCGAGGAAGGAAGAAGGATAAGAACTTCCAGGCTTTGGCTCTAATACCAATTTGCTGTAGGACAGAAGCAGATAGCAAATACTACAGAGAGAGAACAATGGAGACAATTTTAATTGTCATAAATAAGGCCTGAAAGCAACACGGAAAGTAAGTCCCTTTTATAGTGGGGGAATGAACATGTTCGCAAGAGTAATAAAAGCCTATAACTACTAGTGAAGGGGATCAAAGCATCACATAGATGACTTGTAGGCAACACATTCCAAATCCTCACAAAATCAACACTCTAAGCCATTTGGCTTGAATCTGTCCCTCAAATAACACAGCATTAATTTAAGATTCTGTTTCGAATATGCAACCAAATTCATATAAAGGGAATAAACTTCATCAAAAATCATAGGAACTTCAAAGTACCCTAGCATATATTTTTGTTAGTTAAAGGCCAAATTTTTCTTCATTAAGCCTAATTTATCTCTTATATATTTTCTCCGGAGAGTTAATACCGTGAAACTTTAAAGTTCATTAGGAACATCACCTAATGTCCTAAGCTACCAAAAGTTGCTTGCTGCAACATGGTTATACAAAGGCCAAAATGGAAAACTACAATCATAAAGGAAGAAAAACCTTTTTATGGTAGATATAGGACGAAAAACTTGACAAATCATCTCTGATCTGAGCCTTCCTAAGTCACTGCAAAGCCCACTATACCATCTTTACAGGATACATATCATTTGTATGTCGTTAATGCATTCAAACTGACCCATAAAATGGCACACCTGAACTCTAGAATCTTTATATCAACAAACTAATAATTTAGAGTTAGTAAACCCTGATTATTATTTCACCAAGTCCAAAATGATGAAAAGCATTAGCAAGAATAGCGAGAAAACCTGTTTGAAAGAACCTTTGCTCTAATTTCAAGCTCATTGAGTCATTTGTTCTTATATTCCTGCATATAGAGGGAAGGAAATTATTCCGATCTGTTACAACTGATAACATTCAGTGACAATAGCATGGAACTATCATTTGTTAGCAGAAATCCACCAGCACAAATATTTTAACACCAAAAAAAAAATGTTTAATACATCAAGTATTGTCTTTGAATCTCAAATGTTTTCAAATCCAATCGATTTAAACTCTACAAATGTAAAAAAAGGAATCATTCCATGCATATGATACCAAAAATTTAAAGAAACCCTGGCTTTAATTGCATCAATGCTGAATTTTTTATACCAAAGAACATTCTTACAGGCTTGAAATGAAATAAGATCATCCAGCAGGAAACAACTACTTGCAGTCAATTCGGATTCTGTAGAGTAATCATTATGCATTGATTGCACAACTCAGCAAGCATGTTAAGCAAATTGTTTGTATTTAAGACATCAGGTTTTGGCCTGAACTGGAATAAAAGGCCCATAACGGCCATTTGATAATGGGGTCAATGCCATGTGTATCAAACCATCGTGGACCCACAAAAGCCATCAATATCAACTTGTCAACTTATTAATCATGGGATCTTACGTGGTTCATTTGTTGATCCCTTTTTTCCTTTTCATAGGAAAAAGAAGTTTATAGCATTATGGAAAGAAGAATATTACAAAAAGCAGATAAGAAATCCTATTACAGAGTGTAAAAAAGAAAAAAAAAACTAAAAGAGGACTGCTTTTCAATTCCCTATCCAAATACTCCAGACAATAGTCTTTAAAGATGCCAGAAAAATAAGCCCAAAGAAATGTATTGAAAACAGTCTTATCCTACAAGATAGATGTACAACTAACTGACCGATGAAGATCCTATCATCTCTTACCTTCCAAATACACCAAATAACTGCTGCTATGTTCCTATCTACATCCAAACCTCTGGATAAGCGATACCATGACTCCAAACCTACATGTTAATATAAACATATGTGATTTCTAAATTCACTAAATTTATAGCACATAACACAAGTATCTTGAGATTATAGGTTTTGAAAGATCACCTTGTGATAAATCATATGATTTCTATATGCTTATTGTAAAGTAAAGTGATCCTTAATGAATTGATAAATCAGTTTGCTATTGAGAGATAAGAAAACCATAACAGTTGTTTACAAGGAATAAGAGAAACTCCATTTATCCAAAACAAGATCATACATCAAGGGTGAAAAGGAGTTCATACAGGGATGGCAAAACAGATGTAAGGCCACAGTGGTTGGACTTAATTAAATGTGGATAAGGCTTCCTAATTATTCTTAACCATCTTTCCCACATCACGAGTCAAATGCTGTATGATTCCCTACATCATCAACAAGTCCAAGAGAAGAGAATTTGATCCAAGAAAATTATGAACACTGATGGGATGACCTCGTGCAGACACTCAGACAACTCTCCCATTGAGTTGACCAGTTCAAGAATCCAGTAGATCAGTTCAATAACAACAATGTGCTTTGCATTTTTTGACCCACAAGGATATCAATAGGTTTTCCAAGCCTCTCTAAAATGCTTCAATAGCCCCTCTTGCAATTTTTATTTGTATTATTGTTGCATTATCTGACAGAAGCATTAGATTTGTCTTATCTTTATCAGAAAGATTATTTGATTTACATCAGTCAGTAATTTCATAAACTTCGGTATAATTGTAGATGGTTTCATCGGGAACTCGTTTCTTTATGATCTTTATTGATTTCTTTTGAGCTTTTCAGCTCCTATTGCTTTAAACAATTGAGGAACATATCTCATGATTGTGATACGGCAGCCATCTTGTACAACAGTAGTAGCCTCAGGGCAGTACAATCTTTTCTGAAGTATTATCCAAAGTTAGTGCTACTTCACCAAATTTGACTTGGCTTCTACATCAACACGGAGACACTACAAATTTCTATTTCTTATGACAATAAAAATGTTTCAATAATAATCATAAGAAAAATCCTAAACATCAGCATGAAAGGATACCATTTTCTCATGACATGTTATTATCCCTTTCTTTATTCTAATCAAAAGACTATTCAAGATTTTCTCGTCAATAGTAAGCGTGGTAAAATGGGAAACTTATAATTGTGATATCTTGCATTGTCCTAAACATAATGCAAGTCATATGTAGTACCTTCATCTTTATTATGGCCTAAATCCATTTTCGACAAACAGAGAACATGCCACTAATCCTAAATAATAATTTTACTCTTTATTCTACTCGAAGACCTGATTGGAGTGTGACTAATAATCAGTAGGCAGGAAACTCTTAACACAACTTTTTCAATAATAGAAAAACTAGCTGCTTCTACTCAAAATGTTGAATTTCACCCCTATTTTCTACCTAAAATCATTCAGAGCTCAATTACACTGCCTGCAGATTGCAAATAACTCAAACCTTAGAACAATGCTCAAATCAAATAACTATATAATTAAAATAGAAATACCAGAATCTGATAGGGGAGGAAAGGGAAGGCGAATTGAGGCAGAAATCGAAGACAGCGTCCTTGCGGCTTCCCATACCAATAACCTCAATGGAGGAGTCGGAATGGGACGATTCGCATTGCCATGACTGAGAGGAGCTTCTTTGTCGGAGGTGGACCTTATCCGAAGAGAAAACTTGGAAGAGCAAGAACGAAATCTAGCATGGAGGGAGGTAGTGGAGGCATTGAAGTGATAAGATGAAGGGAATGAGGAGGAGCGAGAGACGGTTGAGAGAGAGGGTGAGAGAAGAGGCACCATGAGAAGCGATTTCATTTGTTTCGCTTCATACAACCCAATAATGTGCGTTTGAATTTCTTTGACCCGATGGGTCGTAGAAGTTGGGGGGCGGGGGGGTGGGTTTCTGTTGCCCTTGCTTTAGACATGCTCACCGGGCCAAACGTTAACTGTTCAGGTTCGGTAGATCCAGGCCGGTCCCGTTCATGAACCGTGTGATAATTTTTTTATATTGGGAAGGTTTTAACTCCATACCGAGAGAGAGAGAGAGAGAGAGAGAGACACTTATTGACATGAACCTATGATAATAAAGAGTGAAGAAGTTGTCCGTATGAATTTCATAATTAAGAGACAAGTATTATTACAATTAAGGGACAAGTATTATGACTATTAAACTATTCCCTTAAAAACGATAATATTCATTTATGAGTTCCAACGAGTGGAAAATTCCATCCAAACCATTAGCTTCATCATACTATCTTTATGAAATTTAAGCCACCTTAGGATGAAACCAAATAGATTCAAGTGTACCTTTTATTGAACCAATGGTGTTTAAGAACCTTGAATGCATAAATTTGGCACATGAAAAAGTGCATCTAAATTGTTCATAAGCAAAAACCAATATTCTTGAAGCATACTTTATAATAATGTATAAAATTTATTGTTTATAAGCAAAGTCATAGAAATAAAAAGCTGATCTAGTTTTAAAAGGTTTTAAATTGTTAAAAAAGTTAAAACACATTTTCCCGTTGCACATATATCCCATTTCCTAATAGTTTTGTCTTCCACATTTGAAAGTTGCTCTAGCAGCCCATCAATATTTCTATAGGTAAACCTTACCAATTTTAGAAAATGGGTGAATCTAAGTCAAACCAGTCAATTTTGATCAAAACAGGTGAATCAAATTTAAACCAGGTCAAATTCGAACTTCCTAAGGTTTAAAGGGTCAAATTTTAAGGTTCTTTGTCTGAGAAGGAGAGGTATATTGTTGTACCCCCATTGTGTCGACAATAAGAATATCGTAGTCACAACATGAGCTGAAATCTCATTTCAGACTTATTGTGGTCACAATAAAACTATTGTGATGAAGATAAACTTATCATAGAAAACATAATTCAGTTCTCCTTAGCTTAATACTCAAACCTTATTTTAGGGTTTCAAAGACATGATACTAAAGGACACTTTTGTGCTCTAAGATACAAAGAAAGAGGAGAGAAAAACACACCAACAAGAAGAGAGAGAGAGAAGAAGAACACCACCACCTACAAACCCTAATCTACACAAGCAAAACAACTCATCAAAATCTTAATACAAAAGCATGAATCAAACTAAGGTTGAACTAGGAACACAAGAGAGAAAAGAGCCAAGATCTTACCACCAACATCAAAAAAGAAGAAAGAGATATTTGATGGAGAGAGAGAAATAGAGGAGAAATTGAAATGATATTATGTTAATTAAAACAAGGTAAGAGAGAGAGAGAGAAGAAGCCTTTTGGTTTTTAAAAGGTCCGATGGGCTTGGCCCAATAATTGCTCTCCAAAACTCTCCTCTAATATAAAACCTCACAGGGTTTGGAACTTGGTTCACAAAAGATAAAACTAGATTTAGTCTTTAATTAGACTAGATTAAGCATTTTAACCGGGCCCAATTGCTCAATTATCAATCCCTCCTCCATATGTATATGCCCCTTGTGCAATGGGTACCATGGTACAAGAAGTTGAGAAGTTACGCTTTGGTCCATAAGGCTTCGATCATTGAACATAAAGGAAGAAATACAGGGCTTTCGGCCATGGTGACCCGCTATAATGATGTTGAAAATGTTTCAGAAGTTCAGTAGTGCCATTCCAAGCATCAAACCACATTGATGGTAGTAGGGATGGAGGTTCACGATGGTAGAGAAATAACACCAGTCATTATTAAAGATTTTGAGCCATTGAAACACAAAAATATGTTCAGAAGTTTTAGTCGAGGTAAAGAGATTGAAAGGTGTTGGAGGTAGGTTTGTTCCATAGATAAATTGCTCTACCAACCCAAACAGGGAACTAGTACTAATATGTCCACTGGATTTTCATGGATAAACCTGCAAAATACCTACCTAGAGGTGATCTTGCGGAAGAAGTTCTGACGTTCAAATCAGAAAGAGTAATAATAAAAGAGAGAACAGACTGAGCATAGTTGTAGTTTTTACCATGTGTTGTCTCTGTGAAAACCCTAATTAGTTTATGAAGAGATCGTCAGAGATTTTTTGAAATTATATGGATCAATCACCTTATCGAGAGATCATTAGAGATTTCTGAGATTATAAAAATTATAATCAACGATTTTTAGAAGATGTAAGATCTTACAGGATTAAGGAAAATTCAAATTGTCATGGAGGTTTACTTTTTTATAGGGTGAGATTACTTTCAAGATTAAGGGAGGTTCATATCTTGTATAATTATGATCTTGATTCACTTGGCGGAAACGTTGTTCGGTAGGTACTTGGTAGAAAATCACTCGATAGTGGTCGAGAGGTTTAACTAAGAGAGGTTAACTAAGTAGTGGCCAAGAGACTTAGCCAGGAGTGTTTAATCGAGCACCTGCTCTATTGTCTCAGCTACTTACCGAGTGATATATGGACTTTGTAGTAATGGTCTAGTGGACTCAGTAGTTTTTAGACTTTATGGTTATGGGATGTCAAGTCTTGTATTATTATTTGGCCCCTCATTCCTAATGTCATTTCGAAAAAGTAGTATTAGGAGTAAATTTGAGGAGGTAGGAATTGGGAAATTGGAGAAGACACAAATGTGGAGTATTAAATGTGAAACATGCCACTTTGATTTTTACAAATCATGTTTGATGTTTGTAATTTGTGGTATATAATGTGGCACTTGATACAGTTTTGTTAGTATGCTTGTTGAGAAAGAATTTGAGATCTAAGGTTTGTGAAATTCGTGAAAAAAGGGGATGCGTGAAGGGTTCTGAATCATAAATTCACAACAATATTGGCGAGATTGGGAGTACAATGACAGGGAAGGCAAGAAATAGTGAATGAGATGGGGTTAGGTGATGAATATTGGTTACACTTACCGATGGGGAAAAAAAGGTAAACAAAGATTTGTGGGGTATATCTCCATTTATAGGGAGTATGTAGGTATGGACCTCAAGTACCCTACTTGGGTCCTTTGGCCAAGGCGTTGAAAGGTTGGAATATATTTTTGATTTTATTGATTCTTAGTGTTTGACATTTGGTAATGGCAATAGCTAGCTTGCTAAGTTATTGTCGCTTAAATTTTGATTTTGAAATTCTATCATCGGTTTTTTCTTTAAGAAGATATATTTTTGGGGATCCTATGGAGGGCTGGTTTTGCTTTCAAACAAAGCCATTGTCAAGGTGGATGGAGAATTTCTTCTTTATTGAGTTTGAAAATAAAGAGTTGATGCTAGTGTTACCGAAAGCTGAAGTAAAGCCTTTTTATGGGGTTGAGGCCTCCAAAATCTTCTCGGTTTTTGAGTTTTGTGCGGGGTCATTTGAGTGGAAGTCCTCCTAGATGATGAAATGTTGAAGTTGGTAGGCCTATTGGTGGGTGAGAAGGTGCGAATCGAGATCCCTTTTGATGAAAAAAGAAGGAGCAATAAGCCTCTTTGATGTTATTGCTTTTACCAAGGAACAATCTTATGAAAAAAACCATCGATAGGTTAATAGGGTCAAGTCGAAGAGGAGTACTAAGGAGGGGAAGAGTGCATTAGAACAAGGTACTCCATCAATGGATGTTCTCCTCACTTTTATTATGAAGAACGTGAGGAGGAACGTCCAGATACCGAGTTCAAGAAACGATGAAGAGGATTGGGAAAGAAGCTCGGTGGGTGCATCTGTCGCATGTTTGGAGATAGATGAAGAACCAAGGGGAGGTAAGGGCGAGACTGAAAGGACCCTCCCTCGGACATCAATATTGGCTCTTAATGAGGATTTGAGAAAGAGGATACCAAGAGGGCGGCTCTTGGTGAACGTGGACATGTGGCTTAGGAGTTTGGAGCTAGACCGTTTTGTACCTTTCTTAGGGATTTATACATGTGGAAGTGCAAAGGGGTCGTGTTGGAGGAAACGGCTTCTCTTCTTCCTATTTTTGTTAGATCCTTTGATACTAGGAAGGATTTGAGGGAGAGAGGTACTATTGCGATTAGTGTAGGAAACAATCGCTTCAGTTACATTGATATTGTGGAGGCAAGAAATTTTACTGACCAACTAGACTACCATTACTTTGAATTGGAGTTGAATGGTTTAACCAAGGAATAAGGTGATGAAACCCTCATGGCCATTGCGATTCGGGGGGATTTTTCTCTTAGAGATATGTTTTATTTAATTTCTCGATTGTGATGAGCTAATCTAATATGTTTTGTGTAGACTATTGTTTTGGCTAAGTTCTAGATGTTGAAGAGGAACTTGATCATGGGGGACTTATAGCATTTGTTGAGCTAGAGGATGAGGAGATTTTCTAGCTGTGGGCTACTCGAGCTTAAAGGAAAAGGGAAGTTAAAGAAGGGAAGATAGTATTAGAGTGTACAAGTGCTGCTTTAAATGACAAAGATAAGGAGATGACCGGTTTGAGGTCTAACCTGGAGTTTGCATTTCAGTAGTGTGACATGATCATCATGGAGTTGAGAGGTAGGAAACTGAAATGAGAGGGAACAAGGTGAGGCTATAGGATGCGGAAAGGTTGATGCAAGAGCGAGAGCAATCGGATCTTGCCCTGGAGCAAAAGCTAGTTGACTTGGGGAACAAATTCATAAAAGTTGTTGAGAGCCATAAACATAGCCAGCATAAACTCTCTAAGAGGCTAAGTCCAATGGAGGAAGCTCTCTACCAAGGGAGCGTGGCTGTAAGTACTGATGGTGTTGACTTTGAGGCACAAAGTCTGAGCCTAGTCGTAACACTAGGAAAATTCGATTGTGATGTTGAATCTAAAGAATTATTTGAGATTTTTATATCTTGTAAAAATACAGAAGAATAATTGGATTTTGTCCTTTAGGTTGCATGGGAATTTTCTTAGACTCTCGGTTGATAGACTCTCAATTTTCAAGTTCTCAGTTACTAGGGTATTCTATACTCAGTAAAATTTGACTTCTCTATGAGAAATTGATTTGATTTGCTCTGTAGACTTTTAGCATTTGATGAGCTATTACTTCAAATTTTGATTTTCTAATCGATGGTGACTACTAAGCTTATTTTCATCTCTCTCTCTCTCTCTCTCTCTCTCTCTCTCTCTCTCAATACACTCCACTATCTCTCAGTGATTCTCTCCCTGGTTGCTACCTCTTGGTACATTTTTCCATTTACCTCTCAATGATTACTAGCTCACGGTACATTTTTTCATTTACCTCTTAGTTTTCTTGGTGATGAAACACTTGCATTAAACTTCTGTTGCCTTGCAAAAGGAAATTATGAAACTTGTAGTTATGGGGATTTAAATCTTAACACCCCCCAAGTTCTCAAAAAGCTTTTCACTACTAGGTTACTTAAACCCTTTAGTCATATAATTCACAATTTATATTATATCTCATATTTTTTAACATTCAATATTTTTTATTATTTTTAATTTATTTTTCATTAATTCCATTTTTCATTTCAACTTCCCTTGTTTATCATCAAACAAATTTTTCTCAACAAAATATAATTCAAGTGTTTAAACTCATAAGTTTACCTTCCTAATAACCCAAAGAGACATATTGGACAGTTTATGCAATTTAAAAGTGTAATAAAGTTATTAAACTAATATTGGCAATGTGTTAGAAGATAAAAGTAAAAATGAGACTCTAAAACTCACGAGATCCAAAAATTTCATCTCACTTTCTAGATTATTTTTCTCTTTTCTCTCAAACTATTGAGAATGATAGGTTTTGATGATGATAAATTGGATGAAAAATAGATTTAAACAAATCAGAAAGCCATTAAAAAATGAAAATTTACAAATCTTGTGACCTGTTCTTCAAGCACATCGGCTTGTTCCCATAGGTCCACCAATTTTCAAATCCATGTCGATAAATTTTAGCCATACCTTAAACATGTTGACCTAATAGTAACCCTTATCAACCTGAATAAAACAAACATAACATTTTGTCCAAGTAAAATTATGTCGACAACCCTGAAAATATGTTGACCTATCTTGAATATTCACATATCTTGTCAACCTGAGTTAAGACTTGTCAACCTGTTTCATACGTCGACCTAAATTAGTTCACATATTGACCTATTGACATCAGGTGGACAAATTTAATATGACATGTTGACCAATTTAAGTAGTATAACGACCCACCATATACATACATCGACAAGTATCAGCTAAAAGTATAAAGAGGTCACACGCCCGATAACTTGTCGACTTGATTTCTGGTGCTTTAACGAAAACACAATAACCTGCGTGTTGACTATGTCGACACATTAAGCACATCGACTAATTTCAAACAACAAGTCCACCAATTTTTATAAGTACAATAGTGTGTCGATATATACTTAGTACATGTCGATCTGATATAAGCTATCCCTTAAAAATCACACATTGACCCGCATTTTCTCCTTGTCGACACACCTAATATATCGACCAATTTTAGAGAACAGGTTCACAAAATTTATGAACATATAGGATTATGTCGATGTAGACTTAGAACATGTCGATCTAGGTTGTTGATTCTTAAGTAAGACATATCGATATCCAATTAGAACCATGTCGACGCATCATAATACGTCGGCCAATTTAAGCCAATGATTCACCTATTTAATTTGGTACATGACCTTGTCGACCTGATTAGTCAAGAATCTAATACAAATTTTTTGAATTTAGGTTGATGTGTTTTTTAGGTTTGTTGACCCGAAATTGATAGAAATCAAAATTTTGAAATAAATTTAAACTCAATGGTTATTTTTTTTTGCATATCTGAATATTTTTATTTCGATCAAATCTAACATTTAAATACAGCAAAAGCAACTTTCGAATGACTAACAAGAAAGTGGTGCCAGTGAGAAAATAAATCTTCAGCGGGAAAAATGGGTACTGTTATAGAATATTAATTGATGGATATTAAATGAGCAACGTTCGGATTCAACAATTCTACAACGGATCTTTTCAATGTAACAATAATAACCAGAGATGAGATGTGAAGAGGTAGATGCTTGAATTTAATTTCTTTGAACAACCAAGTCTAAAAACATTCACTACTCTCTGCTACTACAAGTCACATACTCTGTTTTGTCATTTGATATTTATTTAATTTTCTTTTCGAGTATAATTAATTCTGAAATCAAGTCTGTCAAATCTGAGAATTAGAGGCTCTCATCCTTGACAATTTCCTTCTCACTTGTACTGAAATTTGAAAAGACCAAAGAGTGTGTCACTGTTTTGGGTCTAGAAAGAGTGAGCCAATCTGTGTAGGATTAGGAAAATGGTGTTGTGAAAAGACACTATAAAAGTTTAATCTGAATCTACAATCAAATTTGTATCATTAAGGTGATTGGGAAAAATTCAGGGGGAGTTTGGGAGTAGACGTGCATCTAGTTTGGTAGAAACACTATAAAAAGTTTCGTGTGTTCTTTATTTTTAGTCAAATCACCAAATATTTCTACTATAATTTTTTAAAATACCTGTACATTCAAATTTTTGTTTTTAAAAATATCTATATTCAACCATTCACCAATTTCTAGTTGAATATCAATTGATATCCGAGTGGGTGTGTTGCTACAAAGCCTAACAGCTTAACATTAAAAATCCAACTGGCCGTTAACAGAGACAATATACCAATAGAAGGATGCTCAACAAATCATGCACTTTTATTCAACGGAAGCAACTTCAGCTATTGGAAGCAAAGAATGCACAATTTCATAATTGTACAAGATCTTAATGTCTGGAAAGTAATCAAAAAATGTGTTGAATTGCCCACAGAAGAAGTTGATGGTGTACATGTGGCATTCAAGATAAAGAACATGACAATGGAGTCGAAAAAGGCCTGTCAAGCTAACTGCAAGGCTATAATTCACCTTTACCTTGCCCTGAACATTAACAAATACAATCGAGTTTCCTTATGTATTACAGCAAAAAAAATATGAGAAAGACCCAAAACCACTTACGAAGACACTGATCAAGTTTGCAGGAGTAAAATCAGACTATTGAAACAAGAATATGAAGCCTTCAAAATGAAAGAAGGAGAATCTATCAGTGCAATGATAATAAGATTCAACAAGCTGACAAATGAATTAAGATTGCTTTGAAAGGGAATCTCTCAAGAAGATATGGTGGACAAGATTTTAAAGAGTCTACCAAAATCATGGGAACCTAAAGTCACAGCAATAAAAGAATCTAAAAATCTTAAAAGTTTGACCATGGATGAACTTGTGGGCTCTCTGATAACCGATGAAATGAAGTTGGATATGAAGGAGACAGGAAAGGAAGAAAAAGGAAAAGGAAGAAAAAGGCAAATGAGTAGCTCTCAAGGCTGACAGTGATGAGGGAATTTCAACCTTTGAAGAGGAAGATGATGATGAAGATGAGACACTACTAGTCAGAAGATTCAAGAAATTTATGATATGAAGGAGAAACAAAAGCAAATCATATTTCAAAAGGCTAGAAAAAAAAAGGAAATTAAATATTTTGAATGCAAGAAATTGGGACATATAAAAAATGATTGTCCTCAACTAAAAATGGATGAGAAGAAAAATAAGAAAGAAAGAAAGGACAAGAAAAAGAATAAAGCTCTTACGACCTGGAGTTGTCAAACCCCGAACCGGGATCGTGAATAGCCGCCCGTTGCCCTGGACGCCGGCTATAATCTATATAAAACAAATTGGACAGAACCTCCCCATATTTTGGAGGTCTCCTATATACCAATCAACTTATATATCAAATGATCATCCAACCACTTAAATAAATAGGCCAACACGGCCTCACAACAAATTAATCACATTCATATAATACCAATCAATCCATCCCGTACAAACCAGGACAACGTAAGGCTATCATGAAATACTATCAGTCTTAGCCACAGACCTCTACTGCCATTCCCCCATCAAAGGTATGAACAGTCGCCAGTTACCCCTCTTGTGATTTAGAGATGGCACCGAACGAACTTAAAGAACACTTCTAGAACATGACAAGTTTTCTAAAGTAAATATACACAATGGTATATTTCATGCCTCAATGCAATAGAATAGAATTTAGATTTTCAATAAGATGCACATAAATTTTCATACATTCATCCATTTTTATACATAATGGTCTATCTACAACCCCAATAAATAATTATACAATTTCATTGACAAATCATTCTCAATATCCTATTGAGTACTAAATCAATGGCCTCGATCTCCAACCAAAAGCCTCATGCACTGATAAATCTCAACGCGTCCTACTATAGTTATCTCTGCACATAACAGGAAATGAGGGATGAGTATCAAGAAAGATACCCAGTGAGTGAGAGGGTCATGTGTTCAATGAGTCACTGAAAAATTGAGTGTAAAAGTTCTCAATAATTCCATATATTGTAAGAAATCATGTATAATGCTTAATTTATCATAAATCATTCTTTTCACATACATTTCAAACATATATGCATCCATATCATCAAATCATGCAAGAATAGAGTATGCCAAAATTAGTCCTAGCAAAGGTCGACCACGACTAATGACAGGCGTATCGGGGGTTTTGTATGCAATAGGTTAGAAAAGCTCTCTACCCTGACGTTGGCGACGGACCTCATCAGGTGCTAGACTACGGCGCACAATAGCCCTCCCCTTATGGGTTCAACTTGACTAGTACCGTGTCGAATCACAATACATTTATCATTTTCCGATGTCATGTGGGATACCTTCCGTAAAAGCGTATAGGGTGCAAAAATGGATCACCCTATACATGTATCCTTTGTAGCTATGGAATGAGATTTACCCATCACAAAGTTATCATTCATCACATGCCAAGGCCCTAAGCCCATATATAATATAATCATCAAATGAATCACGTGTCATACCACATTTCTCAAACAAAGTCAATCATTTCCATAATGATGATTTCATAAAACATGTATAAATCAAATGCAATGACACGGTTTCACATTTTAGAACTCGTTTGGAAGCATATATAATCACGTAAAACATATTTGTGGACACTTCATGAATTCACAAAAAAAACATTTCGTAATTCATTCACAATTTCACATCATATATTCATTAAATTTGACCTTGTGCAGAAAATGCTATAGCTAAAACACTACAATTAGTTCAGAATATTCAAATTTCAGAATTTCTGGTTTCCACCTCAACTTCAAATTTTGGCCAACCCTAGTTTCCTAAGCAAACCTCCTCATTTTGACCCCAAATTAAGATATGTTATACTATGGAGTATGGAGAGTCTCATACCTGAAGATGGATAGTTGGGCTTGGAGCAGAACTTGGATCTCTCCTCTTGAACTCTTGGCTGTCCCTTTGTTCTTCACCAAGAAATCCTTCTCCGTTGGCCTTGGTTTTTGGATATATTGTTTTAGGGTTTGTGAGGGTTTGATTTATGTAAAAATATTTGGATGGTATTGTAGAAAAATTTTTGGATCTCTCACCTTAAACTCATAGCCATGGAGGAAGACTAGAGAGCATTTGTGTTCTTGCCTTTTTGCTTGGACGTTGAAGTGTTTGGAAGGAGAAGGAAAAGTTAAGTGTATTTAGCTTTGTCAAAATTTTTCCCCAAGGAATCCTCGTCATTCAATATTTGTGAGATTAATTCCTAGCTCTAGGATTATTTGGCCACACAAGTAAAGTCCATTGTTAAGTCAATTTCTAACTCTAGTTAAGTTTAATTAACTTAACTTTAGTTGGATTTAACCATTGTTAATTAACTAGAGTTAGTTTCCTCCAATCATGTAGTACCACTTGTCAAGACCACACAAAATCCAATAAAGTAAATTCACACGCTTCAAGAGCATTAATTGCTTGTCCTTTATGCCTATCCACTCCTTAATACGCGATCCGAGGTCAGTCAAAGTTACTATTCACCTCAAAAATCTAAAATCATGCATTGGACCTAGGTTTTCGTGTTAAGTCTAATGCCATTAGTTTCGCATTAATTTGAGGTCATTTGATAGATCAAACGTCTTTCGGAGGGAACGAAATTCTCGATCGGTCAAAATTTGATCTCGACCTCGAAATGCATGAAATCTCATTATGAACTCCATTTTACGTGTAGATTTCAAAAATATAGGTCTTAGGTGGAAACGAGACCATTTGCTCAGACAAATTTTAATTCTACCAAAAATTAGGGGGTCTCGGGCGAAAATTTTAGAGTACCGAGCATTTTTGTGCTACAACTTAAATTTCATTTTTGTTCCTTAACCCTTCACTTTTAAAGTGAATTTAGCATGTATATATCTCATAGCATCAAATTTGCACGTGTGGTTTTCATTTTGGCTTAGTAACAAATATTTTCGCTTTCGGTGATTTAGTCGTACAATTTTTCGAGCGATTTTCAAAACAGAAAAATTTCATAGTGAATTTTGGGCCATGAAAACATGATCAATATCATATATACATCGAGAAGAGTACAATATAAAAGATACTGAAGTGTCGGTATTACATTTCCTAACCCCTAAAAACAAGTCTCGTCCTCGAGACTAAAAGAAGCTATATAGACAAAAGTTGGGAGTGCTGTCTCCTCATGGCCTCCTCGGGCTCTCAAGTCTCCTCCTCGACCTGGTCGCTCCTCTACAAAACTCTAACAAGAGAAACCTCTTTGCTCCGTAGCTTTCTGACCTGTCGATCCAAAATAGCCACAGGCTGAACGAGTAAGCTCAAGTCCTTTCGAAGCTCAAGTCCTCTCGAAGCTCAACTGACGGAACCTCTAAGAGATGGAATATATCGTGAATACATGATAGGTCTGCTGGAAGCTTTAATTTATATGCCATACTTCTGACCCTCTCAAGGATACGGAAGGGTCCAATATACCTAGGGCTCAACTTCCCCCGCTGTCCAAATCGAATAACTCCCTTCAAGGGAGATATTCTCAAGAATATCATGTCTCCCATAGTAAACTCTAGAGGTCATCGCCTACGATCTGCATAGGATTTCTATCTATCCTGGGCAATTTTCATCCACTTACGGATAACCCTCACTTTCTCCTTCATCTCCTCTACCAGCTCAATATTGGTGAATTGTCGCTCACCAACCTCATCCCAGCACAATGGGATATGGCACTTCCTCCCATACAATGCCTCATAAGGTGGCATGTCGATACTCACCGGATAGCTATTATTTTAGGCGAACTCAACTAACGGAAGATGCCGATCCCAACTCCCCTAGAAATCCATAACACATGCCCTAAGCATATCCTCTAAAGTTTGAATGGTCCTTTCTGATAGACCATCTGTTTGGGGGTGATATGCTATGCTGAAACTCAGTCTAGTACCCAAAGCCTCCTGCAGACTGGGCCAAAAACAGGATGTAAATCTAGGGTCTCGATCTGATACTATCGATACTGAAACCCCATGTAGTCTCATAATCGTATCAATATAGAGGCGTGCCAACACCTTAAGCGTGTAATCGCTCCTGATAGGGATGAAGTGTGCGGACTTAGTAAGTCGGTCAACTATCACCCAGATTACAACATGCTGTGCCGAAGTTCACGGCAACCCTACTACGAAATCTATTGTGATATGCTCCCACTTCCACTCAGGGATGGGAAGGGGTTGTAAAGTGCCAGTTGGACGCTGGTGCTTGGCCTTTACCTGTTGACATACAAGGCAACGAGCAATAAACTCTGCAATTTCCCATTTCATACCTGACCACCAATAACTGTCTCTGATGGTGCAGTATATTTTAGTACTACCGGGATGTAAAGTATAGGTAAATGAATGGGCCTCCTCAAGAATAGCCATGCGGAGATCACTATCTGCTGGTACACATACCCGATCTCGAAAAACCAACAGTCAATCCCTGTGAACTCTACCTCTGCTGGCTTTCTCATAAATACCTCAGAGCTCCTCATTACTTTGCTGAATCTCCCTGATACGGTCGAGCAAACTTGTCCGAACCTCAAATCTGGCTAGTATAGCTCCCTGATCATCACTATCCAACCTGACTCCCAAAGCTTGGAGTCCCAATAAACATGAGAGATAAGTACTCTCGGTAGCCTGAGAAGATGAAGACGACTTTCGACTCAAGGCATCAGCCACTACATTAGCCTTGCGCGGATGATAGTCAATGATGAGGTCATAATCCTTTAGTAGCTCTAACCATCTCTGCTGCCTCAAATTCAATTCTCGCTGAGTGAACAGATACTTCAGACTCTTGTGATCTATAAACACCCTGCATGTGACCCCATATAGATAGTGACGCCATATCTTTAGCGCAAAGACTATGGCCGCCAACTCCAAATCGTACGTAAGATAGTTCACCTCATGCTTCTTTAGCTGTCGAGAAGCATAGACGATAACTCTACCATCCTGCATCAACACACAGCCCAATCCGTGTCTGCTAGTATTACTGTGCATCAACCGCTATTTAAGCTCTTGAAAGCTCGCCTCACAACGGTTATCCCATATAAATCTGACGTCCTTTTGTATCAATCTAGATAATGGAGTAACAATTCGGGAAAATCCCTCTACAAATCTGCAGTAAAACCCGGTTAAACCAAGAAAACTCCCGATCTCTGTCACTATTTGTGGCTGCTCCCATCTCAATATAGGCTCAATTTTTTACGGATCAACAAAGATACCCTCCGTAGAAACTATGTGGCCAAGAAAACCAATCTGCCACAGTCAAAATTCATACTTGGTGAACTTGGCATAAAACTGTCTCTCACGAAAAGTCTACAGAATCACCCTAAGGTGCTGAGCATGCTCATCATCACTCCGTGAGTAGACTAAGATATCATTAATAAAAACAATAATGAAGCGGTCCAAATAATCATGAAAAACTCGGTTCATAAGGTCCATAAATGCAGCAGGGGCGTTAGTCAGTCCAAACGGCATGACTAAAAACTCATAATGTCCATATCAGGTGTGGAAAGCCGTCTTAGGCACATTCTCGGCCCTAATTCATAGCTGATGGTAACCCGATCGGAGATCTATCTTCGAAAATATCTTGGCACACTGTAATTGATCAATGAGATCATCAATATATGGTAGTGGGTATCGATTCTTAATGGTGACTTTGTTCAGCTGTCTATAATCCATACATAACCAAAATTCGCCATCCTTCTTTTTCACAAACAACACCGGTGCACCCCACGGCGACGTGCTAGGACGGATAAATCCCTGGTCCAATAGTTCTTGCAGCTAAACCTTCAGCTCCTTGAGCTCAACTGGCACCATCCTATATGGTGCCATAGAAATTGGAGTAGTCCTCAGAACTATATCAATCTTAAAATCACTCCCGGATTGATGGTAATTCAGGTAGTTCCTTAGGAAACACGTCCAGAAACTCTTGTACCACTAGGACCTCCTCAAGCTACCGGCCCTATATGGTGGTATCAATAACGTGTGCTAGATATGCCGTACATCCACGGTATACCAAACGTCTGGCCTCCATAACACAAATAACACAACGGGGTAATACCCGCCTATCTCCCATAAAAACCAATGGTGGTTGTCCGGGTCTCCTGAACTCAACTTGCTTTGTAAAGCAATCAACTGAAGCCCGATGCGTACTCAACCAGTCCATCCCTAGGATGACATCAAAGTCGGTCATACTGATAGGAATCAAGTCTGCCTCTAACACGGTATCCTCTATCTTGACCTCGCAGTCACGATATACTGAATCCCAAAAAATCTGCTCAGCAAGAGGAGTAATAACCAAGATTTCCTCATCAAGTGGTGAGATAGGCCAATCAAAGTGCCTAGCGAAGGAATTGCATACATATGGGTACTTTGACCCTGTGTCTATGAGAACACGGGCATCAGCACCAAATACATGCATGGTACCTAATGACAAGAAGAGTTAAGCGGAATTTAGAATCCAAGAAAACTGAATATATATATATATATATATATATCAAAACATAGATGTACATCATGGTAGTCAAGCCTCTAAGGCTTTAACATGTCATGACTGTACACGAGTATCATGGCATACATGATGTTAAAAGAAAATACAATACAATATAGATCCTATACTGCTGGATCTGTGGGAGGGTTACTCGTAACTACATCTGGGTATGCCTGAGCGTCCTCTTAAGTTATCGCATACACACAAGCCTGAGCTCTAGGCTGCTGACGTGATTGAGTCTGTACGGTATTGCTCCCGGTGGCCATCCGTAGAGCTGTAAGTGCTGAAAGAGCAGGTACTCCCTGTTATCTCATGCGTGGTTTACTAGTATGGCTTTGTGATGCCTGACCTCTAAAACCCATGTCAGGGCACGCACTCCTAATATGACCCGACTTCGCACACTAGAAGCAAGTGATCGGGCCTCCGCAAGGTCCAGAATGGAAGCAGCTACATCTGCGGTAAGGAGTCGGCCACTGTGTCGTATACTGTGTAGAGGTGCTGAGGGGGGTGGCCTGAACCCCTGGTGATGAGGTCCCTGCCCCGAACTCTGTGGTCTAAACCCAGAAGTGTCACTATACGAACCAAAACCTCTGCCTCTCCTAGAGGTATACCCGAAATATGATCCAGTCCTCTTCTTTTTTTGCTCCCTACCCTCTCTTTGCTTAGCCTCAGGGCGGACTATCTCCTCCATGTGATGAGCTGAACTAATCACCTCTGAAAGGGTAAAACTGGGGGTCACAGTCATGCAACGTTGAATACTCAAATTGAGGCCGTCCTCAAACTTGAACCTTAGCTGCTGTGGTATAGCTATGTCAGGGACCAAGGCAACTATGCTCTTGAGCTCTGCTTCATACTAAGTAACAAATCTAGTCCCCTGTCTCAAATACAGGAACTGAGCTCTCAAACGGTCCTGTTGGATATCTGGGAAGTATCTACAATCAAACTCTCGTAGAAAATCCTCCCATTGTAAAGGCCCTGTAGCCTCATCTCATATAGTCTCCCACCAAGTGAGAGCATCTCCGTCCAATAACCTCTCGACAACACTGAGTCTGAGGTCCTTACTCAACCCCAGATCTGTAAGAATCCTGTGAATCCGGTTAATCCAATGCTTTGCTGCCGCAACATCACTGGATCCTGAAAAGTCTACACAATTAAGTTGACGTGCCTCCTTCACTAACTGTGTCAACTCGTGAACTCGCCTCAGAGCCATAGAAGTGGTCTTACTCGGACCTGAAACTGCTAAGGGCTCGGCCACCGGTATAGGTTCTGGTGCTGTTGGGATAGGGGCTGCCGCAGGTGTAGGTGCGGCTATAGGTGGAGGTGGTGGTGGAATCTATACCCCATACTGACTATACCAATCCTGCTACTGCCTCAAAGCCTCTAGTGGTGGTAGTGGAATCCCTACCGTATTGTCAGTTAGGGATATGCTAGTGTAGGCACCCATGATGAGGAAGCATCCTCAGGTACCCTAAGGGTCTCAGGCTCCCTCAAAGTATCAGGTGTTGGAGGAGTCTCAGGTGGCGCGAGTCTAGCTCCGCGTCCCACTGATCTACTACGTTTAGGCTATATAATTCTGCAAAAAGAATTCCCCATGAGATATGTTTCAAGAATTAGGGTTAGCTACGGAGTAACTAACCCCCTGAAATGGATGAACTCAATTCCTAAGACCATATGCAGAGATATATATGACTGCATGAAACTCTCATGCATTGAAGACTTTAAATACATTCATACTTGGGAAACGTCTTACATAGATATACAGCTCTCAACCTAGGCTCTGATACCAACCAAACTGTCACGTCCCGAATCGGGATCGTAAGCAACCGCCCGTTACCCTAGATGCCGGCTATATTCTATATAAAAAAAATCGGGCAGAACCTCCTCATATTTTGGAGGTCTCCCATATACCAATCAAACTGTATATCAAATGATCATCCAACCACTTAAATAAATGGGCCAACACGGCCTCACAACAAATCAATCATATTCATATAATACCAATCAATCCACCTCGTACAAACCAGGACAATGTAAGGCTATCATGAAATACTATTAGTTTTAACCACAGACCTCTACTGTCATGCCCCCATCAAAGGCATGAACAGTTGCCAGTTGCCCCTCCTGTGATTTAGAGATGGCACCAAACGAACCTAAAGGACACTTCTAGAATATGACAAGTTTTCATAAGTAAATGTACACAATGGTACATTTCATGTCTCAAAACAATAGAATAAAATTTAGAGCTTCAATAAAATGTATATAAATTTTCATACAGTCATCCATTTTTATACACAATGGTCTATCTACAACCCAATAAGCAATTATATAATTTCATTGGCAAATCATTCCCAATTTCATATTGAGTACCAAATCAACGGCCTCGATCTCCAACCAAAAGCCTCGTGCGCTGATAAATCTCAATGCGTCCCACTATAGCTATCTCTGTACACAACAGGAAATGAGGGATGAGTATCAAGGAAGATATCCGGTGAATGAGAAGGTATATATTATGTGTTCAATGAGTCGATGAAAAATGGAGTGTCAAAATTTTCAATAATTCCATATATTGTAAGAAATCATGTATAATGCTCAATTTATCATAAATCATTCTTTTCACATACATTTCAAATATATATGCATCTATGTCATCAAATCATGCAAGAATAGAGTATGCCAAAATTAGTCTTCGCAAAGGTCGACCGCGACCAATGACAGGTGTATCGGGGTTTTGTATGCAATAGGTTAGAAAAGCTCTCTACCCCAACATTGGCAACGGACCTCATCAGGTGCTAGACTACGGCGCACCATAGCCCTCCCCCTTATGGGTTTAACCTGACTAATATCGTGTCGAATCACAATATATTTACCATTTTCAGATGTTATGTGGGATACCTTTCGTAGAAGTGTATCGGGTGCAAATATGGATCACCCTACACATGCATCTTTCGTAGCTATGGAATGTGATTTACCCATCACAAAGTTATCATTCATCACATGCCAGGGCTCTCGGCTCATATATAATATAATCATCAAATCAATCACGTGTCATGCCATATTTTTCAAGCAATATCAATCATTTCCACAATAATAATTTCATAAAACATGTATAAATCAAATGCAATGGCACGGTTTCACATTTTAGAACTCTTTTGGATGCATATATAATCACGTAAAACATATTTGTGGACACTTCATAAATTCACAAAAAAAACCATTTCGTAATTCATTCACAATTTCACATCACAGATTCATTAAATCATACATGTAACAGAAAATATTTTAAAACATGATATTGTGTATCGGACACATAATATAATATGCTCCCCTCAATATCATCAACGAGACTCTATAAACATAATGTAGAATATGAGTCATTTAGGAGATCATATGATGCATATATAATAATGTAAATGTGATGCAACCCTGGTTATAGACAAATCTAGGGTTTTCAAGTTCTATTCTTCCGCAATTTTAGGAAATTGACTACAAGTTCCTCAGCTAGGGTCAGAATTGAGAAATTCCAATTTCTATGGTTGGCTCACATAAAAAATCATACTTTTCATGTAGAACTTATCTCCAAAATCTCAATGGAAGATTTCTTAAAGTCCATATTTTCAAACCAATCCAACTCTCACTTTCTATTCTATCTTGTTTTAGCAAATTTTCCATATCTCACAATCTATTCGTGTAAAGACTCTGATTTTTGACTATGTTGGCGCTAGGACACAAGGCTACAAATTCTTAGTTGGGCACTTTCTTAGATTCCTAGTGCGAGTCCATGAAATAGCACCACTTTGCCCACATTACATTTTAGAAGTCTGTTCAGACCAATTTTTAGCACAACCATCACAACCTTTAACACACAACTCCAAATTACTTGAACTTTTTATCGTACCTAGAACACACATAACATTAGATTTTTCATGTTTTGGGTTTCTTCCAATTATGCCTAGAAGTGGTCTGAAATTGACCGCAAAAATCTCTATTCAGTTTTGGCCGAGAAGCAGAATCGTTTTTACATAGTTTTGGGAGATTTTGTATAACTCTTGATTCTCTCAGGCCAATTGGCTGAAATTTTCACAGTAGGTGGATAAGAGGGAGATCTACAATTCTTCTTTGAGGTTTTGCAAACAAGGGCTAGAAGGGGGTCGTGCAACGCTACTGTTTTTAGTGTTGGAAAATGGAGGACCTCTGACGAGTTTTAGAAGAATGGCTGTAACTTTTGACACAGAGGTCGAATTGAGGTGATCCTTACCTCGTTGGAAAGCTACAACATGGGTCCACAATTCTTTCACCTAGCACAAGATCTGAATCTATCAGGAAGGGGCTTGAAAACTTAGGTTAGTGTTACTGATGAAATCAAGGCAAAATGCATAACTGAACAGAGAATTAGTGCAGAATACCTAATTTTGAAAAATCATATAAAATCCATCTCTACTCAGAATGCAACGGTTCTTATCTCATTTTAAAGCACTGAATGTCTAGTTTCATGTGTAAGAATTTCACTAAATTTGACCTTGAGCAGAAAATGCTATAGCTAAAAAACTACAACCAGTTCAGAATGTTCAGATTTCAGAATCTCTAGTTTCCTCGTTGACTTCAAATTTGGACAACCCTAGTTTCCTAAGCAAACTTCCTCATTTTGACCCCAAATTAAGATATGTTATACTATGGAGTATGGAGGGTCTCATACCTGAAGATGGACAGCTGGGCTTGAAGCAAAACTTGGATCTCTCATCTTGAACTCTTGGCTGTCCCTTTGTTCTTCACCAAGAAATCCTTTTCCGTTGGCCTTGATTTTTGGATATGTTGTTCTAGGGTTTGTGAGGGTTTGACTTGTGTAAAACTATTTGAATGGTATTGTAGAAAAATTTTTGGATCTCTCACCTTAAACTCAGGGCCATGGAGGAAGACTAGAGAGCATCTGTGTTCTTGCCTTTTTGCTTGGACGTTGAAGTGTTTGGAAGGAGAAGGAAAAGTTAAGTGTTTTTAGCTTTGTCAAGATTTTTCCCCAATGAATCCGAGCCATCCAATATTTGTGAGGTTAATTCCTAGCTCTAAGATTATTTGGCCACACAAACAAAATCCATTGTTAAGTCAATTTCTAACCCTAGTTTAGTTTAATTAACTTAACTATAGTTGGATTTAACCATTGTTAATTAACTAGGGTTAGTTTCCTCCAATCATATAGTGCCACTTGTCAAGACCACACAAAATCCAATAAAGTAAATTCATACACTTCAAGAGTATTAATTGCTTGTCCTTTATGTCTATCCACTCCTTAACACGCGATTCGAGATTGGTCAAAGTTACTATTCATCTCAAAAATCTAAAATCACACACTGGACCCAGGTTTTCGTGTTGAGTCTAATGCCATTAGTTTCGAGTTAATCTGAGGTCGTTTAATAGACCAAACATTCTTCGGAGTGAATGAAATTCTCAATCGATCAAAATTTGACCTCGACCTCGAAATGCGTGAAATCTTACTACGAACTCTGTTTTACAGTGGATTTAAAATATTGGTTTTAGGTGGAAAGGAGACCGTTTGCTCGGATAAATTTTAATTCTACCAAAAATTAGGGTTTCTCGGGCGAAAATTTTAAAGTACCGAGCATTTTTGCGCTACGGCTTAAATTTCACTTTCGCCCCTGACCCTTCACTTTTAAAGTGAATTTAGCAATTATATGTCTCATGGCATCAAATTTTCACGTATGGTTTTCATTTTGACTTAGTAACAAAGATTTTCGCTCTCGGTGATTTAGTCATACAATTTTTCGAGCAATTTTCAAAACGGAAAAATTTCTTAGTGAATTTTGGGCTATGAAAACATGATCAATATCATATATACATCGAGGAGAGTACAATATGAAAGATACCGAACTGTCGATGTTACCGGAGTGATGAAGAGTCTAGCACAAGTGAGAAGAACGAAAGGAAAAACAAGCAAATGTGTGCTTCATGGCCAATGAAGAATTCTCCTACAGTCAGATAAATTTTAATTCCTACTTTTCTTATTCTAATTTTGACAAAAGCAATTTCACCACTGCTAAATTGCATGAAGCATTACTAGAATCACTTAAGGAATCAAAAATATTAAAAATAAAAAATAATTTGTTAAAGAAAGATGTAACAGAAACCGTTAAGGAATTAGAAAAATAAAAATAAAAACTAATGAATTAAAAGAGAAGAATACTAAATTAGAATTGAGAATTGTTGATGTCGAAAAGGAATTATGGATCAGCAAAATGAAAGGGATGGTGAAAATCAAAGGAATGAAAACATAGCTCTAAGAAAGAAATTAACTAAACAGAAAGAGAAAAACATTAAGCAAATTATCATACTAATGAAATTCATATAAAAGCAAGAAAAACTAGATGTCTTCTAAGAGCAGTATTTGATAAGACTGGATTAAGATATAATTCTACTCAAACCTAAAAAAAGCTATATAAATTCTTCACATCTAGTTCAGACAACTGTAAACTTAGAAATAAAATTTCCTTCACTGTAAGGAACATAAAAATGAATAATCACAAATGTGCTTACTGCAAAAAATTTAAACACTTGATTTATATTGCTGGTTTAAGAGCTCATCGATAGTGAACTTTGGACGGGTTTGTCAAAATTCTCAAATTAATACTGATCTCCCAATGCAACAAACTTGTAGCAATAGTGGTAACAGGTCAAATTCTACAGGAACTATATAAATTTAATTTCTTAGTGGTTACCAAAACAAAATAGGGGGTTTATGAAATAAATTTCTAAGTCAAAAATTAAAAACCTAAAATTAAGAGACAAATGAATAATGTAAAAATCCTAAAAATTATAAAAGAAACTCAATGTGCTAAACTCTGATCCAAGGGTTCACATATTCGATTGTTTCATTGATTATCGGTTAAAAATATTATTCTTACGATTCAAACACTTAACTTTAGATTTATTAGGATAAACATAATAAATCTTGCGTTTTCCTAAATTAATTGACCAAACCCAACATCCAATCAAAACTTATCATTAATCGACTGGGTACGATAGCGTTCCATATCAATATAATGACAACATTAAGTTTTGTTAAAACAGTTAAATCAAAATACAAATAACTAGGATAACCGTACAATTATTTGATTTTATTTTATTCCTTAGGTTAAAATGTATATTGGTAAACGACTCATAAATATAAATAACCTATTTGCTACTCGTACTATTCGTTCATGACAATTATGGATCATTGAAATTCTGGATGCAGTAGAAAAATTGACATTGAATTAAATTGTCAGATTAACCGATATCAATCATTCATGTAAATAAATAAAAAATCGACAAATATTTGAATTGAAAAAAGTAAGAAATTAAATGAAACACATAATCTCACAATGAAGACAATCAATGAAATTCCCCTTGAATCAGAAGAAAAATTAGCCACTCATGGTGGTGAATCCTAAGAAAAACTAAAGAAAAGAGAAAAAATAAAAAATTGCTTTTATGAAGAAAAGTGATATGTGCTGCTGCCGCCTCCTCTCATATATATATATGATTAGTGTTGCCCCCTCATGAACAGTAATGTGAATAGTGCCTTCTAGGGTTAATGAGAAGAGTCCTTCTTTTAGTTCTCGAGATCTCCAAGATTCTCCCAAAATAATAAAAAAAATACCAAAATAGAAAAATTACGAATTTTACTCCTAACAACAATTTTATTTAAAGTAAAATTCTTAAAATAAAATTTTCCATTTTTTGATACTTTTTTCCTTCTGCTTTGTAAGCCCAAATGATATCTTGAACCATTAAGTTCCCAAAATTACCTTCTTAAGCTCACTTTGATCTAATCTCTTAATTTTGATCCCTAAAAATAAAATTCATAAAAAATATTTATTAGAGCACTAAGCAATCCAAAATTAAACCATAATATCAAAAATCAATATAACATTTTATACATTATCAAATTTAAATTGGATTCTTAAGAGTCAAATCAAAGCTAACTCAGCCGGACCCAAGAAGATATGGGTATCAAAGGCAAAAGTGTGATTGAATCTTATTGCAGAATGTCTAAAATCAAGATAATCTCCTGAAAAGTTAGTCTAGTGCATTGACAGTGGCTATTCAACACATATGACTAGAGATGTCTCAAAATTCTCATCTCTCAAGAAGAAAAAAGGAGAAAAGGTGGCCTTTGGTGACAATTTAAAATGGAAACTCATCGGGATAGACAATATTAGAGATAAGTCCACTAACTCTCAAATTTAGAATATCCTTTTTGTTTCTGGTCTTAAATTTAGTTGGCTAAGTGTCAATCAGTTGTGTGATAAATGTTATAAAGTTATATTTGACTTTGATACTTTTTCTATTATTGATAAAACCTCTGACAGCATTAAATTCATCGGTTTTAGAAGAGGAAATATCTATGTGATTGATTTAGACCAATTAGAAACTCAAAATGAGTCTTGCCTAGTTGCAATAAGTAAGAATAATTCATTGTTGTGGTATAAAAGATTAGAACACACAAGTAAAGACACTTTATCAAGTTAGTAAGGAAAGATATTGTAAAAGGTCTACTCAAATTAAAATATGAAAAAGATAGATTATGTGATGCATGCATTAAAAGAAAGCAAACCAAGATTTCCTTCAAGCCTAAAAACTGTGTATCTACTATCAGTCCTCTGGAACTTTTTCACATCGATTTATTCGGATCAACTAGAATTCAAAGTTTAAAAAGAAAATATTATGGATTTGTGATCATCGATAATTATTCTAGATATACTTGGCTGCTATTCCTAGTTAAAAAAGAAGAAACCAGTGAAACTTTTATCAAATTGTGCAAAAAAATTTAAAGTGAAAAGGGAATTACCGTTAAAAGTATTAGAAGTGATCACGGTAAATAATTCAAAAATAAAATCATGGAAGAATTCTGTAGTAATCAAGGTATTAATCACAATTTTTCAAACCCTAAGACATCTCAATAGAATAAGATAGTAGAAAGGAAAAATAGAACATTGCAAGAAATGACTAGAATCATACTCTGTGAGTATAATTTGCCAAAATTCTTTTGGACAGAAGCAATGAATACTGCTTGCTACATCTTAAATAGGGCATTAATCAAACATATCTTAAAGAAAACTCCCTATGAGCTCTATAAGGGAAGAAAACCTAATATAGACTATTTTAGAATTTTCGGATACAAATTCTATGTTCTGAATAATGGAAAAAAAGTTTTAGGAAAATTTGATACCAAAAGTGATAAGGGAATTTTCTTAAACTGTTCTACATATAAAGTCTATAACAAAAAGACCATGATAGTAGAAGAATCAATTCATGTGGAATCTGACAAAGAAAATGACATTGATCAAAGAAAATCAGATGATGAAGATTTTATAGAAAAGCTTAATGAATTGAATCTTACTGGGAATTTGAATTTTCAAAAAGAAGAAATTAATGAAATCACTGAATAAGAGAAAAAAGATGAAGTCCAATAGGAGTAAGAAATCAAGTACCCCCAAATCAAAAAAGATGTCAATGTAGAAAACATAATAAAAGATGTAAGTTATGGTATTAGAACCAGATTAGTAATATAGAATCAATGTGAATATGTGGCGCTCATATCTCAGAAAGAGTCTAAGAATGTAGAGGAAGTATTAGAAGATGAAAACTAGATCATGGCCATGCAATATGAAATAAATCAATTTGAAAGAAATAAAGTATGGAATTTTATCCATGGACCATTGGATCAATTTGTAGTTGGAACTAAATGGGTTTTCAGAAATAAACTTGATGAATATAGAACAATCACAAGGAACAATACAAGATTAGTGGCCAAAGGATGTAGCTAAGAGGAAAAAATTGATTACGATAAAACTTATGCTCCAGTGACTATATTAGAAGTTATTAGAATGATTTTAGCCTTCTCCTATTATATGACTTCAGATTATATTAAATGGATATTAAAAGTGTTTTTTTGAATGGTTATTTAAACGAGACTGTGTATGTAGAACAATCACCCAGTTATAAAGATCCGAAATATCCAAAACATGTTTTCAAATTGACCAAAGCCTAGTATGGATTAAAAGAAGCTCCTAGAGCTTGGTATGAGTGGTTCAGCAATTTCTTAATTAAAAAAAAATTAAAAGAGGAAACATTGATACAACTCTTTTCATCAAAAGAAAAGAAAATAATTTTATGATAATCCAAATTTACGTAGATGATATAATTTTTAGAGGAATTAGTGTAAAAATGTATGAAGAGTTTGCAAAAAGAATACAATGAGAGTTTGAAAGAATACGATGAAAAAGTTAAACAATTTTCTAGTACTTCAAATTAAACAATCAGAAAAGAAATCTTCATTAATCAGTCAAAATATACAAACGATTTAATTAAAAGATTTAGGTTCAGTAAATATAAAGAAAATGTCATACCTATGAGTACAAGTCTGAAATTTAGATAAAGATGAAAATGACAAGTCAGTATGCCAAAAATTATACAAAAGCATAATTAGATCACTTCTGATCTCACTGTTTCGAAACTAGACATACAATTTAGTGTATGTCTTTGTACAAAATTCCAATCAAATCCAAAGGAGTTTTATTTGGCAGCAGTTTAAAAAATCTTTAGATATCTAAAGACACTATACATATAGATCTTTGGTATGATAAATATTCAATCTTTCAATTATATGGATTCTTTGATACAGATTTTACGGGGTGCAAATTAGATAGAAAAAGTACCAGCGATACCTACTAGTTCTTTGGAAGCATGTTGGGATCATGGTCTTCCGAGAAATAAAGTAGTGTAGTATTGTCAATAACAAAAATTGAGTATGTCTCTGTTAGATAATGTACTACACAAATTCTCTGGATTAAATATCAAATAAAAGATTATGGCATAGAATTTGACTGCGTCCCTATAAAATATGATAACACAAGTGCCATAAACTTAACTAAAAATCTAGTATACCACTTTTGAACCAAACATATTGAAGTGAGACACCATTTCATCAGAGACCATGTATTGAAAAATGAAATTGTTTTTAAGTATATAGAGACTCAAAAATAAATTGCTGACATTCTTACAAAGCCATTCGATAAAATAAATTTTGTTAACTAAGACGAGAATTAGGAATAACTGAAATAGAGAAATAAGAAGAAATGTGAAAAATAGAGCATAAGCTAAAATTCTGAAAATGAACTTGAAATCGACCTATTTCTCAAAGATGTTGATAAATTGAAAAATATAATCTTGACAACCTACTAATCATTGTCTTAGAAATCTGGTAGACCTACAGCTTAAAATGAGAAACAGATGTGAGCTTGTTGACTTGAGCTTAAGTGTGTCGACCTGTATATGAGTCGAAGTTAGGCCGATGTCTTTAAATATATATCGACCTGATTACCTTTGAACAATCCTTAAAATAGGTCAATGTACATGAAAAGGTGTCAACCTATTACATGTAGAAAGGAATATGAATGGTTGACACATCGACCCGTCTATCTTTCTCTTCCCCTAAATTCGAATTTTCCTCTTTTTCTCTGAAAACCTAGGCGAAACCTATAACCAAACCCTCTTCATCGAAACCTTCGTCTGCAAAACCTATTTCATCAAAACCCCCTTCACTGCCTTCGCAACCAGAGCCAATTCCACAGTTTAGCACTCACAAATTTAAATTGCTTAAACAAAGTGAGTTATATGAGAATTATTTTCAAGAAGGAAAGTCAATCAAGGAAGGTTGATTATTGGGTTTTTCTAAAGAGGGCTAATTTCAAGTATGAAGAACACTCGACTGAGGTATGCCCTAATTGGTTAATGATTCTCAATAGATTCATTCATGAGAAGGTGATTACGTTATTCTATAACAATATTGAAGTGATTTCTAATGGAATTGAGAATGAGTCATGAATTATCCTAGATGAGCACTCTGTTTCATGGGCATTTAGGACAGATGTAAATGAGAAAGTGATTGAGGTCACTTCTAAGATAATTTGTAGAGAAAATGGTCTTGTATAGGTGCCGTATGATAAATGTAAACCATACATGATGTCTAGTTATTTAGAAAATACAAGAATTGTGTTCGATGATGAGAATCTAACTATTGTGAACACAAGTGCTACATAGTTAAGATTCCATGAACGAATGTTGCATTCAATTATGGCATATGTACTAAGACCTAGAGGAGGAAACTACACAACCATCTCTAGAGAAGATTTCTAGTTAATGACTTGCATTATGAGTGGAAAGAATCACAAATTATACTTCATAGTCCCTTACTTCATGATTACTGCATATAGATCAAAGAACTCCCTTCTACCATATGCTAATATGATCTCTGAAATCCTATTATGTAACTATATGAAATTAGATTAGGATATGGTGATTGAATTGAATGAGAAAAATGGAATCATGTAACTGTGTAGAGTTGGAATCGATGCTTCTTCTATGGTGATTAAATTGAATCCTATCATGTAATAATGAGGGTGTATGAGTTAGAAAAGATGGTGGAGCAATCAAGAGGCAAATAGAGGAGATAGGAGAAAAACTTAAGGAAACAACATAAACTGAATAAAGGGAAGGAAAAATGGAAGATGATGGATAGCCATCCAGCTCTCAACCTATCACACTTGACATGATTTGGGAAAATTAGAAAAAATTGAGAAGAGACAACTTCTTCAAGGTCAAATGAGCTATGTCTTGAAGATGGAACTTCAAGACATTAAGAATAGACTAGACTCCCTTGTAAAAGAAAAAGGAAAACTATCTTATGATCCCAAACCCTCTCATTCATGCTGATATTAGTTTATGTTTTATAATACTTTTCTAATGGTTTATGTCTTAGCACTTTATGTAGTTTACATGTCATTTTCTTTCTTTTAGAACTAAATCTGTATTTTATTGCTGAATTTCAATACTGCTTTGCTTACGTATATTCTTGTTTGCTACAATTTCAATGATTGTTGATCAATGCATTTAGACTTGTGCAATTCTAAAAATGGATGTATATACACTGTATCATATCTTAAGCTGTGTGAATGTATATGTAACACTGACATTGCGGTGTCCGTACAAGTGTGCTAGTTTTGAAATATATATATATATATAGAGAAAACTTTTTTTATTTATATTGATTTTTGATTTTGGGTATATTTTAAGTTTCCGTATTCGCAATCATAATAAGCCCCATTTTTATGAAATTCGCATTCTAGCGAAATATGGGTGTGAAATTATATATGTACATATATATATATATATATATATATATATATATATATATATATATATATAATTGTAAAAAAAAGGGAAGGTACTGCGTTTTGGCCCAAAACACAGCACCTCCCCCAAATATGATTAGGGCTTTTAGCCCTAATCTCTCCCTCTCCTGTCTCTTTATCTCTCTCCCGCTGCTCTCTCCTTCCGCCGCACGCACAGTCGCTCTCCCTCTCCTCCGCCATCCTCTCCACCGCTCACCGGTGGTACTATTGTCACCACCACCTAGTCGACCCCCTCTGTCTTCTCTCTTTACCTTACTCTCTATTTTTCTCTCATTCTCTTTGGCTTCGCCCGAACCCACCATCCATCGCCGCCGCTCATTTCGCCGCTGTTGCTCCTTCCTCCTGTGAGCACCGACCTTCCGTGAGCGTGACTGCAACTCCTTCCGCCACTGCGCGATCTCCCCGGTGCGAGCCGAGCTTGCCCCTGCGCGATCCACCCAGCACAAGCATGATTGCGCCACTGCGTTATCCTCCCCGTGCAAGCACAGCACGAACACAGCACGCAACCCTCTCGCGAAAGCGGGGCTTCAGCTCGCGAGCACGCGCCTTAGTCCGCAAGCACGAGCCAGTGCGCGAGCGCGCACCTACTCACGAGCGCGCCTACGCACGAGCGTGCACTAACCCGTTAGCGCGCAGCCCACGAGCCCACTGCGGCCCGTAAGCCCGCCAGCCTACTGATCCCCGAGCCCACGACGGCTTGCGAGCCCGTGACAACCCACGAACCTCTACGCAGGTAACTGATTTAGGGTTTTGATTCTGATTTAAGTGTTTATGACCTAACTAATAAATCTTGTCTTGATAGGGAGTATTGCAGATTTTGAGTGATTGAAGAGATATTCGGACGAAGGTCTGCACTCTGAGAACACCCTATGTGAGGGATTTTGGATCCATTCGATTTGGTTATTGAATTTAGGGTAAATTTAGGATAAGAAGTCTTGTATATGCTAGAATGTAAACTAGATTCGAATAGAATGTATTTTCGGACATTGTATGTAATTCATTAGGTTAAATGTAGGAATTTATATGAAATGGGACTGTTCAGAATGATAGAATCAAATTAAGTTGATTAGAATAGTTTCCCTTGAAATTTAAATTGACCTATGCATGAAAATAATCAGAAATTAAGATTTGAGTTCAAGGGTTGATGCAGCATTTCTCATTATAAATTGTTCTGCTCATAGACAATTTAAATACGATCTCCGTATTATGAAAATAGATTTCTATACCTTGAAAATGACATATAGCTTTAAACATTTGGATGAGAATCGAAAAGTGTATGATTTTTTAAAGATTTTCCATCTTATAGGAAAATTATTTATTTTAAGACTTATTTCTGATCTTGAGTGGTTTTAGGCTTAAATTAGACTTGGTTTAAAAGTATATTAATTATTTATAAATGAAATACAACTGATGACATTAGAGTGTATTCATAAATTGAAGAGTTAAGGTTTGTACAAACTTAGGGAAAATAAATAAACCCTATAATACTTGAAAATTTGATATTAAATTGTGATAATCTGATTAGGTTGATCTTTTTAGAGACTCGAGGAGTCAGATTTGATTTATTTTAAAAATAGGGAGTGACCACCCTCCTTAGAAAGGTGAGTGAGACTTTGACATCTACTATTAATTGACAAATCATGTTTTACCGATTTTCAAATGACATGATTTCTATACGTGTGAAAACTTAATTTTTGGATTTTGATAGATATATTTTTGTGACCATTGGAGTGTCCCAACTGTTGATTTTATTGATTTGCATCCATGAATTTGATAACCGGATACTGTGCCATTTTTTTTTGACATATTGATATGTTTTAATGTTGAATGGATTTACATGTACTATTTGGACTTACACCCGACCGACGTTATGTTACGATGAATGGGGCTATATGTCCGATTGACGTGATGATGTGATGCATGGGGCTACGTGTCCCGCCGACTTGGTGATATGGTGATATGCTTCCTATAGCATTCCGTAGCTACGAATAACATTTGGTAAAGGCACCCCTTGTCCCCGGATACGCTTCGACAGGAGGTATCCGTCAAATTGTCATGTGTATGGGTGTCCTAAGTTGACCCTCATCGGGGAGGACGTGAGTTTACCTCTATCTAGCACTGGGCGGGACACCATACACGGCCGACTATATATATATATATTATTAATATTATTTACAGGCTAGTTGGAGTAGCCTATGGCCAACATTGGGGTAGAGAGCCATATTTGATATTTGAATAGTGAAAACCCCCAATGCGCCCGTTCTTGGTCGAGGTAGATTATTGTCGAGGTTGTTTGTTCGGCTGGCTCTACATATGTGACTTGATACATGGATGGATGCATATGTTATTTTCTGATGTATGCCTTGAATATGTTTTACTCTGAAACAACACGTTATTTTCACACACTCGATATTATGTTTCATGTTTTGACACTTCAAGTTCACTTTTGATATTGATAGCACGATATCAATCCCCTCACTTGTTGAGTATCCTCCTATAGATACTCACCCCTCACTTTCTTTCCCACAGGATTAATGTTGGACTGAAGAAAAATTTTATGATTTCATACTTGTGACGTGGACTTGATAGCACCGAGTTTGGGTATGGATGTTACCATATCTTCTGCTATAATTATTGGAGATTTAGTTTGATCAATGTACTCATCTATTTATTTTCTGGGATGACTGTATAATTATGAACATTTATTCGAGAAACTCTCATATTGACTCGGTTCACTTGCATTGAGGCGCCTATATGTATTTAAAATGTTAACTTAGGAATTTATTGTACATGTGTATAAACATTTAGATTTGTTCGGTGTGGCGGCTGCTCATGCTCTAGTTTAGCATGACAGTAGAGGTATGTGGCTAGAACTGTTAGAAATTTTTATAGCCTTGCGTTGTCCTGATTGTCGGCTGTGGTTTGGTTAATGGTTGTGAGGCTGGGATGACCATTTTATTAAATTGACAGGATGGTTGTGAATATATTACAGGGTAAATTATACATGGGAGACCTCCGAAATATGGGAAGATTATATCCAATTTTCTGAAAAATGTAGCCGGCATCCAGGGCAACGGGCGGCTGCTCATGACCCCGGTTTGGGGCGTAACAGTATGCATGTTAAATTACATTGGCATATGAAGTTGATGTATGCTTGTTGAAAATGGAGCGAGGTTGATAAGGAACTGTCTTGCTAAAGATAGTGTTAGTGCTGAAAATATGTGAATGATGAAAAAAGGCAGTATTGAAGAGAAGTTAGTGTTAGTTGTTGAAGTTAATCTAAATGTATGCTTTATTTGAGAGAGAGCAATTTAAATATAAAACTCAGACTGTTAGTTGCTATAATTATTTTTGACCCTTTTTATTGATGACAAAAAGGGGGAGAAAATGGTAGAAAAGAGTAGTAGAAAAGATGCTTAGGGGGAGTGTGATGCCTGTTGTTTGATACTGCATTGTATATGGTTTGATGCAACAGTAGCTGCAATGTGTGTGTGCAGCATAGTTTGGTGAAAATATGGTAGTGATCGTGCAGTGTGGAAATATGGTTTGATGACAGTATGGGAAAATAGGCTTGGACTTAGGTTTATACTTAAGAGGGAGACAGTTTGATAGTGAAAGTGTACAATGTAGAGTGCAATGCTGGAAGTTAAGTGTACAGTGCTGATGGTGCTAAGTTAAAGCAGTGTAGTGCAGCAAGTGCAGTACAGGTACATCAATAATGTTAGGCTTAGACTCATGGTGTTAGGTGTAGTGCAGTGTGCAGTGCGTGTGGTATGTTGATGAAAGGTTAGACTGATGATTGATAGGTTTTTGAAATTGAGTGGTAGTATAGTATGAATCAGATACAACTCCAAATTAAATTTTCAAACATAAGAATCAATAGGATCAGAAGCCCTAGATAATTGTTTGAAGTTTTGTCATCATAAAAAAGAGGGAGATTGTTGAGGGTGATAGGTTTTGATGATGATAAATCAGAGGAAAACAGATTTAAACAAATCAGAAAGCCATTAGAAAACGAAAATTTGCAAACCTTGTCGACCTGTTCCTATAGGCCCACCAATTTTTAGATCCATATCGACAAATTTTAGCCACATCTTAAACATATTGACCTGATAGTAACCCTTATCGACCTAAATAAAACAAACATAATATTTTGTCCAAGTAAAATTATGTCGTCAATCCTGAAAACATGTCGACCTGTATTGAATATTCACATATCTTGTCAACTTGAGTTAAGCCTTGTCAACTTGTCTCACATGTCGACCTAAATTAGTTCACACATCAACCTGTTTAATGTGACATGTCGACATATCGGACAACGTTTCGACCTGATTCCTTGTATTTTAAGGAAAACACAATGATTTGCATGTTGACTATGTCAATACATTAAACATATCGATCAATTTCAGAGAACAGATCCACAAATTTTATGAACACACAACATTATGTCGATGTAGACTTAAAACATGTCGACCTAGACTGTTGACTCTTAAGTAACACATGTCGATATCTAATTAGAGCCATGTCGATACATCAGAACACATTGACCAATTTAAGCCTACGTATCCACCTATTTAATTTGATACATGACTTTGTTGACCCAAGCACTATCTTGTTGACTTGATTAGTCAAGAACACAATATAAATTTTTGGAATTTAGGTCGATGTGTTATTTAGACTTGTCGACCCAAAAATTGTCAGAAATCAAATTTACGAAACAAATTTAAACTCAATGTTCATCACCTTTTTCTGCATATATGAATATTTCTATTTTGATCAAATCTAACATTTAAATGTAGTAAAAACAAGTTTCGATTGGCTAACAAGAAAGTGATGCCAGTGAGAAAATAGATCTTGAGCATGAAAAATGAGTGTTGTTGCAAAACATTAATTGATGGATATTAAATGAGCATCGTTCGGCTTAAACAACCCTATAACGGATTTCTTTAATGTAACAATAAATACCAGATGTGAAGAGGTGGATGCTTGAATTTAATTACTCTGAACAACCAAGTCTAAATGCATTTACTACTCTCTGCTACTACAAGTCACATACTCTATTTTGTCATTTGATATTCATTAACTTTCTTTTCGAGTGTAATTAATTCTGAAATCAAGTCTATTAAATCTAAGAATTAGAGCCTCTGGTCCTTGACAATTTCCTTCTCACCTTTACTGAAATTTAAAAAGACCAAAGAGTGAGTCACTGCTTTGGGTGTAGAGAAACTGAGCCATTCAATGTAAGATTGGGAAAGGGAGATGTAAGGCTTCCTATGTTCTATAAATAGGGGAGTCAAAAATTGAAGAGAGTATCGAGTTTTGAAACATTTGTAACTAGTCCTCAAATTACTCTACCCTCAGTTCTTATCTCTTGTAAAATCCCTTTCGGGATAAAAGTATCCTAAAAACTGTTCCTACTGGAACATTATCTTTTGTTGTAATCTTTTATCACAAATAAAACGATGAATTAGTCGGTATCTTTCATGTTTATTGGAAAAATTCAAAATTCTTTAGTAGACACGGTTTCTGTGAAGAGTTTGAGAAACGTTCGGATTAGGAGATCCTTCTTGATTTTGAAGTCAGCTAGGCTAGCACTTGCCTTTGGCTACAGAATAGTAGCCATAATAGAAGGACAAGGTAGCTGTTAGGCTAGAGATGCATCAAGAAGATTGTGGTAGGCCTGGAGACCTTGAAAAATCAAGAGGCATATTTTGATTTCTTAATTCTTTTACTATTCACATCCTATGATCTGAAAAATGAATTACGAATTTTTAACAATGACTATGAATACTCTAATTCAGAATAATTTTATAATAGAATTTAAAGAAAAACAATTAGATTGTTTTTACCCTTCTCATATTTGGGATTAGAGCTAGTTATTCTAGCAATGTTCCGATTATTAGAAAATTGTAAATTTAGACTCCAACACTTTCAAGAAAAAGAAAACTATCTAAAAGAATAGTTGGATAGAAATTATAATATCCGGACCTATAGGATTTTTTTGATAAGCCTTCATCATGTAAGAAAATGCATAAATGAAATAAATCAGACGTTAAGGAGTTTACATGCTTAAAAACATGCAGATAACATATAAGGCATTATTAGAAGCCAAACACAAGATCTATTTGGCAAGATCTGAGATCAAGGCTCTAAAAATACAACTCAAACAAGAACGTCATTGGGATGACGTCCTTGTCATTCAACTAAAAATTAGGACCCTAAGAGTTTGAGTGTGGTTATTAAGAAATCATATGTCAAGGCTTGCCATTTAACTATGAAATTAATAAAAGAGTGTAAGAAACATTTGGATCGGGATATCCTTCTTGATTTTGAAGTCAGCTAGGTTAGCGTTTCCTTTAACTGCATAATAGTAGCCGTAATAGAAGGTGAAAGTAGCGGTTGGGCTAGAGGCATATCGAGAAGGTTGTGATAGGTCTGAAGACCTTGAAAAACCAAGAGGTATATTTTGATTTTTTAATTCTTTTGCAGTTTGCATCCTATGATCTGGAAAATGAATTGCCAATTTTTAACGATGACCACAGATACTCTAATTCAGATTAATTTCATGACAAAATCTGAAGAAAAATAATTAGATTGTTTTTACCCTTCTCATATTTGGTATCAGAACTAGTTATTTTAGCAATGTTCCGATTATTAGAAGATTGTAAATTCAGACTCTGACATCTTGAAGAAAAAGAAAACTATCTAAAAGAACAATTGGATAGGACCCTTAGGATATTTTTTATAAGCCTTTGCCATGTAAGAAAATGCATGAACGAAATAAATCAGATACAGAGTTTACATGCTTAAAAACATGCAGATGACATATAAGATATCATTAGAAGCCAGACACAAGATCTATTTGACAAGATCTGAGATCAAGGCCCTAAAGATACAACTCTATATGTACAAGAGTTACGACAATCAAAATAGGAGACTGTAGAGAAATATGGATACAAAACTGGACTAACGTCTATTTGCTAAGAAATATAGAAATATCTACGGATGAGACAACATCTCAATTAAATGATTTAACTTTAATCATGCAAGTTAAAGTCTTTAATGAGGATACAAAGAAAAACCTTACCACTATAGCTAACATATTAGGAGAACCCTTGTTACTAGGATAAATCAAATAGGTACTCTAAATGACCTAACACACGTACAACAACTCATCAATGAGGAGTTAACACATAAAAGTGTATGCAAAAGAATAAAACGAATAGATGAGAAATAATGGAGTTTAGAATAAAAAGTGGAAATGATTCTATAAATTACTCTTAGAATACATAATGAAAGTGTAGGACCTCAGTTAGAGGTTTATGAAAATGGAGTGAAAATCCATTAATCCAAAAAATAGTGGAAACACTAATGAAAAAATTTACGGTATGTATAAAGATTTGGATATCGTAAATAAAAACCTAGAAAGCACAATGAATCTACGTCTAAGCTCTAAAAGAGCTAGAAAAAAAGCACAGTAAATTAAACCTAAGAGAACATCATTCCTAAATGCTCTTAAAAGGATGATAGAAACTCATATCCCTTCGTTAAAGGAAGAAAAGGACAAACAGATCTAAATTTTAGAAAAAGAGGTACAATAACTAAGAGATTTACTGTTAAAAGAACAAGAAGGAAAAGAGAAGGTGGGAGAAGATTCAAAACCCAACAAAAGGATAAACACCCTCACAAGAGATGATGAAAACTTTGAAAATAAAGAAAGAACATAAATGGTTGAAATTCTAGAATTTGAGAAAAAAATCCATAAAAGAAGTTTTAGGACTAGTAGTCAATCTAGATTTAGAAAAATATGAGAAATAGTTCTTGGAAACTAAATTCGAAGGAGAAGATCTAGAAACCAAACGATCAGAAGAAGATATTAAAGAATATCTCTCTGAAGATGATTCTAAATTAGCAATATATATGGCTGATTCTCAAACCTCAGAAGATAATCCCCATACATTACAGGATCATCCTATGCAAGGGAAAAATGGAGTAATGGGACCCCCTAGAGAATATAAAGATAGAACTTCGAGCAATGCACCTACAGAAAGTGAAGGGAGAAGAATAAGACTCTTGATGGACTAAGAGAGCATATGGGATACATTCCCAACTCTAGTAATAACATTACCGCAGGAGTACTTAGGTAAACAAAAGAAGATACCATCAAAAGAATGAGAATATAGTTAAATCTTGATTTCACAATTGATAAGAAAGTGTTAACGATAGATGGGTTCAAACCACCCAATTAATAGCCACAGCAAATAATTGACTAATTGATCAATTAAGAAGATATATTCCCCAAGTTATGGAAGGAAACATAACTCGAAACTGGTAGGATAACATGTCTTTACCAGAAGAAAAGATCATCCTATATGGAACTTAAGATAGAACTATACTCAATACTAAGAGTATAGAATCCATCATGGAAACAATTAAAGCAACACTATACCTAAAATTATTGGGACAACAATTTGGCGTCCAAAAAAATTATATAAAAATAATTTAATCCAACAAAATAGATAAAGGTTGGATAAATTGGAATGTTGTTCATTTAAAATTTTTAATGAATATGTAGCACATTTCGAAACCTACTACTGGCAAAATAGTATTTCGAAAGATGAGCAGAAATTCTATTTAAACAAATTCTTTGATAGGTTACCAAGGAGATTTGGGATGCAACTTGAAAAGAATGCATTATAGAAAAAGAAAGTCAAAATCTGACTCCTATAGATAATTTAGGAGCCCGAATTGAATATATAAGAACAAAACTAAGAGACTGGTGTCGACAGGTCAAACTCTTAAAGTAATTAAAAAATCATGACGATTGCCTATGTGTGGAATCAATGATGATATTCCTGATTTAGGATATAGAAAATCCTATTCTAAAAGAAAGGGATATAAGAAACAAAGATTTAAGAAAAATAGAATCTATACAAAATTCAGAAAATATAAGAAAAAGAATAAAAGAAAAATCATTTCAAGGAAATGAAACTGGAAAGATACAAGAAAAGATCATAAGAAGGTAAGATCTTATAACAAATCCACATGTGAATGTTGGAATTGGGGAGATAAAGGCCATTTTGAAGTTGAATGTCCAAAACAAAAACGTGGATAAAGGATTTATTACCAAAACACAGAAATCTCTATAGATATAGAGATTCCAAAGTAAATACATCCGATAGGAAAAAAAGAATACAATTATATCTCAGAAAATGAATCTATATATCACTTCTATATAGATACAGAAACAGAATCAGATAATGAGACTCCTTCTAAAGAAGATGAGTGACACTTCAAGCATAAGTAATAAAAGATCATTTATAGAACAGATTGATGATAATCAACGTTATCAACAAGTGACAATCCTTAGTACTAAACAAGTTAGAGAAATTAAAGATAAAAAACTTAAATCTCACGAGAAAACTGGATGTAGGACCAGTTGGATAAATGGAAGTCTAATCCATTAGAAAAATAAGATTAGTTATGGAATCCATTATGTTGAAACCCGACAAACATTGGAACAGGCTCAGAGAAGCTTTAGTATTAGCATAATCCTTAAAGAAAAAGTCAAATTAGCTCTAGAAAAGATGCATAGAGAAATAAGAAATAAAATGAAATATATCCTTATAGGAAGTATTCAAATAAGCGTTCAAGCCAACTATGGTAAAAAAAATAGATTCATAAATTCTACTACTAGTAGTAGATGATAGACTTACAAATCTCAAAGATAAAATTCTAGGATAGTAAAGGGAAATCTTTACTATAATCAGGTTCAATTCACGATTTATTCACATATTACATTAGCCTTAATGGATCCAGGAAAATCTGAGTTAAGAATTATCAATAAATATGTCAGAAAAGTCATAATGAGAAAAGCAGAATATGTATATTTTATAATCACATATTGCACAACATTTGTATTAAGCTCCAGTGTACATAGTCTTCAATTTGAAGAAAAGAAAACAATTGAAATTGAAGAAATCTTTGAAAATATAGGAACCTTTTTGGAACCACCAAAAACAAATCCTATAAATATAATAGAAATACCCTTAAGTCTAATAGAGCCAAGGATAGATGAAAGGATTAGATTAGAAAATAAACCTTCAATATCCTAGATATCGGAAGAGATGGAATATTAAGATATAAATCCTTAAGACCTTTGTATGTAGATGACTTAGGAAAGATACATAGTAAAAATAGACCCTCAACTAGTAGAAGGTTTATCAGTTCAAAACCTGATGAAGAATTTGAAAGAAAATTGATAATAAGAAATCCCTTTATCAATAACGAACTTACAAAGATTGTAGGTCAGTATAAAACTATAGAACCATGGTATACTGTAAAATTAGAATTAGATATTTTAATAAGGTATAATCTAATAAATCCTAATCTAATTAGGGATCAATTCGACTGATATCAATAGATAGTCCACTTGAGGACAATAAGTTATATGCCGAAGTAGCTTTTAGTTTATAAAATAAAGAGGTAATGGTACCATGTGCAATAAGCATAAAGGCTTAAAAAGTAGTCTTTGGAAGTTCTTTCCTAAGGCATACTCAAGCTCTCATAAGAGAAAGAGATGTACAAATAAACATAGAAGGACAAGAAATTGTTTTTCATAAAATATGAAACCTGCAAGGAAAACTGATAAATTGGTGATCATAATACAGGTTAAATATCCGAAATATAAATCCAAGTTTTTTCATTGCTTGGTAGACGTAGGAAGTCAAGTAATATTGGCACATGAAACGTATTTCCAAAAAAAAATTGGAAACCAAATGATAAAGTCATGATTGCTAAAGAGAAGGCAACCCAACAGAAATTACAACTATGACTACAGGAAATCATATTGTGATGGAAACACCAAATACTCGGAAAAAATTAAAAATATTCCGAATTTATCAGTGTAATACCATGGGACTAGGTTGCCAACTTGGAATGGATATAATAAAACTATTTAAAACTGTGATTCTGTTAACTAATAAGATAATTTGGATTATTCCTTGTAATCATAAGATCATTACACTCATATGGGCTACCTATCAAATTAGGCCACCAACCAAATTTGAACCATCAGAGTATGCGCTAAATCATGGTGAGATTATATATTTTCACAATTCAATTTCATCAGGATTTAAAATTATTCATTCATTAAAAGAAATACCAACATTATAAGCATTGTCAGAACAGAACTTTTCTGAAAACCCATTAGAGAGATGGCATGTAGATAAAATATATGCAGAAATTAAACTAATCAAGTTTTTTGTATAACAAAATATCCCTATTAGAACCAAAAGGATGAAATGCTCACAAGAAGATAAAGAATTTGAGAAACAAATCAAAAAATTGCTTCAAGCTAAAATAATTCGCGAAAGTGAAAGTCTTCATAGTAGTACAGCTTTCATGGTAAGAAATCATGGAGAATTAAAATGAGAAAAAGGCAGAATGGTTGTAGACTATAGACGATTGAATCGGTTACGATATTTGATGGATATTATATTCCATACAAAGATGTGTTATTATAAAAAATTGCTAAACATAAATGTTTTAGCAAATTTGATTGTAAATTAGACTTTTGGCAGATAATGCTGAAAGAAGAATCCAAATCTTTAACGATATTTAGTGCACCACAAGGACAATATGAGTAGACGTAATGCCATTCAAATTTAAAAATACCCCTTTAAATATTCCAAAGAAGGATGGATAAAGTATTCAAGAACATCAAAAATTTCTGTGTAATTTACATAGATGATATTTTGATATTTTCAAAAAAATGAAAAAGAACACAAAGAACATTTATATAAATTCACAAATATTGCTTATAATCACGGAATTATCATAAGCAAAAAAAAACTGAGATAAACAAATCCACAGTTGAATTTCTGGGAACAATCATAGATCAAATAGGAAAAGAACTCCAACCTCATATTTGTGAAAAATAGGAATCTTTCCAGATAAGTTAAAAGATAAAAAACAAGTTTAAAGGTTTTTAGGAGTATTAAATTATGGGGACCTTACATAAGAAATCTAAATAAGCTTAGACAACTCTTACAACGAGTAATTAAATGTGAAACCAATTTTAAATGGACTTCTGAATTAACCTTTGTTGTTTAATCAATAAAAGAGCAATGCAAAAACTTATCTAAACAAGCCTTGCCCACAAAACAAGAAGATTTATGTATTTTTGCAGATGTATTAGAAGAATACTGGGGTGCGACTCTAGTAACTATAGAAAGAAAATTATGTTAATATTCAGGAGGAACCTTCAAGAGAGCTGAAATAAACTATTCGATGAACGAGAAGGAGCTTTAGGCAATTAAAAGATCTTTAGAAAAATTTTGCTTATTTATTCTAGATAATCATATAAAGATCTTCACAGATAATACACAAGTCAAAGCATTTATTTTTAATGAAGTGCCTAAATTACCTCAATATAAAAGATTAACAAAATGGCAAACATATTTTACACATTTTGATTTTGAAATATGTTATGTTAAAGGTATTAATAATTCTCTTGCAGATTTTCTAAGCTGGGAATATGGACGAAACAATAACAAAGAAATCTGAAGACTTTCTAGATAGACTGGAAATGGTAATTCAAGCCTTTGAGGAAATTTCTCAGGAGTAAGAAGAAGTCAATACTCGGATTAAACAGTTAACAGAGAAAAATATCCGAACGGAAAAAGTTATTAAAGTACTAGCAGATCAATGTCATTTTCTATTTACAGATTATGGCAAGTATATCTTGGAAGAGGAGAAATCTATATATTTGGAAAGTATGGACATAAGTCCCTCTGAATATAGTCAAGCTCAACAACACTCGGAAATATATGAGGAAATATGCCCTAACAAGACCAATGATCATTCAAACGATCAAAATAAGTCTAAAAAATCCAAAGGCAAAAAATCCTCTGAAAATTCATCAAAAGATGACAAAGGAGAATCATATGTCCCGAAAAATGTTAACGGACATTTTCTTGTAGCAAAGCTAATCACACAAATGATCTTCGGAAGAAGGAACTATCACTTAGGTCTCAAAGCAAAAAAGAAGGCTCAACCAGTTCTAGGTAGAAAGCCTGAGAAAACTAAGAGAAATAATCCCAACCAAGGTCAGGATCATTGAAGATGACGGTTTCGTGAAGAAATCCAAAAAGATTCCTGCTCAAGAACCCTTTAATGAGAAAAAATTCTTGAAAGAGTATACAAAGATAATATATGTATTCTACAACATGAATAATTATGACATTCTCAATGTCTATGTCATTGGTGAAGGAAAGTACCCAAGGTTAACCTTACTACCTGGAGTTGGATCTACAATGGTGGAGAGAAGTTATAACTATGGAGTTATAAATCTTTTGTACCTAACTTGAGACTCTATTTCAGATTTAGATCTACTTCCAAAAATGATGCAGGGAGCCATAAGAAAATTCATGGCTAATCATTCAAAAAATCAATTTTTTTGTATAAAATTCTGTTCAGTTCCTCTAGATGCTATAGAAAGAAAGAAGTTCAAAACTTTTCAAATCATCAACATTCAACCTGTCAAGGCGAAACAAGGTGAACTCGATGTCAAAATAGCACCACAAAAGCTATACCCTTCCCCTAATTTCAAAGAAAAATGGTTAGAATTTGTGAACTTTAAAAGAGTCCTTGGATTGTTCGTCATTTATGAACAGTTTAAACAAGTGATAGGATAGAATCTTGATATTTATGATCAAGATAAAGATAATATAATTATCATCAACCGAAGAGGAGATTCCACTAAGTTTGAAAGAATTGAGAAAAATGTCGCTAACTTTAAACCCTCATCAAGTGCAGATACTCAAAGACAACTATGCATTCGGCTACGTTAGTTAGATGCTAATATTGTGCCAAGGATCGGGAAGGGGACCACACATAAAGAATCCATGAGAAAATGTTAGCCATTGACGATAGAAAACAAAAAAGAAAAAGTAAAGGCATAGATACCTTTTGCTTTTCAAAAGATGTTGTCTTCCCCAAAACTGAATGTTGGCTAATAATACTCTTACTTAACAAAATAGTTGAAGTCATGTGATTAAAAGAATATGTGAGAAAGGGAGATGCAAGGTCTCCTATGTTCTATAAATAAAGGAGTTGGAAATGGAAGAGGGCATCGAGTTTTGAAGCGTCTGTAACTAGTCTTCAAACACTCTACCCTCATTTCTTAGCTCTTGTAAAATCCCTTTTGGGATAAAAATGTCCTAAAAACTATTCGTACTAGAACAACATCTTTTGTTGTAATCTTTTATCACAAATAAAATGATGAATATTCAAAATTCTTTAACAGACACGGTCACTGTCAGAGTCTGAGAAACGTTCAAATCAGGATATCTTTTCTGATTTTGAAGTCAGCTAGGGTAGCACTTGCCTTTGACTGCAGAATAGTAATCGTAATAGAAGGCAAAGGTACCAATTGGGCTAGAGATGTACTGAGAAGCTTGTATAGGCCTGGAGACCTTGAAAAAGTAAGAGGTATATTTTAATTTCTTAATTCTTTTACTATTCACATCCTATGATTTGAAAAATGAATTGTGAATTTTTAATGATGATCATGAATATTCAAATTCAGAATAATTTTATGATAGAATCTGAAGAAAAACAAATAGATTGTTTTTAATTTTCTCATATTTGGTATCAGAGCTAGTTATTCTAGTAATGTTCTGATTATTAGAAGATTATAAATTTAGACTCCGACACTTCAAGAAAAAAAAAAAACTATCTAAAAGAACAATTGCATAGTAATTATAATATCTGGACCCATAGGATATTTTTTGTAAGCCTTCATCATGTAAAAAAACACATGAATAGAATAAATCAGATTTTACGGAGTTTACATGCTTAAAAACATGCAGATGACATATAAGACATTATTAGAAACCAGACACAAGATCTATTTGGCAAGATTTGAGATCAAGGCCCTAAAGATACAACTCAAACCAGAACGTCATTAGGATGACGTCCTTGTCATACAACTAAGAATTAGGACCCTAAAAGTCTGAGTATGGTTATTAACAATACATATGTTAAGGCTTGGCTTTTAACTATGAGATTAATAAAAGAACTTTGTGTTGAGCTAGATCAGTTGAAGGTTGATGAACAAAGGTACCTACTTATGTGGAAATTATCAGAATCCAATTCTTATGATATTTACTATACGTGATATAGAAAGAGTCATAAGAAAATCAAAGGAATAGAAAGTCTAATTAGAACTTTTATGGAATAACGAATAGATCAACCTTCTAATGTGTTTCACTAGGACATACTAATGTGGCAACAGAAAATGTCCCTAATGTGCTATACTCTAGAGAAACGGGAGACATCTCTAGATATATAAGAGCTACGACATTCAAAGTAGGAGACCGTAGAGAAATATGGACACAAAATTGGACCAACCTATATTGGCTAAGTAATATAGGAATATCAATGGCTGAGACAACGTCTCAATTAAATGATTTAACTTTAATCATGCAAGTTAAAGTCTTATATAAGAATACAAAGAAAAATCTCACTACTATAGCTAATAGGCTAAAAGTCTATGCGAAAGAATAAAACGAATGGAAGAGAAACTAAGGAGTTTAGAATCAAAAGTGAAAATGATTCTACAAATGACTCTTAGAATATATAATAAAAGTGTAGGAACTCCGTTAGAGGTTTGTGAAAATGGAGTGAAAATCCAATAATTCAAAAAATAGTAGAAACACTAATGAAAGAATTTACGGTATGCATAAAGATTTGGATATCATAAATAAAAACCTAGTAAGTGCAATGAATCTAATTTTGAGCTCTAAAAGAGCTAGAAAAGAAGTGCACGAAATTAAACCGAAGAGAATAGGATTCCTAGATGCTCTTAAAAGGATGATAGAAACTCCTACAATTTTGGTGAAGGAAGAAAAGGACAAACAGATCCAAAAATTATAAAAAGAGGTTCAACAACTAAGAGATTTGATGTTAAAAGAACAAGAAGGAAAAGAGAAGGTGCGAGAAGATTCAAAATCCAACAAAAAGATAAACACCCTCACAAGAGATGATAAAAACTTTGAAAACGAAGAAAAAACAGAAATGGTTGAAATTCTAGAATTTTAGAAAAAATCCATAAAAGAAGTTTCAGAACTAGTAGTAAATCTAGATTTAGAACAATATGAGAAACGGTTCTTGGAAACTAAATTCGAATGAGAAGATCTATAAACCAAAATATCAGAAGAACATATTAAAGAATATCTCTCTGAAGATGATTCCAAATTAGCAATATATATGGCTGATCCTCAAACCTTGGGAGATAATCCCCATACATTTCAGGATCATCCTATGTAAGAGGAAAATGAAGTAACGAGACTCTGTAGAGAATATCAAGATAGAGCTTCAAGCAGTGCCCCTAGAGAAAGTCAAGAGAGAAGAATGAGAACATTTGATGGACTAAGAGAGCATATGGGATACATTCCCAACCCTGGTAATAACATTGCCACAGGAGTACTTAGGCAAGATGAAGAAGATACCATCAAAAGAATAAAAACATGATTAAACCTTGATTTCACAATTGATAAGAAAAGGGTTATCGATAGATGGGTTCAAACCACCCAATTAATAGACACAACAAATAATTGATTAATGAATCAATTAAGAAGGTATATTCCCCAAGTTATGGCCACAAAAAAGAGATAAAGGACATTTTGAAACCAAATATCCAAAACAAAAACGTGGAGGAAGGATTTATTACCAAACACAGAAATCTCTAAAGATATAGAAATTTCAAAGCAATTACATTTGATAGAAAAGAAGAATACAATTATATCTCAGAAAATGAAACATATATGAGTTCAAAATAGATACAAAAACAAATTCAGATAGTGAGACTCTTTCTGAAGAAGATGAGTGACACTTCAAGTATAAGTCGTGAAAGATCATATATAGAACAGATTTATGATAATCAACGTTATCAACAAGTAACAATCATTAGTAATAAACAAGCTAGAGAAATTAAAGATAAAAAACTTAAATCTCATGAGAAATTTGGATTTAGGACCAGTTGGACACTTGGTGTACTGTTTATTGTACTCATCATTATTCCATATATGATATATTTTTATTTTCATATAGTGAAAGTCACTCGGAACGTTTTCCACTGTATAATGCCCTTGAAAATTTTTGGCGAGATTGCCGTGAGCTAAAATTTTCCCCTCCGTGCCATTTTAAAACCTACACGTGCAATTATCATTGGAGGCGAAAATTTGTTCTCACCGAAAAAAAAATTAGGCCTAATATGGGATTTTGGCCCTAAGTGAAATTTTGAGAGTTTTGGGGTCAATTTAGAATTTTTACAAGTCAAGAGTCTTATTTACAATTTACATGAATTTGGGAATAATTTAAATAAATGTATTCTTCCAAAACATGACCCAACAAGTATTTGTGGATAGTAGAATGTGACATGGCAGAGAGAGAGAGAGAGAGAGAGAGAGAGAGAGAGAGAGAGAATTTCTTGACTTTTGGGGACTTAATTTAACGGTGGAAATGGGATGAGAAAAAGGTGAAAATGCTTGGGGCCATTGGATCAAGTAGTTGGGGGACAAAACATTTAATGGAAACCTTGGATTGTGTGGTGTGAGAAGACAAAAAGCCAAAATTGTGTGGTTTGTTCATTCCATTTGCTTGCCAAACTGTAAGAGCCAAGGAAGAAACACAAGAAGCTCTCTATTGTTCTTCCTCATAGCTGTGGACTGCTAAGGTAAGATCTCTAAATCTTTCTACATATTACCTGAATTTTATTTTATAGTTCCTTTTCATACATCTTGAGTTACAACATATCTAAATTTGGGACAAAAATGAGGAAGTTTGGTGGATGAACATAGGGCAGCCGAGAAGGAGACTTAAGAAATTCTGGAATTTCTGAAATTTGGGTATTCTGACCTTGTAGTGGTATTTTAGCCATAACACTTTCTGCACAAAGGCAAATTGAGTGAAATGTTTACACATGAAACTAGACATTCATAGCTTTAAAATGAGATAAGAACCGTTGCATTCTGAGTAGAGATGGATTTTTTAATGATTTTTTTAGTTAGGTATTCTGTAGAATCATGTCCTGTTCTATTTTTGTTCTGCCCTGCTTCTGCCTTGGAATTGATTCTGATTTTGAGGTGCCTTCTGGTTTGAATTAGCTTGAGCCCTAGTTATGAGATTTGTAGCTCTAGATCTTATCTTTCTAACGAGATAAGAATCACCTTAATCTGACTCTTATATCAAAAGTTATGATAGTTCTCCCAAAACTGTTCAAATTTTCACTCTGTTTTCGGTCCCAGATCAACAGCCTTATTTGTGACCTATTTAAACCCCCTTCTGGACAGAATTAAGATGACCTCTCAAAATGACAGTTGTAGTGTTTCTCGCATCTTTAAAATGAGATAAGAATCATGTGATTCGGAGTTGTGTAGTGAAAGTTATGGCCATTTTCCCACGACTGTGCAAATTGTGGTGTGTGTAGAATTTTAGATTTAAGCTTGTGGACAATTTTGGTGCAATGATAAATATGAACGGATGTACTTGAGGTCAAGAGTGTGAAGGGTTGTGTGTGATCATGAATGCCTTGTATATGTGTATATGAGGTGTGTTTGTATGATATATGTGTGTTGGAATTTGAGTGTAAAATTTCATGTATGTGGTGTTTGTGTGTGCAACCATGAGAAGACAAGTATGTGAGTCGGAGAGTGCCAAGGCAAACCTTAGTAGTTTTCCGTGATTTTTTATGGATAGCTTGTAGACATCCTAAATTATTACATGTTAAAAATTTGGAGTCATTTGAAGTTAGTTTGATAGGGAAACCAATAGCAAAACCGGGACAGCCAAAATCTAGAAATTTGGAAATTTTGGAAACTCGTATGGGGCAGTGAGTTTCCTTGGACCGGCAGCCATAGTTGCCCTTGGTTTGTTTCAATAAAATTTTGCAGAGACCTCGCACACATCCTAAGGACCAACATATCCAAAATTGAGGTCATTTAGAGCCCATTTGCTTAGTGAACTACTAAAAGAACTGAACTAGCTAAGGAATGATTCAATTTCTGACCTTGGGATGCAAAACCAATGCAATTTCTACCTTGCTACATTACTACAACAAAACCAACTTCAGAATAAGATTTAGCACAAGAAAATGAAGGGATCCATCAAGAAAAACTATGGGGTCAATGGAAATTGGACTTAGCCGGGTTGGAAATCGGACAAAAAAAAAATGGCTAGGAAAGGAGAGTAGGTTAGATTTTGACAATGCAACGTTCTACCCCGTTTTGCGGCAGTAAGTTTGACTCTGAGTGCAGCCCCCTTTTCCGATAGAACTGGATTTTGTGCCAGTTATATGAAATGTATATCTATGTCTTATCTTTCCAACGAAATAAGAATCGCCTCAATCTGATTCATCTGTCAAAAGTTACAGCCATTCTTCTGAAACTCGACAGAGGGTCACCCATTCTCCAACACCAAAAATAGTAGCGTTGCACGACTCCCTTCCCGCCCTTGTTTGCAAAAACTCAAAGCTGAAAAATTGTAGATCTCCCACTTAGCCACCTACTGTAAAATGTCAGCCAATTTGCACAAGGGAATCAAAAGTTATACAAAATCTCCCAAAACTATGTAGAAAAGATTCTGCTTCTCGGCCAAAACTAAACAGAGATGTTGGTAATCCATTTCAGATCCCTTCTGGGCATAATTGGGAGAAATCCAAAACATGAAAAATGTAGGGTTATTTTCTTCTAAATACTGTAAGACTTTCAGGAAATTTAGGGTTTTGTGTTAAACGTTGTGAGGGCTATACTAAACTTGGTCAGAACAGACTTCTGAAACGTAATGTGGGTACAATGGTGCTATTTCATGGACTTGCACTAAGAATCCGAGAAAGTGCCCAACTAGGAAGTTGTAGCCCTATATCTTAACTACATTATAGTCAAATATCAGAGTAGTTACATGCGTACATGGTAAAATATGAGAAATTTGCTAAAACAGGACAAAATAAAAAATGAGAGTTGGATTGGTTTAAAAATGTGAACTTTAAGGAATCTTCCACCGAGATTTTGGAGATAAGTTCAACACGAAATGTGTGAGTTTTTATGTGAGCCAACCATAGAAATTGGAATTTTCCAATTCCAACCCCGGTTGAGGAACTTGTGGTCTATTCTCGCGAATGATTAGATTTTAAAAAAAAAACCCTAGATTTGTCTATAACTAGGGTTACATCACATTTACGTCATCATATACGCATCATATAACCCCTTAAATGATACATATTCTATATTATATTTATAGAGCCTCGTTAGTGATATTGAAGGGAGCATTTTTATGTACCTCGAGATTCTTGTCGAGAGTGGCATACCCTTCCGTATTCTGTAAGTGAGATTTATTATATTATGTGTCTGATGTACAATATCATATTTTAAATGTTTTCTGATACAAGCATGATTTAATAAATATGTGATGTGAAATTTCTAATGGATTATGAAATGTTTTTGTGAATTTACGGAGTATCCACAAATATGTTTATATGTGTTGTATATGCATCCAAACGAGTTTTAAAATACGAAACCATGTCATTGCATTTGATTTATACATGTTTTATGAAATCATCCTTGTGGAAATGATTGACATTGCTTGAGAAATGTGGCATGGCATGTGATTGATTTGATTATGAAATTTTACATGGGCCGAGTGCCTTAGCATGTGATGATGATAACTTTATAATGGGTAAATCTCATTCCATAGTTACGAAGGATGCATATGTAGGGTGATCCACATTGCACCCGATACGCTTCTACGGAAGGTATCCCACATGATATCGGAAAATGGTAAATGTATTGTGATTCGAGACGGTACTAGTCAGGTTGAACCCATAAGGGGGAGGGCTATGGTGCGCTGTAGTCTGGCACCTGATGAGATCCATCGCTAATGTCAGAGTAGAGAACTTTTCTAACCTATTACATATAAAACCCCCGATACGCCTATCATTGGTCGGGTCGACCCTTACCAGGACTGATTTTAGCATGCTCCATTCTAATATGATTTGATGACATGGATACATATATGTTTGAAATATATGTGAAAAGAATGATTTATGATAAATTGAGTATTATACATATTTCTTACAATATGTGGAATTATTGAGAACTTTGATACTCCATTTTTCACTGATACATTAAACACATGATATATACCCTCTCACTCACTGGGTATCTTTGTTGATACTCACCACTCATTTCCTGTCGTGTACAGAGATAGCTATAGTGGGACGCGTTGAGACTTATCAGCGCATGAGGCTTTTATTGGAGATCGAGTCTGTTGATTAGGTGCTCTATATGATATTGGGAAGGATTTGCCAATGAAATTGTATATTTATGTATTGGGATTGTAGATAGACCATTGTGTATAAAAAGGGATAGTTGTATGTAAATATATGTATCTTATTAAAACTCTTAATTCTATTCTATTGTATTGAGGCATGATTTGTGCTATTGTGTACATTTACTTTGGGAAACGTGTCATGTTCTAAAAGTGTCCTCTAAGTTCGCTCGGTACCACCTCTAAATCACAGGAGGGGTCACTGGTAACTGGTAACTGTTCATGCCTTAGATGGGGACATGGCAGTAAAGGTCTGGTGTAGAACTGTTGTTAGCCTTACGTTATCCTGCATGGTTGACAGGGATTGGATGATCTGAGAAGATTGTTGATTGTGGTTGGGCTGGGCTATGTATATAGATATGTGACAGGTCGATATATGGTATTTTATAGACTTCCGACTTATGGGGTGGTTCTGCTCGTTTGGTTATAGAAAGTCAGCATCCAGGATAATAGGGGGCTGTTCACGGCTCCGATTCGGGGAGTGACAAGATATGGTATCCATTATGCTGAAACCCACAAACAATGGAAAAGGCATATGGAAGCTTTAATATTAGCCTAATCCCTAAAGAAAAAGTCAAATCAGATCTAGACAAGATGCCTAGAGAAATAAGAAATAAAATGAAATATATCGATATAAGAAGTATTCGAATAAGCGTTAAAACCAACTACGGTGAAAAAATTGATTCACCAATTCTATTAGTAGTAGTAGATGATAGACTTACAGATTCCATAAATAAAATTCTAGGAATAATAAAGGGAAATCTTTACTATAATCAAGTTCAATTTACGATTTATCTCCAGATAACATTAGCCTTAATGGATCTAGGACAATCTGTGTTAAGAATTATCTATGAATATGTCAGAAAAGATATAATGAGAAATGCATAATATATACCTTTTACAATCACATATTGCACAACATTTGCATTAAACTCCAGTATACATATTCTTCAATTTGAAGAAAAGAAGACAACTGAAATTGAAGAAATCTTTGAAAATATAGGAACCTTTTTGGAACCACCAAGAACAAATCCTATAAATGTAATAGAAATATACTTGAGTTTTATAGAGCCAAGGTAGATGAAAGGATTAAATTAGAAAATAAATGTTCAACATCTCTAGATATCGAAAGAGATGAAATATTAAGGTATAGATCCCTAAGAGCTTTATATGTAGATAGCTTAGGAAAGATACATAATGAAAATAGACCCTCAACTAGTAGAAGGTCTATCAGTTCAGAACCTATTGAAGAACTTGAAAGAAAATTGATAATTGGAAATCCTTTTATCAATAAAGAACCTACAAAGATTTTAGGTCAGTATAGAACTACAAGACCATGGTATATTATAGAAATAGAATTAGATGCTTTAACATGATATAATCTAATAAATCATAATCTAATTGGGGTTCAATTAAACCAATATCAAATAGATAATCCATTTGAGGACGATAATTCATATGCTTAAATACCTTTTAGGTTACAAAATAAAGAGATAACAGTACCATGTGTAACAAGTACAAAGGCTTAAGAAGTAGTCTTTGGAAGTCCTTTCCTAAGACATACTCAAGCTCTCATAAGAGAAAAAGACATGAATAATCATAGAAGGATAAGAAATTGTTTTTCATAAAGTATGAAACTTACAAGGAAAATCGATAAATTGGTCATCCTAATACAGGTTGAATATCCAAAATATAAACCCATATTATTTCATTGCTGGGTAGATACAGGAAGTCAAGTAACATTGGCATATGAAAACGTATTTCCAAAAGAAATGTGAAAACCAAATGATAAAGTCATGATTGCTAAAGGAATTGAAGACAACTGAATAGAAATCACAACTATGACTACAGGAAATCATATTATGATGGGAACACAAAATACTCAGAAAAAAATTAAAAATATTCCAGATTTATCATTGTAATACCATGGAACTAGATTTCCTATTCGGAATGGATATAATAAGACTATTTAAAACTGTGATTCTGCAAACTGATAAGATAATTTAGATTACTCCTTATAATCATAAAATTATTACACTCTTATGGGCTACCTATCAAATTAGGCTACTGACCAAATTTGAACCATCAGAGTATGTGCTGAATCGTGGTAAGATTATATATTTTCACAATTCAATTTCACCAGGATTTAAAATAATTCATTCATTAAAAGAAATACCAACATTATAAGCATTGTTTGAACAAAACTTTTTTGAAAACCTATTAAAGAGATGGCATGTAGATAAAATATATGTAGAAATTAAACTAATCAAATTTTTTGCAGAACAAAACATCCTTATTAGAACCAAATGGATGAAATACTCACAAGAAGATCATAAAGAATTTCAGAAAAAAATCAAAGAATTGCTTCAAGCCAAACTAATTCACTAAAGTGAAAGTCCTCGTAGTAGTGCAGCTGTCATTGTGAGAAATCATGGAGAATTAAAACGAGGAAAACCCAAAATGATTGTAGACTATAGACGATTGAATCATGTTTCGATTTTTTATAGATATTATATTCCATACAAAGATGAGTTATTCCAAAAAATTGCTGGACATAAATGTTTTAGCAAATTTGACTGTAAATCAAGCTTTTGGCAGATAATGCTGAAAGAAGAATCCAAATCCTTAATGGCATTTAGTGTACCACAAGGGCAATATGAGTGGAAAGTAATGCCATTCAAACTTAAAAATGCCCCCGAAATATTCCAAAGAAGGATAGCTAAGGTATTCAAGAATATCAAAGATTTTTGTGTAATTTACATATATGATATTTTGATATTTTTGTAAGATGAAAAAGAACACAAAGAACATTTATATAAGTTTGCAAATATTGCTTATTATCTTGGAATTATCCAAAGCAAGAAAAAAGTTGAGATAAACAAACTCAGAGTTGAATTTCTAGGAACAATCATAGATCAAACAGGAATAAAACTCCAACCTCATATTTGTGAAAAAATAAGAATCTTTCCAGATAAGTTAGAAGATAAAAAAAGTTCCAAGATTCGTAGGAGTATTAAATTATGGGGAACCTTACATAAAAAATCTAAGCAATCTTAGACAACCTTTATAATAGGTAATTAAAGGAGAAGCCAATTTTAGATGGAATTCTAAATTAACCTTTGTTGTTCAATCAATAAAAAAGCAATGCAAAAAATTATCTAAACTAACCTTGCCCACAAAGCATGACGATCTATGTATTTTTGTAGATGGATCAGAACAATACTGGGCTGTGACTTTAGTAACTACAGAAGCAAAATTATGTTGATATCCTGGAAGAGGAGAAATCTGAATCTTTGGAAAGTTTAGACGCAAGTCCCTCTAAGCATAATCAAGCTCAACAACAACAATTCTCGAAAATATCTGAGAAAATATGCCCTAACAAGTCCAATGATCATTCAAACGATCAAAATAAGTCTCAAAAAACCAAAGGCGAAAAACTTTAGCCCAACTGTTACCTTCGCCTTCTATTACGGCAACTATTCTACAATCAAAGGCAAGCACTAAGCTAGTTGACTTCAAAATCAAAAAGGATATCTTGATCCAAACATTTCTCAAACTCTTCGCACTGACCATGTCTACTAAAGAATTTTGAATTTCTCCGATGAACATGAAAAATATTGACTAATTCATCATTTTATTTGTGATAAAAGATTACAATAAAAAATACTGTTCCAGTGGGAACAATTTTTAGGACACTTTTATCCCAAAAGGGAATTTACAAGAGCTAAGAACTGAGAGTAGAATAATATGAGAACTAGTTATAAACACTTCAAAACTCGATATCCTATTCCATTTCCAACTCCCCTATTTATAAAATATATAAGGCCTTACATGTCCCTTTCTCACTTATTCTTCTAATCGCATGACTTCAACTACTTTGTTAAGTAACAGTATTATTGGCCGACATTTAATTGTGGGGAGGACAACATCTTCTGAAAAGCAAAAGGTATCTATATCTTTACTTTTTCTTTTTTGTTTACTAGCGTCGGTGGCTTACATCTTCTCGTGAATTCTTTATGTATGGTCCCCTTCTCGGTCATTGGCACAATATTGGCATCTAACTAACGTAACTGGATGAATCATCTTGTATAGCTATCTTTGAGTCTCTTCACTTGCCGAGCGTTTAAAGTTGGTGACATTTTCTACCATTCTTTCAAACTTAGTGGCACCTTTTCATATGTTGATGATAATTATATTATCTTTATCTTGAGCATAAATCTCAAGATATTGTCCTGTCATTCATTTAAATTGTTGATAAATGACGAACAATCCTAGAGCCCTTTTGAAGTTCATAAATTCTAACCATTTTGCTTTAAGATCAGGGGAAGGGTATAGCTTTTGTGGTGCTATCTTGCATTTGAGTTCACCTTGTTTCGTCATGACACCTTGAATGCTGATGATGTGAAAAGCTTTGAACTTCCTTCTTTCTGTAGCATCTGGAGGAACTGACCAGAATTTTATATAAAAAAATTTATTTTTTGAATGATAAGCCATGAATTTTCTTACGGCTCCCTATACCATTTTTGAAAGTAAATCTAAATCTGAAATAGAGTCTCGGGTTAGGTACAAAAGATCTATAACTCTATAATTATAAGTTCTTTCCACTATGGTAGATCCAACTTCTGGTCATATGGTTAACCTTGGGTACTTTCCTTCACCAGTGACATAAATGTTAGGAATGTCATTATTATTTGTGTTGTAGAATATATCTATAATTTTTGTATACTCTTTCCAGAATTTTTTCCCATCAAAGGGTTTTTCAGTAGGAATCTTTTTGGATTTTTTCGTGAAACTGACATCTTCAATGATCTTGACCTTGATTGGGATTATTGCTCTTAGTTTTCTAAGGCTTTCTGCCATAGAGCTGGTTGAGCCTTCTTCCTTGGTTTGAGGCCTAAGTGATAGTTCATTTTTCTGGAGATTAATTGGTATGATAGGCTTTACTACAAGAAAATGTTCGTTAACATTTTTTGATGCATGTGATTTCCTTTTGTCATCTTGTAATGAATTTCCAGAGGATTTTTCACCTTTGGATTCTTGAGACTTATTTTATTGTTTGAATGATCATTGTCCTTGTTGGGGCATATTTCCTTAAATATTTCTGAGGAATATTGTTGATGAGCTTGAATATGCTCAGAGGGACTTACGTCTAAACTTTCCAAAGTTTCGGATTTCTCCTATTCCTGGATATATTTGCTATAATCCATAAATAGGAAATGACATTGAAGTATTGACTTCTTCTTGCTCCTAAAAAATTTCCTCAAGGGCTTGAGTTACCATATCCGGTCTATCTAGAAAGTTTTTAGATTGCTCTGCTATTGTTTCGGCCATATTCCCTGTTTAGAAAATCTGCAAGAGAATTATTAATGTCTTCAACAGAACATATTTCAAAATCAAAATGTGCAAAATAAGTTTGCAATCTTATTAATCTTTTATATTGAGGTAATTTAGACAATTGGTTAAAAATAAACACCTTGACTCGTGTATTATTAGTGAAAATCTTTATATGCCTATCTATAATAAATAAGCAAAATTTTTTCTAAAAATCTTTTGATTGCCAAAAACTCCTTGTCGTTCACCGAATAGTTTATTTCATCTCCCTTGAAGGTTCCTCCTAAATATATCGACATAATTTTCCTTCTATAGTTACTAGAGCCGCGCCCCAATATTGTTCTGATGAATCTACAAAAATGGATAAATCATTTTGCTTTGTGAGCAAAGTTAGTTTAGGTAATTTTTTGCATTGCTTTTTTATTGATTGAGTAACAAAGGTTAATTTAGAAGTCTGTTTAAAATTAGCTTCTCCTTTAATTACCTATTGTAAGGATTGTCTAAGTTTGCTTAGATTTCTTATATAAGGTTTCCTGTAATTTAATACTTCTAAGAATCTTTGAACTTATTTTTTATCTTCTAACTTATTTGGAAAGGTTCCTATTGTTCACAAATATGAGGTTGGAGTTCTATTCCTGTTTGATCTATGATTGTTTCTAGAAATTTAACTCTGAGTTGTTTATCTAAGCTTTTTCCTTGCTTAAGATAATTCCATGATACTAAGCAACATTTGCGAACTTATTTAAATGTTCTTTGTGTTCTTTTTCATCTTTTGAAAATATCAAAAGATCATTTATGTAAATTACACATAAATCTTTGATGTTCTTGAATACCTTATCCATCCTTTTTTGGAATATTTGGAGAGCATTTTTAAGTTCGAATGGCATTATATTCCACTCATATTGTCCTTATGGTACACTAAATGCCGCTAAAGATTTGAATTTTTCTTTCAGTATTATCTGTCAAAAGCCTGATTTATAGTCAAATTTGCTAAAACATTTATGTCCAGAAATTTTTTGGAATAACTCATTTTTGCATGGAATATAATATCTATCAAAGATCGTAATGTGATTCAATTGTCTATAGTCTATAACCATTCTGGCTTTTTCTTATTTTAATTCTACATGATTTCTTAATATGAAAGCTTCACTACTATGAGAACTTTCACTTTCGCGAATTATTTTAGCTTGAAGCAATTCTTTGATTTGTTTCTCAAATTCTTTTACATCTTCTTGTGAGTATTTCATCATTTTGGTTCTAATAGAGATATTTTGTTCTGCAAAAGATTTGATTAGTTTAATTTCTGCATATATTTTATCTACATGCCATCTCGCTAATGGGTTTTCATAAAAGTTTTGTTCCAACAATGCTTCTAATGTTAGTATTTCTTTTAATCAATGAATGATTTTAAATATTGTGAAATTGAATTGTGAAATTATATAATCTCACCACGATTCTGCACATACTCTGATGGTTCAAATTTGGTTGGTGGCTTAATTTGATACGTAGCCTATAAGAGTGTAATAATCTTATGATCACAAGGAGTAATCCAAATTATCTTATCGACTAGCAGAATCACACCTTAAAATAGTCTTATTATATCCATTCAGAGTCAGAAATCTAGTCCCCATGGTAATACACTGATAAATATGGAATATTTTTAATTTGTTTCGAGTATTTGATGTTTCTATCACAGTATGATTTACTATAGTCATAGTTGTGATTTCTGTTGGGTTGCCTTCAATTCCTTTAGCAATAATGACTTTATCTTTTGGTTTCCACTTTTCTTTTGGAAATACATTTTCATATGCCAATGTTACTTGAATTCTTGTATCTATTGTCACATTCCCCAATTTAGTTGCACAAAATAACTTAGTATTAATAATGAAATAAGGATTTTACCTGAAACATAGGAATTGGATATAAAATCGGATACTTAGAATGTTGAAAACCTAAATTTGACTAGCTCACAGGAAACTAAATACCCTAAAAATGAGGTTTCTGAAATGTTTAGAAAACAAAGAGGAAAAATCTCAATAATTGTTCCTCATATATCAAATACGTGAAAACCTTTTTTTTAGAGTTTTTCTAAGTCATTAGCTCTCCAAATAAAAGCCAACAAAATTAGTCATTTCGAATTTTGTTCTTGGAAGGAAGAGTTGACATTTTATTTTTCAATAATTAGGTCCTAAAACTATTTTTATTGAATCCAAATGTGGGTATTTTCTTATTTACATGTAATTCTTAAGTAAATGGACCATTTACTTAAATGATATTACACGGAAAAAAAATACCTAGAACAATTAACCAAAACTGCTGAGTATCTAAAACACATTGGATCTTGATACCCAAGCATGGCCACCGACCACCTTACCACGGATAAGCCACCACCGGCCATGTCACTGTCCATATTAAAAATGAGATGAATATATGTCACTTGAAGTAATCAATTTGCGTTTTACCTTCTCCATCCATTTGGCATATTTTACTTTAGGTTGTCAATTTGCATTTTACCTTCTCCATCCATTTGACATATGTCACTTTAGGTTGTCAATTTGCATTTTATTTTCTCCATCCACTTAACACATGTCACTTTAAGTAGTCAATTTGCATTCATCCCCCTTTATCCACATGACACATATTTGGATACTTGTCAATTGCATATTTTTCTCATGCCACCGCATGACATGTGGAAGGATACATGGCTTACATCTAGAACAAGAATTTTGTATGATCAACAAGGGTCCTAACACTTGGCAAAGATCCATTACCTAACAAAGCCTAAAAATACCCCTCTTTCTCCCATTTTCCAAACAAATTCAGCCAAGAAGAAGAAAGAAAGAGAAAGAGAAAGAGAAAAGGAGAAAAAGCAAGAAAGAAAGAGAGAGAGAAAGAAGAAGAGAAAGAAAGAAAAGAAGAGAGAAGAGAGTGAAAGAGAAAAAACAAACTAGTTAAAAATCTTTGTTAGCTCTTTGAGATGAGTGTCCATTGTATTCATATATTTTTATACATAACTACTGTGATTTTCTACCGTAACCCTGATTTACTATTGTTATAATGATTTTTCTACTACTACATTAATGTATGTGTTTGTGCTTGTTATATTAGCTAATGTATGTGGAGATAGTTCAAGCAAGTAAGAAATTTGTCGAACATCAAAATACATAGCGGTAGCATCATATTAATGTGGATAGGAGGTTTGTCCACTTAATATGAGAGAGAGTGATAGGCCTTTTCGGAAATGGATCTCGTGGGAGGGATAAGAAGACTATCCTTATAATGGAGAGATAAGACGAAAGTGAACTGTCTGAATTGTTATATGTTACTATTATTATTGTTTTGTACATGTTATTACTGTATTGAAAGTTTTTTTCTACAAGATTTTACTATGAAAACTTTATCGTACAATTTAACAATAAAAGTTTTTCCACACATGCACACACAGACCTCATTGGGCTATCAAACTCACACACAAAATTATTTTTAGATCCTCCAGGAACAAAGGTCGAGGAGGAGTAGATGAATGAATAAAGACAACCTTGTTATGGATAACATTTCTAATATAGAAGTTCTGCTACTTTGTCATATACGAGAAGACTTTTGTAATATGTAGTGATTTAAATAAATAAAAAACCTACTATTTTAGTATGACTTCCACTGCCATTCAAGTGACTGAGCCCTAATAAGAATCAGGTAGTCCATTGCCGATGAAGCCCCGGCAAGGGGCGGATTTGGGACGTGACATCTACCAAGCAAGGAAATAACTTAAGTTTATATTTCGAATATTTAACTTGTATTAAGATGACCAATTTATCAGTTTTCCTTGCAGGTTTCATACTTTATGAAAAATGATTTCTTGTCTTTCTATAATTATTCGTACGTCTCTTTCTCCTATGAGAACTTGAGTATGTCTTAGGAAAGGGCTTCCAAAAACTACTTCTTGAGCCTTTATACTTATTACACATGGTACCGTTACCTTTTTATTTTGTAACCTAAAAGATATTTTGGCATATGACTTATCATTTTCAAATGGACTATCTATTGGATATTGGTCTAATTGATCCCCAATTGGATTATGATTAATTAGATTATACCTTGTTAAAGTATCTAATTCTATTTTTACAATATACCATGGTTCTATAGTTCTATACTGAGGTACAATCTTTGTAGGTTCTTTATTGATAAAAGGATTTCCTATTATCAATTTTCTTTCGAGTTCTTCAATAGGTTCTGACTCATAGATCATCTACTAGTTGAGGGTCTATTTTCGCTATGTATCTTTTCTAAATTATCTACATATAAAGGCCTTAGGGATCTATATTTTAATATTTCATCTATCTTGATATTTAGAGGTGTTGAAGGTTTATTTTCTAATCCAATCTTTTCATTTATCCTTGGCTCTATTAGACTCAAGGGTATTTCTATTAAATTTGTAGGATTTGATCTTGGTGGTTCCAAAAAGATTCCTACATTTTCAAAGATGTCTTTGATTTCAATTGTCTTCTTTTCTTCAAGTTGAAGACTATGTATACTGGAGCTTAATGGAAAAGTTGTGCAATATGTGATTGTAAAAGGTACATATTCTGCTTTTTTCATTGTGTCTTTTCTGACATATTTATAGATAATTCTTAACTTTGTGTCTTTTCTAACATATTTATAGATAATTCTTAACTCAGATTTTCCTGGATACATTAAACCTAATGTAATTTGGGGATAAATCATGAATTGAATCTGATTATAGTAAAGATTTCCCTTTACTATTCCTAAGATTTTATCTCTCGGATCTGTAAGTCTATCATCTACTACTACTAGTATAATTGATGAATCTATTTTTTTACCATAGTTAGCTTTAATGCTTATTCGAATACTTTCTATATGGTTATATTTCATTTTATTTCTTATTTCTCTAGGCATTATATCTAGAGTTGATTTGATTTTTTTCTTCAGGGATAAGGCTAATACTAAAGCATCCCTATGCTTGTTCCAATGTTTGTGGGGTTTCAATATAATAGATTCCATATCTAATCTTTTTTTTCTAATGGATTAGACTTCCAAGTGTCCAACTAGTCCTAAATCTAGTTTCTCATGAGATTTAAGTTTTTTATCTTTAATTTCTATAGATTGTTTATTACTAAGGATTGTCCATTGTTGATAATGTTGATTATCATCAATCTGTTCTATTTCTGTATATATATAGAACTCATATATAGTTTCATTTTCTGAGATATAATTGTATTCTTTTTTTCTATCGGATATATTTGCTTTGGAATCTCTACATCTTTAGAGATTTCTATGTCTTGCAAATAAATGCTTCCTCTACGTCTTTGTTTTGGATATTCGGCTTCAAAATGTCCTTTATCTCCATAATTCCAACATTCACATGTGGATTTGTCATAAGATCTTAACTTCTTATAATAGTTTCTTGTATATTTCTGGTTTTGTTTCTTTGGAACGCTTTTTCTTTCATTCTTTCTCTTACATTTTCAGAATTTTGTATAGGTTCTATTTTTTTGAACCTTTATTTCTTATATCCCTTTCTTTTAGAATAGGATTTTCAACATCCTAAATCAGGAATATCATCATTGATTCCACACCATAGGCGATCATCATGATGATTCTTTAATTTCTTTAAGAGTTTGGCCTTTTGGCACCATTCTCTTAGTGTTTTCTTGTATATTCAATTCGGGCTCCTAAATTATCTATAGGAGTCAAATTTTGATTTTCTTTTTCTATAATGAATTCTTGTTTAATTTGCATCCCAAATCTCTTACGTAACCTATCAAAGAATTTATCTAAATAGAATTCCTACTCATCTTCTGAAATACTATTTTGTCAATAGTATGTTTCGAAGGGTGCTACATATTTGTTAAAATATTTTACCAAAATTTATCCAACCTATATCTATTTTGTTGGATTAAATTATTTTTATATAATATTTCTGGGATACCAAATTGTTGTCCCAAAAATTTTAGGTATAGTGCTACTCTAACTCTTTCCATCATGGATTCTATACTTTTAGTATTGAGTATAGTTCAATCTTTAGTTTCATATAGGATGATCTTTTCTTCTGGTAAAGACATGTTATCCCATTAGTTTCAAGTTATGTTTCCTTTCATAACTTTGGGAATATATCTTCTTAATTGATCCATTGACCAATTATTTACTATGGCTACTATGGCTACTATGGCTACTAATTAGGTGGTTTGAACCCATCTATAGATAACTCTTTTTTTTTCGATTGTGAAATCAAGGTTTAACCATGTTCTCATTCTTTTTATGGTATCTTCTTCAGCTTGCCTAAGTATTCCTATAGTGATGTTATTACCAAAGTTAGGAATGCATCCCATATGCTCTCTTAGTCCGTCAAGTGTTCTCATTCTTCTCCCTTGACTTTCTTTACGGCCACTACTTGAAACTCTATCTTTATATTCTCTAAGGGATCCCGTTACTTCACTTTCCCCTTGCAAAGGATGATACTGAAATGTATGGGGATTATCTCCCGAGGTTTGAGAATCAATCATATATATATTGCTAATTCAGAATCATCTTCTAAGAGATATTCTTTAATATCTCCTTCTGATAGTTTGGTTTCTAGATCTTCTCCTTCGAATTTAGTTTCCAAGAACTGTTTCTCATATTCTTTTAAATCTAAATCGATTACTAGTCCTAAAACTTCTTTTATGGATTTTTTCTCAAATCCTAGAATTTCAACCATTTTTGTTATTTTGTTGTTTTCAAAATTTTCATCATCTCTTGTGAGGGTGTTTATCTTTTTGTTGGATTTTGAATCTTCTCCCACATTTTCTTTTCCTTCTTGTTCTTACAACAACAAATCTCTTAGTTGCTGTATCTCTTTTTCTAATCTTTGGATCTGTTAATTCTTTTCTTCCTTTACCGAAGTGGTAGGAGTTTTTATCGTCCTTTAAAAGCATCTAGGAATCTTGTTCTCTTAGATTTAATTTCTTGCGCTTCCTTTCTAGCTCTTTTAAAGCTCAAAATTAGATTCATTGTGCTTTCTAGGTTTTTATTTATGATATCCAAATCTTTATGCATACCATAAATTCTTTCATTAGCGTTTCCATTATTTTTTGGATTAATGGATTTCCACTCTATTTTCACAAACCTCTAACTGAGGTCTTACACTTTCATTATGTATTCTAAGAATCAATTGTAGAATCATTTCCACTTTTGATTCTAAACTCCTTAGTTTTTCTTCTATTCGTTTTATTCTTTAGTATAGATTTTTATGTGTTAACTCCTCACTAATGAGTTGTTGTACATGTAATAGGTCATTTATAGTACCTATTTGATTTATCCTAGTTTCATAGGGTTCTTCTAACCCGTTAACTATAATGGTGAGGTTTTGCTTTGTATCCTCATTTAAGACTTTAACTTGCATGATCAAAGTTGAATCATTTAATTAAGACATTGTCTCATATGTAGATATTCCTATATTTCTTAGCAAATATAGCTTAGTCCAATTTTGTGTCCATATTTCTCTACGGTCTCCTACTTTGAATGCCGTAACTCTTGTAAATCTAGAGTTGTCTCATGTTTCTCTAGAGTATACCATATTAGGGACATTTTCTATTGCCACGTTAGTATGTCGTAGTGGGGCAAATGGTTTAGCAAACACATTAAAAATTTGATCCATTCGTTATTCCATAAGAGTTCTAATTAGACTTTCTATTTCTTTGGTTTTCTTATGATTCTTTCTATATCATGTACAGTAGATATCATAAGAATTGGATCCTGATAATTTCCATATAAGTAGATACCTTTGTTCATCACCCTTCAATTGATCTAGCTTAGCACAAAGTTCTTTTATTAATTTCATAGTTAAAAGACAAGCCTTGACATATGATTTCTTAATAACCACACGCGGACTCTTATGGTCCTAATTCTTAGTTGAATGACAAGGACGTCATCCCAATGACATTATTGTTTGAGTTATATCTTTATGGCCTTGATCTCAGATCTTGCCAAATAGATCTTGTGTCTAGCTTCTGATAATACCTTATATGTCATCTGCATGTTTTTAAGCATGTAAACTCCATAAGTCTGATTTATTTCATTCATGCGTTTCTTACATGATGAAGGCTTGTCAAAAATATCCTATGGGTCTAGATATTATAATTTCTATTCAATTGTTCTTTTAGATAGTTTTCTTTTTCTTGATGGTGTCGGAGTCTGAATTTGCAATCTTCTAATAATCGGAACACTGCTAGAATAACTAGCTCTGATGCCAAATATGAGAAGGGTAAAAACAATCTTAAGATTCTATCATAAAATTATTTTGAATTGGAGTATTCATGGTCATCGTTAAAAATTCATTATTCGTTTTCCCGATCATAAGATGTGAATAGTAAAAGAATTAAAAAATCAAAATATAGCTCTTTGTTTTTCAAGGTCTCCTGGCCTACCACAAGTTTCTCGGTGTGCCGCTAGCGCAACTGCTACCTTTGTCTTCTATTATGGTTACTATTCTATAACCAAAGGCAAACGTTAGCCTAGCTAACTTCAAAATCAATAAGGATATCCTGATCCAAACGTTTCTTAGACTCTTCACAGTGACCGTGTCTATTAAAAAATTTTGAATTTTTTCAATGCACAAGAAAGATACTAACTAATTCATCATTTTATTTATGATAAAAGATTACAACGAAAGATACCATTCCAATGGAAACAGATTTTAGGACACTTTTATCCCAAAAGGGATTTTACAAGAGCTAAGAACTGAGAGTAAAATGATTTGAGGACTAGTTATAGATACTTCAAAACTCGATACCCTCTTCGATTTCTAACTCCCTTATTTATAGAACATAGGAGGCCTTACATCTCCCTTTCTTACCTATTCTTCGAATCACATGACTTCAACTACTTTGTTAGGTGATAGTATTATTAGCCAACATTCAGTTGTGGGGAAGATAGTATCTTTTGAAAAGAAAAAGGTATCAATGCCTTTACTCTTTCTTTTTTGTTTACTAGCGTCAATGGATAACATCTTATCATGGATTCTTTATGTGTGGTTCTCTTCTTGGTCCTTGGCATAATATTGGCATCTGACTAACGTAGCTGGATAAATCATCTTTCATAGCTGTCTTTGAGCATCTTCACTTGACGAGGGTTTGAAGTTAGTGACATTTTCCACAATTCTTTCAAACTTAGTGGCATCTCCTTTTCGGTTGATATTAATTATATTATCTTTATCTTGAGCATAAATTTCAAGATTTTGTCATGTCATTCGTTTAAACTGTTGATAAATGACCAACAATCCAAGGGTTTTTTTGAAGTTCACAAATTCTAACCATTCTTTTTTGAGATTATGGAAAGGGTATAGCTTTTGTGGTGCTATCTTGATTTCGAGTTCACTTCGTTTTGCCTTGACAACTTGAATGCTGATGATGTGAAAGGCTTTGAACTTCTTTCTTTCTGTCACATTTGGAGGAGATAACCAGAATTTTATACAAAAAAAATTTGATTTTTTGAATGATAAGGCATGGATTTTCCTTCGGCTCCCTACACCATTTTTTGAAATAGATCTAAATCTGAAATAGAGTCTCGGGTTAGGTACAAAAGATCTATAACTCCATAATTATAACTTCTCTTCACCATGGTAGATCCAACTCCTGGTAATTAGGTTAACCTTGGGTACTTTCCTTCACTAGTGATGTAGATGTTGGGAATGTCACCATTATTCATGTTGTAGAGTATATCTATTATATGTTATACGCTTTCCATAATTTTTTTCCCATTAAAGGGTTCTTTAGCAAGAATCCTTTTGGATTTCTTCGTGAAACCATCATCTTCAATGATTCTTACCTTGGTTGGGATTATTGCTCTTAGTTTTCTCTAGCTTTTTGCCATAGAGCTGGTCTAACCTTCTTCTTTGGATTGAGGCCTAAGTGATAGTTCCTTTTTCTGAAGATCAGTTGGTGTAATTGGTCTTGCTGCAAGAAAACGTCCGCTAACATTTTCGGGGCATATAATTCTCCTTTGTCATCTTGTGATGAATTTCCAGAAGATTTTTTGCCTTTGATTTTTGAGACTTATTTTGATTGTTTGAATGATCATTGGCCTTGTTAGGACATATTTCCTCAAATATTTTCAAGGATTGTTGTTGTTAAGCTTGACTATGCTCAGAGGGACTTGTGTCCATACTTTCCAATGATTCAGATTTCTCCTCTTCCGGATGTACTTGACATAATCCATAAATAGGAAATGGCATTGATCTGCTACTACTTTAATAGCTTTTTCCATTCGAATATTTTTCTCTGTTAGCTGCCTAATCAAAGATTGACTTCTTCTTGCTCCTGAGAAATTTCCTCAAGGGCTTGATTTACTATTTTCAGTCTATCTAGAAAGTCTTCAGATTACTCTGCTATTGTTTCGGCCATAATCCCTACTTAGTAAATCTGCAACAAAATTATTAAACCTTTAACAGAACATATTTTAAAATCAAAATGTACAAAATAAGTTTGGAATTTTATTAATATTTTATATTGAAGTAATTTAGGCAATTCGTTAAAAAAATGCCTTGACTTGTGTATTATCAGTGAAGATTTTTATATACCTATCTATAATAATTAAGTAAAATTTTTCTAAAGATCTTTAGACTACCAAAAGCTCATTCTCATTCATCGAATAGTTTGTTTCAGCTCCCTTAAAGATTTCTCATGAATATTGATATAATTTTCCTTCTGTAGTTACTAGAGCCGTACTCTAGTATTGTTTTGATGTATCTGCAAAAATACATAAATCATCTTGCTTTGTGGGCGGTGTTAGTTTATGTAATTTTTTGTATTGCTTTTTTATTGATTGAACAACAAATATTAATTTAGAAGTCCATCTAAAATTGGCTTCTCCTTTAATTACCCATTGTAAGGGTTGTCTAAGCCTGTTTAGATTTCTTATGTAAAGTTTCGTGTAATTTAATACTCCTTAAGAACCTTTGAACTTATTTTTTATCTTCTAATTTATCTAAAAAGGTTCCTATTTTTTCACAGATATGAGGTTGGAGTTCTATTCCTGTTTGATCTATGATGGTTCCTAGAAATTTAACTCTGGGTTTGTTTAGCTTACCTTTTTTCTTACTTAGGATAATTCCATATTTATAAACAACATTTGCGAACTTATATAAATGTTCTTTGTATTCTTTTTCATCTTTCGAAAATATCAAAATATCATCTATGTAAATTACACAAAAATCTTTGATGTTCTTGAATACTTTATCCATCCTTCTTTGGATTATTTGGGGGGTATTTTTAAATCCGAATGGCATTACGTTCACTCATATTGTCCTTCTGGTACACTAAATGCCGTTAAAGATTTGGATTCTTTTTTCAGTATTATCTGCCAAAAGCATGATTTATAGTCAAATTTGCTAAAATATTTATGTCCAACAATTTTTTTGGAATAACTCATCTTTTTATGGAATTTAATATCCATTAAAGATCATAACCTGATTCAATCGTCTATAGTTTACAGCCATTTTGGCTTTTTCTCAATTTAATTCTCAATGATTTCTTACCAAGAAAGCTACACTATTATGAGAACTTTCACTTTCGTGAATTATTTTGGCTTAACAATTCTTTGATTTGTTTCTCAAATTCTTTAACATCTTCTTGCGAGTATTTCAATGTTTTGGTTCTAATAGGGATCTTTTGTTCTGCAAAAGATTTGATTAGTTTAATTTTTGTATATATTTTATCTACATGCTATCCCTCTAATAGATTTTCATAAAAGTTATCTTCCAACCATGCTTTTAATATTGGTATTTCTTTTAATGAATGAAAGACTTTAAATCCTAGTGAAATTGAATTGTTAAAATATATAATCTCATTACGATTCAGTGCATATTTTGATGGTTTAAATTTGGTTGGTGGCCTAATTTGACAGGTAGCCCATACGAGTGTAATAATCTTATGATTACAAGAAATAATCCAAATTATCTTATCAGTTAGCAGAACCACAGCTTTAAATAGTCTTATTATATCCATTTCGGATAGGAAATCTAGTCCCATGGTATTACACGGATATATTCAAAATATTTTTAATTTTTTCCGAGTATTTGGTGTTCCCATCACAATATGATTTCTTATTGTCATAGTTATGATTTTTGTTGGGTTGCTTTAGATTCCTTTAGCAATCATAATTTATCATTTGGTTTCCATATTTCTTTTGAAAATTCGTTTTCATGTGCCAATATTACTTGACTTTCTGTTTCTACCAAGCAATGAAATTATCTGGGTTTATATTTTGGATATTCAACCTGTAATAGGATGACCAATTTATCAGTTTTCCTTATAGGTTTCGTACTTTATGAAAAACAATTTCTTATCCTTCTATGATTATTCATACATCTCTTTCTCCTATGAGAGCTTAAGTATGTCTTAGGAAAGGGTTTCCAAAGACTACTTCTTGAGTCTTTGTGTTTATTACACATGATATCGTTACCTCTTTATTTTGTAACCTAAAAGGTACTTCGGCATATGACTTATCATCCTCAGATGGAATATCAATTGGATATCGGTTTAATTGATCCCTAATTAGATTAGGACTTATTAGATTATACTTTGTTAAAGTATCTATGTCACGCCCCAAATTGGATTCGTGAGCAACCGCCCATTACCCTGGATGCCTACTGTATTTTTACAGAAAATCGGGTAGAATCTCTCTATATTTCAAAAGTCTCCCATGTATAATTTGACCTGTATATTCAAAATCAACTTGTCAAATAACAAATAGCCCAACCCACCGCAGAGGGAGAAACGTCTGTCTCTCCTGCCAAATATAATCCAACCCTCATCCACGTTGCCCCATTGGGTCGCACCGTGGGAGGAATGACTATAGCCATTAATCATGCACAAGCACCAATCATTTCACAAACATCACATAACTCGCAGGCATCCAACCCGCATAGTTTATCAAAACATTTCAAATTTGTGTGCTGATACATTTCATCAAATCATTTTAAATCAACATACCAATGCAATGGTAGAATAGAAAATATTCTAGTTCTCAAATAATGGCACGACATTGATTCATTTCAAACCATAGATGCATAGTCATCGGAAGCATAAATTTACGACACTCCAAATGTCACAAAACAAATTTTAAAATTTAATACCACACATTGAGTCAATACATATCGAAAGACTGTTTTATTAAAAACATGGCAGAAAAACAAGTTCACTATTTTATGCAAGAGATTAGGGTCTCACTCACCTTTCTAGAGAGGGTGGTCACTTCCTATTTTTAAAACAAATCCAATCTGACTTCTCGAGTCTCCCAAAAGATTTCCCTAATCAAATTATTACAATTTAATATCAAATAAAAGTCTAATAAGGGATTTTTCATTTTCTTTCCAATTTAATACAACCTTAATTTACACAATCTTCTTTCTAAATTTCCGTTTCATAAATTTTAAATCATTTGGCTCACCAATGATCAAATTTCCAATATTTCTCATTTTTTCTAATTTTTCTCAAATTTAACATATTTCTGAGTATATATATAGCTTCCGATGCTAATTTCAATCTAAATTCGATAAAATTTATTTCAAATATTGAAGAAATTGTATTTCTCTCACCTAGGGTTTTCTCGGATTTCAGATCTAACTTTCGTTCGTCCGTCGAATTGGTCTAAAACTTGTAATATTTCTACATTTGAAACTATGTTAGCAACTAACTTAAATTCTAAGCACCAAACCCTAGAACTACAACCAACGCAGCCGTTACCTGCAGTGAAGAAGTCGCGACCTAGGGTTCGGGGGTTGGTTGATGACTGCGGTTTGGGTTTCAACTAGGGTTGCAGCAAGGGGGCTCGCGCACAAGAGAGCTCTCAAAGGAGAGAACAGATTGCGGGTTCGCAGGCCATCGGGGGCTCGCGGGCTAGCACGCTCGCGGGCTAGCACGCTCGCAGGCTGACACGCTTGCGGGCTTGCCGCTCACGGGCTGAGGCATGCGCTCGCGAGCTGGACTGCAGTCGCGCGCTCGCATGAGGAAGCTTGCGCTGCACTGCGCTCGCATGGGGAAGATCGCGTTGCGGCATGCTAGTAGAAGGTCGTGCGCTCGAGCTGCGGTGCGCTCGCGGGAAGGCTGTGCTTGCAGAAGGGAGGAGCAATGGTGGAGAGAGCGGCAGATTCGGGCGAGGGAGGGCAGCGGGTCGTGGGAAGGGGAAGAGGCGGAGAGAGAGAGAGAGAGGAAGAGAGAGAGGGGGAGAGATTAGGGCTAAAAGCCCTAATCTGATTTGTGTGTACTGTGTTTTGGCTCAAAACGTAGCACTCCTCTTTTTTTTAACTCTTATTATTATTATTATTATTTATATATATATATATATATATATTTTTATATTCATTTTATACTAAAATTTGCGAATAAAAAAAATTTAAAATATACCAAAAATTCAATTTAAATACCCCAAAATCAAAAATCAATATAAATAAATAAAATTTTTCTCCACATATATATATAGACTGAAGAATATTTATATATATATATTTTTCGAGAATAGTACACTATTACGGGCACCGCAGTGTCGGTGTTACAATCTAATTCTATTTTTACAATATATCATGGTCATGTAGTTTTATACTGAGCTACAATCTTTGTAGGTTCTTTATTAATAAAAGGATTTCCTATTATCTGTTTTCTTTTGAGTTCTTCAACAGGTTCTGAACTGATAGACCTTCTACTAGTTGAGCATCTATTTTTGCTCTTTATCTACCGAAGTCATCTACATACAAAGGCCTTACGGATCTATATCTTAATATTCCATCTCTTCCGATATCTAGAGATGTTGAAAGTTTATTTTATAATCTAATCCTTTCATCTATCCTTGACTCTGTTAGACTCAAGGGTATTTCTATTATATTTATAAGATTTGTTCTTGGTGATTCTAAAAAGGTTCCTATACTTTCAAAGATTTATTTGATTTCAATTGTCTTCTATTCTTCAAATTGAGGACTATATATACTGGAGCTTAATGCAAATATTGTGCAATATGTGATTGCAAAAGGTACATATTTTGCTTTTCTTATTATGTCTTTTCTAACATATTCATAGATAATTTTTAACTCAGATTTTCTTGGATCCATTAAGGCTAATGTAATTTGGGGATAAATCATGAATTGAAGCTGATTATAGTAAAGATTTCCCTTTACTATTCCTAGGATTTTATTTGTGGGATCTGTAATTCTATCATCTACTACAACTAATAGAATTGGTGAATCTATTTTTCTACCATAGTTAAATTTAATGCTTATTCGAATACTTCCTATATGGATGTATTTCACTTTATTTCTCTAGGTATCTTATCTAGAGTTGATTTGACTTTTTTTTCAGGGATTAGGCTAATACTAAAGCTTCCCTGTACCTGTTCCAATGTTTATGGGATTTCAGCATAATGGATTCCATATCTAATCTCATTTTTTTAATGGATTAGACTTCCAAGTGTCCAACTAGTCCTAAATCCAGTTTTCTCGTGAGATTTAAGTTTTTCATCTTTAATTTCTCTAATTTGTTTATTACTAAGGATTGTTATTTGTTGATAACGATAATTGTTATCAATCTGTTCTATATATGATCTTTCACTACTTATACTTGAAGTGTCATTTCTCTTCTTCAGAAGGAGTCCACTATCTGATTCTGTTTTTATATCTATATAGAACTCATATATAGTTTCATTTTCTGAGATATAATTGCATTCTTATTTTCCTATCGGATGTAATTGCTTAGGAATCTCTATATCTTTAGAGATTTCTGTGTCTTGGTAATAAATCCTTCTTCCACGTTTTTGTTTTAGACATTCGGCTTCAAAATGTTCTTTATTTCCACAATTCCAATATTCGCACGTAGATTTGTCTTAAGATCTTACCTTTTTATGATCTTTTCTTATATATTTCTAGTTTCGTTTCTTTGGAACGATTTTTCTTTCATTCTTTTTCTTATATTTTCTGAATTTTGTATAAATTCTATTTTTCTTGAACCTTTGTTTCTTATATCCCTTTCTTTTAGAATATGATTTTCTACATCCTAATTTAGGAATATCATCATTGATTCCACACCATAGGCGATCATCATGATTTTTTAATTTCTTTAAGAGTTTGACCTGTTGACACCATTCTCTTAGTTTTGTTCTTTTGTATTCAATTCAGGCTCCTAAATTATCTATAGGAGTCGGATTTTGACTTTCTTTTCCTATAATAAATTCTTTTTTAACTTGCATCCCAAATCTCCTAGGTAACCTATCAAATAATTTGTCTGAATTGAATTTCTACTCATCTTCCGTAATATTACTTTGCGAGTAGTATGTTTCAAAACGTGCTACATTAAAATATTTTGACGAACAACATTCCAATTTATCCAACTTATATCTATTTTATTGGATTAAATTATTTTTATATAATATTTCTTGGACGTCAAATTGTTGTCCCAAGAATTCTAGGTATAGTTCTACTTTAACTCTTTCCATGATGGATTCTATACTTTCAGTATTGAGTATAGTTTCATATCAGATGATCTTTTCTTCTGGTAAAGACATGTTATCCCACCAATTTCATGCTATGTTTCCTTCCATAACTTGGGGAATATATCTTCTTAATTGATCCATTGACCAATTATTTGTTGTGGCTATTAATTGGGTGATTTGAATCGATAACCCTTTTCTTATCAATTGTGAAATCAAGGTTTAACCATGTTCTCATTCTTTTGATGATATCTGCTTCAGCTTGTCTAAGTACTCCTATGGCGATGTTATTACCAGAGCTGAGAATGTATCCCATATGCTCTCTTAGTCTATCAAATGTTCTCATTCTTCTCCCTTGACTTTCTCTAGGGGCACTGCTCGAAGCTCTATCTTGATATTCTCTAGGGGATCCCGTTACTCCACTTTCCTCTTGCACAGGATGATCCTGAAATGTATGGGGATTGTCTCCCGAGGTTTGAGGATCAGCCATATATATTGCTAATTCGGAATCATCTTTAGAGAGATATTCTTTAATATCATCTTCTGATAGTTTGGTTTCTAGATCCTCTCCTTCGAATTTAGTTTCCAAGAACTGTTTTTCATATTCTTTTAAACCTAGATCGACCACTAGTCCTGAAACTTCTTTTATGGATTTTTTCTCAAATCCTAAAATTTCAACTATTTTTGTTCTTTCTTCATTTTCAAAGTTTTCGTCATTTCTTGTGAGGATGTTTATCTTTTTGTTGGATTTTGAATCTTCTCCTACCTTCTCTTTTCCTTCTTGTTCTTTTAATAGCAAATCACTTAGTTGTTGTACCTCTTTTTCTAATCTTTGGATCTGTTTGTCATTTTCTTCATTTACTGAAGTGGTAGAAGTTTTTATCATCGTTTTAAGAACATCTAGGAATCCTATTCTCTTAGGTTTAATTTCTTGCGGTTCCTTTCTAGCTCTTTTAGAGCTTAGAATTAGATTCATTGTACTTTCTAGGTTTTTATTTATGATATCCAAATCTTTATGTATATAGTAAATTCTTTCATTAGTGTTTCCACTATTTCTTGGATTAATAGATTTTCACTCCATTTTCACAAATCTCTAACTGAGGTCTTACATTGTCATTATATATTCTAAGTGTCACGCCCCGAACCGGGGTCATGAACAGCCGCCCGTTGCTCTAGATGTCGGCTATATTTTTATAAAAAATCGGACAGAATCTCCCTATATTTCGGAGGTCTCTCAAGTACAATTTGACCTATATATCAACATTCATCCTGTAAAATAAATAAATGGTCATCTCGGCCTCTCCAAAATCAACCAATGCTACAACCAACATCCAGAACAACGCAATGCTATAAAAATTTCTAGTAGAACTAGCAACAGACCTCTACTGTCATGTCCAATTAGAGTATGAGCGGCTGCCACACTGAACGGATCTAAAATTTTACACAATATACAATAATTTTCCCAAATGACATTCAAATACGTACAGTCGTCTCAATGCAAATAAACTATGAAAGTTTTACAAATAAATATACATAAATTATACAATCATTCCAGAAATAAATAAATAAGTACATTTATCAAACTAAAATCTCCAATAATCGTAAGAGAAGATATGCTAACATCCATACCTAAACCCGATACTATCAAGTCCACGTCGCAAGAATACAATCACAACAATACTTCATCAATCCACGATTAATCCTGTGGGAAAGAAAGTGAGGGGTGAGTATTTATGGGAGGATACTCAGCAAATGAGAGGATTGATATCGTGCTATCAATATCGATGGTGAATTTGGAGTGTCAAAACATGTAACAAAATATCGAGTGTGAGAAAATAATGTACTGTTTCAGAATAAAACATATCTTAAGGCATACATCAGAAAATAACATATGCATCCATCCAAATAACAAGTCACAAATGTAGAGCCGGCCGAACAAACAACCCCGGCAATAGTCTACCTAGACCAAGAACGGGCACATTGGGGGTTTTCACTATACAAATATCAAATAATAACTCTCTACCCCAATATTGGCCACAGACTACTCCAACTAAACTGTAAATAATAATAATGATACATATATATAGTCGGCCGTATATGGTGTCCCGTCCAGTGCTAGACAGAGGTAAACTCACGTCCTCCCCGATGAGGGTCAACCTGGGACACCTATACACATGACGATCTGACGGATACCTCCAGCTGAAGCGTATCCGGATACAAGGGGTGCCTCTATCAAATGTTCTTTGTAGCTATGGAATGCTATAGGAATCATATCACCATATCACCAAGTCGGCCGGGCACGTAGCCCCATACATCACATCATCATCTCGGCCAGGCATATAGCCCCATGTATCGTAACATAACTTTGGCCGGGCATATAGTCCAAATAGTACATGTAAATCCATTTAAAACTATGTGTCAATACAGTAAAAGTATTTAAAACAAATCAATAAGTTAAAAATAGTGGCACAGTATCCGTTTATCAAACTCGTGGATGCAAATCAATAAAATCAACAGTTGGGACACTCCAATGGTCACAAAAATATATCTATCAAAATCCAAAAATTTAGTTTTCACAGGTATAGAAATCATGTCGTTTGAAAATCGGTATAACATGATTTGTCAATCAATAGAAGATGTTAAAGTTCCACTCACAATATAGGAGAGGGTAGCGCACTCTCCAATAATATCACGAAGTAAAGAAAGAGTGCTCCCCTCAATCGATCAAGCGCTATATCACTACAATAAGAGTTTACACATAACACATTAAAGGTGTTATAGTATTTGGGAATTAAAAGTCACATTTTAACTATCCCTTCCAACTATCCAAATAACAACTCCAACCACACATTATCAGAGGTACCCAACGCAATGAATGCGATGCTAACAGCAACTATTTACATCTTCATTCACATCTCCAACGTTTTCTCTAAATCATCAAAATGGCACATAGGGTACACACCATGAAAACACCCAACTCAAAATAAAACCATAATGCTATTAACCATCAAATGCATCATTCATCTATCCAATGCAACACCATAGCATATATCTACCATATATACATACTCACATATGTTCTTGTAAAATTTTATCATTTACACATTTTCAAGTCACTTAAATACACCAATATTGGCAATACATGAACACACAATCATATATCCTTATACCTACATATAAACCTTCATTTTGCTTATTAAACACCATTCCCAATACTCCTATCAACATGCTATACTTGGGTTCCCTCCAATGTACTTGGCCAAGGCATTGCACATATATAGGTTCACAACTTTCACCTCAAAAATCAGCATGCATATACCCATAACTTCTCATGCTCATGCCTTAAATTTTATATGCATATGGTCACTAATGCACCATAAAAATCTATACACATTTGGACTCCTTTAATGCAGAAAATCCTACACTTATTCCTACTCTCTTTCATGCATTAACACACATATGTACATTACTTCATGCCAAATTTATGCACGTGTAATAGCACAAAAATCCTTTACTTAATCTACTAATTAACCACATACAACGTCGGAAAATACATTCTATTATAATCTAGTTTATATTCTAGTATATACAAGACTTTTTATCTTAAATTTACCCTAAATTCGATAACCAAATCGAATGGGTCTGAAATCACTCACCTAGGGTTTTTCTTGGATCGCAGACCTTTGTCCGAATGTCTCTTCGATCTCTCCAAGATCTAAAATGCTACCTATCAAGACAGGGTTTATTAGTTAGGTTCAAATACTTAGATCGGAAGTAAAACCCTAAGTCAGTTACCTGCGTGGAGGTTCGTGGGCTGTCACAGGCTCACAGGCCATCGCGGGCCGTCGCGGGCTCGTGGGCTACAGCGGGCTCGCGGGTTTGCCAGTCAGTGGGCTAGTGGGCTTCGGCTAGCGGGCTCGCGGGTCTGCAGGCCAGTGGGCTAGTGGGCCGGCATGCCTACGGGCTGATGGGCCTACGGCTGATGGGCCTGCTGGCTGGCGGGCCTGTGGCTGATGGGCCTGTGGGCTGGCGGGCCTGCGGCTGATGGACCTGTGGGCCGACAGTGGCTCGCGGGCCGTAGTGGCTTGCAGGCTGTGCGCTCGTGCGTTGGCTCGCGCTCGCGGCCTGGCTCGATCTCCTGCAAGCACTGGGTTGCGCTCGCGGAGGCTCGCGGGAGGAGACTGTCGTCGCGCACTGTGGCGAAAGGCTGTGCTCACGGGAGGAAAGAGCAGCTGCAGCGAAAGGCGGTGATGGCGGAAGGGTACGATCGATCGTGGCTCGCGGCTGAGGAAGGCGAGACAGAGAGAGAGAAAACAGAGTGAGGTAAAGAGAGAACTAAGGGAGGAAAATAGAGGGACTTTCAGCTGAACGGAAGAGAGAAGTAGAGGGAGAGGGTGGCGGTGATGGCGGTGGCGGAGGAAGGCGTGGTCGCGGGAGAAGAACAGTCGGATAGGGGTAAAGAGAGAGAGAGATGAGAGGGAGATAAAGAGACGGGATGAGAGAGAAGGGGAATTAGGGTTTCATCCTAATTCATTGGGGATGCAACGTTTTGAAGCAAAACGCTGCGTCTCCTCCCAACTGTTTTTTTTTTTCATAAAAACGAGGTTTACTTCGGTTCGTCGATTCGGCAAATTAAAATATACCAAAATTTTAATTTAAATACCCTAAAATTAAAAATCAATATAAATAAAAATTTTTCTCTATATATATATATATTTCAAAACTAGTACTCTTCTACGGACACTACCGTGTCCGTGTTACATTTTCTAACCCCCTAAAAACAAGTTTCGTCTTTGAAACTAAAAGAGGACTAATAGCAAATAATTGGGAGGTACTGTCTCCTAATAGTCTCCTCAGGCTCCCAGGTCTCTTCCTTAACCTGGTCACTCCTCCACAAAATTCTGATCAATGAAACTTTCTTTCTCCGCAACTTTCTGACCTATCGATCTAAAATAGCTATGTGCTGAACTGGAAGACTAAGGTCCTCTATGACTGGCCGTCCGTCGTCAGTTGTTGTTTGAGCTCCTGAAAGCTCGTCTCACAACGATCGTCCCATAAGAACTTGACGCCCTTCATATCAGTCTGGAAAGTGGAGTAGCGATATAGGAGAATCCTTCTACGAACCACCGGTAATACCCCGTAAGACCAAGGAAACTCTGTACCTCGGTCACCTTCTGTGGCTGCTCCCACCTCAATATGGTCTCAACCTTCTGGGGTTCAACACAAATACCCTTCAGAGAAACAATAAGGCCCAAAAATCTAATCTGTCTAAGTCAAAATTCATACTTGGTGAATTTGGCATACAACTGCTACTCGCGGAAAATCTGCAAGACCACCTTAGGGTGTTGTATATGTTTCTCATTGCTTTGCGAATATACAAGGATATCATCGAGGAACACAACAATGAACCGATCCAAATAATCATGGAAGACCCGGTTCATCAGATCCATAAAGGCTGCTGGTGCGTTGGTCAGCCCAAACGGCATGACCACGAACTCATAGTATCCATATTGAGTGCGGAATGCAGTCTTGGGCACATCCTCAGCCCTAATCCGCAACTGATGATATCTAGATTGAAGATCGATCTTTGAGAAAACCCGCACACCCTGGAACTGATCAAATAAATCATCAATACGCGGCAGAGGGTACTGATTCTTGGTAGAAACCTTGTTTAGCTGCCTATAGTCCACACACAATCGCAGAGTCCTGTCCTTCTTCAGGAACAACACCGAAGCACCCCAAGGCGAAGTATTCGGACGTATAAAATCCTTGTCCAGCAACTCTTGCAACTTGACCTCGAGTTTTCTAAGCTCAGCTGGCATCATTCCGTATGGTAGAATAGATATGGGAGTAGTCCATGGAGCTAAGTCAATCTCGAAATCAAACTCCCGAACTGGTGATAGTCCAGGTAGCTCCTTGGGAAATACATCTAGAAACTCCTGCACCACTGGGACCTCCTCAGGCCTCTGCCCCTCTACAGTGGTGTCAATAACATGAGCCAGGTATGCCGTGTACCCTCGGCGTATCAATCTCCTGGCTTTCATCACCGAAACAACACAACGAGGTAACACTCGCCTCTCGCCTAGGAACCTCAACAACGGCTCCTCAGGTCTCCGAAACTCCACTTCTTTGGTGAAACAATCTACTGAGGCTCTATGCATGCGTAGCCAATCCATCCTTAGGATGGTATCGAAATTCGTCATTTCAATTGGAATCGAGCTTGCCTCAAGTACCGCATCTTTGACCATGACCTTGTTCCCTCTGTAAATGAAATCTCTAAGTATCTACTCACCGAGAGGATAAATGACCAATATCTTCTCATCAAGTGGCGACAAGGCTTACTCAACCCGTGGGCAAAAGACACTTCTCACATACGAATAGTTCGATCCGGTGTCAATAAGGATACAAGTATTGACTCCCCACATGTTCATAACTCCTATTGTGAGAAAATAAAAAGATCTGTTGATAAATATGGAAAGATATATGCTTACATATATATATATATATCAAAATGTATATACATACTAACATAGTTAAGTCTCTAAGGTTTTAACTAGTGATGGTGCTCAAAAGAAGATACATAAAAAAAATATCTCTAAACATGAAGATCAATGGGAGGAGCACCAATAATCACGTCAGGACTCACCTGAGTGTCCTCCTGCGTCATGGAGTATACACGGGCCAGTGTCCTCTGCTGTTGTCAGAATGGTCCTAGTATCGTATTGCTCCCGACTGTTGTCCGTGGAGCGGTGTGACTCGAGTGCGCAGGTGCTCTCTGTTGTCCTCCTCGGGGAACACTTGAGTGTCCTGAATCTATATGACCTCCAAATCCCAACTCAGGGCAGGTGCTCCTGATGTGCCCTGGCTTCCCACACCGGAAGCATGTAATAGGCACCCGACACTCTCCAAAAGGGTGGTGTCCATCATATCGGCGGCAAAAGGGGTGCCGCTGATCTGAAGCCTGAGTAGTGGCACTAAGGGCCGGTACTCTAAACCCCTGAGGTCGTGATTCCTGCCCAGTATGTGCCTATCTCGGCTGAGAAAAGCCTTCCTGATATCCTGAACTCCTGCCTTTCTTCGAGCCCTGGCTCGAAGAAGTCCTAGATCTCTTCTTTCTCTGCTCTCTATACTCCCGCTGTCTACCCTCAGCACAGACAATCTCCTCCGCCCTAAGTGCTGAGTCCACGATCTCCGCAAAGGAGAGACTAGGAGTCACTGTCATATACCTCTTGATGTTCAAGTTGAGGCCGTCCTCAAACTTGAACTGTAGCTATTTCGGCGTCGCCAAGTCTAGAACGAAAGTAGCTAGTCGCCTCATCTCCGTCTCATACTCTGTCACTGTCCTGGTTCCTTGCCGCAAGTGCAGAAACTCTGCCCTCTTGCGATCCTGCTGGAACTCAGAGAAGTACCTGCGATCGAACTCCCGTAGGAAGTCCTCCCATCGCAGCAGCTCGGTAGCATCGTTACAAATCGCCTCTCACCAAGTGAGGGCGTCACTATCCAAGAGTCTCTCTGCTATCTGAAGCCGGTAGTCCTCGCTTAAACCTAGATCAGTCAAAATTCTGTTAGTGCGGTTGATCCAATGCTTCGCTGCTGTGGAAACACCCGTCCCCGCGAACTCCGTGCAGCCTAACTACCTCGCCTCCTTCACCAACTGGGTGAGCTCGTGAATACGCCTCAAGGTGGAGGAGGTAGTGTTACTAGGTCCTGAAACAGAGGAAGGACCAACAACTGGGGGCTGATCTGGTACAACTGAAGGTGGCACGGCCGTAGAAGTCGGCGCGGCCATCAGTACTGGTGGAGGTAGCACAGCCGTAGGAGTCGGCACTGCCGCCGGTGGTGCTAGGGGTGGCATCTGAACCCCGTGGGAGGTGTACCACTCATACACCTGCCTAAATGCCTCAAGGGACGGTGGTGGAATCTCGGCTGGAGCAGCAGGCTGTGTAGGAGCTACAGGGGGCGCCCATGAAGAAGAAGCAGCCTCAGGCACTCCAAGGGTTTCAGGTCCCCTCGCTCTGATACCAGCCGGCTGGGTTGTGCTTGCAGAGGCTCGCAGGAGGAGATGGTTGCGGCGAGCGGCAGCAATGGCGGAAGGGTGCGATCGATCGTGGCTCACGGCGGAGGAAGGTGAGGCGGAGAGAGAGAGAAAACAAAGTGAGGTAAAGAGAGAACAGAGGAAGGAAAACAAAGGGACTTTCGGCCGAAGGGAAGAGAGAAGTAGAGGGAAAGGGTGGCGGCGATGGCGATGGCGATGGTAGTGGCGCGAGCGCAGGAGAAGAATAGTCGGATAGGGGTAGAGAGAGAGAAAGATGAGAGGGAGACGAAGAGACGGGATGAGAGAGAAAGGGAATTAGGGTTTCATCCTAATTCCTTGGGGATGCAGTGTTTTGAAGCAAAACGCTGCATCTCCTCTCAACTGTTTTTTTTTTTTTCATAAAAACGGGGTTTATTTCGGTTTGCCGATTCGGCAAATTAAAATATACCAAAAATTTAATTTAAATACCCCAAAATCAAAAATCAATATAAATAAAAATTTTTCTCTATATATATATATATATATATTTCAAAACTAGTACTCTTCTACGGATACCGCAGTGTCGGTGTTACACTATGAGTCATTTGGAGAATCATTTCTACTTTTGATACTAAACTTCTTAGTTTCTCTTCTATTCATTTTATTCTTTCGCATAGACTTTTATGTGTTAACTCCTCACTGATAAATTGTTGTATATATATTAGGTCATTTAGAGTACCTATTTGATTTATCCTAGTTACATAGGGTTCTCCTAGCCTGTTAGCTATAGTGGTGAGATTTTTCTTTATATCATCATTTATGATTTTAACTTGCATGATTAAAATTAAATCATTTAATTGAGACGTTGTCTCATCCGTAGATATTCCTATATTTCTTAGCAAATATAGGTTAGTCCAATTTTGCGTCTATATTTCTCTACGATCTCCTACTTTGAATGTTGTAACTCTTATATAGAGTTGTCTCCGGTTTCTCTAGAGTATAGCACATTATGGACATTTTTTGTTGCCACGTTAGTATGTCCTAGTAGGGCAAATGGTATAGCAAACACTTTAGAAAGCTGATCCATTCGTTATCCCATAAGAGTTCTAATTAGACTTTTTATTTCTTTGATTTTCTTATGATTCTTTCTATATCGTGTACAGTAGATATCATAAGAATTGGATTCTGATAATTTCCACATAAGTAGGTACCTTTGTTCATCAGCCTTCAATTGATCTAGTTCAACACAAAGTTCTTTTATTAATTTCGTTGTTAAAAGGCAAGCCTTGACATATGATAACTACAAGATTCCATTGCTCAATCTTCATTCCAAATTCTTCCTTATTAGAAAAGGCAACAAATTTTGATGTGGAAATGGCAGGATAATAGGTTTTAAGAGTTATCATTTTCATATGTAAATTGCTTTATAATGAAAATTATGACTTTGGGGATGCCTTCTTGTAGAGAATGAGAGTAGAGTGTAGAGTACTGAATGCTCCAAGGGTCTTGCATAATTATAGGCTATTGCTGAATTTATTTATTCGGGCATTATTATCATATGGCTCGCATCCCTCTTAACATATTCAAATGATACTAGTTGATTCCAAAGTTTTGCAGGCCATTGCATCCAACTCAAGTTTGACCATGGAGCCATCATCTTGTTAGGAACTTTGTTATTCATTTTAATCATGTTTTTGTTAATGACCTTTTGAGGTGTTCGAAGTGTTTTTATCTTGTCTGCTTAAGTAAAGATATGACTATTTTAATATGGATGGCTTCTATTGAATCATACTATTTATACTTAGTTCCATGATGTGGTAATTTTGGTACTATTTATACTTAGTTCCATGATGTGGTAATTTCGGTACAAATATGACCTAAATGGAGTAAAAGGGGAGAATATACTCATGTTCCAAGCTCAACATGTGGAGATTGATGGAGCAATCTATGTATGCAATGCTCAATAATGGAATTTTCATCTTGTCTTTTCTTTCCTTTTTATTTTTTGGGCTTAATCACAAAGCAGGTCTGTCTGTTCATTGCATATGGATATCCAATCGGTGATCTTCACTCTCTTGTTTATAGCTAGATTAGAGAGGGTAAGAGATCTAAAGGAAAGGCTATTTCTTCCTGCCAAAATTGCCTTCATTTTGTCTTTTGGTTGATGTGGCTTGAAATTCTTTGTAGATTAGCCTAATGATTAGGCTAAAGAAGCCACGACGAAATTTTTGTTTTAAAGATTTTATCTTTGTATTTTGTTGTTTAATTTGTTTTAATATATCTATTTTAGATAAACAGATATGGTATGCGGTAGAGGATCTAGCTCTAAGGGAAGCTCTAAGAGAGACAGTGAGAGCAATTAAGAGTCTTTGCATGTAAGTCATATCACGGAGACCATTGTTCTACGTGAAGTTCCCGATGTTGAGAATGATGCTAATGTGGGTTCCTCTTCCGCTCAAGGTAGAGACCCAAACCGTGGGACTGAGGTGCTAATAAATCCTGAGAGTAGAAAATTTATTGAAATAGTAAACCATACATAAGACAAATACTTTTTTTAATTTTATATTCATCTCTTGATGCTATTTTATGCTTAAAATTAATATTAAATCAAGTAAGAATTAGTTTTATTGATTCTAAGGTTATACATTAAATTACTAAGTACATTAAAAGGACATCTTGTTGTGGGCATGGCCTACTTGGTGCAGTGTCAAAGGAGAACAAAGATGGTCTTTGGGAGAAATTTCAGGTTAGCATTTATTTTAGAAAAATTATGTTCATTATCGAAGCAACATTTATGGCAAAAGAACATGCATGGATTTCTATAAACTTTGGCTTGTTTCTCGTGCATAAAAAAGAATTCAATTATACTATTGCTTCTTTGACTGATGTCAAATTGCTTTTGATTAGGATAAAGGTTTATAAAATTAGATGGGATAATAAATCTTTAAATAAGGATATTGGGATCATGAAAATGAGAAAGTGGAGAAACTAAGGACAATTTTTAAGGTACACTATGAGGAATCCTATGGCAAGCAATAACAAGATGAACCTGAGTCAGGCTTTATCTTAGATTCTTGTTTCTCTTTCTCAAGCTCAAATTCCAGTTGGCCGTTATGGTTCTTTTGCCTATCTAGTTCCTGATGCAAGACACTACCCTGATCCAGCAGATCCTGAATTTGAGATGATGTTTCATTGCTTACATGCGCAGTTTGTGAAATCCAGATCAGCCTTCTGAGCTCATAACAAATCCACCTCTCGCTGCAGACTGCTAACAAATCCATCAAGGATGAAATTTCAGATAAGGCTTCTCTAGAGAGATCTCTCTTCTTTCTCAAGTGTATTTTGCAGGGTAGAAAGCTTATCTGCAATTTTGCTTCCTAACTCCCTTTTTAGATTTTCTATCTACAGTTCAAACTCTAATATTTCTTGATCCTTTTGCTGTTTTGGCAAAAAAAATTGGCAAGTACTCAAGCTATTGGCTATTGGGCCACGGACCCATCAAATGGTGTCACCATTTGTATGAATTGCAAATTGTCTTGAAAGAATCCCTTACAGAAAATCCAACTTGTATTCCCTAATAACAAATTGAGACTGACAGAGATTATGATTCTGCTCTGCCAAAAAATGAAAAAACTTATTCCCTTTTTTGAGATTGAGCTCAAAAAAGGATGTGGAGGGAATTACTAGGGTTTACTGATCTTCTTTCTTGCCTCATGTCCTGAAAAAGTTAGTGTATCTCAAGTCTTATAAGCTTTTGTAGAGATTGAGCTCTGTTCTCGTCTATCTCTCAAGGATAGTACTTGTGTGGAAGAAATGGCGCTAATTTGTGTGCTTCATATGAACTGAGACGTTCTTCTTCATGAATGACTTCGGATTAGGCTCATTAAATGATTAGATTGGTTCATTCTACTAGTAAAACATTGTTTAGTTAAAACAATAGTCTAGTACATATAAGAAAGGTCACATAGTCTTGAAGCATAAGCATGGGGAGGGAAAGCCTTATATGGCTCTACAATAATGATTCTCTTTCACCTGTACTTACAAAGGAGAATTGTTCTCTCATGCAGTGGTCACAATGGTGAAGACATCTAGTAGCATAAGTCCTTCCTCACATCTTAGATTGGCAAAGGGACAAGGATTCACAGTTCAAAGAGCTAAGAGGGAACAAATCAAAGAATAAGGTCTCATCGGGCATGCCAAGAACTTTGAGCATTCTTAAAGTTAAGTTAGATTGTTAGAATAAAATACATGGATGAATGAACAACCTTGAATGATATAACCCATCAAAGAGTTTCCATAAAAACCATATAGTATTCTGCAAAAATCATTATGATATAAGATGATGAAGAGCAATATCAAAGAATAATGACGATGGCATCAACAACGTCGACCCCATTTCCTTGTATTTTCCATTTTGTTGTTATAGCTGTGCATATGTGAAAGTCTGATTGATGGTTAGGTAGCACCTCAACTAGCGTGAGATGCAAGCTTGATGCCATGATAGCTTTACCCACATAAGCTTATCTTCAAAATTTATAACCATTTTTTGCAAGACAGCCAAAAAACTAAGCTGGCAATCAACTATTCCACTCTTGCTTCATTTTCAAGTAGGAATTCTATATTTTATACTAGACTGACTACTTGCTTCACTCTCTTTGTGAAGAATTCTCTGTTCATACATGTGCAAGTTCTCTCCCTTTCTACTTTTAGCCATTTTACTTATTTTTACACAATGTGTCCATGTAGCTATGTGTATGTAAATGTGAATGTTAAGAGAGAGAGAGAGAGAGAGAGAGAGAGAGAGAGAGAGAGAGAGAGAGAGTTTTGAGATTGTGAAGTCGTTTATAAGTGGTATTATTTTAAAGAGACTACAAAAGTAAATGTTTACTTTGACAAAAACAAATGTAAAGGAATATTGTTTGTTTCTCTTAAGAATTTACCCCAATTCTTTCTTCTACTCGACTTTAATTGAGTGGAAAGAATAGTTCTTGTACCAAGAGTTGGTGAAAAGAAATGGGAGTTGTTCAAAGTTTCATTTTCTTAAGTTACACACTTTATTGTCTAGTTGTATTATGATATCTTAATACACAAAAATCCTCTCCCACCCTCTCTCTCTCTCTCTCTTACTTAAAAAAAGGGAAAGGCCTATATATCCACAACATTAGCTGCATTCCCATAATTTCCAAACTTATTCCCATCCCAATGCACTTCGGTCCCAGAACCTCTCCCTGTCCATCTCAGAACAAATTTTGGGCTGTTTGGACCTTCTCTTGCAATACCCTTCTTTGGAGACGGTTCTTGATTAGGATTATATCCAACTTGACCTTCCACTTGATGATCACTTATAACACAAACCCTCACTGTGCTACCTTTATCATTTAGTGCATTTGGTTTCCTTTAGTTGGCACACGCCCACATCATTAGCAGAATAATGTGGCAATTCATTGAAGTTTCAAACTTCGCAACAGAGCTATCTCACCTCCTGTTTGTGCAGACAAGCATTAACAACTATGGTTCCTCACTTGGAGCTTTTCCTGAGGCCATATGATTTGGCTGAACACCAGAGCTTCCTTCCATTTCACTAGTCTTAGATGGAGGTACTCTGTTCTGCTCGTACAACTCCAACAATTGAGTGCTAACTTCTGGAAGAAAATAACACCTACAATTAAGGATCTGAAATTACACATGGATAACATAGAAATGGCATAATGCTAGTAGACGGTAACAGGAATGGATGGATAATCATGAGTACACAAAATTGCCACTCCAGCAAGTCAACATTTTACTGTTTCAATCCCACAGAATATCAAAAGAATAGATAAGCTTCCAGTTGCTGTTATATCAGCAATTCCCCTTTAAATAACTTCTATTTTCTTTCATTTTTGTTTTCATGTTTGTTAGCTTGGCTTCACTTCACATACCCATTTTAATGCTTCACCGATTGAGTTGACTATAACTTTAATAACAAAACTAACAAAAAGCAGGAACAATCCCTCCAATTGTGGTGGAGTGACATCAAATTCCTGCCACCAAACCCTCTGACCATCAGAAGGAAGCATCACGTTGAGGAACTTGGCAGCAAGAAAGATTGCACGTGCTGTAATATGATGGTGCTTAAATTGTTTTGGAGTGTGAGGAATTTAGTGAATGGAGTCGACCAATTTAATTCTGTAAGTTATGGGAAAATCCGGGTCGGGTCGCCCATGTGGGTTTGACCCAAACCCATTTCCCTATTTTGAATTTCCAAAGGAGGGAAGGGAGGGAGTGGTTTTTTATGGAAAAAACCAACTCCAACTCCCAATAACCATCCCCATTATTCCATCCATGGTGCACTAAGAGGGTAGAGAGAAAAATGAAAAAGTAAGGAAGAAGATCTACACACTTCCTAATTCCATTCTATCAAAAGGACTCTTGGATTGTGAAAGAGAAAGAAGATTGATCCATTGGTGACATTCTTCGGACCCGTACATCGAAAGGTTAGTGATCCGACCCTAGATCTTGGGACACTCAACATTTATTTCGCTGTAAATGCATAAGAGAATGCTTTCATTGGTATCAGAGCATGATTTATGATGTTTTCTATTTTTGATATATTTTCGAGTTTTCATTTTTCTTAAAAAATTGAAAATGGTAACTTTCATTATAGACCACGAAATGCTTTGAAATTTGAAAGGTAGAGTACCCATGATGTTAGGAATTGATCTGCAAAGTTTCATGCATAGCCGTTATGTATTTTTGGAGAAAAATGAAATCCTAGTCGAAAATAAAAATGCTCATATCTATTTGTATGATAGGTTTCATGATTTAATATTTGTATGGTTAAATTCCCCATCAAAAATCCTTTCCAACCATATAAAGAACATGCGAAACGGTTCAGAAATGAATGAGATATGGTTTAGGGAAATTAGGGTTAAAATGCAGAAAAAATTTTTTCTGCATGAAGAAGACGAAGTGAAGTCAGCAGTGACGTCAGCGATGACGTCAGCATAAATCCCACTCTCGGGCCGTGGGTTATGAAGCCCAAACGTCATGATCCAGACCTCAGATCAAAAAACTGAAAGCACCATTAGATTCAGAGACCCCAAAAATGGGGGGGTAGGTAAAATCCGGTGGCCGGATTCCGCCGGGAAGGCGGCGCGTGGGCTTCACGCGCCGCCGCAACCAAGCGGCGCGTGAGGGCGCGTGAAGCACCCTCTCAGGCCCCCGTTTTTTTATTTATTTTTATTATTTTTTGATTGTTTTTTCTGTATTTTTAAATTATTTTTTTTATGACTGAAAATTCATTAAGTTATAAATTCTATTTGAAAATTGCAGAAAAATCAATTAACAAGTGAGACAAAATTATGAAAATTTCTCACATGTTTAAAAAAAAAAAAATATATATATATATATATATATATATATTCTAGATTATGCCTACCTGAATTAAAACACATATTTGATTTGTACTCATTAATTTAAGTATAAATTGTGGATGGTGTTTAAAAAAAAAAAAAAAAAAAATTTGGTTGGCTTCGTGTCCAATCTAATATTTACCCCATTTTAGGGATATGGTGAGAATCAGACGTACCCTTGCACCTCTCCGGGGGAGATGCCGAGATGAGAGGACCCCAGAACGTTTGGCAAAGCTATATATGATGTTGTATTATAAGATGAAAGCAACGCATACTTTGCCGCAACATTTGTGGGTTATGAGTCGAAAACGTTATGAACTTCGACGTTTGGGTCACTGGTTTGGAGGCGACGAAACCGAGATTAAAATTATAAGAAACTCTCTCTCTGATCATTTGGTTGGAATGGCTGACAAAATATTAGAGGACAATAAGAGTCTCTACCTTAAAGATTTCAGACTAAAATTGCTTAAGATGTGGAGAGCTAAGGAGATAGAGACTAAAATGAAAAGGGCGTTATCTCTAAAGATCAATGGCTCTACACCCCAAGCTGTTAGGAGATTTACTCCGAGAGATAGACTTTCAGTTGGGATGGTCAATATGGTCACTCGCATGTATATAGAAGATAAGAAAGACAAGAAAAAAGAAATTTGATTATATATATATATATTTTCTTCTTTCTTTGTGCATAGTTATCTACTGTAATGAGAACAATGCCATGAACATATAATGTAATTTTTTGTATCAACAATGTGCATACTTTGTATATTTATGCGAGCATGTGAAGAGATATGTTCTAAATTCACATGATTTTTTTTTGTGGGAGTTTTTAGGTTGGAAGAATTTAAGTAATTCTCACCTAAGACTAAAAGAATTTTGTTACTTTGAAATCAAATTTATGATAATCAAACATTTGGATGATGGATGATGATTGGGAACTTAGTGATCTTTCGAGTTTACACCTTATGTTCGTTTATGATAAATTTATTAGATTTCATGTACAAAATTATATGAATGAATGAGCATGAATACTTATAATAGTCTCTCTTTGAAAACCCAGACCATGGCATCAAAATCAATAATAGCAGATTTGAATAAAGGTGATAAGTTTAATGGCGACAATTATGACATTTGGCGCCACAAGATATGGTATGTGCTGGAAGAGCAGGATGCCTTGGAGGGTATCAACCATATCATGCAAGACCCTGGAATTGGAAACACTGCTCAACAAAGAAGAGATCAAGAAGCTTACCAGGCGTGGAAGAAGAAAAATTCCACTGCACGTGGCATTCTGGTTAGTTCTGTAGTTGATGATCTCATACATGAATGTGAGCAATTCCCTACTGGTCATGACATATGGGTGTACCTCAGAGAGAAGTATGGAGGTACAAGTGTGACCCGTCTGAGACAGTTGACTATCAAGTTTGACACGTACAAAAAGAAGTCCGATCACAATATCAAACTACACCTCAGAACCATGTCAAACATGATAAGGGAATTGAAGTCAGCAGGTCATGTTTTATCTGATGAGCAACAGGTTCAAGCTTTAATCCGATCCCTTCCAGACCAGTGGGAGCACTTGAAGGTCAATCTGACTCACAATGATAGTATTAAGACTTTCGCTGATGCTGCTCGCCACGTAGAACTCGAAGATGAGCGGCTTGGTGCTGCAAAATCGATTTCTCATGCCTTTGTAGCTGAGTCAAGTTCCCAGAAAGTTACGGGCTTTAAACGGAAAGGGAACAAGAACAAAGGCAAGAAAGGGAAGGACATTGCGGAAGGGTTTAAGAAGAGCAATTCCAACCGCAAGAACAAGCGCAAGCGGTTTTGGAAAAAGAAGGATAAGAGCAAACTGAAGTGCTACAATTGTAAAGCTCTTGGTCATTTCGCTCGAGAATGTCCCGAGCCGAAAAAGGTAGCACCTTGTAACGCTTCTCTAAGTGTTATATATGTCTCTAGCACTGTTTTACTTTCTGAATCATATCCTGTGTGGATTATAGACTCAGGAGCAACAGACCATGTGACAAGAGATCAAGAAGCGTTCGTGGACTTTCGTCGAGTTCCTCCTGGTGCAAGATGGATATACGTAGGAAACAATACAATAGTAGAAGTCAAAGGAATTGGCACTTGTAAACTGGAGTTACGAAGTGGCCAAACTCTAATCTTACATGATGTTCTCTTTGCACCAGAAATTCGACGAAATTTAGTCTCTGTTATTGTTATTCTTAAACTTGGCTATGACTTGAACTTTACTCGTGATAGGGTTTGTATTTATAATGGTGGTGTGTTTTATGGTACTGGACATCTGTTAAATGGATTTCTTACTTTAGATTGTGACAGACAAATGTTTAACTGTTATACTGATCGTTATATTTCGTTAAATGTTTGCTCTTCTAGTAATGCTAATATAGATGATAAAGTATGGCATGCTAGACTTGGTCACATAGGGCAGGACAGGATGAATCGACTTCTGAAAGCAGGACTATTGGGTTCGCTTACTAAAGTTGATTTACCGAATTGTGAATATTGTCTTGCAGGGAAGATGACTCGAAAACCTTTTGGAAAAGCCGTGAGGGCTGAACTTCCATTACAATTGGTTCACTCTGACATTTGTGGTCCAATGAATGTGAAGGCTAGGCATGGAGCGTCATATTTCATTACTTTTATTGATGATTTCACGCGTTTTGGTCATGTCTATTTGATTACTCACATGTCTGAAGCACTTGAGTGTTTTCGACGTTATATGAATGAAGTAGAGAATCAAATGGATAGAACGATTAAAGCCTTAAGAACAGATCGAGGGCGTGAATATCTATCAGATCAGTTCAATGATCTGTGTAATGAAAAAGGAATAATTAGACAATTGACTATTCCCCACACGCCTCAACAAAATGGTGTTGCTGAGAGGAGGAATAGGACGTTGTTAGAAATGACGAGATCTATGATGGCGCAGGCTAACTTGCCAATTTCCTTTTGGGGAGATGCATTATTAACTGCGACCTATATTTTAAATAGAGTGCCTTCAAAAACAGTACCCACAACACCGTACGAACTATGGACTGGTAGGACACCAAGTCTGACTGATCTTAGACCTTGGGGATCGGCAGCATATGTTCATGATCCTTCTAATAAATTTGGAAAGCTTGGTCCCCGGGGGAAGAAATGTATCTTTATTAGATATTCTCATCAGTCAAAAGGTTATGTGTTCATCGGTGAAAGAGAAGATGGTACTGTAACCGAAATTGAATCACGAAATGTAACGTTCTTGGAAAATGATTTTTCTAGTAAAGGTGATACAACAAAAGGAGAACCTTTGTTTGAATTAAATAATTCAAATGATGGTTCCGTGCAGGATGGATCAAGGGAATTACGAGAAGTTGAATCCCCAGATGATCCCAGTGGGAGGGATTCAAATTCTAACGATCCAACCGAATCATCAATTCGGAAAAGTACTAGGAAAGCTGTGCCCAAACGTCATTACGAAATTGAAGGGCACACCTTCATCATTTCTCCACAGGACGAGGATGAGCCGAAAAATGTGAACGAGGCTTTATCTTGTCCTGCCAAGGATGAGTGGATAAAAGCAATGGAGGAAGAAATAGAGTCGAAGGATTCCAACTATGTTTGGGAATTGGTTGATCTTCCACCTGGGCGCAAACCTATTGGGAACAAATGGGTTCTTAAAGTTAAACGTAAAGCTGATGGAACAATTGAGAGGTACAAAGCTCGATTGGTGGCAAAAGGTTATACCCAACAAGAGGGTATTGATTATGAAGAAACATTTTCACCAGTAGTGAGATTTGCATCTATTCGCTTATTATTAGCTATTGTATCCAATTTAGATTTAGAATTACATCAAATGGATGTGAAGACTGCGTTTCTCAACGGAGAACTTAAAGAAGAAATCTACATGGAACAACCAGTAGGTTTCATTGTTAAAGGTCAAGAAAATAAAGTTTGTAAATTGAATAGATCAATTTATGGCCTTAAACAGTCTTCAAGACAATGGTATTTGAGATTTCATAGATCCGTAATCTCTTACGACTTCGTAATGATAGACGAAGACCATTGTGTTTATGTGAAAAAGTCCAATAATAAATTTGTAATTCTAAGTCTGTATGTCGATGACATATTGTTAGCCGGAAATGATATGGAGTATGTCCTGAATATCAAAAGTTGGTTATCATCAAATTTTGAAATGAAGGACATGGGTGAAGCAGAGTACATACTGGGTGTTAAGATCCACAGAGATCGTTCTAAGAGATTGTTAGCTTTATCTCAAGAATCTTATATTAAAAAGATTTTGGAACGATTTAGGATGGATAGCTGTAAACCTATTGATACTCTTGTGGCTAAAGGCGAAAGTTTAAGTTTAGCAATGTGCCTAAAGACCGCTGAAGAAAAACATGAGATGTCAAAAGTACCGTATTCCAGCGCTGTTGGGAGTCTGATGTACGCTATGATGTGTACTCGCCCTGACATCTGCTATGCCGTGGGTTTGGTCAGCAGGTATCAATCCAATCCAGGTAAAGCTCACTGGACAGCTGTGAAGAGGATTCTAAGATACCTGAAAGGAACTGCGAATTATTCCCTTTGTTATCAAGGAAATGACTTGTTATTGAGCGGATACACAGATGCTAATTGGGGTGGTGACTTAGATGAACGTAAGTCCACCTCAGGTTATGTTTTCTTGCTAAATAAAGGCGCAATCTCTTGGAGAAGTAAGAAACAAACATGTGTATCACTGTCGACGATGGAAGCAGAGTTTGTAGCTTGTGCTTCAGCAGTTCAGGAGTGTGTTTGGTTGAAACGTTTTTTTTCAACATTTAGGGATTGTAAGCGACACAGTGGGAGCTGTGACAATTTATTGTGATAGTCAAGCAGCAATCGCTTATACGAGAGATCCCAAATATCATGGGAAAACCAAACACATTGATACGAAATTCAACTTTATTCGAGACATTGTTGAAAAAGGAGAGGTGACATTGAAGTATTTATCTACACATTTAATGGTGGCTAATCCATTTACGAAACCGATACCTAGAGATGTATTTCTGAAACATGTAAAATCTCTAGGATTGCGTAGATTGTAATTGTATGTATAAGCAATAAACATGATGTAATGCTCATTATTATATGACATTTGAATTTCTTTGCATTTGTGAGTTCTTATGTCTTGATTAAAAAGTATGTCGGACAAGTTTGGAAGATTGGCTCTCTCACACGAGCAATCGCCTCTAATATCTATGTGATATGTAGAGATGAGGCAATGTTAATTTTGGATAATTAACATAAATTAGCCACCTTAGTACAGAACTAAGATGAGATTATCGTTGATATTTACTTATTGGATAATCGAAATGGATTTCCCACAATCCATTACACTTGTCTAGAAGCCAGGTGTGGTTCTCTCTTGGAAAAGTTTTTTTTGGAGGATTTATAAGAAGAGAGAATCAAGTCAGTATCGTGATATACTTGGACTAAAACCTGTACGATGTATTATAAATTCTGAAATAGACATACGCTTCTAAATAAATAGAAAAGGTATCGTAGCACGTGTTCATACCACGTGTGCTTTCAGTGACCCTATGGGAAATGAGTTGATAAATCCCTCTATCTCATTGTGTGAGACCCAGAGGTTTGTAATTAACCTCATTTAATACCCTTAAGACTTTCGCCTGTTTCTTGAAAGTTTATTTTAGTGTTGCTACTTTAGCATGTAACCAATAAATCATGTGTGATTCGGTTTTGCGGTGCATGACTAGGAAAGCAGCTAAAATGAAGTGGAAAGATAGTAGTGCGAAAGGAAGACTGTCTTAAAGTTTGTACATAATTTTTGTATTCACAGACTGGCCAGTTATGTTTTTAACTTGATGTTCTGAAACATAATTGTGAATGCATAGTTGAAATGAGTCAAGTATGCTCTCGTTTATTAATAGAGGGATAAGAGGTACAGTGACTCTATATATATATAGTAAAAAGAGGTCTGGGGTATAGCGAGACTTGATGTCCTCATAATATTAGATCTTGAGCTGCTATATATCCTTAAACGGTGTATAGTTATGAGCTCTTGATGTACTCGCTGGTCACACGATCCATTTGTCTGTATGAAATCGATGGTATATGGAAGTGATTGAGTAAAATGTAGGTCTAACCCTCATGTGCGAGTGGGAGATGTAAGTTATGGGAAAATCCGGGTCGGGTCGCCCATGTGGGTTTGACCCAAACCCATTTCCCTATTTTGAATTTCCAAAGGAGGGAAGGGAGGGAGTGGTTTTTTATGGAAAAAACCAACTCCAACTCCCAATAACCATCCCCATTATTCCATCCATGGTGCACTAAGAGGGTAGAGAGAAAAATGAAAAAGTAAGGAAGAAGATCTACACACTTCCTAATTCCATTCTATCAAAAGGACTCTTGGATTGTGAAAGAGAAAGAAGATTGATCCATTGGTGACATTTTTCGGACCCGTACATCGAAAGGTTAGTGATTCGACCCTAGATCTTGGGACACTCAACATTTATTTCGCTATAAATGCATAAGAGAATGCTTTCAAATTCTATCAAAATGACTAGTTTTGTCAGTCCTTTCTTATGTTCCATCAGAATCTGATTGCAATCCACTCGAAGATTAACTCTGCAATGCTGATGAACTAGGCATGTGAATTGGTTATTTTATAGGATTGAAGTTGTCATTATAGTTTCTATCCTCATCATAGAGTGAACATATTTGCATACATGTACTAATCTTGGTCATGAAGAGAAAACCAAATTGCAGTTATAGTGAATTTTCGTTATTGTGTAGTTGATTTATGTGTATCTTGCTCATTTGCTTATTCTAACTAATGATGTGTAGCAAAACTTCACATGGCGAGACGATGATATATCATGCGTGGAAAGTTTCATGTACAAGGAGATATTCCGATATGCTTGCAAACAAGCAAGTAATGTAAGCTGTTAATATTACAAATATAGCTGACACTAAAAGCCATCCCCCAATATATTTGACATTTATTGTTTGGGATGAATTAATTGAAAAACACCGGAGTACCAAAGTGGTAACAAAAGTCAAATGCTGTAAAGCAAAACCAAAATAAAAAGAGAGAATGAGAAGTTACAAAACACACATCCAGTTCTATCCCATTTGCGATACACATAAAGAAAATGGTTTGTATTTATATCTTCTTTACAAATTCTGTTAATTATTTTTTTACTGCTAAAAATACTAATAATTTGTATTATTTTCAGTCAGAAGAAAGCAGCCACTTAGTTTCCCATCTGGAACTCTTTAATCGCACTCATAAACGTGATAAAGGAAAAAGGCAATATGTTGACAAGAAATCAGAAACAATTACCGTAAGACAATTTATTTATTATTTAATTATAGATAACTTTGAAACATTCATAATTTCACATGTGTAATTATATGTGCTTATTGTAGGGCAAGTATAAACAATTGCTTGAGGAAAAATATAGCTCAGATAGCACATCTCAGCTAGAGTTTGATGTCGGTTCATGGTGCGAGGTGACTAGGGGTCCAATGAAGGGATGTTTATATGGTTTTGAAAAAAGGAGTTGATGACGTGCTGACAATAAATTTCCACTTCATCTCTAGCCATGTGTTCCTCTCAGATGTATACTAAGGAGGAGGTAAGTAAAATGATGGAAGAAATAAAAAATTAAATGATAGAGAACTTGCGAGCCAAATTTTGAAACAAGTGCAAAGTCGAGTAAGGTAGCAAATTAAGGCACAAATTCATGACATACTTGCACAAATAGATATCCAACATACACCTCATGGCCTAGATAGCACCCAATCACCAAATTCTGATAACCTATCTACACGAGATTGATGATTTGTTTTATTTACTTGACTTTTATGGTATTGAACATGAGAGAATGTACTTCATTTTAGATAGTTATTTCATATATACATTGCAAATGGAAAATTCATATTTAATGTTATTGTATGCAACTAATATAATTATTTTTTATATCAATTAATTGGAGTTATTTGTAATATAGTTTGTAATCTGAGAACTAAGATGTAAAAACGTGATTGGATTACAGGTTAACAAGTTAATTTAATCGATTTCAATGGATCAAGGTAGGGAAATTACATTCAGCAATAGATTAGCGACGACAAAAATGGTTCCCTAACATTTTCGTCGCTTATCCATTGTTGAATTGGTTGCTTGTTTGGAAGTATCAGTTACAGATTAGCGATAAAAAAGATTGTCATAGAAATTCTATCACTAATCCATCACAAATTTTACTAATTGTATAAAATTATCAGCGACGGATTACCGATAGATATTATCTCTTGCCGAAAATCCATTACTGATCCGTCAGTGATTTCACGCGTAACATAAAGCTATCAGTGACAAATTACCGATAGATATTCAACGATGGATATAATCCGTCGCTAATTGTCACTGACAGATTGTAAAGTCTACGACGGATTACCAACGGTAGTAATTAAGCGACAAATTCTTTTGTCGCTAAATCGTCACTTAATAAGCAACTGATTATTTATTGATGGAAACACGATAGCAAATCTGTCTGAAATTTTAGTGACGGAAAGAAAACTGTCAGTAATATTTACCGATGAGGTTATTTGCGACGAAATTAGCAACGTATATATCTGTCACTTATACTCTTTATTGACCGAATCTATTCTTTCAGCGACGGATGTTTCTATCGTTGATACCATATTTTCTTGTAATATCATGTTTATATCTAAAATAACCCATAGAGTCATTTATTAAATATCTTCAATTAATTGCGAGACCATTACTTATAAAAACCAAACTCCCCAAACTCCCCGTACATGCTTGGGGACATATAATTTTATATGTAATAACTTTTATTCGCATCTGATCTACTGGTTGTCAGATATTATCTCTCTTACAATTGGTTTTTGGACAAGAACAAAATATCTCTCATTTATGCACTTTTGATTGTGCCGTATAGGTCCCAATTGTGCCTCCACATAAAACAAAAATGAGATCTCAAAGGAGATTAGGGATACCTATTGGATATGAATCCCCTCTATTATAAAATATCTTGAGCTATCCATAGGAAATATTTTTACAGATCGATTTGCTGATTATCATTTTGATACAACATTTTTTCCAACTTCAGGGGGAGACAATGTAAGAAAAGAAAAGTTGAAAAAAGAGATTACCTGAAGCAATCCATTCTTGTTGCATCTTGGTCTCCATACAAAACATTATGAACCAGAATTTCATTGAATAATTCATTTACAATGAATTGCAAACGAACTACCAAATAATTTTTTTAATCCAAAACAGATAACTAAATCACTTGGTTCCCGTTGAGAATGCTCCCATTAAAATTTATGTCTCTAAAGGACCATTAACAACAAGTAAACCTAAACCAAGTAAACCTAAACCACGCCTAAAGCATGGAAGAATAATTGGTTCAAAAGATAAAAACCCCCAAAAGAAGATGGGAGCAAGTTGTCAAATTGATATGGAAGAAAAAGATATGAATGACTCAATCCATGATAATCTTCTTGAAGAAGTTGAAGTTTTGAATGAAAATATGAAAAATCAAGAAATATCAATCAATTATATTTTCACAATGACAATATAGGATCGAAAATATACTATTATTAATGACATATTTGCATATAATGTGACAGTTGATATTCTAAATGAAAATAATGATTATGAGTCCATGAGTATAAAAGAATATAAATCAAGAGATGATTGGCTAAAATGGAAGGATATAATTTAGGCCGAACTAAAATCATTCAAAACATGCTATTTTTGATCCCATAGTCAAAACACCATAAGGTGTTAGACTAATAAGTTATAGGTGGTTGTTTGTATAAAAAATTGAGAAAAATAAAATTGTACGATTCAAGGCACTACTTGTAGTATAAGGTTTTCACAAAGACCTAATATAAACCATGAAAAGGCGTATTCTCTTATAATAGATGAAATCACGTTTTGCTATCTAACTTCATATATAATTAATGGATGTTTTCATTGTACATCTATATGGTGCTCTAGATAATGATACATACAGAAAAGTTCTAGGAGTAAAACTGCCTGAAACATGTAATTCTCAAGAATTATTTTCCATTAGATTACAAAAATTTTTGTATGGTTTCAAACAATGTAGACGTATGTGATATAATTGTCTCACAAAATCTTTTTTTTGAAAGAGAATCATGTAAATAATCATATTTACCTATGAAGTTTTATAAAAAAAAAAATCTGAATATGGATTTATAATAATCGCTATATATATCGATAATTTAAATATCATTAAAACTCTTAAAAAGGTTTCAAATACCATAAACTATTTAAAAAAAGATTTTGAAATAAAAGATCTTGGGAAAACAAAATTATGTCTCGACCTGTAGTTTGAATACTTAAAAAATGGAATTTTTATCCATCAACTAATTGGCACTGAGAATGTATTAGAATGATTTAATATAAATAAATCATATCCGTTAACCAGTCCAATGATAGTTCATTTACCCAATGTGCAAAAGAATCCTTTTTAAAATCGGGAGGATAACAAGAAAAATCTTGATCCGTTAACTAAAGTTTCGGTTGGTAATTACCAACTAAAAGTTAGTTAATAGATAGTTGATTATTATCAATGAATACACAGTCATTACTTTACAACCCCTGTTATTAATTTCTTAATAACATATTAATAATTTTGAGCGGTGAGTTTTTAATACATGCAACAACTTGAAATTAATTGGGTGGACATGAGTTTCATTTTGACTCCCTTTGTTAATTTAAATATTTATTTTTATGCCATTTCCATTAAGAGATCAATATCACCCCAAATAATGAGGATAATCATATGTATCATAAATAAACACCCATTATTTCACACTTATTATAGATCAAAATTTTTCTCAATTAAAATGTATTTAATTTTTTATTTATAGTATATACAGTAAATTGGTAAAAATTTAATCTTTGAAATATATAATTGTCTAAATTCAATCGTTTGTTCTGAATTCTCTTTCCTCCACAAGTAACACTAGGCTGACGGATGTACACTTAATTATTATTTTTTTAACTAACAGTTTTGAATTTTAATAATTTTAATTTATTTTATAATTATATAATAAAAAATTAGTTTTAATTATATAATTTTAGATCCATAAAACACAGGTTTTTAACCAAAATATTATTTTTTTAATTAAATTTATTGAAATAGATTTTTTTTTTCAAATCTAGAGAAATCGAGAACGAGAATTGCGATTTATTGAAGTCAGATCTTCAATCGTGACTTCATTATTTTTTTTTTTTAATTTTTAAGTTATTTAAAAAAAATGAAAGCGAGATTCACAATCTTGCCTTCTTAAAGGACCCTTCCCCATTTCTTCCTTTCCCATTCTTTTCTTCCTCTGTGGTTGTCTCTCAATATCCAACTTGCACATTATTTTAAAAACCCAAAATCCTAATGACAAACTTTTTGATGATTGTAGTGCAGCTGCTTCTTCTAAATTATGCTTTGTAATGTTGGGTTCTCTTTCTATGAACCAAATTTTTGGTTTTCAGATTAGCCGGTGAGAAAATTTTCTGAAGATTACCCGGTCCTGGAAAAAAAGATTTCTCTCTCTTCTCTTAATCTCTCGACAATGTCACCATTATCAGATTTCTCTCTCACTTTTCTCCTTCCCGTCCTCTCTCCCTCTTCCGTCTCATGCACTCCAACTCCATCTCTCTCGAGACCTTCTCTTTTGTTCTCAAGTCCTCTTCTCACCTCCACCTTCATGGTCGAGACCTCCATTCCCTGATTTTAAAGCTGGAATTCGATTCTGACATTCACGTCCAGAATTCACTGATTAACTTTTTTGGGTCTTGTGGGTTTGTTGATTTTGCGCTTAAGGTGTTCGAGGAAATGCCCCATAGAGATTTGTTTCATGATCCTCGATAATTTCGTGTGTTGTGAATAAGGGGTTTGCTTTCCAAGCCTTGGATACGTTTCAGCAGATACAGGTTGATGGACACAGTACGTCGGAGAGGTTTAGGGTTGAGAGACTTCGTGAGAGACTCGCGGCAGAAGAAGGAAAGAATGAAAGGAAGAAAAGAACGAGGCAGAATGAGGCTTCGTGAGGGCAAGTTACCTTGAAAGCGCGACCTTGAATCTCGCTTTTGAAAGCGCGACATTGAATCTCGCTTTTGAAAGCGCGAATTTTTTTCTCCTGAAAATTACTTAAAAAATAAAAATAATAATAAAGTCGAGAATCTTAATTTAAGAAATCGCGATTCTTAATGTCGTCTTTTCTAAATTTGGAATAAAAAAAAACCAATCAATAAATTTAATTTAAAAAAAAAATCCTATTTTGATAGAAAACCTCATAAATCACTTATTAAAATCGTGAATAATTTGATACTCCACAATGATTAAGGAATCTCGTGAACGTTACATCTTCCTAGATGTCATCACATGTTTAAACCTGAATTAATTCTGTTGACAGTTCCTCGTATGTGAAAACGTTACGGTTAGAAGGCAACAATTCCTGATAAAAAGAAAATGGCATCTCCCTCATGTCCGGTAAGAACATACCAATGGCGATAACAGGATATTTACAATTCATCTTTCTGACTTTTTCTTTGTTACACTCCCACAAGTGTTTAGAATGGATCAGATTTACATTTGTTAAAATTCCCATAATAATCTATACCAAAACTCTTTATGAAACAACTATCCAAAAATACCCAATTTCATATTGAAAAAAGAAAGACGAATGTATTTCACTGAATTTGATTAATCCATTTATTGAAAATCAATATTTCATTACTACAACCATCTTATTATCATTATTCATGTCAATCATTTTTTTTAAAAGTTTTTAAGTTTGAGTCTCTTTTATGTATAAAAAAATAATCGTCATTTATTCTCCTTGAGTTTTAATTAATTCATGTCTTAAATGAAACAATTAAAAGAAAAAAAAAATTGAAGGGTATGAGATTTTTTTTTCTTTTTCTTTTCATGAAGGTAAATTTTGAAACTAAATCTTATCACTTGTAAAAATAATTAATTTCTCTTAAATGATTTTTGTTTAGTTAAAGAAAGGGTGACCGAAGCAATGCTGCCTCTTTGATGCACAACCTTTTAAATATTAATTTTTTTTGTTTTCAAAATATCTCAATACGTTAAATTAATTAATATTTATATAAAAATTTTTATATATTTTTATTATATTTACACATTTTTGTATATTTAATAAATTATTTGTTTAATTATAATTTTTATTTTTCATATTATTTATCATATGCTTAATAATTATATATATATATATATATGATCATTTTATATTTTTATTATAAAAGATAATTATTTATCTTATAATTAATAATTATATATTTAATTTTTATAAAAGAATTAATATTTACATTTTTTTTTCATATTTCGATTTCCATCCGATCCACTCTGGGCAATTAGCTTAATCAACAAACCAAATGGCAACTCTTAAGTCTTATCATTGTTCTAGGCCCAGGCCCAGAAGTCTAATCAAAGAGCCACGTAATGGGCCTGGTCCCGGCTTTTTTCTTTTTTCTTTTCATAGATTTAAAATTGAAATCTCCAAATTGGAGATAAAATTATGACTACTAAATTATTCTCTTGGAAACAGTAACTAACTAATAATAACAGTAATACTTTTTTGCTTTTAGTAACTCCAACCATTATTTCAATAAAACTACAAAAATAAAAGTGATTAATTAGAATTCACAAATAAATTGCACTTCGTTGAATTCATAAATTCCAAACTTACTTTTATTATCATTATTGAAAATAATTTGTGATGGAACGAACATAAATCAAAAGCCCATTATCATGGGATTTAGAATTTTTTGAATCCGTGGCCCATTGGACATAACAAGTCCAGAAGCATGTTGTCAAAATTGAATTTATTTTCCAGATGGGTAGACACGACCCACCCTCTCAGTACATACCAACTAAACTCCTCTCAATAACTGTCTGCTCGGCTCCCAAACTTGCTTGGTGCTCCGTGCCCCATTTGGCTAGAAGTAATGTACGTTTCCCCTTAAAGCACGAAGGTAACCACTCGTAATAGAAAAGAAAACTTTTGACTACAATTGATAAGGAAATAAATGTTTTGTGATTTGAACCTTCTCGAATACTAGTGTTTTAAATTTTTAGAAATCTTTCACTATGATTTCCGTAATTTTGAGATATTTTTGTAAGAAAACTAGAGTTATAACATTCTGAAAGTATATAGAACTCATGCAGGCAGACTATATATACCTTTTGATCATGTCAGTTGATAAGTTTTCTTGCTCTTAGAACTTACACCAAACACTCAAGGATATACAGAGCTCTCTTTTAGTCTATTTCTCTCTTTTCAAAAACCGCTCCCTGACTTAAGTGTTAGAATCTCCCCTATCGAAATACTTTATGGCAGTCTTTTGTAGATATTATCAACCAAGATCGATAGATGGCTAGTCATCCTACTTAAGTAAATAGAGCCATTATCTGTGGAGCCGAAATCCACCTCCAACAAATTGGTGTCTTCTGTGGGAACAGACTAGAAAAAAACTAATTCCTTAACCCGTTTCTCCTCATGCCTCCCAAGAGAAAATCTAGAATTGCTTCTAGAGCCACATCGTAATAGAAGGGCATATTGCTAGGTCAAGAAAAACCTTTTAATCGGCGATGCCCAACAATCCCGTTGAAATTACACCCGATGCCAATTTGCTTAAAGATCAACCACCAGTCATATAATAGGACCAACTGATCCCACCCCCCGGTCCAACCTCTCCAGAAAAGGTTACTCGGCCCGAGATGACCAGATTCAAATCCAAACTGCAAAACATGAGCAAGCAATTGGAGGAGTTCAACCATGTTGTCAAACCAGCAGCACATTCCTCCTCACACAGGTTGGGTCAGATGCACCAATGACGACTCAAACCTAGGGAACGCCAAGAACTTTTGGTAACTTCCCAACACAATCTCGATGATTTGAGGAAACATGTTGTTGGAAAGGAGCTCAGATGTGTTAACATGAGAAGGGAAGAACTAACTCAATATGTTACTGGTCTCTTGTCGTTCAACTCTAAGGTTTCACAGAACCGATGCCTCGCGACGTGCTTCTTCCTTCTATTGAGAGATATGACGGTACTACTGGTCTCCAGGATCACGTGGCCTACTTTGTGACCGCGATAATCTTGTGAGACATGACAGACACGATCATGTGCAAGCACTTTCGTATGACTCTAAAAGGCAATACGTGGATACAGTTCAACTCACTTCCCTCGTTCAGTATCAAGAGTTTCCCTTAATTTTGGCAATAGTTCAAGACGTACTTCATGATTAGTAGTGGTGTCAAGAGGAAATCATCATCTCTCTTTTCATTGAGACAATGGGACAAATTCAAGACTGAAATGATGAAGGTCTCTAGCTTGAACCATTCTATCACGCTAATTGCATTGCTCATCAGTTGCGACCATCATGGACGAAAACATCCATAACAAAGAATCCGTTGTCTACCATCCATAAATTTTATACTCATGTAGAGAAGTTTATCACTATTGAGGATGCTGAAGCATTTAATAAGCGTCAAAACCGACCAACTCAGAACAAAAGCAGCCGATAACTCTGGTAGTCCTCACTTAAGAGAGCCCGACAAGGGCTCTCTCAACAACAAAGGTTCACAAGTTATCCCCCTTTGAATGAGATACCAAGCCAAGTTTTGCTTCAAATCTGGAAAAAGCCTTTTGTCAGATGGCCTCCTCGCTTCACGAAAGATGATTCAAAGAAAGACAAGACGCGATATGGCTACTTTCATCGAGACAATGGACATTTAACAGATGAGTGTACGAAGCTCAAAGATGAACTTGAGTTTCTCATCTGAAGTGGTCAGCTCCAGAGGTTCATAAATGCAAGAGGGAAGGCCTCCCCGCTCAAGGCTCATAGGCTGTGAGGCCCAAGAATGATCGAGATGAGCAACCGCCTCTAGGAGACGCCCACAATCCATCGGACGAAGTGATACTCCAAGTGCAAAGTGAGTATGATCTCTCGGATCCCTATCTTCTGACCTACATCTTAATAGCATTGCATGATCGAGAGTATACATAACTTAAAGGGATTGGGTGGATAATAGCCCCAATCTTTTCATAAGGTTGAGCCATTAAGCTCCACATCTAAGGAAGTTCTCACTATGCATGTCGAGAAGCGACCTAAGAAGAAAAGGCCAATGATCAAGTTCGGTAATGATGACCTGATCGAGGTTGATCCAGACTGACACAATTCCCTTGTCATAACCATAAAAATCGGGCAATATGAAGTGGGGAGAATTTTCATGGACCAGGGGGCCGGTTGCAATCTTCTATATTGGAACGCTTTTCAACAAATGGGCTTTACTCAAACGCATCTACAGCCTCATGCCGGTCCCATCAAAGGACTCTTGGGCGAGTGCATATACCCTAAATACACCATCTCACTACTTGTAACTCTCGGGACTCCCCCTGATCATGCAACCTCTACGACAATGCTCAACATGGTTAAATTGCCCACGCTTTATAATGTTATCCTAAGACGGCCTTGCTTGAATGCCTTAGAGGTATTGCTGAGCATGCAACATATAAAAGTTAACTTCAGGACCTCTACAAGTATTGGAACATTGTCTTTTGACCCAGAACTACTGTCGATCTCTCTCAAGTAATCCTGAATCTCTTTCTCTAGTACTGTTACTCTCGTAAGACTAGTAGTCGAATACCTTATTGCTTGTTCTATTGATTCATTGATAACGATTTGCTTTGTTAATCTCTTGTGATGTACCGATCGCTCTGAACACGTACTATCAAATGAACGTGCCGATAATAAGGGATGCATGTCGGGTTGGCATGACCCATTTAATTGAACGAATGTGCTAACAATAAGGGATGCGTCTCCCTGTCCGGTAGGCACGACCTACTCAATCAAACAAATATGCCGACAATAAGGGATGTATCTCCTTACCGGTTGGCACGTCCCACTCTATCGAATGAATGTGTCAACAATAAAGGATGTGTCTCCTTGCCGGGTAGATACGACCCACTTTATCGAACAAACGTGTTGGTAATAATGGATGTGTCTTCTTGTCGGGTAGGTACGGTCTACACTATCAAACGAACATGCCGATAATAAAGGATGCATCTTCCTGCGAGGTAGGTATGGCCCACTTTGTCGGACGAATGTACTGACAACAAGGGATATATCTCTCTATCGGTTAGGTATGGCCTGTACTCTTTCTCAAACGAATAGCTTATCAGCAAAGGGTGCGTCCCCTTGATAGAGCTCTATTCGTTAGACATATTAAAGTACACAAGTTTCTGAACCCTTGATCTTGGTAAAAACAATGAAATTCTTTCATTAATCCTTCTGGGGATGTACAAGATGATAATTGAATCAGAAGAGAGCAAAAAATACAACTAAAGAAAGGAAAAAGACGGGAGATTTAGGGACCCCAAATCGGCTTCAGGCGCACCAACCATAGCATTCTCGTCTATAACTTCTAAAGGAATATCGCTCATCGGGATGATTGCAAGCTTATTATTGGGGGCTTCGGGGCTGGCCCTCCCTATATCTGTGGGCATGGCCCCCGAAAGCCCCATATAGTTGTTAATCTTCTTAGTACATTAAAGTTTCTTGTTCTACCTGTGTTGAGCATGCGTATACTGATCAATAGTCTTTGTAAGGATCTTCCTTAGTTCCTGTATCCTCCTCTCGGTGCCCTTCAAGGCTCGGTCGTGCATCTCGGGTAGCCTCTGTGTAGTGTGCAGGCATATCTCATGCGTCCCAGTTTTTGCTTCCAGCTCTTAACACCTATTGGAAATAGTCTCGCATCGTTGAAGTACCATGTCCCACTCGACTCTCAGCCATTCCATATCCTTGTCTTGAGCACTCGACACAGTCGTAGATGCCCTCTCTTCCTCGATCTCTTTCTCCCTCTATGACAGAACATCCCACAATAGAGACACCTCTGCACCCATTTCATTAGCTCGATACTTCAGATGCTCTATCATTTGCTCCCTCCTCAACCTCTAGAATTCTGTCAAGATAATGGTCTGCACGAAACAAGAAGGGTTATATGCAAAGACCAGAGACAAACGAAGTACATCCTAAGTAGTTATACTATGAGACTCAAGGACATAATGGTCTCCTCACCCTGTTTAAGAGACATTTTGTTTAACTTCGAATCAGAACGATGAAAGTCCACTTGGCTTCATGGCCGTCTGCATAGCTATAAAGGTGGTCCGTCGTACTAATAGTTATGGTCCTACGCTCCCGCTGACTACACCAACCATCAAAGGATGAAATAGGGATAAAGGGTTCAAGAGTGTCTCACCCAGATACCTGTTGTTTGCACGGTATCAAAGGAACAACCGACAAAAGCCTTGTACCCAGCTCTTCTGTTGTCATCATAGGAATGCCTCCAAGGTCTTTGGCACTTTCTCCTTCCACCCTTTCTCATTCCTTCTCAAGGCCTTCAAAAGGGCGACCCTTAGACTCCTCTTCCTCTCCTTATTCTCCTTTATCGGCATCCTTATTAATAGTCTCAACTCCTCTCTCCTCGACGTCCACATCGACAGCCTCAACACCTTCCGGGTGTTCGACCCAAACCGCCACATTGTCTCGAGCTTTAAGTTTGAGACCTTTGCTCTTGGTAGCTATTAAGGCATTTGAGGGTTCTTGCTCTTTGTTGCCCTTTATGACCTCACCCGGTGAGCTTGACCGCTGAGTCCTCCTCTTTTCCTTTACCAGAGTCGAAATGGGGGTAGAACTGGCCCTGGTATCAAGTGTGCTTTCCGTTTCGATAGCCCCCCCTCTTTGAGTTGGACCTTATCTGTTTGCCCGAGGTAATCTCCTTGAAATCTTCTTCCTTGGGAGAAACAAAAATGTCCATGAGATCTTTATTCTTCTTCTCTACCAGGAGAGATCTCTTAATCTTCCCTTTCTCTCTAAGTAATAGACCCACCAAAGCCAACATTTTATTATCTAAAAGGGCTTCCACCCAAATACGTTATTCCTTGGCTTTGTAGAAACCACCAACCGAACAAATGAATCTCAAATGATGAAAAGACTGAGGAGCCTTTAACCCAAGGACCGGCTCCCATTGGCCTCCAGTAGTATGGGCATCAAGTTCTTATTCAAGAATTCGATGAAAAAAATACTTGTGCATCCAACTCTTGTCGATGGTCTCTTTATAAAGAAACTCTCAGTTAGATTCTAGCATAGTTTGTAGAAAGAACCCTCGTTCAGTCAATCCCTTGCGAACACACCTCTTAAGAGAGAATACCAATGCCAAAATTCTAAAGTCAAAGCGAAGACGACAGAAACTTATCAACGATATTACAACAGCTACCAACGCCAAGCACTAGGAATCAATATTGTCGAAAAATATTCAAACTGAGGAAGACCTGGGCTATATCTCTCGGCATCTTCAAGCCGTACTTGACACACTGTTTGGATATCAGAATGTGGGAGTCTGACGCCTTATTGGTCTTATCCTTGTTCGTAGCCGACCAAATGGTGTAATCGTTTCTCAACAACATGTCATTTTGGATATCCTGAATTTCCTCCTTCGTCATAACGCTTTTGATGTCATTCATACTCGGATAAGCCCATGATGATGAGCCCTTAGCTATTTTTGACTCAATTCTTTCTTTGAGTATTGCTTAGGGATATCAAAGGAAGTAACTCATGGATTGCCTTTTTGATCGGAAGAAAAAACTATCAAAAAGCAAACACGATTGTACGCGAACCAATTAGACGCTAGATCTTATAAAGCGTGTCGAAGACGCTTTGTGGAAATCAAAACACTATGTGCCACATTTAATGCAGCACACTAATAACTTTTCAAATTCCCATATGTTTATTGTTACTTTTGAAGCTTTAGATGATATGGACCCCCAAGGAGATGAGTGAGAACCTCCAATTGCTTAGGGGTCACATTCAGTTCTGCTTGGTAGACGAAGTTTTCTCTCCTTTTAGAATTTTTTACTACGAAATAGTACCAAGAGTCGGGTGCAAGTGATAGAATATAAACCAAAAGTCCATTATCACGGTATTTAGAACTATTTGAATCTGTGGCCCATTGGAGCAACATGCCAAAAATCGTGTTGTTAATATGGGGTTTATCCTCTAGATGGGTAGACATGACCCATTCTCTCGGTACATACTGACTGGACTACTCTTGATAATTGCCTGCTTGGCTCCCAAATCAGATTGGTGCTCTATGCCCCCATTTGGCTAGAATAAATGAACGTTTCCTTTTAAAGCAGGGAGGTAACCTCCTATAATAGGAAATAAAACCTTTGACTACCACTGATAAGAAAAGAAATCTTTTGTGATTTAGAACTCCTTGAATAATAGTGTTTCAAATTTCTGAGAATCTTTTGCTATAATTCTCGTAATCTCGGAATATCTCCGTAAGGAAACTAGTGTTTTAACATTCTAAAAGTATACAGAACTCACACAGGCAAACTATATATATCTTATTGATGCTACCGGCCAGATGAGTCTTCTTACTCTCAGAACTTAGACCAAGCACTCAAGGGCATACAGAAGTCTCTTTCAATCTGTTTCCCTCTTTTCGAACTACTCTCTGATTTGAACGTCGTAGTCTCTCTTATCGGAATACCTTCCCGTGGTCTTTTGTAGGTATCATTGATCAAAATAGACAGATGGCTAGTCATCCTGCTTGAATCAGCAGAACCATTATATGTGGAGACGAAACCCACATCCAACAATTTGTTTATAGAAGGAAATGAATTTTTAAAAGCTAAACTATTTTAAAGAAATTTGGTTATTCTCATCTATACATACTTTGCAAAATAAATTGTATGGATTCTTTTCTTCTTTTTTCAATTTATACATAAAGTTATTTTATTTTTACAAACACTACAAAAAAAAGACTTTTAGTCACAAATTTAACGACGAGAATTTTAAAAAAATTCGTCGCTAAAAACATTAGCGACGAAAAATTTTTTGTCGCTAATAATACATTGTAAAAATTTTATAACGAAAATTAGAAATTTATCGCTAAATTTAGCGACGAAAAAATTATCCGTCGCTAAAATCCGTCGCTAATTTAGGAACAAAAAATTATTTGTCGCTAAATTAGAGACGAAAAAATTATCCGTCGCTAATTTAGAGACAAAAAAAAATCCGTCACTAAATTAAGACGAAAAATTATATGTTCCAAATTTAGCGACGAATAAAAAAATTAATCGCTGAATTAGCGATAGATTTAGAATCCGTTGTTGATTTCAAATTCGTCAGAATCTAAAATGTCGTGCCTGGATGGGCCCCTACCCACCCGAGCTAGCATTAGCTTGCAAGCCAGTGCCTGGACGGGCCCCGCCCACCCGAGCTAGCACTCCGGCCTGCAAGCGCGCTCTCCCACCCGAGCCAGCACCCCCGCCTGCTCCAGCGCCAACCCTCCTCACTTAATTGTTGGAAAATACCTCTACTTTACCTCCACCGTGATTCGAACTCCTACACACGCATAAACTTGTAAAAGTATTTAACTACCAAGCCAAATGTTAATATGTGATACAATTTTTTTTTTACTTATTATCTTTTCTTCACATTTTTCTAATAATAATAAAATAATATATAATAATAATTTAAAATAATAAATATAATAACTTTTTTTACTTAAACCACCAACCTAAAATAATATTAATTAAAAATAATAAATATGATAATTTTTAATAAATAAAAAATAATAAAATACTAATTTAAAATAAAATAATAAATTAATTAAAAAATATATTAATATTATTTTTTGTTTTCTTCTTTTTCCTTTATTTTATTATTTTATTATTCTTTTTCATTTTTATTTTATTTTTTTAATCCATAGTTTAAAAATGAATTACGGCATCTTAATAATATAAAATTATAATTATCAATAAATTATAATATATTAATAATTTAAAAAATCTATATATTTAATCACAAAATATTTTTATTCGTTTGAATATATAAGAAATTTCAATATAATTATTATATATAAGAAATTTTAATAATGAGAATAGAAAGACAAAAAAAACCCAAAAATAGAGATGAGAGTAAGAGGAAGGAAAAAAAAAAAGGTGAGAATAAAAAAAAAATGAGGAGGAAGAAAGAAATAAAAAAAATTATCACACAAGGCTTAGCGGTGGTGCAATTGTTGACATGTCTTCTGTTCAAATTTGAGGTCCAAGATTTGAATCCCTTCAATAACATTTTTTTAGCATTAAAACAATGAAAAGCGGGTGTCTGTGCGTCCATTCGTAGGCGCCCGTGTATGCATGGGCGGGCCCCCGCGCAGGCTCGCGCGCAGGCATGCCCACCGGATTTATATTAATTAAAAAATATTATAAAACAATAATAATTTAAATTATATTATTGAATAAAATAATACAAATAAATAAAATGTACCTATACAATAATAAAAAATATTAAATAAAACAAAAAAAGAAAAATAAATAAATTAATTAAAAAATATATTAATATTATTCTTAGAAAAATAAAATATATAAAAAAAAATAAAATGCTATTTTAAAATATTATAACATAATAAATTGATTTGTTCATTTGGTTTTAAATAATATAATTTAAATAAAATAAAATATATGGTTTTTTTAGGATTTAAATAATATTATTCTTTAAAAAAATGAAATATAATATAATAAAATAAAATGTTAAATTAAAATATTATAAAATAATAATATGATTTGTTAATATAAATTAATAAAATAAAATAAAATTTATATTAAAAAAGATTCGCTGATTCAGCGACGAACTTAGAATCCGTCGCTGATGCAGCGATAGACTTGGAATCCATTGCTGATTTAGCAATAGATTTTAAAATCTGTCGCTAAATTACTGACGATAAAATTCATCGTCGCTAAATTAATTTTTTAATTTAAATATTATATTAATATTATATTTTATTTAATTATATATAAAAAATTTAGCAACGAATTGGGATTTTCGTCGTTAAATTTAGCGACGGAAAACAAATCCGTCGCTAAATTAATTTTTAATTTAAATATAACATATTAATAAAATAAAAAATAAAAAAATAAAATTATATTTAAAAAAGATTAAATTTTTTGACGGAATTAAAATCCGTCGCTAAATTAGCGACGAATATGAAAATTTGTCATTAAATTAGTGACGGATATAAATTCATCACTAAATCGGTTGTTAAATTTGCGACAGATATAAATTCTTCGCTAAATTATCAACAGATTCTTTATTCGTCGCTAAGTTACCGACGGATTTTTCGATCCGTTGCTAACTTAGTGATGTATTTCTAAATCCATCGCTAATTTAATCTTTTTTTAGATAAATTTGTATTTTATATTTTGTTTTCTTCTTTTTTCTTTTATTTTATTATTTTATTATTTTTTTTCATTTTTATTATATTTTTTGGAATCCATAGAATAGTTTAAAAATCGATAGTCGCCTAACCTAACCATCCGTATCATTATCTCCATTCTCCAAAAACTAATATTTGATTTACTTGGCAAACGAGATGGATCGTCGAATATAGATATATGATCTATTATTTTCCTTGTTGATAACAATGACAAATGAAGATAAACAATTAAATTTTTAAATACGATTGAATTATATAAGAAAAACGAACGAATATAGAAGATGAAAAACATAAATGGTGAATTCCACAACCGTAACTTATTTTATATTGTCTATTACAGATTTATTGAATTATTTATTATTGTAAATTCTCAATTTGTTGAAAATTATAATATTTATTATATATTTAATTCAATTTCGTTATTTAAAATTAGTTAAAAGGGGGATACGGTTAAAAATATTTCCTAACAGGTTATAGAAAAATTTAGTTACGAAATTAGCCTTAAATTTTGAAATATAGATAATAAATTAGCGACGAATTTATTCACGAATACTTTTTTGTACCTAATTAGTGACGAATTTAGCTATAAATATTTTTTTTTGCTAATTAGTAATGAATTTAGTTACGAATTTTAGAGTTCGTTACTAAATTTAGAGACAAATATTTTTTCGTAGTTAATTAGCGACGAAAAATTTTTGTAATTAATTAATTAATTAGCGATAGAATTTCTCACAAAATTTTTTGTTACTAAATTTAGCGACAAAAATTGTCATGAACTTTTTTTGTCGCTAAATTTAGTTACGGATAACTGTATCCATGGTAAAATTTAGTCACGAAATATTATTCGTCGCTAATTAGTGACGAAATTTGTAACGAAAAATTTTTTGTTACCAATTAACGACGAATTTAGTCATGAAAATTTTTTTGTCACTAATTAGCGACGAATTTAGCTACGAATGATATGTCCGTCGCTAATTTAGTCATGACTTCCTTTTTGTCATAAATTTTGTGGCAAATTAGTAACGAAAAAGTTTTTATAGCTAGATTCGTTACAAAATAGCGACAAATTTTTTTGTCGCGAAAATCTGTGATTAAAATTGTATTTTTTTGTAGTGAAATAAAGTATTACATACCGAAATGAAATTCATATTAGAAAAATAAAATACGATAGAGTAAAAAGGATGGGAGGCAGGCAATTGTTATAGCTTTTAGAAAATAAATATTATTTTAAAATATTTCAGTAACTGATATTTTTAATACTTTTAAGATTTTCAATAATAATTAAAATTTTTAATAATATTTTTTGAAATGCCATTAATAGTTATATAAATAATTTTTTTAAAAAAATTTAGTGGTAGTTACCTTCCGCATTTTCTCCCTTTGCTCCTCCTTACTTCTATTATTAAAAAGTATAATTTTTTAATATTATTTTATTAATAAAATTTTGTTATATTAAATTTATTTTTTCAATTTCTATTGTTAACTATTTCAATACAGTAATATTATCATAATATTAACTAAAAAGAAAAGGAAAGGAGAAATTAAAAGTCCAAAAGGGGTCAACAAAGGGAGAGATGTACCGAGAAGGAAATAAAACAAAATAAAATAATATAAAAATGGAGGGGTAGAAGAAAACAAAAAAGGAAAAAAGGAAAGTGGAAGGATGCCGCCGTTGTTGAAAGTAGAGCGTGTCAGATGTGGAAGAAAACCAAAGCCCTCGTGGTTGTGACTCGTAACAGCAATTCTGTTGCGTTGTCACCCTCTCTCTCTTCCTTTTGTTCCTTGTTCATTTCTTTGGAGACCGATTTTGACCTCACCCATATTTTGCATGCATTTGATTTTTCGTATATTTTCTTCTTTCCTTTGTTGTTTGGATCACGTCATATAATTCTATATTTTGATTAATTTAATTTAAAATATTATTATATTATTTTTTTAAAAAAATTTTTAACATTATTCTTTTATTCTTAAGAATTGAATATGAGTTTTAAATAAAAAATTTAATATTTTTTCATTAGATCAATCATATGACGATTCTCTCCCTATCTCTCTATTGAGAATGAAAATAAATAACTAATCTGCAAAAATTTCCACATTCAAAAACTCTTTTATTACGTAACCGATGGAAATCCATCCTTCCTCGAGTGTTGAGTGACCACTAACCATCTAGAGCTCTGGGCAAAAAATTACTTATTTGACTACTTGAATTCTGAATACGTGAATTTATTATATGTTGTCTCTTTCCTGAAAACCATTTTCTTATCTTAATTAATAGTGACTTTTGTTTTTGGTTCATCCCATCCCAACTACAATGAGTAAAACCAAATGCAGTCCCTCAATTCTCCTTTCACTATTCATTTAGTTAACGTATTTGCATTTTTAATATTCATAATCTTCGTTTTATTTAAAAATTTCAAATTTGGTTTAAATTTAAATAACGGAATATAAAATTGTACAAGTACAAACCAATTCAACACTGAGTTTTGATTTTTGATTAAAAAAATCTTAGACATATATGTATTTATAGTCATAAATAAGATAATGGGTTTTAAAAATCCATATTTTTACTTGAGTTTCAGAAATTTTATAATTTGAGAGTTTTATTCCTAAATTTCGTCCTCATTCCCTTAATTTAAATAAATTATATGGATTTCAATTTGATTTTTAATTTTAATTCACTTTAACCAAATGCCCTTTAAATCTTTATCTATGTTAAAAATATAATACTTTCATTTTCTCGAGCAGAAGAAAAATAGAATCACATTTATATGAAATTCAGAAATGGTATTATTTTGATTTTAAAAGAATTTATATGATTATTTTGATTTCAAAATGGGCTCAAAATTAAGATTTTACTTTTTTAATTTGCAGAACTTATGAAAAGATATTTGAAGAAAATAGCACTGGGGAAAGGAAGAAAAGCATGGGAAAGTCCAATAAACCGTGTCGAATCCAAGCTTGCAACAAGTCCATGCATACATGCATGTTCCTTTTGGTTGTGCGTTTGCTATCGCGCAGCCTAGAGATGACAACAGCTGTCATCAAAACCCTCACATTACATTACTTTTCTCCTGTCTAAATTTCAGTGTACTTCATAACCATATCAACGTATTAACCCTATTCTACTTTCAAATGACAAAAATACCCCTACTAGGTTTGGATGTGATTGTTGTGGCACTCTAATGTTCTAACTGGAATTAACCGGAGTCTTTAGTACCGTAGAGAACCAACCCAAAGCAGACTTGGTTTCTCAAAAGTGGTTTAACCTTTTGAGAAGTCATGTGTGACTTGGAAAGGGTAACTGCACACAATGGATTGAGTAGCCAACAGGTTCTAACATGACAATCGTCTCTCAGGTGTTTTTATTTTTTACACAACAAATTTCCAAATTTTAAATATTATATTACTTGTTTCAAATTCCTTTATTGTACGTTAAACATTGATTGTTTGGTCAATTTCCATTTTTTTTTTAAATTTTATTTGTATATAACATTTTTTGTATAGGGCCCACATAGGGAGAGGGTGATGGTGAGGATGTTTGTCTTCTAGTGCGTAGGAAAGATACGAGAAAAAAAAAAAAAAAATTTGAGACAGAGGGAGGCAGAGTGTGTGTGTGTGTGTGTTGGTGTTGTTCATGTTGCTCTCACGCACCCCTACTGTGTCGTCAAGCGTATAAGGATTGGGCCACCGACCTGAGGGGCTTACGTTCTCTCTCTCTTTCTCTCTCTCTCTCTCTCTCTCTCTCTCTAAACTCTCCTTTTTCTCTCTCCTCAATTAATTTGGAGATTGAATTTTCATATTTGAGTTTAGGAAAGGAATGAACGGAATTGGGAAAATTGAACTTGGAGGGATAAAATAAAACCCTCTAAAAATCAATATAGGATAGAGAGGAAAAATAAATAAATAAATAAATAGAGAGTGCCGGGGGGGGGGGTTTCTAATATGTGTTTAGTGTATTTGCATGACACCGAATCTGAACACAATGGAGTAATGTCATTTATCTTCAAAAACATTTTTTATTTTTCATTTTAAACCAAGTGGTAAAACATTTAGAGGAGAGGAGAAAAAGCATCAGCTATGTGTTGATGGGGGTTGAATCTCTCTCTCTCTCTCTTCTCTCTCTCTCTCTCTCTCTCTACCCTCCCTCCTTCCCTCCCTCCCTCTTAATTATATAGATTCTCTCTTTAATGAGTTTTCCTTTCATGGGTTGCTCCGTTCATAAATTTTGCTTTTTGAGTGTGAATCAGAATTCGCAATACTTCGAATTCTACGAGGTCTTGAGAAATCTCATTTTTAGGGTAGGTGGCACATATAAATCCATATAAAGGGCAAAGAAAAAGAAGGAAAGAGAATAAATCAAAACCAGTCTTGAAGCAGTAGTAGTAGGAGGGATAGATGAGTATGGCGGCAGCTTCTTCATCATCATCGGCGGCGATGTTCTTTGGAGTGCAAGCAAAAGAACAAAACCAACTTCAGATGAATCAACAACATTCATTGGCAACACCAACTTCATCAACACCACCAACTTCAGCATCTCAACCTTCCAAGAAAAAGAGAAATCTCCCAGGAACCCCAAGCAAGTATCCCTTGTGCACTTTTTGTCTGAGATCTACCCATCCCTGAAAAAAAACCCAATTTTGGTTTTCATTTCTTTTCAACTTTTCTTCACAATCTTTTCATCTGTCTTTGTTTTCTTGTGGAAACCCTAATTTTTTTTCCCAAAAGAAGTAAACTAGTGAAATTTTATTATTATTATATTTCATAATTCATTTTTTTGGTGGGTAGGCTCCAAATTGTGTGCTTTTCATATTATTGTGTAATTTTTCTTGTTGTTTATGTAATATGTATAATGGGTTTGTTGAGTTGTGTGTTTGTTTGTTGTTTGGCATTTTTCAAAATTATAATAATAACAGATCCAGATGCAGAGGTGATAGCACTATCTCCCAAGACCCTAATGGCAACAAACAGGTTCATATGTGAAGTATGCAACAAAGGGTTCCAAAGAGAGCAAAATCTACAGCTCCACAGAAGAGGACACAACTTGCCTTGGAAGCTTAGACAGAAGACTACAAAAGAGGTGAAGAGAAAGGTTTATCTGTGTCCTGAGCCCTCATGTGTTCACCATGATCCTTCAAGAGCTCTTGGAGACCTCACTGGGATTAAAAAGCACTACTCTAGGAAACATGGCGAGAAGAAATGGAAGTGTGATAAGTGCTCTAAAAGATATGCTGTTCAATCCGATTGGAAAGCTCACTCCAAGACTTGTGGTACTAGGGAATACAGATGTGACTGTGGCACTCTTTTCACTAGGTAAGTCAATTAATTAATTAATTAGGTATAATAATAATGATACCCCATTTACTTGCCAATCAATCATCAATTTAGTGAAATAAAGGCACCACCCATTTTAAGTTTTTTCATGGTTTCATTTAGATTCCTTTGTTGGCAGAAGAAAGAAACAACTGCTTACCTTCTTCTCTCCTTTGTTAGGGGGAGGGTGGACGTATTATACGTGGCCTTCCCCTTGTATTTTCATGGTATTGTACGCTCCTTTGTTAAGTAGGACCTTTTTTTTTTGGATTCCTTTACAAGTAACAGGTGATGCGATGATGATGATGCCGATGATCAAGAGGAAGAAATAGTTGGATTCTTCTGCAACAATATCTCATGTTCTGCATACACTCTTATGATGTTTTGGGAAGTTTGCTAATATACAGTATAAAGGGAAAAGAATTTTTTTTTTATTTTTTTAAAATTTAATTTACTTTTTTTATATTGTTCTCACGTGAATCATCTCCGGAAACTGGCATGGTCCTAGAAATGTTTCAGAAACGCACACACATAACATTTTAATTTATTTTTTACTCTCTCTCTCTGTCTGTCAGTCTGTCTCTCTCTCTCTCTTACAACCTTGGAAGTACCGCCCTTTTTGCTCTGCTCTTTACCTTTTTACATATTCACGTGGTGCTATGCCTATGCCAATGTAAAAATGTTGGTATCGTTACCAGGTTAAGTTTGTTCTTTTCTGGGGTTGGCCAGTTGTTATCAGGTCTGTGCTTCCTTGCACCAATTCTCCTTTTCTTGATAAAGTTTAATAACTTTCATCAACACATCCAACACTATTATCTCTCTCTCTCTCTCTCTCTCTCGATTTTTCCGGTCAATGTTCTTTCCATAGAAAGACTTTTCTGCAATGGTTGTTGAGAAATTTATTGATTATTCGTTTCAAAACTACTGAAAAATTTTCTGGTTTCTCAAGAGTCTGATCCCTCTTTCCAGATTAAGTTCCCTAGACTGGGAAACAGACAGTGGTTGTGTCTTGCATCGATTAAATCATAATTTCCAGATATAGTTTCATTGATTGATGCCTTGTCATGAATTTGAAAATATTCCCTTATCGCATTTATTGAACATCCAGTTCTATAATTTGGTAGTTCATTTTGATTGATTTTCTTTTTTCATTTTTATTTTTTAGTGGAGTCCCTTAAACATACTTTCATTAATGCTCTTTATGTCTGCATTTCAGCCGTTCTATTTACTCTTTCTTCCATTTAAGATATTGCTTCTTTTGTTAGGCAAGGTTTTCGTTATATCTATCCATCATAATTTTTTTTTACTAATTAGGATTGATGAAATTTCCTTTTTTTTACTTATTTAACTTCATTTTCTTTCTCATGAAGAAAGTGATTACTAATAATAATTTTGCCAGATCATATTTTCTTGTTATGTGCATTTATTTTTCTAGACGTATATTTTTTTATGGATCTAGATTATATTTTCTTATTATGTCCAAATTTCTCAGCTCCCTAAAAAAGGTAAATTATGGTTTTCTGTTATTTATATTGATTGATCATGGCATGAAAATCACTTCTTTGTCTTATTTTTTCTAGTGTACATAAAAAAAAATCATTTATGAGTTTTGCTAGCGTCTTGTATTAGTTACTGCAATGCTTTGCTAGCTAGCATCATACCATAAAGGGTAAAAAATGGCAGGAAATATATATATTAAGTGGACCTGTAGAAAAACTTACCTTGTGTAAGTGCTTGTTTTTACCTTCCTTTTTCTTGGGGGTGTCAAAGAAATAGTGGTGATTCTAATAAGTTTTCTTGTCACAATAATTGCTGCAGGCGTGACAGCTTCATCACTCACAGGGCATTCTGTGATGCACTGGCTCAAGAGAGTGCAAGACACCCCACCAACCTGAACATCATTGGGAGCCATCTCTATGGAAATAGCAACATTGGCATTGGCTTGTCTCAAGTGGGCTCTCACCTTTCCTCACCACAAGATCACCATCCTCGCTCTAGTGCTTCTGATATTCTGCGTTTGGGGGGTGCATCGCGGTCTACTTTGCCTCAGTTCGATCATCACCTCCTTCCCTCATCATCCATCTCTTCATCTTTACGACCCCAACAACCGATTCATTCATCCACTTTCTACATTCCAGAAGCAAACCAAGATTATCATGATGTGCCAAACAAGCAGTTACATGGACTCATGCATTTGCCCGATCTTCAAAGCAATCCGTCTCCTTCTGCAGCCAATCTATTCAATCTCAGCTTCTTCAGCAACAGCAATGCAAGCAATAGTGCTTTTAACGCCCATAGCAACACAGACAATGAAAACTCATCTTCAAGCTTGCTATTTTCCAGTCAATTCACTAGTGGAAGCATGATGTGTGAGTCGCTCTTTAGTACCTCCATTCAACAAGAAAGCATGGTGCCTCCGCAAATGTCTGCAACTGCATTGCTTCAAAAGGCAGCTCAATTAGGTTCAACTACAAGCAACAACAATAATGGTGGTGCTGCTGCTTCGGCTTCTTTGCTGAGAGGGTTCGGAAGCACTTCTTCATGCAATCCAAAATCTGCAAACCGCAGTTTTGGAGGGTTTCTGGGTGAGAATGAAAGCAATCTTCAAGATTTGATGAATTCACTGGCTGGTGGGAATTCTTCCATTTTCACCACTTTTGGTGGCAACAATGAGCAAGGAAGTGATTATGGAGGTTTCAACAGCAAAAGAAGTGGTTTTGATGAAGGTAATAAGCAACAACAGATGGCCGCTGCTGGCATTGGCGGTTCTGATAGGTTGACTAGAGACTTTCTTGGTGTTGGAGAGATTGTGAGAAGCATGAGTGGCGGTTTTTCACAAAGAGACCAGCAACAAGGTGGGCGTGATCCTATGAGCTCTTTGGATTCGGAAGACAACAATGCTCCAAGATTCTGAGATATCAAGAAATTAATTTAGAAGAGAGAGAGAGAGAAGAAAAAGAAAGAATAGAAGAGAAAAATTAAAATACAGGTGAGTTAGATTAAAGACATATTTTCGGGTTTAATTTATGAAAATGTCTCCTTTTATCTTTTCTTGCTTTTACAAAGTTTAGTTATGGATTTCTGTTGGGAAAATTTGTCATTGTTTTACTTTTTGCCCTATATGGTCTTGGAATATTTTTAAATATATATTTTTTAAATCTAAATATTTTCGTTTACTCATTTTTCACCCTCTGTCTGACTGTTGGGGGTTTGTCTTTTGCCTGATGACACACTGTCAAGGGAACATAAGCGTATTGATTTTTTGTTTCTTTTGTTGTCTTCTTTCATAATTTCATATTTTGTTCCATTATTCATTTGGTGAAGTCACGGGGGGTTGCTGTTAGAAAATGTTGTTTTCTTCCCTGCAATGATCAGCAGCAACTCCGCATTTTGCAGATTAGCTAGTGTTTTTATTTTTCATTTGTTAAACTTAATTAATGTAACAAGACTAATTTAGATTAATTAAAGTTGTTTTACTATTATGGTTCTAACATAATCACCCACTTTCACTCTCAGCTAGCTGTAGTTTTTGGTTTACTGTTTCACATTCACTACATTAATTGGGTTGTATATTGCATGTATTTCATAATTTATTGACAGTAAATTTGGAAAATTTACCTTACTTTTCTAAGGTGAAGCCATTTTTTTTTTCTTTTTTGTATTAATTAACATTTCGTGGACATGCTTTGCAATTTGATTTAATATGTATTCAATGAGTTAAATAAAAAATTCAAGAACTAGTTCAAAATGTTAACAAGAGTTAGAATCTAGATTGGTAAAAAGGTTCCCTAAAATCTCTATTAGTATTGAAGATAAAGTAAGTGGATTATAGAAGAATATGGGCCTCATTTTTGTGCCTTCTAACTCTTAGAAATGTTCTTATTAATGGAAAATGAAAGATAATTGCAAAAAAGAATATATATTTGACTAATGAACTATGACTTAGTTGATATCATCTCATTTTTTTAGAGATTTCGAGTTCCAGTATTTCCTATGTACCAATATATATATTTGAGTAGATAAATCTACAAACTTCTTTAAATACGGAAACGAAAATGTACAAAATTATGAAATTTTTACCATTGCAATTGAATGATCATGAAATGACATGGTATGTTGATTAAACCACAAAGGCTGCTCCCTAAATTTCAATTGCAGTCAAATAGATCTGTAAATTTAAAAATGATAATCGCTCATCCTAGATAAGAGGATGATGCCATTTTTGTATGGATCAAACTTGATAATAACAATTAAAATTTATTTGTCTATCTTATACAAAAAAAATAAATATAACATGAACATGAAAATTACGATCTAAGCATGACTTCAAAATTATTGACAATAGAAAGAATGCTAAAAATAAAATCATAACCTTTTCTGCACAAGGTGGATTGATTGAAACAGTGTTGAAGTTGATGCCTGCGTATCCTTAACTCATCTGCACTTGCTACTAATCTGCACAGACATGTACAATAATCCCTACCTCAATCTTCTCCGATGTCGATTTGGGTGGGCAAATCAATCTGGACACTCAAATCTGTGTTGGAGGAAAAATTTCAATCCTAGGCCACAACTAGAGAGGAAGAGAGAGGGCTAAGAGATTTTGGCTTGTAAGAGGAAGCAAAATATCTTGTTTAGGGTTATGTAAATATTCACTAGGGTTTTTATGAAACCCTAATATTGTCATTCCAACTCCTCTTTTATTAAAAATAAAAATAGTGCATATATTATAACTATTTAATTCTAATTAATTTTACTAAATAATTAAAATTATACTTTAAAATAAATATTATATTATTTACATAATTTGATAATTAAATAATCTTAATTGCGTGCTTGACTTATGTGTATTTTCATATGCTGCCCAAGTTGCCCCTCTACGTAATATCTGTAATTAAGGGCCGCATAAAAATAAATGTATTATTATTTCCTTAATTACATCTCTACTATTAAGCTTCTCATTTAATAGGTAGTAATCCCAAAATATCCAACTCATCTTCAATTGGTTAATCAGAATTAACAAATATATTAGAACATTAGATATGGTGCAAAAATAAAAAATCAAAATCATATCATTGATCTAATTTTTCAATTAACACATGTACAATCCCGACATCTAATGCATATGGCGCAAATTCTATATCGCATTTATGTCTTAACCGCCCACGCCACATACCCATCCCTGCAAAGCGATTTGTCCCTCCGAAGAGTCTCACTCCTGTACCTCAAGATGTGGAGGATTGGTTTCGCAAGTTCATCCATACATGTTTTAAATCAAGAGGACATGAACTATATACAATTTCAGAACATAATTTCTATGCGATAGCACATCAAAAATCACATCCATGAAGTCCTATTCAGTCCAGGCCACCTGTATTTGCTATTCTAAAGCTCAAACTCCGTCTGATAACTAATGTAAGCTGAGATTTAATGAAGGAAAAAAATAGACAACCGAATCTAGTCACTTGGCTATTTTGAATATTTTCAAACTGTGAAGTTTTCTTGTTTGATTCTGTCATTTTATTATAACTTAACTATTGTTTGGGAGTCTTGATAAGAGAAGAAAGGAAGGCTTCATCAGGGGAGGGAAAATGAGTGAATGGAACTTGTTTGGAGGTTTTTTTTTTATTTTTTTATTTTTATAATTTTAATAAGGGAAAAGAACGTAATTTTAATATATTACTAAAATTTCATTAAAACTAAAATATCTTCCCAACAATCGGGCTAGTTTTTGAAATACATGAGGAAATTGAGGTTATTGCGCCCTTTTCGATCCTCTTCTACCTCTTGTTAAAAGAAAAACTCTCAAACATAAATAGAGAAATAGTAGGAGGGTTATGCTTCAATCTACTTCTTTAAAACCATACACATTAAGGCCACACTACGAGTTATACTTGAGGTCCTCTCTATTCTCGAACTTTATTTATTTATTTTTTCTTGTTTTTGAGATCCCTACAGAATTTGGATTTGGCTTTGTGGGTTGGGGAATAAAAAAAAAACCTAGATGTGTCTGGAATTGAATAAACACTTCTTTCTCATTGTGCGTGCATGCATGTGTCTAAAAGCAACCGAGGTTGTTAAGGGTATTCGGATAATATATCAGACATGTACAGAATGGTAGAAGTAACATCGTTTTCAAAAATTCAAATTATTCCTTGCATTGAAATTTGGTTTAGCTAATGAACAAATTCACACGGCACAGCTCATCTTCTCTTCCATTGTTGTGCTGGTGTGGGGTCCAATTAGTCCTATTCGTACATTTTCCCTTACCCAATCAAAAGGAATGCATGTGAGAGACAAGGTACGAGCACTTTCATGGTCTAGACAACCATGACAAAGTCTTGACCTGCAGAATTTATTGTGTGCGTCTACACGAGACAACCATGGTAATGTCTGAAGGTAAAGTAGTGAATCAAGTACACGAGAATTTAATGCTAAAGGTAATATTACGAAGAATGTTAATACATATAATAATGTTCGATTAATTAGTGATAGAATATTATTATTTTTTAAATAATATCTTATATTTAAATTTTACGTATAAAAAAATAAGTGTTAAAAAATTTTTATCATTTAAGAGTATAATCTGCCTCTAATCAGATTTAATTGAATTTAACGTGAATATAAAAAATCGATAGTTTGAAATAAAAAATTTATACAAAAAAATGATGAAAAATTTTTCTGCATATTTTAGGGTCTAACCTTGCTCTGCTTATTTTTGCAGCGGATACATTTATTAAATGCTGCATATTTTCAAAAAAATTTAAACTTTGTATCCTTAAGAAATGCCTATCTCATATGTAATAATTTCTTTTCTAATTATTGTAAAGTGGTAAATTGAATTGTAGAACCACAAAAAGAAAATAAATCAAGAATGGAATTACAACTTTTTCATAAAGCCACATATATTGAAAATAAAAAACTTGAGTAGAGGGCACCATATGTAAATTACTAATGAAATCACTACAAAAAAAACTTTGTTACTTTTGCATATCATAACAAGTAAAACAATGGGTTATTAGGTCTACGCATGTATTGTCGTCATACATCATGTTTAACTAAATGAGTTATAATTTGAGCTATACACCTTAATTGAGATAATTCACACATCCACTTAATAGTAAGACATAGGGCTACGTTTATGACTAGATTCAATTCCAAACACAAAAAATACCTCAGTCAATCAAGTTATAACATAAGGATTTATAAGCACTGCAGCAATTGAGCTACATAATACTAGATCGGAGTGATTAAAGCACCATTTAAAGTAAGACATAGAGCCAAAATTTTTTTTGACCTAATTCAGCCTAAAATATAGTTGAAATTGGGCTCAAAAGTCATAATTGGAACAGGTCATATGATGCCCCAATTTTCCATAGAGCTTGTTCTAGCTGTGATGAACAAGGTGCCAATTTGACCAACGGTTATAAATTCATTTTTTAATAAAATCCTTTTGGTGAAATGTCATTTTAAAACTCTGAAAGTCTTGTTTACATAGGAGAAAATCTTGCTCAATTTGGAATTATGCCTAGTCAAAAAGTAGGATGCGGTTAGGCTATCAAGTTGTGTAAAATTCTTGAACTTTCATGTCTCATGTCTATTAAACGAAGTTATCTTATTTCCTTTATACTCTACTCTTATCTTAACATCATAACAGCATAAGAAAGATGTCATACAAGATCATGAAGCATCAAATAAACAGACATATGTATGGTACTTGCCTTTTGTCCCACTTTCCTCTTGGATATCTTGTCTTGTTCTTTAACCTCCAAGCTTCCTATTAAAAAATCATCTCTAGAGATTCAATAACTAAAAATCACAGCATCTCTACATTATCTTTACATTTCTATAGCAAGCGAAAACTTATTCTAGAGTTGTAACACCATACACGCTTCACCTTGCTTATTTTGAATTTTTAGCTTGTTTCTATGGCCTCTGCACCCTTCTTTAAGCTTCCAATATGCTAGGAATATATTGATATAGATGGTGATTTGTATTCTTGAGTTTTAATAGCAATTTTTGTGCGTTAAGGCTTATTTTAGGGAGGTGATAAGGTGAAAACATGATTGTGCGGAGAGAGTGGATAAAAAGAGGAAAAGTGAGCTTAAGAAGCTAGGTGGCCTTCCTTTGGGGGGATTGTGAGGTCTTTTACCCATCAGTATCAAACATGAGGTGTCAAAGAGTGAGAAGATGTGATGTTTTAGGTGTGAAATGGAGCATAAGATGTAATGCCTATGTGGGTCCTGTCCAAACACTAAGCTTCGTTTCTCTTGCTGATCTAATTTGATGATTCTCAATCACGGGCGGGTTCTACTAGGTTTTTAATCCTCTAAACTAACTCTATTTGTGCATTTAATTTTAGGATAAAGTTATAAATTTAGCAATTTTGCATAACAATTACCAAAGAAAACACAAATGTATACTTTAATGATTTTTTAGGACAAGATCTTACAAAAGCAGTCTAAGAATCTTCATCCATTATGTGAAAACACGTGAGCAAAAGGGGTGAAAATTTGAAACTTTTACTTTCTATATACTTTTAATTTTGTCATGGTCGGTCTCAAACCCGAGTAAAAGAAGAGGGTTACATTAGGTAGTCAAACAATATAAAACTAAAACAAAAATTTATGTATAGATCCTTTATAATATTGTAGTAATTTTAGGTTGTTCCCTAATAGGAATGCATTATAGGGTTCGACTGCAATGTCATGGCGTGGACTTCTACATCTCTATAAGAATTCAAATATAGTGTTAAGTATGCAAGAGTTCTTATGTCTATAGGATCCAACTACGACATTTAGGCAAAGATTGCTACATGTCCATGGGAACTCAAACGTAGTATTAAATGAGTAAGAGTTATCATGTCTTAAGTTGGATAAGAAAGATAGCATAGTACTCGGATGGTATTAGATTTTTAACATGGGATCTAGGAAGCTTCACTAGCAAAGTCATGGAGGTAGTAGATATAATGATTAGAAGAAAGATTAATATTTTGTACTTATAATAGACAGATGGGTAGGTGAAAAGGTAGAAATGTTAGAGAATTCAGCTTTTAAGAAGGACCAAAACAATAAATAAAATAGATATTATTGTGGATAGTTCGTTGATAGGTGAAGTAGTAGGACTAGTTAGAAAGAAGATAGGATTATAGCTCTTAATATGGTGATAGTAAAAGAAGCTATTAATATACTTACAAATTTGTACCTCAAGTAGGATTAAATAAAACCACTAAACAAAAGTTTTGCGAAGACCTACATGAGTTAGTACAAGAAATTTTGTAAAGTGAGAGGATTTAATAGGAGGAGATCTAAATGGGCATGTAGGGAAGAGAGAAGAGAAATATGGAAAGGTACATGGGGGGTCATGACCTTGGAGGAAGAAATGAATAGGTAAAAACTATTTTGAATTTTGCGACAGTATATGAATTTATCATTGGCAACATGTTTTTTAAAACGAGAGGAGCATTTGGTTACTTTTAAAAGTGGGAATAATAAACCACAAATTGATTTCTTATGGTTAGGAAGAGTGATAGAAAAACTTGTAATGATTGCAAGGTTATCCTGAAAGAGAGTTTAACCAGTTAACATAATTTAACGGTATTGGATATGCATATCAAGTATAGTATTCATATAAGGAAAGTGTGCATAACCTTGAGGCTCAAGTGGTGAAATTCAAAGGATGAGAAGCGAAACAATTTTAATGAGTGCATGAGAACAAGTCTTAGGAGAAGGCACGGGACAAGTGACATTTCATGTGAAAATTGTAGCTAAGAGTGTACTTAGTAAGTCAAAAGGATGTGTACCTCTAAATAAAGAATTTTGGCAGTGGAGAAAAGAAATACAAAATAAATTAAAGGTGAAAAGAACTTTTACACTAATAAGAACGAGAAAAATTTCGAGAAATAGGCAATAGTCAAGAAAAAAAACGAAGAGAGCAGTGAAATAAAAAATGAAGCTTTCAAAGATTTTTTATTATTGACTTGATTCAAAAGAATGGGAAAGAGACATTTATAAAATAGTTAAAGTGAAAAGGATGAAAATAAGAGTTGTTACACAAATAAAATGTATTAAAAATGAATTAATTAGGATGTTAGCGAATGATGAAGAAATAAAAGACCGATAGAATAAATACTTTTATTGTTTACAAGTGACATTGTCTTGGTGCATGAGATATATAAAAGACTAAATGCTAGGTTCAAATCTTGGAGGGAATTATTGGAAATGAAATGATTTAGATTTAGTTAGGTGAAGACATAATATATGAAATTTAAGTTTAGCATTACTGATGTTAGTAAGACAATAATTAAGATAGAAAATGATGAATTATTCATAAGTGAAAGTTTTAAATACTTATGATTAATTTTACAAAAATACAAAGAGATTAATAGAGATGTATCATATATAATATAAGTAAGATAATCAAAATGGAGAAGTGTATTGGGTATTTTATGTGATCGAAAGGTATTTCTAAAGTTTAAAGGAAAGTTTTACAAGATGTTAATTAGACCAACTTTATTATATAGATCTTAATATTGTCAATGAACTAAAAGTATGAAGATAAAAGTTTCAGAGAGAGAATGCTAAATTGGATATGGACACGTAAAAATTTACAAGATAAAAAATGAGTATATCAGAGTGAAAGTTGGAGTTACATTTATCGAGAAAAAATTGAGAAAACATGATTAAGATAGTATGGATATATATATAGGCGATCTATGGAGGTTCTAGTTAGATTTTATGAGACTATTACAAGCACTCATATTAGCCGAGGGAGAGGGAGATCGAAGAAAATTTGATAACAACAATAAAATATAATATGGATTATTTAAATATAAATAAAAATATAATACAAAATAGAGTATAATAATGAAAAAATATCATTATTGTCGACCCCAATTTATGAAATAAAAGTACGATTATTATTATTGTGTAAAGAAAACAATCATATATATGAACATATGATATAAAATAGAGTATAATGATATAAGAATCTATATAATCGACCTCATTTAGTGAGATAAAAATTTAATCGTGGTTGTTGTATTTTTTGTATATTTTTTAGAAAATCAAATAGAGTTTCTCTTAAAAATGGTTATCTAAGCAACATAGGGCTATGTAAGAATATCTAATAAATATTATAGGGAGTTCTATGGTCCTTCTAGCTCACAAGCAAACAAAGAAGAACATACTCTGAACTTCGCATAACACAGTTCATATGATATTTATTACCTCTTTTCACTAGTACATCGCTCTTCTTCACTCGTGCACGGTGTTGCTCACTCTGCCGAGAGCCCTTTTGTGGCCTTCGTAGAAGCTCAGAACCAACATCCATCTTAGACCTTCGAAACCCTGGGTGAAACTGCGATTCCATTCTCTGCAGGTGAGGACTGATTTCAAACTTTAGTTCTAGGGTTTTGATTTTCATAGTGAATAAGTCAAATCACTGAACTTTTCTTTGAATTAGAAGCATTGTAGGTCCCGAAATGGATTGAAAGGCGCATGAACGTTAGGGTTACGAGCTGCAAAAACCCTAGGTGAGAAATTTTTTTAAATACATTCAATAACTGATAAAATTTAGGCTATATTTAGGATGAGAAGTTTTATATATGTTCTAGAATTTGAAGAGAATGCATTTTCCTAAAATTTGATATGTGATTTCTAGGGTTACGTCTAAATTCTATATGAATTTAGGCTGATTAATATGAAAGAAATGTACTAGATGAAATTAAGAACTTGTTGGGTTGATTAGAATAGATTTCCTTGGAATTTGAATTGAAATTGTGGATTATTGATCTAGGTTGACCTTTAGAGACTTGAAAGGATTCAATTCGAATTTGATTGAAAAGTAGAGAGTGAATACCATCTCTAGAGGTAAGTGGATGGTCCATTTGTTATAAATGAGCAAAATGAGTTTAAATTTTTTTGTGAATGTTTTGAATGATTTTTTTTCATATTTTATATGAAATTATTTGTGATTGTGAGATGTTTGAAATGGAAATCTGAATTACGAGTGCATCCTATGAAATTGAAAATAAATCTGTGCCATTTATATCGGATATTTGATATGTAAATACTTGTAACATGACTTGGAAATTGTTTGATAAAATATGGCACATTGATTGCAATTTGAATGATTGTGAAATAATAGTGCACAAGTGTAATGGCTATAGTCATTCCCTCTACAGAGCGACCTGACGGGGTAACGTGGTTGGGGTTTTATTGCGAGAGAGGTGTACGCGGCCTCTTCTATGACACGTCGGACTATCCGGATTGCACCCTGGTAAGGTACGAGCCAACGCCAAGGAAGGAGGTAGTGTTTTGAAATACTAAAATGGAAAACCCCTTGACAGGCTTCCGTCTGGGATTGGCCAAACTCAGAACGGAAGTGATTTTGATGGGACCCTTGTGATCTTCTAAAGGAATATTTGATGTGGATGCATACTTTGTGAATTATCTGATTTATTGAAAATGATATATGAAGTGTTGTTTATGAGATATATTTTGACTTTTCTATATTTACCCCTCATTTATCATACAATCATACCATTACACTCCATTCACTGAGTATTCCCCAATACTCACCCCTCTTTTCACATTTGACAGAAGATACTTAGTTCGGAGACTGTATGTGGGAGCTTGCGAAGGATTTTTGCTGATTTGTATAGGTATTTTAGTGATGTAAGGTTATTTTAGTTGCTTTCAAATCATGGAAGGGAAGACTTGTATAATTCTTTTGGTATGGATTAAATCAATACTTGTTTCATATATAGGAGTAAGTATCGATGAAATCCTTACACGTGTTGGAGTTTGTACGAAATTTGTTCATTTTCTTTTAACTCTCATTTTTAGTTTAACTTATGGTTTAAATGGGACATTTGATTTGAAATATTGGGATTCGTTATTTTCTTTCGATTTTATGATATTCTGTACATTTCATATCGTTTGGACTTTACTAATACTATCTCGTTTTTTCAGGCAAGTGTTAGAAAAATCCTACTACTATGATTTGAGATTTCTTTTATTTTAAATACTTTATTTGTGCTGAGAATTCTGTAATGGTTGGGATGACCAATTTTGCATGCATGCATGTACAGGAACCCCCGTCCGAATGTATGCCGATGCATGCTTGTGTGTATAGGGATGGACCGGATGGGCTCATGTGTATTGTAGTTGGAAAACATATTGTACAGTTGTATAGCCTTGCGGAGTCCTGGGTATATGGGGAGGTTTTGCCCGTGTATCGAGACAACGCGACGGTTGTCGCATGGTCAATCCGAGAATCGGGGCGTGACAGCTTTATTGGTATCAGAGCGCCCAGGTTGGCTCAAGGTTTTAAAAGGTTGATAGTTTTGAAATATTTTCAACTGTTTCCAAATGTCCAAAAAGTTTTCTAAAGATTTTGAAATGTTTGTTTCTAAAAAAGATTTAAATTTTTTAAGAGTTTCCGGAGAATGTACAGAGCCTTCCATGAATTTCCGAGTAAATTAGAAACGTTTTTTTTAGAGGGTTAAGTATTAGTTTTCACTTAACCCTTTGACTTAATTGTAACTTTTTGTTGTGTAGATTCCTATGCCTCCACGAAGGAGAATGAGGAATGTGAGCGAGATTCCTTTACCAAGCATGAGGATGAGTCGTCCTCGCATGCTCTTCCTCTTTCTGTGCCTACACACCTCGCTCCTTCAATCGGGATTTTGGCTCCACCTATTGTTGCTCTTCAGCAAGTAATGGAGTGGTGGAACACTTTCAGAACGTAGTACCAAACTCCACCTACGACTTCAACTCCTCCACCAGCTCCTCCTTTAGTACCGGTTGCTGCACCTAGTACCCTAGCATCTCCTCTTCCGGTTGCTACAACAACCGATCGCCCTACTGTAGAGCTATTTAAGTTGCTAAAGGAAGCAAGACAACTAGGGTGTGAAACATTTGTGGGCACCTCTGATACTATAGTGGCCAAGGAATGGATTGGCCGAATTCAAGAGACCATCTCTGACATGAGATTAAGCGATGAGATGAAATTATGGGTGGCGGTGAAATTGTTGGATAAAGGTGCAAGAATATAGTGGGAGAATTGAAGGGAAGGGCTCATGTTCTTCCTACTTGGAATGCACCGAGAACAGGCACCGAAAGTAATACTGTAACTGCTTCCACACAACGCCCTCAACCTAGAACTCAGACCCAAATCTATGCCATGACTAATGAAGAGGCCAAAGTCAATCGTGTCGTAGTCACAAGTAATCTCTATTGAATTATAGGTTCTGGATTTGAAAATGATTATGATTTGATGGTTTGTGATTATGATTTAAGGAATGTGGATGATACAATTTTGTTTATGTGTTATATTTATAGGTACGAAGAAAATTTTTTATATCGATACACATGTGCTCATAGATACCGGGTCTAGTAATTCATTTGTGAGTTCGGAGTTTGCTAAACATTCTGATGAGCCTCTAGTTTCACTTGCTGAAGAATTATTGGTTATCACACCTTTGAGAGAACACTTGATTAGGGATACAATTACAAGTCTTGTGAGGTGAAAATCGGTGAGGTAACTCTCAAGGCGGATTTGATTCCATTGGAAATAGAAGATTTTGATGCCATTTTAGGCATGGATTGACTATATCTTCACCAAACTGTGAATTGCTTTACTAAAAAGTGATATTTCGAAAACCAGGATATCCCTTGCTTGTATTCATCGGTGAACGGCGAGTGTTGCCGAGTTGTTTAATTTCAGCTCTTAAAGCATGAAGATTAGTACATAAAGGATGTGAAGCTTATTTGGCTCATATTGTTGATACCACGGTGAGAAACCCTAGTCTGAATGATGTTCCTGTGGTGAATGGATTTCCGGATGTTTTTCCAGAAGAGTTGCTTAGGTTGCCACCAAACCGGGAATTTGATTTCATCATAGATCTAATTCCCGACACCGTACCAATTTCTATTCCATCATATCGAATGGCACCTACAGAGTTGAAAGAACTGAAGATTCAGCTCCAAGAGTTGTTGGAGAAAGGGTTCATCTAACTGAGCACATCGCCATGGGGTACTCCGGTTCTGTTTGTGTAGAAGAAAGACAGAACCCTTCGATTATGTATTGACTACCAATAGCTCAATAAGGCAACGATCAAGAACAAGTATCCTCTTCCAAGAATTGAAGATTTGTTCGATCAACTCCAAGGTGCAAGTGTCTTTTCGAAGATCGACTTGTGGTTTGGTTATCATCAGTTGAAGATAAAGGATGATGATGTTCATAAGACTGCGTTTAGGACGCGGTATGGACACTATGAATTTTTAGTAATGCCTTTCGGATTGATGAATGCTCCTGCAGCTTTCATGGATCTCATGAATCAAGTGTTTCATCCCTATCTCGATAAATTTGTCATAATTTTCATCGATGACATCTTGGTGTATTCCAAGAGTGATGAAGAGCATTCTGAACATGAGAAGGAGTTGTATGCTAAGTTCTCAAAATGTGCGTTTTGACTAAGAGAGATTGGATTTTTGGGGCATGTGATTTCCAAAGATAAGATTTTTGTGGATTCAAAGGAGGCAGAGGCCATTCTAAGGTGGAAACATCCTAAAATTGTCACCGATGTGAGAAGTTTTCTCGGATTAGCAGGGTACTATCGGAGATTCGTAAAAGGATTCTCGAAAATAGCAGCCCCGATGACAAGTTTGACTCAAAAGGGAGTTAAGTTCGAGTGGGACGAAAAGTCTGAGGGTAGTTTTCAAGAGTTTAAGCAAAAGTTAACCTCCACTCCTATCCTTGCTCTCCCTACTAGTGGCGGTGGTGATTATATGGTGTATAGTGATGTTAGCAAGTAAGGATTAGGGTGCGTGCTGATACAAGGTGATAAGGTGATTGCCTACGCTTCTCGCCAACTGAAGAAGCACGAAATAAACTACCTTACTCATGATTTAGAGCTAGCTGCCATTGTGTTTGTTTTAAAGATTTGGCGGCATTATTTGTATGGGGTTACTTACAAGGTCTTTACCGACCATAGAAGTCTCAAATACTTATTCACTCAGAAGGAACTCAATTTGAGACAAAGAATGTGGTAAGAGCTGATCAAAGATTATGACTTAGTGATTGACTACCATCCCGGAAAGGCGAATGTTGTAGCTGATGCTTTAAGCCACAAATCCTCATCTACGGCATCCCAAGAGAGTTCTTACCTCTCTTGTTTTTGGACTCTGAGCACTTGGAGTCGAATTGGTTAAGGATGATCAAGGTGCTTTATTAGCCAAGTTTGTGGTTAGACCCACGTTATTGGATCACATTCGGAAGCTTCAGGCTATAGATGATGAGTTAAAGGGCATTGTTGAGAAAATCAAAAAAGGGGAAGGTGGTGAATTCCAGATTCAGGATGATGGAATTATATTGTATGAGAAACGAATGTATATTCCAAAAAATAAAGATCTCCGGAAGGTCATACTTGAAGAGGCATTCATCGGCCTATGCTATGCTTCCGGGGAGTACCAAAATCTACCGAACCATCAAAGAATTATATTGGGGGTCTGGGATGAAGAGAGAGATAGTGGAATTTGTGGCGAAGTGTCTTGTATGCCAACAGGTTAAGGCTGAACATCAGAAACCGGCAGGAACACTTCAATCGCTACCAATTCTTGATTAGAAATGGGAACATATCACTATGGATTTTGTAGTGGGACTACCACGTACTCCGAGCTGTCACGATGCCATTTGGGTGATTGTAGACCATCTCACCAAGTCGGCTAATTTCTTGTCGATTTAGAACACCTATTCCTTGGAAAGACCGGCAAAGTTGTATATTGATGAGATCGTGAGACTTCACAGAGTGCCGGTCTCCATTGTATCGGTCCGTGATTCTCGGTTTACTTCTAGATTCTGGCCAAGGTTGAAAGAGTCCTTAAGGACTAAATTGAAATTCAACACTGCTTTTCATCCTCAAACCGATGGATAATCAGAGCGCACCATCCAAACATTAGAAGATATGCTAAGGGCATGTGTTATGGAATTTTAAGGTAGCTGGGATAGGCACATTCCATTGGTTGAATTTGCCTATAATAACAGTTACCAAACTAGCATAGGGATGCCCCCTATGAAGCCCTTTGCGGAAAGAAGTGTCATACTCCCTTATGTTGGGATGAAGTTGGAGAGAGAAAGATTGAAAGTATAGAAATGATCGAGACCACTAAAGAGAAAGTGAAGCTGATTCGAGAAAGGATGAAGGCAGTTCAGGATCGACAAAAGAACTATGCCGACAAGAGGAGAAGGCCTTTGGAATTTGAAGAAACAGATATGGTGTTTTTGAATATATCTCCGTGGAAGGGCGTAATCCGTTTTTAAAAACGGGGAAAACTAAATTCTCGTTATATTGGTCCCTTCAGAATTCTTGAAATGATTGGACAAGTGGCATACCGGTTAGAATTACCACCGGAGTTGCAGAGGATCTATGATGTTTTTCACGTTTCCATGTTAAAGAAATATTTACCGGATCCCTCACACACATTGGAAGCACCTCTAGTGGAATTGAATGAGAATTTGAGTTTCAAGGTACAATCGGTGAAAATCATTGATAGGCAGATCAAGCAGTTGAAAAATAAACAGATTCCTATGGTTAAGGTGCTATGGAGAAACAATCAAGTCGAAAAACAGATTTGGGAAACCAAAGAATTAATGCAGAAACAACACCCGCAGCTCTTTGATGTATAATTGTATTTTGGAATTTCGGGGACGAAATATGTTTTAGGAGGTTAAGAGTTGTAATACCTAAAAAAAAAAGAGAGAGACGTAACGTTTTAACCCAAATGCCGCGTCTCCCCCCAATTTGATTAGGGCTTTCAACCTTAATCTCTCTTACTCTCTGTCTCTCTCTCCTGATTCTCTCTCGCTCTTTCTCCCTCTCTCTGATTCTTACTCTGCCGTGCCTCCCCCGAACACCGCCGATACACCACCACAAGATGCGGTCTCGGCTCCGTCCTTCTCCCTCCCGCGAACGTGCGACCGCCTCGATTCTCTCTCTCGCTCGTGACAGCCCTCTGTCTCCCTCTTCTTCACTCGTGCGCAGTGTTGCTCTCTCTACCGAGAGCCCTTCTATGGCCTTCGTAGAAGCTCCGAACCAACATTCATCTTAGACCTTCGAAACCCTAGGCGAAATTGTGATTTCATTCTCTGTAGGTGAGGACTGATTTCAAACTTTAGTTCTAGGGTTTTGATTTTCATAGTGAATAAGTCAAATCACTGAACTTTGCTTCGAATTAGGAGCATTGTAGGTCCCGAAATGGATTGAATGGGGTACGAACGTTAGGGCTACCACTACAAAAAAACACGGCTTTTGCGACGGACCTTTGCGACAAACATTTTTTGTTGCTATTTTGTGATGAATTTAGCGGCGAAAATAAATTTCATAGCCATTTTCCAACAATATTAGCGACGAAAGAAACTTCGCAGCTAACTTAGCGACAAAAACAAATTCGTCGCTGAATTTGCGACGAAAAAGTGTTTCGTTGCAGATTTCAGAAATGAAAATGAATTTCGTCGCTGATTTCAGTGACGAACAGATGTTTCGTCGCTAAAATCTGCGACGAAAAACACCTTTTCGTTGCAAATTCAGCGACGAAGAATTCGTCGCAGATTTCAGCAACGAAGAATGATTTCGTCGCACATTTCAGCGACGATAACGATTTTCGTAACAAATTTCAGCGACGACAACGTATTTCGTCATAGACTTCAGCGACGAAGAAGTATTTCATCGCAGATTTCAGCGACGAAAACATGTTTCGTCGCTGCTTTTAGTGACGCAAAGGTATTCGTCGCAGATTTCAGCAAAGAATAAGTTGTTCGTCGCTGAAATCAGCGACGCGCAGAGATTTCGTCGCTGAAATAGCAACGAAAAGAGCTTTTCGTTGCAGATTCAGCAACGAACAAATGTTTCGTCACAAATCAGCGACGAAGATTTTTGTTGTCGCGGATTTCAGCGATAACTAGGAATTTGGTTGCTAATTTCAGCGACAAAATTAATATTTGTTGCTGAAATTTAAAATTTGGCCACAAATGAAACGACAAAATACCACATTCGTCCCTGATATGTGCGACGAAACATGGTTCGTGATGAAAAAAATTGGTCGTTGATACCTTTGAACGACGGAACGGATTTTCAGTGATGGATTATTCCGTCACAAAAAATTTGTTTTCTATTAGTGAATTTTCTACTTCATTATTTATATTTAATAAAAATAAAAAAATGTTTAAATTTTACATGACATTTTTCCTAATCAAATATAAATATTATTAAATGAAAGTGCACGTTTTTATAATTAAGTATTGTAATAGTTAAATGAAACTGCCGAATTGTTGCTAGTGTTGATTTAAGCATAATTCTTCATGCATTTCCTCTATATTTGTATGATTTGCCCCTCACGAATGCACAATGATGTGCTTAATGCACTTTGCCTAAAAATAGAAAAGGGAACCCAAAGCTCATGCAATTGGAGCCGAAATACGTGGCAAGGATGCCAAAAGGAAAAGGCAATCAACTAAGACAGAGTAATTAGTTAGTTAGTTAGTAATAGTAATTAATTAAGTAGATAGTAATTAAAATAAATAAAAAAATATATACAGATATGAGATGAAAAAATAATAATAGCATGTCATGAAATTGATCTTTGCGCATACTTTCCATTCCGCAGACAAGTATAAAATTAATTCAAAATAAAACTTTAAAATAACCAAAATATGTAATGATTTCAGCGACGAATTCAAGTTTCGTCGTTGACTTCAGCGACGAAGAGCTTGTTCGTCGCTGATTTCAGCGATGAAATCAAGCTTCGTCGCTGATTTCGTCACAAAATTTCTTTCAATCACTTCCTTCTGCACACAGATTTCCTCTCCCTCTCTTCCCCCACTTTCCCATCCCTCTCTTCCCCGCGGTGCGTCTCCCTCTGATTCACGGCTTCAAGGAGGTACTCTCTCTCTCTCTCTCTCTCTCTCTCTCTCTCTAGATCCGGCGGCAATGTCGCCGGATCTTGGCGGGGGTGGGGTGCTACCCCTCCCCCGGGTTTGTTTCAACAGTGGGGGAGGCGCCGCAGTGCCTCCCCCCACTAAGATCCGACCACAAAGGCCGGATCTGGGGAGGGGATGGCCCTGCCCGCATCTTCGCAGGCGGGGCCGACCGGGGGAGGGACAGGGCCCCTCCCTCGGGTTTGTTTCAACAGCAGGGGAGGCGCCATAGTGCCTCCCCCTGCTGAGATCCGGCTACAGAGGCCAGATCTGGGGAGGGGATGTCCCCGCCCGCATCTTCGCAGGCGGGGCTGACCGGGGGAGGGGTAGCGCCCCTCCCCCGGGTTTGTTTCAACAGTGGGGGAGGCGTAGCAGCGCCTCCCCCCACTGAGATCCGGGCACAGAGGCCGGAGCTGGGGAGGGGACGGCCCCCCCCGCATCTTCGCAGGGGAGGCCGACCGAGGGAGATGCAGCGCCCCTCCCCCGACGTTCTATGATCAGAGGGGGAGGCGCCGCAACGCCTCCCCCCGCTGAGATCCATGCATTTGTTAATTTTATTGTGCTATATTCTGCTTCATAGTGTATGCATTTGTTAACACACAAATGAGAAGTTTTGAAGAGTATAACAAGCAAGTTTATATTCAACGTAAGAGTAGAGTTCATTTGCGGTTGTATGTATTAACTAGGTAGAATTCTATTATATTATGCTTGATAGTGTTTTAAAATACTGGTGTGCATTTGTGGTTCTTCAATTGTATGATAACAATTTTACAACTTAGCAAGAGGTGAGAAAATATGTCAATTTTTGAAACCTTTTTAAGAAATGCCCATCTTGATTTCCGGCTTCTCCTACCCTTCTGGCTTGCATTTCATACTTGTTTGGAAAATTGAATGTTTGTTGGATAAAGTAAGTCAAATGAAGATATAAATGAGGATAAAAGAGAAATTTGATTAGTGTTGGATGAGTATTGTAACTTCATCTGTGTATGATCTTAAAATATAAGCAATTTTTAACACAATTAGTTTAAAAAATTTTATCAATATAATGAGAGATCAAAATAAAAAATTCATTGCTACGTTCCTTTCTTAATGACACATTGTATTAGGTCCCGAATGTAGAAAAAAGTTGGTAAGGGCTGCTAGAGCGTAGTCTAGAAGTGAGGCACCACATCTCTACCTAGATGTGGTGATGAGTAAGCATGGTTTCTTGCATCTATATTGACAGGTGGTGATAAAGAAATTAGTTTACAATAATAAAATTTGTTTGTTCATTTGTAACATAGGATGCCTAACTGATAAGTTATGGGAGATAAGAGAAGTAATAATCATATAGATGAACTCAAGGTATTTCAATGCATGGATAAAATTATTAATGTGTATTGCATTTGTTAATAAATTAATTTTTCCATACAACGAGGGATTATTAATTTTTCTTTATAAGAAAAGTAATAATAAAACAAGGGATTATTAATTTTTCTTTATGTGTATTGCATTTGTTAATTTTTCCATTTTTTCGAAATTATTCCCAACAAAAATAGTAAATGATTTGTCCACGTTCCAACCCGTATATACCTAAGGCATTGCATTTGGTGAGTCACTATAATCTAATGTAGATAATATCTTATTAATCTTACCAACTGCCCAACAAAATTTCTCTCTGAATTTTCTGCCCAGAGACTTGCTAATATATGCTGTCCCCATCATCTCCAGCTTCTTTAGAAATTGATTAGGGTCTCAGCTTTACCAACTTGAAATTGAAAGGAATTTACCACCCCCCAATCCACACAAATAATAATAATAATAATAATAATAATAATAATAATAATAATAATAATAATAATAATAATCATCATCATCATCATCATGATAATGACGAGGATGACACTTACTTTGCGCTGGAAAAATGTTGATTTTTGAAAGACTGATGCTTCTGTTTAAGGTTGCAGGGCATGAAGTGATTCGCAGAGTTTACCTCATATTAGTGGTTAAAAAAATAAAATAATTTAAAAAAAAACACCAAGACTAAAGAATTAGGGAATATTATATCTCTGACAAATATTAGCATTTTTTTTTCAAACGAAAGGCATCAATTTATTTTAGCTCGCACATACTTTGATGTTTAGAGGAAGTTCACACCACATTTCCTTGTTGCATCATCTTATTCTTTGAAAATGGGGAGACCTTTGTGTTTGTTTTCTAACATCAAAATTCATGTATATTGTGTTGTGACGTATGTATGTCAATATGAATTCCATTGAGTGATTATGTTTCAAATGTGACGAGGGTAATCTAAATAATCTCACCATGTAACATTCTTTATGGTCATGAATCTGTGACAGGGACTTGGACCAGAGGTCATTAGACTTTGCCTTTATGGGGGTATGACTTTAGGCATCACCTAAAATCCAAATTGTGCCCCATTTCATCTCTGACTAAAGTTGGCAGCCGCTACTACGACAAGGTGTTAAGGTACGCCCATTATTCTCTTTGTTTTTTTCTTCTTTACTTTCCTTTGTTTGTTGCATCTGCTTTCATTTCTTCTTTACTATTGAGTGATTTTGGGCTTAAGGATTTGTATGTCGATTCTAGAGTTTCGACTATGGGAGATACGTACCAAACATACCTTAAACTTTGGGGTTTTTTAGGAAAATTACGTAGTATGATGGACCATTCACAATAAAAATACTTATTACTTGCATCCATGTTATCATGAGTAAGTAGTTGATGTTACCAGGGGGTATAAACTTATATTTATAGATCTATAATTCTTTGTTTGGTCATAAAAAACCAACAACAAATTGTGGTTTTTCTTACAACTTGACTTGGCTAGACTTTCAACTCTCTCTCTCTCTCTCTTCTTACAAATTGACTTGGCTAGGCTTTGAACTCTCTCTCTCTGTCTTTCTCTCTCTCTCTCTCTCTCTCTCCCCCCTCCCGCGGGTGTCCTAAAATCGAAGAACACAGAAATTTTCATGTATGTTTGGAATATGGCATTTGTTTGGGAGCTGTTTGAAAAACGCATAACACGTTACCTTTTTTCTTTTTTTTTTGGTACCATGGTTAAGGCCCCAATGCTGATTTTTTTGTTTCTATGAGAAATCAATTTCCCAATCATAATTAAAAGACATAAATCCGATTGAACCATCAGACGTGGATAACACATTATCCTATTTACGGGTATTCAACGGTTTAAGTTCAGATTTTTCCTAGAATATACATTTGCATTTATCATGTAGTGTGAAAGGACGTCGTATTGACACGTTTCATGCCTATTTACTTGGACAATTTAAAAGTCAAATTGTTCAACCTCCTGATGATATGAATTGATGATTGGGTTTTGGTGGGGTTAATGTTTACTCTAGGGTTTGATTTAGTAAACAATTTTGAATGATTTTAAGCATACAAATTGAACAATATCGTATAAAAAGAGACTTTGAAACACAAAAATTTCTTGGTATTAATATTTTTCCTTCTCTAAAACATTTTATCAAATTAAATTAATTAATATTTATATTAAATTATTTATATTATTTATATTTATGTATTTTTCATCGTTAATGTCACTTACCCCATCATTGCATGTATCAAGTTGATAGACTGAGACAGTCTATAGATACAAACATTGGCAAAATTACTACTTTTGATTACATTGGACAATGACAATGACAAACCTTAAAACCCAATAGCATAGAAATTGAAACCGTAATTTCAGCAAAAAGAAAAATAAAGAGGCACTAAAATGGATAATGTTCTCTACATAATTAAAAATTTATAATACATATAATGTTATATATAGTTAATATATATTGTTAATCTTATATAATATATTTTAATATTAGATTAATTATAAATAACATTAATGATTTTGCATTGCAGATGTGTTTGCGTTGATTGGACGTGTTGTTCAATTAGAGGCGAGAAATTCTTGTCTTGAAGCGGTCGAGGTATATATTTTTTTTCGTATATTTTATTTTATTTTCTTTGTTTTATATCCCTTATTCCTAGTTTCAATGTATGTATATTGTATATTCGCGAAATGCAATAGTTATAAATTATTTTGTTATTTTTTCCGACTTAACGTTTTTATATTTGTTAAATTTTCTGAAAATATGTTAAATAATTTTAAAATGTTTTGTTATTAGATGTTCATTATTTCCTAGTAATGTTTTTTTTTCAGTATAATATATAGTTAGTTAATAATTAATTTGTTAATATTTTATAATCTTTATTTTTTTAAACAGCGATAATGCAAAACGAAAGAAATTGGATGTATAATAAGAATTTACCTATTCGTCGTGGTTTAACTGATGAGTTTATTTGTGGGGTGGAACATTTCTTGAATTTCGCTACTAGTAAAGTTGAGTTTATGGATGGGAATAAGTTAAGGTGTCCATGTAGAAAGTGTGGTAATGACAAATTTCATGTATGTGATAAAGTTAGGGAACATCTTTGTAGATTTGGTTTTACTTTAAATTACTACAATTGGACTTGTCATGGTGAACCGTTTATATCTGATGAAGAGTATGTGCGAAATATGGATTATTTAAGTAGAGGGGATAACAATTGTTATGATCAGTTAAATCCATATCAGCAGATGGTATTTGATGCAACGGTCAAAATTTTGTTCCCCAAACAAACTATGCAAGTTCTAGTTCTGTACCAACAAATCAAGATGTACCTACAAGTTATGCATCACCATTGGAGGGGGTAGAAGCAACATGTGTCGATGAGAATGTGCAAGATGAGAATTATTTGTCTAACCAATTTCAAGAAATGTTAAGAGCTACAGATGAACCGTTATGGGTTGGTTGTGACACCCACACTAAATTGTCATTAACGGCTAGAATGTTAAATGTTAAGGCAGAACATAATTTGTCTGAGAATTGCTTCAATGATATTGTTCAAGTAACGGGAGAAGTATTGCCTCGTGATCATATAATGCCGAATGACTTTTATAGTATGAAAAAGTTGGTGAATGACTTGGTCTTCTGGTAGAAAGAATTGATGTATGCAGAGATGGTTGCATGTTGTTTTGGGGAGCTGATGAAAATGTATAATTTTGTAAATTCTGTAACCAAAGTAGGTACAAGAGTACTAGGACAGCAGGTTGTAATCAGCGACGTAAACCATTCAAGCAAATGTTTTATTTGCCCTTGACTCCTAGATTGTAAAGACTTTATGCATCGAAAACTACTGCTGAATATATGACTTGGCATGCAAATCATCAAACAGAGGAAGGGTTAATGTGTCATCCTTCGGATACAGAGGTATGGAAAAATTTTGATATGAAATATCCTGAATTTGCAAGAGAGACTCGAAACAATAGGTTAGGTCTATGTGCTGATGGGTTTGCTCCATTTGGAAAATCAGGGAAAACTTATTCATGTTGGCCAGTGATATTAACTCCGTATAATTTTCCTCCGGGTATGTGTATGAAAACACCCTATATATTTTTGACATTGGTTATACCGGGCCCGCAAAATTCGAAGAAGTTGATAGATGTTTATATGCAACCATTGATTGCGGAGTTAAAACAGTTATGGGATGATGGTGTTCTTACGTATGATGTTAACACTGATCAGATGTTTGTAATGAAGGCAATTCTTCATTGGATGATAAATGACTTCCCAGCGTATGGCATGCTATCGGGATGGAGTACTGCTGGGGTTATAGGATGTCCAATATGCATGGAGAGATCTAAGTCATTCAGATTGAAATATGGTAAGAAGGCGAGTTATTTTGATTGTCATAGACAATTTTTGCCACAAAATCATAAATTTAGAAGAAATAAAGAAGAATTTATGAAAAATAAAGTTTAAAAAACACCTCCTCCGTTGAGATTAACTGGTCAACAAATTTGGGAGCGAGTGTCTCATTTTCCATCTGTTATCGAAGACCCACATGGTACAACGTACGGATATGGAAGTGTGCATAAATGGACCAAACGAAGTATATTTTGGGATTTACCATATTGAAAAACCCATCTGATTCATCATAATCTCGATTTGATGCATATCGAGAAAAATGTTTTTGAAAATGTGATTAATATATTGATGGATGTCTCTAGAAAAACGAAAGATAACTTGAATGCGAGAAAAGATATGCGGCTTCATTGTAATCGGCCTACACTTGATGTGGATGGAAGTAGTAAGGGACCAAAACCAAAGACAATTTCTACAATAAATAAGGATCAGAGACGGAAAGTTTGTGAATGGTTGAAATCGCTTAGATTTCCTGATGGTTATGCCTCAAATCTTGGGAGATATGTCGATATGAAAGAATGCAAGTTGATTGGCTTGAAAAGTCATGATTGTCACATATTTATGGAAAGATTGATTCTGATTGTTTTTAAGGAACTATTACCAGATTTTGTATGGGCCGTCATTACAGAGTTAAGTATTTTTCTGCATGATATTTGCTCAACAGTATTAAAGGAATCACATATGGCGAAATTAGAGAGATATATCCCTATCATTTTATGTAATTTAGAAAAGATTTTTCCTCCATCATTTTTTGATTCTATAGAACACCTTTTGGTTCACTTGCCTTATGAGGCCAGAGTTGCAGGTCCCGTCCAATATCGATGGATGTATCCATTTGAAAGGTAACTTTTGCACATTCTCATCATAACAATATTTATAGTGCATGTCATTGTACTAAATTCATTATATATCATTTTCTGATACACTTTTTATTCCCTATCAATTAGATTTTTATATCATTTGAAGAGAAAAGTGAAAAATAAGTCACGGGTTGAATCCTCTATTGTTAATGCATACATTGTGGAGGAAGTGACAACTTTTGCTTCATATTATTTCGAGCCTCATGTCCAGTATAAGAGATGGCGCGAGGGTAGAAATGATGAGGGTCCTGTTGATCCTAATTTAAAATCATTCTCTATTTTCAACTATCTCAGTTGACCAAGTGGGTCATGTAAGGTTAGATATTTAACTGCGAAAGAATGGCGGGCAGCCCATACATATATTTCACTGAACTGTCCAGAAGTTACGCCATACTTCGAGTAAGTCCTTTTTTCTCAAATATAAAAAATGTATTCTTTGTTTTGATAAAATTGTTGACATAAATTGTTTTCTTTAATCGTAGGATTTTTCAACATTCACGGTCTAAACTATCGATGCATGAGTTCAATCGTGTGTGCGATGAAGATTTTGCAACATGGTTCAAAACATATGTTAGTTTTGCAAATTTTAAATTTTATATATATTTGATTATTAAAAAAATAACACATTTATTTTACTTCAGGTTCAATGTAATCAAGATCAAGTTGAACAAAAATTGTTACTTAATCTGTCATGGGGTCCAAATTCGACGGTACGAACTTGGCCATCGTATTTTATAAACGGGCATAATTTTTACACTCAAGAATATGGAACCGGAAAAGCTACTATGAATAGTGGTGTTTGTGTTCAATAATCCAACGATGGAGGTGTAAAAGATAAGTTTTATGGTTTGTTGGATGAAATTATTAAGGTTGAGTACACTGGAGCAGAGTTGCGAGTCATTTTATTTATGTGCCAATGGTTTGACCCCGTAAAAGGGATGAATGTATATCCAAAGTTTAATTTGGTTGATATAAATCATAACAAATTTTATAAAAGATATGAACCATTCGTATTGACACAACAAGCGAAGCATGAAAGAAAATTGAGGAACGTTGGGAAGACATGACATATCAACAAATGGAAGTTGCCAATATGTTTCAAATTGAGGAATATATTATTCCAACATTATGAGATCCACGTGGAGTAATGATAGATGTGGATCAAAATGAAATTCATGAGTCTGGCGATGAAGAACCTGATTTTGAGACAGATGATGAAAATGAGAAGGAAGATGAGGATGAATTTGATGTTGAAGAATCTGATAATGAGGATGATGATGACAATAATGACTTTGATTTTTGATCGTCGGTAAGTCTTGTTTTTTTAAGATTTATTATAATTGTCTAACATCAAATTAAATTTTATTTTACTGTTTCAATGTGAAAATACATTTAGATTTGCATATTACGTTTCCAATTTGTATGTTATATTTAGTTTCTCACGTTTCATTTTCGAAATATTATTTGCTAATATGTTCTTTTGTTTTATAGATCATTTCGGACGACAATTTAAATATGGTATGTTTCTTCATATACTCTATTATATTTTTTATAATCATGCAATTTTCATTGCTTGCAAGAAAAAACTCTTGTTACAGTTTCAACATGGAGGACATAGACGATCTTCTGATGCAAGACCAAACTCTTAGGCGTCACCGTCCGTTTCAGCTGCACCTTCCCATGCCCCTTCGCCTTGTACTGATATACCTTCACTGTTTCCATCAGTTGCACCTTCAATTGTACCTTCAATGCAAGATTCACACGTTGAAGAGGAAGATACGCGAGAGGTGATATCCCATTGCGGAGATTCGTAAGTATTAAATTTTGAAATATTATCACAATTGTTTCTTTATTTATATAGCTGATTAGTTTATTTAAATATTTTTTTTACTAACCATTTTTTTATTTCTAATTTTATGATAGATGTGTATGTTATTCATGAGCTGAATAGAATCATTAACAACCATTGGGGAGGAGCATCGATATCTTACACAAGTACTCCAAATGATATCAAAGAGTTATGGTGGAGAGAATTCAAGGTAAATGAGGCCTCTAAGTTTAAATATAAAAATCAGTGTATAATTTAAATATAACAAATTGTTTTTTTTTAAGCGAAAGTTCAATTGGGATGAGACTGAGGAGTTTGAAATAAGAAGAATATTTAAAAAAAAATACGGTCATCACATCCGAGGTGTACTAAATCATGCAAAAAAGAGCCGAAAGAATCCACATTGCATTACTGAAGAAAATTGGCTCAACATTTTAAATTTCTAGGATTCCGATGAGAGTCGACGGAGGAGTGAGCATAATAAAATAAATCGATTTTATAATTCTGGGGAATCATCTGCTACTTATGCGGGAGGCTCAATCAATATTGATGAGCATAGAAATAGAATGGTAATTTGGTTCAATTAATATTTTTTTGAATTTAATTCATTTATTTTTTCATTAATTCATCTAACGGTGTTTTTTTTTTAGACCAAGGAAATGGGATCACCGCCATCATTTAGAGAGATTTTCGCGCGGACTTTTCAGAAAAAAGACAAGACCTGGAGTGGGGAGAGAGCTAGAGCGGTTATGGTATGTAATTTCAAAATTTTAAATTGTTTTTTATGCTTAATTTATCATAACAACATTATAACAAGAATTTAATAGATTTGTCTATTCCAATAATTTCTCAAATACTTAAATTGAACTTTTCATTTCTAATTCATATATATATATATATATATATATATATATATATTTTTTTTTTTCATTATTAAATAAAATTAGAGAATACATAATATCAAATTTGTTACGTCAATTCCAAATGGTTGGTTCATTATGTTACGTATAGTATAATTTTTTCCTTTATTCGATCTGTTATAGTTTCAAACTCGTAATAGTAGTCGAATTTTAATTTCAATTACAACACTCCTCATTATCTAAATATCATTTTAATGGATTAAGCAACTAAATATATAAATATAAGTATGTGTAATTTGAATTCCATAAGTGTATTAAATTTATAATATTTAATTGACAAGGATAATTTTTGTGTCTTATTGTTTACTGTCAATCGCTTAATGAGAAATACAATTTTGTATTCTGACTTTATTTGTTAGATTTTTTATTACATTGCTAAACTGTTAATTGACACTTCTATTTCTTTCGTTGGATATTTTAGTATATTGTTATTTTAATTTTCTTCTAATTTCTTATATGATAATACAGGAGAAATATGATCAGCTTCTACTTAGAAATTCCAGTGGTAGTGATGATACTGCTACGTCTGAGCCATCTGTTAATGATATGGCTTTATGGCTCGAGGCAACTGGTGGAGCAAAGCAGGAAAGAGTACTTGGGATGGGCTCGTTGAGTAGAACTTGCAAACTCAGTGGTCTAAGTTCTTCCGCCCAGACACCAGTAAGAGCAGAATTAATGCAAATGAACCAAGAGCTGAGCCACATGAAGGAGCTGTTAGCACAAAAAGACAATGAACTTCAAGCTATGCGCGTAGAATAGCAGCGAAGAGACAATGAACTTCAAGCCATGCGCGTAGAACAGCAACGAAGAGACAATGAATTTGAAGAGTTTCGCGTATAACAGAGACTTATAATGCAGCATCTTCAGCTAGTCTCCACTTCAAATTCGATTCCCCCTTTTCTATCTCCTCCAAATGATGGTGATGATGATTATGACATATTTGGTGATGGTGATGGTGGCGGTGACGGTAATGGTGATGGTGACGATGATGATAATAATGTTTCTTAAAACAATTTTTATTTCACGTTTATATTTAATTAGACTTCTCATTAGAATTTCGTTTATACTTCTACATATTTGATATTCTGTAACTTATTTAGTACTGTTTATTATTATTTAATGACGATGGTAGTATTTTTATAATTATTATTTCATTGATACTATTAGATGGTTAGTTGTTTGAATGCGTAGAGATTGCATAAATTTCGTATTATTGGCTGTTGGATGGTATCTTGGATGATTTGTTGATGATGATGTTGGCGGTTTAGTTCATAAACTGGTTGGTTGAGACTATCAGGGAGGAATATGATATATATGGAAATTTGGTGCAAAAATTAAACAAATCAAATTTTTTGGTCGCAAATTTTCTAGATTCGTCGCTAAATTCGTCGCTGATTTTGATTTTTGTCGCAAAATTTGTTGCTGTATTTTTAACATTTCGTTGCAAAATTCGTCGCAAAATCCATCGCAGATTTTGTCGCAGAATTGCGACAAATTGTATGACAAATAAACTTTGTCACAAATTGCGACGAAAATAATTTCGTCGCAAATTTTGTTGCAAATATTGCAACAAAAAAACTATTGTTGGAAATTTGCAACGACAAAATTCGTCGCTAATTTGTGACAGAAAATATTCGTCGCTGTGTTGGTCGCAAAATTGGTAGGAAAATTGCAACAAAAAGATATTGGTTGCTAATTTTTGCGACAATTTTTACAACAAATTTTTTATTGTTGGAAATTTTTCCTACGAAGTATTTCGTCGCAAATTTTGTCTGAAAATTGCAACTAAAAAGTTTTGGTTGCTAATTTTTGCGACGAATTTAGCGACGAAATATAATCTGTCGCTATTGGCGACAAATATCATATTTTTTGTCGCAAAATTTTGCGACGAGTTATTAGCAACAAATTCTATTTTGTCAAAAAATTTGTCGCTAAATAATTTAGCGACGAATTTTTTTTAAATTTTCGTCTCAAAATTTGTGGCTAAATACTTGTTTTTTTGTAGTGTACGAGCTGCAAAAACCCTAAGTGAGAAATTCTTTTAAATGCATTCAATAACTGATAAGAGTTAGGCTGAATTTAGGATGATAAGTTTTATATATGTTATGAAAATGTGTGAAATTTGAAGAGAATGTATTTTCCTGAAATTTGATATGTGGTTTCTAGGGTTACGTCTAGATTCTACATGAATTTAGACTGATTAATACGAAAGAAATGTGTTGGATGAAATTAGGAACTTGTTAGATTGATTAGAATAGATTTTCTTGGAATTTGAATTGAAATTGTGGATTATTGGTCTAGGTTGACCTTTTGGAGACTTGAAAGAGATCAATTCGAATTTGATTGAAAAGTAGAGAGTGAATACCCTCTCTAGAGGTGAGTGGATGGTCCATTGTGTTATAAATGAGCAAAATGAGTTTATATTCTTTTGTAAATGATTTTGAATGATTTTTTCATGTTTTATATGAAATTATTTGTGATTGTGGGATGCCTGAAATAGAAATCTGAATTACAAGTGTATCCTATGAAATTGAAAATGAATCTGTGCCATTTGCATCGGATATTTGATATGTAAATACTTGTAGCATGACTTGGAAATTGTTTGATGAAACATGACACATTTATTGCAATTTGAATGATTGTGAAATGATGGTGCACGAGTATAATTGCTATAGTCATTCCCTCTACGGAGCGACCTGACGGGGTGACGTGGTTGGAGTTTTATTGCGAGAGAGGTGTACGTGGTTTCTTTTCTGCCACGTCGGACTATCCGGATTGCACCCCGGTGAGGTTAGAGCCAACGCCAAGAAAATAGGTAGTGTTTTGAAATACTGAAATGGAAAACCCCTTGGCGGGATTTCGTCTGGGTTCGGCCAAACTCAGGACGGAAGTGATTTTGATAGGACCCTTGTGATCTTCTAAAGGAATATTTGATATGGATGCATACTTTGTGAACTAGCTGATTTATTAAAAATGCTTTTACATATATGAAGTGTTGTTTATGAGATATAATTTGATTTTCTTATATTTACTCCTCATTTATCACACAATCACATCATTACAATCCATTCACTGAATATTCCCCAATACTCACCCCTCTCTTCACATTTGACAGAGGATATTTAGTTCAGAGACTGCACATGGGAGCTTGCGAAGGATTTTTGCTGATTTGTATAGATATTTTAGTGATGTAAGGTTATTTTAGTTGCTTTGAAATCCATGGAAGGGAAGACTTGTATAATTCTTTTGGTATGGATTAAATCTATACTTGTTTCATATATAGGAGCAAATATCGATGGAATCTTTACATAGTTTGTGTTGGAGTTTGTACAGAATTTGTTCATTTTCTTTAAACTCTCATTTTTGGTTTAACTTAGGGTTTAAATGGGACATTTGATTTGAAATGTTAGGATTCGTTATTTTCTTTCGATTTTATGAAGTTCTGTACATCTAATATCGTTTGGATTTTACTAATACTATCTTGTTTTTTCATGTGAGTGTAAATAAAATCCTGCGACTATGATTTGTGACTTTTTTTTATTTTAAATGCTTTATTTGTGCTAAGAATTTTGGAATGGCCGGGAATGACTAATTTTGCATGCGTGCATGTACAGGAACCCCCCGTCCGAATGTGTGCCGACGCATGTTTGTGTGTACAGGGATGAACCGGATGAGTCCTTTTCATGTGTATTGTAGTTGGAAAACATATTGTACAGTTGTATAGCCTTGTGGAGTCCCGGTATATGGAGAGTTTCTGTCCATCTATCGAGACAACGTGACGGTTATCGTGTGGTCGATTAGAGGATCGGGACGTGGCATTGTGAGTAATATATTCTGTTATTAGTGCAAAAGATGAGTCTGCAATTGCGTTGAGATCCAACTATCATTTCATTATTTGATATAGTCACTTATTCTGAAGTTGGACTAACTTTTGGGTAACTGACGTCTGTCTAAATGGATTGTGCTGGAAAAATATGCGCATGAGCATTCTTGGAAGCATGTTTTTTCTTTTTTGAAAATCGATATTTTTAAAAATTTTTATATGAAATAATCTTAATATACATTTCGATATTATGCACATGATTTAATTAGTATAATGATTACATGTTATTACATATTATAAATAAGTATAGAGCTTTGTACCTTTTAAGGTATACGTTGCTTCTCCTGAGTGCCTCGAAGTTCAAGCTGAGTCCTCCGAGAATAGGATCAATAGTTGATCCACATGAGCTCTTCTCCAAGACTTAAGACTCTTCTCAAATTGATCCAAAAGTTGAGGTGAAATGATGCCAAGAATTCCACATAGGTTGATCGCTATCGATCTAAATTTTCAAATTCTATGTTTGGATTTAAACAATATTCTAAATATCTCAATAATAGAATATTTTTCTCACTCATTTAAGAATTTTTGAATTTTCTATTTTGAGAATTCTCACACTTTCTCTTTCTCCCCTTTTGAATCCTCTCAACGTTAGAGATAAGTTCTTTTCAAACTCACTTGTTTCAAAATTTTGTTGTGTTGAATGTGGGAGAGGAGGGATGTTTATAGCCTCCCGAGAGAGAGAGAGAGAGAGAGAGAGAGAGAGAGAGAGAGAGAGAGAGAGAGAGAGAGAGAGAGAAGAGGGACAAGTGGAACGCAACTACATGGGCGCCACTCGCCGTGCAAGGAGTGTGGGCACCTTAGAATGTGCCAGGACAAAACTGCGGGTCAATCGTAACAATAATTTGTTGACATGGATAACTCACCATGCTATTGATTTTCCTGCAAGACGTTCAGCCTACTTATTATATAAGTGCCCTCGTGTCTGTTAGCACGAGGCTCACTAATCCATTGGCATTTGCATTAGTAACTCTTTTCTGAACTTGATGAGAACATGTGATAGTTTTTGCACTTAAAATGCCCCGTTACAAATTCCTTGATTGTGAAAGGTTTTAAATATTTGGATAAAAATGATTCACCACTCATATATTCAATTTCTTGAGAATAAAATATCTCTCTCAATATTTTAGAACTAAAATTCTAATTGAAATAAACATACTTTAATCAAACAAAAAATTTTTATTAATGCCATTTGTATCTGCATGAACGTTATTATACATGGCTTTAGAGCACACAATAAACAATCTCCCAATTACACTAGAATCGTTCTCTACAATACTAGAGTCATATTTTTCCTAGATGTCCTTCCATTTGTTGTTAAGATATAGACTATGTCATGGAGTCAGAAAGAAAATTTAGTGAGGTCAAATGTAAAAATTTAATGGAATCAAATTTATATATTTTATATATTTAATAAAAATTTTTAAAATGAGAGAACCAACTTTGTTTTCTGCTGAAACTATTTTCTGCACGACGATATTGCCTTGAACAAATATTTTACATGTAACATGATATTTTTTTTTCAATATATTTGGAATTTTGGTTAGACCTAGATTCCTTACTTTGTGCAGTGGCTCTATTATTACCACAGTATCACACAAGATAACGGTGACTCAATAGTTTGAACCGGTAGAGACAACGGTAAGTCAATAGTCTAAACCATTATAAGTTCATTTATGAACTTCTTAATCCAAGCACCATCCATTACAACATCTCATATCGGATGTGGTCGCTTGCCTTAAACTGTTCCAAGTGATCATACTTCTATTACAAGTGAATACATATTTTAAGATAGACTTTCTATTATCTATATATATTACAAGAAAACAGGGTATCAGCGATGAAAATTAACTATGAAAAAATATCTGTCAAAAATAACAAGTGATTAGCAACGGATTAATATCAAACATTACAAAATAAAAAAGTAAACATCAACGAGAGATTAGTGAACGATTAGTGACGGAAAATTTCCGTCGTTAATCCATTGCTAATTTCAGAGACTAAAATTATCGGTGACGGAAATTTTTTGTCACTAATCCGTCGCTGATTTTAAAAACTAAAACTATTAGCGACGGATTAACGACGGAAAGTAATAATAGAAATTTTTTATCGCTAATTTCAGAGACTAAAACTATTAGCGACAAATTAACGATAAAATTTTAACGATGGAAATTAACAACGGAAAATTTCCGTTACTAATTTGTTACTGATATTTAATCTTTTTTTAATTAACATTTTATATTTTATTTTATTATTGTATAATATTATTTTATATTTATTATTTTATAATACTTTAAATTAGCTTTTTATTTTATTTTTTATATTTTATTTTTTAAAGAATAATATTATTTTATTTTTAAAAATATTTTATATTTTATTTTAAGTTAGCATTTTATTATTTAATTATTTTATAACAAATTAGAATTTATATTATTTTATTTTTCTTAAAAAAATGTGAGAAAGTGGTTCTTATAACTCAAACTCTCCTTTCATGCCCATGCTCTAGTCCGTGTAATTACACTTTTCGAAACAAAAAAAAAGAAGGCAGGGCGTGTTGGGCAGGCATGAAAAGAAGGCAGGGCACAGGCGAGTGGGAGGGCAGGCACGGGAACGGGCGCTAACGAATTATGTAAAACTATAAGCGATGAAATTTTTAGTGACAGAAATATTCCGTCGTTAATCTATCATAAATAGTTTTATATATTATTTGAAATTAGTGACGGATTAGCGATAGAAAATTTTCATCGTTAATCCGTCGAAAAAATTAATGATCGATGGTTTTCATCATTAATATTTAACGATGAGATTTTCAGCAACGGAATTAGCGATGAAAAATTTCGGTCACTAATACTTATTAGCAATGGAATCTTTATTATCAGTGACAGATATTTCCATCACTAATATCTTATTTTCTAGTAGTGATATAACTAAAAGTTAAAGTCTATGAAATCTTCTCATAGACTAATACTACATCGTTAATCCGTCCTAAATACTTTTAGGATGTTCTTTATTATCATCCGATTTTCTAGTCTAGTGTCCTTCGTAAATACCCAGATATGCTATCAACAAAGCCAGTATGAGGCCTGGTGCACAACATTGCATATATTAGGCTTCTTATTATAAGGAACCTTGGCTATTTTGCCATCTTTTTAGGTGTTTTTGAGGTCATTTTCTTTGTGAGGTGAATATAATATGTAACTGATAGATGTCTCCTCTTAAAAATTTTCAAGTTGAACCTTTTCATCACTTTTTCCAAATATACACTCGGGGCTTTTGTAACACCCAGGATATGAAAAAAAAAGGAGGACAACACACATTGTCTCGGTCAAACCCCCCCACTTACTCCCTCTCTCTTCCTCCATCACCTTTTTTTCTCCTATCTCACGAATAAACACACAACCCCATCTCCCTCCCTCTCTCTCCCCTCTCAGCTGGCTTTCTGTCATCCACTCTCTTTGTTTCATTCAAGATCAAACAAGATCAAACAAAAATCCACACAACTAGGCTCGCAAACCCTCAAATAAACTTGAAGTATTGTGGTACTAGTGAGAGATTAAGGGTTAGAGAGAGAAATCTAGAGTTTGAAGACTCAACATGAGGAAGGTACTTCAACCATGGAATTGATGTAATATTCTTACCATTTTCTTGGGTTTAGTTCCATTGATAATAAATTTGATTTTAATGATTTTAATTTAGGATTTTTGTAGAGAGAGATAAATTAGAATTTGTTGTGCCATAACTTTAGGACGAAATTGGTGATCCTATTTGAGATAAATCTTCCTGAACTTGGATTGGTGTTATTATGAAAGTATTTAACCTATTGAATGTGGGTAATATTTAAATAAGGAGGAAAACTTGAATTTCTGCAACTAGCCAGCTTGACCTAGTGATAATGTTTCGACTGTAACTTTCTTTGCATAATAGTAAACTGAATAGGTTTGTTCCTACTGAAATTAAACTTCTAGAGCTTTAAAATAATATATTGTAGTAGACATTTCATTGAGAATTGGAGTTTTGATGATTTTTCAAAGAGGCATGTCCTGTAGAAACACTACAAGAAAATAGGATATCAACGACGGAAATTAGCGACGGAAAAATATCCATAAAAAATAGCAAGAGATTGGTGACGAATTAATGTCGGATGTTACAAAATAAAAAAAGTAAACATCTCTAAGAGATAAGCAATGGATTAAAGATGGAAATTAGTGACAAAAAATTTCTGTTGCTGATTTCAGAGACTAAAACTATCAGCGATAGAATTTTAAAGACGAAAATTATTGATCTGTCATTGATTTTAGATACAAAAACTATCAGTGATGGAATAGAGACGGAATTTTTAGGGATGGAAATTTTTCGTTCCTAATCCATCATTGATATTTAATCCTTTTTTATTAGCATTTTATATTTTATTTTATTTTATTTTTATTTTATTTTATTATTTTATTATATTTATTATTTTATAATAATATTATTTTATCATATTTATTATTTTCATGATATTTTTAATTATCATTTTATTTTATTTTTTATCTTTTATTTTTTAAAGAATAATTTTATTTTATTTTGTAAAATATTTTATTATTTTATTTTAAGTTAGCATTTTATTATTTTATATTTATAAAAAATTATCATTTCTTTTTTTAATTAGCATTTTATATTTTTTAAAGAATAATATAATATTATTTTTAATATTTTAAAATAGCATTTGATTTTATTTTTCTAAAGAATAATATTATTTTATTTTAAGGTAACATTTTATTATTTTATTATTTGATAACAAATTATCATTTTATATTATTTATTATTATTAAAAAAATGTGAATGTAAGATAACAAAAAAAAAAAGATATCATATAAGTTAATTTGGTATAGTGGTTGTTGCATTTCAAACATTCCTCGCATATGCAGGTTCGAATCTTGCTAAAGGCATTTTTCACAAAACAAAGAAGGTAGCGGGTGCGGGCAGGCTGGCGGGCGTCTGTCCGAGTGGGTGGCAATCTTGCTAAAGGCATTTTTCACAAAACAAAGAAGGTAGCGGGTGCGGGCAGGCTGGCGGGCGTCTGTCCGAGTGGGTGGCAGGCATGGGCGTTTGAGGAATATGTAAAAACTATAAGCGATGATATTTTTAGTTATGAAAATATTCCGTCACTGATAATTTTATATATTGTTTAAAATCAGTAACAGAAAATTTAGCGATGGAAAATTTCCATTGTTAATCCGTTAGAAAAATTAGTAACCGATAGATTTCTGTCGTTAATACTTTACAAGGAGGTTTTCAGCTATAGAATTAGTGATGGAAAATTTCTGTCGTTAATAATCATTAATGACGGAATCTTTATTATCAACAACAGATATTTCCGTCACTGATACCTTATTTTCTAGTAGTGAAATTTGCTTTGTTCTGTTCTATTTTGCCTGGAAACATTGCTTCAAATTTGAAAAGACTTATGGGCAAAATTAGGCCAAACCCTGAATATAAAAGTTATAAATCTATATCTTACTTTTAATTTGGAACTTGAATCACTAAAATTTGATGTGCGTAGTGAAATTTATGGTGATTTTTCGATGACTACGCAAATGAATTTAGTACTAAAACATTCATAGATTTGGGTATTTTTGTGTGATTAGAATTGAGTCTAACTACAGAAAAGTTATAACCCTATATCTTAACTCTAATTGGTAATTGGAATCATATGATAGTTTTTCTAAAACATAGTTGTACAGGAAAATTTGGGTTATGAGACAATTGTGACAAAATTTGGTTAATTCTACTATTGACCTACATTTAAGTGATGAAATTATGTTTATTTTCTTAACTTGAGACAATGTTAGGAGCGACTTACCTTGCATTGGATTGTGAATTGGGAGTATCAACCCTCCCAAGAGGTGAGTAGATACATGATTATAAATTTAAATGCGAAAATATTTTATTTGATTTTTAAAGTATTTTTAAAATTTGTTTATAAAATGAAATATCCCAAAACGAGAATTTGAAATATATATGCATTTAATGTATTTATGAATGAATTTGTATCGTATTTCATTGGAAATTGTATCGATGAATGTTATGATTTGGTTTGATAACCTATTTGTTGAAATCGTGGCACATTTGATGAGATTGGAATATTTGTAAAACGATGGTGCATGTGATGGTAAATGGTTATAGTCTTTCCCTACCATGGGACAGCTCGACGGAGCGACGTGGTTGGAGAGTTATATGACTAGGAGGTAACTGTGCTCAAGAGATGCCTCCTAGGTCATTCTACTCATACTACTATAGTAGCACCTAAGAGAGGTTTGAGCTAACACCAAGGTTGGAGGTATTATTGAGTTAGAAAAATGTGAAAATCTCTTGATGGTTCCACCCTTAGTCATAGTAGACCATTGTCGGAAACTATATTTTTGGCAATCCCATGGATTTCAAAAATATGAATTTAATTTGGATGTATAAATTTTATTTTTCATGATTTATTTAAATTCATTTGAATTTGATGTTTGGTATGGAACTATGGAATATATGGATATAATAATAATGATTTGGAATTATATTTGACATGTTCACAATCAACACTCATTTATTGTCATAACTGGTCACCCTACTCACTGAGTAGAGTATTCTTTATACTCACCCATCTTTTTTTCATTTTTTACAGACGAAGTCTATTTGAGACTTGTGGTGGCCTAGTACTGGATTCGTAGAAACCTACTTTGTTGAATTCTTTTGGGTAGTAGTCATCCTTTGGTTTGAGGTATTAGTAGACCCAAATGGAGGTAAAATTTGTAACTATTTTGGAAACTTATTTTATATTATATCTATTTGATTTGAGATTTGACTACAATTTGTATATATAAAATGAGGTCATCCATTGTATTTCTTTGAAAATTGTTGGGAATTGTGGTTTATGAAATTTGATATGGATCTCTTGAGTAGAGATTTATTTTATACTTTATGGATTTGATTGGAATGACTAGATTGGCCCTATGCATGATGCTTTGAGCGGGGATAGACTGGATTGCTCCTTTGTTTGTGCAATGAATGCATGCTTGTTTATTTTTATTTATTGAATTGCTTTAGAAAAATGGATAGATATCGATGAATGTTTTGAGCTATATTGGTATACGGGTTAAGTTTACTCGTATTCCGGAGTAACGTGTCGATTGTCGCATGATTAATTCGAGGGTTGGGATGTGACAATTTTTTTGTATCAGAGTTTAGGTTCTTGATTTGAGATTGTGTTAAAATGTTTGAAAGTTTTTTCAAAGTATTTTAAAAGTCCTCAATTAGTTTCAAATTATTTTGAAATGCTTGATGTTCAAAATGCTTATGATTTTAAAAGTCTCTTACGGGTCCTAGAAAGTTAGGTATGTACTTTTTAGGGGATTAAACACCTAGTTTAATTCATATTCTATTTGTTAAGTTTAGATTCTTTTTGTAGAGCACTACATTCTAGTTGAAAAATGAGGAACCCGAATAGAATTTCTCCCACTACACCTTCACAACCTGAGTGGTGTATCGCTCAGTAAATAGTTACACGATTATGACCAAGGACCTCGTTTGATTATAGCTTGTTTAGCCAAATGGTTGGGGACCCAAGTAGTAATTTTGGCCTCAGAGCCTATATCTTGATACTAAGAGTTTGATATATATGTTTAATTGGTATAACAATCTGAAATTGCTTATGATTGAAATATAGGATGAAATACTCTTGAGTGTTATATTTAAGAGTATGTGTTATGATTTGACAAATGTTTGTGGTTTATTATATTAGATATGATGAGTATTTTGGAGTTGATACATGGGTGTTGATTAATACATGGTCTCATAACTCATTTGTGAGTACGGAGTTTGTTAAGCATCCAACTGACCCTTGACCCCTCTTGATGAAGAGTTATTGATAGTCACACCATTGGAGAATGTGAGAGCTAAGACTTCTACTCTTCCTATTTGGGGAAAATTTCTTAAGGCTTTCAAAGAGAAGCATTACACTTGGTTCTAAAGGGACCGAAGAAGGGAAGAATTCTTCAAAGTTAGTATAAGGGAATAGGACGGTAGCGAAGTATGAGATGGAGCTAAGAGAGCTCGCTACACATGTTCCGGAGTTTGCGAATTCCGAGGAATCCTTATGTGCAAGGTTTGAATCGAGGTTGAACTTAAATATAAGGGAAAAGATATCGATAACAAAAGAGTTAGAGATACTTGGTATATATTTTAAAATGCAATGGACATATAAAAAAATAAAAAATAAAAAATAAAATTTAGTAAATATAGAGATCAATGCTCTTTTATTTAGACAATATTGGCATAAGAATATTAATGAGTATTATCAATTCAAGTATCAACTATTTATATTCAAGATTTGATTAACTTTTGTTTGAACTGAACCTTATGGATGTGCATTTAATACATGAAGTAGAATGAATGAAAGGTTGGTAAGGGTAAGCGGAAATGATATTGGTAGGAATTTTTTGAAAGTTTCTTTCAATTGTTTATAACCAATAATTGCGATAATTTGAGTGGATATTTGTATTGTGAGGATAATGTTACTGTAAATGATTGGCATAAAAGGAAATGCTTAGTTGTGTTTTGTTCGTAAGTGCAATTTTTCATAAAGCTAAATGTGGAAATGACAATATGTATTTGATATTATTTGATTGAGATGCAAGGGCTTGTTGAGTATATTGAGTGTATGAAAATTTCTTGCCATGCTCATATTTGTCTACTTGGATGGATTCTAAACCTTTTTGGTGATTTTTCAAAACTAGTTTCAGACAAGCTTAGAGGTCAAAATGAGAAGTGGGTTCAGTAACAATCAAAGTGTAGTGCTACACAAAAGGATGAATTTTTACTTGTTCATTTCTAGCAGTTAAGTTATCATCCATGATTTTAGTTAAGTCGTATTCACCATCATAAATAGACTTAATTGAGAAATATGCAAGACTAAGCTCCATCTCATATAAGACAGGCTAGCAAATTATTACAAGAATCTCAATGGCCAACCCCTTAAAAAAATATGCTCATATTGTTTAATAGTAATTAAGGACATTGTTGTCCCTCAATTATCAGGGTTTAGTTTTTCAATATGGATCAAAGAGTAAGGAAAGATTTGTATGCTGATCTGCTAGGTCAGACTTCAAAATCACTTCTTTGGCCAATAGGCCCAAGCTATGGTCGGCAAGAAGTACAACTATAGTGATGCATAGTTTTTTTTTTTTTTGGTAGTTACATAAAAGTACCATTTGATGTTAAAGATGTAGGTTGGAAGTGAGTGGTTTGGGTGAATGCTAAATAGATTCTTGACAACTAGGTGGAATTTCTATTTCTATAGTTGCATTCTGGTACGACTCTTTACTATAAATTCCAGTTAGAGAAAATAGTCTCTTGACGGTAGGGATGTTATCAAAGTTATGGGTTCTTTATAGTCTGCTTAGGATTTGATGAGTTTGAATTGTTTTAGATCCCTTCATGGCAAACAAAAATTGGACTAAATTTCCCTAAATCATTTACTTGAATCCTTCCCTTTTGTCTTAGTGTGTCTGCTTGAAGAGCTCAAGTCCACTCTAGATTCTTATTAAGTTAGCTTCTATGATTTTGAATCATTTTTATTTCCTTTTCTAGTATCTACTTTTTATATTTTAGTTAATTGGTATTTAATGTTGGTGCAAGCATAGCAAGAATGTGAAGTACTATACCTAGAGTAATTTTTTATATTTTGGTAAATCAATACATAGGTGTAATAGCCCACTACTTAACATAACTGATAAGGTATGGTATTTGTTGAGAATATTTGGAAATATGAGTTTGGTGAATTTATGTTTGAATAAGACTTTGGAGTGGAGGGGTATGAACTACCAAATATTGTTTTCTTAGAGGAACTAACCATTAGGTATAAGGGAAGTGCCTAAGTTTTGTAGTAGTTTGTTAGTATGATACCAATCAGAAGAATGCAATTGCCAAAGAGAGAATGAGAATCTTGTGCAGTATGGAGGTGCCAAGTATAAATAAGATTTTAGATTAAATTGATGTCCTAATGAAGTTAGAAAAGAGTTGAATGTAAGTTTGTAGTGAACGCTGCTTTTCCTTTTGCAAGCTCTTCGATTAGTATTAGGGAATCTAGTCTTTGTCAAGATTTTCTTACAAGTGCGCTGATGGTTGTTTATGGAAATCATTTCAATTTGTAGAACCATGTTGCACCTAATGAAATAGTTTCTGATGCCATGGTCCTACACCTTATCTTGAACTTGTGGATGTGACATATGTAAATTTCATTGTTATGGTGGCAACTTTGATGATGAGGATTATGATTTGGTGAGATCGATGAGTTCTTGTTATGGATAATATGTTGTATTATGTTTATTATTTTAGGTCAGAAACGTATTAATATTTTTCACACCTTTGTTATATATGGGGCAAGAATATGCTAGGTTATGTAGTACCATGAATGTAGTGTCCAATTCCGTTGTTAAGAAGTTGAAATGGAAAATGGAACCCTACTATATGCTTTACATGTTGGTTGGGAGGAGAATTCGGGAGATATAGAATTCTTATATACTTTGGAGTATATTCTAAGAAAATCTATTGTGATGCTTTTCTTTTATATGTCTTCCTGTTGTAAATTATATGGTTTTGAGAGAGAGGTTTTGGACACGGGTTCATGTTAACCTTAATCCCTTCCGATTTCATCCTTTCCATCAATACTCTTAGCATTGATTAGCCTTAAAGATTTCTTACTTGTTGCGTGAGTTTACTGATATTACCCTCGAACTTCTTAATGAGTTCCTATCTTTAAGGATTGTCCAACACTCTATAGATTTATTTTTATGATCTCAATTACTAGCTTACCTCATAATTAGGTGAAACTAGAAGTTCATGAAGAGTTGAATATGAAAGTGAGAGAAGAAACATGGGAGACCGAAGAATCGATGCGAAAACAATACCTCCATCCTTTTTTGATGTATAATTTTTTTTAATTTCAAGAACAAAATTTTTTTAGAGGGTTAAGTATTGTAATACCGTGGATATGAAAAAAAAGGACAAAACATAATGTCTCGGTGAAACCCCCCACATACTCCCTCTCTCTTCCTCTTTCACCTTTTTTTCACCCATCTCATGAATAAACAGACAACCCCACCTCCCTTCCTCACTCTCCCCCTTTCGACTGGCTTTCTCTCATCTACTTTCTTTGTTTTCTTCAAAATCAAACAAGATCCCACACATCTAAGCTCTCAAACCCTTAAACAAACTTAAAATATTATAGTTCTAATAAGATACTAAGGGTTCTTGAGAGAGAAATTTGGGGTTTAGAGACTCAACTTGAAGAAGTTAGTTCAACCATGGAATTGAGGTAATATTCTCACCATTTTCTTTGGTTTAGTTCATTGATCATGATTAATTTTAATGATTTTAATTTAAGATTTTTGTGGAGAGAGAAATATTAAACTTTGTTGTGGCTCAACTTTGAGACGAAATTGGTGATCGTATTTGAGGTAAATCATCTCCCTCAACTTGGATTGGTGTTATTATGCAAATATTTAGCGTATTGAGTGTGGGTAATGTAGAATAATGAGAAAACTAGAATTTCTACAACTGCCTAGCTTGACACATTGATGATGTTTCGACTATAACTTTCTCTACATAATAGTAAATAAATAGAGTTTGCTTTTACTAAAACTAGACTTCTATGGCTTTGACATGACATAATGCAATAGACATTTTGTTGAGAATTGGATTTTTGGTGATTCTTCACAAAGACACATCCAGCAGAAATTTGCTTTGTTCTGTTATGTTCTGCCAGCAAACATTGCTTCAAATTTGAATAGCTTTCTGGGCAAAATTAGGCCAAACCTTGAACATAAAACTTGTAGGTCAATGTGTTATCTTTAATTTGAAATTTAAATCAATTTAATCCGATGTGTGTAGTGAATGTTATGGTGATTCTTCAATGACTGCACAAAATTGTGGGTAATGAATTTAGGACTAACACATCATAGACTTGTGTATTTTTGTGTGATTGGAATTGAATATAGTTATAAACATAAAAGTTATAACCTTATGTCTTACCTTTAAGTAGCAATTGGAATCACCTATATCCAAGCTTTGTAGGCCAAGATATGATAGTTTTTCTAAGACATGATTGTGTAGGAAAATTTGGATTATGAGACAATTGGGGAATATTTTGGTTAACCTATTGACTCATATTTAAGTGACGAAATTGTGTTTATTGTCTTAGATTGAGACAATTGAAGGGTTATGAGGGACTTATCTTGGATTGAATTGTGAGTTGGGAGTGTCAACACTCCCAAGATATGAGTAGATGCATGATTATGAATTTAAATGAGAAAATACTTTACTAGATTTTAAAAATGTTTTTAAAATTTGTTTTTAAAATTTGTTTATAAATAAATTTGTGATTGTGGAACTGAAATGAGAGTTTGAAATATGTATGCATCTAATATATTTATGAATAAATTTGTATCATATTTCATTGGAAATTGTATTAATGAATGTTATGATGTGGTTTGATAACATATTTGTTGAAATCATTACACATTTGATGAGATTGGAATATTTGTAAAACAATGGTACATGTGATGGCAAATGGCTATAGTCATTCCCTTCTACGGGGTGACTCAACGGGTGACGTGGTTGGGGGGTTATACAACTGGAGGTAATTACACTCGAGAGGTGCCTCCTAGGTTATTCTACTCAGATTACCTTGGTAGCACCCTACGGGAGGTTGGAGCCAACTCCAAGATTAGGGGTTTTTGTGAATTGAAAAAATGTGAAAACTTCTTGGTGATTCCACCCTTGGTCGTGGTTGACCATTATCAGAAACTATATTTTTGGCAACCCCATGGATTTGAAAATATATATACATATGTATGAATTTAAGTTGGATGTATAAATTTTATTTTTCATGATTTATTTAAATTCATGTGATTTTGATGTTTGATTTGAAACTATGAAATTTATGAATATAATGACAATAATTTTGAATTATATTTGACATGTTCATAATCAGCACTCATTTATTGTCATAATTGTCACTTCACTCACTGAATATTATTTATACTTACCCCTCTTATTTTTATCTTTTACAAAGGAAATCTGTAACACCGACCCTCGGTGTATCCTATGGTATATTCCAGTTTATATATATATATATATATATATGATATTTCCACGACTACGTTCATAAATTTTCAATAAGAAATTTTTCGATAAAACGACTCCAAAAATTTATCGGTAAACTACCAATTTGGGTCAGTTTGACTCAAAGAGACTCAATAACCTTAATTTCATATTAAATAAATTTAATTAGCTCTAAAATGAGATTTTGGGTCTAGTGTGTAATTATGAAAATTTTTGGGGGTCAAATTAGATTTTTTATAAGTTTAAGGACTTGTTAGCAATTAACAAATACTTAAAAGGAAATGTGACAAGTGTATTCTTTTAAAAAAATACATTAAACAAGTGTAAGAGTGAGGAGGATAAGTGTTGACCCAAATTGAGAGGAGAAATGTAAAGTGGGCCAATGAGAACTCATGTACCTGAAAACCAATCAAAACACATGCAAATTAGCAAACTGATCTTATGGCTTAGATTAAATTGAGACTTGATTCTAGGGTGGTGAGTTAATAACACAAGCATAAAGGAAGAAGACCATAAAATGCTTGTTCATTCTTCCCAAACTGTGAGAACAAGGTGAGAAGAGAGGAAGACCAAGAAAGTTGAGGTAAGAAATTTTATTCTTTCTCATTTTAATTTTTATTTCTGGCCATGATTTTGCCTTGGTTTGTGGTATCTTATAGTTTGAATTTGAAAATACTCTAGTTAAGTAAATTGTAGATCTAAGTCTTATCTTTCCAACGAGATAATAACCACCTTAAGCTGATACCTATGCCAAACGTTATGACACTTTTCCTGAAACATGACAGAAAGTTGTTCAGTTTTGAAACATAAAAATAGTGTGCAAAAACGACCCTTTCCAGTCCTATTTTAGAGAAACCCAAAACATAAAAGTTGTAGGTATCACCATTGCCTACAACATGTAAAAGTATCAGCCAATCCGCACAAGGGAATCAAACGTTATACCCTTTTTCCTAAAGACATTTTGATAGAAACCTTGTTTCCAATTGAAACCTGACAGTTCTGATCATGAATTATTTCAACGCCTTTCTCGGCATAATTAAGTAAAATGTAAAACATGAAAGTTGTAGATTTATGTCTTAGGTATCACATGTTTAAATTTAATTAAGTTTGGATGAGTAAGGTGAAAGTTATGGTTTCGCACAAAAATAGGACAGAATCTGAATATAGAACGCGACAGAAACAAAATGAGTATTTTCGGAAATTCTGTGATGAGATTTTGAGAAAATATATAACATGAAAGTTATAGGGCCCGACATTTCCTACAACATATCAAAATTTTGCTTAATTTGGAGCTGTGTGCAAAGAGCTAGGTCATTTCTACCATGCAAAGACATAGGCTTTGTGCGCATGGGCGCCGACAATGGGTCGACATGGGCGCGGCATGAGTATGATGTCTGTGCAGTGATTTTGACCCGATCAAACTTTGGAAAATTTGATATTTTTGTACAAATACACTTAGAAATTTATTTAAAATGCCCTAAAACTTGGCCCTAGACTAAGAAATTGTTAAGTACAATTTATTACATATATTTTCCTATAATGACATATGTGTGCATATATGATCATTGTAGTGACGTAATTGGTGATCGATTCGAGGGAGTTCCATTTGCTGTTATAGTGGTATTGAGGGGAGTGATCGATCTTCTCCCATACTGTGAGTGGGATTTTGACATCTGCTATTGATTGACAAATTATGTTATAGATTTTCAAACGACATGATTTCTATACGTGTGAAAACTAAATTTTTAGATTTTGATAAGTATATATATACATGTTTTTGTGACCATTAGAGTGTCCCAACTATTGATTTTATTGATATGCATCCATGAGTTTGATAATTAGATATTGTGCTACCTTTTTTACATATTGACATGTTTTAAATGCTTCCACTATATTGTCACATGGTTTTGAATGGATTTACATATACTATTTGGGCTGTACGCTCGGTCGACGTTAAGATACGATGCATGTGGCTGTATGCCTAGCCGACGTGATGATGTGATGTATGGGGCTACGTGCTTGGCCGACTTGATGATATTGTGATATGTTTCCTATAGCATTCCATTGCTACGAAGAACATTTGGTAGAGGCACCCCTTGTGCCCGGATACGCTTCGACCAGAGGTATCCGCCAAATTGTCATGTGTATGGTTGTGCCAGATTGACTCTCATCGGGGAGGATGTGAGTTTATCTCTGTCTAGTATTGGGCGGGGTATCATACACGGCTGACTATTTATATATATATATATATATTGCTATTATTATTTACAGGCTAGTTGGAGTAACCTGTGGTCAACATTGGTGTAGAGAGTCATTATTTAATATTTGCATTGTGAAAACTCCCAATGCGCCTGTCCTTGGTCGAGGTAGACTATTGCTGGGGTTGTTTGTTCGGCCGACTCTACATATGTGACTTGATACATGGATGGATGCATACATTATTTTTCGATTTATCCCTTGAGCTATGTTAAAACTACATGCTATTTTTCGCATACTTGATATTGTATTACATACCTTGACACTCCAAGTTCACACTTAATATTGATAGCATGATGTTAATCCCCTCACTTGTTGATTATCCTCCCATAGATACTCACCCCTCATTTTTCCTTTCACAGGTATAGTTTTGGATCGAGGGAATGGTAGAGACTTGATTTCGTTGGACTTATATTGGAGATTGGACTGGGGTATGGTTGCCTGTTTCTTTCGTTATATTCAATTTGAGGTTATCATATTATTTTGGAGTATTTAGTTTGACCATTGTACTTATTTGCTTGGGGATGACTGCATATTACTATTGACGTATGTAAATTGTAACTCTCATCTTGGGTTTATATATTTATGCATTTGAGACACATTGAGATATTTTACTTTTATTACTTCGGAACTCAAGTGATTGTGTAAATTGATTTGGACATATGTGTTTTTAGCCTTACGTTGCCTCGATGTCTCGGAGGGTTGTGCCCGTGCATTGAGGTGTCGCAGCGGTTGCTCACGTGCTCAGCCAGGGGGTGGGTCGGGGCCTGACAACTCGGTTGGTATCAAAGCTCTTGGTTTAGAGCTATGCCTTATAAAATGATTTTGAAAATATTCCCAAGAAACTTGGTTTTGAAAGTTCTCAATGCATGTGAGAGTTATGATACGGTCATGAAATCCCAGTACATGGTCATAGGCAGATGAGTTCATCCATTTTTAGGGGGTTAGATACGGGTCGTATCTAACCTAATACATCTTTTCCATTGGTTCCTAAACCAGATGTTTCCTTTATTTTAGGGGGTCAGTTAACCCAAAAATTTCTCTTTTATCTAATGAACTTAAGTATGACAACTAGGCGAGTTACACGTTTTGCACCTACCGAACCTACTGGAGCACCAGAGGACGCGACTTCTTCACATGCACCTCCTCGAGTACCTAATCCACCAGCTACTACAGCCGCAGCTCCACCACCACCACCACTGGATGCCTACAGATAGGTGTTTGAATGGTACACTACACATGGTGTTCAGATGCCACCACCACCGATAGCCACGCCAACCCCTACGGTCGTACCACCTCCAGTTGTACTGGAGCCTCCACCGGTAGTTGGTCCATCCACTATTTTAGGACCTAGTGACACTACCTCCTCTACTTTGAGACGTATTCACGAGCTCACCCAGTTGGTGAAGGAGGCGAGGCAGTTAGGATGCACGGAGTTCGCGGGAGCCAATAATCCCACAGTAGCGAAGCACTGGATCAATCGCACTCGTAGAATTTTGATTGATCTGGGGTTGAGCGAGGACTATCGGTTTCAGGTAGCAGTGAGACTCTTGGATGGTAATGCCCTCACTTGGTAGGAGGCAATTTGTGACGATGCTACCGAGCCCCTACGATGGGAGGATTTCCTGTAAGAGTTTGATCACACATATTTTTCTTAAGTACTAGCAAGACCGCAAGAGGGCAGAATTTTTGCACTTACGGCAGGGTGCGAGGTCGGTCACGGAGTACGAGGCCGAGTTATGGAGGCTAGCTGCTTTTGTTCCAGACCTGGCGATGCCAAAGCAGCTACGGTTCAAGTTTGAAGACGGCCTTAAGTTGAACATCAGGAGGTACATGACAGTGACTCCTAGTCTCTCCTTTGCGGAGATAGTGGACTCGGCATACTGGGCAGAGGAGATTGTCTGTGCCAAGGGCAAGCAGCATGAGAGCAGAGAGCAGAGGAAGAAGAGGCATGGGTTTTCTATGGACCAAGGCTTGAAGAAACGCAGGACTTCAGGATATCAGGGAGGCCCTTCTCAGCCGAGACAGGCATATTCTGGGCAAGGATCACGATCTCAGGGGTTCAGAACACCAGCCCCTAGTGCCACTACTTAGACTTCAGCTCAGCGGCACCCCTTTTGCCACTGATGTAGTAGACACCACCCTTTTGGAAAGTGTAGGGTGCCTGTTACATGCTTCTGATATGGGAAACCAGGGCACATCAGGAGTGCCTGCCCTGAGTTGGGATTTAGACATCAGACAGGTTCAGGACACTTGAGTGTTCCCAGAGGAGGACAGTAGGGAGAGCTTGTGCACTCGAGTCACACCGCTCCACAGACAGCAGCCGGGAGCAACACGGTGCCAGGACCATCTAGACAGCAGTAGAGGACACTGGCCTGTATATATGTGATGACATAGAAGGACGCTCAAGCGAATCCTAACGTGATTATTGGTACTCCTCCCACTGATCCCCATGTTTAGAGATTTTCCATACACTTTCTTTTGAGAACCATCACTAGTTGAAGCCTTAGAGGCTTAACTATGTTGGTTTGTACATACATTTTGATATGTATATATATGTCGGCATGTATTTTCTACCATATTTATCAACTGTTCTTTTCATTTTCTCACATTAGGAGTTTTGAAAATATGGGGAGTCGACGCTCGGTTCCTTATTGACACTGGGTCGAACTATTCTTATGTGAGAGCATCTTTTGCCCACTAGCTGGGTAGGCCTTTGTCGTCACTTGATGAGGAGATATTGGTTAACACTCCTCTCGGTGAGCAGATATTTAGAGATTCTGTCTATAGAGGGAGCGAGGTCATGGTCAGAGATATAGTACTTGAGGCAGACTTGATTCCACTTGAGATGACAGACTTCAATGCCATCCTAGAGATGGATTGGCTGAGTACACATAGAGTTTCAGTGGATTGCTTCACCAAAAAAGTAGAGTTTCGGAGACCTGAGGGGCTGTAGTTGAGGTTCCTAGGCGAGAGGCGAGTATTACCTCGTTGTGTTGTATCAGTGATGAAGGCCAGACGATTGATACTCCGAGGGTGCACAGCATACCTGGCTCATATTATTGACAACACTATAGAGGGGGTGAGGCTTGAGGAGGTCCCAGTAGTGCAGGAGTTCCCAGATGTATTTCCCGATGAGTTACCCGGACTTCCACCAGTTCGGAAGTTTGATTTCAAGATTGATCTAGCTCCAGGGACTACTCTCATATCTATTCTGCCATACAAAATGGCGCCAGCTGAGCTTAGAGAGCTCAAGGTCCAGTTGCAGGAGTTATTGGACAAGGGTTTTATCCGTCCGAGCACTTCGCCTTGGGGTGCTCCGGTGTTGTTCGTGAAGAAGGAGGACGGAATCCTACGGTTGTGCGTAGATTACCGATAGCTAAACAAGGTTACCATCAAGAATCGATATCTACTACTGCGTATTAATGACCTATTTGATCAGTTTCAAGGAGTGAAGGTTTTCTCGAAGATTCGACCTTCGATCTGGTTATCATCAGTTGTGAATCAGGGTAGAGGATGTGCCCAAGACCGCATTCTAAGCTCGCTATGGACACTATGAGTTCTTGGTTATGCCATTTAGGCTAATCAATGCACCGGCTGCCTTTATGGATCTGATGAACTGGGTCTTCCATAACTTCTGGATCGGTTCGTCATTGTATTTATTGATGACGTCCTTGTATACTTGCGGAGTGATGAGGAGCATATGCAGCACCTTAGGGTAGTCTTGCAGATTCTCTGCGAGCGACAGTTGTATGCCAAATTTACTAACTGTGAATTTTGGTTGAGGCAGATTGGCTTTCTTGGTCATATTGTTTCTGCAGAACGTATTTATGTTGATCAGCAGAAGGTTGAAGCCATACTAAGGTCGGAGCAGCCGCAGACAGTGACCGAGGTTCGAAGCTTCCTTGGTCTAGTAGGGTATTACCGGTGGTTCGTAGAAAGATTCTCACGAATCGCTGCTCTACTTTCCAGATTGACGCCGAAGGATATCAAGTTCATTTGGGACGATCACTGTGAGGCGAGCTTTCAGGAACTCAAACGACGACTAACATCGGCACCAATTTTAGCTCTCCCTACTAGCAGTTGAGAGTACGTTGTGTATAGCGATACCAGCAGGCAGGGATTGGGCTGCGTTTTGATGTAGGATGGTCGGGTGATTGTTTATGCTTCTCGACAGTTGAAGAAGCATGAGTTGAACTACCCTACTCATGATTTGGAGTTGGCAACCATAGTTTTTGCATTAAAGATATGGCGTCATTATCTGTATGGAGTAACCTACAGGGTTTTCACTGATCACAAGAGCTTGAAATACTTGTTCTCTCAGAAGGAGTTGAGCCTCAGGCAGAGGCGATGGTTAAAGTTATTGAAGGACTATGATTTGATTATTGATTATCACCCGGGCAAGGCGAATGTTATGGTAGATGTCTTGAGCCAGAAGTTGTCTTCAACTCCTTCTTCTAAGATAGTAGAGACTGCATATGCCTCTTTCTTGGTGGGATTCCGTGCTTTAGGAGTCAGTTTGGCTAGTGACAGTCAGGGAGCACTGCTAACCTGGTTTGAGGTGCTGCCGACATTACTCGATCGCATTAGGGAGATTCAGGGATCTGATGAGGAACTCTGAGGTATTCATGACAGGATCCGCAGTGGAGAGGGTGGAGACTTCTGAGTCCGTGATGATAGACTCGTGATATTTTGAGACAGGTTGTGCATCCCAACCGATACTGATCTTCGGCGAGCTATCCTTGAGAAGGCTCATTTCTCAGCATATGCTATGCATCCCGGGGGTACAAAGATGTATCGGACCATCAGAGGTAGCTATTGGTGGTCGGGTATGAAGCGGGAGATAGCAGAGTTTGTAGCTCGATGCTTGGTATGTCAGTAGGTAAAGGCCGAGTATCAGAGAGCCGCAGGCAAGTTACAACCTCTTCCCATTCCTGAGTGCAAATATGAGCATATTACTATGGACTTCGTGATGGGATTGTCACGGACTTCTACATAGCACGATACGATTTGGGTGATTGTCGATTGACTCACCAAATCTGCACATTTTATCCCCATCCACATAGATCAGTTATTGGAGGCGTTGGCACACCTCTACATTGACACCATTGTCCGATTGCACGGGGTACCCATGTCGATTGTTACAAACTGAGACCCCAGGTTCACGTCTAGGTTTTGGCCTCGATTATTGGAGGCGTTAGGCACTAGACTGAACTTCAGAACAGCTTATCATCCTCAGACTGATGGACAATCGGAGAGGACCATACAGACGCTTGAGGATATGTTCAGAGCCTGCGTGATAGATTTTCATGGTAGCTGGGATCGACATTTGCCATTAGTAGAGTTTGCTTATAACAACAGCTACCAGGAGAGCATTGGGATGCTGCCGTATAAGGCTTTGTGTGAGAGGAGATGCAGGACTCCTCTGTGTTGGGATGAGGTAGGTGAGAGGCGACTTAGCAGCGTTGAGCTTGTTGAGGAAACGAAGGAGAAGGTGAGGATCATCAGCGAGAAAATGAAGGCTGCCCAGGATCGGCAGAAGATGTATGTGGATTGGAGGCGAAGACCTCTTGAGTTTGAGGTTGGAGACATGGGATTTTTGCGGATCTCGCCCTGGAAAAGGGTTATTCGGTTTAGGCAGCGGGGCAAGTTGAGCCTCAGGTATGTTGGGTTATTCCGTATCCTTGAGAGGATCGGGAGTGTGGCGTATAGATTGGAGCTGCCTGAGGAGTTATCACGCATACATGATTTCTTCCATGTCTCAGTACTTAGGAAGTATATGACGGATCCTTCACATGTACTAGAGCCCCCACCAGTTGGGCCGCGGAAGGATTTGAGCTTACCTATTCAGCCCGTGGCCATCCTTGATCGCCAGATTAAGAGACTGTAGAGCAAGGAACTCCTGTTAGTTCGTGTTTTGTGGCGGAGCGACCTGGTCGAGGAGGAGACCGGGGAGCTAGAGGAGACTATGAGGGGATAGTACCTTCAGTTCTTCACTGTATAGTTTTCCTTTCCTTGTATGGATTCCTTTTAGTTTCGGGGACGAAACTTGTCTTTAGGGGGTTAGGAAAATGTAACACCGATCCTCGATATATCCTATGGTATATTCCAGTTCATATATATATATATATATATGATATTTTCACGACTACGTTCATAAATTTTCAATAAGAAATTTTTCGATAAAATGATCTCAGAAATTTACCGGTAAACTACCAATTTGGGTCAGTTTGACTCAAAGAGACTCAATAACCTTAATTTCACATTAAATAAATTTAATTAGGTCTAAAATGAGATTTTGGGTCTAGTATGTAATTATGAAAATTTTTGGGGGTCAAATTAGATTTTTTATAAGTTTAAGGACTTGTTAGCAATTAAGAAAAAGTTAAAAGGAAATGTGACAAGTGTATTCTTTTAAAACAATACATTAAACAAGTGTGAAAGTGAGGAGGACAAGTGTTGACCCAAATTGAGAGGAGAAAGGTAAGGTGGGCCAATGAGAACTCATGCACATGAAAACCAATCAAAACACATGTAAATTGGCAAAATGATCCTATGGCTTAGATTAAATTGAGACTTGATCCTAGGGTGGTGAGTTAATAATACAAGCATAAAGGAAGAAGACCATAGAATGCTTGTTCATTCTTCCCAAACCGTGAGAACAAGGTGAGAAGAGAGGAAGACCAAGAAAGTTGAGATAAGAAATTTTATTTCGTCTCATTTTAATTTTTATTTCTGGCCATGATTTTGCCTTGGTTTTATGGTATCTTATATTCTGAATTTGAAATGCTTTAGTTAAGTAAATTGTAGATCTAGGTCTTATCTTTCCGACGAGATAAGAACCACCTTAAGCTAATACCTGTGCCAAAAGTTATGACACTTTTCTTGAAACACGACAAAAAGTTGTTCTGTTTCAGAATATAAAAACAGTGTGCAAAAACGACCCTTTCCAGTCCTACAACATGTAAAACGTTCAGCCAATCCGTACATGGGAATCAAACGTTATATCCTTTTTCCTAAAGACGTTTTGACAGAAATCTTGTTTCCAATTGAAACCTGACAGTTCTGATCATGAATTATTTCAACCCCTTTCTCGGCATAATTGAGTAAAACTCAAAACATGAAAGTTGTAAATTTATGTCTTAGGTATAACATGTTTAAATTTCATTAAGTTTGGATTAGTAGGGTGAAAGTTATGGTTTCTGCACAAAAATAGGACCGAATGTGAATATTGAACGCAACAGAAACAAAATGAGTATTTTCGAAAATTCTGTGATACGATTTTGAGAATATGTATGTTATAGGGTCTGACATTTCCTGCAACATATCAAAATTTTGCTTCATTTGGAGTTGTGTGCAATGAGCTAAGTCATTTCTACCATGCAGGGACATAGGTTTTGTGTGTATAGGCATCGGGCAATGGGACGACATGGGCGCGGCATGAGCACGATATCCGTGCAGTGATTTTGACCGGACCAAACTTTGGAAAATTTGATATTTTTGTATAAATACACTTAGAAATTTATTTAAAATGCCCTAAAACTTGACCCTAGACTAAGAAATTGTTAAGTACAATTTATTATATATATTTTCCTATAATAACATATGTGTGCATATATGATCATTGTAGTGGCGTGATTGGTGATCGATTCGAGGGAGTTCCATTTGCTGTTATAGTGGTATTGAGGGGAGTGATCGATTCTCTCCCATACTGTGAGTGGGACTTTGACATCTACTATTGATTGACAAATCATGTTTTACCGATTTTCAAACGACATGATTTCTATACGTGTGAAAACTAAATTTTTGGATTTTGATAAGTATATATATATACATGTTTTTGTGACCATTGGAGTATCCCAACTACTGATTTTATTGATATGCATCCTTGAGTTTGATAACTGGATATTGTGCCACCTTTTTGATATATTGACATGTTTTAAATGTTCCCACTATATTAGCACATGGTTTTGAACGGATTTACATGTACTATTTGGGCTGTATGCCCAGCTGATATTATGATACGATGCATGGGGTTGTATGCCCGGCCAACGTGATGATATGATGCATGGGGCTACATGCTCGGCCGACTTGATAATATTGTGATATGCTTCCTATAGTGTTCTGTACCTATGAAGGACATTTGGTAGAGGCACTCCTTATGCCCGGATACGCTTCGACCGGAGGTATCCGCCAAATTGTCGTGTGTATGGTTGTCCTAGGTTGACCCTCATCGGGGAGGACGTGAGTTTACCTCTGTCTAGCACTGGGTGGGGCATCATACACGGCCGTCTATTTATAGATATATATATATATATATATATTGTTATTATTATTTTCAGGCTAGTTGGAGTAGCCTGTGGCCAACATTGGGGTATAGAGCCATTATTTGATATTTGAATTGTGAAAACCTCCAACACGCCCGTCTTCGGTCGAGGTAGACTATTGTCGGGGTTGTTTGTTCGGCCGACTCTACATATGTAACTTGATACATGGATGGATGCATATGTCATTTTTCGATGTATGTCTTGAGCTATGTTAAAATTGTACGTTGTTTTTCGCACACTTGATATTGTATTACATGTCTTGACCCTCTAAGTTCACACTTGATATTGATAGCACGATGTCAATCCCCTCACTTGCTGAGTATCCTCCCATAGATATTCACCCCTCATTTTCCCTTTCATAGGTATAGTCTTGGATCAAGGGAATGGTAGAAACTTGATTTCGTTGGACTTATATTGGAGACTAGGCTGGGGTATGGTTACCCATTTCTTCCGCTATATTCAATTTGAGGTTATCATATTATTTTGAAGTATTTAGTTTGACCATTGTAGTTATTTGCTTGGGGATGACTGCATATTACTATTGGTGCATGTAAATGGTAACTCTCATCTTGGGTTTACATATTTATGCATTTGAGGCACATTGAGATATTTTACTTTTATTACTTGGGAACTCATGTGATTGTGTAAATTGATTTGGACATATGTGTTTTTAGCCTTATGCTACCTCGATGTCTCGGAAGGTTGTGCCCGTGCATTGAGGTGCCGCGGCGGTTGCTCACGTGCTCAGCCTGGGGGTGGGTTGGGGCATGACAAAATCTAGTTGAGACTTGTGTTCGCCTAGTACCAGATTCATAGAAGACTAGTTTGTTAGATTCTTTTGGGTACTAGTCATCCTTTGGTTTAAGATATTAGTTGATCCAAATAGTGGCCAAATTTGAAACTATTTTGAAAACCTATTTTATACTATACATTTGTGGTTTAGGATTTGACTTTTGACTATAGTTTGTATATATAAAATGAGGACATCCTTTTTATTCTTTTGAAAATTTTTGGGAATTGTGGTTTGTAGAATTTGATATAGATTCTTTGAGTAGGAATTTGTTTTATATTTTGTAGATTTGATTGGAATGGTCAAGTTGGCCCTTTACATGCATGTTTTGAGTATAGTCGGACCAGGCTAATACTTTGTTTGTGCGATTTATTGAATTATTTTTGAAAAATTGAAGATATCGACGAATGTTTTGTGGTATTTTAGTATATGGGTTAGGCTTACCCATATTTCGAAATAATTAGACGGTTGTGGCATGCAAGATTCGAGGGTCGGGCGTGACAGCATTATAGGTACAAATTTCTATTATATTGGTCATCTCTCCTTGATTACTCATGGAGAAGGTGCTTGATAGCTAGGATTTTATAGAGCTCAATATACTAGTATTATTCTTATCAATGGAATATTATCTACGTACAAAACAAAAAAAAAATAAAAACTCCTATTGGTCCTTTTTTACATGCATAGCCCATTTCTGTTTTTGTTCTTGCTCTTGATGAATCTGTAACACTTTTCGATTTTGTCAAAATGTGAATTTTAGCTCCTTGAGGCTGGTTCAAGACCATTTATTGATCTCTTACATTTACACACTTTGGAACTATTTTGAGATTCAAAACTTCTAGGTTGTTTCATATAAATGTCCTCCTTAATATATCCATTAAGAAAGATTGTCTTACATCCATTTGCTAGACTTCATAGTGATGATGTGTAGTTATGGCCAATAAAATCTTCATTAATTTTAGGATAGCTACAAGTGAGAAAGTTTATACATAGCCAATTCCTTGCCTTTGATGATAACCTTTCACTTGTTCTCATTCGGACCACTTTATTATTTGTAGTCCCATTTATTACAGTAAGTACAATACTTTTGGGTGGATTAACAAGATTCGAGACAGTTCAAGTACATAGAATCCATTTTGGATTGCATTGCCTCAAACCATTTTGAAGAGTTCATATTGAACATAGCCTCTTCATAAGTAGTAAGAATATCCTATGTTCACCATCTTCATGTACGAATAATTAAGTCTCATGGAAAAAGTCATATCTCTCTAGAAAGAGCTATACAACTTCTATGAGGAAAGATTACATCTTGAGAGGAACTAGGTTGTGTTCAGTTTGATCAACTTCCATTTAACGAGTAGGTTGGCAAGATGACTCTTCATCTAGCTCAGTCTTTATACTCACGCCTCATTCTTAGATAAACTCCATTTTAAGAATATTGCATCCGCACTTATTACGATTGTTTGTTAGTGGATAAGTAGAAAAAATTTCCAAAACTATCTTTAGAATACCTCACAGACTTTCATTTATTAGATTTGGGTACCAAGTTATCAATCTCTTGCGTTTTGACGTAGGCATGACAATCCCAAATCTTAACATGCTTAAGAATTAGGATTTTATCATGCCATAACTCGTATAAAGTGGTCGAGACCAATTTGAAATGTACTTTAATCATGATTTAAGTGATAGGTAATACATATCCTCAAAAAGAGATAAGTAAATCTATATAGTTCATCATGGATCGCATTATATCCAGTAGTGTGTGATTCCTCCTATATGAGACTCCATTTTGTTTGGTGTATAATCCCATGTTCCTTAAAGAACTCATCAAACTCTGCACTTAAGTATTCTCCTTATCGATCAGATTAAAGGAATTTAATACTCTTTTTGGTTTGGTTTTCTACTTTTGATTTGAATTTCTTGAACTTTTCAAAGTGTTTAAGCCAAAAATGACTCCACAACAGATTATTCTTCTGGCTTGAATAGGGAACCCATGAGGTGGTTTTTGTTAACTCGTGCTCAAAAAAGAATCCTACAAAAAACCTATCGAAGGTAGCTTCGACAGAGGAGACTCCGACACTCAAGTCAAAAGGAGTGGTTAAAAAGAGAAAAATTGAAAGAGTATGGGTTCTGTATAGTTTATGTGTCTCATGTGTAGAGTAAAAGAGGTGCATACCTAATAAGTTGTCTCTACTTTGTATACTTTGCATGTATAGGAGGTGCCATATGTGCTTAAGGGCGTAAAAACCCTAGTTTCGTTAGGGAGAGATCGTATAAGATCTCTCGAGATTACAGAAACTATAATGGTAAAACTTCTGTAGATTAAGGATCTTTTGAAATAGGAAATTTCTATTGCCATTGTAGGGACCCGTGAAGGTCTGAATCACTAGGGGATTTACTTTCTTATGAGGAGAAATTGCAATAAATTTGTATCGGATTAGGAAAAATTTAAACTCATCAAAGATTTCTTTTTTATTGGATAACTATGACTAGAACTTGTTGGGTGACAACTATTGACTCTACAAGGTCTAAGAGATTGGAAAGCTCAAAGGCTAAAGGGTCTATCCAGCAATGGTCAAGAGATTGCTTGGTTTTGTATGGGCTTGGTTGTAGCCTAGTAGGCTTAGTAGAATTTGGGCTTCTGCGACTATGAATTATGTTGACACTAAAAATAATAACCTAAAAGGGGGTGAATAGGTTATTTACAAATTTAGATTAATTACATGGATTTAAAACTTGATTTATACAAATAAACAAAGGAAAAAGCAAATAAAGATTCACACATACAATTTATAGTGGTTCCACTTTCTTGGTGTACGTCCACTCCCAAACTTTACATGGATTTTCAAATCCACTGCTCTATTCAAAAAATTACAAACTAGCTTCTGCTGGTGCAGTGAACCATACAAGCATTTTCCAAATACTTCAAATTGATTTTTCACACGATCAATAAAAAACCTAATATGATATATCTCTTTTTCTCTTTTGCACTAACTCAGAATAATACAATTCTGATTTTACACAAGTAGAGAGAGAAAAATAAAAAGCAAAATAAAGTTAATGATCTTCAGAATACTCGTTATAGTGCAAATAAAGATCAAGACTTGTAGATGATGTTCAGAGTGTTGTTCTTTTGATTTTTGCAACGCTTCTCCTATGTTCTTCAATCGATTTCATAGACGAGGAATAGAGTTTAGCCGTTGGACACCATTGAATGCATTTCAGTATTTAGTGAGATAGGTAAACAGTACAATAAATTCGCACCAGCTTTTCTGAACAAATGAACGTTAGACACAGCAGGTCGATCTATCGAGACTACAAGTAGACTTGTCTTTATAATTTGAATTCATGAGTTACCTAGATAGATGTATAAGTCTACTTGTCAAGACTTTGAATGTGAGAGATAAGGGGACTTGTCTCCACCATAAGTAGTATTATCAATACATAAGCCTTCTTATAGAAATAATGAGTCGCCTTAACCTTGACATTCATTTGCAAGACGGCTTCCATTTGTGGGTAAGATGACTTGTACGTATAATAAATTTAATTAGGTCATCTTATGAATTTACCAAGTGACTTGTATTTTTATTCCTTATGCTTGGGTCGCCTTATACCTATGTTTAAGTCATCCTAGGTTTGTGCAGACATAAACTTCTACGACTTGTTTTTCATAAGTCATATTGTCCATTTTATGGAGGCAGCTTGTGCTTTTGTTTCTAGATTCTAAGTCGTCTTGTGCTCATAATTGGGTCACCTCATTTGTTGTGCAGAATAAATTTTCTGAGGCTTGAATGAGTTAGGTCATCTTGTGCCAATACTCAGATCACCCTAGGTTATTTGTGCAGGCAAGCTTTTGAGACTTAATTACCTCAGGTCGTCTTGTATCAGATACTGAGTCATCCTAGGTTTAGTCAAGTTGTCTTGTATTTTCAATATAGTCGCTTTAGGTGTATGCAGACTTGAACTTCTGAGCCCTAAACTTGGCAGGTCGTCTTGCATGTTGTGCAGACATACACTTCTAAGGCTTGAATTCCTCAGGTCGTCTCATCCTAATGGTCAAATCGTCTTGAGTATTTGTACTTAACCATATTTCTCTCATTCATGTTCATAGGTCGTCTTGTGTGTATGAGTGAGGTGACTTGCATATCTAGAACCAATTTTAGTCAATTTTTCTGATTTATTTCTAATTTAAATTAATTACTTGAAATCAAATTTTATTACTCTTAATAATTATCAAAACCTATTTTGTTCAACAATCCCCACTTTTTGATGATGACAAAACCTAATTTGAAAAAATTGATAATATTGTTTTGAAAAATGTCCAAATGCTCCCCTTCAACCAATGTTATATCAATTCAAGTTTTGAAATGCCTATGATTAGTCTCATTTCCCTTGAATATATTCATCATATGCTAAATATACTTAATCCTATGGTGTATATTATTGACATTCTATGGTTCTCCTCCTTTTTCTTTTGAATGCAACTACAATTTTTACCTATACAATTTTTCTTCAAGATTGAGTCATTGAAAAACATATTTTATCCTTACTCAATGCACACAAGTACATACTTCAATTGATATATGCAATTTGCGAACTTCCAATGAATGTCTTGAAATTTATCAATATATGTGCCATCAGTATATATATGCCAAACACACAATTAGAACAAAAATCAATATGTGCATATATAGATGCTAATGTCGATATCAACCAAAAATCACACCAAATGTCTTGCAATTTATCAATATATGTGCCATCAATATATATATGCCAAAGATATGCTAATGCCAACCATTCAATATCAAACATATATGCATCTTAAAGATATGCCAATGCCAACCATTCAATATCAAACATTCAGTATCAACCATATATGCATCTTTTCTCCCCCTTTTTGTCATCAACAAAATGAGTTAATATTGTCATTAGATAATGAAGGTTTCTTTACAAGAGAGCAAAAAATACAAAAGCAACAACCAAAGTACACAAGAAAGTAAAACTAAAGAGAGTTATAAAAAGATGGTTTCTTTACAATCTGAAAGAAAAATGTAGATTTCCTTAGACTCGTAGCTCATCAGATGGATTGATGGAAGGGTCTATTGGTGGAGAGTTTAGAGGAATATTCCGATCTTTTTGAATCAAGGATTCCAAGGAAGTCATTTTGTCATGAAGGGTCTTGTTCCGATCTTCTAATTCAGTCAATCTTGCATGAGTGTGAGAATTTTGATATTCAATCTTTAGGAGTTGTGACTGAATATGCACCAGGGAGCCCCAAATCATGTCTATGGTGACTTCAGAAGATGGAATGGATGTGGATGGAGCACCATAGGAAGGAGTAATTTGAAGAGATTGGTTTCAAATCTCATTGGATGGATATCCCCAAATTCTTTACATTTAAGTCTACTTCACTTATTTCTGACAAATTGGCATGCTTAAACACAATCCTAGTACACTCTATTTGAGTCATCTTCATATATTTCTCACATCGAGTAGAAGAAGTCCACTCTAAATTACACATCATGTACATTTCTTTGGGAGTGAGCATGATTGGCTTTTCCTTAATGTGTGTCTTAAAAGTACATGATTCTATTCCCATGGGAAGGTTGTAGTGAGTCTCAAGCACATGGTTTTTGGTTTATTCAACTACTTCTATATTGTTGTAAAATTTCCTAACCAATATGTCATACACATCTTCATTCGGGTGTATCAATGAACTAGGCAAGATATGTGAGAGGTGCTCTTCATATGGAAACTCAATTTTCTTAAGAAAATCTCAATCAATGGGTCTCCCTAAATTGAACTTTCTTTAAGAAAAATTGGAAGTAAAGGAGTTACTTTTCTCTAGGGAAGGAAAGTCACTTTCATTGAATTTGGCTAGATTTTTCATTTTCGGTGCCATCGAAAGTGCTTGTGTTCTTGCGTATTAAAGTTGAGAAACTTTGGGAGGTTAGGGTTTTTAAAGTTCAAATGAGATCTCTTCGAGTTTCTCCAAATGGATGTGATTGTTCAGATGAGGAGAGTGATAAAAGTTCGATGAAAGGTGTGAGAGAGTATGAGGAGAAGACTATTCGTGAAGAGACACCTAGGGTTAGGGTTTTTAATTTTGGGGGAAACATATAGAGGGAATGTCAATGGGTCACAAATTTAAACCATGATTGTTAGACTTGGGTCGGATTTGGATTCTTGGTAGAGATGGAATAGATTTAGATTTAGGATTTTGAATTGAGTCCATTCAATGAGCTACTTGAGTCGCCTTCATAAGATCGAAGAACCGACTTGTCTTATTGCACAAGGCGACTTGCACTGGATTGCAAGGCGTCTTATGTGAGAAATCTTTAAACATAAGCCTATTAAGACGCCTTCCCAATTGACTAAGTCGCCTTGACCATGTCTGTAATAAGAGTTTCTATGACTCGACTATGACGAGTCGTCTTGTATTAATGACAAGACGATTTGTATGGTCAAATTTTATGCATAAGGCGATTTATTATTTCAACAAGTCTGCTTCTTATATGCAAGTTGTCTTCTCAATTTGTTAGGATGACCTATCAGTGTTTTCTGAGTCACTTTTGTGACTAAGAGTTAAGGAGTCGCCTTAGTCTTATAATAGGACAACTTACTAAATCCCATTCTCCTTCACAGGACGACTTGTTCTTAAAACAAGACGATTTGTCATATCAATTTCGGATCTCTAAGGCGACTTGCTCATCTTGTAAGACGACCTGTCTCTTGGTCAAATTTCATGACTACGAAATTTCTTAAAACTTCTCTTATAATTATAATCTTTCTATGATTATAGATTGAGTTTATATATATTTAAATCAAGAATTCACTCCATCATTTCCAATTCTCTTCTTAGATTGTAAAATCTTTCTCTATCCAAAGGTTTTGTAAAAATATCCGCAATTTGTTTTTCGGTTTTGACATATTCTTTTATCCTTTTTAAGTACATATTCTAAAATTATATCATTTTTAAGTACATAGTCTCTAATAAAATGATATCTAACTTCAATGTGTTTAGTTTTAGAATGATATACTGGATTTTTTGTCAAATTTATTGCACTAGTATTATCAATTTTTATTGGAATATTTTCAAATTCCAAACCATAATCCTCAAGTTGCTGTTTGATCCATAGGATTTGTGCACTACATTGTCCTGCAACCACATACTTTGCTTATGTGGTTGATGTAGTAATATTATTTTACTTTTTAGAGCACCAAGATACTAATATGTTTCCAAAAAATTGACAAGTGCCACTTGTACTTTTTCTATCCACTTTATATCCAGCAAAATCAGCATCCGAATATCCATATAGAGTAAAAGCTGAATTCATATCATACCATAACCCCAAATTACATGTGTCCTGTAAATATCTTAGAATTTTCTTAACAGCAGCTAAGTGAGATTCTTTAGAATTAGATTGAAATCTAGCACACAAGTACACACTAAATAGAATATCAGGTCTAGATGTAGTTAGATATAGAAGAGACCCAATCATACTTCTATATAGTTTTTGACATACTTCCTTACCTTTTTCATCTTTGTCTAGCTTAACCGATGTACTCATTAGTGTGACATATCCTTTGGCATCATTAAATCCAAATTTTTTGATCAATTTCTTAGCAAATTTGGATTGACTAATAAATATACCCTCTTTTGTTTGTTTTATTTGCAAACCAAGAAAATAATTTAGCTTACTCATCATACTAATTTCAAATTCCACATGCATAGACTTAGCAAATTCTTGACAAATATTTTCATTTGTTGCTCCAAATACTATGTCATCTACATAGATTTGACCTATTAGGATTTCTTTACTTTTTCTTTTAATTAACAAAATTGTATCAACTTTTCCTCTTTTAAACTCATTTTCAATAAGAAAATTGCTAAGTTTCTCATACCAAACTCTTGGAATTTGTTTTAGACCATACAAAACTTTCGATAATTTAAACACATAATCCGAGTGCTTTGGATGCTCAAATTGAAGTGGTTGTTCTACAAAAATGGTCTCATTTAACACACCATTTAGGAAAGCACTTTTGACATCCATTTGATTTAATTTGAAGTTCATATAACACGCAAAAGAGAGTAGCATCCTGATAGTTCTGATCTAACTATCGAAGCATATGTCTCATCATAATTAGTCATTTCTTCTTGACTATACCCTTGAGCCACCAATCTAGCTTTACTCCTAGTGATTGTCCCATGTTCATCTAGTTTCTTCTTAAACACCCATTTGTCTCTATCACAGATTGGTCATTTGGTTTAAGAACCAATTCCTATACTTCATTCCTTTCAAACTGATTTAGCTCTTCTTCATAGTTAGAATCTAATTTTCTTCACTTAGAGGTTCATCAACATTTTTAGGTTTAATTTGAGAGATGAAGGCTACAAATTCACATTGATTTTGAGTTGAATATCTAGTTCAAACTCCAACTTCTATATCTCCAATTATATTTTCTACATTGACACTCCTTCTTACGGTTGGGAATTTTATCTCATGCTCTTCTTGTTGTTCAAGATTTGATTGATTTTTTTTCAACTCTACCTCCATTGGATTCTTCCTTAACTTCTTTATTTTCCATTGTCTCTTGTTCTAGAATTTGTTCTGCTTCTTGAATTTCATCATCAAAACTTCTTTTATTTGAGAGGTCACTTTCATCAAAGTTTACATAAATTGATTTCTCAACAATCATTGTTCTCTTATTATATATTCTATATGATTCACTAGAGATTGAGTATCCTAGAAATATAGTTTCATCATTTTTTGCTTCAAATTTCCATAGGTTATCTTTTCCATTGTTCAGCATATAACATTTACATCTAAAGACATGAAAAAAACCAATGTTAGGCTTTCTTTCCTTATATAGTTTATAGGAAATTTTCTTAAAAATTGATCTAATTAATACTTTATTAAGAATGTAACAAACTGTATTAACATATTTAGCCCAAAAATATTTGGGTGAATTAAGCTCACATAGCATAGTCTGAGCCATTTTTTTTTCTAAAGTTCAATTTTTTCTCTTCACAACACCATTTTGTTGAGATGTTCTAAACGTTGAGAAATTGTAAAATATTCCATTTTCATCACAATATTCTTGCAAAGATTTATTCTTAAATTCTTTGCCATGATCACTTCTAATACTATTAATTGTGCACCCTTTTTCATTTTGAATTTTTCTACACAATTTAATGAATATACTGCATGCTTCTTCCTTTTTGGCTAAAAATAATACCCAATTATATCTTGAATAATCATCAGTTATTACAAAGCTATATTATTTTCCTCCTAAACATTGTGTTCTAGTTGGGCCAAAAAGGTCCATGTGAAGTAATTCTAATGGTTTAGATGTGAAGACTACATTTTTAGATTTAAAGGAAGATTTGATATGTTTTCCCTTCATACAAATATCACATAATTTGTTCTTTTTATATTTTAATTTTGGAATTCCCTTAACAAGATCTTTTCTAATTAGTTTTGAAATTAAATCTATGTTTGCATGTCCTAGTCTCCTATTGTCATGCCCTGAATCGGGGTTGTAAACAGCCATCTGTTGTCCTAGATGCCTACTACATTCTATAGAAAATCAGGTAGAACATCTCCATATTTCGGGGTCTCCCATATACAAACCGACCTGTATATTAATGATCATCCTGCCACCTAAATAAACGGGCCAACTCGACCTAACAACAAATCAACCACATTCATATAATACCAATCAATCCACAGCGTACAAATCAGGACAACGCAAGGCTATCATGAATACAAGTAGTTCTAGCCACAGACCTCTACTGTCATGCCCATCTAAAGCATGAGTAGCCTCCACACCGAACGAACCTAAAATTTTTGTGCATGTGTACATCGAATTCCAAGTTAAGAAGTTAAATGCTTTCAAGTGCCTCAGTGCAGGTGTAATGAGTTAATATGAGAGTTTCACAAATAAATATCAATAATTTATACAGTCATCCCATAAAATGTACATGTTTATCAATATACCTCAATATCAAGATCTCGCAGGGTCGATATACAACACAGATCTCATATTTCAAATGAAATTTAGATGTCACCGTAGTGAATACATAAATCCACAAATACGCGACACAGACGTGTCGCTCTATCACAATAATCCTGTCTGAGAAAGGAAAGGAGAATGATGAGTATCAAGGGAGATACACAGTGAGTGAGAGGATCAATATCAAGCATAAATAGTATGTGTGAGTCATTAGAGTGTCAAACATGATTATTTGTAAACAATAATTCACATTTCGTAGAAAAACATGGTATGTTCAGTAAAATGAAATCATTTAGTCCATCACACGGCATTATACATATATGCATCCATTCAAAATCAAGTATTTCTAGAGCAAGCCAAATATGATCCTGGCAAAGGTCAACTATGACTAATGACAGGCGCATCGGGGGATTTATTATGCATAAATGTTCAAAAGTCGCTCTCTACCCTGACGTTGGCCATGAGCTTCACCGAGGCTAGCTCATACACAGATCGGATCACGTATAGGACCCTGCCCGGTGCTAGACAGTGGCGTTACACATGTCCTCCCCCTTACGGGTTCAACCGGCCGTGCCTATAACAATATACCAGAGGTTTGCGGGTACCTTCGTGCGAAGTGTACCTAGACGCATACTCGGCGCCATAACAAATATCCCTCGTAGCTACTGTCGTCCTCTCGGGATTCAATCATATCATAACAGTCATCCCACAGCCACACGGCCCCAAATCAGTGATATAGAAACCATAGCGCTCAATAAATCTGTCATATTGGGTCATATGACATTAAACATGTGAAAATCATAAAACATGGCACCATTTTAGTTGAATCAAATTTATGGATGCATATTCATAGAAAACATGAGTTCACGACACTCCAATAGTCACAAAACAAATTCAAAATTTAGTGGCACACGTCGAGTCATATATGTCAAAAGTATGTTTTGTGGAGGGTATAGCACTCCCAAATGAACCTCAATTGCGATGTATCGAGCTCTCTTTAATGGCTTGAGCAAAAGTCACCTAACAAGTTCACTCATAGTTCTCCACTTTGGTGTCACTTTTCGCAGTCCTACGAATATTTGCATAACATTTTATATATCAGTCCAAATCAAGCGAAATGTTGATATATTGTAGCTAAGAGGGATATCTACAGCTTTTATTCTTTGCGCTTGCCCAAACTAGGACTGGAAGAGGGTTGTGTTTATACTCTGTTCTTAGGGTTCGAAACGGGATAACCTTCTGTTAAGTTTCAAAAAACATTGCCATAACTTTTGATGCAGGAATCGGATTAAGGTGATTCTTATGTCGTTGGAAAGATAAGACCCAGATCTACAAATTACATAACTGGAGCATTTGCTAATTCATACCATAAGACACCTAAAAATAGAGGCTAAGTCACTAACAGAAACAGAGCTAAAGCAGGACAGAACAAAAATTTCTGTGCAGAAATCCAATTCTCATTAGAATGCAACGAATCATATCCCATTTTAAAGCTCTATGCGTCTAGTTTCACCTGAAATTAACCTAGCTTAGTTAGCCTTTGTGCAGAAAATGTTATGACCAAAATATCACAGTATGGTCAGAATGTCCTATTTGCAGAAATGTCTAAAGTTTTCATTTAAATTTCTTGGCCAAGCAAGGTTCATATTTTTCTGTACTCATTCCTCATGTTCTAATGGGTTCCACTTAGGCTCTAGGTTATAGAATCATGTTCACAACATCACATTCAAGCATTCATACAAAGCCCTGAAAAAAGAATTCAACAAGTGTAGAATTTCTTACCTCCTTGAAGGTTTTAGTCTCTCTCTAGATCCACTTGGTTAGGCTTCTCCTTTCCTCCCAATTTTTGGATATGTTAGACTCTTGGGTGTGGGTAGAAGAACCCCATAGCTCAATGGAAGGATGGTGCTGGAAAAATTGAAGACCCAAGCCTTAGTGACTGACGGGTATGAGGAAGAAAGAAAATGGAGTTTTCTTGGTTTTTCCTTGGGTGCCTCATAGCTGTTGGAAGGGTGAAGAAGAGAACAAGACTTGCGTTTTTGTTCTCTCACTGTCCCACAAGTCAAGCTTCCATTAATTGCTTCATTAAATGCCTTGTCTCCGAATCACCTAATCGAATGGCTTAAGATTTTCTACATTTTCTCCATTCAACTTCCACCATTGATTTAATTTCAATAAGTCAAATACCACTATGCTTGAATAGTATCTTTTTAAATTTGTGTGAAAATTTTTACCTCGATTTTCATGTAACGCGCAGCAGGGTCAACATTCGACTCGAAATCCGAGAAAATTCAAATTTACCCATTTGATTTAGTTTTTCGCACTGAATCTAATAGAATTGGTTTCGCACGTAGATGAAGTCATTTTACCTTCCAAATCGCCCTTAAACGCATTAGGGTTTTTAGAATGGTTTTGTTTTCCACCTTGCTATTTGCCAAAATTCCTTGACCCTTGACTTCTAGGGTGGATTTTTGCATGTGTAAATCTGACGGCATCAAATTTGCACGCGTGGATTTTAAAATGGCATGGAGGGGAAAATTTTTAACTCCCGACAATTTCGCCAAAAATTTTTAAGAATATTATAAATCGAAAAAATTTCTGAATGACTTTTCTCGATATGAAAATGAAAACATATCATATATAGAATAATGAGAAGTACAATATACAATACACCGAGTGTCGGTGTTATATTTTCTAACCCTTAGAAACAAGTTTCGTCATCGAAACTAAAAGAAAGCTATACAGTAAAAAGTAGGGGTACTATCTTCTCATAGCCTCCTTAGGCTCCCAGGTCTCCTCCTCGACCTGGTCACTCCTCCATAAGACTCTGACCAATGAGAGTTTCTTGCTCATCAGCTTCCTAACCTGCTGATCTAGAATAGCCACGGGATGAACTGGAAGACTGAGGTGTTCTCGTAACTCAACAAGCGGAGGCTCAAGTACATGAGAAGGATCAGTTAGGTATTTCCTGAGTACTGAGACATGAAAGACGTCATGAATACGGGTTAGTTCATCTGGGGCTCAGCTTGCCCCGCTACTTGAACCGTATAACTCCCTTCAAAGGATATATCCTCAAGAAAACTATATCTCCTTTGGCAAACTCAAGAGGTCGCCGCCTACGATCAGAATACCTTTTGTCTGTCCTGGGCAGCTTTCATCCGCTCACGGATGACCCTAACCTTTTCCTTCGTTTCTTCGATCAACTCAACACTATTGAGACGTCGCTCTCCGACCTCATCCCAACATAACGGGGTGCGACACTTTCTACCATACAGTGCCTCATATGGTGGCATCCCATTACTGGCCTAATAGCTGTTATTATATATAAATTTGACCAGTGAAAGGTGTTGATCCCAACTATCCTAGAAATCTATTACACATGCTCTCAGCATGTCCCCAAGAGTCTGAATGGTCCTCTTAGATTGACCATCCGTCTGTGGATGATAGGCTATGCTAAAACTCATCCTCATGCTTATTGCCTCCTACAACCTGGGCCAAAACTTGGAAGTGAACCTCGGGACCTGTTTGATACTATCGACACAGGAACACCATGCAGCCAAACTATTGTATCGATGTAAAGACGTGTCAAGGTCTCCAAAGGATAGTCGCTGTGAATAGGAAGAAAATATGCAGACTTGGTGAGTCAATCCACAATCACCCAAATAGCATCATGCCGTGATGAAGTCCGCGGTAGCCCTGTCACAAAATTCATAGTAATGTGATCATACTTCTACTCAGGAATGGGTAAGGGCTGCAATATACCAACCGGCCATTGATGCTCAGCCTTCACTTGCTGGCAAACTAAATACCTAGCCAAAAAGTCCGCAATCTCCTGTTTCATGCCGGGCCACTAATAACTCTCCTGAATGGTCCGATATATCTTGATACTATCAGGATGTAATGCATAAATGAAAGAGTATGCATCCTCAAGTATGGCCTTATGGAGATCTATATCAACGGAAATACAAACCTACTCCTTAAACACTAACAATCCATCTTCTCAAACCCTAAAGTCGCCGCCATTAGCTCTGCGGATTCTATCAGTAATACCCTGAAACTCCTTATCCGTACTCTAGAGCTCTCTAATACGGTCGAACAAAGTCGGCCTCACCTCAAATCTGGTTTGTAAATCTCCTTAATTATCGTTAGCCAAACTGACTCCCAAGGCTCAGAGTCCTACTAAACAAGAAATGTATACATCCTTTGTCAACTATGAGGATGATGCTGACTTCCGGCTCAAGGCATTTGCCACAACATTTGCCTTGTTCGGATAATAGTCAATAATGAGGTCGTAATCCTTGAGGAGCTCTAATCATCTCATCTGTCTCAATTCAGCTCCTTTTGGGTAAACAGATACTTCAAACTTTTGTGATCTGTAAATACTCTGCAGGTCACCCCATAAAGATAATGTCGCCATATCTTCAACGCGAAAACTATGGCTGCCAACTCTAAATCGTGTGTTAGGTAGTTAACCTCGTGTTTCTTCAGCTGCTGTGAGGCATATGCAATAAGCCGACTATCCTACATCAGAACACAAGCCAATCCCTATCGACTAGCATCACTGTATACTATGTATTCCCGACTGCTAGTTGGAAGGGCTAAAATATGAACAGAAGTCAACCGTTATGTGAGCCCCTAAAAGCTCGCCTCACAATGGTCATCCTAAACAAACTTGACCCCTTTCTAGGTCAATCTAGACAACGAAGCAGCTATTTGGAAAAATTCCTCTACAAATCTGCTATAATACCCGGTTAAATCGAGAAAACTACGGATTTCGGTAACTGTTTGTGGCTGCACCCACTTCAATATAGCCTCAATCTTCCGCGGATCAACATAAATACCTCCGCAGAGACAATGTGCCCCAAAATTCCTATCTGTCTCAACCAAAACTTACATTTTGAAAATTTGGCCTATAACTGCTTCTTACAGAGTATCTACAATACTACCCGAAGGTGCTGAGTATGATCTTCATTATTTCGTGAATACACCAAGATGTCATCAATAAATACGATGACGAACCGATCCAAGAAGTCATGGAAGACTCGGTTCATCAGATCCATAAAAGCAGTTGGGGCATTAGTTAGCTTAAACGGCATGACTAAAAACTCAAAGTGGCCGTATTGGGTGTGAAAACCTATCTTGGGCATATCCTCAGTCCAAACCTCAACTGATAATAACCTGAATGAAGATCAATTTTAGAGAAAACTCTGGCTCCCTACAGCTGATCAAATAAATCATCAATACGCGGCATAAGATATCTATTTTTGATGGTGGCTTTGTTCAACCGTCTATAATCCACACACAGCCAAAGTATACCATCTTTTTTCTTTACAAACAGCACTGGAGTGCCCCAGGGTGAAGTGCTCGAGCGAATAAATCCCTTGTACAGAAGCTTCTGCAACTGAACCTTGAGCTCTCTCAGTTTAGCAGGCGCCATTCTATATGGCGGAATAAAAATAGGAGCTATCTTCGGTACTAGATCAATCTCAAGCTTGAACTTCAGAATTGGTGGTAATCTGGGAAGCTCCTCGGAGAACACATATGGAAACTGCTGCACCACGGGGACTTCCTCAAGTCTTGGTCCCTCAGTAGTGGTGTCAACGACATAAACCAGATAAGCCGTGCACCCACAACATACCATGTGTCTGGCCTCCATAACTGATATAATACAGCGGGGCAATATCCGTCTCTCGGGCCTAAACACTGTTGAAATATCAAAAAATAGAGCACAAGAAATGAAGAATACTTCTGAATTTTATTGAAGAAGAATGAGAGCATACATGGACAGATTTGAGAGCATTTTTCTCATAGTTTTTGGAGATACAATGAGGCTCTATTTATAGAGAAAAGGGAAAAATAGCCAGTAGAAAGTGAAATTCCCGTTGGAGCTCAAACCCCAAGGAATTCCAACAGCTAGTTTTTTTACTGTTGAAATATATGCTGCCCAAACTGCCCCTAGCTATTTGGGTTTGCTTCCTAGACTTTTCTCCAAACTTTTGGGCTTTCTTGGGCCTATTTTTGAATGTATTTTGGGTTGGTTTAGGCTGCCTAAATGGGCCATGCTTGCTGGACAATGCATGCTGATTTTTGGACTTCTAAGTAGATGCACTTGGTTGGTGATGAAGATGGGTTAAGTTATCCTTCTTTTCAACACTCCCCCTCAAGTTGGGTGCGTAGATATCGATAGTGCCCAACTTGTTCATGATTTCTTGAAGATGCATTGCAGTTCCCCCTTTTGTGAAGATATCAGCTAGTTGCTCTTTTCCTTTGATGTAGGGAGTGGCTATAAGCTTTTCTTCCACCTTTTGTCGAATGAAGTGACAATCAACTTCTATGTGTTTAGTCCTTTCATGGAAGACCGGATTGGATGCAATATGAATTGCCGATTGATTGTCACAATGCAAGTTGATTGGTGTAGAAACATTGAACCCTAATTCCTCTACTAGAGCCTTCAACCATACAATCTCACTGGCTGCTGACGCCATTGCTCTATACTCAGCCTCTGCACTCGATCTTGACACCACATGTTGTTTTTTGCTCTTCCATGCTACCAAGTTGCCTCCTACGAACATGCAGTACCCGGTGGTAGATCTTCTATCCTTTGAATCGCTCGCCCAATCTGCATCGCAAAAGCCTTCAATTTGGGAGCTTCCATTGTTCTTCATCCAAATACCTAGTCCTGGTGATTTCTTGATGTAGTGAAGGATGCGCTCAACTGCTCTCCAATGACCCATCTTTGGAGAATGCATATGTTGACTAATTTGGCTCACGGCAAAGGCTATGTCTGGCCTAGTGATGGTGAGGTAGATCAGTCGTCCTACAAGTCTTTGATATCTCTCTATGTCCTCAAGTGGCTCCTCATCATCTACTAGAGGTCCAGTGGTGACAATAGGGCTACAAGCTGGCTTTCCTCCTAGCTTTCCTGTTTCCTGCAAAAGATCAAGTGCATATTTCCTTTGGGATAGAATTAGCCCATTATTACAATAGGCTAACTCAATTCCTAAGAAATACTTTAGTCTCCCTAAATCTTTAATTTCAAACCTAGAAATCAAGAAATTTCTAACTATATCTATTAAATGCATGTCATTTCCAGTAATGATGATATCATCTACGTAAACTAAGGCTATCACTATTTTATCATTGTTTTTTCTAATGAAAACAGAAGAGTCGCTATGGCATTTAACAAATCCACTATTAAGGAAAGCATGGCTTAATTTTGCATACCATGCCCTTGGGGATTGCTTCAGCCCGTAGATAGCCTTGCGTAGTTTGCACACGTTTTCTCCTTGTTGTTGAAACCCTTGAGGAAGTTGCATGTACACTTCTTCTTCGAGATCTCCTTGAAGGAACGCGTTTGCTACATCCATTTGAAACATGCTCCATCCATGGTTCACCGCAAGAGACATCAAGACCCTAATTGTATTCATTTTGGCAACGGGTGCGTATGTCTCTTTGTAATCTATCCCATATGCTTGAGTGAATCCTTTAGCCACAAGTCTTGCCTTAAACCTTTCAATTGATCCATCACTTTTATATTTGATTTTGTATACCCATTTGCATCCGACGGCTCGCTTGCTCTTTGGAAGAGAGGTGACTTCCCATGTACCGTTCTTGGTCAATGCATCTAGTTCTTCCTTCATTGCCTTTCTCCACCTTGGGTCCTTGGATGCTTCATCATATGTCCTAGGCTCCTGTTCTTTATCTATGCCACTCAAAAAATTTTGGTGGCTCAAAGAAACATGTGAGATGGTATAATAATTAGAAATCGGATGAGATGTTACCTTGGAGTTATAGTAAACTCTACGGTTAATCCATTCCGAATGGGGAACCCTAAGCCTCGTGGATCGCCTAAGGTGAGGAGGTGGTGCATCCAAATCTCCCTCTACATGCTCGGATTCTTCCTCTTCGGTTTCTTGATCTCCCCCTGAAGTGTGGGCTGCCTCCTCTTCTATGGAGTTTGATCCTTCTTCTTCATTATTTTGAGATTGCTCATTAGTCTCTTGGGAGATTCCTTCTGCAATTGGTGGAGATGATTGATTCGGGAGAAGTAAGAAATTCCACGTGCTTGGAGTGCTCTCTTCTTCTGATGATTGATGTTCTTCATTATCTACAAAAAAGGACTCATTCTCCACAAATATCACATCCTTAGATGTGTATGTTTGGTTAGTTTTAGGGTCATAACATCTATACCCCTTTTCAAAGGAAGCATACCCCAAAAATATGCATTTTCTACCCTTATGATCTAACTTATCCCTCATGTGTGCTGGAATATGAATGTAACATACACAACCGAATGTTCTAAGATGAGATATCTTAGGTTTTCTATCTAGTAGGGCTTCTAAGGGTGACTTGCCATCCAGGACTTGAGATGGGATAAGGTTTATTAGGTGGACAGCGGTTTTTATTCCATCACACCAAAATTTCTTAGGCACATTTGCATGAAACATCATAGCTCTAGTTATTTCTAATATGTGCCTATTTTTCCTTTCGGCCACCCCATTTTGTTGAGGTGTGTACACACAAGACATTTGATGTATAATGCCATTCTCTCTAAGGTAGTTTTCAAATGTCAAACTAGTGAATTCTCCACCATGGTCCGTCCTTAGAATTTTAATGTTAGCATTGTAAAGTTTGGTCACATATCTCTCATAGCTTTTAAAGGCTTCAAAAGCTTGATCTTTGGTATTCAAAAGGTAGACCCAAGTGTACCTAGTTTTTTGGTCTACAAAAGTAATGAAATACTTGTAGCCTAAATGAGATTTGATAGGTGAAGTCCACAAATCCGAATGAACTAAATCAAAAGCATCTTTATAAATTGTTTTTGAATTGGGATACATTGATCGGGTTTCCTTTCCCAGAATACAAGCTTCACAATGTCTATCTTCAATATTAATACTTGGAAATAGACGCTTTAAAGCTTGGTCACTAGGATGCCCAAAACGTTTATGCCAAAGAGATGCATCTTCTTTGATATGAGCTACGAGTGCATGATGCTTTTGATCCAAAAAATATAGATCCCCTCTTCTAGAACCCTTGCCAATCAATTGATTCGACTTGAGGTCCTGAAAAGTAACAGTGTTTGGGTCAAAAACAACTCTACACCCTTGATCCTTAGTGACTTTGCTAATGGACAAAAGATTTGAAGTGAGTTGGGGAACAAATAAAGCATTTGATGTTTTTCCAAAAAGTTCAATTTCCCCAATTTGCTCAACTTTCAAATCTTGCCCATTGGCAACACGGACTATCTTATGGTTAGGGAGTTTTTTAAAATGCTTGATTTTTCTTCTATCCCTTACCATATGATGGTCCGTTCCCGAATCAATGAGAAAATCTTCGAAATTGAAAGAGGATAAAGTGTTTTGATTTTTACCATTGGAGGGAGCAAGTTGTTGAAACTTCTTGGAGATGTCATTGAGTTGACTTTGAAGAGCAGCAAAATCAGCCATGGTAGGTCCTTGAAGCTTGGTGTGAAGTACATTATGCTGCTCGGAAAGTTGCTCCCTTGGTTTGAAGGTCTTGGGCTTTAAATGAGGATGAAGGTTCCAACACTTCTCCTTCGTATGTCCTCTTTTCTTGCAATGGCTGCATACATCAATTTTCTTTGGAACTTGATGTGCTTTGGCAGCCATGTGCTCTTCAACGGTAGCCATGTGACCTTGAGCTTCAAGTCTAAATTTGGAATTTTCTTCCAAACGCATGCTAACTTCCGTTCGTTGGATCATATTTTGCACTTCTCCAAATGAAGGAAATTCCTTCATTCGGAGAATTTCTTGTCTAAGAAGAGAGTAGGAATCATCTAGACCCATGAGAAGACCAAAGATTTTATCTTCTTCTTTCCTCTTTTGGAGGACTTTGAGATCTATGGAATCCGGACGGAGAGTGGAGAGCTCATTCCAAGTATCCGTATATTCCCCAAAATATTGAGGAAGTGATTTCCCTTCCTTTTTGATGTTTGAAATTTGTCGTTTGAGCTCAAAAATTCTGCCAAGGTTAGATTTTTGGCCATAAAGAGAAAACATTGTGTCCCATATTAGTTTTGCATTGGGAGCACAAGTCACCATAGCTTTGTGTGTTTCATCCATGGAATTGAGTAGAAGAAAAAACACATGATTGTCCCTCTTCTTCCATTCTCTGTAGGAAGAATCCACCTCTTCAAGTGGTTGATCAAGTATGTGACCCTCCAAGTTGTGAAGTTCCAGCACCCTTCTCATCAAGGCTGCCCATTGATAATAATTTCCTCCTCTTAATTGAATGGAGGATATATTTTGAAATTGGGTAAGGTTGATGGAAGGTGGAAGGTCACCCAACCTTGAAGAGGAAGGGATCGAAGTTTGCTCTGATACCATGTTGAAATATCAAAAAATAGAGCACAAGAAATGAAGAATACTTCTGAATTTTATTGAAGAAGAATGAGAGCATACATGGACAGATTTGAGAGCATTTTTCTCATAGTTTTTGGAGATACAATGAGGCTCTATTTATAGAGAAAAGGGAAAAATAGCCAGTAGAAAGTGAAATTCCCGTTGGAGCTCAAACCCCAAGGAATTCCAACAGCTAGTTTTTTGACTGTTGAAATATATGCTGCCCAAACTGCCCCTAGCTATTTGGGTTTGCTTCCTAGACTTTTCTCCAAACTTTTGGGCTTTCTTGGGCCTATTTTTGAATGTATTTTGGGTTGGTTTAGGCTGCCTAAATGGGCCATGCTTGCTGGACAATGCATGCTGATTTTTGGACTTCTAAGTAGATGCACTTGGTTGGTGATGAAGATGGGTTAAGTTATCCTTCTTTTCAACAAACACCAACGGTGGCTGCCCAGACCTCCGAAACTCAACCTCTTTTGAGAAACAATCCACAGAAATCTGGTGTGAACTCAGCCAATCCATCCCTAGAATGGCACCAAAATTCGTGATATGGAGTGGAATCGGATCTACCTTTAATACTGCCTCTTCAATAATGACCTCGCAACCTTTATAGACTGTATCTCGAATGATATGCTTGCCGAGAGGAGTGATAACCATAATCTTTTCATCAAGTGGTGAGAGAGACCTATCAGAATGGCGAGCGAATGTGTCACTCACATATGAATAATTTAACCCGGTGTCTATGAGAACGCGGACGTCGATACCAAATATTTGCATGGTACCTAAGGATAAGTAAAATTAAAGATATTTAAAATGCGAAGAAAAAGTAGATGTATTTATATATATATATATATATCTATTAAACTAGTTAAGCTTCTAAAGTTTTAACTAGTCAAAACTATACATCGATATCATTGTATACAAGATCTCAAAAGTCCTATACTGAGGGGTTTGCGGAAGGATTACCCATAATGACATCAGGGTTTGCCTGTGCGTCCTCCTGCGTCATCGCAAACACACGAGCTGGGCCCTAGGTTGCTGTCGCGATGGTCCTAGCACTGTATTACTCCCGGCTACAATCCGAGGAGCTGTGAGAGTTTAGTGGGCAGGTGCCCCCTGCTGGCCTATGCCAGAAGCACCAGTATAACTCCGTAAAGTCTGTCCTCCTCGACTCAAATCGGGGTAGGTAATCCTAATGTGACCTTGCTTCCCACACTGAAAGTAAGTAACCGGTACCTACATGCCCTAAATGCATGATGGTTGCCGCATCTACGGTAGAAAGGCTGTCTCTGTATAGTAGACTATGTAGAGACACTAGAGCTTGGTACCCCAAAGCCCTGTGGTCGGGGTCCTTGTCCTGGTCCTACTGGTTTGAAGCTAGAAGACCCTCCGTGATAACTAGAACCTTTACCCCTCTTCGAAAACTGTCCGCCTTGTGATCCAGTCTTCTTCCTTTTCTGGTGACTCTCTTTCTGCTTGGCTACAGCTCGGATGATCTCCTTTGCCCGATATGCTAAATCAATCACCTCTGAAAGTGTAAAAGCAGGAGTTATTGTCATATACTTCTTGATACTCAAATGGAGGCCATCCTCAAATTTAAACCTCATTTGAGTTGGTGTAGCCATGTCGGGGACAAATGTTGCTAATCTCCTAAGCTCAGCCTCGTACTCTAAAACTGACCTAGTCCCCTGACGTAAGTGTAGGAACTCTATCCTCATGCGATTTTGCTGAAACGGGGTAAGGTACCTACGGTTGAACTCTCATAGAAAATCCTCCCATCGTAGAGTCTGTGACAGACCAATAGAACTACCACGGATAGCCTCCTACCACGAGAGGGCATCCCCGTCGAGGAGTCTCTCAGTAACTCTCAACCTGAGCTCCTCTGTCAACCCTAGATCAGTAAGGATCCTGTGAGTCCTGTTAATCTAGTGCTTTGCCACTGTAGCATCACCAAATCCTAAAAAATCTATGCATCTGAGTTGTCGTGCCTCTTTCACCAACAGTGTAAGCTCATGGATGCACCTCAAAGTAACCGATGTATCATCAGTCAGACTAAAAATAATGGACTGGCTATCGAAGGAGGAACCAGTGCCACAGATACAGGTACAACCGCAGATGCAGTCGTTGGAGTTTGTGGTAGAGGTGGTGGCATCTGCACCCCATATCTCCTGTACTACTCCTGCCACTACCTCAAGGCGTCGAGTGGTGGTGGAGGAATCTCCGCTGTAATAGCCGGTGAAGGTGCTGGGGGTGGCACTGGTGAAGGTGCATGAGTAGAGGAAGCATCCTTTGGTACTCTGAAGTCTCGGGTAGGTGCATCAGGCACTGGGGGACTCTCGGGTGGTGTGAATCTAGCACTGCTCCTACCAAGTCTAGATGACATAATTCTATAAAAAGAGTACCTTTTTATTAGGTAGAAATCAAGGATTAGGGTTAGTTACTGAGTAACTAACCCCCTAAAAATATTGAGTTATGAATCAAGGAATTTGAATGCGAAATAATGGATTAGATGCGTCATGTATTTAACCCCCTAAAATAGATAAACTTATATGCCTATGGCCATGTATGAGACTTTAAATCACTGTATGAAACTCTCTAATGCATTGAGGGCTTTTAAATGTACTTGGGAAAATTTTCATTACTATATTTTCTCTAATCTAAACGCTCTGATACCAATAGAACTGTTACGCCCTAAACTGGGGTCGTGAACAGCCGCCTGTTGCCCTGGTTGCCGACTACATTCTATAGAAAATCGGGCAGAATCTCCTAATATTTCGAAGGTCTCCCATATATAAACTGACTTGTATATTAAATGATCGTCCTACCACTTAAATAAACGAGCCAACTCGGCCTCACAACAAACCAACCACATTCGTATAATACCAATCAATCCATAGCGTACAAACCAGGACAACGCAAGGCTATCATGAATACTAGCAGTCATAGCCACAGACCTCTACTGTTATGCCCAGCTAGAGCATGAGCAGTCGCCACACCGAACGGGCCTAAAATTTTTGTGCATGTGTTCATCAAATTCCCAAGTTAAGAAGTTAAATGCTTTCAAGTGCCTCAATGCAGGTATAATGAGTCAATATGAGAGTTTCATAAATAAATGTCAATAGTTTATACAATCATCCCATAAAATGTACATGTCCATCAACGGATCTCAATATCAAGACCTCGCAGGGTCGATATACAACACGGATCTCATATTTCAAATGAATTTTAGATCTTACCGTAGTGAATACGTAAATCTACAAATACATGACAAAGACGTCTTGAGCCCGATGTGTCACTCTATCACAATAATCTTGTTTGAGAAAGGAAAGAAGAGTGGTAAGTATCAAGAGAGATACCCAATGAGTGAGGAGATCAATATCAAGCATAAATAGTGTGTGTGAGCCATTGGAGTATTAAACATGATTATTTGTAAACAATAATTCACATTTCGTAGAAAAATATGATATGTTCAGTAAAATGAAATTATCTAGTCCATCACACAGTATCATACATATATGCATCCATTCAAAATCAAGTATTTCTAGAGCAAACCGAATATGATCTTGGCAAAGGTCAACCATGACCAATGACAGGCGTATCAGGGGTTTTATTATGCATAAATATTTAAAAATCACTCTCTACCCCGACATTAGTTATGAGCTTCACTGAGGCTAGCTCATACATAGATCAAATCACGTATAGGACCCTGTCCGGTGCTAGACAATAGCGTCACATATGTCCTCCCTCTTATGGGTTCAACCGGCCGCGCTTATAACTATATACTAGACGTTTACGGGTACCTCCATGCGAAGTATACCCAGACGCATACTCGGTGCCATAACAAACATCCTTCATAGCTACGGTCATCCTCTCAGGACTCAATCATATCATTACAGTCATCCCATGACCACACGACCCCAAATCAGTGATATAGAAAGCATAGTGCTCAATAAATGTGTCATATTGGGTTATATGAAATTAAACATGTGAAAATCATAAAACATGGCACCATTTCAGTTAAATTAAATTTATGGATGCATATTCATAGAAAACATGAGTTCACGACACTACAATAGTCACAAAAAAAATTTGAAATCTAGTGGCACACGTCGAGTCATACATGTCAAAAGTATGTTTTGTGGAAAATATGACAAAATCAAGTCTCACTTTTGATGCATGAGATTTGAGTTCTACTCACTGTAATAGGGAGGGTATAGCACTCCCAAATGAACCTCAATTGTGATGTATCGAGCTCTCTTTAACGGCTTGGGCAAAAGTCACCTAACAAGTTCACTCATAGTTTTCCACTTTGGTACCACTTTGCGTAGTCCTATGAAAATTTGCATAACATTTTATATATCAGTCCAAATCAGACAAAATTTTGATATGTTGTACCTAAGAGGGATATCTACGGCTTTTATTCTTTACGCTTGCCCAAACTAGGACTAGAAGAGGGTCGTGTTTATACACTGTTCTTAGGGTTCGAAACAAGACCACCTTTTGTCATGTTTCAGAAAAATTGACATAACTTTTGATTTAGGAATCAGATTAAGGTAATTCTTATCTCGTTAGAAAGACAAGACCTAGATCTACAAATTACATAACTGGCGTATTTGCTAATTCAGACCATAAGACACCTCAAAATAGAGGCTAAGTCACTGACAGAAACAGAGCTAAAGCAGGACAGAACAAAAATTTCTGTGCAGAACACTTAAGTTTGAAAAATCATAATAAATCCAATTCTCATAAGAATGCAATGAAGCATATCCCATTTTAAAGCTCTAGGTTGTAGAATCATGCTCAAAACATCACATTCAAGCATTCATACAAATCCCTAAAAAAGAATTCAGCAAGTGCAGAATTTCTTACCTCCTTGAAGCTTTTATCTCTCTCTAGATCCACTTGGTTAGGCTTCTCCTTTCCTCCCAATTTTTGGATATGTTAGACTCTTGGGTGTGAGTAGAAAAACCCTATAGCTCAATGGAATGATGGTGTTGGAAAAATTGGAGACCCAAGTCTTAGTGACTGACGGGTATGAGGAAGAAAGAAAATGGAGTTTTCTTGGTTCTTCCTTGGGTGCCTCACGGTTGTTGGAAGGGTGAAGAAGAGAACAAGACTTAGCCTTTTTGTTCTCTCACTATCTCACAAGTCAAACTTCCATTAATTGCTTCATTAAATGCCTTGTTTTTCAACCACCTAATTCAATGACTCAAGATTTTCTACCTTTTCTCCTTCTAACTTCCACCATTGATTTAATTTCATTAAGTCAAACACCACTATACTTGAATAGCACCTTTTTAAATTTGTGTGAAAATTTCTATCTCGATTTTCACATAATGCGCGGTGGGTCAACATTCGACCCGAAATCCAAGAAAATTAAAATTTATCCATTTGGTTAAGTTTTTCGCACTGAATCCAATAGAGTTGGTCTCGTAAGTAAATGTAGTCATTTGACCTTCCAAATCGCCCTTAAACACATTAGGGTTTTTAGAGCAATTTTGTTTTCCGCTTTGCGTTTTGCCAAAATTCCTTTACCTTTGACTTCTAGGGTGGATTTTTACACGTGTAAATCTGATGGCATCAAATTTGCACGCGTGGGTTTTAAAATGGCACACGGGAAAAATTTTTAATTCCCGACAATTTTGCCAAAAATTTTCAAAAATATTATAAATCGAAAACATTTTTGAGTGATTTTTCTCTATATGAAAATGAAAACATATCATATATGAATAATGAGGAGTACAATATACAATACACCGAGTGTCGGTGTTACATCTATGCCATAACCAAGTATCATCATTTCCAATGTTCATCAAGCATACTTCATTCATAGCACTCAAATTGTCTAAATTGATAACATAGATGTTTCTTTGTCTTTTTTCTTTGAATTTACTTCATTGTTAGATTTGTCTATCACGTTGCAACAATCATGATCAAATAAAATAATGAAACCTTTATCACATAGTTGACTAATGCTTAACAAACTATGCTTTAAGTCTTTAACTAATAAAATATGCTCAATTTGAGTAGAAAACATATCTATGTTTCCTATGCCAATTACTTTTTCTTTTGAGTTGTCTCCAAAGACCACTTTTCTTCCTTTCTTTTCTTCTAAACTGCTGAATTTAGATGAGTCTCCCGCTATATGTCGAGAGGATCTGCTATCCAGAAACCATGTATTTTCAAGAGTTTTGGTCTTGAGACAAATCTGCACAAAGAAGAGATCAAGTGTTGGCCTTTGGTGCCCAAATTTTCCTGGCAGTGTTAATGCTCATCATGTATTCATGAGTGTTCTTTGGTACCCATTTCAAAATTATTTTCTTGAATTTTAAGTCATTAAACCATAACTCATTCAAATTGTACCCTGTTCTATTGCAGTGAGTGCACTTGGTATATGTTCTAGATGCTTTTGATTGGTTTGGAATGGATCTTCTTCTAAGCTTGCAATTATGAGAGCTATGTCCTTACTTCATGCAATAATGACACTTAGTTTTTGATTTATCCTTTATTGTGTTGGGAACAAAGAAACTATAGAGTTTCTTTTATATCAAGGCCGGATTATAACTTATGCCAGCCTTATCATGACAGCTCTTTGAGCTCCAAGCATCAAGTCCAAATTTTCTTGTCCTTGATCAAATTTATATAATAGAAAGCTAAATTTTTTGTTTCTCTTTTTCTGAATCTAATTCCTTCTCTTAGTCTTTATGAATGCAAGCATCAACAAACTTGATTTCAATTTCAACATGTACATCATTTTTCAGATTTGCGTTGTTGTTAGTTTCCTTAAGCAAATTAGTTCTATCTTGTTTTAATTCATTATTTTCTGTCCTAAGTTTTTCATTTTCAAGTTTCAACTTATTCCTATCTTCTTCTAGTTTGATCATTTCCTTTTTAAGTGCTATATTTTTTTTGTTCATTTTTTCAAGTCCTTAATAGATTTTAAAAGTGTATCATGCAATTCTTCAAGATTTAAGTAATGCTCAGAATCTGAATCAGAGAAATAGGATGTTGAAGAGGTTATCTCAATATTTGAATCACCCTCTATGGCCATGAAGCACAGGTTGGCTTGCTCTTGTTCATGTTCTTCCTCACTAGAACTTTCATCTTCATCACTCCAAGCTATCAGGGCCTTTTTCTTTCCATTCTTTTCCTTTTTCTCTGCTTTCTTGAGTGATGGATAATCAGCTTTAATATGACCAAGTTTCTTGCATTCGTAACATCTTATTTCTTCTTTTCTTTCAGGTTTTTTGAATTATCTTCTGTTTTTATTTATTTTTTCTCATCATGAATTTCTTATATTTTCGAGTCAAAAGAGCCATATCCTTATCTTTTTCATTGCAAGAACTATTTTCTTCACTTTCAGCCTTGAGAGCTATGGATTTGCCTCTCTCCTCATTTTCATTTGTTTTGGAGTTGACTTTCATCTCAAGAGTTGTTAATGAACCAATTAACTAGTCCATTGTAAGAGTTTCCAAATTCTTAGATTTTTCAATTGTCGTAACTTTGGCTTCCCATAATTTAGGCATGCACTGCAGTACTTTATCAACCATGTCTTCCTGGCTGATTCCTTTGCCCAACAATCTCAATTCATTTGTGATAGTGTTGAATCTTGTTATCATGTTTCTCACACTTTCTCCATCCTTCATTTTGAATGCCTTGTACTCTTGCTTCAACATTCTTATTTTGTTCTGTAGCCTCCAATCTTTTCTATATTTCTGTTACAGTAATGCATGATGTGATTCTGTTATACTCATTTAAGCTTAAGGCTAGGTGCAGCAGATAGACAGCTTTACAGTTGGCTCTGTATGCTTTCTTTTCTTAAAGAGTCATATTCTTCATTTTCATAAGAACTCTTACTTCATCAATTTCTTCGGTTGGAAATTCAATTCCTTCTTCAATTATTTCCCAAACTGTTTCATCTTGAACAATAATGAAGTTTCTCAGTCTTTGCTTCCAATAACTGTAGTTATTACTGTTGAAGAATGGTGCCCTATTGGTTGAGCATACTTTGAATGGAACACTGTCTCCATTTAGTGCTATTTTAGATTTTTGCTTCTGAGGTTATTGAACCCTTTTTCAGAAGACCCGCTCTGATAGCCCTTGTTGACACTAAATATAATAACTTAGAGGGGGTGAATAGGTTATTTATAAATTTAGATTAATTACAAGGATTTAAAACTTGATTTACACAATTAAACAAAAGAAAAAGTAAATAAAGATTGACACACACAATTTATAGTAGTTCCACCTTCTTGATGTACGTCAACTCTCAGGCTTTACTTAGATTTTCAAATTCACTGCTCTATTCAAAAATTACAAACTAGCTTTCGCTGGTGCTAGTAAACCATACAAGTATTTTCCAAATACTTCAAATTGATTTTTTACAGGATCAATCAAAAACCTAATCTGATACATTTTTCTCTTTCATACTAATTCAGAATAATACGATTTTGATTTTACACAACAAGTAGAGAGAGAAAAATAAAAAGCAAAATGAAGCTGATGATCTTTAGAATGCTCGTTATAGTGCAAATAAAGATCAAGACTTGTAGATGATGTTTTGAGTGTTCTTTTGATTTTCGCAATGCTTCTCTTGTGTTCTTTAATTGATTTTATAGACGAGGAACAGGGTTTAGCCATTGGACACTATTGAATGCATTTTAGTGTTTGGTGAGGTAGGTGAACAGTACAATAAATTCACACCAGCTTTTCTGAACAAATGAACTTTAGACATGGCATATTGATCTATCGAGACTACAAGTAGACTTGTCTTTACAATTTAAATTTATGAGTTGTCTTGATAGATGTATAAGTCTACTTGTCAAGACTTTAAATGTGAGAGATAAGGGGACTTGTCTCCACCATGAGTGGTCTTGTCAAGACATAAGCCTTCTTATAAAAATAATGAGTCGCTTTAACCTTGACTTTCATTTTGCAAGGTGGCTTCCATTTGTGGGTAAGACAACTTATATGTATAACAAATTTAATTAGGTCATCTTATGAATTTACCAAGGCGACTTGTATTTTTATTTCTTATGCTTTGGTCGCCTTATACATATGCTTAAGTCATCGTAGGTTTGTGCAGACATATACTTCTGTGACTTGTTTTTCATAAGTCGTTCTGTCCATTTTATGGAGGCGACTTGTCCTTTTGTTTCTAGATTCAAGTCTTTTTGTGCTCATAATTGAGTTACCTCATTTGTTGTGCAAAATAAATTTTCTGAGGCTTGAATGAGTTAGGTTGTCTTGTGCCAATACTCAGGTCGGCCTAGGTTATTTATGCAGACAATCTTCTGAGACTTGATTAACTTAGGTTGTCTTTTATCAGATACTGGGTTGTCCTAGATTTAGTCAAGTCGTCTTGTATTTTTGATTGAGTCACCTTAAGTATGTGCACACTTAAATTTCTGAGACCTAAACTTGTCAGGTCATTCATTATATTTTAAGTGTCAGCTCGTCTTGCGTGTTGTGCAGACATATACTTCTGAGGCTTGAATTCCTTAAGTCGTCTCATCCTAATGGTCAGATCGTCTTGAGTATTTGTACTTAACCATATTTCATTCATTCATGTTCATAGGTCATCTTGTATGTATGAGTGAGGCAACTTGCATATCTAGAACCAATTTTAGTCAATTTTTTTGATTTGTTTCTAATTTAAATTAATTACTAGAAATCAACTTTTATTACTCCTAATCATCATCAAAACCTATTTTGTTCAACAAATTATATGACCGTAGGCTCTCAGGCCCGGTATTATCATTTGTCTCCTACTCCTAAAGTTAATTTGAGGAAGTGGCACAAAGCACTATGGGTAAATGGAAAAGTCATAATGGGAAAGTGTTAGATATGGAATGTGGTTATTAAATGTTTAAATTTTCTCCGAATTTCGGGGGATTTTGACGATACGATTCCTACCCTTCGACTATATATATATATCACAATGGGAGATTGGGTTTACTATGGTTGTTTGTCAGGAGAGAGTTAGGGAAAGAGCTGTTCATTTTAGGAGGGTTTGAAGTTTGAAAGGGATTTTATCTTTCTGTGAGTTTGGCATCCAAAGGAGGTAGGGAGTAAAGGCTACGGGTACAAGGCTCCGTCAGTAAAGGGACTATAGGTATAAGGTTCCGTCATGACAGTAGGAAAGTCATAACTTGCTATTATGATGGGTTTGCTCTCGAGCATTCCATTTGGCTTTTTGTAGCTCATCATTGCTCTTACACTCCTTTATTATTGGGGCTTGTTTGAGTAACCTACAAGGGGTATTTTTTATTTTTTTCTTCCTAAATTTCTATTTGGCATCTAGCTATTTTTCTAATTTTAATATCCTACTAGGTGCTAAACTAGAGTCGTTCAACTCACAGTCAGTCTTGGGAGGCTATTCAGAGAACATTGGATGGCTTGTCAAAAAGAAGAAATGAGGATTCAAAGAGCTAACCCATTTGGGAAGACAAAAGGGTACATTAAGACACTCCTTCGTTTTGTGCCTTTTGGTTTTGCCCTTTTTGAGACAACTTTTCATAGTGTAATTTAGTTAGAATGTATACTGGCCTATAAATATACAAACGTAACCCTCCTATTTTGTTGTATTCAACTGTGTATTTTAATGTATGTTCATTGCATTGAAATAAAAATTTCAATACTTGCCAATCATGTTATTATCAAGAAAGGAGCGTTTGATCCATACATAGGTTAAGAGAATTGTATTTGAGGTACGTAACCGAGTAAGCGACTTAGACGGTGAGGCTGGAGTGGGTCTGTTAAGACGCTAGAGCTAGAACGATAACTTTACTTGCTTGCTCGATCACTGAATTTGATAATAGTCATGTCCTCAAAAGGATACTATTAGGTTCTGAGTCTGGCAGAATATTGAGGCGCATAGTCAAGAGAATGCCATAAAAAGCTCACAGCTGAGAGATTGTTGGGAGCTGCCCATTCTAGAGATACATTCCATATGCTAGCAAAAGATGGATACAGAACCAATGTAGAGCATAGGGCTGTGAAATGATGGGAGTCGCCCTTTTGAGAGATAGTTCTCGCATGTTGGATAAGTTGCGTATGGAACCCAGGAGAGTGGTGTGGAGTCGAGAGATGATGGGAGCCACCCACTTGGGAGATAGATCTTGTATGTTGGCTAGGGATGGGTGTAGAATCTATGTGAGAATTGGAGTCGAGAGATGATAGGTGTCACCTACTCGAAAGATAGATCCCGTATCTTAGCTAGAGACAGGTGCAGAACCCATGTAAGAGATGCGGAGTCAAGAGATAATGGAAACTACCTGCTTGGGAGATAAGTCTACTATGTTGGCTAGGGATGGGTGTGGAACCCATATGAGAGGCGTAAAATTGAGAAATAGTAAGTGCTACCCACTCAGGAGATAGATCCCGTATATCGGCTAAGGATGAGTGTGGAGCCAATGTAGAGCATAAACTTGAGAAATGATAAGAGCTACCCACTCGGGATATAGATCCTATTTGTTAGTAAGTTGGGTATGGAACCCGTATAAGGCATAGAGTCAAGAAGTGTTGTCTACACTGAGTAAGATAAGAGAGTAAGGACCCGGGATGCAATAGATAACATTGTATAAAAGAGAGCAATGTTATTGTTAATAAACTGAGCACATATCAAAATTGGAAAAATAACAAGAATTATTGGCGCGTAGGTTGTCCGAATTCCATGTTCTGGGTACCATTTTAAGTGGGTGAGTCAGTATGTTCCCGGTTGAACTATTAAGCGCACCCGAAATGGTCCTTCCTAGTTTGGTGCGAGTTTGCCACCGGGTTGTAGTTATCCCATTGCTTCTACTCTCTAAAGGACTAGATTTCCCGGTTTAAACACTTTGGTCTTGACTCTCCTAATGTAGTATTGGGCTACCCATTGCTGATAGGTGGCCATCCAAGCAGATGCAATATCTCATAGCTGTGGCAGCAATTCTAGTTTCTCACGTAGTATAGATTCGTTTGTGTCTAGTGGATATTGTCCTATATGGAGCAAGTGGATACCTATCTCCACCGACAGGATTGCTTTGCACCCATTGGTAAGGTTGAATGGTGTTTCCTTTATGGCTATTCTAGGTATGGTTCGATAGGCCCATAGAATTCTGTAGAGTTCCTCTACCCATTGGCCCTTTGCTTCATCCAATGTCATCTTAAGTCCTTGGAGAATCATTTGGTTCATAATTTCGGCAAAGCCGTTTGCTTGAGGGTAAGTGACAGAGGTAAAATGATATTGTATTCTGAGTTTGCTACAAAACTCTCTAAAGATTTTATTATCGAACTACTTACCATTGTCAATGATGAGGACAGGAGGCAGACCGAACCTGGTAATGATAGATACCTCTAATAATGCTTGGATCTTTCCTACTGTTATCTGGGCTAAGGGTTTGACTTCCATATGCTTGGTGAAATACGACAATGAGGAATTTCCACTGTCTGATGGCCTATGAAAACAGCCCCAATATGTCCATTCCCTATTGTGTGAAGGGCTACGGAATTGCGAGCGAGTGGAGAAAGCTCAAAGGAGGGTTGGTGAGGAATCAAGGAGAAGTGTTGGCATTTGTCACACCGTTTGATGTAATTTTGCACATGGGTTCACATAGTGGGCTAATAGTGTCCTTAACACAAGGTTTTGTTAGCTAGGTTTTAAGCGCCTAAATGGTTCCCACATATCTCTTCATGGATTTCTCTAAGTATATAGTCTCCTTCCTTAGGTGTAAAGTATTTGAGATAAAAGTAAGTGATTGATTTCTTGTAGAGCTCTCCATTGATGATGGCAAAGTGCGGGGCTTTGCGCTTGACCTTTTTCGCTTCCTACTGAGAGTCTGATAGTTGGCCGTTTTAGAGGCAAGCTGTAACACGATTTAGGTATATCACGATTTCGAGCAAATATACCTTAGTCGAGTGTTGTGTATAGTGCAGAACAAGTATCGATCCCACGAGAATATTATGTATTATCAATTATAAAATACTCTATCTAAGTTTGACAGAACGAATGAAGATAGTAAAAATATTAAAACTATGAAAATATTAAAAGTAGAAATATTGATAGACAAAAACCCTAGAACATCAATTTCATCTATCTTTAATTTTTTCACACGGTTGAATTCTTTCAAATCCCTTAAAGTTTATTGACTAAAGATTCATTCTTGATGATGACAAATTTCCCTAAATTAGATTTACCTAATGGTCATGCAATGAAACCCTAATTCGACTAATCAAAACCCAATGGTCATGCACTCTTGATTAGACCGAACTGCATTAAGATCTATGGGATGTTTGTAATCTAGGGTTTTCCCTAAAATCCCCACACACAAAGTTAATCATCTATCGATCTCATAACCCTATATGGATTTCATTGTATTAGCCAAATTTTATGCAATTTTCTCTCGATCTCATGCATGTAATTGCAAATCATCAAATTGTAGGGCTCTTTAAGAATAAAACATTAAGTTCAACAACGAAATCTCATCAAAGAAAGAATATACGAATAAAAATTTAAGGGAAAGAAACGAATCAAACCATACTATTAATCAAAGAACAGAATTTATCAAGTCCTAAGAACAAGAAATCTAAGTAGATATGATAAAAAATGCAAGAAAAGTAAAGAAAACATCCCTTTGCCCCCGAAGGATTCCTCCTCCAAAGGAGGTTCCAAAGGAGGTGGCTACTAGGGTTTCACCTCTCCCTTTTTTCAAGTGTAAAGGATGTCTCATTCTTATAATATAATTCCTAAGAGTTCTAAATGACTAAAAATTCATGGGTCTTCATAATAGTTTGATATTTAAATTGGACCTGGGCTTTTAGAACTCTTGGGCCTTGATTTCTAGCAATACAGTAATTTTGACTCAAATTTCGGATATCTTCTGATCTGATCCAGCCACTGAGGTCTTCATAAGATTTGTAGGCCTTGAAGTCTTCTTTCCAACCCAACAAGAATTAGGTCAATCGGATATCGGAGCAGAACGTTATGTCCAAAATACTAACAACTATATGTGCAGTCCAATATCTTTAAATAAGCCCAATAATCCTAAAATAAAACCCAAAAAAAATAATCAATGTAAAATCATGAAATAAAACCTAAAAATAGTTTTAAAAGTTATAAATAAAGTCTGAAATAAAATAAAATAAAATAAATTCAAGTGTATAAAAATATCTCTATCACAAGCTTGGATTGGGTCCTTCTAGCTCAGTGGTCTATTGGCCACCATGATTTATTCATATTCATTTATGCTCTGGTATGGAAGGCTCTCGACATAGACAGTTCGATTGGTTTCAACAGACTTCGAACTTGCGAGCTTAGAAAGCGTGTTTGTCCTTGCATTCTCGGATTTGGAAATTTGTAGTTTATTAACTTTGTTGAACTTGATCATTAATTCTCAGAGCTTGAAGAGGCACTTTGCCATTATTGGTTCCTTTGCTTCATAAGTTCCCTTGATCTGCTTGACTACAAGCTAGCTATCGGTAAAGACTTGGATGTCCCGAGCTCTCAATAATGCTATGATTCGTAAGCCTATCAATAATGCTTCGTATTCGGCTTGATTATTGGTAGCTTGGAGGTCAAAATGGAGTGCGTATTCTACCTTAAAATTTTTGGGACCCACTAGGATGAGTCCTACTCTGCTCCCTGAAGAGTTGGAGGAGCCGTTTACGTGTAAGGTCCACGGTGGGGTCGACCACACTTCTAGGAGGCTGTTAATAACTGGCTCGATAGTGATCAGGAAGGTGCATTCTTTAATAAAATCTACTAAGTTCTGACCTTTAATGGTGGGCCTTGGTTGATATTTGATGTCTAGCTCTCCGAGCTCGGTGTTCAATTTGATGAGGTGGCCTGAGGTGTTTCTCTTCTGTAAAATCGGTTTTATGGTTTGATTAGTTAGCACCACGATCGTATGTGCCTGAAAGTCGGGACGGAGATGATGAACAGTTATTATAAGAGCGAATGCCACCTCTTGATGGATCTGTAGTTGATTTCTTACTCTTGGAGCACTTGACTAACATAGAACACAAGTTTTTGCATAGCGGCTTCCTGTCTCACAAGTACATAGCAAAAAATTTGATCAAATACAGATAAATAAAGGTAAAGCTTCTCATCAGGAATGGGCCGAGTGAGGAGAGGCGGTGATGAGAGATATTCTTTGAGCTTATTGAAAGCCAGTTCACTTTCGAGCATCCATGTGAATTTCTGTGATTTCTTTAGAGTGTTGAAGAAGCGCTTGTATCTTTCTCTTGCCGTCGACAAAAATCGGTTTAAGGTTGCAATTTGTTCGATGAGACATTTTATCTCTTTCAATGTTCTAAGTGGAGCAATGTCTAAAATAGCCTAATTCTTCTCTCAGTTAGCCTCGATCCCTCGATTGGTGTTCTAAAAGCCTAAAAACTTGCCGAAAGTAATCCCAAAAGTGCATTTGGTTGGATTCAATTTCATATTAAAGCGCTCTAGTGTCTAGAATGTTTCTTCTAGGTCTTTTACGTATCTTTCCTCGTTGGTGCTTTTGACGAACACATCATCCACATATGCTTTGACGTTCCTACCAAGTTGCTGGTTGAAAACTTTGTTGACTAGCTGCTAGAAGGTTGCCCTTGTGTTCTTAAGGCAAAACAACATGACTTTGCAGTAGTTGGTGCCGAATTCTGTAATAAAGCCGATTTTTTCCTCATCTTTAGGGGCTAGAAGAACTTGGTTGTAACCTGAGTATGCATTCATAAAACTTGGGAGCTAATATCCAAATGAATTGTTTACGAGCTTATCAATGTCCAATAAGGGATGGCTATCCTTGGAGTATGCCTTATTGAGATCAGTGAAGTCGACACACATACTCCACTTGCCATTTGCCTTCTTCACCAGGACCATGTTTGCTAATTATTCGAGGTATTTTACCTCTCTGATGAAATTCGCCACTAGTAATTTCTTTATTTCTTCTTGTATTGCTAGCTGGCACTCGAGAGAAAATACTTTCTGCTTTTGTTTCATAGGTCTATGGTAAAGATACACCATCAGTTTGTCTACAATCACTGAGGGATGTATTCTCAACATGTCTTCAAGCAACTACATGACAATGCCAGAATGACATCGTAGTTACTCGATTATGGCATCTAGAAGGGGAGTTAGTAAGTGGGCTCAAATTTGGGCTGTCTGTCCCAAAATATTAGTGATCTTGATCTCTACTACTTCTTCACCAGGCTTAGGTTTAGTGGACCAATCGATATCATCTCTGAACTCTACAGTATCTAATTCTTCTTCTTTTCCTTCAATATGGAGACGTTTTGGGGGTTTGGATCGTAAGCAAGTATTGCAATGCACAGAGGTGTACTTTTGGTGCTCGGTAGGGCTTATAAATCTTTAGGTTAAAACAGCCCAAGATAGTATTGTACAGAGATGGTAGTTTGACCATGTTGAAGGAGGTCATAACGGAAGCATGATTGGGCGGTATTTCCAAAGTTATAAAGAGTGAGATAGTACCTTCAGGGTATAGTTGCTCATTTGAAAATCGTTTTAGAGGCCCAAATGGGGGCTAAAGATGTGTTTCATGCCCATTTGAGAGAAGACATCCCAGTAAAGGAGATTGCAATTTACTCCCTGGTTGACTAAAATTCCCTTCACGATGTATTGGATTATTTTGGCAGTGATGATCAAGGGGTCATGCCGACTTGGGTTAATCCCTCATAAGTCGTCATCATTGAAGCCAATTGGTGGCCTCTTTCTTTTCAGTAACATGCTAATAAGAGACAGAGGACGCGAATTACCTTTAAGCTAATTAGTCAGTTGTTCCCACAGACGACGTCAATTTATTGAATTCAAAAATGACTCCATAGTAGATCATCATTCTACCTAAATGGGAAACCAGTAAGGTGGTGTCTATTGACTTGTTTTCAGAAAATAATCCTATAAAAAACCTGTTGGCGGTGATTCAGTGGAAGAGGTTTTGACGCTCAAGTCGGAAAGAGCGATAAAAAAGGGAAAGATTGAAAGGGTCTGAGCCTTATGCAGTCTCTTTGTGTAGTATGTAGAGTAAGAAAGGTGCACACTTGACAAGTTGCCTCTACTTAGTATAAATAGCATATGTGGAAGGTGCCATATGTGTTTGGGGGTATAAAAATGTTAGTTTCTTTGGGGAGAGATTGTATGACATCTCCCAAAATTATAGAAATTGTAGTGGTAAACTATTTGTAGATTCGGAATGTTTTGAGATAGGAAAGTTTCTATTGTCGTTGCGGAGACCCATGAAGATATGAATCACTAGGGAATTTACCTCCTTATCGGGAGAATTTGTATCAGATTAGAAAATGTTTAAACTCATCAAAAATTTCTTTCCTTATTAGATAATTACGACTAGAACTCATTGTGTGATAGGGGTTGACTATGCATAGTTTGAGAGATTAGAAAGCCAGTTGGTTAAAGGTCCATCCAATTATAGTTGAGTGAGAGCTTGGTTTTGTATGGACTTGGTTGTAGCCTGGTAGTCCTAGCAGAATTTGGGCTTCAACGACTATGAATTGTATAATCATGGGCTATCAGGCCCAGTATCATCACAAAGGATTCAGATTTGTAGTTTATCTAACACAATTAACTGCATAATAAGAAATTATCAGTAAATGTTATGAAGCATTGAAAACTATCTCGATTCGTTGTTTCAAACGACCCACATATATTGCTATAAATGAGTTACAGGATTTCTTTTGGGTTGTGATGAGATCATCAATATTGCAAGGAATTCACAAGATCCAACTCAAGTCCCAGTTGGGCCGGTGACAAAAGTTCGAGTTAAAAGATTCAAAAAAACACCGAATAACTTAATTCAGGGGGCTTTACAACAAGAAATTGGAGCCCAAATAAATAAAGAACCAAAAGGGGTCTTAATTATGCTCATACAAGTCCAATTGGAAGAATAAAAGACCCAAAACTACCCAAAACCAAGGGAGGACGAAAATAAAGAAAAATAGCAGTAAGACTTGGTCAAAATAGTTTGATTTATTTAGTTTCCTAATTTTTATTTTTGTAACTTATATTTTAGTTTTCTGATTCTTTATTGTTTAGAGAGTTACTAAATTTTTAGTTGTCAATTAAGTTTTTACCTTTAAATTATAAATAGGCCATTATACATTGTGTAAAAGACAACATTTTGAAGAGAATTAATAAAATTGTGAGGATTCTTCATACAGGTCTTGTTCTTTTGAGAATTTTGAATTTATTCAAGATAGTCTTATTCCTTATTTTTCTCTTTCCTTCTTACTTTTCTTGTTATACTTTTTTCTATATAAGTCATTAAATTTCATAAGACAATTATTTTTGAGTTGAGTTCTCGAGTTCAATAAAGAACTTAACTAAGTGAAGTAGAGTGGTAAAAGGCAAGAGAGAATTCATTAAAAATAAAAGCCAAATACATAGAGTGAAACACGAGTGGATTTGAGTGAATCATTATTTTTGAGTGAAATACATGAGGGAGTGTGGTGAGTTTCTTTCCTATTTTATTCTAACATTGTCTTGCAGATTTCAATCATGACTCAAAATCAAAAAGATAACATAAGTGAGGAGGTTTAACCACAAGTTGGATCGAATCTACAACTTCAAGCATTTATGGGGGAGATGAGACGGATGATGAAGAGGGAGTTAGATCTTGTACATGAAAGGTTGGATAAGGTGGAAGAGGGGTCGCAAAGGGAGAAACCATCAATAGTGCCAGCCCCCTCCAGGAGGAATAGGTTTCATCAAAGAGAAACTGAAGTTATGGATGAGTTTGAAGGGGATGGGTTAGAAGAGGAGTTTGATAGGTTGTCAGTGGGTAGTCATAGGAGACTTGGTCGAAATAGAGAAGTTAATAATCGGGTAGATAATAACTTAGGTAGTATCAAGATAAAAAATCCATCATTTCAAGGTAAAAGTGATCTCGAAGCATATCTTGAGTGGGAAAAGAAGATTGAGTTAGTTTTTGATTGTCATAGCTATTCTGAATTAAAGAAGGTTAAACTTGCTGTTATTGAGTTTACTATTATGCAATTGTATGGTGGGATCAGTTGTGTATCAATAGATGATGGAATGGGGATCAACCCATTGAAACTTGGGGTGAGATAAAAAGGGTAATGAGATGACGATTTGTGCCGAGTTATTACTATAGGGATTTATATCTCAAGTTGCAGAGTCTCCACCAAGGTAATCGAAGCATAGATGAGTATTTCAAAGAGATGGAAATGACTATGATTCGAGCTAATGTGGAAGAAGTAGAGAGGCGACGATGGCTAGATTTTTTAATGGTTTAAATCGAGAGATTGCCAACACGATCGAGCTTCACAATTATGTGGAGTTGGAGGATTTAGTATATATGGCAATCAAGGTTGAAAGGCAGCTCAAGAGAGATAACACACGACCAAAACCAATACCATAGATTCCGAATGCAACATCTTGGAGAATGAGCTACCCGAAGAAAGAAAAAAATTCAGCCGTCTCCAGAGTTAAGCCTGAACATAAACCAGCTATCTCCACCACGACTTCTCAAAGTAAGTCAACCCCTACTTTAACTCGATCTAGTGAAATTAAATGTTTCAGGTGTCAGGGAAGAGAACATATAGTTAGCCAATATCCAAACAAGCGAGTTATGGTGATTCGAGAAAATGGTGCAGTCGAGTCTGAAGATGAAGGTGACATTGATTGTTTGCCTCCATTGGAAGACGTCCCCATCGGAGCTGAGGAGCTAAACATGGTGAGATGTTAATGCTAGTAACATGTTGAGCCTTAAGTTTACAAGCTAGAGGACATGAAGAAGAAGTACAACTGGAGAATATCTTTCACACTCGTTGCCACATGAAAGACAAGATATGCATTTTGATCATTGATGGTGGTAGTTTTACTAATGTTGCGAGTAAGAGTTTAGTGGAAAAGCTGAATTTGTCAACCACTAAACATTCTCAACCATACAAGCTACAATGGTTGAATGATAGTGGAGAAGTGAGGGTTACAAAACAAGTGTTGTACCATTCTGGATTGGGAAATATGAAGATGAGGTGTTATGTGATGTGGTGCCAATGCAAGCTGGGCATATTTTGTTAGGAAGGCCTTGGCAATTTTATCGACATGTGCAACATAACGGCTTCACCAACA